>CAKXYN010000002.1:52565000-53815000 GCA_935064755.1 Tragelaphus eurycerus | reverse complement strand
CATGATTTGATGATTTTCTGTAGTGATATGCTTAGGTTCCATTCTCTTTATCTTTTGTATATCTATTCCAGGTTTTTACTTTGCAGCTACCATGAGGTTTATATAAAATATCTTATATATATAACTGTCTAATTTAAGTTGATAACAACTTAAGTCAAATGAATACTAAAGCTCTACATTTCTAACTTCCCCCACCATGTTTCATGTTTTGGGGTCATAATTTACATATTTTTTATCTTTTCTGTTAACAAATTATTGTAATTATAATTATTTTTACTACTTTTGTCTTTTAACCTTTATACTAGATTTATAAGTGATTTACCTACCACCACTACAACTTAAGGCTTCCCAGGAAAGAACCAACCCTCCAATGCAGGAGACATAAGAGACATGGGTTTGATCCTTGGATCAGGAAGATCCCTTGGAGGAAGGCATGGCACCCACTCCAGTATTCTTGCCTGGAGAATTCCATGGACAGAGGAGCCTGGTGGGCTATGGTCCATAGTTGTCATAAAGAGTTGCACAACTGAAATGACTTAGCAAGCATGCGAACACTACAACATGAGAGTGTTTTGAATTCAATTATATATTTACTTTTACTAGTGAGATTTATTCTATTACATGTTTTCCTGTTATCAATTAGAGCCATTTTGTTTCAGCTTGAAGATGCTCCTTTAACACATTTCTTGTAAAGCCCTTCTAGTTGTGCTGAACTCCTTTAGTCTTTGGTTGTCTGGAAAACTCTTTATGTCTTCTACTAAAACCAACTGCCAATTCTAATATGCTATAATGACCATCCTCTCACAGTTTTACACATTTTGAAACTAAAACTCTACATTAAAAAAAAAAACTGCATAATAAACAATTCCTTCCCACCTGTATACTTAAGCTAGTCTACTAGATAAGACAGAGGAATGTAAATGTGCCTTGGTATTCTCTCTAATAGCATTGGTCAATTGACCTTTAATAAACATCAATTAAAATAATTCCCTTAGTGATCTTAAAATACATGGAAGGGGCTTTAAAGACTATCTTTAGAACATAAAGCAGACAGAGGTTCTGATTTCAGACACTATGCATGGAAGAAAGGAAAGTACTACAAATAATTAAAAGCAATTCATTTCCACATGGAAAAACGTGCTCTAATATGACACACTGTAAAGTGATTTATAGCATATTGACTGTAGTTCTTCTAATGAAAAAGCAATTGTCCGGGTTTTCCCTGGAGAACACCCTCAGTACCAGGAATCCATGCCCATGGAAAGCCATAAGTTAGAAAATGAGAACCACATGAACTCACAGCTGGGAAAAGCCAACAATAATTAATTTAACACCAGTCATTTGTGGCAAACATGTACACATTTCAAAATTTCCCTTGAGAGAAGCAAGGTCATTGAAGGCCAGAGGCCACATATTTGAACATGTTCAAAAAATTTTTACTTAATAAGATAACATGCTCCAAAGGTTTTACATTGAAAAAAAAAAAAAAAAAAAAAACACAAAACAACTTGTTTTAGGACTAGGGAGTTACGATAAATAGTTGGTCAATATCATCATTTGAATTTTAATATTGCAATAAGTGTTTCTGAAAAACACCACTAAAATGAGTTCACAATGAACTTGGACAATATATTCCTCAACAGCAGCAGAGAGAAAACGGTGTCATTAAAAGAGGCTTTATTCTGATTCATTGGCTAAGAAAATAGGAACAGTTTGAAACCTTCCATGTTGTTTCATTTTAATGAGTAGAGAACATTTTTCATGTCCTTATTAAAGCGGTTAATGTGTTTCTCTAGTCTCATTATCACCACCAGAGTATACTCTCTGTTGTTTCATAACCAGGACAACTCCTTTTCGTTTCAGAGAAGATCAGAAAGTCAAATCTGATTGCTCACATGTGGCTGTTAATAAAACTCCTATGGCGTTGCTCAAGGTGCCCATGGGGATTGTACAATTATTTATATTTTCTTATGGCTTTCTATAATTACTGTGATTGTACTTTCACAAAGTAAATGTATCTCCACCAATTAAAGCAGTGGTGGGTTAAGAATACTCATCAGGCTTGTGTGAAAGAATATTGTTCTTAGGGTTTTGATCAAAGCACAGAAATTAAACTGCTGTTATCATGCATTCAACCCAAGTGTTAAATTAAAATGCTCAGCAACTTTGGAGTTTATTTGAGCAGATGTGAACTATTTATGAAAAAATAAACATGATACAGGACTTGCATTCGTGATATGATTCTTTGTTGTATTAGAAGTGCTGGAAAGAAAAACTACTCAACAAACTTGGGGGATACAGTTTATGATATAAGATCAATTTGGATGGTGGTTAATTCAGGTCAATTTAAAATTTCAGAATCATAAAATTCCAAGAACTGTCATTTTGCTTTACATCTTTGTATCTTATTTGCTTCACCCCTTTATTTTCTTTGAAGACTCTGGGACTAAGAAAGAACATGCACAAAAATAAGCATCTGAGGCTATCAACTAGAAAATACAGAATATAACCTTTTATATTTTGTCATATAGAAATTTCATTTTATCTAGTTGGACAGTGCTCACAGCAAAAGTGATCAGCTGTACTTCCATTCCATTAGCTGTCATTTTGATGCTAGAATTTCAGCCTGCTGTGTGAGATGTGACTGTCCGTGCACAGTTCCCATCAAAGGTAATTTTATGTGCAATGGTGTGTAAAATTTACCTCTAATTATGATAAGGTCACTGATGGGTCATTTATGATATGCTCTCTGGAGACAATTGCAGTGAATAGCTTTTGGTGAGATTCATCTGGAGAAATTAAATTGGTCTGACCATGACTCAAGAGAAAGTAAAAGACTCAGAGAATTATTCTTCAATCATGCTTAAAGTTCTAAGGGAACCCAGAGAGGGGGAGTATGCACAATGATGAAGGCTGTGAGTTTTGAGATTTTACAGACCTGAGTTTTAATGTAGCATCTCTAAGCCTGGAAACTCCTACCTGATCAGGCTTCTGCACATCTCTTGGCTTCCATTTCTGACATTTGCTCCCTCATCCCTGAGGCTCCAGCACCACTGGCATACTTTTTGATTTTTGAACATGCCATAGTCGCTCATGCTATGGGAGTCTTTGCACTACAAAGGTTCCTCTAGCTGAATGCTCTTTCTTCAGGTCTTCAAGTGCCTGGAATTTCCCGTTCTTTTACTTTCCAATTGGTGGAATGCATTGTATCCACTCTCTGAATTACCCAAACATAGCCTCCTCCTTGGAGAAGGCGATGGGACCGCACTCCAGTACTCTTGCCTGGAAAATCCCATGGACGGAGGAGCCTGGTAGGCTGCAGTCCATGGGGTCACGAAGAGTCGGACACGACTGAGCGACTTCACTTTCACTTTTCACTTTCATGCATTGGAGAAGGAAATGGCAACCCACTCCAGTGTTCTTGCCTGGAGAATCCCAGGGACGGGGGAAACTGGTGGACTGCCGTCTATGGGGTCGTACAGAGTCAGACACGACTGAAGCCACTTAGCAGCAGCAGCCTCCTCCTAGATTTCCAAAGTGGCCACCTCCTGACTCTAGTTAATCACTATTGTGTCATCCTCCCGATGTTTCTGAAGTACTAATCACAGTCTTAAATTATTCATTTACCGCTTAATATATAATTAAGTTTGCATATTATCATAAGGAGAAACAAATCTAAGAATGAAAGGTATCTGGACTAAGAGATTCTACAATCTTGAAACTCCACTGACATTAGCTATACAAGTCACTGGTCCAATCTTGATAAAAGTAATTAGCCTCCAATTAAAATAAATTAATTTTAAAACAAAGGAGATCTTATTAAACAAATCAGGGATAGAAAAGCTTCTTGGACTTTGTGTAAGACAGCATGAAAATAAAACATCTCATGAGAAATTTTATTAAAATAGTCATTAAAGTGATTTCAATTTTCACTGTGATCATGATGGACCACCTTGAAGGGAGAGTATGTTAGTCACTTTAGATATTAACACTTGGTAATGGTGGGAAAGTAAAAATTCAAGATTAATAAACACAGTAAGATTTATCTTTAAATCTATCAGTATTTTGTTTTCAGTCTTCTTTCCCAAGATAACTTACTTATAGACATAATAATGACTTTTCAAATGGTTCATGTTCAATTAATACAAAAGACTAAGTGCTAGATGGATTGGAAGGTCATCTTTGCATTTCAATCCTGAATGCAAAATGTAACAACAACAAGAACAAAGATGAAATCCTTACCAAAGGGTCCAGTCATGGCCACAGTATGGCTGAACATTTCCAAGGTAGAATCCCAGAGACTGAGTGACCTCCACAAGATTGGTAAAGTCAAGACTAATGCTGTTGAAAAGTACCGATGTCATGATAATCTCATCAATAGCCCATACATCCTCTCCCTGGGAAGAATGGTATGGTTGCCACCATCTGAACTGAATTCCAAATTGTCTTGCATCATCTGGTAATTCTACGGAGATTATTCTAAAACAAAAAACAGATGTAAAAATTTGGATTTATTTTGGTGTCTTAAAATACAAACATTTATAGCAGGATCTTGTTTTATGCAGTATAATATTTGAAAAAATAATTCTCCCACTATGACAAACATTTTTGAGATTTTCCAGTTTCTTGACTGACTGCAACAGTCTTCTTGATACATCAAAAAATATGACTCCTTTCACTCAGTTGCTCTCAGAGACACTAACCCAATAAAACACAGTTGTCAATGTGGCAAGATTCGCCTAAGTCTGGTAAAGAATATTGGCAGCTTGTTACACATATTATAGTTTTGGACTGGTAGGAACCATGGCAGTTTCTCATTCCCATGAGTTTAGCATAGTGTGCGAGGTCACTTGCTCTGTCATGGTGGCTATGACAACAAACCTGTATCTGACAAATGGGGAAGAAAATTAAGAATAATATCTAATTTCCAGGAGCAATCATTGTACACAGCAGCAGGAACCATACATTAATTGCCACTGCAATGACATCTGCTTGAAAGCTCCATAAATCACAGTACCATGCTGCTCACATCCATTCACAAGGTGAGATGTGAAGCGAATGGCAAATGGAACATTTATCTCCATCAATGTACAATTAAACACCAGGAGAGTTGTCTGCATTAACGCACACTAAAAGGACTGAATCTTTTTCCTGGTGAGCAAAGAAAAACTCCCTAAGGCAGGTAACTAGTTGGATAACTGAGAAAAAAATTCTTTAAAAACTTCAAACGCTGAGGCTGGATTTACTGAAAAATTAGATTGATTTTCATATTTGTATTATGTTCATCTTTTAGTTATTACACAAAGAAGCATTAAATCACATCTTGAAAATATAATTTTTGTGTACTGAAACTTATTAAAAATAAAGTCTATTTTTTCTTTAAATAATTTGTATATGAAGATATGGGGTGGAATAACCTGATTACAATCATTGATGATATAAACAGTAAAAAAGTGGTAGGACTTTTTGAAATGTGAGTAAACAGACTTTTTAAATAGGATAAATCAATGTTTAAATACAGAAATATAAACTAAAAAGCATTTCTTAACCTAAAAAGACACAGTTACCATAAGTTTATTATTTTTAAGTACATAATTTGCTAATATTTTAACCAATGTGAGTTTATTAAAAGAATAAAATTTAAGTTATTTCAGTAATTCTCACTTTATTTTTTCTAAATATTTATTAAATAATTAAATATTATTTATGTCAACATAGCAAAGAAATAATAAAATAATCAAACTATATTCAAACTGGCTTAACAATAAAAATATCATACATTAATTTAATAATATTATTGTATTAGCATTGTTATTATAAAATTATAATTTTATATTAATAATTTTAAAAGCAGGTATTATTTTTTATGATGAAACTATACACAATGTTAAAAATTAACAACTGAGAAGTAGAATTTCTCAGGAAATTTTAAAGAAAATAAAGTGTATATGTGTGTGATAACAGTAATTGAAGTGCCCGATATTTTCATCAGCAGAGATGTTAAGACTGTGAGTCTGTAATCAGACTCTTGGCACCTAATGGTTGACAACTTTGCAGCTGCAGGGAAGGTATTTAACCTCTATGCACTTCAGCATCTTCATCTGGGAAACTGGGATAATACTATCCTTACAGCAAAGTCATAGACTTTTTTCCATTTTTCACTATTTTATCTTAGCACCTAGAACCTGGTATATAAAAAGGACTTAATAAATTCTTTCTGCATAGAATAAGTACGTATTATCAGTGTACTCTGATAGAGATTCAAACACAAAGGCAAAATGAGGTTAAAGATTTTCTTTTAGGTTAAGCAGCTTTTAAGTGACAATGCCAGGGTATGGATCTAGTGAACACGGCTCTAGAGTCTGTGTTCTTTATCGCTACATTATATCTTCAGGTGGGGTGGGAGTCTCTATTTTTCCTACTCTATACCTATTATAGTAACTGGTTAGTAAAGCTATGGAACCATTTGATCTGACTGTTCCTAGATGAAAACCCAGGAATTTAAGTCAACTTTCTGTTTCAAGATTCCCTTTTTGGATATATACTAAGCTCATGGATTTCTTATAATCAATAATCAAGACAAAAATAAAATATTGTTAGACTTTATAATTTTAGAATAAACAAACAAGCCCTATAATTAAGAAAAATCTAGAATAATATCAGTTTCACCAACAATATAAAGTTTTATATTTTAGTTTACAAGACAGTCTAATTAGTTAAGAGTTAAAAGATTAACTCAGATATATACAGACTTTAACTTTTATAAATATAATAACAAGCAGAACTCTTGAGTTCTGAATTTCTTGAGAGAACTACAGGTAAGCAAATTATTAGAAATCAGCTAGGAATAACAGGAGTTAGCCAACTAGCATATCTAATAGGGATCACACTTCATTTTCTAACAACCATGGCAGAAAGAGACAATATGAAATTCACAGCAATTACAGATAGCAATTTATACTGAAGAAAACTCAGCAAATGGCTGAAGGCATGAAGATATAATTAACTGTCCTATGGTGAGTTTACATGGTTTACATTATTTATCATATAAAATGTAATTTAGTGTCTAGAATATATCAAATTCTACTTCTGCTATGTTACCCTTTATTAATATTTATGTAAGAGGAAGGAAGAGTCTCTTGGACAAAGGCAATATATATAAAATGAAAGTATTCTTGGTACCACTACCATATTCTCCATTTAAGAAAATCTCCACTCTGATCTTAATCTTTCAAGCTGTGCACATACCTAGTGTTGAAAAGCCACCTTGATTCTGCTTAGAAGAAAAATGTTGCTGTCAAATGGCAGGCAAGATTAAATGCACCTTTGCAATAGCACATTAAATCTATAATTATTTTTCATATCAACAAAGATTAATTAAATTTCATGCTACAAATTTATTACTGAATTTGAAACTGTCTATCTTTGTTAGAAAAAAATGTATTTTAGGCCAATTTAACTTAGGACAATGATATTTTCTTCATGCTTTCATTATTTTTTATTATCACCTTGAGTTTTGCTAGATTTTCTTTTAATGCTTATTATGGAGAGTCTACAAAATGTTTCTTTAGGATTCATATGTCTCTACTGAGTGAGAACATTGAGTTTAGTCTTGTGTCTACCCCTAGAGGGAATAGATTGAACACATTTGGTGCATTCTTAAATTTTATAACAGATAATATTTACTAGTCATAATAATTGTTAAATACTATTTCTATTACATGCTACCTCACTTTCTAATGAAAATATCAATAAAAGTTCTCATGTATTTGCAAATACTTAAATATAGGGATAGCTCTAGGCAAAACTTCAAAGTATATAAAATCATCATTGCCCTGTTTTTTTGCTATGATGCCAATGCACACTTCAGTGCCCAAAGTCTCAACTCTTTTTCACATCTTTCCATGTTCAACATGTATGTACTTCCAGGAAGGCAAATTTTATTAGCTCTTTATATTTGACAGTGGATATAAGCCATAGGGATACCTACTCTAGTGCTATTTTAACTTTCCCATCTTCCTCTTCTGCTGATTTAAAGGAATTTCAGTCAGCAGGTCAAAAAGTTTTCTAGAAAAGGAGGTGACTCTTTGGATACATCTGAAATTGTATCGTAAATGGTGATTATCACTACCCAAACTGAAGGATGGCTCTGCTTCAAGTAAAACTTAAATCTCACAATTGTGACTGTAGACTGTGAAATGTATAAGCCAAAGAAAAATAGCAATGGCCTGAAGAAAGGGCTTTAAATACAGCCTCCACTCCATCTTTGCCAGGGATGCTATATATGCTAGAAAAATGTCTTTGTACTTATAACTCAATTATGTTACATGCAAATTTAAAAAAATCAGTCATAAGTTTTTATGAGTTATTATCTCATATGATTTATTATAATTTATCATATATTGCTGACAAATATTTGTCAACAGCATTTATAATTTAGTACTATATTAAAATCTTATCTAATAGTTTGTATTATAGTTGAAAAGGGAAAAAAGTGTTAATTATTTTTCTCTTTCCTAGACATAAAAACATATTTCCCTTAGATACACTTTTCAGAATACGAGAATAAATTTTTTCAAATCACCAGAAGTCAGCAGGGCAAACAGATTACAAGAATGTAGCTTGCTAGTTTTTCACTGCAAGAGGCATCAATCTTTATCCTTACCATCTCTCAATGCAAAAGTATCTAGGCCCTTATACCACTTGAACAAAGATTTCCTTACGAAGGAAATATCATCCTCCCACTTTTCCAAATGCTTTCCAACATACCTGGGCTCATGATAGTTGAGATATGAATAATGCTCCAAGAGTTTCCAAGTTATCCCATTATCATAAGAATAATGTAATAAAACACCTTCACCAGGTTGGTCAGGGGCTTTGCACGTACTCAGAACAGACTTGCTTCCCAGCCTCAATGTGAACTGGAGAAACCTAGACATGAACTGTCTATAATTAGTGTGCATAAACATTTAAGACATTCATTATGACTTTTAAAGAATTTTGAACCAATTTCAATAACTACTCAAAAGCTGTAGGTTTCCATTAATCCCTCTTCTATAAAATGTAAGCAATTTCACTGAGATATATATGAATATATGTAGAAGACGAGGTCAATATATGTGTTTTATAGACATCTATTTATACAAATATAACCATATGTTTATACGTATTTGTATACTACATACTTGTGTACATACACTTAAAATGTCAATCATTCTCTTGCTACATTATTTATTAAGCACCGGGGGAAGGGAAGATGTAGGGTAAATCTAATCAGCCTCTGCAAGCTGCCAAATAAATAAAACTACATAAATAATTAACTAGCCCTTGGCTTAAGAACAGTTTTGATGCTAACATTTCATATTTTAAAAAAATCTAGTCAGTCATTAGTATCTTAAAATCATCGTGAGCCTTTTAGTTTATTAAAAACTAGGGCAAATTAACCCTATATAAACTATAAGCTTCCTCTCATCTTAACTGAAAATCAGAAGAGAGAGATATATATATATGTAAAAAAGGAAAAAAAAGAAAATTAATAGATATGAATTCAATCTTTGCTATCTTATTTCTGTATGTATTTCATTCTGCTTTAACTCACCTGGATTGTGAACTGTCAAGGAAAGATGTGATTAACTGACGCCTCCCATCTTTGTTGAAAACCAGGGCCTTACCACTGGCTAAGACACCACAGCCAAAGCTGACTTCAGCACCACGGATAGAGTAAAAATTATGGTAAGATGAGAGCCTGGAACTGCCAAAGCTTTCAGAAATAAACATTGGGAATGTCTGGGATGCCATTTCACAAGCTGGCCCAGAAAATCCAGGGTCACATCTGAAAGAGAGACGATGAAATTAAATTCTAAACGTTAGTCCTTTCAGAGATTTCTTTATTTACTTTAGGGATGAGGAAGTCCAGAAGCCAATATTTGAATGAATGGTGAGCAAGGCTTATTTGTTTTTGGAGAATACTGAATTTGAAGGCTTGATTTGGGAGAAGTTACTGTAAATACTCCAAAAGAATACAGTCTTACTGTAAAAAAAATTATGATTAAAACATTTATTTAGCACTTGCCCTCAACCAATGCCAATAATTTACCTGCCAATGAATCTATATTTGTGCATATTTCCAATTTAAAATCTTTGTAAAAGTTATATTATGTGTATGAAATTTTATTCACAATGATGTTCATTAAATTTATTAAAGAAACAATGTAGGTAAAATACTTCTATAGGATATCTAGAATAAATTTCCTTTAGAAACAAATGTAAAAATACATGCTATGTTTTTTACAGTAATTACTGGAAATATTCAGAAAAGACTGGAAAATAAATCTATTTTTATTTCAAACTGAATTGGCATTATAAAGGGAATGCATACACCCTTGACCTAGATAGATGTCCTTAGCAGAACTGGTTGTCTCTCAGTGGAATCCCACATTAGCAGTGCTTCGAGAAAAAGCAAATTCCCCCCTCACACACATTACACAACCGCCTGCCTGTTGCCATATAAGGATGTATTGTATGTATGTGAGCTGACTAGAATATAGATAAGAATTACCTGAGTCTTCTGTTAGTGACAAAACTCATCACAGATGACTTAATAACTGAATATCAGAAACTTCTTATATTTTAAGGAGACTGCTCATCAGGAATCAGTTTCAAATTCTTTATTTGTACGGCACTATTTCCTTCTCACAATAATTACTACATTACCCATTATAAAGTTAACTTGGTATCCTTTTGGGTGGGTGGCAGGTTTCTAAGCATTCAAAAATTTCTAAAATCTGAAACAAGCCTTTTATTTTTATTTATTTATTGAAATTTTAATTGAAGTAATTTGATTTATAAGGTTGGGTTTGTTTTTGATGTGCAGAAAAGTGATTCAGATATATATATTTCTTTTCAAATTATTTTACATTATGTAAAATAATAGGTAAAATATTATAAAATAATAATATGTAAAATAATAATATTTTACATTATGTAATATGTTTATTACAGGATATTGAATACAGTTGTCTGTGCCATACAGTAGGTTCTTGTTGCTTATCTATTTTGTATACATAGGGTGTATCTGCTAGTTCCAAACTCTTAATTTGTCCCTCCTTCACTGCTTTTCCTGTTTGGTAACCATTAGTTTGTTTTCTATGTCTGTGAGTCTGTGGAACATGTCTTTTATAAAGCAAGTACACCAACAAGGTGATACTATAGCAACACTTACAGACTACTTCATTAGCACAAATGCAGAAACTGAGATCTATGCCAGCCTCACAGAGGGTCCCTGGAGTATATGAATGTCCTGAAATCAAATGTGAAATTTTATATGTATTGGAAATTCCTTGTGAGGTTTAAGTTATCATCATTTTATCAAAGAGGCTGCATCCTAAAAGGCCAAGAACTATTGTAGCACACAGCTAAGGTTGTCTTGGCATTAGGGATAGGAGTGGAAAAGAAGACCAATATTTACAGAGCAAGTAAATACTCCTCAAACAGTTCACTTCTTTCTCAGGTTATCCCTTTGACTTAGTCCAACTCTGAATAGCCAAACAGTTTCTAAAAAGGATAAAAAGTCAGCTAAAGAGGACACATTTTTAACATTGGAAAACAATATGGTTTACTATAGCCACAAATTGGTATTAATGCTCCCCAGTAAGATTATCTATTGCCAGAGTGCTTTTCAGGGCAAGTGTATATCTGTATATAAAATGCATCTTCTTCAGTCTAGTGATTGGGGGAAACTGGTGATCATTTAAAGAAGACTCACTTTGGAGTCACTTCCCATCTTGAAAGTGTATTTTAATCAAAAGTTACATAATTGGGATAGAATGCTGATAAGGAGTTCACTCAAATATATAATACCTTTGTAGCCTTTGTTTTGCAGCAGAATAGTAGGCTGGCACACACTGAGGATTTCAGGAATGTCCAGAGGCTCTTCCAACTCGAAATATGTTCCTTATTGGTTCATCTATGCACCCTTAAATGTGGCATTACCGTCACCTTGAATGTCAGGGAAAGAAGCCCGCCCTACTCTTAGGACACACAGATGACACCTGTGTAGGAAGGTGTCTAATACTCTCTGTCCTCATTAGCATCTCTAACAGAAATAAGCTTATCAGGATAATAAGTTGTCAGTTTAGAACACCAGGCCTTTTTGCTCTAGTTGCTTAATAATAAAATATTAAATATATTTCCCAAGGGAAATGCTCAGTTTTTCTATTGAAAATTGATCTTTTTATAAGTAATCCTCTGTCCAGTATTACTTTTGATAGTTACTACCCCGTGGTCTTTAGCTACTTCTGATCACATGTTACATAGGGTTAACACTAACCATTTTGTCACTAAAAATATATTGACTTGATTGTGATTGTTAAAAAAAAAAAAACCCAAACAAAAAAAACACGCCTGGGGATTGTACACAGTCAAGGAAGTGTTAGAGAGCAGGAGAGGTGGAATTCTGGTAGCAAATAACAGTAGTGACTAAGGGAGCAAAGTGGGGAGAAGAACAGCTGCAGAGGCCCAAATTCAAGGATCTGTTTAAAGGACATAAATGGTATTGAATGTGAATTACTTTTCTGTGGAATTCTGCCTAAAATTGAAAGGCATACATTGCTGGAAAAGGAGGTAGTAACCAAACATTTAGCCCAGTCACAAATGAAGAAAACCACTGAATGTTAAAAGAAACAATGCCAGGAACAGGGACAAAACTAAAGTTCTAACTGGTGAAAAAATTTTGTAAGACCTCAGCAGGAAGAAAAGGCTACAGTTATTCAGGATAATGTATAGTGTCTAAAAAAATGATGCTCAAAAGGCATCTGCCATTCAGATTTCTGTTTGCATCCATCATGGGTGACACAGATGGCTGCCTTAACAAAATTATTTAATGCTAACAGAGATACTGTACACAAAATAATGAGGTACAAAGTGTAACCATTGTAATTATAGATAGGTATTTCAGAAATAGCACTTTCTATTTTCATTAATAAAAGCAGCTGTCATTTTAGATAATTTGCTTTCAAAATTTTTCAGGACAACTTTAGAAATTACAAAAATGTCATCCTCTCTGTGTTAATTTTATTTGAAATGCACTAAAGAGGATGATCTGTCTACGGATAATGAGTAAGGATAAACTCAAGGAAAATACTAGTTGATGTTTCATAGTTCTAATGAGTCGGTGTTTCTGGGCAGGAGCTGGTAGTGTTTTATTAAAAAAAGGCAGAGATGCTTATTCTGTTTTGAGATAAAATGGGAACTTTTCAATTCTTTACAGATATTTCCATTACAAACATTTCCATTATGCAGAGTGGTGTCTCTGTTATTTAAATTCATTGAAATACAGTTAAAAAAGTTAAGCCGAGACTCAATGTGACAGAATAAGTGGATGTAGAACTTACCCCTACCCTATAAACACATTAAAAATACATCTATATGTGAAACAATTTTCATGTAAAACTAAGTGGAAACTGGCAGAACTCCCACACAACCAAAGCTGTAAGAAAGGTGGTCATGTAACCAGGTAGGATGGGAAAAAATAGGCATCAGTTGGGTCCTGTACCTCTAGGAAGGGTCCCCTTGGGTGCTGGGAGAATGGCTGGGACAGACAGAAGGGTTGCAGAAGCCTAGACTCTACTCGTCAGGAGTAGGAGGGTGCTGGCTTGCCAACAGATAGGGCAGAGAGAGTTCTGGACTAGTGG
Source organism: Tragelaphus eurycerus (assembly GCA_935064755.1). NCBI lineage: Eukaryota > Metazoa > Chordata > Mammalia > Artiodactyla > Bovidae > Tragelaphus > Tragelaphus eurycerus. The sequence goes on along the minus strand of CAKXYN010000002.1, from coordinate 53,801,309 downwards.
CTGCCACCTCAGTGTGCTCCCCAGTCCAAGCTAGGTGAATACCCAGCCCTGTTCACTCTGCAACACAGCTTGGCATGGCATCTAGAGCTGACAGGTCCTGGGAGAAAACTCGATATAGGGACATAGGAGCAGCCCTGCAGTCTGGGATGTGGTTTGGGTGGGGCAGTCCACTTGTTCTGGTAGCACCATGGAAGCAGCACAGACCTCTGATGGCCGAGCAGCTACTGGAGCCCTGCAACTGGCTCCCAGCCAAAAGAATGCTGCAGCCCCGCCCGTTCCATACCACAGATTGGTGCTAGATCTCTAGCAGACAGGTCCTGGGGGAAGACTAGATCTAGGGACAAAGAAAAGGCTTGGAGGTCTGGGGTATGGTCCAGCTGGGGTGGCAGCAGTCATTATTGGCACTTAAACGGCACCCCAGAAGCAGCCCAGACCTCTAATGGCAGTTCAACCGCTTCAATTTCTGAAACCACAAGCTCTGACCCCCTGTCCCAGCTGAGCAAACGCTCTGGCTCTGCCAACTCCATGCCACAACCTTGCACTAGATCTAGGAAATGAAAACAGAGAAAAGGATGCAAACTTGGGCTGCGTCTGAGTAGAGTTGCAGATACCAACACAGGCAGCACATCAGACTTTTGTAAGCACAAGAGCCTTACTTACTTCAGCACTCTCCTTTGGGCCAAAGGCCTCAGTGTCCAGAGAAAGAATAACACATACTTAAAGGGAACTCAAGGCTGTATATTTTCACCCTGCTTATTTAATTTATATGCAGAGTACATCATGAGAAATGCTAGGCTGAAGCACAAGCTGGAATCAAGATTGCCAGGAGAGAGGGGAGGAGCTAAGATGGCAGATGAGTAGGACGGGGAGAATACTTTCTCCTCCACAAATCCATTAAAAGAACATTTGAATGCTGAATAAATTCTACAAAACAACTTCTGAATGTTGGCAGAGGACATCAGGCACTTAGAAAGAATGTCTTTCTAAGTGCCTGATGTCCTCTGCCTGGGGCTGGAGCACTGGGACGACCTGGAGGGATGGTGTGGGGAGGGGAGAGGGAGGAGGGTTTAGGATGGGGAACACGTGTATACTGGTGGCAGATCCATCTTGATGTATTGTAAAAGCAATACAATATTGTAAAGTTAAGCAAAATAAAAAAAATTACTGTTGATTAAAAAAAAAAGAAAGAAAAAAATAAATAAAGTTCATAAGACTTATTAAAAAAAAAAAAGAAGATTACGAGCCCTCGGTAACTCCTTTTGCAGAGAAATGGCGCGGACACCAGCATTTGCTATTAGCAAGCAGGGGCTGGGCTAGGAGGAGCAGTGCGACCTGCATCGCATTGAGAAAGGATTTGGCCTGGCTATCTCGAGCGCTATCTGAGAGAAATAACCAGACTGTCGGTTATCTACTACATCAAAAGCCAGCCTTAAGACACCACCAGGACTACAAAGGACTGCACAGAGATGCAGGCCGTCCCACTCTGGTTACAGGCAGCCAGGGCCGGAGGTGGGCAATCACAGCCCTAGAGAGACACTGTCTACAGAACTGTAAGTAGGTTTCTGTGCTGACTCACGCTTCTTGGGGCTCTGGATGGTCAAAATCTGCCTGAGAAAGTGCGCCCGTTGTATACCCAGAAAACTGAGTGGCGGGGAGGCGATAAGTCGCAGCAGCTGCGCTCACTAAACACTTCATCACCTGCGCTACTCGGATCTGGGAAGGGCATAAAACGCCGACTCAACTGAGTCTGTGCTTCTGAGGATTATCTGAGTGCCTGAACCTGGCCGGCTTAGATTTGGGTGTTCATCTCCGCCCCTTCTGTAACAGGGCAGAGATCAGATATTGAAAAGACCAGTAAACCGCCTCAATAAAGAGAATTCAACAAACTACCAGAACATAGTAAGGACACTCTAAACTTGGCAATTTTAATAAAATGAAGAGACAAAAGAATACTCAGCAGCCAAAGGAACAGGATAGATGCCCACCAAACCAAACCAAAGAGGAAGAGATAGGGAATCTACCTGATGCTGCTGCTGCTGCTGCTAAGTCACTTCAGTCGTGTCCGACTCTGTGCGACCCCATGGACGGCAGCCCACCAGGCTCCGCCGTCCTTGGGATTCTCCAGGCAAGAACACTGGAGTGGGTTGCCATTGCCTTCTCCATTGTGTGAAAGTGAAAAGTGAAAGTGAAGTCGCTCAGTCGCGTCCGACTCCTAGCGACCCCATGGACTGCAGCCTACCAGGCTCCTCCATCCATGGGATTTTCTAGGCAAGAGTACTGGAGTGGTTTGCCATTGCCTTCTCCGATCTACCTGATAAAGAATTCCAAATAATGATAGTGAAATCAATCCAAAATCTCGAAATCAAAATGGAATCACAGTTAAAGAGTCTGGAGACAAGGATTGAGAAGATGCAAGAAAGGTTTAAAAAGGACCTAGAAGAAATAAAAAAGAGTCAACACATAATGAATAATGCAATAAATGAGATCCAAAACACACTGGAGGCAACAAATAGTAGACTAACAGAGGCAGAAGATAGGATTAGTGAATTAGAAGATAGAATCCTAGAAATAAATGAATCAGAGTAGAAAAAAGAAAAACGAATCAAAAGAAATGAGGACAATCTCAGAGACCTCCAGGATAACATTAAACACTACAACATTCGAATCATAGGAGTTCCAGAAGAAGAAGATAAAAAGAAAGACCATGAGGAAATACTTGAGGAGATAATAGTTGAAAACTTCCCTAAATTGGAGAAGGAAATAACCACTGAAATTCAAGAAATCTAGAGAGTCCCTAACAGGATAAACCCAAGGCGAAACACCCCGAGACACATATTAATCAAATTAACAAAGATTAAATATAAAGAACAAATATTAAAAACAGCAAGGGAAAAACATCAAATAACTCACAAGGGAATTCCCATAAAGATAACAGCTGATCTTTCAATAGAAACTCTCCAAGACAGGAGGGAATGGTAAGACATAATTAAAGTGATAAAAGAAAATAACTTACAGCCTAGATTATTGTATCCAGCAAGGATCTCATTCAAATATGAAGGAGAAATCAAAAGCTTCACAGATAAGCAAAAGTTGAGAGAATTTAGCACCACTAAACCATTTCTCCAACAAAAACTAAAGGACATTCTCTAGATCAGATCAGATCAGATCAGTCACTCAGTCGTGTCCGACTCTTTGCGACCCCATGAACCGCAGCACGCCAGGCCTCCCTGTCCATCACCAGCTCCCGGAGGTCACTCAGACTCACACCCATCAAGTCAGTGATGCCATCCAGCCATCTCATCCTCTGTCGTCCCCTTCTCCTCCTGCCCTCAATCCCTCCCAGCATCAGAGTCTTCTCCAATGAGTCAACTCTTCGCATGAGGTGGCCAAAATACTGGAGTTTCAGCTTTAGCATCACTCCTTCCAAAGAAATTCCAGGATTGATCTCCTTCAGAATGGACTGGTTGGATCTCCTTGCAGTCCAAGGGACTCTCAAGAGTCTTCTCCAACACCACAGTTCAAAAGCATCAATTCTTTGGCGCTCACTCAGCCTTCTTCACAGTCTAGCTCTCACATCCATACATGACCACAGGAAAGACCATAGCCTTGACTAGGCGAACCTTTGTTGGCAAAGTAATGTCTCTGCTTTTGAATATGCTATCTAGGTTGGTCATAACTTTCCTTCCAAGGAGTAAGCATCTTTTAATTCTCTAGATAAAGAATCACTTTATCTAGTGGGGAGGGGAGAGGGAGGAGGGTTCAGGATGGGGAACACGTGTATACTGGCGGCGGATCCATCTTGATGTATTGTAAAAGCAATACAATATTGTAAAGTTAAGCAAAAAAAAAAAAAAAAGAATCACTAAAAGGGTGTATAATTTGAACCCAAAACAATAAAGTAAATCCTATTTATCAATATTCTTTTTGCTTTGGCTCCATCCCTTCATTCTTTCTAGATAGCATATTCAAAAGCAGAGACATTACTTTACCAACAAAGGTTCGCCTAGTCAAGGCTATGGTCTTTCCTGTGGTCATGTATGGATGTGAGAGCTGGACTGTGAAGAAGGCTGAGCGCCGAAGAATTGATGCTTTTGAACTGTGGTGTTGGAGAAGACTCTTGAGAGTCCCTTGGACTGCAAAGACATCCAACCAGTCCATTCTGAAGGAGATCAGCCCTGGGATTTCTTTGGAAGGAATGATGCTAAAGCTGAAACTCCAGTACTTTGGCCACCTCATGCGAAGAGTTGACTCATTGGAGAAGACTCTGATGCTGGGAGGGATGGGGGGCAGGAGGAGAAGGGGACGACAGAGGATGAGATGGCTGGATGGCATCACTGACTCAATGGATGTGAGTCTGGGTGAACTCTGGGAGTTGGTGATGGCCAGGGAGGCCTGGTGTGCTGCGATTCATGGGGTCGCAAAGAGTCGGACATGACTGAGCAACTGAACTGAAATGAAAGGGAACTGAGCCAGCTAGAGCCCAACCTTCAGCTTTTCCCCTCCAGCAACCTGAAAGCAGAGCTAAGCCCTGATAGAACTCCAACAGTTCCGGAGCAGAGAGGAGCTCCATTTCACACCCTGCACAGGCTCTAGCTCTTCCAACATCAACCAAACCCCCTATGAAGGTGATAGAGGCCAGCATATCCTGAGGAAAGATGTGGCTGGCATACAAATAAAATTCAGTTTCACGCTAAAGATACTGATGCACTCACATAAAAACACCCTTTCAGGGCCACTATAGATAATTATTTCACCTAAATTCATAAAGACAATGAAAGTTAAGTAAAATGAAATGCAAAGTAACTACTCTCAATTGAAAGAGCAAGAGAAAACCCCTGAAAAAATAAACAATGAAACGGAGTCTAAAAGACACTGAGACAGAGTTGGTAATAAAAATGCCAACTAAATTAAGGAAGACTAGCAATATAAATGCAGATCATTTTAACATGTAATGAGAAACTATAGAGATGACCCAATCAAAAATAGATAATTCAGTTTCTGAGATAAAAAAGCTTATAGAAGCAATGAATAATTAAATCAAGTAAATAATACAGAAGAATGTATAAATAGAATAATGGAAATTACCCAATCAGAACAGCAGACAGAAAAACAAATGAAAAAATGAAACCAACACATAAGATCTACGGGATAATACAAAACATTCCTACATATGTATGACAGGGGTCCTAGAAGGAGAAGAGGGAAAGAAGAGGATCAAAAATGTTTTTGAAGAAATTATGGCTGTAAACTGTCCAAACCCAAGAAGGAGACAGGAAGGAAAACTATCCAGGTGCCGGAAGCACTGCTGCTGCTGCTAAGTCGCTTCAGTGGTGTCCAACTCTGTGCGACCCCATAGACAGCAGCCCACCAGGCTCCCCTGTCCCTGGGATTCTCCAGGCAAGAACACTGGAGTGGGTTGCCATTTTGTTCTCCAATGTGTGAAAGTGAAAAGTGAAAGTGAAGCCGCTCAGTCATGTCCAACTCTTAGGTACCCCATGGACTGCAGCCTACCAGGCTTCTCTGTCCATGGGATTTTCCAGGAAAGAGTACTGGAGTGGGGTGCCATCTGGCAGGAAGCACAGAGGGTCCTAAATAAGATGAACCCAAACAGAACCACACTAAGACATATAATTAAAAAAGGCAAAATTTAAATATAAAGAAAGAATTCTAAAGGCAGCAAGAGAAAAACAAGAGTCATACATGAGGCAAAACCCATAAGGCTATTAGCTGATTTCTCTGCAGAAACTTTTCATGTCAGAAGGGAGTGGTATGATATATGAAGTCTTGAAAGGGAAAAATCTGTCACCTAGAACACTCTACCTGGCAAGATTATAATTTTGAACAGAAGAAAAGATAAAGAATTTCTCAGACAAGCAAAAACTAAAATAATTCAGCAGTACTAAACCTATCCTAAGATAAATGTTGAAGGGTCTTCTCTAAATGGAAAAGAAGCAAGAAGCAGTAAGAAAGGACTATATAGTGAGGACTGAAGATCACTTAAATAAGATAGGAAATAGATTAAAAAAACAACAAAAAATTATAAAATCAACCATAACTACAATAAACTGTAAAGGGATAAGCATGAAAATGTAAAAAAAAATGGCATAAAAAACATAACATGTAGGGGAGGGGAGTAAAAATGTAGATCTTTTACAATGTATTTGAACTTAAGTGCCTATAAGTTTTATCAGTTTAAACAAGTAGATATAGCTATGGGTCAACATATATGAACCCATGATGTGGTTTAGTTGCTAAGTCATGTCTGACTCTTGTGACCCCATGGGCTGTAGCCAGCCAGGCTCCTCTGTCCATAGGATTTTTCAGGCAAGAACACTGGAGTGGGTGGCCATTTCCTTCTCCAGGGGATCTTCCTGACCCAGGAATCAAACCCAGGTTCCTGTACTGCAGGCATATTCTTTACTCACTGAACCACCAGGGAAACCCATGGTAACCACAAATGAAAAAATATACAAAAAATGCACAAAATTCAAAAAGAAAGAAACTGAAGTAAACTATAAAAGAAAATGATCAGGCTACAAAGAGCAAGACAAAAAGAAAAAAGAAGAACTACAAAAACAACTGGAAAACAAGAAATAAAATGGCAATAAGTACATAATTCTGGAGAGGATGTGGAGATAAGGGAATCTTGTACACTTTTGGTGGAAATGCTAATTGATACAGCTACTTGGAAAAGAGTATGGAAGTTCCTTAAAAAACTAAAAATAGAATTACCATATGATTCTGCAACTTCACTCCTGAGTATATATCCAGAAAAAACAAAAACTCTAATTTGAAGAAATATGTGCACTTCAATGTTCTCAGCAGTACTTTTATAATAGCCAGATATGGAAGCAACTCAAGTGCGCATTAACAGATGATTTACTTAAGAAAACATGATATATATGTATAATCACATCTGAGTAATGGAAAGTTACTCAGCCATAAGGAAGAATGAAATATTGTCATTTGCGGCAACATGGCTGGACCTAGAGAATATTATGCTTTTTGACATAAGTCAGAAAGAGAAAACAAATACTGTATGATATCACTTACGTGGAATCTAAAAAATAATACAAATTAATATATATAGCAGAACAGAAATAGATTCACAGACATAGAAAATAAACTTGTGGTTACTGAAGGGGAGAGGGAAAAGAGGAGGGACAAACCAGGGGTATCAGATTAATAGATATAAACTACTATATATAAAATAGATAAGTAACAAAAATTTACTGTACAGCACAGAAAACTATACCCATTACTTTGTAATAACCTATAATGCAATATATTAGTTTGGTGCAACAGTAATTATGGTTTTGCATTGTTGAACTTTGCTGATTGATATTGGAATACACTCTTAAATAAATGTGGTTATACATCATTTTAATGTGCATTTCTTGCTTTATGTTTTTTTGCTAATGACTTATTACTTGCTTTGTATTTTTCAATTATTTTAGACTATGAAAATGATGTTAGACAAAAAGCAAATTTGAGTGATTTTCTTATTCGAGTTCAAACTGGGTCGTAAAGCAGCAGAGACAATCTGCAAAATCAACAACCATTGGGCCCAGGAAGTGTTAACGAAAGTACAGTGCAGTGGTGGTTCAAGATGTTTTGCAAAGAAAACAAGATGAAAAGAGTAGTGGCCAGCTGTCAGAAGTTAACGACCAACTGAGAGCATTACTGAAGCTGATCCTCTTACAACTACACAAGAAGTTGCCCAAGAACTCAATGTCAACTATTCTATGGTCATTCTACATTTGAGGCAAACTGGAAAGGTGAAAAGCTCAATAAGTGTGTGACTCGTAAGCTAATTAAAAATCAAAATATTGTTGTTTTGAAGTGTTGTCTTCTCTTATTCTACACAACAATGAACCATTTCTTGATAGGATCGTGATGTACAATGAAAAGTGGATTTCATACAACAATCAGTGACAACCAGTTCAGAGGCTGAATTGAAAAGAAGCTTCAAAGCTGAATTGAGAAGAAGCTTCAAAGCAAGTTTGGAGCCAAACTTGCTCCAAAAAAAAAGAGGTCATGGTCACTGTTTGGTGGTCTGCTGCCAGTCTGATCCACTACAGCTTCTGATTCGCAGCAAAACCATTACATCTGAGAAGTACGCTCAGAAAACTGATGAGATGCACCAAAACCTGCAGTGCCTGCAGCTGTCATTGGTCAACAGAAAGGGCCTAATTCTTTCCCAAGACAATGCCTGACTGCACATAGAACAACCAACACTTCAAAAGTTGAATGAATTGGGCTAGGAAGTTTTGCCTCATCTGGCATATTCACCTGACCTCTCGCCAACTGACTACTACTTCAAGCATCTTGACAACTTTTGCAGGGAAAATGCTTCCACAACCAGCAGGAGGCAGAAAAAGCTCTCCAAGACTTTGTAGAATCCTGAAGCATAGATTTTTATGCTAAAGGAATAAACAAATTTATTTCTCAATGGCAAAAATGTGTTGACTGTAACTGTTTCTGTTTTGATTAATAAAGATGTGTTTGAGCCTAGTTATAAGGATTTAAAATTCACTGTCTAAAATCGCAATTATGTTTGCACCAATCTAATCTGCAAAAGTAATGAATCATTATGCTATTCACCTGACACTAACACAATATTGTAAAGCAAGTACAAGACAGCAAAAGAGACACTGATGTATAGAACAGTCTTTTGGACTCTGTGGGAGAGGGAGAGGGTGGGATGATTTGGGAGAATGGCATTGAAACATGTATAATATCATATATGAAACGAGTCGCCAGTCCAGGTTCGATGCATGATACTGGATGCTTGGGGCTGGTGCACTGGGACGACCCAGAGGGATGGTATGGGGAGGGAGGAGGGAGGGAGGGTTCAGGATGGGGAACATGTGTATACCTGTGGTGGATTCATGTTGATATATGGCAAAACCAATACAATATTGTAAAGTTAAACCATTAAATTAAAAAAAAAAAGCTAACCTGATATTCTAATCTCAGTGGTGACCAGTATTTTGCCTTATAAAAATAATTTACAAATGATCAGGTTCAAAACCCTTTTATGATTTTTCCATTAAGCAATTAATTAGTGACTTTAATTTGGAAGACAAGAAGAGACAGAGTAGATGATCCATTGTTGAAAATGTATCTATATAACAAAGACTGTAGTTTTAGGGATTCTCAGGATATTTTATAAGTAAATATTATAGAGGAATGATATACTTCATATTCAATATCATTATTATGTAAAATTCTTTATATATCATTTGAAGACCTAAAAGATTCTCAATAGTAAGGAAGATTTGAAATAGCACTGAAAGATGATGAATTTTCTTATCAAATCTGTTAATTTGGCCTGCTCTAGTTTCTTTTCACATCAGGTTTATGGATCATTATTGATTTTTATAATTCATTTACAAAGCATGCCAGGAATTCAAATATAATTCATGAACACTAGAACAAATTTGGAGAAGGCAATGGCACCCCACTCCAGTACTCTTGCCTGGAAAATCCCATGGACAGAGGAGCCTGGTAGGCTGCAGTTCATGGGGTCGCTAAGAGTTGGACACGCCTGAGCGACTTCACTTTCACTTTTCACTTTCATGCATTGGAGAAGGAAATGGCAACCCACTCTAGTGTTCTTGCCTGGAGAATCCCGGGGACAGGGGAGCCTGGTAGGCTACCTACCGTCTATGGGGTCACACAGAGTCGGACACAACTGAAGTGACTTAGCATAGCATAGCATAGAACAAATTTATGGAGAAATATCATATTGAAGAAACTAAAGACATACAAGGCAGCCATCAAGATATGAAGAATTCAAATTTGTTCACAAATTTACATGAAGTTTGCTACATTTGTTCACAATTTAGCCTAATAGAAAAATTACTTATTAAGCAACTTCCACTTACAAAATACATTCAATAATCTATTATGCTGAAATTCCATTTGGAGCATGCTACTTTTGGTCTTGAAAAACCTCAAAAGCCTAAAAAGGAAACTAATTAATTATAAAACAAATTAACATCACCTGTGGTTTCAGTATATAAAGCACATATCAAAAAAGAGAAGTATAAATATTACTTAAAAATGCTTACTTGCAACCATGTCGAGTGCACTGTCCTCTGCCAGAACAGAATTTGAGACATGATGGACCAATATAAACTGCAGGGCAAAAGAGAGCGTGTGAAAGATGGCAAAATCACAGGAAAGGCCAAGACCACCACCAGCATGTGAACCAATTTTGTGAAGAAATAGCCATGAAATCTCTTTCTTGCATGTATGTTGTACACAGGAATCCAGTTGACATACAGAGTGCTGTGTGACAAGGTAAGTGTGTAGCTACAAATGTGCCAGAATGGTTTTAACTTAAGTAATCCTTTCAAGATTTTAATCTGTCACAGCACAGAAAGTAGGAAGATAATTTGGGTTCTTAATGCAGTCTCTTCATCTAAAATGGTTTCAGGCAGCATATTAGTGCTTCTGTCTTGAACTTTCTACCAAGTTTATATTCTTTGGGTGGAAATTAAGAATTTACAAAGGATCAATTTGATACATCACAAAGTGTACAGATCATAATTTAATTAAAAAACTATCATTTCATTTTCATCTGAGGAAAGTCTATATCACTGCAGATGACTGTTACATGTACTTCTAAATATTAATCTATCCTTCTTCAAGTACAGACTTAAAATCTGTGGCTGAGCATAAAGTCTTCTCTATACTTGTAGAGCTTTTTAAAACTGATAGGTTTGACTGACAATGATATTACAAACCTAAATTCTAACTGTGGGAATGCTGAGTAAAGGGGCCTTGATTGTTGAATGGTAGGTTTGAGGTACTCAGACTCAAATACGTTTAAAGATATTAAGCCTTTTGATAATCAGTACAATCAGTAACACACTAAATAGTGTAAAAGTGGAACAAAACTAATGTGGAATCAAAGATCCAATGGTTATTGAGCTCTCCTGTATTCAATTTCAGGCATAAGTAAAGTTGCTATTTATTATCATTTTCTTCTCTAAGAATTTTGTTGTCATCTTTCCCTGCTAATTATGAAATCATTAGGACTCACAGTAGAATAAATTTAAAGGCTCTGTTTTTCTAAGAGTGTGGAAAAGATAAATCCATTTTCTTCACTATTTTCACTAATGTAATTAAGCTAAACAAATTAAAAAGTGGTGATAAACATACTTTGCTCTAGGATCTTTCATTTTACTAAGAATTTTCAATATTGATCTGTTTTTTCCTATTTGTTTTCTTTGATGTAATTCTGAAATTCCATAGTGAAATGGGAGAGATTTGGTGGGTGTTCTTTGGCAAGTAGACACAAATTTCCCTTGAGAAGATATTTTGTGTATTCCTCTTGCCTTTTGAAGAAGCCAGAAACCAGGTTCTGATTCTGCAAAAGCCTCACATATAAAATAATATCAGAATTTAAAAGAGATTCTGTGGCTAGTTCTGCATTTGACAGACACTGCTAAACATGCCTATTCCATGTATTTTTATCTTTTCTCATTCTACTCAAAGCATGATGTTGGGAATTCACAACCTGTAGAAAACACTTTCTGACTTAAACTCATACTGTACGTCTTAAGGAAATTTAAATATTCTTTTCATAGGCTTTTATGTTCTTCATTTTGCACTTTACTTTTTGGATAATCAAAAGTAATCTAAGCTCATTCTAAGACCATTGAAAAGTATGACAGCAGGAAAAATGTCATCCATAGCCCACAATCCAAAGGCATATACTCATTCCCTAGAGCTAATCAACAGGTAATTCAAGTTCTATGGAAAATAGTCTACCAGTGGAGAAATTTCATAACAAATTCATCTTCAGATGTTTTTGCAAATACAGTGTGTTTGTCTCTATATGTTTGTACCCATGTGGCTCATATGGTCTTTGAAATCTGAGTCTATTATTGGTCTTCTTTTAATATAGATTGTTTAAAAAAATTACCGAGATGATTAGACTGCATTGCTGACTCAATGGACATAAATCTAAGCAAACTCCAGGAGACAGTAAAGGGCAGGGAAACCTGGTGTGCTACAATGCATGAGGTCACAAAGAGTCAGATACAACTCAGTGACTAAACAACAACAAACAGCAAATTATTTTGCCTGAAGTCATTCCTGAGTTTCAGGAATTGAAACTTCTTGAAATGTGCATTAATTTTTAAATTATTCTGAAAAAAAAAAGTTAAGAGATGGAAATTTAGCATTTCACAATAGTGAAGGATTTTCCCATTTTATAAAGTTAACATAAGTCAGTGGCTATCCTAAACTAACTTAAGTATTGATATTTTGTCATTTCTTTCCTCCCTTTTACCTTCTTGTAGTATAACCCATTCAGTCAAATTTATATACTCTTTAAAAACAGGAAATCTCTGAATCTGCCTGAAGTGAGAATTGTTAAATGAGTTGGCTATTAATTAAAAAAAAAAAACAGGAAACTTACAGTCATGGACTCCAACAGATTAAATATCTTCTCTCGTGAGTACTCAACATGAGTGATACTGGCTTTAATGTTATGCAACAATTTATCAACAATTCATTTAAAAATTAAAGATTACAAGATATTTTATGTATTTATAAAATTTCCCTTTATGCTATTTTCTGAAAAGGAGGTAAAAGTTTCACACAGAAGTTTTATTTTAGAGATGATGTTTCCTGATGTGTGGTGTCTGCATCTAAAAAAAGAATCATTCTAGATGTCATGGTAGTTACTAAGAGAAGAATGAGTCATTTCAATACATGCAGTATGGTATTTATGTTAATTTTGTATAAAACATTCAAGAGAAATGTTAGGCTATCCCCTGTCATTAACTGAGAATCTGAGTTTCAGAGCTTTATGCATTTTAAAAGAATGTATGTTGAAGCGTACTAGCATCTAATATTGCTGACTCCACTATCTTTATTTTTCTGATTGTGCAGCTCTGGGCTTCTAACAGAATGCAAAGGAGAAAGGGAAGAAAGGGCGTTTAATGAATTGCAAGACCATGACTTGGAAATGTGATTAAGTATGTGCAGATGAACAAAAGCACAGGAAGAGTCTACTTCAATGGCACGTGATTATGACAGGCAAAAACTAACCATTATCAACTGCCCACATATTTCCAAGGATTGGTCCCATTTGTCTCCAGCGAATTCTGGTGTCCCGGGTTAGTGCTGCATTAGGAAGGGGAATTGTTATTCGGTTCCACCTGCAAGAAAGTTAGCACAAAACAGCTTCATATCCGGTTCACACCTTTTGAATCTATTTTACATGCTTTGATGTTCTAGTCTCTCTATACTTCAGATGGCTGGTAACAAACTCTTTAAATTTACCTGTGGAGTCTGTTTATAATTTTAAAACAAATATGTAACTTCTCGGAGAAGCCAATGGCACCCCACTCCAGTACTTTTGCCTGGAAAATCCCATGGACGGAGGAGGCTGGTAGACTGCAGTCCATGGGGTCGCGAAGAGCTGGACATGACTGAGTGACTTCCCTTTCACTTTTCACTTTCATTCATTGGACAAGGAAATGGCAACCCACTCCAGTGTTCTTGCCTTGAGAATCCCAGGGAAGGGGGAGCCTGGTGGGCTGCCGGGAGCCAGCACGGGAGTCCCCACCCATAACAAGGTTACGTGGGAGAGTTCTGGTGGACAAGGTGAGCCAGAACTCGAGGGGTGCCCCTCTGGGCCTGCCTGAGCGTCTACCGCAAAACCAGAGTCTGTCTGTTTTACTGCTTCATGACTTTCACCAACTCCTCTGACAGTCACAGGGGGGCTATCCCCACCACCTTTTCTCTGAAGGAAATCAACTTAGAGTTCTGGCTAATTAGCCTCTTGGACATAATAAGAGTGTTTAAATCCAAACCCCTCAGATGGCTCTCTAATTTGCCTGACAGGTTTACCCGGACTCCTACAGCTACCCATACGATTGTTTACAGTCTCCCACCTGAGAGAGGCATGAGAAGCTTAAGATATTCAAATAGTATAGAACCTCTCAGAGTTAGAAATTGTCAGAATAGAACTAGTAAAAGATTTCATTGTTGAGCCAATGCTTGCTGCCAAGTTTCCACATCCCCTGTATTGTATCCTTGGAAGTGTATTAATTAATATAGTTTGTATGTAAAAAAAATAAGTAGTGGCTTTGGTGTTAACAACTTTCGACCCTTAGGGTAATAAATTCTTTCCTTTGTTATAAACCCACTGCACCTTTGCCCTATAGGAATGCAACTTTATCTAACACCTTCGGAAGATGGCGCCAAACTTTAATTACTCTTAGAAAAAATAAGTCTTACGGTTGACAAACCTTTATCAGAGTCATAAAATGTTAACAGGCCTTAAGGCCAAAAGATGATGTAAATCACCTAAAGCATTTGTATACGTTAAGTTTACAAAAAAAAAAAAAACAAAAAAACAAAAATCGTGGTTTCGATAAGGATCAAAGACTGCTGACTTTGCATGTTTTCACACCTCTTATTATCCTCTATGTGCAACTTAGGGTATAAAAGCCCCTGTTGAAAATAAAGCTATGGGCCTTGCTCACGGAAGCTTGGTCTCCCCATGTCGTTCTTTCTCTCACCTTCTGGCTGAATTCCCACCTGGAGCGTGGAGGCTTGTCAAGCCTACTAATTTTGCCTGGGCTTCTAAGATCTGACCGGAGAGGCCTTAGTGTCTCCTCTCCTTCAGGAGAACGGGAGGACACCTGCGGCCTACATAGGTGACACAAACTCCTTGTCTTGGAGTTTTATTGGTTTTCCACATAAACCAAGTTATTCAGCCTCTTTTCTCCACTAAATATCTCACTGACCTATCCCTATTTAACCACTCTTTATATCTCTAATTAATGCTTAATTAAGCTATCGCTATTCTAATCGCTGATGCCCTCATCCTGAGGAAATCCCTGGATCCAACTGGGGCTAGACCCCAGTAGTGGGCTGCTGTCTATGGGGTTGCACAGAGTCAGACATGACTGAAGCGACTTAGCAGTAGCAGCAGCATGTAACTTCTGGAAACATTCATAGCAAATTAAGAGTATCTTATAGCCATTGATTTTTTTCAGACTTTTTAAAATAAAATTTTACATCAATACTCAGACCTTAGATATTATTGTATGATAATCTGTGATGAGCTAGGGTTCTGATTAGCACTGATTACTTCTTATTTTTTTGCTATTCTCTAGTTCTATGTGTATTTAAACACAAGCTAAAAAGGAAAATAATTTTTAACTTAATCTTGCATTCTTGGAAACATTTTTACTATTTATCTAGTGATTATTCTGTAAAGTGGCAAGTATTTTATATAGACATCTTTAATTCTCTTAACGGTCCTTAAAGGGGTATATCATTGTCCTTAATTTACATGGAAAGAGGTGGAAAGTTTGAGAGAGTAAATATCATTATACAAGTAGATGGCAGAACCACGATTTGAGCCCAGGTTCAATTCCAAAGCTTAACTTTCTTCCACTTGTCTATGCTGCATCTTTTCATTACTAACTATTTTGGCAGTAAGTCTTTTTGGCAATAACCAGAGGTCACCATATAGAGTTTAAATTTATGCAACCCAAAATATAAAAGCTTAATACCTAAAGAATGAATGATTCTCTACAAATTGTGATCATGCATCAGATTTACAAAAATTACTTTTTTAAAAAATGAGATCATTCCTAAATCAGATGAGAAGGAGAAGGCAGCTTCCTTACCTAGTATGCCAAAACACTAATCTCAGGCTTACTTAATAATTTTGAGTCTGCAACATGGATTCAAATCTCTTGCTATGTTAGAGTTCACTCACCCACTGTAGTTTTCAGAGGAGTAGATCGTGCTGTGAGGGAGGTGGGGTCCGGCACAGATCTCAGGCAAACATTCAGTGTGGAGTAGGGACCAGGAACGCCCATGGTTGGTAGAAAACTCTAAGCTGATACTGATCACACCAGAATAAGCATAACAAAAACGGGGCAAAGATAGCAAATGAAAGTAAATGACTTATCTCTGGAGAAGTATATTAAACATCTGTAGAACTAGTGTAAAAAAATTTAAGATGCTATTTCCAAAGTGATTGTTTTCCCCTCCACTGAAGTCTAGCCAGCTTTCAAAGAGCAAGCAGTTAAATTACTGCTAATAGAAATGAACAATGTTTTAAAGACAGCAAATGGTAACTTGAGATTGTGCTCCTGAATCTGATAGATGGCAAGGCAATTACCATGTTTCACACTGCTACTTCATCCTGTGAACGTGAGACTGACAAAATCCGTAGGAAGGACAAGAGCAACACTTCAGCAAGTAAAACTGAGAATTCATAGCTCTTGAAGTGCTAGTTGATTTCTGTGTCTATTATTAGGGGGCCACTAAACTATGTGGGGTCAAACTTTTTTCAGTTATTTGTTTTTTCTTCTCTCTCAGCAATCTGTTGGAATAGGTGGCTACCAGAGCTAATCCAAACACTTTGACACCTAAGATCAACTTCTTAGAATAAAGTCATTTCTACTTAAAATCTATCTAATCATATTCTCTGTATTATTTAAAGAAATTTTCTTTTTCCCTTGGGGGGAAATTTGTATTTTATTAATAGATACTTTATTAAAAATTAAAAATTAAGTTGACAGCTTACTAAGAAGTTGTTCTGATTGAATAGGCAAGTTCACATGTTCATTGTTAATTTGTCCACACACACAGAATGTGGCTTCCTACCTGTTCCCAGGCTGCTGTGTTCCACATCCCAGATTAATAGAAAACTGTATCATATGAGACATTGTAGAAGGGAGAACAGGTAAGACGTGGAAAAAATCTACGGCCCAGACATTCCTATTATTTCCTTGATGGTTCTTTTGCCTGAGACAAAATTTGGTAGCAGGAGTCTGAAGATCAGGATTGATGACTACAGAAACCAAAGATGGAACCTTCAAAACACAGGAAACCAAAATCACTCATAATCTTCCTTGTGGGAATCAGTATAAATTCTCCAAGATTCAACTTACAATTACTATGCATACAACTGCCATTTATTAAGCATCAAGCAATATTCTGCTTATTCCATTTGTTATTTCATATCAAAGAGGCTGTCCTTAGGGGACACTCATTTTAATCACTCAGAATTCCTCCTTTGCAGACACCTGAAACTCTGTGTGTGACTGGTCAGACTCTCTCTGCTGCTGCTGCTGCTGCTAAGTCGCTTCAGTCGTGTCCGACTCTGTGCGACCCCATAGATGGCAGCCCACCAGGCTCCCCCGTCCCTGGGATTCTCCAGGCAAGAACACTGGAGTGGGTTGCCATTTCCTTCTCCAATGCATGAAAGTGAAAAGTGAAATTGAAGTCGCTCAGTCGGGTCCGACTCTTAGCGACCCCATGGACAGCGGCCCACCAGGGACCTCTGTCCATGGGATTTTCCAGGCAAGAGTACTGGGGTGGGGTGCCATTGCCTTCCCCCAGACTCTCTCTACCTGAATATAAATTGGCTTAAGGTCTTTAAAGTTATCAAAGCTAATGTATCCATTTTATCTACCTTTGCACTAGACAAAGGCAACTTGACATTAATCAATCTTCTTTTAAAGTGTATTCAAGTAATATAAATTCTTTGCCAAACCAGGTATTCCAAAAATAGGACTCTAAGCAGAAACACCCATAGCCAATGAGTTAATCCATGATAACTTACATAATTGATTTGGTCTGAGGCATGCAGCTGACCAGTGCAAGTATAACCCTACCTAGTTATGGCTGAAAAAATTGTCCATTAATAAAATTCCAAATGGTATAACTTGGGTGACCCTAGCATGTAGAGTATGTTGTATACTTTCTTTGGTTGTTACCTATCTAGCCTTGATGTTTATCTTCTGTCTTCCTGACTTAAACTATGAGATGCTAGATGCTGGCTTTGTTCAAGCTTTTTAAAGTACTGGCTCTCTGGCTCAAATTAGCAAAGAGAAAAAGCAAAGGCACTAACAATCTATACTTCTACTGGGTCTTCCCAGGTGGCACTAGTGGTGAAGAACTGCTTGCCAATGCATATGAGATGTGGATTTGATCTCTGGGTCAGAAAGATCCCCTGGAGAAGGGCATGGCAACCCACTCCAGTATTCTTGCCTGGAGAATCCCCATGGACAGAGGAGCCTGGCAGGCTGCAGTTTGTAGGGTCGCATGGAGTTGGACAAGACCGAAGTGATTTAGCAAATACTTCTACCATGTCTTTTGCCTAGGAAACTGCAAATGCTGGATTAATACTCACTATGCCTGATAGCAAGTCTGTAAGGCTGCACAGGTAGAGTCACTGCTAAGAGTTTTCTTAGGGACAAGAATAATTGTTAGCTCATTGGGCTCCACCTTATTGTCTCTGATGGGCTGTAATTCAATCTTCCTGATAAAATCTCATCTTTTTCTTTATATCAGGAAAAAGGTTAATGCTAAAATAACATCCATGTCACTTTTAAAGAAATGTGGCAACTTCCTGGACTACCAGAAGAGAGATTTATCCTCTGCATTTATCAGAGTCTTCACAGTTTTGACTTGAACTGGGGTGAGGCCATCTGACACACAGATTGGGATGTGTACCTTGTATGAGGAATAGGAAAGAGTATCCAGTATAATGTGTTCTTTTCTTCCTTCAGTTTTCACATACAGGGCAACATCATTTTCATGAGAGTCTCCAGGATCACAAATCCCTCCTGCACACAGAATTTTAAGTGTTAGTACCAATTTGCACCCATGAACATATCAAATATAGTGTTAAATATTAGAATAAAAAAATTCTAAAACCCTGATGTCACTTAAGAATAATTTCTCAATTTGTATGGAAATACAAAAAACCTCGAATAGCCAAAGCTATCTTGAGAAAGAAGAATGGAACTGGAGGAATCAACCTGCCTGACTTCAGGCTCTACTACAAAGCCACAGTCATCAAGACAGTATGGTACTGGCACAAAGACAGAAATATAGATCAATGGAACAAAATAGAAAGCCCAGAGATAAATCCACGCACATATGGACACCTTATCTTTGACAAAGGAGGCAAGAATATACAATGGATTAAAGACAATCTCTTCAACAAGTGGTGCTGGGAAAACTGGTCAAACACTTGTAAAAGAATGAAACTAGAACACTTTCTAACACCATACACAAAAATAAACTCAAAATGGATTAAAGATCTAAATGTAAGACCAGAAACCATAAAACCCCTAGAGGAAAACATAGGCAAAACACTCTCTGACATACATCACAGCAGGATCCTCAATGACCCACCTCCCAGAATACTGGAAATAAAATCAAAAATAAACAAATGGGACCTAATTAAACTTAAAAAGCTTATGCACAACAAGGGAAACTATAAGCAAGGTGAAAAGACAGCCTTCAGAATGGGAGAAAATAATAACAAATGAAGCAACAGACAAACAACTAATCTCAAAAAATATACAAGCAACTCCTATAGCTCAGTTCCAGAAAAATAAATGACCCAATCAAAAAATGGGCCAAAGAACTAGGTAGACATTTCACCAAAGAAGACATACAGATGGCTAACAAACACATGAAAAGATGATCAACATCACTCATTATCAGAGAAATGCAAATCAAAACCACTATGAGGTACCATTTCATGCCAATCAGAATGGCTGCTATCCAAAAGTCCACAAGCAATAAATGCTGGAGAGGGTGTGGAGAAAAGGGAACCCTCTTGCACTGTTAGTGGGAATGCAAACTAGTACAGCCACTTTGGAGAACAGTATGGAGATTCCTCAAAAAACTGGGAATAGAACTGCCTTATGATCCAGCAATCCCACTGCTGGGCATACACACTGAGAAAACCAGAATGGAAAGAGACACGTGTACCCCAATGTTCATAGCAGCACTGTTTACAATAGCCAGGACTTGGAAGCAATCTAGATGTCCATCAGTAGATGAATGGATAAGAAAGCAGTGGTACATATACACAATGGAGTATTACTCAGCCATTAAAAAGAATACATTTGAATCAGTTCTAATGAGGTGGATGGAACTGGAGCCTATTATACAGAGTGAAGTAAGCCAGAAAGAAAAACACAAATACAGTATCCTAATGCATATATATGGAATTTAGAAAGATGGTAACAATAACCCTGTTTACGAGACAGCAAAAGAGACACTGATGTATACAACAGACTTTTGGACTCTGGGAATGGGAGAGGGTGGGATGATTTGGGAGAATAGCATTGAAATATGTATAATATCATATCTGAAATGAGTCGCCAGTCCAGGTACGATGCCTGATAACGGATGCCTGGGGCTGGTGCACTGGGACGACCCAGAGGGATGGTATGGGGAGGGAGGAGGGAGGAGGGTTCAGGATGGGGAACACATGTATACTTGTGGCGGATCCATCTTGATGTATGGCAAAAGCAATACAATATTGTAAAGTTAAGCAAAATAAAATTTAATTAAAAAAATTAAAAAAAAGAAAAGAAAAGAATGATCTTAAAGTAAACAGATCCAAAGAAATAATTAATGTAGATAGTTCAGATAGGCCATGCTGCTGCTGCTGCTGCTAAGTCGCTTCAGTCGTGTCCAACTCTGTGCAACCCCATAGACGGCAGCCCACCAGGCTCCTCTGTCCCTGGGATTCTCCAGGCAAGAACACTGGAGTGGGTTGCCATTTCCTTCTCCAATGCATGAAAGTGAAAAGTCAAAGTGAAGTCGCTCAGTTGTGTCCGACTCTCAGCGACCCCATGGACTGGAGCCCACCAGGCTCCTCTGTCCATGGGATTTTCCAGGCAAGAGTACTAGGGTGCGGTGCCATTGCCTTCCCTGCAGATAGGCCATACTAAAGATCAAAGACTTCACATTTTTGAAGGCCAGAGTAACTATTTACCAAAGTAAACATTTACTATTATTTGGGAGATTACACAAATAATAGTATGCAACAAACTGTGACTACAGGTCCGTATTTTAACTGTTATTAAATAAATGGTCTCTGCTTTTTAATAAATCATTACTTTCTTATATTTGAGGTCTTTGTGGTCAAAGTTCAGAAACTATTGATTATGATTTAAAAAAAAGTGTGGTGAGTCACTGGATCAAGGATTACTAAAGCAGTGTTACTTAAATGGTTACATGTAGTACCTTTAATATTTTAGTACATATTAGGTATTTTTTTTTTAGATGCAACTCATTTTACATTTTTACTTTTGGTACCTCATTTGATTGTTTGAAGATATATAGAGTAGTTTATTCCCTATCACACTACTTCATAGTCATATGAAATGATACAAAGTTAGACTTTGAGAGATGATTAAGATTATTTTGATGATAAAACTGGATTTATCATGCAAGTACCTGAAACTGAAGATCATTTAACTAGTTGGTGGCAGGAGTTGATATTAAGTTTTAAACTTTGACCCTCTATTTCTTTCACTATTGCATTGGGCCAATAACCTTTATTCTTGTGGCTTCTATCAACTGTCTGTTTAACCTGGATTTTAAATGATTACTTGTCTAACCAGAAACTTCTCCCCACCCACCATTATCCTTCATAACAACACCAAACATAAAAGCAGGAGTGGTGACACAGATTTCCTGGTAAACATTCTAGCCCTAAGGTCCAAAATTTATAATATTAATTTCTAATTTTATTATTATTACCTTTCGAGAAAAATCTCTTCCAGTTCTTAAATCAAACACTATTAATCTTAATTTTTATCTACAGGAAATTTTTGTCCCTAATACTCTGCTGTTGCCGCTGCTAAGTCGCTTCAGTCGTGTCCAACTCTGTGCAACCCCATAGACAGCAGCCCACCAGGCTCGCCCATCCCTGGGATTCTCCAGGCAAGAACCCTGGAGTGGGTTGCCATTTCCTTCTCCAATGCATGAAAGTGAAAAGTGAAAGTGAAGTCACTCAGTCGTGTCCGACTCTTCGCGACCCCATGGACTGCAGCCCATCAGGCTCCTCCGTCCATGGCATTTTCCAGGCAAGAGTGCTAGAGTGGGGTGCCATTGCCTTCTCTGCCCTAATACTCTACAGTGACACAAAAAGCAAACTCAAAAACTCCAGAATAAGATTACCCTTTAAGAGTTAATCTAGTAAAGTCAATAAATAATGGATGAAGCTCACCATCTGTATAAATAAATAAAGTGTCATTTATGTCAAATGTCTGATTTAAACTCAACCTGGATAACTGGGATCTGATCTTGCATAGAAATTATGGAAATGTGATGTTAAATAAGAAAGTTAGAACCTGACCAGTATATGAAAGAACATGATAACAGAAGTACCTTGGGTGTTGGTATTTGTTAAAACTGGCACATTACATCTGTCAGACATACGTAACTTAAGTGTAACCAAGTGTGGGGCTTCCCTGGTGGCTCAGATGGCAAAAAATCTGCCTGCAATGTGGGAGCCCTGGGTTCAATTCCTGGGTTGGGAAGATCCCCTGGAGAAGGAAATGAAAACCTATTCTAGTATTCTTTCCTGGAAAATCCCAAGGACCAGTATAAGAAAGTACATGATAACACAAGAAACTTGGGTATTGGTATTTGTTAAATTTAGCATGTTACATCTGTTAGACATATGTAACTTCCCATACAACAAATATTTACTGAGCTAAGTAATCTGAACTGAGAATAGAGAAGCCAGATATAGTGATAATGTAGATCTCATTCTAAAAGATGTTTATTGTTCAAGGACAACAACCTGTAAAGAGAAGATCATGATTTTGACATTTGATATTATGTTTTTGAATATCATTGCACAGTTCAAGGTTATAGTAAATACAGTTAACCAAGCCATTCTACAGGACAGTCTTGGCAGGTAGGGGGAAAGAGCTACATGAAAACCAAATTATCTTTTTAAAAACTGGTTATTGAGCCAATATAAAAGACATACCAAAAGGAACAAAAAAGGTGAAAGGTCACAGGCATTATGGGTTTAAAGCACCACATCTAGAGACACAGGAACTGAACCATTAGTTCTCTCTAATTTCATTAATTTGTTCCCTGTAAACCCTCTCTGCTCTCTCAAGAACAGTTCGTGAACTGTATCTGCCTTTCAGAGAGAATAGAAACCCACGTGGGAGTTTCATCCAGCCCAGAATGACAGAAGAAGAAAGTCCAAAAGGAGCCAAGACTTTAAAACGATGACAGACTTTATCTGAAAGATCCCTCTGGGGGCAATTTATCAGTTCTGTGAAGTTCAGTGACAGCAGCTCCTTCAGAAAGATACAGATTCTTCTTCGGCTTCATTCACTTTGATGTATTGTGGAAAGGTATGACTCAAGAGGCGTTTTGTACAGCAATTAAAGTACAGAAGATTTCAATAGAAACTAAATGGACAGTTAAGTTTTAAAATATTTTAAATCCTGTTTTAAGTATTAACAGCTTTTTAAGACATTTTTTTACGTTAAGAAAGTGGTTTTGTTATTCACTCTGTGCAGAATATTGGACCTAAAGATTCAATTGAGCCCTGACCTCAAAAAGTCTGTAATTTGGCAAGTAACTAATAACATACGTGAAAGAATGATAATTAGCAATCAAGTGTGTTGTGTTGCCATAACTGCAGCCAAAATTCAGATAAAAGAAATACAAGTGTAGAATGAGAGAGTGGGATATATAGGAGATGCTTAGTATATATTTATTGAAGAAATAATAAAGAAAATTTAAAAACCCCAAATGAATGATGTATATTAGATTACTTTTGTCATAATCACTGCATTCTGGCTCTAAGAACAGTGCTGGATACTAGTCCTCAATGAATTTGAGAATGTGTGAATAAAGGAAACAGACCGTGAGCCAAACTTAAAAATTTGAGCAAATTTTCCAGAAATGATAGTCATTGCAGATTGATATGAGCCAAAGGATGAAACCAGGAAGGACACGTAGGCAGTGTCTGAGAAGAAGGGAATGTGATCTGTTCTAGATTAACAATTGGCTACTGATTTTCCTAAGGCACAGTACTTAGTGAGGGGTTACTTATAAACTGTCTATCATATCTTAAATTGCTTGCCATATTCTTTTCTAGTGGTTCAGATGGTAAACGATCCACCTGCAATGTGGATGACCTGGGGGAAGATCCCCTGGGAAAGGGAATAGCAACCCATTGCAGCATTCTTGTTGGGAAAATCCCGTGGGCAGAGGAGTCTGGTGAGCTACAGTCCATGGGGTTGCAAAGAGCCAGACACGACTGAGTGACTAACACTTTCACTTTCACCCAAGTCTTTAAGTCTTTTCCTGTAGCATCCAGTCTTATCCTACTTACCCTGTTGTCATCCTGTCCTAGCCTATCCCAGCCTATCCTAACCTAAACACACCTTTGCTGGATTCTACCTTCTCCTCAAGATCAGACCCCATTCCATATGTTTACCAACTAACTTCTCGAAAGAGCAGTTCTCTGTCAGTGAGCCAACTCTATTTCTCTTAACTCTATATACTTTGGCTTCTCAGGCACCATACCATGAGGAATCACAGGTGGGCTCTCTGCCTGTCCTGGTTGCCTTTTGTCTCTGTGGAATTCCTCCACTGCTGATCACCTCCCAGTCATCCCACCCCTGAACCACTCTCTCCCCTTCCTCCTGTAGCACAGAATCACGACTTCCTCATGAATTTCCTTATGCTTTTTCTCAGTGTACTTTGTCTCTCCTTGTCCTTCTACCTACACCTAAATGAGGGTTCTCCCTACAGAGTTTTCATGTCCTACTCTGTCTCCTGCTTGGGAGAGCACAGTGACTTTAGTGGCTCCAGTTATCACCTGCATGCTGACAACTTTCAAATCTGATTTAGACCCTGAGTAGAATTTCTATGCTTATATCGCCTTCCAGATCCCCCAACCTCAACATATCTAATAATATAAAACCCTCTACTACACATTTTCTCTTTATCATAATTATTATTATTTTTGAAAATAGCAATTTTGGGAAATGGCATCATTCTTCCAATCATCTAATAGAGAAATCTGTGTCCGCTTCAAGACTGCTCTTACCATCCCCAGTCAGCTGAGCATGAACTTCAGTTGGCTCTTCTCCAGTTATTCTATCTCTGCCCTCCTTCACATTATTGCCACCATTACTGTAATTTCTTTGTTGCTTAGATCAGTGCAATAGCCTCCATAATTTAGGGCTGCCAGCTAAAATACTTTCATGACCAATCCCTATACAAAAAGTTACTTATTGTTTATCTGAAATTCAAATTTAAATAAGTCTCTCAGTCTCAGATTCAGTTCAGTCACTCAGTCATGTCCGACTCTTTGTGACCCCATGAACCTCAGCACTCCAGGCCTCCCTGTCCATCACCAACACCCAGAGTCCACCCAAACCCATGTCCATTGAGTTGGTGATGCCATCCAACCATATTATCCTCTGTCATCCCCTTCTCCTCCTGCCCTCAATCTTTCCCAGCATTAGGGTCTTTTCCAATGAGTCAGCTCTTCGCATCAGGTGGCCAAAGTACTGGAGTTTCAGCTTTAGCATCAGTCCTTCCAATAAACACCCAGGACTGATCTTTAGGATAGACTGGTTGGATCTCCTTGCAGTCCAAGGGACTCTCAAGAGTCTTCTCCAACACCACACTTAAAAAGCTTCCATTCTTCAGTGCTCAGCATTCTTTATAGTCAAAAAGCATCCATTCTTCGGTGCTCAGCTTTCTTTATAGTCCAACTCTCACACTCATACATGACCACTGGAAAAACCATAGCTTTGACTAGACGGACTCTTTCTGACAAAGTAATGTCTCTGCTTTTGAATATCTAGGTTGCTCATAACTTTCCTTCCAAGGAGTAAGCGTCTTTTAATTTCATGGCTGCAATCACCATCCGCAGTGATTTTGGAGCCTCCAAAAATAAAGTCTGACACTGTTTCCCCATCTATTTCCCGTGAAGTGATGGGACCAGATGCACCAGACGCCATGATCTTCGTTTTCTGAATGTTGAGCTTTAAGCCAACTTCTTCACTCTCCTTTTTCACTTTCATCAAGAGGCTCTTTAGTCTTCTTTACGTTCTGCCATAAGGGTGGTGTCATCTGCATATCTGAGGTTATTGATATTTCTCTCAGCAATCTTGATTCCAGCTTGTGCTTCATCCAGCCCAGCATTTCTCATGATGTACTCTGCATATAAGTTAAATAAACAGGGTGACAGTATACAGCCTTGACGTACTCCTTTCTCTATTTGGAACAAGTCTGTTGTTCCATGACCAGTTCTAACTGTTGCTTCCTGACCTGCATACAAATTTCTCAAGAGGCAGGTCAGGTGGTCTGGTATTCCCATCTCTGTCAGAATTTTCCACAGTTTATTGTGATCCACACAGTCAAAGGCTTTGGCATAGTCAATAAAGCAGAAATAGATGTTTTTCTGGAACTCTCTTGCTTTTTCCATGATCCAGCAGATGTTGGCAGTTTGATCTTTGGTTCCCCTGCCTTTTCTAAAACCCGCTTGAACATTTGGAAGTTCACGGTTCACGTATTGCTGAAGCCTGGCTTGGAGAATTTTAAGCATCACTTTATTAGTGTGTGAGATGAGGGCAATTGTGCGGTAGTTTGAGCATTCTTTGGTATTGCCTTTCCTTGGGATTGGAATGAAAACTATCCTTTTCCTGTCCTATGGCCACTGCTGAGTTTTCCAGATTTGCTGGCATACTGAGTGCAGCACTTTCACAGCATCATCTTTCAGGATTTGAAATAGCTCAACTGAATTCTATCATCTCCACTAGCTTCGTTCGTAGTGACCCCTCAATAAATCTAACCCTATCCTACTTGGTATTCTATCTTCTAATTTCTGATTGTTTCAGTCTTTCCTTCACACTATGCCAGAATTACATTTCTAAAACAAAGATGAGAATATTTTATAGCACTGACAGAAATTATCTGACAGCTCCATGTTGCCTAGAGTAAGAGAATCTAAATTCTTCAGTATGATATTAAAGTCAGTCACTTCTCTGGCTTCAGTTCAGGATTCTAGTTCCAGTTTATGTCTTTCCTTTCAACTATACTGGGAAAATCACCCAGCTCTAAACACGTCATGTACCTTTATATTTGTGCTTTTGGTCAAAATGCTGGCTTAGCTTAAACCTTCAAGGCCCAGTTCAAATACCATCTATTTCACAAAGCTTTACTCTAATCCTATCTCCATGGCAATATCCAGATCTTCCTTTGCACTTCTGTAACATTTTCATTCCTTTACAGCCCAACTGCAATCTCTTTCATAGTTAGATGTTACTTGTGGGCAAGAACTCAAAGTAATTTTTATACACAAAAAAACAAAAATACATTGAGTCTTAATTATTTATTAGACATCATTTTAGGACTTTGCAACTCACTGATCAGCAACTCTGTGATTTAGGTGGCATTATTTTCTCTAGCTGTAGTCTCCATGTATGCCAGCTCAGTGTTCTACATTCAATAGGAATTCATTAAATTTTTTAATTGAATGGAGAGCTTTTATTTGGGATAATGTACTTTGGGCCCATTCAAGTGAATGTTTTCCTCAGAGTCAATGTAATTTTAATCAATTCATTAATAATCTGCTTTGTCCTAGAAATAATTAAAGATAATTTGATCTGTTATATACAGATGACAATCTCTTATACAAAAGCAGTGCAGTGGGTTGATTTACCATAATTTACTATGAAAAATGAAGAATTCAGAAATATTATGTAAAAAATGAAAATATGAGAAAAGGAAAATATTTAAATTAGACTGGCATATTAAATGTTTATTATAATTTACTGGATGGGGAGTGGTTCTTAAGGTTTCCCAGGAATCAGTCTTAATAAACTTAGAGCCTGTTTGAATTCTATTTAAAGGAAATTAATTTGTTAAATTCTTAAAATTTCTTTCTAAAAAATAAAAAAATTAAAATTTATTCTCTTTAAAATTTAAAAAAAATTAAGAAACTGAGGTCTGGGTCTTTACATAACTCATTTCAGAGTCAAGGTGAGGATATCTTTATGGCAGGAAGATTACATTATTATGGTTTATATCCACAACATCCTTGTAATCAAATGGATCATTATTGAAAATGAGGTAGCATCACACAGGCAATATATTTGACAACATGATAAAACTGGAAGTTTGTTTTGCCACTCTGAGGTGTACGAAGTGAGGAATGTGAGAGAAATAAGGGCCAGTGCAGAAGCCTAGACTTGGGAGGCTTGTTTGTCCTGATGAATTGACATCTTTGCTAGTAAGGTCAAAGGTAGACAATGTTTATTTCCTGTTTCACTTCCAGGTGTGGCCTGTGCTTTTCCAGTCATTTAACAAAGAAGGCATGTGATACCTACTCACATTTTTGGAATGACATCCAGTGTAAGAGTATGTAGCTGTGGCTCTTGCTGACAAAAATGATGAATTTGAGAGGACACACATTTCAACCCCTAATTCCTCCTTGGGTAGTCTTCTAAATTTTTAACTATTTATTTGCTCTGCAATCATCTGAAGAAAAATAACACTCTGAAAGTACTTTTTTTCTGTGCTTACCACCATATTATAAAGTAGAGAATATTATTAAAGTATTAAAAACTATTATTAATTGTTTCATAGCTTCCCACAACAAAACAGTTATGCAATGATGAGATATCCATTTAAAACAAATGATTCACTTGGTTGACTGTATTTTAGAGAGGCTAGAGGCTTTGGACAAAGGAGTACTTTGTTCTTAGCTTCTCTCTCATTGTCTTTTCAGCTATGACCACTGCAGTAGATGTGGAAAGGTTTTAAGGCATTTTGTCTTTAGGTATAGTCATGGAAGAATAAGACTAGCTTCTGTTCAGGATGGTTCTAGCAGGGCTGGTGTGAGGCAGATGTGAGCGCCAATTTTGCCCAACCAGTAGTACTCATAGTTCATGAATTTTTACTTTATAGTGTAGACAACAACGGAGAAGGCAATGGCACCCCACTCCAGTACTCTTGCCTGGAAAATCCCATGGACAGAGGAGCCTGGTAGGCTCCAGTCCCTGGGGTCGCTGCCAGTTGGACACGACTGAGTGACTTCCCTTTCACTTTTCACTTTCATGCATTGGAGAAGGAAATGGCAACCCACTCCAGTATTCTTGCCTGGAGAATCCCAGGGACAGGGGAGCCTGGTGGGCTTCCATCTATGGAAGACTTGGACACGACTGAAGCAACTTAGCAGCTGCAGCAGTAGACAACAAACAACCTTACTTCCTCAGGAATAGGTGATGGTCTAGAATTTGCCCTATTTTGAACAATAAAATTTGTTCAAGATGTACCTACCCATAACAAAGTAAAATCTCAGGTTCCCGTAACCAGTAGTGTCCAGGTAAGGGGTACATATTTTCCTCTCTCCATCTTTAAGGAAGACCATTGATAAACCTGATTCTATTGTTCCACATTCTGTACCAATGACAGCTCCCACGATGTCCCACCTTTAAAAAAATGACAAACACTAACAGTTAGAATATTAAGTCAAAGCTTTATAGAGTATAACATTTTATTTTTAATGAGGAATATTTACTTAGCAATAAATAATTCTGAAACAAAGATATGGTATCTCCAATTTTCTTGAAGAGATCTCTAGTCTTTGCCTTTCTATTACTGCCCTCTATCTCTTTGCATTGTTCATTTAAGAAGGTCTGTCTCTCCTTGCAACTCTCTGGAACTCTGCATTCAGTTGGACCAGAAAGAAGGCTTCAGTTCAGTTCAGTTCAGTCACTCAGTCGTGTCCGACTCTTTGCGGCCCCATGAATCGCAGCATGCCAGGCCTCCCTGTCCATCACCAACTCCCGGAGGTCACTCAAACTCATATCCATCGAGTTGGTGATGCCATCCAGCCATCTCATCCTCTGTCGGCCCCTTCTCCTCCTGCCCCCAATCCCTCCCAGCATCAGAGTCTTTCCAATGAGTCAACTCTTCGCATGAGGTGGCCAAAGTACTGGAGTTTCAGCTTTAGCATCATTCCTTCCAAAGAACACCCAGGGCTGATTTCCTTTAGAATGGACTGGTCAGATCTCTTAGCATTGAAGAAATGATGCTTCTGAACCATGGTGCTGGAGAACACTCTTGAGAGTTCCTTGGACATAAAGGAGATCAAACCAGTCAATCCTAAGGAAAATCAACACTGAATATTCATTGGAAGGTCTGGTGCTGAAGCTGAAGCTCCAATACTTTGGCCACCTGATGTGAAGAGCAGACTCACAAGACCCTGATGCTGGGAAAGACTGAAGGCAAAGGAGAAGGGAGCAGTGGAGGATGATATGGTTAGATAGCATCACCAACTCATCGGACGTGAATTTGAGCACATTTCGGGAGACAGTGGAGGACAGAGGAGCCTGGTGTGCTACAGTCCATGGGGTCGCAAAGAGTTGGACGTGATTTAGCAACTGAACAACAACAAAGATGTAGCACTACAGGTTTTAGATAATGAAAATGAAAGGGAAAGTGTTAGTCGGTCAGTCACGTCAGACTCTGCAACCACAGGGACTATAGCCCACCAGGCTTCTCTGTCTACGGGATTTTCCAGGTAAGAATACTGGAATGGGTTGCCATTTCCTTCTCCAGAGGAACTTCCTGACCCAGGGATCAAGCCCAGGTCTCTGGCATTGCAGGCTGATTCTTTACTACTGAGCCACCAGGGAAGATCCTAAACAAAGTTTTAAACACATTCTTTTCACTATTACAGTTTTTCTGTGGAGAAAAATTTGATGAAGGCAAACTATTCAATATCACAGTAATCCAAGTCTATGCCCCAACCAGTAACGCTGAAGAAGCTGAAGTTGAATGGTTCTATGAAGACCTACAAGACCTTTTAGAACTAACACCCAAAAAAGATGTCCTTTTCATTATAGGGGACTGGAATGCAAAAGTAGGAAGTCAAGAAACACCTGGAGTAACAGGCAAATTTGGCTTTGGAATACAAAACGAAGCAGGGCAAAGACTAATAGGGTTTTGCCAAGAAAATGCACTGGTCATAACAAACACCCTCTTCCAACAACACAAGAGAAGACTCTATACATGGACATCACCAGATGGTCAACACCAAAATCAGATCGATTATATTCTTTGCAGTCAAAGATGGAGAAGCTCTATACAGTCAGCAAAACCAAGACCAGGAGCTGACTGTGGCTCAGACCATGAACTCCTTATTGCCAAATTCAGACTGAAATTGAAGAAAGTAGGGAAAACCACTAGACCATTCAGGTATGACCTAAATCAAATCCCTTATGATTATACAGTGGAAGTGACAAATAGATTTAAGGGCCTAGATCTGATAGATAGAGTGCCTGATGAACTATGGAATGAGGTTCGTGACATTGTACAGGAGACAGGGATCAAGACCATCCCCATGGAAAAGAAATGCAAAAAAGCAAAATGGCTGTCTGGGGAGGCCTTACAAATAGCTGTGAAAAGAAGAGAAGCAAAAAGCAAAGGAGAAAAGGAAAGATATAAACATCTGAATGCAGAGTTTCAAAGAATAGCAAGAAGAGATACGAAAGCCTTCTTCAGCAATCAGTGCAAAGAAATAGAGGAAAACAACAGAATGGGAAAGACTAGGGATCTCTTCAAGAAAATCAGAGATACCAAAGGACCATTTCATGCAAAGATGAGCTCGATAAAGGACAGAAATGGTATGGACCTAACAGAAGCAGAAGATATTAAGCAGAGATGGCAAGAATACACAGAAGAACTTTACAAAAAAGATCTTCAGGACCCAGATAATCACGATGGGTGTGATCACTGACCTAGAGCCAGACATCCTGGAATGTGAAGTCAAGTGGGCCTTAGAAAGCATCACTACGAACAAAGCTAGTGGAGGTGATGGAATTCCAGTGGAGCTATTCCAAATCCTGAAAGATGATGCTGTGAAAGTGCTGCACTCAATATGCCAGCAAATTTGGAAAACTCAGCAGTGGCCACAAGACTGGAAAAAGTCAGTTTTCATCCCAATCCCAAAGAAAGGCAATGCCAAAGAATGCTCAAACTACCGCACAATTGCATTCATCTCACACGCCAGTACAGTAATGCTCAAAATTCTCCAAGCCAGGCTACAGCAATATGTGAACTGTGAACTTCCTGATGTTCAAGCTGGTTTTAGAAAGGGCAGAGGAACCAGAGATCAAATTGCCAACATCTGCTGGATCATGGAAAAAGCAAGAGAGTTCCAGAAAAACATCTATTTGTGCTTTATTGACTATGCCAAAGCCTTTGACTGTGTGGATCACAATAAACTGTGGAAAATTCTGAAAGAGATGGGAATACCAGACCACCTGATCTGCCTCTTGAGAAATTTGTATGCAGGTCAGGAAGCAACAGTTAGAACTGGACATGGAACAACAGACTGGTTCCGAATAGGAAAAGGAGTTTGTCAAAGCTGTATATTGTCATCCTGCTTATTTAAGTTATACGCAGAGTACATCATGAGAAACGCTGGACTGGAAGAAGCACAAGCTGGAATCAAGATTGCTGAGAGA
The DNA here is from genome assembly GCA_935064755.1 of Tragelaphus eurycerus. Taxonomy (NCBI): domain Eukaryota; kingdom Metazoa; phylum Chordata; class Mammalia; order Artiodactyla; family Bovidae; genus Tragelaphus; species Tragelaphus eurycerus. Next base: position 53,768,976 of record CAKXYN010000002.1, on the reverse strand, counting down.
AATATCAATAACCTCAGATATGCGGATGACACCACCCTTATGGCAGAAAGTGAAGAGGAACTAAAAAGCCTCTTGATGAAAGTGAAAGTGGAGAGTGAAAAGGTTGGTTTAAAGCTCAACATTCAGAAGATGAAGATCATGGCATCCGGTCCCATCGCTTCATGGGAAATAGATGGGGAAACAGTGGAAACAGAGTCAGACTTTATTTTTCTGGGCTCCAAAATCACTGCAGATGGTGACTGCAGCCATGAAATTAAAAGACGCTTACTCCTTGGAAGGAAAGTTATGACCAACCTAGATAGCATATTCAAAAGCAGAGACATTACTTTGCCAACAAAGGTTCGCCTAGTCAAGGCTATGGTCTTTCCTGTGGTCATGTATGGATGTGAGAGCTGGACTGTGAAGAAGGCTGGGCACCGAAGAATTGATACTTTTGAACTGTGGTGTTGGAGAAGACTCTGGAGAGTCCCTTGGACTGCAAGGAGATCCAACCAGTCCATTCTGAAGGAGATCAGCCCTGGGATTTCTTTGGAAGGAATGATGCTAAAGCTGAAACTCAAGTACTTTGCCCACCTCATGCAAAGAGTTGACTCATTGGAAAAGCCTCTGATGCTGGGAGGGATTGGGGGCAAGAGGAGAAGGGGCCGACAGAGGATGAGATGGCTGGATGGCATCACTGATTTGATGGACGTGAGTCTGAGTGAACTCTGGGAGTTGGTGATGGACAGGGAGGACTGGCGTGCTGCGATTCACGGGGTCACAAAGAGTCAGACACGACTGAGCGACTGATCTGATCTGATCTGATGTATAGTGTGACTTCCCAGGTGGCTCTGTGGTAGGGAATCTGCCTGCAATGCAGGAGCTCTAGGAGTCACGGGTTCAATCCCTGGCTTGGAAAATCCCCTGAAGGAGGCCATGGCAATCCAACTTCAGTATTCTTGCCTGGCGAATACAGTCTAAAGGTCGCAAAGAGTCAGACACAACTGAAGCGACTTAGCACACATGACATGTATAGTCATGCTACATGTGTGACACAAAAGCAATTTGGCTATTGCTTTTTACACAACTAACTTGCCTACTGAGGAAACTGGGACACACAGGCATAAGTGGCTTACCTAAGGCCAACTGCCTGTTTGGCTCTGAAATTGAGATAGATATTCTGTTTCTTAGTTCACTGTTATTTTAGTAGTTGCAGTTCTAAGAAGGGTACTGGGCCAGGACAATTATGTTGAACCGTTTGAGATCAGAATGTTTAGAAAATGTTAATTTTTTTTTTTTTTTTTTTTTTTGTATTTTAACAGATTATATCAATCATTTAAGGAAAAGCAGCTTCTAATAGTACTCCACTACTTAAATACCAGGAACCTCTCTCCATTCACACAAGAAAATTTCACACTGGTTCATTGGTCTTTTACCTGCTCCATTTATCCCAATTAAGCCACTCAGTCTACTGATCCACAAAGCAAGTTAAAGTTATAAATGATGCATATGATGACTCCTTTTAGGCATCCATCTGCTTTAGAGTATTTTCAAAATCAAAGATTAAATTGGAAAAGATGGAACTGTCACAGACTAAAAGAACATTTTATTCAAGTGAGAAATGAGATTAGCAGTATTTTTCTCTTAATTATTAGTTGTAACTAAGTAACTCTTTTAATCTAAATGAATTGTTTTCATGACTTCTACTACAGAGAGGGTTATATGAGACATGATTTCGGCTGTATTATCTCTTTTTAATCTTTTTTAAAGCATATTCAATTTTATTCTAATTTTCATTTCTCCCAATATATTTGAAGATAACAAAAGTGAGGTTATTTTCTTTAAAATAAATATGTTACAAATATATATATATACAATAAAATAAATACAAAGATATATACAAATATATATTACAATAAAAGGAAATAGAAAATTTAGTCAGCTTCGAAGAGAAAAGTGGAGAGAAATCTGAAAAATCACTTTGTAAAAAGTTTCACTGCTTTAAATAAATTATCTTTCATTAATTAAAAATTCAGTAGGAGCTTCTCATGGCACAAGCTCATTCTTTCATGAATTTGTACAAACACTGGCTCGAGCTTAGTTGGAGGCAAAGTATCCTTGAGGGGGTCCCAGAGCTCAATTAACTACTGAGGGACCTGAGAGACACCTGCCCAGACTTTAGAATCCCTCTCTGTCAGGTTGCAAAGTTATAGTCTATTCCAATTACAAAAATGTCATGGTCTCTGACTCAATATAATAATTACATGAAGTAAAATTATGACATAACCAAATCTTTTCCGTTTTCTGTTACAATATGACTTTTTATGAACTATTACAAATTTGATTGTCAGTATATGTTTTTGGGCATGAAAATGCCATTTGAATCAAAAGATGTTAGTATTTCAGAGATTTTGTGCTGATGTTCTTTCTGCAAAGAATATTCTTGCCCAGCCAGCATGGCTGACTCCCTAATCTCCTTTAGATATTTATGATGATGTCACTGACTCAGTGAAGTCCTCCTTAGACATCTAAAATTGCAAACTCCAATACACTTATATGTGACACTCCTCCCAATCTGCTTTAATTTTCTAATTAAGAAATATATAAAATCCAAACTATACTATAAATAAAAACAGTATAAGTTATAAGACATATCCTGTTTGCTAAATAGTCTCATTTAACATACTGCATTTTTCATTTACATATCTTGTTCATGAACATAACCAAATCTTTGAGTCCAGCAGTGGTATTTACAGAACTCTATAGTTTTAGCAATATCTTGGATGGTACTGCAATTTCCCTGAAAAGGAGTGTTACTTCTCTACAGTTTAAATTGTTTTCCCCAAGGAAATGTGGTTCTTTGTGAACTGCATTTGAAGGAATGTCTGCCTAGAGGGAAGAACTCTTTACAACATAGCAATTTATATTTATTCTTTGATGGCTAATTCTATAAAAACATCCCTTACATTATTTATTATAAATACATTGGTATCTATTATTTATAATAGAATGGGGCAAAGCTGGAATACTCAAAAAAATTTAATAATCAATAAAATGCCTTAAGGCAACTTTGTTCCTTAGAGGTAGAAGGGCAAAATAATATTTAATTTATATTTTAGTGTATGTCCTTTTTGTACCCAAAAGAAAATTCTTTTTGTAAGCAAAACTAATTTAAAGAAGTTTTTTTTTAACTGGAAAGCTGGTGATCCTCCCTATTAGCTGCTTTGGAATGCTTTGAGAATATAATTACATTTTAATCAGCTCACACATTAATAGTTTTAAGAATGATATAAAAGTATAACTGATTCATTTTGTTGTACATCTGTAACTATCACAATATTGTAAATCAGCAATACCCCAATAAAAATTAAAATAAAGAATGATATGGAGTAAAACTTAAAAGTTCTCACCAAAAAAAACAAAAACAAAAGTGAGATGATAGATATGCTAGTTAACTAGATTTTATGTTTATGTATATCAAATCAACATGATGTACACTTCAAATATCTTACAACTTTATATGTCAACTGTATCTCAATAAAGCTGAAATTAAAAATACCATTTTCATAAGCTAAAAAAAAATGATAAATATTCTTCAAAGGGCAATCTGGCAGTAATTATCAAAACAAAAATTACATATATACATATATATGTATAGGTATGTATCTGATTTTCTAATTGTCTTTTTTCTTCTTTTAGGAATTTATCTTTCAGAAATACTTTAACAAGTATACAAAAAATCTATCACAATATTCTTTGACTATCAACAGAGGTCCAGATAGATAAATTGGTACAGTGACTTTCTGAAATAATGATATATATTCACTGACTAGAAGAGACATTCATAATTTATTGTTAAGTTTTTAAAAAACAAGTTTAGTAAGGAAAATGTGACCCTAAAGAGTATTTTTGTATGGTCATAGAAAAATTTCTGAATGAATATATACCAGAAAACATGTCTACATTTTAACAGTGAAGAGTGGGATTCACATTGGAAGACTTTTAATTTTTACTTTACACATTTCTTTTCTTTTGCAAAAGGAAAATCACTTTCAGAAAAAGGAAGAAAAACATTCAATTTATATGTGCTAGAATTCAGAATGAAAAGTTAAATTATTTCATCATAGATTGATGAAAATACTAAGAATATGAATATAGGAAACAGAGGTCTTATATTTTAAATACCTTTCTCCCCCTACAAATATTGGTACAAAAGCCTCTAAAAGGTAGTGGAACTTTTTACATGATCTATGAGATCTGTTTTATTATATTTTCCAGAATATATTAAACCACCTAAAGTTGATGACTTTGGGCTTGAACTAAGATATAGAATAGAGCCTGGCTATAAGAGCCTACATTTACCAGATTCATAACATTTTTTTATCTATTAGAAATTCTCTGAGACTGAATAAGTTCATTACATCCATATGGTCTCTATTTGGGATGAATTCTTTGATATTTAATAAGGAATGTGCCATATGTAAAGATTCTTCCACATTCATTTATATTCATGAGGCTTATCTCTAGCATAAGTCCTGTGAGGTCTAGCAAGGTGTATACTTTGACTAAAGGCTTCTCCACCTTCATTGCATTTATAGGTTTTTCCTCCAGCATGACAGCTTAGGTGAAGGTAAAGGATGAGTTCTCTTTGAAGGCTTTCCTGTATGAATTGCATTTAAAAATTCTTTTCTTCAATTGGTTCTGCTATATTTCACTCAAATTCAATTTTGTCTTAGGTTTTTATTACATGCATTATTTTTATTTACACTCTTGTTGGAATAACATTAATAAAGAGTATTAGCTTCAGAATGGTAGAAAACACTCAGCTACCTCACCAATAAAACAGAAATATGACCTAGACTGAGGATGTTTAGAGAAAAGATGTATCGCCTGGCATATTACAGTTTCAAATAATGTTAGTTTCCTTTTCTCCCCACCCCCACCACCTCATAAAATGTAGTGCTGCTGCTGCTGCTGCTAAGTCACTTCAGTCGTGTCCGACTCTGTGCGACCCCAGAGACGGCAGCCCACCAGGCTCCCCTGTCCTTGGGATTCTCCAGGCAAGAATACTGGAGTGGGTTGCCATTTCCTTCTCCAATGCATGAAAGTGAAAAATCAAAGTGAAGTCGCTCAGTCGTGTCTGACTGGCAGGGACCCCATGGACTGCTATTTTTGTTTTAAAGTAAGTCAAAGTGGCAATTCAAATGAACTTCTAAATTACAATGAGTATTTTCTCATATTAGAATTAGCAGAGCAGCAATCTTGCACAAAGTTGCACAACAACATGCAAAATGTAATTGCTTAATCAATCAATTTAAGCAAGGAGATACTTAGCTGAAAGAAAACTGTACTTTCTATCAGTGGGTCTTTTGTGCAGTCCAAGATTTGGGCTACAAACCTATCTGGGCATTTAAATTTATTACTTATGTGATCTAAATGGTCAAGTGGTTTTGCTTTAATAATAATGAATGTGCCTGTTTAAAAAAAAAAAAAAAAAGGAGACCCACTTAATACAATGTTAACTCAGACTGTCAATCTGTCCTTGATTCACTTATCCTGAATTATAAGCTTAAATAAAATCCCTCTGGAGCATTATAAGCATCTTGTGAAAAGGATCCTAAGCCAGAGGTAACATAATTCTGGGTAGGATAGAGGGAAGAATTTGTAGAAAATAGCAAGAAGATGCTCAAACTGTTCTGAAGAGTTTTAAATAGTTTTAAGACCATTTTTTAATAAAAGCATCAACTGACATGGAAGGGGCTATAATGGAGATTGTTCTTGTTGGCCTATATGCAGTTTAGGTTTTCAAGGATATATGTAACATTCTTTGGGATTATCTCCCCAGAAGGGGAAGCCAATGTAAATTTGTTTTATTAAGTTTATATTGCCTTTTTCTTGGTTTTATTCCAGTGAATGGCACTGAAATTTAAGAAAGACATTTTGAAAAGACATTTTGAAATTTAAAAGACAGTTGCAGGTATGACCCACTTTTCTAAGCAATGACATTAAAAAATATAACTAATACTTTGTATTTTGGTCTCTTTATAGTAAATTCCTGATCAGAGACTAAGTTATGGCTGACCTGAGGAAAACATTTTCTGTGCTCAATTTTTTTCTGTAATCTTTGATGAGATGTTTTAAAATGTATTTCTTGAAAGAATTTCTTCAGAACAAATTTATAAAGCAATTCTCTTAATAGGGCGTGGGTGGTAGCAGAATGGGAGTCTTAGGACTGGAGGTTGCACGGAACAGGAAATAGTCAGTTCAGCAGTTGAGACACTACTCTCTGTGTTGGCCCTCTGGCATCCCTTCTATGTCTTGCTGCTGCTACTGCTAAGTCGTTGCAGTCGTGCCCGACTCTGTGCGACCCCATAGACGGAAGCCCACCAGGCTCCCCCGTCCCTGGGATTCTCCAGGCAAGAATACTGGAGCGGGTTGCCATTTCCTTCTCCAATGCATGAAAATGAAAAGTGAAAGTGAAGTCGCTCAGTCGTGTCCGACTCTTAGCGACCCCATGGACTGGAGCCCACCAGGATCCTCCGTCCATGGGATTCTCCAGGCAAAAGTACTGGAGTAGTATGTAGTATGTATGTAAAAGTAGGAGTAAAAAAGTATGTAGTAAAAAAGTATGTAGTAAAAGTAGTATGTCTTGCTAGTGTTTAGGAATTCTGGGTATTTCATCTATTTCCTATTATGATAGCTATATTCTCATTGGAAAACTGGAAGACAGGAACAATTAATATTTTACTATATTTCTAATATTTTATATGTGTATTTCAACATGGTCATGAAAATATTATACAGATGGTTTTGAATTTTGCCTTTTTTCATTTACATTAGTAATATACACTTTCCCCAGATTATTATTAACTCTTTAAAAATGGGTTACATAATACATTATATATGCCAAACTAGTCATTATTTTGTTGTCATACTTCAAAATACATCACTAAATAATTATACTATTTATCATAATTTATGGGGCTGAGGAATTAAATTCTCAATTTTCTAATGCTCTTTAGTTGTGTTCTATTAATAGATAACCCTGAGCTATGTTTCTTGAGGTATCAGAGTTCTGCTTTTCCTTCATATAAACTCCTAGATATTCAGGAGTACCTTGTGGTCAGTGTGGAGCAGGTGAACTAGTGAAGAAAGACTATGGAGAACAAAGACATGCTGAAGAAGTGGGCAACTGAACACTTCAGTGCCAGCAGCCTCTTTTAACACCGCTACAGAAAAATCCTATCGTGGTCTAATGTTGTTCCAAGCTGTGAGGAATTAAGATTCTGATTTCATTCTCTTCTTTCTGTGACTTCAGTAAAGAGAGTCCTTTCTTGAAGAGGAAGACAGTTGCTGTATTCCAGATGCTCACATGGACAGCTAGTTTGGAGCGGGAAGAGGTTATTCAAGAATGGCAGTGCCAAAAGTGAAGATAAAAATGTGCTGCAAATTACACAAGGAATTCCAAAACAATTTTGGCATACCTAATCATATGAACTTATTTTTTATTATTTGAAAATTTACTGTTTATGTTTTAAAATAGAAAAACAATTTGCTTAAATAGAAAGCAATGTTAGAACCCACATCAAAAGCAAACCTGAACAAATAAGAAGTCTTTTAACAGCTTGAAACAAGTTTACTCTGATCCATTTTAGCAATTCCATGGTTTCAAAATATATCCAATTATCATTTTAACTAATATTGTCTTTCTTAAAATGACCTCCCATTAGTTTACTTAGATAATCTCATTTAGGTTTTATTGGACTATTTAATTTTGTCTGTGTTTCTTTTATATCTTATTAGTTTCTGTGAGTATAATTTTTCTTTGAGTACCACTTTGGTCATATCCTACAGTAACCACAGTTGGAACAGCAACCAATTTTTAATTTTTTTGGATTGCTTGTTATGTGTCATGCACTGTGCAAAGTGCTCTTCACATATTATTGCATAAAATATTTCTTTTTAGTCCTTTTATTGCTTAAATCTGAATTCTATTTTATATGGTTTGAATATCTGATATTGATGTGCTTCCTTGCTTCTTTTGTTGCATTTATCTGGTATATTAGTTTTTCTTCATTGACCTTCAACTTCTTATGTTATTCTAGTTTGTCTTTCTTAAATAGCAAATATATAGCTGATTTTTTAAAACTTACTATGAAAATCTCAATAAATAAACATAACTCATTTAAGTTTATTGTGCACGATATATTTAGATTGAAAAAGTGAAAGTGTTAATTGTTCAGTCATGTCTGACTCTTGGTGATCTCATGTACTGTAGCCCACCAGGCTCCCCTGTCCATAGAATTCTCACTCAAAGTAAGAATTCTAGAGTGGGTAGCCATTCTCCTCTCCAGGGGATCTTAGATTGTTTCATGCCAAACTATTTTCTGTTTTCTATTTATTCTGTTTTTTGTCTATTTTTCTGTCACTTTCCTGGCATTTGTGGACTAAGTTCTCTTTATTCTGTTAAGCTAATGCTTTAGAAGTTATGTAGCCTATATATGGCTAACATAATTTCTTTAACACATCTATTTACCCTTAAAGCTTTCTACTAACATTAAGAGTTACCCAAGACCTATATTCTCACTCCAGGCAAGTAAACAACGTTGGCAGTATTTTAATTCCTTTTTCTCTTCTTGTCAGTTTCCCTTTGTACCTTTCATACGGGCTTTAACTACAAACTTTGATTTAAATATTTTAATAATCAAAAATTTTTTTCAGTCTGAACCTCAAGCTTTCCTTTTTTCCTTGCTCACTACTCTTTCTTGAATCTATCATATTTCTCTTGGATTAACTTCTATGGGTACATCTTCCGGTAATTCTTTCAGAGAGAGTTCAGGAGTAGTAAACTTTCTGAACCTGTATGTCTGAAAAGCTTTTTATTTTTCTCCAATACTTGAACCATATTTGTCTGGAGGAGAATGTTAAGTTCCAAATAATCCTCTCTCAGAACACTAAGATAACTGCTTCATTTTTTAAAACTTACGCTTAGTGTTACCAAGGAAAGTACAATAAAACTCATCTAAAGATTTAAGATTTCCACTTTTAACTGTGTTCTAAAGTTTCTCCCTTATGGTCTAGGACCAGATATTTTTCTATCCATCTTGCTAAACATTTTCATTCATAGGAGCTAAGTCTCTTCTTTCTTCTTTTTTAAGTTTTGGGAACCTTTCTTCTATTTTTTTAAAAAATATTTCATTCCACATATTCCCTCTGACCCTTCCTCCTTTAGGAATTCCTATTATTTCTAATGTTAGAAATGCTATTCTTCCCCCTATACTTTACAGTATAGTATATACACTATACAATAATCCTAAATTCTGGAAACACTTCAAAACTCAAATTTCCAGCTCACTAATTTGTTCCTTACCTATGCCTATGCTCATATTCAGGGGAAAAATCCATTAAATTTGTTTCAACAAATCATATATTTTCATTTTTCACATCTCTACTTTTTTCTTCATAAAATCTGTTTTAATTTAACAAATACAGTATGTTTTCTTATCTCTTTGAGGACATTAACTATAATTATAAAATCTCCATTTGTTTACTCTGATACTTCTATTTTCTCAGTTCTTAGCTGTCTAGTTTGATTAATTATTTTTATGGAGTGGATTTTCCTCAGATTTGATGATTCCAGATCATTTGCTCAGATTTGTATCCACTATTCACCCTTAGTTTTGGTATAAAAAATGCCCACCAATAAGAGCTGATGTGCTCTTGGGTGGGGAGTACCATGGGGATCCTTGAGGTTTCCAGTCACCTGGCATTGCCCTGCTTCTCCATTCCAAGTGTTCACATTCACTGCTTGTTCCTAAGGGCACAAGTGTCCACAAAGAAGTTGAATGCAGTGAGAGACTCACCTACTTGGCAATCTCCACAGCAGGACGTCAGATTCCTGTGTTCATTCAGTACCTATACCTTTTTTAGTGCCTCATTCAATATGTATTTTAAGTTATAGTTTTCTCCTTTAATCAGATGTTTTTTTTTTTCTTCTCATTTTTTGTAACACTTCCTAATTCCTGGCTCAATTAGGGCACACTTTTTTCTTTCAGAGTGTCATTACAGATTCATTTGCTCATTTTCTATAATTTCCAAGGATTTGGGGCAGTTGTGGAAGACTCGAGTATGCTCTTTTGACTAAATAGTCTAATATTCAATTACTCAGCCATAAAAAAAAAGAAATAATGCCATTTTCAGTAATATGGATGGACCTGGATCTAGAGATTATTATACTAAGTGAAGTAAGTCAGACAGAGAAAGACAAGTATCATATGATATTCTGTACATGTATAATATGGGCTTCCCTGGTAGCTCAGAGGTTAAAGCGTCTGCCTGCAATGTGGGAGACCTGGGTTCGATCCCTGGATCGGGAAGACCCCCTGGAGAAGGAAATGGCAACCTGCTCCAGTAAATTTGACTGGAGAATCCCATGAATGGAGGGGCCTGGTAGGCTACAGTTCACAGGGTCGCAAAGAGTCAGACATGACTGACACATGTATAATATAAAAAAGTGATACAAATGAACTTATTTACAAAACAGAAATATACTCACAGACATAGATAACAAACATATGATTAACAAATTAGAAAGGCAGGGAGGGATAAATAAGGAGTTTGAGATTAGCAGATACAAACTATTATATACAGAATAAACAGTAAGGTCCCACTGTATAGTACAGGGAACTATATTCAATATCTTATAATAATCCTATAATGGAAAAGAATCTGAAAAAAGAATCTATATACATACATATCATATATATAGCACATATATATATATCTATATATGTATATATATATCAGAATCACATTGCTATATACCTGAACCTAACATTGTAAATTAATTACACTTCAAAACACAGCTTAACATTTATTACATTGTGGAGGTTCTCTAACATGAATACTTCAGTGAAAGCAATAAAACAGATATTTTGAAAAGTTATCTGAATAGTTAAAAACATGCATGACAAGTATACAAATTCCATATTCTAACACTGTGTTTCTCTACAAAGTCCCCTCCCACCTGAAGACAGCTTCGGCTAGGTGAGATACTGTAGTTGCTAATTAAATGATGTGTTTATAAGGTTAAGCCAAAGTTCACATAAATTATCAGTTTATTAAAGTTTCTATCTTGCTGAAGTAACAGATGTGTCTTCTCTAGGAAAAAGAAAATAAACTTTAAAATCCCACTTAAACCTATCTACATACAGCTTTGTGATGTGAAAGGCAAACAATTTTTGCATCTTTGTGATCTGAGATCAAATAGGTTCATTCAAATGGTAAGGAAACAGGAATATTTGGAAACTGGGTTCCAAAAAAAAGTCATAATGACTGTGGATACTTTTTCTTGCCTGAATTCATGTGAAATGTTTTGAAGATATTATTAGAGAGGATTGCATATTCTTTTTTCTCTTTCATAATTCTTATGGGAGAAAAAACATAATTAAAAGAGATGAAAATATTATATCCATATTAATAATTTATTTTTGTGTGTGTTAAAAGAAAGTGACCTCAAAGTGTCAGAATTCAATCAATTCAATTGGTCACTCTTGAATACTGTGGGAATTTAACATCTGTGTTTTATGTCTGTTTCAGCAGTGAGCTTATGATCATAAATTACCTGTGTGGGTGGTGATGATGGTTGAGGGGAAGAATGAGACAAATATTTAGTAAATCTGGCTCAAAAAACACATCAAGAATTTCACTACCAAGATCTTAATCTGTTTTTCTTTGTCAGTTCTTACCCTAGGTAAAAATGCTTCACATTAATTTGATTGTGACAGGATATCTTCACTGGAGTTTTGATTAAGAACTAACTACAACAGCATTCTCTCCTAAATCAATAAAGCAGCATTCGGGAGTGAGTAGGTATGGAGAAGGTATGCACACATATACACATTCACATACAACATTATAGATTAAATCAGCAATTTATCACCATCCCCAACAAAGAAAGTACTAGGTTCTCTCATTATCCTTTTATATCTTTTTTTATAATATAAGGGCAACATGGGTAATCAGATAAGAGTATAAATGAAGTAGTTCTGAGAGGGGGCAGTATGGTCTGATATCCTAGGGGAAAAGCTACAACAAAGCTAAGGTGTGATTGCTAGAATAATTAAGCTGCTTTCAGAATTTAGGTGAATTCATTGTGTTCCAATTACAGTGACAGGTGCTTTTGTCAAGCACATTATTCTATGTTATTGGAACAGAAATCTGCTGACAATGTCACGGCTTGAAAGTACCAGACTCTTAACTGTGACCAAACCCTGATATATCTTAGTACTGAGAGTTGGCCAAAGAAACCACGTGAGTCACTACGTGAATGGAATTTGGTCTGATATTCCCGTGTCTGTGTTGACTTTAGCTCTTTTTTTAAGCATACTTTTATTTCTTTTGGTTTGTTTTGGGAGATGAAAGTTTTGGTTTAACCACAAATTCTCATATCATTAGTGCTCTGAGATAAGAGAATGTCTGATCTGTTAACTGGAATATGTTTTTTGCCAGTTATTTTTCTGGATTAGTACATTAATTTTCTAAAGTATGTTTGGTTTCTTTTAATATGAAATCTGTTCCTTTCTAAGCTTAATTCCCAAAGGGTTTTTCTGTGTGTTTGAACTAAGTCTCCACTAATGTTAGTACTGGAAAGCTGTGTGGACCATTAGTCGATATAGTAAAGCATTCTTTTGTTCTTCTATAGACGACCTTTAATAATAAAAGAGGACATTCTGGGAGAGGAAATATGTGGATATGAAGGCCATAGGTAAAAATAAATTTGATCCCTTCCCAAGAGGACATTAGAACTTTGAGGAAAGAGATGCATAGCTAACGAGCTAGCCAGTTAACTAGATAAACAGGAAAGGGTTTGCATGTCAGAATGTTACCACTGGAGACTTGTGTTTTTCTCTTTGCTTTAGTAGGAAGGAGGCCGGGTATCTGGATATCACTGGGACATCACCTGAGTTCCCAGGGGTATAGGTCTCACTGAAAAAGAATAACCTGTCACTGCTGCATGGATAGTACGGACTTGGAGAGGTGAAGGAGTGGAAGTCAATGAATCTTTGGTGCTTGAAAATTTGGGACCCTCTCATAGGCAGTCAAGTTCCATTGTCAGGAAAGGGATCTGAATTGGTCTTTTATATCAGAAGTCAGAAAGAGCTGATATGCTGGTGATGGTTCTTTTACCTCCAGAAAGTGGGTAAAGAAGACTTGGGTGCATGGTCAAAGTTCTAGATCCCATCATGGTCTATGAGGGGAGTAGCATAAGCTCTGTTTGTGTAAGGAAAGCAGCCAGCCTCCTGGGGAGATCCTGGACACAAGAAAGAGAAACAATGGTCGCTGGTCCCTCAAGTAGACACCAGAGCCATACTGGACATGGAACTTCAAGCATGACAAGAACCTCAGAGAAGAAAGACTTTGTGGACTTAAGGGCCTGAGTATTTCTGCTAGGCTTGGAGAGGTCAATGGTACCCCCTGGCGGGGGGGGGGGGTCCCTTAAGGCGGCAGTTTTCTTCAGAGGCTTCTCACAGGCTAGGTTTCCCTGAGGCAGGAAGGGCAGGGCTGCATATACTAGTAGAAATCTCGCTTGCAACAGTGAGAGATCCTGATGTGGCAGCAGAAAGTCAAGCAGCAGCAGCTCAGGCTGCCAGTCAGATTTCCCTCTTTTCGGATCCAAATGTAGTTTCTGGGCAATGCATAGGAAGTGGGGAACCCAAGAAGTCCATGGTGGCCCTCTGGTCCCTTAGGCACTTAGGTCCCATCCAGTTTTGATTGAATTTGTTGAGATTAGAGATATGTAAATACCTCAAATGTTGTATTCTTGAAAAGTTTCTGATAGTTAACAGTTAAGTTACTGCTATTTCATAATCATTATGAAACTATATTTTATGTTAATTTCATTCACCTTCATCATGGTTTCAGAAAACATGCACTAAACAGCAAGAACCTGGTGTTCTGATTACAAGTGTATATGTATTGAAAAAAAGAAAGAAAAAGGCCAGGTGAGAACCAGAAAATTTCTAGAATTCCAACACACATTTATCTTATGAATTTTGATTCTCTGAACCTGATAATTTTTCTCAATTTGAACTTCTGAAAGTGCCATTCAATTAACAGAAATATCTTAGGGACACTGGACCCAGAAGAAGGCACACAGTTTAGAAAAGCAAGAAAATACTACCACCAAACCATCTTCATTGTTTCAACATCAGGCTCATATCCTTCCTTTAAAAATCTCTAAATGGTAAATTTTACTTCCCAAACAACTAATGTGTTATAGATCAAAACCTTATTTCACTAAAATCGGTAACAGCATCTATATAAATCTCAGATCCTGGGGAGACAACTGAAAGTCTCAATATAAAAGTAGTGGAAAGATTTTATATGCTATACACATTGAAAAAAACAAAAACAAAACTTTTCCCGGTGAAAGCTGCATAACAAAGATGAGATATAAGTATTCAACTGAAGTTAAAAGATATTTGCAATCACAAATTTTTAGTATGCATAAAATAATTGACTGCTTAATAAAGAATGTTTAAGATAAGTGTATCCCTTTGTCTCGTCCATGATAAGACTCTCCAGTATTGACTTAAGTATGCTTTTGCTAGTTAACAATATGCTTTTAAAATATGTCCAGTGGAATAAATGTAAGTGCTATACACAGCATGGGAGATAACAATTACTTACCCTGTAGGCTGGCTCTCAAATTCTTCTGACCACTGCTCTTGAATATCCTCTGTAGAAAGATCTACATCCCGGGTGGTGGCAAAATTGAACTCACTGCCTTCATTTCCATGGAAATAAATGGAGTTCCCATCTGACTGACAGCTATGCTGTAGATAAAAAGAGAGCGTGGGGTGTCCATTGAATTGGTTTTGTGGCTGTATCTGTCTTATTCATGTATAATTAGAGTTTTTAGAAAAGTCACTATATTATTCCCTCTATGATGGACTCTGAAATCAAAAGAGCTTGTTACCTCTTTTTCTTGTTGGTCTTATTTAATTCAGTTACGATTTCTTTCTAACTTATTAAGTTATCACAAAAAGAGAGTCAAGAGACCATTTGAGCTTTGCCACCTCAGCCTTCAGTGTGAAACAAGAATATTTTAATTGAAATCATTTCCCATCTTTACCACAGTCCTTGTTGTAGGAATTAAATGTGATAATGACTTGTCATATATTTTCAATACTGTGGTTATGGACTTAAATCACACTGACCTTTTCATTATTCCATATATTTCTGGCTTGCCATTCAAACCTTTCACAATTTGTCTCTAAATGGGATATGAGCAGAATAGCTTGCTAATCAAAACATGGAATACAGAAAAGGTCAAAGTAATCCCTGATATGATGGTATATTCTCAGCCAGCTTTTGAGTAAAAGTTTCTGACCAGATCTAGGAAGTACATGATGTCCCTGATGAGGAGCCTATAAACAACAAACTTTGTCATTTTCCAAGAACATCAGGCTTACAGAAAAATAAATAAATTAAAAAAAAATACATCATCATAAAAAAAGAAAAATAATTTCCTGTGATGCTTTTTTTTTAATATACTTTTTTTTTCTAGCTTCAAGTGAAGAATCAAAGGCAAGCTCCAACTATAGAGCTGGGTAAATTGAGTACTTAACTTTTAAAAATATGATAAGTTTTTGCATTCATCATTTTCTGGTAATGTCACACATAGAGACATGCTAATAAATAAAAGATCAAACATTCAAGTTTTATATACTCTTAAAATAAAATAGAAATGAAGAAAAATAATTGGTGAGAGAATTTCAGTTAGACCCTGTGACTGTAGGTTCTGTAGGGCAAGGATCATATTCCTGTATTCCAGGTCTTAGCATAATGCTTGGCGTATGGCGGTAATTAAAAAATATTTGTTGAATAATTTAATAAATGAATAAATTATGATATGAATATGTCTTTCAGGTAATTAACTAATTTTTATGGAAAACTCACAAGGTAGGAAGCATCAAGGAAGTCAGTGGAGGGAAGAGATTTATAATTGATTATAATAATAATCTAATCTTTGCTCTAAAAAGACTGTAGCCAAGTTGAGATGTATCAAAGGCAGCATATGGAAAGTGCTAACAAATGAAAGAAGTTAGCAGTTACTGTGTCCAGGGCTGGTTTAAATGAGCAGGCTTCATGGAAGAGCAGGTCTTCAATTGGCTTTAAAGGATGGATAAAAATCCAAGTTGGATGACAAATATGAATGAATGACAGGTGATAAGTAGCCTGACTGTAGAGGATCTTAAATGATATTCTGAGATCACTGCTATGTTCCATCAGTGGTGATGTTCTAAAACAGAGCAGTAATATGTGCAAAGAATTATTTTATGACAATTAAACTGATTGTGGCAGATAAAATCAATGGGGAGGGAAATCAGACTACTACAATGAAAGAGTAAAAAAGCTTCCAGAAGTTTCCAGATGTTAAGGAGAGTTGGAGCATACGATCTTGGGGGAGTCATTTCACAGCACTAAGACATAAGGCATACACACTGTGCCTCTCATCAGCTTGAAAGTGAAAGTGCTAGTTGATCAGTCGTATCTGATTCTTTGCAATCCCCTGGACTACAGCCCACAGGTTCCTCTGTCCATGGAATTCTCCAGGCAAGAATACTGGAGTGGGTAGCCATTCCCTTCTCTAGCGGATTTTCCTAATCCAGGGATCAAACCCAGGTCTCCCATATTGCAGGTATATTTTTTACCATCTGAGCCACCAGGGAAGCCCCCAGGTTAGATAATACTATACTGCGTGGCAGGCTTCAACTGCTTGAAGTTCTTCTTCACACCACAATGAGTACACATTATTCATGGATGCTACACTGAGCTCATTACATGCAATCCTTAATCCACACACATTGATCAAAACTAGGATTTAGTTTATTTAACAGTAAAATGAAACTGTCAAGTAATGACAAACCCAAAGATCCTCAACTACTATGTACTGTATAAAGATAATGGAATGCCAACTAGAATAACAAAGATTACCTTCCTAATAATAAAGCCACCAAGCTCTAAAGAGCGGTTTTTACAATTAACTTCTCATTCTGGAATCCTGAGCAACTGCAGTTCAGTTCAGCTCAGTCACTTATTTGGGTCGGACTCACTATGGTCTATATTCATTTGGAATTAATATGACTTTTACTCTGGTACAAATGATATTAGGTCATTGTCCAAGTAAGAGGCAACCATGAAACATCTATACACAAGAAAATGGAATAATCTCATGTTACAATTTAGAAGAATATATTTGTGTAATGAAAAGGGTGATTTGCTTCATATAAAATCTTGGTCACTTCTGACTAAATGTCAATTTAATTATTTCCATTTTGATTCTGTTTACCTCAGAACTGTTTGTTGATATTTGAAGACTCTGTGTTACACATAATTATGCTTTGCTACTCTTCCAAGATTCATTTATTAACACATTTGATGCATATTTTAATTTAGTTGCTGCTGCTGCTGCTAATAAGTTGCTTCAGTCATGTCCGACTCTGTGCAACCCCATAGATGGCAGCCCACCACGCTCCCCCTTTCCTGGGATTCTCCAGGCAAGAACACTGGAGTGGGTTGCCATTTCCTTCTCCAATGCATGAAAGTGAAAAGACAAAGTGAAGTCGCTCAGTCGTGTCCAACTCTTAGAGACCCCATGGACTGCAGCCAACCAGGCTCCTCCATCCATGGGATTTTCCAGGCAAGAGTACTGGACTGGGGTGCCATTGCCTTCTCCTAATTGAGTTGAAATGGAAAATTTATGTAAAGAAACATCATTATGAAACTGAATACCATATTGTTAAACTCATTTCACAAACTTAAAATAAGTTTTAAATATTTTAAATATTTTAAAATAATTTTTAAAAATCTGAGGTATATTTTAAAAGATCATTTTGTTAGTTATTTGGCTGTTACCAAACACATTTGGTGGTTTAGTAGACCATTTGTGATAATACAACTGTTATAAATTAGCTATCAAAAATATATATTTTATATTTCTTAATTTTGTATCTCTATTAGATTATGAGTATTCACTAAATTCACTGTGATGATCATTTCACAAGGTATGTAGTCAAATAATTATGCTGTACACCTTAAACTTCTATAATGTTATATATCAATACCTCAATAAAACTGGAAGAAAAAATTAGCTGTCCATATACCTTTATACCCTGTATGGGTAGAGGTGCTTGAACTTCCCCCTTGAACCCAATTCAATTAATTGTGCTGAGGAGATTAAGGTTATTTAAAAAAAACCCTGAATACTAGAAACTAAAAGCATTCTTGACACGGAATGAAAACTCAGTTACTGTTCATCCTCAAGGAGTTTGGGAATCAGAATCATAAGGCATGTTCTGTGTTGATGTTTAAAGAACAAAATTCTGAAAGCAGTTATTCTTCAATTAAAAAATAAATAAATTTAAAAAAAGAAGGCATGTTCTGATGCATTATCTCTACTGAATGGCTACATGGTTCTGCACAACTCATTTAACCCATCTAGGCCTCAGTTTCTTAGGCTGTAGACTGGGGCCACTAATGTCTATATCCTAGAGACACTGTAAGAAGCACAAATTATATTATATGTGGAAGTGGTTTTTTGGAAATCTCTAAGTGCTACAAAATAATTGTTATTTTATTTCTGAATATGCTATTTCCCAAAAATAAGCTATTATATTCCCTTAGCAGTATATATCCATAGCAGTAGGTTATAGAGAAACAGAATTATTTAAATCTATTTTGAACTGTGTTTCTCATTGTAAGTCATTAAAATTCTTCAGAACAACTTAAAACCTGTAATAAAATGTAAAAGAATACACTGCACAATACAATATGGTAAAATATTATAATCATTCATTAATTTTCAGAATATACTGAATTATGAATTAGAACTTTACAGCTCTCCAAATATTGGCAGATTACCAAACACTTCCCTTAGGAAAACTTAATGATGCAAGGAACCTGCTGCCACTTTTCTTACAGATAAACTTTCATTGTATAACATACATGTGTTTATGTTAAAAATGCAAACAAAATGTGAATTTAAAGAATGAAAAGAATTTTAGGAAATTATTCAGTGATTTTAATACCCAGTTGTTTTTACTTTGCATCTATTCAAATTTATGTCATTTACATGCCATGACAATTAAAATCTAAACAACTTCATAAAACAGTTAAATTTCTAACTCTGTGAGATATATGAGCTCTTGATACAATAAAAACAAGAATACTTTGGAATTTAGGACAATTTTATGTTGAGTATGGTAAAAATATAGCAGGTTTTCTTGAACAAATGCTTACAAATAACATGTGACTTTCTGAGTCTCAACTTTTGAATAACTTATGGTGAATATCAAATAATTAAGAATTTATTTTGAGTAAAATAAAGATATAAATTATGCAGATGGTTCTATATATTTCTTTCTATCCTCAGCCCTCCTAATTACATAATGACATTAAATATTACTTTTACTTTATTTCATTATTTTAGCATTGACCATTGACACATACTTTATATTTCTAAGTACTAGGAAAGCTCCGATTTTTAAAAATCCCTAATACATCATCTTTATTTGTTTCCATCTATCAATCAAAAATATTTCTCTACTTTGCTGTTACATGGATTTCCTTTACTTGAAAAGCAGAACACACTGTAACTAAGTGACATGGATTTGCCATTCAGAAAAACATCAACAGGAAACATCAGTGCAAATTCCTCAGTATAACAAGTCTTTGGCCACAATTCAGGATAGCATTTTCCTAAGGTTGCTCTCTATACTCTGCTGAAAATGTTAATGACTTCACCTCTGTACTTGTAAAAAAAAGTACTTGCAGTCACCTCCACCATAGTTTAATTAGGTTTTCATCAAAGATGAACACTGAGGCACCTCTTAATTTTATCTCCCTGGGGTCTAATGGCCCTGATGATTCTTTCAGGTATCTGTAGCCTTACAATTTATTTTTGACGATATCCTTTTAGTTGGAGTGAGTATACTGGGCATTTGGGCAATGCCAGCTTGCAGAGAGCTGGTGGCAGATGGAATGAAATCTGCCTGGTGTGCCTTCCCCTCCACATGATCAGAGAGCCATCCATTTCCTCCATTAAGGAGTTGTCACTCAGCCCACCCAGCTGGAAGACCATTTTTGATAGCCAAGCTGGCTGGTGGCAGACAATTCAGATACAAAGTGCACTTTAAAAGGAAGCTAAAACATCATCTGTAGGAAAATTGAAAATGCATGGCTTCCACCACAGCCAATTTTTTAATGACTGTAATATTTTAAGTGATTATTTTTGCCACTTCAGATTGCTCCTTAGAGAGGAGAGGTTTTTTAATTAAAATCTAGGCAATGCAAACAGATGAGATATGAGGAGCAGAGGAAAGAGAAATAAGATGAATAAAATTAATTAAAATGGCATTGTTGGCAGAGACATAAATTAGCCACTGTCTGGTTGGAAACAAAATATACTAGTATAAAAGTTTATGGATTAAAGTGAGACGTGTGACTGAGTGACCAGAAATGGACTGACCTATAGCATTACATATCATTGTGTTTTCTAAGCCTGTCACCATGCTATAGCTATTATCATATAGAAATATATATTTTCTACATCCTGGTTCAATGGTCTTTAAAGGTATAGACTTTCATGCTCATAAAGAAAAAAACAAAATAGGAAGAGAGTGATTTCTTTCATGAGGCAAAATGAATTTCTTTCATTTTGTACACATTCAATTTCTAGGTAATTTAATACCAGTTAAAAAACTGATAACTTGGCTATAAACACAGTCCAGGTGCAGGAGGGCTGAAGTGCATTTTCTCTAGTCAATACAATAGATTCAACCACAGTGAGCAAATTTTAGGGAGTTCAAAGAGTCTTTTTTTTTTTTTTCTCATTATTTTCTGGATTCATTAAGCATTTGAACCACTTTGTACTATGATTCATAAAGATTCAATTTATGGTATACTTTATGACAAGTGTGTAATTATTTGGCAATAGTTATGACAATTCTTAAACAGCCATAGTGACAGATTTGAATTGGCGTAATGAGAGAAAGAATAACAATGAAAAATTCCACAGAGCAGTTGTTAACCTCGTCTGTAGAGATCAATATGACTTTCACAGTGTCTGAGGTTTTCAGTCTTGACTCCTCAAATTAAGGCCCAGAACACCAGACACAATGTGGTGGGCTGCAAGATACTGAGGAACAAAAGGGCTGGGATTTTATTATACAATGTAGCTGGCTTTGAAAATCAAAACTGTTTGATCCTGGAGAAGTCACTTAGCTCTAGGAGCCTCTTTATTTTCATCTGTGAAATGGGGGCAATTGTGAGGATTAAATGAGATAGTGCAAGTAACATGCTTATTCTAAAGATTGCTAAATCTTAGGAAATCAGTAAATGTTAATTCCCTTCCTTCTTTCATCCCCTATCTTCATTCATTTAACAACCTTACCTTAATGAGTACCACTATGCAAATAATTGAACTCTGTGGTGTGCTAAGTACAAAGATGATGGGAAATGTTACTAGGTTGTGTATGTTCATATGGAATAAAATAAATTTCACATTGAATATTGTATTAACTTATAATAATTAGTGATTAAATGTGTCAGCTTCAGATCATAAACAAACAAGAAAAGGGAGGCTCTGGGGATTTGTTTGAATGGTTATTTTTAGGAGAATTTATTGAAATTATTTGTTTCTGTGTTATTGCCACTCTTGTCATGGTGATTTGGCTCAACTCCATGTTTCACTAATGCTATTCCACATTAATTACTGTACAAATAGGCCTCATTGGGGGGAAATTGTGAAAAACACACTACTTACATTTAACCCTTCATCCCCAAAGTACTCTATTAGTTTAACAAATTATATTCTGGCTCATTTTACAATATCATGGACCCACCTCTTGGGGGAAACGACAATAAGAGCAATGCAATCCAAAATGAAGAACATCCCAAGCAAAGCGAATTTAGAGAGACAGCATGCAATTAACCAAGCTGGAATCTAGCCAGAAAATCGTAGTTAACATTCCGATTCTTAATAGAAAAAGACATGAGAACACGGTCTAGCCACAAGTCTTACTGAGCTCAGGTTTATCCTCATTAGAAAGCCAGTACTCAAATCCCTCAAGTCACAGACCAGATAGTTTCCAGTACAGTGATTTGCAAAGCATATTTCTGGAAAGCATATCTGATTTCCTCCTGTTTGTCCTTACAGTCTAAAAAAAGAAAACCATTAAATGGATTTTTGAAATCTTTTTCTGGGGTGCCCAACTTATGGAAGACAAGTTAGGCATTATAGCAGGCAGATATTGCTCTGACAGGGGACTATATTCTCAAAACACACATTTAGAAATAAATTCTGCTTTGAATGTAATCATCCCTTTAACCATTTGTCTTTGACTTTTTTCACTAGTCTCAACTTGTGTTAAGACTACATTTTCAGACAAATTAGTTTCCATTTTTACCGTAATTTGGATGTTACAACCTTTATTCTCCATTAATGATTCAACGATTTGTAATAATAGTATTAGACAAGTGACAGCAGAACCCTAGAATGAAAGCTCCAATTCTTATTCAGGACTGGAGATCTGCCTAGTGTCCACTGGGATAATGAATTTGGCAAATGCATAATGTACAAGAGCTATAAGAAAATTAATAGACTCTCTTTTCTGACTTAATGCTTCTCCTTAATGGGTTGTTGATTTACCTAATTCACCTAATGGCTCCTCATTAGGGCCTTTGGTGTTTGTTAAACTAGGAAAATTGACGTTATTATTGGATATTTATCAACAGTAAATGGAAGAGAGAGGAAGCAGTCTAACTGGAAGTAGAAATAAAAGATTAAGATATGGCCCTTCTAAATTCTGTATACTTAGTTACTCCCAATCCTTGACATACATCTGCAAAATTTAATAAATTACTTTTTAAGAAAAATTATTTTAAATACATTTGATCACAGCCTATTCTAAAGGACAAACCTTCACAACAGAATCTGTGACATTTAATGTTGATTTACTTCTCAACACAAGTTGACATAAATGTGCAGAAGGAGTAATCTGGCATTCTTTGCTATCCATACAATGAACTAGGATAATAAACAGAAAAAGATTAGCAGGTGCAGGCACAGCAATCAGAGTCGGAAGATTTCTTAAAAATAAAAAATACACAGAACAGCACCTATCTCCTAGTGATCTGCATTTAATCTGTGGGTCAATTCCAGAGTTGACAGAAGCCAGTGATTTATGCCTTTGCAAGCTGAGGGTAACCAGGCTAGCTGAGCAGATATAAACATTTATTAACAGTGACTGAGCAAAGCATGCACTCTCTCTCCCACACAGATTTCAAGGAGTTTTGGATGCTTCATGCTTTCAAAATACAAATTTTGGCTGCCACCAAAGATGGGGGTAAATAAACACAATGAAGCAGCTGCTTGACCAATATTTACCTCCATGGCATATTGATCCATTTGGAAATTTTGCTTCATTGGGTACTATTAAAGGATAGAAAAAAACAGAAAAAACAAAACCCAAAATATCTACTCATACCTCTTTCCAAATCATTTGTCCCTGGGTTTTTCTGAGTACTTTCCTGACCTTTGCAGGTCTTTTCTTTAACAGTGACTTATAGAAAGCAGGTAGCTGCAACAGCTCCAGACTGACCCTTTTAAATTTTACATTTAGCACTTTTCTTTGAACTTGAAATTAAGGACATTTTCAGATTGCAGTATGTGTATTTGAGGAGTTGGGAAGAGATAACTTTGATGGATTCTTCTGGATGTTTCAAGATTGACTAAGAAAACCTGGGCACTAAGTTCTCAGGCTCTTTATAGACATGCAGTGTTTACCTACTGTAGATATAAAATTTAGATCAAAAGGCCTTCCTCATAGTGCTGGCAACTACAGATGACTCATGAAAGGCCACCATTACTACGGCTTCTTTTACTACTTATCATAATTATGGTTGTTATTATTATTTATTATCCAGTATCCATGCTACTCAATGGAGATGTGTATCAGAATCCTACTCAAGGTGAAACACTGATTCTTGTTTCTATATGTTTGAAATGGAAGGGGCTGAAAAAAATCAACCGTTTCCCTTAAACTTTGATGACAAAACCAATACCATTCTCAAAGAGTCAGAGCACCAGAAGTTGCCCTTAATCATTCTCCCATTTCAGGCAGAAGAATGTGCCTTCCACTATTAAATGTGGCAAAACACCCACAGCCACCTTATAGTGAGAGGTGCTGCCAGGGAATGGCAGCTGTGGCGGCAGTAGCCGATTCCAGCAACTGCAGACTGACACAGTATATCCTGTGTATCTTCAGAATATAAACAACTGACACAAGAAATTCTTGATTAGTCTAGAAATCATTTATAAAATTATAAAAAAAGAAAGGATGCAATTGTTTATAAAAGAAGGAAATATTATTCAAAGTGAAAGTGAAGTTGCTCAGTCGTGTCTGACTTTTTGTGACCCCATGGACTGTAGCCTGCCAGGATCTGCCATCCATGGGATTTTCCAGGTGAGAATATTGGAGTGGGTTGCCATTTCCTTCTCAAAAATATTATTACAATCAGTAATTAAGACAGGTGATTCAATATCAAGTGAGTTCAGACTCCTTGCCTTTCTGAGTCTACAGCTGGCTTACTGTGGAGATTGCTAATGAGGGTGGTGCTCTGGGGAGCTTTCGGACTTCCAGGACTAGATTTATAGGCATTTAGAGCCCCACCTATTTGGTTGTAAACAGAGGGCTACTTAGGGATTCATGGGAAATAATAAAATCATGATGGTAATTAGAAACACTCTAAGAATGTGTTGCCCCTTTTCTTCCACATGGGCAAGCTCTCTGGAAAAACACTGGACGCTAAGTCAGACAAGGCCATGAACTTGCAAAGAGAATGGAGGAGAATCACAGATGGCTGTCTAGGAAGAACATATTAATTCTATAACCTCTTACAGTCCTCTTTAGCTTACCAATCCAAATAAAAAAGCGCAACAAACATAAGGTCGGGTTCTACATTAAAAGCTGATACTGTTAGACACCTACTTCATATTAATTACTAAAGAGCCAACAGATGGTAATGGCTTTCTACCAACCAAGGACAGATTTAAACTGGTGACCTATAATTGCAGTTCTCCAGATCACATAACTCCTTAATTACTCTATTTGGTCTTCTATCATTCTGCCCTACTTGAGATAAACAAGGACAGGCTCAGATAAAATGGATTAAATATTATTACCAAAGAAATGGGAAACAAATCTAAAGAAGATAAGGAAAAATATGTACTATGAATGCTAGTGACTCATTTTTATCTTTCTTATTTGACCTGCCACTCTTAAACTCTATTTTCAAAATCAACATCCTCACTACTATTACTTTATTTTATGAACAGCACTTAAAAATCATTTGTTGTTAATAATTAAAACTACTATTAATTTTTTAATTATGTGAATGTCATTTCAACTTAATTCCAAAGGAAACTGGGCCTTAGTTTGACTGCCAAAAGTTACACCTATGGGAAATAGTTGTGTCCAACCTAATCCATCTACTTCATTTAATTCTGATATCATCTTAATGACATATAGGGATGACATAATTTGTGAATTCTGTGTTTTTCTTTACTGTTCTTCCTTCTGCCCTCCTAATTGGGGTTGTCAGCTCAATCCTTTGCCTTCTACTTATTTTTTTCTATATTCACTTCCCTGTGGAGCTTATTTGTACTCAAAATTTTCAATGAAGAAGACACATACTTATTAAAACCTTTCTATATGCCAGGCACTGTTGTAAGGTTTACATGTATCTTCTTATTTAATTATCACAACAGGAGGTGAATACTACTATCATCCCTGTTAAAGGTGAGGATACTGAGAAACCAAGAGGTTAAATAACTTGCCCAAGACCATACGGCTAGTAAATGGTGAAACCAAGATTTGAACCCTATTAAGCTCATTTTCTTAATAGTTTTGCTATATCCAGTCCCATTCACAATATTTTTGCCCTCATGTCATCTTTGAATATAAAATTTATTTTCTTTCTTCACAAACTAGATCTTGGTATTTTTTCAGCTTTTCATTTGTTCAACTAGTCCAATGTATCATGTGCCAAACACTGGAGATTAAAAAATAGCAGAAACAGTTCCTAAGCTTAAGAAGCTAACATGCTAACTAGGGAGATAAACATAACTACAAAGAAACATTGTAAATGCTCTCATAGATGTGTATGTATGCTGTAACAGAATGTTGAAATAAGGTGCCAATAAAACAGGTGCTACTCCTCATTGCAAAATGAAATGATGGACCAAATATAAGGACCTAACAAAGTGAAATGATGGACCAAATATAATGACCTAACAAAAGAGGTGGTAAAATGACTTAGCCACTTCCCTAAATTGAGAATGAGTGAGCCTGAAACTGCAGTAGGTTGGCAGCTGGAAAAGCAGAGAGATGATTTCTTTCCAGAGGGTTGTTGGTGAACTGTGAGTCACATCCATGACCTCGCAGGGGAGGAAGGTATCATCCACTTGTCTCAAGCCTGGGGCTCAGGATTTCAAGGCCATCCCTCGGAAGGGATTCTGTAAGGGCTTAGACTAACAACTGGGGCTGCCTGGCAGGCGGCTGGGTAACAAGAGGGCTGCATTTTGAAGTAACTAACTTCTTTTCTCCCAATGATGGATTCAAAGTGAATGTTCACCATAGACTAGGATTGGACCCATGCACACAAGAGGAAATCTGGTCTAAGATCCTGTCCCCAGGGACTTCCTGGAGGGGCAAAGAGCCCTCAGCAGAAAGAGGCTGAAGGCATAAGTCAGAGTCCCAGTGGGAAGGAGTAGAAGTAGACATAACCTGAGAGATATACACTGGGGAGCTACAGGTGAGAAATCCCCGGTTTTGGTGAAAAGTGGTGACATATCCAAAGAGTTTTGTGATGGATCCAAGAGAACTCCAGCTTTGATCACTTGCCAGATCATGAGGTCAATAATTCCCACTCACAACAATAACTGCCTCTCGCTTCTTCTCCTTCCTCCTGACCCAGCTCTGGATGATTCAAAGGTCAAAATTAATGACTTAGTGGAGGAGGGGGAAGGAGTTGACCACTATCCCTTTTATACTCAGCAGACTTCAGCTGGAGGAAAGGAAATGCTATGGGTAAAGTTTGGAGTTTGAATTATTATGGTGAACCGTGTAGTATTTGTTATTGAACTGAGACTAGCTACTACAGTGATTGATTGCTTTTTTGGTCTATCAGTAGTCTTGGGACCTGACTTAGTTTTTGTGCAAAAAGGATGCAGATTTTAAAAAGCTGTCTGAGTGAATATGAATGGTCACTAGTGAAGAAGAATGAACCTGTATTTTGTAGACAGTCTTCAACCTCAAGTCCTGCTTATTCAACCTTATGGTTACAGCAGCACAGGGAGGAGGGTGACATTAGATATACACAAAACTTCATCCAGACAATGACATTTGAACTGGGCCCTTAAGGATGCTGGGGAATGATGAGGCATAGTAAAAAGAAAAGTGGAAAAGCATGTCTAAATGGGTGGGAGTGTGAAATTCCATTTTATTTGTGGTGCTGGAGGACAGGAGATAAGGATGAAAACTTAGGCTGGGCATGGACTGGAAACAGCCTTGAATTACATGCTAGGGAGTTTGGCTTGTCCCCTCAAGGCCTACACAGGAAGCCATCAAAGGTCTTGAGTATGGAGGAGGCATGATATAATTTCTATTAAGGAATGATGGTGTCATCTTTTGTCAGCAGCATCCTTTTGTATGATTCTTGACTCCAACATCCTCAGCACAGGAAGTCTGCTACCATGAGACTGTGATTTCAATTTATTTAGCATTCCCCTGTTCTCACTCTATTTCACCTTCTCTATAGGTTACTGAAAATGCTTCCTACCTCCGTGAGGAAAATATCGTAATAATCCTATCTCCTTAACTTCACTTTAGGTCAGCAGTGATGGACCAGTAAATATGATTGTGAAAATAAAACCAGCTGTTGTAGAGTGGAAGACAAGGAAGCAACCTGTGCTTGGTCTGAACTTACTAGATTTTAATGTATGAAAATCATTCATCTAGGACCTCCCTGGTGGTGCAGTGGATACGAATTCACTCAGCAATGCAGGAGACACAGATTCAATCTCTGGTCCAGGAAGATTCTACATGCTGCAGAGCAACAGGGACAATGTGCCACAACTACTGAAGCCAAGTGCCCTAGAGCCCATATGCCACAACTACTGAGCCCATGCGCTGCAACTACTGAAGCCTGCTCACCTGGAGCCTATGCTCTGCAACAAGAGAAGCCGCTGCAATGAGAAGCCCACATGGCTCAACAAAGAGTAGCCCCTGCTCGCCACAAGTAGAGAAAGCCCATGTGCAGCAAAGAAGACCCAGTGCAGCCACAAAAAAACAAAACAAAACAAAACAAAAACAAACAACCAAAATCAGTCATCCAGAGAAAAGAATATATAGCACAAATGGAATAAAGCTAGATCAAGATCAAAAAAAAATATGAGAAATACAAGAATCTTTCAGTCTACTGTCAAAGAGTGATGGGGAAGAAAACAGGCAGATAAATTAACAAATAAATGTTGGGAAGAAACATAAGACCAATAGGCAGCATTTATGTCTATATTTATTACTTGTAAGAGCACAGATATCAGGCAGCTGAGAGCAAGAGTTCTGAAGTCAGATTACTGTATTTGAATCCTGGCTCTGCCACTGGCAAGAAGAGCATTCTGGACAAAGTTATTCAACAGCTCCACATCCACTTTTACCTTTTTATAGGTTCATAAAGGTCATATGAGATTATATATATAATCTCACATACATACCTGGAATAACAAGTCCCTAGAATAATACACTGGAATGCAAAAGTAGGAAGTCAAGAAACACCTGGAGTAACGGGCAAATTTGGCCTTGGAATATGGAATGAAGCAGGGCAAAGACTAACAGAGTTTTGCCAAGAAGATGCACTGGTCATAGCAAATACCCTCTTCCAACAACCCAAGAGAAGACTCTATACATGGACATCACCAGATGGTCAACACCGAAATCAGATCGATTATATTCTTTGCAGCCAAAGATGGAGATCAGATCAGATCAGATCAGATCAGTTGCTCAGTCGTGTCTGACTCTTTGCGACCCCATGAACTGCAGCACGCCAGGCCTCCCTATCCATCACCAGCTCTCGGAGGTCACTCAGACTCACATTCATCGAGTCAGTGATGCCATCCAGCCATCTCATCCTCTGTCGTCCCCTTCTCCTCCTGCCCCCAATCCCTCCCAGCATCAGAGTCCTCTCCAGTGAGTCAACTCTTCGCATGAGGTGGCCAAAATACTGGAGCTTCAGCTTTAGCTTCAGCTTTCTTTCCTTCCAAAGAAATCCCAGGGCTGATCTTCAGAATGGACCGGTTGGATCTCCAGCAAAAACAAGATCAGGAGCTGACTGTGGCTCAGACCATGAACTCCTTATTGCCAAATTCAGACTGAAATTGAAGAAAGTAGGGAAAACCACTAGACCATTCAGGTATGACCTAAATCAAATCCCTTATGATTATACAGTGGAAGTGAGAAATAGATTTAAGGGCCTAGATCTGATGGATAGAGTGCCTGATGAATTATGGAATGAGGTTCGTGACATTGTACAGGAGACAGGGATCAAGACCATCCCCATGGAAAAGAAATGCAAAAAAGCAAAATGGCTGTCTGGGGAGGCCTTACAAATAGCTGTGAAAAGAAGAGAAGTGAAAAGCAAAGGAGAAAATGAAAGATACAAACATCTGAATGCAGAGTTCCAAAGACTAGCAAGAAGAGATAAGAAAGCCTTCTTCAGCGATCAATGCAAAGAAATAGAGGAAAACAAGAGAATGGGAAAGACTAGGGATCTCTTCAAGAAAATCAGAGATACCAAAGGAACATTTCATGCAAAGATGGGCTCGATAAAGGACAGAAATGGTATGGACCTAACAGAAGCAGAAGATATTAAGAAGAGGTGGCAAGAATACACAGAAGAACTGTCCAAAAAAGAGCTTCACGACCCAGATAATCATGATGGTGTGATCACTGACCTAGAGCCAGACATCCTGGAATGTGAAGTCAAGTGGGCCTTAGAAAGCATCACTAGGAACAAAGCTAGTGGAGGTGATGGAATTCCAGTGGAGCTATTCCAAATCCTGAAAGATGATGCTGTGAAAGTGCTGCACTCAATATACCAGCAAATTTGGAAAACTCAGCAGTGGCCACAGGATTGGAAAAGGTCAGTTTTCATCCCAACCCCAAAGAAAGGCAATGCCAAAGAATGCTCAAACTACCGCACAATTGCACTCATCTCACATGCTAGTAAAGCAATGCTCAAAATTCTCCAAGCCAGGCTTCAGCAATATGTGAACCGTGAACTTCCTGATGTTCAAGCTGGTTTTAGAAAAGGCAGAGGAACCAGAGATCAAATTGCCAACATCCGCTGGATCATGGAAAAAGCAAGAGAGTTCCAGAAAAACATCTATTTCTGCTTTATTGACTATGCCAAAGCCTTTGACTGTGTAGATCACAATAAACTGTGGAAAATTTTGAAAGAGATGGGAATACCAGACCACCTGATCTGCCTCTTGAGAAATCTGTATGCAGGTCAGGAAGCAACAGTTAGAACTGGTCATGGAACAACAGACTGGTTCCAAATAGGAAAAGGAGTATGTCAAGGCTGTATATTGTCACCATGTTTATTTAACTTATATGGCAGAGTACATCATGAGAAATGCTGGACTGGAAGAAGCACAAGTTGGAATCAAGATTGCCGGGAGAAATATCAATAACCTCAGATATGCAGATGACACCACTCTTATGGCAGAAAGTGAAGAGGAACTAAAAAGCCTCTTGATGAAAGTGAAAGTGAAGAGTGAAAAGGTTGGCTTAAAGCTCAACATTCAGAAAACAAAGATCATGGCATCTGGTCCCATCACTACATGGGAAATAGATGGAGAAACAGTGGAAACAGTGTCAGACTTTATTTTTCTGGGCTCCAAAATCACTACAGATGGTGACTGCAGCCATGAAAGTAAAAGACACTTACTCCTTCGAAGGAAAGTTATGACCAACCTAGATAGCATATTCAAAAGCAGAGACATCACTTTGCCAACAAAGGTTCGCCTAGTCAAAGGCTATGGTCTTTCCTGTGGTCATGTATGGATGTGAGAACTGGACTGTGAAGAAGGCTGAGCGCCGAAGAATTGATGCCTTTGAACTGTGGTGTTGGAGAAGACTCTTGAGAGTCCCTTGGACTGCAAGGAGATCCAACCAATCCATTCTGAAGGAGATCAGCCCTGGGATTTCTTTGGAAGGAATGATGCTAAAGCTGAAACTCCAGTATTTTGGCCACCTCATGCGAAGAGTTGACTCATTGGAGAAGACTCTGATGCTGGGAGGGATTGAGGGCAGGAGGAGAAGGGGGCGACAGAGGATGAGATGGCTGGATGTCATCACTGACTCGATGAATGTGAGTCTGAGTGACCTCCGGGAGTTGGTGATGGACAGGGAGGCCTGGCGTGCTGCAGTTCATGGGGTCGCAAAGAGTCGGACACGACTGAGCGACTGATCTGATCTGAGAATAATACAAGGAGAATAAAAAGTAGCTGTTACTACTTAACCAAAGAGTATCCTATCTGTGCTTAGACATTTTTCCTTGAATAAATTCTACTTTGTAATGAAGCACAATGAAGCACTCAGTGAATGTTACATTCAATCTCTGATTTAGTTAAGGTGTAAGCATCTTGGAGACTTTAAATTAGTATTATTTAGAAAAGACAACCGGGGAAGGCAGTGGCACCCCACCCCAGTACTTTTGCCTGGAAAATTCCATGGACAGGGGAGCCTGATAGGCTCCAGTCCATGGGATCGATAAGAGTCGGACACGACTGAGTGACTTCACTTTCACTTTTCACTTTCATGCATTGGAGAAGGAAATGGCAACCCACTCCAGTGTTCCTGCCTGGAGAATCCCAGGGACGGGGGAGCCTGATGGGTTGCCGTCTATGGGGTCGCACAGAGTCGGACACGACTGAAGCGACTTAGCAGCAGCAGCAGAAAAGACAACATATAGTCTGAACAAACAATACTCTCAAAACTAAAAAGTCCAAAGCAATGTTCAAAACATGTCTTATGACCAATAGGAACATTGAGATGTTTTCTAATTGTTTGTACTCTGTTTTCATCTCAGAGGCCACCCACTAAAGGAAAAATATTTGATGGAGAAATTGCATACAGTTTGAATAAACAATTTTTATTTCCAGAACTCCAAATCACTTGGCAAAAGCAATCTTATCATGCTAGAGGTTTGAGTCAAAACCTCATGCAAGAGGTTGGTCATATAAATGAGTTAAAATGACAATCTTAGATTTTATCATTGCACTTATTTAAAAATTTTAAAAAGAAACATTAGAGAAAAGCTTCTATGTGCTAGCCAAAGACCCTGGTACAAACCATTGCTACAATGATTTTTTTCTTAATAGGCAACTAGGCAAGTACGTAACTAGGCAAGTCTCAAATGTGTAAGTAAGCTTAGGAGGAAGATGAGAGACCACAAAGCACAAGTATACTCCATACAAAGTTGTAATCTAAGTAACTATTACTACAAAGCAAACCCATACTTCATACATTTTTAACATGGGTGGTACCAAAGTACAATGTATTAAGAAACCAAAAAGTTAATTAAATTAGTATAACGATGGCTTATAAAACAGGCACAAAAAGTACATATATAGTAAAGGGAACTGAGATCAAATAATTACCAAATGATCATCACGGGAAAATAATGTGAATCCCAAGCCCTGAGGTCTCCATGTGTTTCCTGGGTTTACATATCTTGCCAATGGCGAAGAGTGACAACAGAAATCCTCTTAATCAAGTAGTAGTGGGATATGATATGGGCTATCCTTACAAAGGTTCTTTTCCACACCCATATGAAAGGCATCCATGACTCTTTAAAGTATCCAAAGGAACCAAAGTTTTAGAGTCTTTATCAGAACAAATCTCCATAAGGTTTCCTGGGTGTTTTTTCATGTTGAGCAAAGATGATGTCCATTCCTATGCTAGTCAGTATCTAGAGTTTGATTTGCTAAGCACCAATTTAACTGTGTCAGGAGGGTTTTCTAAAAAGGTGAATGTTTCCTAAATAATTTATTTATTTTTTGGTCATACCACATAGCATGTGGGGTCTTAACTTCCCAAACAGAGATTGAACCTGCCCCCCTGCATTGGAAGGCAGAGTCTTAACCACTGAACCACCAGGGAAGTCCTCTAAACAATTTGCAACCCATAAATTATTAAAAGGAGATGAGTGTTTTAGATCTCTATATTCTGCTTGTGACTTCTGTGACCTCACCCCCATGTAGCACAGAGGTCTTTTTTTTTTTTTTTGTAACAGTGAGTCACATTTTTAAAAACTCTCCAATCTGCATCTGTACTTTATTTTTTCATACTTGAAACTTGAGAGAGTCCAACTGAAGATCAAACGGTTTCTTAAAATATAGACTTGACATAGTATCTTATTCCACACATTCTCTGGGAAGGCAAGCCAGTGACTTTAATTCTCATTCAAAAAGTGAGCTTTTAAGACTTTAAGGTTTTATCACTGGTCATATCTTCAGACTTCATCACAAGTCTCAACTCAGTATCTATTAGACAACCATTTCAAACACTGTCGAAGGCCTCTGCTTTGTGCTATCATCTTCTAGCCTTTATGTGTGATTTATGATTCTAGAAACGTTAGTCCTCCCATCTGGCCAATTTGAAATGACCCTTCGGTCTATTCCTATTCTCTTGGATAGTCTTCCTAATCCCTCAACTCTGGTTCTGGCACTGTATATTGTATTTCTACAGCACCTTAAACTTTCCCAGCAAATCAACAATTATGCTGTTTTGCACATGCACGTTGCTATATGTAACCTCCCACTAAACTGACAGACAATAAAAGGAAAAGACATATCTGCCTTTTGTGGTTATATTCTCCAGGTTCAGCCCAGTACATGGCACCATGGGTTCTCAAAAATACTTGTTCAAAGGATGAACAAATGAATGATTTCCCATTCTTACAGGGGAGGGTAAAGTGATATTACCTATTCTTTTAATAGTGGTTTTAGTAAAATACTTCATGACCCATGGACTACACAGTCCATGGAATTCTCTAGACCAGAATACTGGAATGGGTAGCCTTTCCCTTCTCCAGGGGATCTTCCCAACCCAGGGATCGAACCCAGGTCTCCCGCATTGCATGTGGATTCTTTACCAGCTGAGCCACAAAGGAAGCCCAACTGATCAACTTCCACTTAATAAAATACTTTAGTAAAATAGTGGTTTAGTACAATTTGGTTTATTGAGCTTTAGGTTTTAGAGGAGAAAAGAAAGAGTGAAAGAGAGATCAAACCTTCACTGTAGCTCCTGGGAAGAAAAGCCAGTTGCCCGTGTCTACTGGATCCAGATTGTCTTCTAAAACAACTTGTCTGTGAGCTGAGTTGATGACGAGGATGTTATCTAAGGCCCAGCAGGCTTCATACACTTCACCTACTTGTAGATTCTCCTGCTTCCACTGAAACTGGACGTTTTCCCCTTTGGCGTCTTCAGGAAGGTAGAGGATGTGAATGATAGTACTGACATTGGAAGGGGCTCTGGAGAGATGAGAATTGGTGCCACAATAAAGGTCAACAGTGTCCACTTTATCTTTCTTATAGATCCATTTTGTTTCTTAATTAAGACTGTGGTTTTATCTTAAAAACATTACACATTATGGATGAAATACTCATAATCTTATACCCCTTAAACCTTTTAATATATATGGTTATTAAGATGTCCATATTAAGTGATGGGAGTTTAAATATTAAATGTCTTAAAGAGCTCTATTTTTAACATAAGGCAGACAGTAAGTATACTCAGGTAAGTCAGTAAATGGATAATTGAAGAGAAAATGGTACACAACTGCCTTGGCTTTTGTAAAAAATCAAAGAGTATCCAGCACAGTATTTTGTAAATGGTAGACACTCAATCTAAAACTATATACTTTATATGATACTAAGAAGAAAAAAAGGAGAGAAACTGTAAAATTATCTTAATTTTAATTCTTACTTTGAAATTTTATATCTATTAGAGATCATGGTATACTGTATGTTTTAAAATCAACATTTACATGAGTTACTTTATTTCTAGAAAACAAATACTTTTTCGTTTTGAAAATATGAGATTTTCCATGAGAATTAAATGCTCTCATTTAGAATTCTTTAGATTTCCACACATACCAGTCTTTAAAAACATGATATAATTTCATAGGACTTTCATATCATATCTGCTGAAATCTCAGTCCTTTGCTATTTAATATTTATGTTAAACATTTTATTTTACCAAAGTAGAAACCTGCTGTAGTAAAAATGATGGCCTTGGCCAAGATTAAAAGTGGTACTAAAATGCAAACTAGTAGTACCTGGGGCTTACTATAAATCAGTTTTGAAAGGATTAGAGAAAAGCCATATTTTTCACTCACCAATGAAGCACATATAAATCCGTAGGATTGTCAGTGTAGATTATGAATGGTGTGCTTTACCTTTGGGGGTAATCAATTCCCCTTTCCTTTAAAATATTTAATGATGACTATGTTTTTAACTTCAAAAATAATTTAAATCAATGAAACTCTGATCACTAATGGTAAATTTGCATTAATGAGAATGATAGTTTGGTACATGGCCTAAAATTGAAAGTCTTATGCAGTGAAAAATAAATAGAATCAGCTGAATGTGATCTTGTATATACTCACTATTTGTCATATCAGAAGCATACAGCTGTTATTCAGCAAGAAATGTACACTACAATTTATCCAAACTGTGAGATATATTAGAGAAAAATGGAGGCATATGAGTAAAACTTGCAAAACTTATGCTGCTTTGCTTAAAGCCATTTATATAAATCAGTACTTAATATGAATGCATTTTCATTATAACTACTAAAAATTAGAAGGACTAGCAAATGCTCTGTTATAAAATTGGCAACTGACACAGCATGTCAGAGCTTGGCTTGTACCAGGTATCTATAAATAATATTTTATCCTGTCACAGAGGGAGACAATCTATTAAAATCCATGAGTTAGAATTACTTTTCTCAAGTTTTGGTTGAAATAGAACTTGAACTTATGAAGACTTTTATTTTTATTTCAAATACTAGAAATTTTTAATATTAAAGATTAAGAACCTAATATTTATTCTTCTTGCCCAAATAAATCACATTTTTTTCAATATGGAAATATGGTAAGGAAAATAGCATGAAAAAAAAAAAAACTCACAGAACTTATGGAAAATGTTCTACTTGAGTCATACTAATTTAAGAACTGAACTGAGCAGAAAAACTACTTAATAAAATTTCAAGGTATATTTTTCCTTTAAATACCTCACCATACCAGAAATTAGCACCCATTCTGAAGTTTATTTTATGATTTAAACTGCACAAAAATGGTTAACAAGTCTGAGTTTTGCTAAATTTAATAAAATATTTTCAACCTGAATGAGCTTCTCCCTCTTTAAGCATCCAATCTCATTTTCTTATGAAGGGATTTTTTTTTAATAAAGAAAATGTAATAAATGATAACTCACATCACGATTATAACAGAATTTTAGAACTGGCCTTAGGGAAGTTAGAAGGAAAATTACAGAACCAGGGATTAGATCCAAAAGGCTGTTAACTAATTGTCATCACAGACTGGAAGGAATTTAGGTAGTAATCTGATACATTTCTAGGCCTATAAACCAGGTCACAGCCAGGCTACCTAGAGAGACAGATGGTGATGTTATTTTGTGGAGAATCCCATCAGAAAGGTTACTATCTCAAATATACTTTTATCAAAAATAAATAGTTTGTTATAGTTACTACTGACAGTGGGAAGAATGGAAAATGACGCTTTTAACATGTTCTTCATATAGAGCAGGTAATATGCAGGTAAATATGTGCATTCATGTAATTCAACATAATTAACAACCAGAGTACTTTTAACCATGAAGAATAAAGCCAGTGGTAGAATGAAGGTAAACAGGGAAGCAGAAACCCACCTACATCAAAATTTATGATGATACTTTAAATGATAACAAACCTAATTTTCTCAAGCTGAATCCAGTCCGCTGTATTATTCTTGGCATATGACACGATGATACAAGGGTCTGAATAACTATAGCGACATGAACCTGAACCTGTAAGCAGCAATAACAATAAATTTCAAAGTTAAAAAAGAAGTGTGATTACATATTATCCTTCCTGATAAATACTCTAGATAATTTTCTAACCACTTAGTTATTTGATCATTTCCCAATTCTTCTAACTATGCTAAAACTTCTTGTGATCTATTCTGATAAATATTAGATAAATAATTTTGAGTTAAGGAAAAAGTAAACTGTGGGTCTCTTTAGAGATATACAAACTTCTAAATTAAATATAAACACTCTGTTCTAGGCCAAGAAATATCTGAATATTATAGAAAGATTAATAATGTCATTATGGTTCTTACAAGTTAATATTAATAATGCTTGTATTTAGTGGCATGTCAGTAATTCAATTGCATGAAGAGTAAAAATAGCATTCTTCCGTGTGTCTATTATTTAACTTATGATGTAGCATGCTGCTGCTGCTTAGTTGCTCAGTTACATCTGACTCTATATGAGAAATTAAAATACTGTAAATTCAAGTACTAAATGAATGAGAACTATTAGAGATATGATTGATATTATTCTACTACAGCCCAACATCAAAGATGTGAAAGAGAAACATTATTTTCCATTGTGGATATCTGGTCATTGTTTTTCACGATTATTTTCAGTATTGGATATATGAAAACCAAAGACAGTTTTAAACTCTGATAAGAATTTGTTTTAACATGTTTAATGAATTCTTATAATAAAACACACTCTCCAAACAGCCATGAAACATAAGCCAGAAGTTTACTGGAACTCAGTAGCAGGGTTTTTATACTATATTAAAAACAAATGAACCAAAAGAAAAAGAAATAGCATATTTTATGTTTCACTTTCCCCCATCTGCTAGAGGAACCGTGGTTTTAGCAAACGACATCTGTTGATGGTTTTTATATTTGTAGTACTCAAGAGTTCCAAGCTTTAATCAGACTCATTTATTTTATTTCAGTGGTGTTTAGTACAACACCAGTTAGCTTGCCATCACCAAGGCTGGCAGTGAGCTAAAAAGGCCAAACAGCAGTTTTCCTAGATTTATTCTCACAGCTAGAATGTCGATGAAAAAAGGCTACTGAAAAGAAAGCTACACAGTAACCTTGAGCTCAAACAGAAACCTACTTTATGCTGTTTGATCATTTAAGTTCTACCTTTCTTAAGCAACTGCTTAAAATAAATATCAAACTGTGGGGCTGGAAATGGAAATGGCCAGGATTATGTGAGACAAACTTCAACACAAACACGTATGGGGTCTGGCAGACAATTTGTTTTTCAAAAGGCAGTTCACACTAGCCTAAAGAATGTAAATGGTATTTATGTGCTTCCTTTCTGTTTTATACATGGTTAAGTACTTAAAAGCAAGTGCCTGAGGTGAATCCCCAAAATGGAAAGGCGAGAACAAATGAAAACCAAAAATGTTCCTCACAGAAGCAATTCAATGGAAATTATTTACAAATTGAAAAAGAACAGGAAAGCTGATAAACATTAAAATAAAAAATATGTTCAACTATGACCCTGATAACCAATATGACCCCTCCCCTATTTTCTTAAGTTATCATTTCACTGTTGGGAGAAAAAGTGTTTACTGTTGTGAGAATAAGCTTATTGTTTTTGTCTAGTTTCCAAGTCATGTCCGACTCTACCACCTCATGGACTACAGCACACCAGGCTTCCCTGTCTTTCACTATGCAAACTACTCCAGCATTCTTGCTGCAAGAATTGTACAATAAGTTTATGATGTGCTCATTAAAATAAAAGGTACCTGGCAGGTGACTTTTACTTATTTAGTCATTATATTATTTTGTATTTAAAATGTTAATATCTTCTGAACCCATGTCCTCCTCATTATTGTCAATAGATTCTCAGTAGCTCTTGCCAGAACTTTGCAATAGTGATTAGCTGGTCTCCAGCCTCACATGTCCTCACCCAGCCACACTACTGCCAGTGCTCTTCCCACAAGTGAACTGAATCTTGTTACTCCCTTCTTATAATCCATCAACAATTTCTCAGTCCCTTCAGGATAAAGCAGTACTTCCAGCCCTGGTGAGATAAAGGTACATGGATCCTACAGACTAAAGGTGTACCCTGGAAAACAGAACTAGCCCAGGGTTATCTTTAAAGGGTTCCTACATGAAAAGACGACTCAAAAGCCACAGGGATTCCAACTGAGGAGTGGATAGCTAGAAGACCAGGACTGGGGTGTTAGGTAAGAATGGACAGCCAGAAGAGAGGCACTGCCCATGCCATGGGAACTTCCCCTCCTGGAAGAAGCACCACCCAAGAGAATCAGTTGGCTTTGTATACATGCTTCCCTTTGGGGCCACTCCTATCAAACTACCATCCCAAATGCTGCCAAGCCAATGAATAAATGATTCTCCACTCCCACTATGAATATAGCTGTTCCACATAGACTGAGTGAATTTCTTCTTCAGATAAGCCCTTCTGACCTGCAGCCCCACTGTCACATAGACTTGGGTCAGAAGAGTTAAAATTTGTCCTTGCCCAGACTGAAAATGGTTGCTTGACTCTGTCTGCAATGAGGGGAGGAAAGAGCTAATTAACATCCATGTGCCCACGTGCCTAAAGCCACCCCCAACTCCCTGCTCCCAGATGCAGTGGTCCAGAGCTATCACATACCT
This sequence comes from Tragelaphus eurycerus, assembly GCA_935064755.1. Taxonomy (NCBI): domain Eukaryota; kingdom Metazoa; phylum Chordata; class Mammalia; order Artiodactyla; family Bovidae; genus Tragelaphus; species Tragelaphus eurycerus. Next base: position 53,729,148 of record CAKXYN010000002.1, on the reverse strand, counting down.
CAAAACACCTCTAATTCAGTGAGGAGACAATAATAAGCAGGTGCCACCTGCAACAGGTACTTCTTTCTTTCCCCTCTTAAATCAAAGATCTTTAATTGCCAAAGTTGATATTTAAAACCAGAAAGGAAAAACAACTCAAATGAAAAATGCAAAATATCCTCTCATGTACAGGTTCATTTTCTCTCCTTTGGATCACTTCCGATGTAATTGCTATCCTTCACTCTGAAGAAGCAATTTTGCAAAGATTTTAAGAATTGCTAAAGATAGGAAGATACCTTAGAATTATGGTTATAAAAGTATGGTCTGAGAACCATTAATGGACTTAAATGGGTCTGAAAATGCAAATTCTTTCTTTGGTTCTTACTGGCAAATGAGGAAATTTCATTTATCAGTTTTACTTATATCAAGGATATAAACAGCCTACAAAGTGATAAAGGGTTCCTGAAGTATGGTATTCATAAATAAAACTGATGAACTTCTAGAACTCACTGGGAACCCTAATCCAACAGTCAAGGAATTCTGCTTTCCATGTAGAGGTACATACACCAGGATTACTGTAATACCCCCAGCTTGGGGGAGGACAGGATATTTATGTTAAAGGTACCTCGTGAGTGTTGTCTCCAGTTGGTCTTGGTTGGCAAGTCTTGATTTAAAATTGACAGATAAATTGATAAATGATAAAGTAAATCTATATTTACTTACTGTAACTGTCATTTGCATTACTATTGGTCATTTAGTCAATACAGTACATGATGATAGATAATTTTTTCAGCAACATTTCTAAACTAATATTGGCTTAAAGTTTGTCCTATACTTAAGACATATATGTACTGCAATATAACAAGCCATCTCTACTCCTTTACTAAAGCAAATACCTACATAATGCCTTGAAACTATCTTGCAACAAAATCACCTTTCATTGATGATGTCCTGAATTTGTGCTATTGTGGCTAGAACTTGTGCCATTTTAATAATTTGCTCTGTATTATCAAATTATGTATAAAAATACTGTTTTAAAAAATTTTTTGAATTTTAACATAAAATCATATATCTGTGTTCATTCTTATTAGATTAACAATGCACCATATATAGTTAAGAAAAATAGAGACCACAGAGTAATACCTTCATCTTTTCAATCACTCTACCAGTGTACTCTGCCTTTCTCCTGTTATAGTAGATGAAGTGCTCTGTTCTAAAGAATGGTGAACCTTCTCATGCGGTCTAGATTCAATCTCCAGTGGCTCTTTAAGATTTCCCCCTCTCTTTCTCTTGTATCATCAGTTTCTTCCAATAAGTTTCCTGGATCATTCCTATTGTCATACAAACATCATAGAAACATACAAAGCATCTCCCACCTTAATTTTTTTTATTGATGTCACACTTGTACCTTCTGTTCTTTCCAATCCTATTTTTGTTCCACTTATAGGAAAACTTCTCAAAAGGGCTGACTTCTCAAAAGGGCTGTCCACTGATTGTCTCCACTTCATCACAGCCTATCCTCTGTCCCTTCCTCCATTCAGACTCCTACACTCTAGCACCACCCTGAAACTACTCTTGGTTATGTGGCTGGGGACTCTCTGTTGCCAAATCAACAGATCATTTCCCCATGTTCAGGGCACTAGACTTCTCATCAGGATTTGTCACAGTCCATTCTTTCCCCTTAATTGGATAACTTCTTCTATCTTCCACTACCTTCTTGATCTTTCTCTTGCTTTACTGGCTGTTACTTCTCATTCTCCATTGTTGCCCTTTTCGTTCTTGATCTCAAATTGTTTTGATGGCTTTCTCTTCTCCTCTCTACATTGCCTCTTTTTACTTTGAGGCTTTAAATAAGATCTACAACAAATATCTGTATGCAAGTCAAGAAGCAACAGTTAGAACCAGACACAGAACAATGGACTGGTTCCAAATTGGGAAAGGAGTATGTCAAGGATGTGTATCATCACTCTGGTTATTTAACTTATACGCAGATTACATCATGCAAAATGCTGAGCTGGATGAAGCACAAGCTGGAATCAACACTGCTGAGAGAAATACCAGTAACCTCAGGTATGCAGATGACACCATCCTTATGGCAGAAAATGACAAAGAACTAAAGAGCCTCTTGATGAAAGTGAAAGAGGAGAGTGAAAAAGTTGGCTTAAAACTCAACATTCAGAAACCTAAGATCATGGCATCCGGTCCCATCACTTCATGGCAAATAGATGGGGAAACAATGGAAACAGTGACAGACTTTATTTTCTTGGGCTCCAAAATCACTGCAGACAGTGACTGTAGCCATGGAATTAAAAGACACTTGCTCTTTGAAAGAAAAGTTATGACCAACCTAGACAGCATATTAAAAAGCAGAGACATTACTTTGCCAACAAAGGTCCATCTAGTCAAAGCCATGGTTTTTCCAGTAGTCATGTATGGATGTGAAAGTTGGACCATAAAGAAAGTTGAGCACTGAAGAATTGATGCTTTTGAACTGTGGTGTTGGAGAAGACTCATGAGAGTCCCTTGGACTGCTAGGAGATCAAACCAGTTAATCCTAAAGAAAATCAGTCCTGAATATTCATTGGAAGGAATGATGCTGAAACTGAAACTCCAATACTTTGGCCACCTGATGCAAAGAACTGACTCATTGGAAAAGACCCTGATGCTGGGAAAGATTGAAGGCAGGAGGAGAAGGGGACGACAGAGGATAAGATGGTTGGATGGCATCACCAATTTGATGGAAATGAGTTTGAGCAAGCTCTGGGTTGGTGATGGACAGGGAAGCCTGGCGTGCTGCAGTCCATGGGGTTGTAAAGAGTCGGACATGACTGAGTGACTGAACTGAACTGATATTGCCCATGAGATCCACATTTAAAGATCCAACTGCTACTTACCAACCCAAAAGGACATCAAGTTTATGAAGTCAAAATCAGAAGAACTGATTTTTCACCTTACAAATATTCAGTGCACTTTGCATTTCAAATGACACCACTCCAGATGCTCAAAGAAACTAACAAAACACTAGATGTCATCTTTGATTCCTCCCTTTCTCCTTCACTTCCCACTTCCAACCCATCAGCTTGAGAGTTCTGACTCCAAAATATTGCTCAGCTTCTATCCTCCACTAGTGCTACCACCTTAGTCAAGTCAGGGTCATGTCTTGCTAGTCTTCTTGCTCCCCTTTTTATCCTCCTGTAATTAATTCATCCTCCATATAGCAGTTATAGGCCTTTCAAAAACAAGAGTCTTTTAAAATGTTTTAGTGATTATGCCAACCTGGCTTAAAGCTCTCTCAAAGTTTTTCAGTCCACTAGGAACCAAAGGATGAGCTCATTGCTATGATACATTAAATCCTTCATGATCTTAGAATATCCCTTGTACCACTCTTCTTTTCACATACTTTGTTTCAGCCACTTTGGACTTTTTCCTCCCTGAACACTCCATCTCAGGGCTTCTATGCGCCTACTCCCTACCTGCAATTACACTGATGATGTCAATATCCTCACACTCTATTCTTTCCTCATTCCATTCATGTCCTATCCCACAGACTCTCCCTTGGTTTGTTCCTCTTCTTTCTCATGGATCTGTCAAATATCACCTCCTCAAAGAAATCTTCTTTGATCATTCAATCTAAAGAAGTTCATCCCCAATGTCCAATCATCCTGCATCTTATCACTCCATTTTATGAGTGTGTAAATTTATCTCATCTATTTACTTGATTATTTACTCATTGTCCATCTCCTGTTAGAATGTAAGCTCCATCAAAGCAGTGTCTGTCTTGTTTACTACTTGTGTCCCGAGTACCCAGAACAGTTGTGGTACACAACAGAAATCAGCTCTGGCTTGACCGTGAATGAGTTTGCTATAATTTGCTTATTTGAAATTATCTATTTTTTGTTTTTATTGAGATATATTTATATTAGAAAGGGGGAACTATAACCATGGATGGATGGGACTTAAGGATTTTCAATTTTTCTGAATTGGGTCAAAAGTGAAAAAAAGTCTGAGAGCTGTGCTTTAGAATATTTGTACTACATGTATCCTTACCCAAGATTAATTTTGGTTCTGCCATATAGGCAACAGGGCAATAATTCTCCCACATTGACTAGAAATTGCCCTAAAATGACTTAGATGGTTACACAATCCAGTTTGTCTTTAGAATAAAAATATTAGAGACAGATTACATGAGTATGATACATTTTTATCAGCTAGATAAAGTAATATGAAGAATAATGATAGCCAGATGAATTATTTTACTTATTAGTAAAGTCTTATTGTAATGGCCCAGTATAATTAAAAATAAACAGTTTGCAAAGTCATACAAAGTACTCATAAGCCACACCGAATATCACCCCCAAGGCACATGTTCTGACCTTTCCATCAGGAATCATTTTCTAGTAAATTAAGAAAAAAGTTTCTCAAATGTAATATCTTCTTAATTGTAAGACATTATCTTGTCCTTTCAAGTTGATTTGTTTCTGTTTGAATGTTTAACTAGATTAACACATTATTATTCTAAGGGAGAAAACCCACTTTTATGTCTAGGAAGAAACCTAATAAAACTGTAACTTTATAGAAAAATATTACTCTAAATTGTAATGCTATAAAATTATTGATGATAGATATATCTTATCATCATATAATCTTAACATCATATAGCCTTATGTGCATGCTTAGTCCCTCAGTCGTGTCTGACTCTGTAACCCTCACAAACTGTAGCCTGCCAGGTTCTTCTGTCCATGTGATTTTCCAGGCAAGAATACTGTAATGGGTTGCCATTTTGTCCTCCAGGGGTCACACAGTCTTAAATAGATGAGGGAATTCTATATATTAATAAATTCAATGCTTGTTGGTATTACTGACAATTCTATATAATTTTTTAACTTTATTTTTTGGAGTGAAATTCCCTCTGATACATTATCTTCCAGAGAGAAAGTATGTATAGGGGTTAGGAGAGTGGATGGTGAGGGCACGCTGTTAGGTTTGTAATCTGGGATTTGACACTTATTAGCTGTGTGAATCTTGAGCAAATCACTAATCTTTACTGTGTCTAGTCTCTACATTTGTAAAATGTGAATAATAATAGCAATCTCTTCATAGAACTGTTGTGAAGATTAAGGCATTAATGGATGAAAAGTGCTTAGAAAACAACTCCGGTCCACGCTAAAAAATTTCAGGTATGATTCAGTATTTTTGTTTCATTTCATAAATTCATTTATCCCACAAAAAGGATAAAATATTTGTTCATGGACCAAATACTAAGCTGAATCACTATTTATCAAAGAATTTAAGGCATGTTAAAGCATATATTCCCTCTTCAATATATTCTTTCGTTTTGGGCTATTTCCCAGCTCCTTAATGGAAATGCTGTAAGTGCAATGTGGAAATGAAAACTGGGAACCAAAAGAGTTATTTTTCTGTTTGTTAGCATCATTGGTAAATGTATTAGAGGGGAAGAAAGGCAACTACTTGATAAGAAAAAGAAGGCGCTCTGGGAATAAGATAGCAAGACATAACAGTATAAAGAGACATACTTCATGAGGTCTTTAGAATTGATAGAGTGGAAATTTGAGTTTGCAGTGCCTAACATCCAGAGAAAACAGAAAATCTGACCAGTTAAAGTTTTAGCAGCATCCACAGAGAAAAGAAAAAAATTCCAATAATTCAAGAGAACAATTATAGTTGCTTTGAACAGTTAGGTTCTACTCTGCATGCTCATTTTATAGGTAAGGAAACTGAGGCAAAGAGAAGCTAAGCAATTTCTCAAAGCCCAAATGGGATTCAGAATTGGGCAGACCAGAATCCATGCCTTCAACCACTTCACTATACTCCTTCTGATGCACAAAGCACACTTAAGAAAACAAACAAATACTGCTTGATTTTCACATGGTCAGAACATGTGGGGACACGCTTCTGTGCTTCTACTTCTACTCTGGCTCCTTCCTTGAGCCATATGGCTCTGTTTTTGGTAAAACCTAAAGGACTGAACCACCTCTAGTCTCCATATCAGGTTCACTTGGAAATCACTTTCTCTGCAGGTTCCCTGCCCATTCTTCTCCTTCCCCTGCCTCCATAGTCAGTCACCCAAAGCTGCATACCTTTCTGCAGATTTACTGAATCTATGCCTTTATTTTACCTTCACAATCACCTCCTTAAACCATCTCTCACATAGACCAGTGTGATAACGCACTATCTGAGCGCTCAGAACAAGTACAAAAGGTATTGCACTGATCTGAGGGAAGGTTATGACCAACCTAGATAGCATATTCAAAAGCAGAGACATTATTTTGCCAACAAAGGTTCGCCTAGTCAAGGCTATGGTCTTTCCTGTGGTCATGTATGGATGTGAGAGCTGGACTGTGAAGAAGGCTGAGCGCCGAAGAATTGATGCTTTTGAACTGTGGTGTTGGAGAAGACTCTTGAGAGTCCCTTGGACTGCAAGAAGATCCAACCAGTCCATTCTGAAGGAGATCAGACCTGGGATTTCTTTGGAGGGAATGATGCTCAAGCTGAAACTCCAGTATTTTGGCCACCTCATGCGAAGAGTTGACTCATTGGAGAAGACTCTGATGCTGGGAGGGATTGAGGGCAGGAGGAGAAGGGGACGACAGAGGATGAGATGGCTGGATGGCATCACTGACTCGATGAATGTGAGTCTGAGTGACCTCCGAGAGCTGGTGATGGATAGGGAGGCCTGGCGTGCTGCAGTTCATGGGGTCGCAAAGAGTCGGACACGACTGAGCGACTGATCTGATCTGATCTGATTGCACTGATCAGTAATTTCTTTGGTCATTTGCTTTAAAAATCCATAGAAAGTCATTGAAAAGAGATTAAAAAAATGCTTGTATTCCAAAGAAGTAATATTCTAACATTTCCCAACTTAGAAAACCTTAATTATGTAGAAAGCATTAACCTGATACAATATTACAATCAGGATTAAATTTAAAATAATAGTGTAATCCACATTTGTATCCTAAATAACAAATTCCATAATAGCTTATAAATCCATTTCTGAAATAGTTATTTTACTATAAGGAAACAATAAATATTTACAAATGTAAAACAGTGCCTAGTACTTGTTATTTAAAAATAAAGAAATAAGAAGAATGGCAAAACTTATTTCTATAAGGTTGTTTCCTTTACTGTTACTGTTAGAGAGATTCATCACTATGGTTGTAAGAAACATTTTTAGTAATCTCAGTTTGACCTTTGAACCACTTTACTCATTATAAAATTGCAAATAAAATTGGTATCAATTTTTACTCCAGGGCTCTATTTAAATAGTATCATCCCTACTATAATTTATAAAACAATAGATAAGCAACTTTTCACTTTTGTTATAGGGAGTCAGGTCAAGATGATCAATCTAGCAATCAATCAACCAATGAGTCAATCAATTATTAAAAATACTTCTGTCTGAGGTACATGCAAACTTAAAAGCCTAGTTATTTTCTCATGATTCAGTCCCACTTCTATTGACTTTGGTTATCATTCAGGAAAAGCCAGGATATGTATACCCTTTGAGTAGCCTTCTCCACTTAAGCAGTAAAGTATCATTCAGAACTGACATTTACATAAGGCGTGTGGCTACCTGTTGGCAGTCCACATGGCTCTTCTGTTGGTTATTCTTTCTGCCAGGTTATCTCTTCTACAAAATTTAAGCCTCTGATCAATGGTTACATCGTCAGCGGCCATCCCCTGGCCACTTCCAACAAAATGCGACCCCTCATGTGCTGACCCCGATTTATTTTCTTCATGCATTCAGTACTCCATGACATTTATTTGTTTGATATTCACCAGCATGTCAGCCCGACCAGGCAAAGATTTTCTTTCACGAATCCTGTCTCCCCAGTGCCTTAAGAGCTGTTTCACATAGAAGAGGAGTTCAGAGAACAGTTGTTGAATGAATGAAATTGAGGAAGCAGTTGTTGGTTAAATTCTAAGAAGAGAATTTTTGGAAATGCAACGATATCATTATTATTACTGTTGTTACTACTGGCTCTTCTGCAGCACTTCTTTTCAGCAGGATAAGGATATGGAGGTGATTTACAGCCTCTGTCCACCAGCATAGAGTCTGTCACTCTTCTTGGAAGAGCCAGAGGGGGCAGCACATTCGATCACTCATGCTGAGAATTGCTTGGGTAACAACATTACATGGTTTGGCCGATGTTGCTTTTCTGTTCCTCTACCTAGTATCTTTCCCTGCTAGCAAAACAAGCTACAGGTATAAACTAGCTATGATTGGTTGAATAAAGGTATAGCAACTACTTTGATATTTCTTGTAGGGGCCCCCTGAACTAAAACAGGCAACATCATAACCATATTTTTAGATAAAATGTATTCCTGGTTAACTCATAGTTCATTCTTTTCACCCAGTTCTAGGATTAAGGGTCACAGTGGGAAGACATTTAAGAGATCATGAAGATGAACATTCTTGCTTTACAAACGAGTTGTCAGGGGCTCACTAAGGCTCCACCAATTATCTAAGTTTCTGTGGCAAATTCAGTTGGCAGAGAAGTGACTACACGTCCTAACTCCCAATCCAGTGCTCTTTTCCCTTCCCCTTTTACATCAACAGTAAAAGTTGTCATATGCAGAGGTAATTTTAGAATATGCACCCAAAAGGAAAAAAGTATTTCAGGTAGTTAACAAAAATGTTGGATTTTCTTATGTTTGTGATATTGCCAGTTTCTAAAGATTTGTAATGTGTTGTGATTTCTTTTCTCATTTTAAATAAACATTCACATTTTAATCTAATTTTGAATGTTCAATTTTGTATTTTTTTCCTTAATGACACTCTAGCCTTCACCCAACTGTGTAAGCTTCAAATGTGGACCCACAAAACCTGATCCCACCCCTGTACAGAGCATGCCCTGCAGTGTGTTCCTGAATTTCCTGCACCTCCATCCATGGGATTTTCCAAGCAAGAGTACTGGAGTGGGATGACACATGAGCAAGTAGCTATTATGTGCTAATCAGTGAAGCCCATATTAAGCACACTGAAAACCTGTTCATTGTTCTGTAGCCCATTAACCATAATATATATGCACAAAAGTCTTAACTCATACGGGGTACCAAGCTCCAGATTACATGGTTCACTTTCCATTTCGTTTAACATGGCACATTTACATGACAAATGTATTGTAATGCAAGACAATAATAAAGTTAAGAATATATGACTCTTGAAACTATTTCTCTTCTCTTTTTTTCAAGCAGATCTGGCTCAATTAAAATATTCTTAAAAGGAAATGATCATATTACAACTGGATGAGGATGGATGAAATGACTTGACGTAATTGTTTGCTTATATACTTCCCTGGTAAAGCGTCTGCCTGCAATGCAAGAGACCCGGGTTCAATCCTTGGGTCAGGAAGATCTCCTGGAGAAGAAAATGGCAACCCACTCCAGTATTCTTGCCTGGAAAATCCCAGGGAGGGAGGAGCCTGTAGACTACATTCCAAGGTGTCACAAAGAGAGCAACTGAGGACTTCACTTCATTTCAATTGTTTGTTTAAATAACAAATAAGCCATTCAGTTTTGGACAGTGTTGCAGATGAACCTGAATGAGCCTCAGGAGCTCAACAAAACCTGGTGAGAACCTGCAACTTCCAGGATTTAGGGAGTGCTTCTGTGCAGTGCTGGCCGAGAGGATCTTAAATGGCTGTTAGAGTTTTAATGTTAAGAATACACAAACACATGCTGCTGCTGCTGCTAAGTTGCTTCAGTCGTGTCCAACTCTGTGCGACTCCACAGACCGCAGCCCACCAGGCTCCGCCATCCCTGGGATTCTCCAGGCAAGAACACTGGAGTGGGTTGCCATTTCCTTCTCCAATGCATGAAAGTGAAAGGTGAAAGTGAAGTTGCTCAGTTGTGTCTGACTCTTAGCGACCCCATGGACTGCAGCCTACCAGGCACCTCCATCCATGGGATTTTCCAAGCAAGAGTACTGGAGTGGGATGACATATGAGCAAGTAGCTATTATGTGCTAATCAGTGAAGCCCATATTAAGCACACTGAAAATCTGTTCATTGTTCTGTAGCCCATTAACCATAATATATATGCACAAAGAAGACTGCAAATACCTTTAAGAGCCAGGAAGTTTCCCAAAATTCACACATAAACCTTTTCCTTTCTTCCCATTTCTTTTGGGTGGTTGCCATAAAAGTAAAAACCTTAAAGAATAGCTTGATTTAGTATAAAATCAAAGCCACTTAAAAAATAGAAATATTAGTCATTTATTCTATTAAGAATTCAAGAGTTATTACTCACTTTCTCAAAATAACAGTTATACATATTCACAATCACTTAAGGTAAGATAAACTTTAGGATCCAAATTACTGACTGATTTAACTTACAGATTTCAGAAAGGTAACAAGGTAAATACACCACAGAGTATGTAAGATCACCAGCAAATCTGAGGCACTATCCTATAATGAAACATATTAATATTTCTGTACTTAAATATATGAAGATTCATATAAAGTAGTATAAGATTATAAATAGCCTTAAATTACTTCAAGTCTTGCTGCCAAATGAATTCAGATCATGTGAGGTTTTGCCATCAGATAAATTAAAAAAAAAAGTTCTGTGGTTTTTCTGAGTGTTTTTATACTATGGAATTACAGATTAGGGATTGTGAGCCAATATCTCCTGTAGTCCTCTCTATGTCTTTTTACTTTTATAGCAGAAGAATAAATCAATTGGTTTTAGTCTCCCAAGACCTGGGTAGCTTTATTTTTATTTGGTTATGCCCTTCTCCACAAAGCCCAGGACTTTTCAAAGTAAATCAGAACAGAAACAATAGAAGGAGCTACTCCCTCTTGGGGGTTTGGTAGTGGTTGCCAGGAGCAGACTCTTTTCCTCAAAGCGCTGCCTGAAAAACAAGCTGCCTTTTTTAATGTGGCACAGGGCCACAGAAGGAGAGAAGTGATCTTGCAAAATTTATGGACTGGGGAGAAGCACTGCCAGAAATCATGCCTCTAGATAGTGGAGAGGGGCCCATAAATACTGAGGCTTGAGGAGTGTCTGGACAGAACCCTGCTGAGAATTCTTGCAGCCCAAGTGCTGCTACTGCTATTACTCAAAATTCAGACCTCAGAGACAAGTAGAGTCCTAGAGTCGTGTGTAAAAAACAGCATTTGATACAGAAAGATCATAAAGCGATGAAATCGATGTAATCGGCCTACTTAAACTCCCTGCTAGGACTGGAGCCAATCTTAGCAGAATCAACACATCCTTTCATCTTTTCAAGGTAGATAAATGGAGGAGAGGGGTATTAACTAGAGCTTGTAGTGAATGGAAAGAGAAAAAGAAATGAGTGGGGAACTTTTAGAGAAGCTTTTAAAAGCCAGACACTGTCACTTCCAGGGCATATTACGTTATTGTAGGCTAAGGCATTCAAGAAAGGGACTTGCCTCATTCTATAATGTGAAAAATGTGACGAGCAAGATGAAGACATTGGTATAATAAGCAGTTCTGGCAATTATCACTTTTTTTTCTTTGCCAAGAGAAACTTGCTTTTTTTTTTTTTTTTTTTTTTGGCTGCATAACACGTGGGATTTTAGTTCCCCAACCAAGGATCTCTCTAAGGCAGAGATTGAACTTGTGCCCTGTGCATTGGAAGCATGGACAATCAGGGAAGTCTTCCCATAAGAGCGATTTTTAAGGATAGTACTATTCACTAGGGAGTAAACACTCATTGTATCCAAAAGAACCGAGAAATACAGTAAAAGTTTATTTGCTACCTGGCAATTCTTCAGAGTAATTCTGCTGCAAGCAAGCCAATGGGCCATTATTATACAGATGATCAATATTTCGATATTTGCACAAACTTCTGCTCAAATATTTCATTAGAGGCAGCTGTGAATGTTTATTTTCCAGGAACAACAGTGACGTAGAACAGTAATTACATTATATACTTAGGTTTTTATTTCCTTCATTACTGAGTCTCCCAGAAAAATCCTAAGGGCATTAGCTCTCCCAGCCCATGGCATCCAAACACTCTGCTTTAAGTAGACCAAAATCTTTGTAATATGGCCAGTCTTGGAAGTACTACCTGATGAACAGGACCTAAATTGTGACTCTTGGTTTTAAGCAGATAATGTTGTAATTTCCAGGACAGCCAGTTTCATATATTTCTTAGTTTTCATGTTTGTTGTATTCCTCTCCGTGTAGAAAACCTAAACTTTATAAGATTATACATACCTGTTCATACTGTCTTATAGGAGGACAAACTTGATTAAAGTTTTTACAACATTTATAAATGAATGAAGCAGATTTATATAATAATGTGGCACATCTATATAAATCTGCTTCATTTGTTTATAAATGTTGTAAAAACTGTAATCAAGTTGGTCCTCTAGCAATGAGTTAGCTTCTCACCTGATAGTCTTTTGAAGCAAGTTGTTTTTGTTACTTATTACCTTCATGGACCGCAGGTATCCACAGAGTACTTGGATGCTGTTCTTGGCTCATCACCAGTCTCCCCGGCTCCTCTGAGGCATTCTCGCACTGTTGCCCCTATGTCGAACCCTGCCTACATTGCCTGCCAGGCAGTGCTGCTTCAGGCTCTCACAAAATACAGGCTCAGCTTGCCTGGCTTGCGCCTGCACAGAGACAGCAGCTCATGCTTTGTTGAAGCTCACAGACTATAGCTAAATGGGTGAGTACTAGGCAGGGAAGGGAAAAATGGTTACTGTATCGGATAATGCTTTGTGGCAGCCCAGGCAGGAAGCATCCTGGGGCTTCTCAGTTCCAAATGACAGGGATGGGAATTGTGACTGAAAGGATATTACTTTAATTAAGAACAGTTCCACTCTGTACGAGAGGAAATCCTCAAATTACTCTTGTATCTGTCAAGAGCAAGTGAATTCAATTTTGGTAAAATATGATGACCAAAGTTGACCAAAATCATTATTTTATTAGCAGAAATTGTCAAGTCAGAGAAATCAACATGTCCAAAATCTTAAGCTGCCCCAAAAGATCAATTAAGCATTATCTGAATATGAAAATCTAGAATTTATGTCTATACCTTGGTTTTGCCCACCAAGAAATAATTTTTGGTGGAATTTACCATTTTTTACAGCAAAAAAAAAAAAAAACATATTTCAAGGATAGTGTTGTAAAAAGAACCATTATATGAAAGTAAATTTTCCATTTTAAGCAACTACTAAAAACTGATATTAAAGATTAAGAGAGGGAGGTCAAAGTACAGTAAAAACTCAAATATTCTACATTCATGCTATACATATGCTAAAAATATGTTTTGTTTAAAATAAAAAAAAAACTTTATTATAAAATGCAGAAAAAGAATCAGGTTTTAAAAGCAACTCTTCTTCCCCTTCTGTTTTATATTAATTTTAAAAATGAGGCTACTAGCAACAGGTTTTGTTTTGACTGACTTTATTAGGAAACAGACTATTTGACCTACAAGCCTTTCTTTTTGAATAAATGTGACAGTATGTGATTTATTGTACTTAATATTTTGCTCCTTAGTCACTTCCTTGGCTGAAATTCCCAAATCTCATTAGGTGACTTCTTTCAGTTTATGGCAGATGGACAATGACCACAGGAAATAAAATGAACAGCTGTCCTCCTCCCCTTTGTACCTTTCTCTCTTTCAGCCCTATCCCCATTCCCTCACTTTCAAAATATTTGTATTTTTCCCTTTTTCCTGCCACTCCTATAAGGGACCAATTATCTCCTGATTTATGAAACACCATGTCATTTCCAACCACTTTTGGGTGCTCACCCTTTTACAAATTTCCTCCCAAGTACAACATAGAGGTTTCATCAGATCCTGTGTTGGGAAAAATATAAGGAAGGGAAATGCAAAATGTGTCAGGGTTTGCCAGGTTCCCTGCCGAGCAGCCCTCTCTTCCTTGGGGTGGAGGCCTTAAACCAAGCCCTAGTGCTCAAGTCTGGCTCATTTTCTAGTAGGACTATATCCACCTTTGAGAGCAGGTGTTACATAATGTCCCTCTCCACCCCCAACAATCTGGGGACTCAGCATTACTACCCTTTTGTTGTTTGGGCTTTGACCTTGGCCACAAGATCTTACAATGTCCTCTACCTCATCTCCCAGAAGGGGACCATCGCTTTAACCTTCCCTGTGATGCTGATACTCCGGGGTGGTACTAGTTGTGAGTAAAATTATACCCTAAAAACAAGAGGACACTTGTACACTCCTTAGTCCTCAAGGATCATTTAAGCTAGAAAGGATGAAAGTGGATGTGCACAAATAGCCAGAGTATAAATCAATGCTGAGTGAAATAAGCATGACAATATAAAATAGAAGAAGTAGGGATTCAGAGATATCAGGGTGTGGTAATGAGATTTTTTCAAGGAGGAAAGACTATCTAGTCTATATTAATGATCAATTTCTTCTCATCCTATTGTTCAATGTTTTATTCCTTCTAAAGAACAGGCCTCAATAAATATTAGTAAAAATATTTATAAATGAAATATTAATACTTATATTTTAAGTCTCATCAAGATGAGTGACAATAAATTAAATATTTCAAAAGGGAAACGGCATAGTATCTTTCAAACTACTTTAATTCAGGTAGAGAAAACTCTTCAATTATTCGTTTTAATAATGCAGACATAATTAATTTCAATAATCTTTGTCAGAACATTATATTTAGTAGCATCTTACAATATTTCAGAATATTCCCTTTTATTACTTAAGATAGGGCTTAGGAAGTTGGGGTGAGGTAGATTTGAAAAATATATAAAGTTCATATAAACTGGTCTTTTTTGTTTTTAATTATTTTTTAATTGAAGGATAATTGCTTTACAGAATTTTGTTGTTTTCTGTCAAACCTCAACATGAATCATCCATAGAAGAAGCAATCAGCTGGAGAAGGCAATGGCACCCCACTCCAGTACTCTTGCTTGGAAAATCCCATCGACGGAGGACTCTGGTAGGTAGGCTGCAGTCAGTCCATGGGGTTGCTAAGAGTCGGACATGACTGAGCGACATCACTTTCATTTTTCACTTTCGTGCATTGGAGAAGGAAATGGCAACCCACTCCAGTGTTCTTGCCTGGAGAATCCCAGGGATGGGGGAGCCTGGTGGGCTGCCATCTATGGGGTCTCAGAGTTGGACATGACTGAAGCGACTTGGCAGCAGCAGCAGCAGCATACATATATCCCCTCCCTTTTGAACCTCCCTCTCATCTCCCTTCCCATGTCACGTCCCTAGGTTGATACAGAGCCCCTGTTTCAGTTTCCTGAGCCATATAGCAAATTCCTGTTGACTATCTATTTTATATGTAACAGAAGTTTTCATGTTACTCTTTCCATACAGCTCACCCTCTCCTCCCCTCTCCCCATGTCCATAAGTCTATTCTCTATCACTGTTTCTACATTGCTGCTCTGTAAATAAATTCTTCAGTACTATTTTTCTAGATTCTGTATATATGTGTTAGAATATGATATTTACCTTTCTCTTTCTGACTTACTTCACTCTGTATAATAGGTTCTAGGTTCATCCACCTCATTAGAACTGACTCAAATTTATTCCTTTTTATGGCTGAGTAATATTCCATTGTGTGTATATACACAACTGCTTTATTCATTCATCTGTCGATGGACATCTAGGTTGCTTCCATGTTCTAGCTATTGTAAATAGTGCTGCAATGAACAATGGAATACATGTGTCTTTCAATTTTGGTTTCCTCAGGGTATATGCCTGGGAGTGGGATTGCTGGGTGATATGGTGATTTTACTCCTAGTCTTTTAAGGAATCTCCATGCCACATTCCATGGTGGCTGTATCAATTCACATTCTCTCCAACAGTGCAAGAGTGTTCCCTTTTCTCCACACTCTCTCCAGCATTTACTGTTTGTAGACTTTTGGATGATGGCCATTCTGACTGGTGTGAGGTGATTCTCACTGTAGTTTTGATCGGCATTCCTCTAATAATGAGTGATGCTGAGCATCTTTTCATGTGTTTGTTAGCCGTCTGTATGCCTTCTTTAGAGAAATGTCTGTTAAGGTCTTTTCCCCACTTTTTGATTGGGTTGTTTGTTTTTCTGGTATTGAGTTGTATGTGAGCTGCTTATATATTTTGGAAATTATTTCTTTGTCAGTTGCTTCATTCGCTATTACTTTCCCCCATTCTGAAGGCTGTCTTTTCACCTTGCTTATACCTGACATGCCTCTTGAGAAACCTGTATACAGGTCAGGAAGCAACAGTTAGAACTGGACATGGAACAACAGACTGGTTCCAAATAGAGAAAGGAGTAAGTCAAGGCTGTATATTGTCACCCTGCTTATGTAACTTATATGCAGAGTATATCATGAGAAATGCTGGGCTGGAAGAAGCACAAGCTGGAATCAAGACCGCCAGGAGAAATATCTATAACCTCAGATATGCAGATGACACCACCCTTATGGCAGAAAGTGAAGAAGAACTAAAAAGCCTCTTGATGAAAGTAAAGTAGGAGAGTGAAAAAGTTGGCTTAAAGCTCAACATTCAGAAAACTAAGATCATGGCATCTCGTCCCATTACTTCATGGGAAATAGATGGGGAAACAGTGGCTGATTTTATTTTTTGGGGCTCCAAAATCACTGCAGATGGTGACTGCAGCCATGAAATTAAGAGACGCTTACTCCTTGGAAGGAAAGTTATGACCAACCTAGATAGCATATTCAAAAGCAGAGACATTACTTTGCCAACAAAGGTCCGTCTAGTCAAGGCTATGGTTTTTCCATTGGTCATGTATGGATATGAGACTTGGACTGTGAAGAAAGCTGAGTGCTGAAGAACTGATGCTTTTGAACTGTGGTGCTGGAGAGGACTCTTGAGAGTCCCTTGGACTGCAAGGAGATCCAACTAGTAAATCCTAAAGGAGATCAGTCCTGGGTGTTTATTGGAAGGACTGATGCTGAAGCTGAAACTCCGATACTTTGGCCAACTCAGGCGAAGAGTCGGACACGACTGAAGTGACTTAGCAGCAGCTGGGAGGGATTGGGGGCAGGAGGAGAAGGGGACGACAGAGGATGAGATGTCTGGATGGCATCACCAACTTGATGGACTTGAGTTTGAGTGACCTCCGGGGAGTTGGGGATGGACAGGGAGGCCTGGTGTGCTGCAATTCATGGGGTCGCAAAGAGTTGGATACGACTGAGTGACTGAACTGAAAGACATTTTCATACCTTAATCTGTAAATATAAAACATTCATGACATAGTGCCTTTACTTTGTTTAAGGTGATTATAAACAAATGAAAAAGCAGTAAAAACAACAACAACAACAACAAAAAACCACACACACACACACACACACACACCTGTGTGTGTGCATGCTAAGTCACTTCAGTTATGTCCAACTCTTTTCGACCCTATGGACTGTAGCCTGCCAGGCTCCTCTACCCACGGGATTCTTTAGGCAAGAATACTGGAATGGGTTGCCATGCCCTCCTCCAGGGGATCTTCCCAATTCTGAGATCAAACCTGCAACTCTTGCATTGTAGGTGGATTCTTTAGTACTGAGCCACCAGTGAAACCCAAACACATACTTACAAAACCCCAAATTTTTAGGATATTCATAAGTAAAACCAAAGAAAAAAAGGTATCAATTGTATGAATTATGAACAAATAAAAGATTCTAGCTAGTTCATTAATAATAAACTGATTAAACACATGGATATGTATTTTTTGTCTACTGGCTTCACTAAAAGCACAGTTTATTGGTGATTCTCTGTTTTCTTCTGGATTATCTTTTCCATTGATTGAGGTCCTCAGACCACCTCCCCCAAATCTCTTGATGTGAAATGTTTGTATCACATCAATTTAGCACTTGGTTACATAATATTACAAATGTCTCTGTAATAGTTACTTGTCACTCAGGCAAGAAATATTTATAAGCATCTTCCAATTTTGAGTCCCTAGGGCTGAGGGCTAGGGCTGAGAATAACATGATGGACAAGACAGATACACCTCCCAAGCCAAAAAGTTCTTCATGATGTATGTTTTTAAAATGCTTTACCTTCAATCCCCACTTAGCCAACAGATCCTATTAATCTGGAAAAAAGAGCTGGGCTAAATTGAACAAGTATATTCTTTGGCAAGCTCATGTTGAGTAAATCAATGTAGATTTATATTAAGGAAGGGACAAATCCATTCTTAACACAACTGATCTTTCTTAAGAAAGATTACACATTATTAAGAATTAATTTCATTATACTTCTTTATTGCTTAAGAGAGAAAGAGGTAACTTTTCTGACCTCTACTGCCTATTTAAAACTCCCACCTGATGAACATGAACTCTTCAGATGGACACAACTATATGCTACATTGCTCATAGCCTTCCTTAGCCAGTTTTCCTGCTCCAGGAAAGAACTCAGTTTCTATTTTATGCCTTGCTTATGTCACTCTATCTCCTCAAATGGAAAAACTTCGTTCTTTCCAATGACTCACGTTGTTGACTTTCAGGAACTCTCCTAAGAAGCCTTCCTGAAATGCTTTACTCTGCAGGACCTAACACCACAGGGACCTGTACACATCCATCTATGTTTACAACAATCTAGCAGTTCTCTAGAGGTTGCATGTTCCATATGCATCTAAAGCCTTCTACCACATCACTAAGCACTGTAAAATGTTGTTTTCTCATTTTTTTGTCTTTCCATAGTCAACTTTAACCCAGAAAAGCCTAAGGAGACAGCAAAATACTCAGTGAAATTCTGTTAAATGAATAACGAATCCAAAGCACTACTAGCACTTCCCCTGGACCCCAGGATCCTGCTTGGGAAATCAGAGTTTGGAGGAACCTGTAAAATAATGGTTTGCAAGGGCACCATCTCAAATTTTTCTTCTTGTCTCAGAGGAAATCTAAAGGAAATAGGTAAGTGCCCCTAAGGCTACAAACCATAAATTCCACCAGTTGAATCTAATGAATCAAGTGAGGATTGTAACAGATCGATGCCTAGCACAGAAATGGATATGAGATCTTTCACTGAAATGGAAAAATGAAAAGTTGTTCTAAGAGTATTTTAGGACATCTTTCAAGACAATTTAGATATTGATAACCTGGTAAATTTCAACTTCAGGACTGTGTTTTCAGGATGCTTTAACTTAAAAATTCATTTGGTGAAGACAGTCTGTAATCTATGTATGTGTGTGTGTGTGTGTATGTGTATGTGTGTGTATGTATTTAGAAAGATACACTGGCACAGCATTGGTGCTAATAATTGACATGGCAAGAGTTTATTAAGACACTCCTTAGTAATTAAAGACAAGATACATTGAACTCTATTGGATAATGCTTATGATGTAATTAAAAACGTTTACAAGAGCAATATAAAAATATCAAGGCAATAATTTATTCAGTTGTGGTTATATAGGCATAATTTATTATTGAGGCCATAAATAAAGACAGAATCCCTTAGAAAGTGGTCTATATTATATCTGAATCATCATGATATACAATGAAAATTTAACATCCCAGAGGACTTCTTAAGAAGTAACTCTACTGACAAATTTAACCATACTATTAGAACATATTTGGAAAGTTTCCCAAGACACAACCAGTAACGCTGAAGAAGCTGAAGTTGAACGGTTCTATGAAGACCTACAAGACCTTTTAGAACTAACACCCAAAAAAGATGTCCTTTTCATTATAGGGGACTGGAATGCAAAAGTAGGAAGTCAAGAACACCTAGAGTAACAGCCAAATTTGGCTTTGGAATATGGAATGAAGCAGGGCAAAGAGTAATAGAGTTTTGCTAAGAAAATGCACCGGTCATAACAAACACCCTCTTCCAACAACACAAGAGAAGGCTCTATACATGGACATCACCAGATGGTCAACGCCGAAATCAGATTGATTATATTCTTTGCAGCCAAAGATGGAGAAGCTCTATACAGTCAGCAAAACCAAGACCAGGATCTGACTGTGGCTCAGACCATGAACTCCTTATTGCCAAATTCAGACTGAAATTGAAGAAAGTAGGGAAAACCACTAGACAATTCAGTATGACCTAAATCAAATCCCTTATGATTATACAGCGGAAGTAAGAAATAAATTTAAGAGACTAGATCTGATAGATAGAGTGCCTGATGAACTATGGAATGAGGTTCGTGACATACAGGAGACAGGGATCAAGACCATCCCCATGGAAAAGAAATGCAAAAAAGCAAAATGGCTGTCTGGGGAGGCCTTACAAATAGCTGTGAAAAGAAGAGAAGCAAAAAGCAAAGGAGAAAAGGAAAGATATAAACATCTGAATACAGAGTTCCAAAGAATAGCAAGAAGAGATACGAAAGCCTTCTTCAGCAATCAATGCAAAGAAATAGAGGGAAACAACAGAATGGGAAAGACTAGAGATCTCTTCAAAAAATCCAAAGGAACCTTTGGATTTGGTATCTTCAAGAGATACCAAAGGAACATTTCATGCAAAGATGGGCTCGATAAAGGACAGAAATGGTATGGACCTAATAGAAGCAGAAGATATTAAGAAGAGATGCCAAGAATACACAGAAAAACTGTACAAAAAAGATCTTCACGACCCAGATAATCACGATGGTGTGATCACTGACCTAGAGCCAGACATCCTGGAATGTGAAGTCAAGTGGGCCTTAGAAAGCATCACTACGAACAAAGCTAGTGGAGGTGATGGAATCCCAGTGGAGCTATTCCAAATCCTGAAAGATGATGCTGTGAAAGTGCTGCACTCAATATGCCAGCAAATTTGGAAAACTCAGCAGTGGCCACAGGATTGGAAAAGGTCAGTTTTCATTCCAATCGCAAAGAAAGGCAATGCCTAAGAATGCTCAAACTACTGCACAATTGAACTCATCTCACACGCTAGTAAAGTAATGCTCAAAATTCTCCAAGCCAGGCTTCAGAAATAGTGAACTGTGAACTTCCTGATGTTCAAGCTGGTTTTAGAAAAGGCAGAGGAACCAGAGATCAAATTTCTAACATCCGCTGGATCATGGAAAAAGCAAGAGAGTTCCAGAGAAACATCGATTTCTACTTTATTGACTATGCCAAAGCCTTTGACTGTGTGGATCACAATAAACTGTGGAAAATTCTGAAAGAGATGGGAATACCAGACCACCTGATCTGCCTCTTGAGAAATTTGTGTGCAGGTGAGGAGGTAACAGTTAGAACTGGACATGGAACAGCAGACTGGTTGCAAATAGGAAAAGGAGTTCGAAAAGGCTGTATATTGTCACCTTGTTTATTTAACTTATATGCAGAGTACATCATGAGAAATGCTGGACTGGAAGAAACACAAGCTGGAATCAAGATTGCCAGCAGAAATATCAATAACCTCAGATATGCAGATGACACCACCCTTATGGCAGAAAGTGAAGAAGAACTAAAAAGCCTCTTGATGAAAGTGAAAGTGAGGAGTGATAAAGTTGGCTTAAAGCTCAACATTCAGAAGACGAAAGTCATGGCATCTCGTCCCATCACTTCATGGGAAATAGATGGGGAATCAGTGGAAACAGTGTCAGACTTTGTTTTTCTGGGCTCCAAAATCACTGCAGATGGTGACTGCAGCCATGAAATTAAAAGACTTACTCCAAGCTTACTCCTTGGAAGGAAAGTTATGACCAACCTAGATAGCATATTCAAAAGCAGAGACATTACTTTGCCAACAAAGGTTCGCCTAGTCAGGGCTATGGTTTTTCAAGCTGTCATGTACGGATGTGAGAGCTGGACTGTGAAGAAGGCTGAGCACCAAAGAATTGATGCTTTTGAACTGTGGTGTTGGAGAAGACTCTTGAGAGTCCCTTGGACTGCAAGGAGATCCAACCAGTCCATTCTGAAGGAGATCAGGCCTGGGATTTCTTTGGAAGGAATGATGCTAAAGCTGAAACTCCAGTACTTTGGCCACCTCATGCAGAGTTGACTCATTGGAAAAGCCTCTGATGCTGGGAGGGATTGAGGGCAAGAGGACGACAAAGGATGAAATGGCTGGATGGCATCACTTACTCGATGGACGTGAGTCTCAGTGAATTCTGGGAGATAGTGATGGACAGGGAGGCCTGGCGTGCTGCGATTCATGGGGTCGCAAAGTGTCGGACACGACTGAGTGACTGATCTCTCTCTCTCTCTGATTAGAACATATTTGGAAAGTTTCTCAAGACACAAATAAATATAAATGGTGAAATGTGTACATACTGTGTTTTTTATAGCACACTTAATAAAAATTTTGAACAGAATATAAATGCAATATTACTAGGCTGAGGTTGCTACTTTGGTATTTGGTCACTGTGGGGCTTGTAAAACTCAGGATGAATATATACAATTATGACGTGTCTGTAATTTCTGTGAGTGCCCCGGTCTAGTCCTCACACCATAAATACAAACAGAACAATAGTACTCCAAGCACTCATCATGAGATACACAAAATCATTTCGGAAAAGTTCTGCTTGTTATACCTACTTATCACACAACACCATATATCATACAGCTAATGGTTTGCTACCAAACTGCTTCTCAGCCACCTTAACACTTCTTAGTTCTCAAGAATTTTTATCCTCAAAATGTAGTAAGCAATTTCCCTGATGAAGTCACTAAACAGTAAATTATAATTTATTTAACTAAATATTTTGTCTCATTCCCATATAATGACATGTTAAAATTTCACTTTTGATTCTAAACATACTAAAAAAATACTGAAGTGTATCTTTTTAGTTACAAACTTGACATACTTATCTATCTATCCCTCTTTTTGTAATTCCCTGAATCTGTTACTCTTCCAGTCTTGTAGCCTAGGATTCAAATCCATGCTTTTTATAATACAAGCAACACTCTGGCCTGCTGGGCTATAACCCTCTGACTTGTGGAGAAATCAATGATTCTTGCCAAGTTACATTTTTTGGGTCTAGTCTCAAGCCTTTGGGTATGGTGCTTTTTCTGGGCTTTGAGTCTCCGGCACCAAACTCTTCATTCTCTGATAAACATTCCTTTCTCAGCTACTGAAAGGTGAGGAAATGAATCTGTGCTGGCTCAAAAGTATACTCCTTACTATTTACAAAAAAAAGATATTCTTTCCCTTGAAGGAGGAATAATTTAATCAGTGCTGGATCTCTGCTACCTTGAATAAAGTTTAAATATAGTAGAATTGTGAGCATGTATTTTAAAAGAGGATTCTCTTGTGTTCTTTAAATGCTTAAAGATAATATCTCAAATTAATATATTAATTGCTATTAATAAATGCTCAGACTATTGATAAATTAAAAAATCTAGCTTATATTTTGTAATAGTAGTATAATGAATTTAAATACATTTGTTCTGTTTAAGAATCTCTAAGTTACACTAGCCTATCATGCTACAATTGAAAAAAATCCTGTTTCTGTAACACTACAACTTCAAAAAATGAGCTCTTTTTCCTGATTATAGAAGTATTATATGCTCATAATAGAAAATTTATTATACACTTGCTAATAGATCAAAATAACCTTCCTACCAAAAACCTTATTATTTTATTTTTTTGTTAATGCTTTCCTTATGACCACATAAGGACTTCTGAGTAGTTAGTAAATTGTTGGAGGTAATGCTATCAATGTGAGAAGAGAAGAGTTCAAATTGTACACAAGCAGGTTCACAGTATACCTAACAGAAACTGAAAGGGTGCAACCTGAGGGAAAAATGACAACTACATGACTTAAAGAAAATTGCTCTTAGGAAATCATCTACAGTGGGCTGCAAGAGCACTGTTCTGCAATTAGGACTAGAAGCATAGTGAGAGAAACAGTTCTTTTGCTAGTGGTGGATCCCCAAAGATATGACAGTGAAGATGGTTGAAAGTGGAGGGTGCTATCTCAGAGGCATGGCTGTCAGCAGTCCTCATGTCATGCGGAGAGGCCAGGAGGTGTCCATGTTATAAAACCAAGACCAAAAATTAGTCCCCATCTAGAAGGCAATATCTTTCTTTACTTAGAATATTCCGTTTGGAAACACACATGTTATTTATTAATATACAACTCTGAAAATTCAAATGGAAAATAATATAATAGATAGCAAAACTATACACTCTTGTCCAAAAGATAACCTTATTTTACTAAATGCTTTGTGTAGAAATTTTTAGCTCAAATACAAAGCACCTAAAAGAAATATTGCTAGATATAGTCATTTTTAAATTATTGGTGTGTGAATTAATTAAACATAGATTACTTATGTCAAACATGAAGCCTAAATTGGTTTCTCTCAGCCATAAATAAATCATATTTTTTGCTACCCTTCAGTAAGAATGCAGGAAATTTAATAGATTTCAATCTTAATCCGAGAAAAACATTATTAGTAAGGTTATTCTGTATAATATAATATTCCAATACACTCAAAATCCACATGTAACTACCTTTAAAATGTTTTGGATTACCTGGATTGTTTTTACATGCCACTTGCTGCCAGAGAGAAATGAGAACAGCATTTAAAAATTTTTAATTTCACTTTAAAAATGTTTTAAATTATTTACTGCAGTGTTAAGACTTACTTTTCTCTAAATCTAAAAGCATTTGGCACCATAATCCTGCTGGAACACAATGATTAACACAAACATTTCCAACTTAAATTGCTTAATTGTTAACAAAGAACACTTACCAATGGAAAACTGGAGGACAGAAGCTGTTGTTGTATTAAGGCCTGTGGTAATCTAGAAAAAGGAATATACCAAAATCAGACAAGATATAAAGCAGGAGAAAAGAGGCAAAAGATTCAGGAGGAGGGAGAGTGAAAATTAAGAGGATGGATAGGAGCCATAAACAAAGGTTATATTTATCCAGTGATTAGCTTGTTTCTCGGGGAAGGCAATGGCACCCCACCCCAGTACTTTTGCCTGGAAAATCCCATGGACGGAGGAGCCTGGTAGGCTCCAGTCCATGGGGTCGCTAAGAGTCGGACATGACTGAGCGGCTTCACTTTCACTTTTCGCTTTCATGCATTGAAGAAGGAAATGGCAACCCACTCCAGTGTTCTTGCCTGGAGAATCCCAGGGACCGGGGAGCCTGGTGAGCTTCCGTCTTTGGGGTCGCACAGAGTCGGACACGACTGAAGTGACTTAGCAGCAGCAGCTTGTTTCTGTCAATATGTTTTGTGTTTCTCTGGGAGATCCTCACTTAAGCACTCCCAGTACATTTCTCAGGGTCTTGTTTAAAACTCTTTTTAGTGTAATTTACCAGGCACTTAACACAGCCCCCTCTACTCACTGCACCCTTCTCTCATTCCTCATCAGTAGGCCTGGGGGCCCATAAAAATGTCATTAAAAACTGACCAAACAAAAACTGGGACCAAAATTAAAACATATGAGAAGAGTAGGAATATTGAAAAGTAAATAACATTACAACAGGTAAAAGATACAGAATTTTTTTGGAGGATGATAAAAATGTTCTAAAACTGATTGTGGTAATAGCTGTATAATTTTGTGATTAAGGTGAAAACCTTGAATTGTATACTTTAAATGAATGAATTGTAGAGTATGAGGATTATTTTTCAATAAAATTGTTATCCCTCCCCCAAATAATCAAATTATAGGGGTAGAAATACTCTTCCAACACATTGCTATTATTTTCCTTTAGTTTCATGAAAAAGCATGCCTAAATAACTTTCCCCTTTCTGTAAAAGAAATGGTACCTTATTTAATTTTAAATAAATTAAAATTTAAAAAAAATTAATTTATTTTTCATTCATTCATTCTATGGAGCAGTTACTTTTACCCATACCAGCTCAAGTAAGGTGAGAAATAAGGTTCTCATTTTCTTTCTTTTTTCTTTTGGTTCTCATTTTCAGTGACTCTTGTTGGGTTTCTGATCCCATGAGCTAAGGTATGGGATGCATCCTATGACTGAACCCAATAAAATAGGAAGTGGATAACTATGTTTTAAACATGGCAGAAGGAGTAGTCTTCTTAATGTCATAATAATAGTCTTGGACTTTGTAGCCCTCATATGATGGAGTCCACCATGGCAGAAGGGTTAAGAGATACCCAGTTCATGAATCACTGTGGGAATTGGTGGACAAACAGTGAATAAGCTTCTTGAAGTGCCAGAATACAGCTGAAATGTGAATATCAAAAGACCAAATTGTGCTTTCCATTTCTACAACACAATTTGGAAAGGAGTGTTAGAGTGTATGTTTTAATTATGTGGCTTTAACATTCATGAAGAAACAGAAAAGGTAACAAAGGGGAGGGCAAGAGAGACCTTTTTATAAGTTGTCTAGATATCAGTATGGCTATCAGCTCCTAATTTGTTTTTACCATTGCAAGAATCACTGGTGTCAGGGTATCAGATGAAATTCTCTATTTAAATCTTTCATTATCACAGATTATTTAAGAAAAAAAACTGGCCCACCATGTCAAGAACTCTGTTTCCTATTCCCTTCCTCTCACCAGAGTCATTAGAGAAAAAAGCACTAATAGAAATTTCTTTAGATAACAAAAATACTAGCTCCTTTTTAAGATTTCTTTAAAAGAGGTTAGCAGACATTTGGTCCTGTCCAAAATGTCCAAAAGACATTTGGTCCACTACAAAAAGTCTATAATATTTGGTCATGTTCTAAACCATTTAAGTTGGCTTAAAGCTCAACATTCAGAAAATGAAGATCATGGCATCTGGTCCCATCACTTCATGGGAAATAGATGGGGAAACAGTGGAAACAGTGTCAGACTTTATTTTTCTGGGCTCCAAAATCACTACAGATGGTGACTGCAGTCATGAAATTAAAAGACGCTTACTCCTTGGAAGCAAAGTTATGACCAACCTAGATCACATATTTAAAAGCAGAGACATTACTTTGCCAACAAAGGTTCGCCTAGTCAAGGCTATGGTCTTTCCTGTGGTCATGTATGGATGTGAGAGTTGGACTGTGAAGAAGGCTGAGCGCAGAAGAATTGATGCTTTTGAACTGTGGTGTTGGAGAAGACTCTTGAGAGTCCCTTGGACTGCAAGGAGATCCAACCAGTCCATTCTGAAAGAGATCAGCCCTGGGATTTCTTTGGAAGGAATGATGCTAAAGCTGAAACTCTAGTACTTTGGCTACTTCATGCAAAGAGTTGACTCATTGGAGAAGACTCTGATGCTGGGAGGGATTGAGGGCAAGAGGAGAAGGGGACGACAGAGGATGAAATGGCTGGATGGCATCACTGACTCGATGGATGTGAGTCTCAGTGACCTCTGGGAGTTGGTGATGGACAGGGAGGCCTGGTGTGCGGCAATTCATGGGGTTGCAAAGAGTCGGACACGACTGAGAGAGTGATCTGATCTGAACCATTTAACATAAACCAAACAAGCTCATGGACATTTTGGATAGACCAAATCTCAAGGACTTTTTGGTATCTATCAAATGTTTCAGAGAACAAATGTCTCATGGATGCCTTGGACAGAACCAAATGCCCTACAAGGTTAAAAGAAATCTGTTTTTGCCCTCCACCATAACTTTTAGAGTATCTATTTACCTTCAGAGGTTTCCACTTGGAAAACTTGATCTTAAAGTCCAGAGAGGCACATGGAAATTTTTAAAATTTTTCACAAAAATTGAATGAATGTTCTTTTCCTCCTCTGATTTTATGTAACTGAGTAATTCCCAGATGAGTTATGAAATACTCTTGAATGTAAGTTCTTCGAAACAATGGTATGGCATTATATAAGCTAAAGTACCATGGTTATTGCTATTGCTAGTGCATTAAATATATGAGTCTTTGATACTTATCCTGAGGGTGTAATAAATGATGCTTGTGTCACCTGGATGATCAAGTTTCACTGTTGTGACCTCTGCTAGCAAACAGTAAATCACTTGGAATAGTGCCAAATTTCAAATTACATGTGCTAACTGAGGGTGACCTTAGACTTTGATTAGTCATTGATTTCATTATTTGTTTTCTTCACCAGGGAAGCTAAGGACTGTTGGAATGATTGACTCTCATTTCTTTACCTTGACTTAATTTAGATTATTAGTAAAATTGTCAGCTACAAGAAAGGATAGAAAAGATGAAGAGGGGAAAAAAAAAAACAATAAAGCACTGCCTATAAAATCTATTCACCTATATTTACATTTGGGTATTATAAATTATTTATTATTCTTGAGTTCAAATACATAATTTCAGTCTGCAAAGTTATCACATCAGCCATTCTGAAAACTAAAGAACCTGTTAAAGAGATTTTGATGATTTTGCAGCCATGAAATTAAAAGACTCCTTGGAAGAAAAGTTAAGACCAACCTGGATACAATATTGAAAAGCAGAGACATTACTTTGCCAATAAAGGTCCGTCTAGTCAAGGCTATGGTCTTTCCAGTGGTCATGTATGGATGTGAGAGTTGGATTGTGAAGAAACCTGAGCACTGAAGAATTGATGTTTTTGAACTGTGGTGTTGGAGAAGACTCTTGAGAGTCCCTTGGACTGCAAGGAGATGCAACCAGTCCATTCTAAAAGAGATCAGTCCTGGGTGTTCTTTGGAAGGAATGATGCTAAAGCTGAAACTCCAGTACTTTGGCCACCTCATGCGAAGAGTTGACTCATTGGAAAAGACTCTGATGCTGGGAGGCATTGGGGGAAGGAGGAGAAGGGGATGACAGAGGATGAGATAGCTGGATGGTATTACTGACTCAATGGACGTGAGTCTGAGTGAACTCTGGGAGTGGGTGATGAACGGGGAGGCCTGGCGTGCTGCGATTCATGGGGTCGCAAAGAGTCGGACATGACTGAGCGACTGAACTGAACTGAACTGATGAACATCAGAGAGAGGACTTTTTCACTACCAAATCTCACTGTTATTAAATTATCAAATAAATTCCAAATATTATAGAAAATTAGTATGTTCACCAAATGAATCTGAAGAATTCACTGCAGGCTGAATCTGTTCATTCTACACTTCTTCCCTATAAATTTTTACTGAATTTAATCCTGTTTTAGCCCAAACTCCTTATTGTAACTAAAACACATTTCCAAATATAAAAGAAAAATTGAGTAAATAATTTATTTATTTAAAAATGGATAGTAACATAACTAATTTTATTTTAAGGTCTGAGCACATTTTCTCTTAGAGGAATGGGTAAATGAATTCCTCATTACCTTCAATTCAGACTAGCAAAATGAATCAAGTTAGTGCCCTCCCCTGAAACGTGGAGACTTCACTGAGGTAATGAAACACGTGAGGCTTGTGCAGCAGAGCAGCAGTGGGAACACAAATGTACAGTATGCCCATGTGGTAGCAGATACCTCCTCTCTCAGGCTTTGGCTTTTATTGAAATGAAATGGCCATTTGACTGAATTCACAAAATGGAAATGCTCTTTTAGGCATTTAAAAAAATAAGGCCTACCAAAGTTCTTTGCCTTGATCTATGGTTCCTTGTTTCACAATTTCAGTAAGAACTGGATTTATGAAAAATTTTAAAGTATACATATCTACTTTTAAAAGTGATATTTGGGGGCTGATAACTTTCATCAGTTCTCACGCACAACAGTTTTTACTGGATTCAGTTTTGAAGTGCAAATATTTGAATTTTAGTGGATAATAGCCTGTTAACTGACAACTGAATTCGTCACTTTTCTTTTGATTGATCTTTTTTCTGTAAACACGACTTAGATACAATATATATTTTTGCTCCTGGGATACTAATACAGTATAAAAATAACTGGAAACTGGAAGTTCCTAGTGTATAAAATGTAGATGTCATTCTTATCTTTGTTAATGAATCTTCATTTTGTTCCCTTTGAGTCTACAACACAACTCATATTAGGGAAATACTTATGATGTAAATATAAATCTGTGTATGTTTTTTCATTTCTTGGGTGAAGATAATTATTTTGAATATTTTCCTTCTTGGTTGAAAAGCTAATCTTATATTAATTATATAACACAATTCAAAACTAGCCCACTGAGCATATAAACTCAATATACTGGAATATAGTGAAATTATCAGACTTAAATATACAGAGAATCAAATAAACTAGATACTTCAGTTTCTATGCTACAGAAATATGAATTTTGGCATTATATTCTTAGATATGTTTATTTCTCATTAATTAAAAACAAAAAAGAATTGGCCAAGCATTTCCTGAAATATTACTGAGTGGGGAGGACATTCTACATTGGTCATTTATTCTAGGCTCAATTAACTATGACAAAAATTTAATTTTGTTTTAAGGTTTATAGATAATTAATTCAGTCATAGTATATTATTTAAGATGTACTAGCAAATCTATTTTTTTCAAGAAGACTTTCACTACAGAGTCACATTTGTTTTGCAGGAATATTATAACACCTTGTAAGATTTGAATTATGAGTACCTATTATTTTAATTTGCATCCAATTAATTCTGTTTGTGTTCTAATTTCAACTAAAAACTCTTCAATTTATCAACGTTCTGAAGCTCGTATGTTTAATAAATTAAATTTATCTATTACCATGAAAGGGGTATTCAAGCAGCATAAAATAAGAACCGTGTTATAAAAATTAATTGACTTTCACAATTTGACAACTAAATCTTCCTTTAATTACCTAGGTAGGTTTTTTACCTCCTTTTTAAGGTGGAAGGCAGTCTTTGGCCACTTGTACAATTAATTAATTTGAAACTAATGTATGATGGAGGGGTGAAAAATACAACTTGTTACTAAAAGCTCCATGATAAGGAAGATGTGGGAGAAAAAAGGAGAGGCATTGAAACTCAAGTTGAAAGGCAAAGCATAAGAGATGCTGCAGAAAGAACATTAGGTACAAAGAAACTGAGCTTGAAGTGTAAGACAACAATTAGCTTTTTCAAGAAAAAGAATACATCCTTTTTTAAGAATGTGAAATGAATGTAGTCTTGGTGCCAGAAAGAAGTACCACGTGACAACAAAAGGCTCATTAGTCATATTTGATGGCATAAACCAAATTTTTTAAGAACTGGTTTATTTAGTCTGTTCTTTCATTTTAAATATTTCATTAAAGTTTCTAGGTGATTAGGAAACCTAGAGTGTAAAAATAATGCAATAAAATTGTTCATCTAACATTTTTCAATTACACGGAGATAAGAAGTATAAAAGTAAAGCTTTATACAAGGACTTATAAAGTAACAAATTATGTAGGTATTATATATACAATACCTGTCTCTTGTATATATCATATGTCATGCATGTCATACCCATATTTTTAAAAAGCCATATAATCATATGATGTGCCATGTTTCGGAGAAGGCAATGGCACCCCACTCCAGTACTCTTGCTTGGAAAATCCCATGGATGGAGGAGCCTGGTAGGTTGCAGTCTACGGGGTCGCTCAGAGTTGGACACGACTGAGCGACTTCTCTTTCACTTTTCACTTTCATGCATTGGAGAAGGAAATGGCAACGCACTCCAGTGTTCTTGCCTGGAGAGTCCCAGGGACGGGAGAGCCTGGTGGGCTGCCGTCTCTGGGGTCACACAGAGTCGGACACGACTGAAGCGACTTAGCAGCAGCAGTGCCATGTTTAATGAGATCCATTGATGCTGCCAATTTTTTTACTAAATTCTTTATTTTTTTACATTTGAAAATAAACTAAAATCACCTCTCCTAATTTTGAGATATTTGCAATAGGACTTATAAGTAATACTTCACATTTTCATCTGAATTGGAATCGAGTAGGAAAACCTTTGTCACAAAAAAACTCATTAAAGACAATGTATTTGGAATAATGTACATAAATAGCATATACTTACCAATTCTCTTGGACCATATGGCTCACAGAAGGTGACAGCATTGCCATGCATAATTGCACCACACTGTTCTCCAGTCTCACAGTTATTACATTCCACCCTATGGGAACACAGAACACAACCTCAATCTGCGAACTAAGTAGCACAGAGTGGTTTATCACTCAAAAGATGTAATAGATATTCAGTTGAAATCAACATTTCCAGGTAGGTAATGATATTTTGTATTATGACAAGTTAAGGAAGCATGAAAACAGAAAGACCTGAAGTTCAATCCTAGTTCTTTCAGTTATTTGCACTGGAGGTTACTTTAACTTCCCAAAGTTTCAGTTTTCTCATCTGTAATATGAAGATAATAATACTGAACTAAATATCACGTAGTTATCATGAGGATTAAATGAGAGAATGTATATAAAACACAGAGTACAGAACTAATCTTATCAGATCAGTTGCTCAGTCGTGTCCGACTCTTTGCGACCCCATGAACCGCAGCACGCCAGGCCTCCCTGTCCATCACCAGCTCTCGGAGGCCACTCAGACTCACATCCATCGAGTCAGTGATGCCATCCAGCCATCTCATCCTCTGTCGTCCCCTTCTCCTCCTGCCCTCAATCCCTCCCAGCATCAGAGTCTTCTCCAATGAGTCAACTCTTCGCATGAGGTGGCCAAAATACTGGAGTTTCAGCTTTAGCATCATTCCTTCCAAAGAAATTCCAGGATTGATCTCCTTCAGAATGGACTGGTTGGATCTTCTTGCAGTCCAAGGGACTCTCAAGAGTCTTCTCCAACACCACAGTTCAAAAGCATCAATTCTTCAGTGCTCAGCCTTCTTCACAGTCCAGCTCTCACATCCATACATGACCACAGGAAAGACCATAGCCTTGACTAGGCGAACCTTTGTTGGCAAAGTGATGTCTCTGCTTTTGAATATGCTATCTAGGTTGGTCATAACTTTCCTTCCAAGGAGTAAGCATCTTTTAATTTCATGGCTGCAGTCACCATCTGCAGTGATTTTGGAGCCCAGAAAAACAAAGTCTGACACTGTTTCCACTGTTTCTCCATCTATTTCCCATGTAGTGATGGGACCAGATGCCATGATCTTTGTTTTCTGAATGTTGAGCTTTAAGCCAACCTTTTCACTCTCCACTTTCACTTTCATCAAGAGGCTTTTTAGCCCCTCTTCACTTTCTGCCATAAGGGTGGTGTCATCTGCATATCTGAGGTTATTGATATTTCTCCCAGCAATCTTGATTCCAACTTGTGTTTCTTCCAGTCCAGCATTTCTCATGATGTACTCTGCATATAAGTTAAATAAACAGGGTGACAATATGCAGCCTTGACGTACTCCTTTTCCTATTTGGAACCAGTCTGTTGTTCCATGACCAGTTCTAACTGTTGCTTCCTGACGTGCACACAAATTTCTCAAGAGGCAGATCAGGTGGTCTGGTATTCCCATCTCTTTCAGAATTTTCCACAGTTTATTGTGATCTACACAGTCAAAGGCTTTGGCATAGTCAATAAAGCAGAAATAGATGTTTTTCTGGAACTCTCTTGCTTTTTCCATGATCCAGCGGATGTTGGCAATTTGATCTCTGGTTCCTCTGCCTTTTCTAAAACCAGCTTGAACATCAGGAAGTTCACGGTTCACATATTGCTGAAGCCTGGCTTGGAGAATTTTGAGCATTACTTTACTAGCGTGTGAGATGAGTGCAATTGTTCGGCAGGCACTTAATAGCGGCAGTTAGTATTATTATCAATTATTACATAACATACTATGTTTAATACAAGTATTTTGCTAATATTAAAGGTAAGCAAAGTTATATACACTTATATAATGAAATACAACCACATATCTCTGAAATCCAAAGGTGTTTTACAAATTTAAACCTTTTTCTTTTGAATTATTATTAACATTAATGTTTAAAATAACAATCCTAAAATAGATGTGCAAGTCTACAAAACATACCATGCAAAAAATAATGGAATCAGATTGTATTTAATCCACATAATAATATTAAATAAATACAAATTCTAAGCCAAGCAAATTTTGGATACTGAGTTAATGTTAAACTTGCAAATAATTTACTTAGATGCTTTCCTTATTATTATAAAGTGGCTAATAAAATCTTAGAACAGAATATCAAAATTAAATATATTCATGTCTTCAGTATAAATTGACAATACAAATATTGTGGATTTGACTTTGCATATTTACAGTAACATTTATAATGCTCTGGGATTATGATATTTCAACCTACATTCATTATATGTAGAAAGACTGAACTATGTTTTCTTAGTCCGAACCTCAAAGTGCATGAGAGCTGTATTTCATGCAGAAAGGACATTTTCAAAGACTTTCACATTCTAGGTGCCAAACATTGTGGACAGGGCACTAAGTATGCCCTTCGTTTTTAAAGAGTGTTGTATCAGACCCTTTAAGTTGTTTGCTAATCTTAGAGAAAAGAAGGAGCAGGAAGTCCTATTCAAATAGGAAGAAGACAAAGGTATGAAAAGATATCACGAAGCTTATAAAGCCAAGAGGCAGAAGCACAATAAGTAAAAACTTTTTATTTAAAAATAAATAGACATATTTCCTATATGTGTATTGCATGGAAAAAATATTCTAATCTTTTGAGCTATATTCCCACACAAAGAAGATCAACCATGTCAAGAAGCTTTGATTTTTTTAAGAATAAACAGAGAACAACTTCTGACATGGAATTTTACAGTAGTATCTCATATCTTAATAGATTGAAATCTTTGCTTGATTACTGTAAAGAAGATTCTAATAAAATGTCCTTTATGTTAGAAGAGACACAGTAGTAGCTTCATGGTGCAACAAATATGTCTCTTGTTCACCATTTTATGCTTGGCATGATGTGAAAAGTGAAAGTTGCTCAGTCATGTCCACTTTCTTTGGGACCCCATGGACTGTATAGTCCCTGGAATTTTCCAGGCCAGAATACTGAAGTGGGTAGTCTTTCCCTTCTCCAGGGGATCTTCCCAACCCAAGGATCAAACCCATGTCCTCCACATTGCAGGCAGATTCTTTAGCAGCTGTGTCACAAGAGAAACATGAATCCTGGAGTGGGTAGCCCATTCCATTTCCAGCAGATATTCCTAACCCAAGAATTGAACCGGCGTCTCCTGCATTGCAGGAGGATTCTTTAGCAACTTATCTATGAGGGAAGTCCTAAGGCTTGAGGTCTAAAGCACTTCAAATAGAGCCTGGCACACTTCAAACAGAGCAAGCATGATACAAATGTTAGCATAAGTTTTAACTATTTTTGATACGGATTTCCAACATTTTCATTCAAAACAAGTATGTTAGTTTTTTTCCCCCACAGAGAATCTGTTACATGAACTTTTTGCTACTGTTTTTCTATTCTTAAAACTATACATTAATTTTTCCCAAGGAGTGTGATTTTGAAGTACAGAGAAGTAGCATCAAAATCATAGTGGGCTTCTTAGTAATAGATGAGGATTATTTGTCCTCCAAGGCATTGTGAAATGACTCAGAAGAAAAATAAGCTTTGTCAGAGAGAAATTAAAAGATTGTTTAACCCTCACATGGACTATCTGACATTTTCCTCCAGTAATTCTAAACTAAAAACATCACTGGTGGTGTGAAGTCCGAGGCCTGATATTTGAATTCTCAAAGCAATCATTCTATCTATAAATATTGATCAGCAGTTCTCAAATAAACTGTATATCAGGAAAATAATATGTGTATAAACACATGTATTTCAAATCCCCATCACCCACAGTTTGGGTTAAATAGGATTCAGGTGTAGCTTAGATATCTGTATATTGTTTAAAGATGATTCTAGCATAGGTACCTATAGCCTGGCACTAGGGAACCAGTGAATAGTAGATGTTTGATGTGTTTGGAGAACCACTTCTATTTTGTGGGATAACAGGAGTTAAAAAACCAATAAACACACAAAAAAGGCAATCAGTTACAGCATTCTCCCCACTTGGCTCACTCCCCTCTGGACCTTTTTCTTCCTTGATGTGCTTTATAGATCCAGAAACTTAAAATTAACAAAGGCATTGGTAACCAGATGAATCTTAAAGATGTTGAAATACCAGCTATTACTCACTGAATTGTTGCTACTTGGAGGCACAATGGCTTCACCAAGGATTGATGAAACAAATATGTTAGTTTCCCATCAAGGTCTTTTAAATGCCCTTTGCTTGGATTTCTCACAGTATGACTGGATTTGTCAACATAATATTTTTGTAATTTATTTTGAAAACACATCCCTCTGGGTAGTCAAATCCAATCCACTCTTAGCTGCCAATGGTGTATTTACTCATTTATCATTCATTAATTCATTCTTATAATTAACAAACTTGTGCTAGGACCTATAGGCACTGTGATGAGCTTTAGTGGTACAAACACCAAGAAAAGTGCTCTTTATTTCTAACATCTTAACCTGTAGTTTCCCAACTGAATTTGTTCAAGAAAATGATGGCTTCTGTAAAGTAAGGTAACATATTCTTCAGAGATTGATGGGAAGAGGAAGTTTTAAATAATTTCAGTTAAACAGATTTTTGTTTTTCAATTTAAAAAGGAACGTGACCTCCCAAGCTAAGGATTAGAAATGAATTGCTTCTCTGCTTAAAAGTAGTAGTGAATATTTCTCTAATCTAAGAACCTACTCCCCCTGCCTTCTTTTTCTCAATATGAAAAACAGAACATAAGAATCCTACAAATACCAAGCATATCATATGAATCGCCCACCTCAAAATATACTCTCATGAACAGTATGATTAAAAGACATTTTAAGGGAAATGCTTGCTATCCTCAAAGACCATGCAAAGCCTGAATTTATTGAGCTCTCTCTGAATCTATTTATCACATGCTTAGGTACCACATGAATCTTATCTATTACTAGAGTTCACAGATCATTAGGCGTTCAAGTTGGAGGGCATCTGAAGTATCACTGAGTTTCATTACCCCCTCATTTTACAAATTATAGAATGAGACTAGAAGCCAGCTTTCCTGACTCCTTGTCCAATATCCTTCCCACTCCACTCTAATGCGGCCAGGAAAAGAAAAGAACTCCAATTCTACAAAAATCATGTGCATTTCAAAAATGTTTTTCATCATTTTTGCTATCAGAGTTCATCTGGAAAACCCAGCATCTTTTCTTAAAAGTTGTTTTTTTCATTTATAGGATAAGGGGTTTTGCTTTGCTAATACAAATGTACAAAAATAAAAGAAATGTCATGGACTTCATAGAAAATGTTCAGAATGAATTTACTGGACTAAAGTACATAAGCAAATTCAATATTCCTTTGGTCATGTACATCCTTAGATAATTCATCCCTATTTTATATACACATTATCATACTACCATTTTTTCCACTAACAAAACCATAAAGGAATCAGTAAGAATGAAGGCAGGTACTTGTTAACCAACACATGTAGGGTTAAACTGTAAACATAAAAGAAAAAGAATGCTTTGAGCCAAGATTTGGTTTTCACTCTAACAAGCTCCTTGGCAGTTTGAAAGTTGTTATTTTGGTGTCAATACTCCATTTTTAAAAAATTATTTAGGTGGCTGTTTTTGTTTAGAAATTATATTCAATGTGCATTTGTGCTGTAGAGAGCACACTTCTGAAGGTATAATTATGTTTTTAATCCTGACTTTAAAATTATTAGGCTAGAAAACGTGCCAAAGTCCCTGTTCAGGAGGCACAGAGGAAGCTGAAGTGAAATGTCCCCGGAGTCCCTGTGATCCCCATGTCCTACAGAGACTCACACAGGACTTTCAGGACACTGGAAAGAGGAGGAGGATTAATAAGAAACTTGGGCTCCATCGAACAGTCAGAGATTTATGAATGGTTGGTGGTGACATCATCCTGATAACAATAAATAAATAACCGAAATACTATTTTCTCAAGAGCAGTCTAATTACATGGCTCATTCTTCTTTTTAGATCAGAGTGAAATCACTCAGCCTTTAGTCAGTCACTCTGCTGAAACAAGTTAATCATCTGGAAACTCAGTGACAATCAGTTATCAAATTCTCATTTGGGATACATGCTGTTTGTCCCCAAGACTGGGGACACTGTATTATTTCTCTGTAATTTATTGCCTTTAAAGGAGGCGATGTCTGGTATTCTGAGTCAGAATTGTCTATTCACCAGCGTTTCTGAACAGAGATATTAAAATACTTTTAATATTTGATCTGATTATAAAATGTACTTTAAAAGTGGAAAGAGAATAGAGAAATCTCTTATAATTTCCTGACCCAAAGATAACAAGTCTGTTCCCCCAGGTACAGCTCACACTGTGTGTGTTGATAATCTAATGTGTGAGTTGGAAAGGCAAGGCTACATCAGGGACTGGTGAATCTATCAAAGTAAACAGGACCCTGTCAGCCATCTGGGAGGTGGACAGTCAGCTGACTTCATTTGGAGGCACTGGAGCTCCTTGTACTTTCCAATGAAACCTTAACAAGCAACCAACTATACTCAAAAAAAAAAAAAAAAACAAACCAAAAACCTCAATAAGTAGAACACTCAACTTTTGACCATATTTTATAGCAAAGAGATGATGCTTTATAGTAAAAAGGCATGACTATTTACTTGTGAAAGACCACACTTTAAAAAAGAAAAACCCTCAAAGAATTCTCTTCTCTTTGTAAATATGGAATATTTTTAGAAAAACAGCAAGGAAAGTCCACTCTATAAGACTGAGAATAATATCACCTTCAACGATGTCATGATGTTTTTTTCCTAAGGAACTAACTAACACATGCTGTAAATATGAAAATGACAAATTCCATTTATAGTTCATTCTTTCTCATTACTTCTCACTGAGGAAGGTAAGAGAACTCTTCCTATTCATCAGGGGAGTTTAAAAATTTAATTTCTCCTTTGTTAACAGCTATAATGACAAATATTATTTGAATTAAAAATATCCCTTCTAATACCCTATTACTGAATGCAATATTCTGACCTCCTACTATGGTGAATTCTACTACATGCTGCTTGAGGAAATATTTTCTCATTTGTTTCAAATGTACTTGACATTTAATTCCATTGAGTGAGTTCTTATTTCTGTCATAAAAAACAGAGATTAAAGAAAGAAATAATAAGCTTCCAGATTCGCACCTTATTTTAATAGTAGGACACCTCCTGGTTAACCTTTCTATTGTTGATGAAGTTTTCCCCAGAGCAATTACATCAGGGTAAGTGGAAGGAGGGGGAGGAAGCAAGAGAGAGAAGGTTAGAGGAGAGTTTTATAATAAGAGAAAAAAGTTACTAACAAAGGAGAAGAGAGAGTGAGAGAAAGTAGAAAAAGGGGAGGTCAAGAAGATGAAGAGAAAAAGTAGAAAAAGATGCACAGAACATCAGAGTATCAGGGGACTTCTCTGGTGGTCCAGTGGCTAGGACTCCTTGAATGCAACTGGTCTGGGAACTAGATCCCACATGCTGCAACAAAAATCCTACATGCTACAAAAGTAAATTAAAGGTCCTGTCTGCCACAACTAAGATCCAATGCAGTTAAATAAAGAATAAGTACACTTTTAAAAAAGATCAGAATATTGGACTATTAAACCTTAAAACTGAATTATAATTCCACAATCCAAAATACAGTGACATATTAGAAGTTTTGGCAAAGGTAAGTCATCAGATAAAATATTATTTTGCAGACATTTATTACCCATTCACAGTCTCCCTTTGTCACCAGCTCCTGAAAACTTATAAGGTATATGTTTCATGTCAAATAGGTAAGATGGCATATTAGGTGATATGATTCCAAGTGGTCATCATTAAAACAACAACAAAAGGCCCCTTGGAAATCCTTCAGCAGTGATGTGCAGACCTTGATGCCCATGGTGAGTGCTTCCTTCACCCATCAGGTCTACAGGCTTACCACCCACAGGCCAGTTGTACATTGAACAACGTGGATGTATACTTCTATCTACTATTTTTTTCTCCCCAGTGACACTGGTCATCAGATTTACTTTGTTCTGACTACCTGGAAACTACATTTATATTGTAGTTTTCACACCTGTCTACTAAATGGAGTCCCCTCTGCTCTTGTTTTCTATGGGGGCTCCAAGATACTAAGGAACTCTGAAGTAGTTTTACTGCTCACTTGACTTTTATCTTACACGGGTTAAACTATTGATCACTGAATAAATAAAGATTCAGCTAGAATAACTTACCCCCATACTAAAACTTCAGTCATTTTAGGGTCTTTGTTTAGGTAATAATTTTTCTTAAGGAAAATAGACTTTAATATGCCAAATCACCAATCTTTTTGCTCCATTTCTGGGTAACTGTTCCAATAAATTAGGATTTTGAAGAGACTATCAGATGCAGTGGAGTCTGTGGTCTCAATTTCTCTAGTTCTGTAGTGTGATCTTTTACCTATAAAAATGGAAATGTTCTAGACTTTTCTTGATTCAAGCAACTCTATGCAATGCCGGCCACAGTTTTAGCTTCCTTAGCTGTAAACTGTGGGGCTTTCTGTATGATAAGCCAACTGACAGCCGTCTTCATGTGCTACAGGATCTGAGACAACTTCATTTGTGTCTCTCTTTTTGATGTCTCATATCCCTGTTGGCATCACAACTTACTCATCTAAGATGCTTCTTCTGATGAGTGACTCTTGTTCTTCCCTGATCTCTGCTGAATAGAACATCTCTGCTATTGTTACTGTGCTGGAGGGGAAACATCTGTTGTCTTCTAGTTGCTATTTATCATCGTGATTTCTAACAGTCTCCCATTTCCACTAAAACATCATAGCCTAGTGATATTATAGCTCTGGATTCCTTCTGTGATCTTCAGAAAACAAGCATTAAAGGAATAATCTGTAAGCCAAAACAAAGATTCTTCCTGACTTTCTAATTGCTTAGAGGGTAAAGACATCTCTTAAGAAAACTTAAATTATTTTTTAAAATTTACTCACTTTTAAGTTCTTTTAACTTTCTCTCTCCATCTCGCTGAACTCTTTTTAATTCAAGTTATGAATCATAAATGTCTCCTATTTCTTAACTTTTCTCATTTTTTAAAATTACTGTTGAAATTTTTTACTGAGGTTAATTTCCATACAGGGAAATACACGGATCTCAAGCTTTGACAAAGGTACACATCTGTGTAACCCATGCTCTTATAATACTATATATATTAATCACCCTAGAAATTTCCTCATGCTCCTACCCAGTCAATTCCCCATCCCTGAAACAATCACTAATCTAATTTCTAGCACTTTTGATAACATCATCTATTCTAGATTTCATGTAAGTAGGATCATACAGTAAGAATTATTTTGTATCTGGCTTCTTTCATTCAACATAATATTTTTGAAATTCAACCATGTTGTTTCAGCTATCAATAAGTTATTCCTTTTTATTTCCGATTAGCATGCCACTGTATGAATGTATCACTATTTATCCATTCTCCTGTTTATGGGTACCTGGGATGTTACTAGTTTTTTGCTATTAGGTGTAGTTCTTTTTAATAAAAAAAAAATCAAGATTTCTCACCATTCATATGGAATACTGACAGTGTTTATATGATACTAAAATAATTCACAAAAATAAACTATAAAAAAGGTAGTTGAGACACAAGTAGAACATGCTTAAGTGAAATGTTGAGATAGAGCCTATTTGCAGGTCTTTACTTTCCTTCTAAATTTAGTTATAAGAGGTTTTCCTTCCTATGTTTTTTTTTTTTTTTTTTTGGCTATAGGGTTGTCTCTATTGGAACAAGACTCTACTGACCCATCTCCATCATCAGAAGTGTAATCACACTGAACACACTTGATAATGGAGAACTGTCAACAGTGCTGGTAAGTCAGTGTTGCTCTATCCACATTCTTTTTCTCAGTCTCTTGGGTTCAACGGTACATTTGATCTGATGCGGTTATTGTTGTGATCCAGAGGTCCACCTGCATGTGGCCCAGCATCAGGGCAAAGTTAAGGTGGAGAAGCCTCACTCTCATCAAGCCTGAGGCGTCACTATATTCCCATGAAAGGGTTTGCTGTTCTCTTCACTTGCAACTTTACTTCTCACTTTTTATTCGAATAAAGCAAACAGAAATGGCTGAGAGAATGGGAGATAAAAGGCCACTTCTCTGGCAGCGCCATAGGGAGACCCCTTTGGGGGTCAAAGCACAGGAGGACTCTATATTCTGCACCTCAGGGAGGCAGAAAGACCACAGTGGCATGACAGCACAGCAGAGCACCACAGACACATTCACAGCCCAGGCCCAGGAACAGCAGAAGTTGTCATGCCTTCAAGCAGGGATCAAATGGACCAATCATCATGAAGGAGTGAGTGATTAGGACAGGCGAGAAGGCTACCTGTGTGGACCAGTCACCAAAACTAGATGAGACATGGAGGATTCAGTGGATATCTGTAGGAACAGAGGACTGGGGAATAAGAGGTGTGTCCCTGCCTACCCCTTGCCTTTGAACTAATAAGCTCTCTGATACTTAGCTACAACATCAGAAAAATGGGAGAAGGGAAGCTAAAGTTGACCGAAATTAAGTTTTGACTATTGGTAGAAGGGACACAATGAAAAGAAATTGAGTTAAAAAGAATAAAGAAAGTTTTATTTCTCTGATACCCAATTTTGTGGACAGAATTCATAACTGTGACACTTGTGTAAGCCTAAATAATTTCTGGAAGGACAGAAACTGGTAACAGTTGATGCATCTAGAGTGAAGGAATATAGATCTAGTGTGGGAAGAAGGTTTATTTTTATTATTTTTAATATTATTGAAGTTTTCACTAAGTACATTTCTTAATTTTAAAATCAAATCTAATATTTAAGCTAAGCAGAGAGACAGATTCAATACTGAGTTGATGTAAAAAAGTTTCCTGGTTCTAGTCCAATCACTGTCATACACTTGGGATAAT
The DNA here is from genome assembly GCA_935064755.1 of Tragelaphus eurycerus. Lineage (NCBI taxonomy): Eukaryota > Metazoa > Chordata > Mammalia > Artiodactyla > Bovidae > Tragelaphus > Tragelaphus eurycerus. Next base: position 53,686,649 of record CAKXYN010000002.1, on the reverse strand, counting down.
AACTTAGCTGGTATGTTCATTCATTATAATAGTAATATCATTTTATGCTCCTTGTTTTTTGTGTACAGTCACTTGTACAAGAGATAAGAAATTTAGATATCAAGAATAATATGAAATGAAGTGGGAAAAAAAGTTGATTTCACTAGATGAAGTCAATGGAAGCAAATAAAGTGTGAGTGACTAAATTTAAACTGATCTCTCTCCCCATAACTGCACAGATGGGACTGTAGTTTCTTAATTTTTCCTTTTGCTTGTCCTTAAAAATTGCAAGTCAAATAATGCACATGATGATTTTCAAACTCCATGGAAGAAACATGCTCATAAAAGCAGAGTGTTTTTCTCTTGTGACAAATTCAGATCAGATCACATCAGTTGCTCAGTCGTGTCCGACTCCGCGACCCCATGAATCACAGCACGCCAGGCCTCCCTGTCCATCACCAACTCCCGGAGGTCACTCAGACTCACATCCATCGAGTCAGTGATGCCATCCAGCCATCTCATCCTCTGTACTGAATGATATATTGAGCCTTGGGAATTTGCCCCAAAGCAGTATACCCTGAGCTTCTTTCTATCTGGAGGTGTGTGCCAAGGGCATAAAGTTATGGGTTGTCAGTAAGGATTCCCCTTCCTGGTTTTCGCAAAGCTGCTCAGTGGCTTCTAACTGGGGTAAAGAAAATCAAAGACCATATCATAAGGGATAAAACTTGCATGTCAATATGTATACCAATAAAACAGAGTTTGGGAGAGTGAAAATGCCTGGTAGTGGTGGTGGTTTAGTTGCCAAGTCATGTCTGACTCTTTGCGATGCCATGGACTGTAGCCCTCCAGGGGCTCTGTCCATGGGATTCTCCAGGCAAGAATACTGGAGTGGGCTGCCATTTCCTTCTCCAGGGGATCTTCCTGGATCTCCTGCAATGCAGCTGGATTCTTTACCAACTGAGCCACCAGGGAAGCCCGAAAACTGCCTATGTTGGTCCAAAGCAAGAGAGAGCGCTTTGTTATATAATTGGAAATACCTCACCGGAATAGCTGATTGTATTGGTTTTTAACTTTAGGGAGCTTCAGATCAGATCAGATCAGTCGCTAGTTGTGTCCGACTCTTTGCAACCCCATGAACCGCAGCACGCCAGGCCTCCCTGTCCATCACCAGCTCCCGGAGGTCACCCAGACTCACACCCATCAAGTCAGTGATGCCATCCAGCCATCTCATCCTCTGTCGTCCCCTTCTCCTCCTGCCCTCAATCCCTCCCAGCATCAGAGTCTTCTCCAATGAGTCAACTCTTCGCACGAGGTGGCCAAAATACTGGAGTTTCAGCTTTAGCATCATTCCCTCCAAAGAAATTCCAGGATTGATCTCCTTCAGAATGGACTGGTTGGATCTTCTTGCAGTCCAAGGGACTCTCAAGAGTCTTCTCCAACACCACAGTTCAAAAGCATCAATTCTTCGGCGCTCAGCCTTCTTCACAGTCCAGCTCTCACATCCATACATGACCACAGGAAAGACCATAGCCTTGACTAGGCGAACCTTTGTTGGCAAAGTAATGTCTCTGCTTTTGAATATGCTATCTAGGTTGGTCATAACTTTCCTTCCAAGGAGTAAGCGTCTTTTAATTTCATGGCTGCAGTCACCATCTGCAGTGATTTTGGAGCCCAGAAAAATAAAGTCTGACACTGTTTCCACTGTTTCCCCATCTATTTCCCATGTAGTGATGAGACCAGATGCCATGACCTTCGTTCTTTGAATGTTGAGCTTTAAGCCAACCTTTTCACTCTCCACTTTCACTTTCATCAAGAGGCTTTTTAGCCCCTCTTCACTTTCTGCCATAAGAGTGGTGTCATCTGCATATCTGAGGTTATTGATATTTCTCCCAGCAATCTTGATTCCAACTTGTGTTTCTTCCAGTCCAGCATTTCTCATGATGTACTCTGCATATAAGTTAAATAAACATGGTGACAATATGCAGCCTTGACGTACTCCTTTTCCTATTTGGAACCAGTCTGTTGTTCCATGACCAGTTCTAACTGTTGCTTCCTGACCTGCATACAGATTTCTCAAGAGGCAGATCACGTGGTCTGGTATTCCCATCTCTTTCAGAATTTTCCATAGTTTATTATGATCTACACAGTCAAAGGCTTTGGCATAGTCAATAAAGCAGAAATAGATGTTTTTCTGGAACTCTCTTGCTTTTTCCATGATCCAGCGGATGTTGGCAATTTGATCTCTGGTTCCTCTGCCTTTTCTAAAACCAGCTTGAACATCAGGAAGTTCATGGTTCACATATTGCTGAAGCCTGGCTTGGAGAATTTTGAGCATTACTTTACTAGTGTGTGAGATGAGTGCAATTGTGCGGTAGTTTGAGCATTCTTTGGCATTGCCTTTCTTTGGGATTGGGATGAAAACTGACCTTTTCCAATCTTGTGGCCACTGCTGAGTTTTCCAAATTTGCTGGCATATTGAGTGTAGCACTTTCACAACATCATCTTTCAGGACTTGGAATAGCTCCACTGGAATTCCATCACCTCCACTAGCTTTGTTCCTCATGATGCTTTCTAAGGCCCATTTGACTTCACATTCCAAGATGTCTGGCTCTAGGTCAGTGATCACATCATCATGATTATCTGGGTCTTGAAGCTCTTTTTTGTACAGTTCTTCTGTGTATTCCTGCCACCTCTTCTTAATATCTTCTGCTTCTGTTAGGTCCACACCATCTCTGTCCTTTATCGTGCCCATCTTTGCATGAAATGTTCCTTTGGTATCTCTGATTTTCTTGAAGAGATCCCTAGTCTTTCCCATTCTGTTGTTTTCGTCTATTTCTTTGCATTGATCACTGAAGAAGGCTTTCTTATCTCTTCTTGCTATTCTTTGGAACTCTGCATTTAGATGTTTATATCTTTCCTTTTCTCCTTTGCTTTTCGCTTCTCTTCTTTTCACAGCTATTTGTAAGGCCTCCCCAGACAGCCATTTTGCTTTTTTGCATTTCTTTTCCATGGGGATGGTCTTGATCCCTGTCTCCTGTACAATGTCACAAACCTCATTCCATAGTTCATCAGGCACTCTATCTATCAGATCTAGGCCCTTAAATCTATTTCTCACTTCCACTGTATAATCATAAGGGATTTGATTTAGGTCATACCTGAATGGTCTAGTAGTTTTCCCTACTTTCTTCAATTTCAGTCTGAATTTGGCAATAAGGAGTTCATGGTCCGAGCCACAGTCAGCTCCTGGTCTTGTTTTTGCTGATTGTATAGAGCTTCTCCATCTTTGGCTGCAAAGAATATAATCGATCTGATTTCGGTGTTGACCATCTGGTGATGTCCATGTATAGAGTCTTCTCTTCTGTTGTTGGAAGAGGGTATTTGCTATGACCAGTGCATTTTCTTGGCAAAACTCTATTAGTCTTTGCCCTGCTTCATTCCGTGTTCCAAGGCCAAATTTGCCTGTTATTCCAGGTGTTTCTTGACTTCCTACTTTTGCATTCCAGTCCCCTATAATGAAAAGGACATCTTTTTTGGGTGTTAGTTCTAAAAGGTCTTGTAGGTCTTCATAGAACCGTTCAACTTCAGCTTCTTCGGCGTTACTGGTTGGGGCATAGATTTGGATTACTGTGACATTGAATGGTTTGCCTTGGAAACGAACAGAGCTTAGGGAGCTTACGTCTACTTTAAGGGGGGTTAAGATATTTAATATTCTTTGTTTCTCCCTTCTCTATAATTCTACTGTATTTTCATTAATATATATTATATAATATAGGTATATTTAATTTGAAGTCTGTTTTTGATCTGAATACAGTAAGGGAAGACTTGGGGACTCATTTACATAAATTGACTGAAGAATATTTTAATAATAATGACTTGGGATCATATCTGAGCTCCTGGGAGGCAAGTGGACCAACATGCAAGTATAGCATAGGAGGAAGAAAGAAAAGGAAGAAGGAGGGAGACAAAAAGGTAGAGTAGGAGACAGAGAATAGCAGAGGGAAAGAAGGAACTGATTCGTACTGAGCAGCAACAATACATTAGGAGATGCGCCAGACCTTTTCAGGTTCATGAAACTTTAAAATAATGGCGTTAGGAAAATACTCGGCTCACTTTTACTGACAAGAAATGTGGCTCAGAGAGGTAAAGCAAGATTTGTACTATTCTCAGATACCCAGCTGGCAAGTAGCTAGCTTGAAAGTCCACCCAGACAGATCTGATTTCAGAACCTCTGCCACTTAAGTTCAACAAAGCCATCTCTCAAATGATGAGAGCTTCCCATGTTATTATTACTATTATTATTATTTTTTAATCGTAAAGAGACTAGATGAAGGAGATTGTGGTCAATAAGGGATAAAGTAAAATTACTCTGAAGCATATTTGATAGAAGACAGAAGTGCATGGCATTTTAAAGTTAATAAAAGGTTTTCTAAAACAGGAGGGAAAACCATAGGTTAAGTAAACGGGACACAAAATCCATAACTTCGGTCAAGAAAGCATCTATCAGATCAGTCATGAAAATGGGTGAAGCAAAATCAATCATGTTTTATTGATTTCAAAAATAACAGAATTTGGACCACATAAAAGTCACATTTTGTATTTGTCAAGAAAACTCACTGAAGAAAATGAATTAGCTTGACACAAATGAACTCGCCTTGAAAGAAACAAATCATCTGATAACATCTATATTAATGGGATATAAAAAAGCCAAATGTGAGGAGAATGAGAGAATTTTTCTTCAGTAGAAGTAGTGCTTAGAAAGTTTTTGGCTTTTCCTTAATAAAGATTTTCAACTTATTTTAAGAAATTTACATTTAGAACATGTTCAGAGGTAGCGTAAATCTTTTTGATAATTATCTCTTTAATGGTGCATGAATCATAAGACTTTATGTCTCTGTCTAGTCTGATTTTTTTGTATACTTATACTCTCTAAATCTCTATTTCTTTCTAAAAAAGACATAAGTTCTTGTTTGTATTTAAGCATCAACACTTTTTAAACCTGTATGTCATCTTTAATTCTCAGGTTAAGGACTACTTTCTCCAAGAAATTCTCACTAGAGTCAGCCTTTCTTTTCTAGAACTGTAGTATGTTATTTATAACACTCAAGGATTTCTATCCTGAATCATAAGCTTTTTAAAAATGTGTTTTAAGTGTCTCCTCTACTGAACTATAAGCTACTCAAAAGAAGGAATCACATTCCTTTTTAATGTACTATATAAATAAAATAATTATGGTTTGATATTTGTTGAACAGTGAAAATAAGGAAAAACAAATGAATATCATATGCAGACATTCGAGGATGAAGTGGTTATTCTCTTTCTAGTCTTGAATACTGCTTGGGTTTTGGTTACAACCTGATTAAATTAGAGCTTCTAATTTATCTTAAACTCTTATTCATGTACACAAATCATTTAGTACCACAGAAAATAACATATTCAGATATTCTCTCAAATTATGCAGACTGACTATAGCTCTCAATGGATAGACTCATTTCTCCAAAGTCAGAAAAATACAACAAACTGCCAACAAATTCATGCATCCATTTATGTATTCAACAAGTTTCTAATGTATGCGTTTTGGTTAATTCTGTCTTTGGCCTCCAAAATCCCATAAGGTTGTCTCTAAACAGCTTTGGAAGGAAAGACTGGAGTATAAATGAGGTAATCCAATAACATAGAAGCTATTTGGAAGTATGACTCAAATAATCTGTCAGTTTCAGATAAGTCATTTCCCTTCTTTCCTTCAACATAAATGCAATTATTAGGCATAATAAAGCACAATGTTTTCTATGTAAATAACTTGTACTACTGAAAAAAACTGACCAAACTCATGGCTTTGAGGGGTACCTAGATTCAGTTCTTAAAGAAGTCAGGAAATAGACAATAGACATACTCTAAGTGACATTCGGAGAAGGCAATGGCACCCCACTCCAGTACTCTTGCCTGGAAAATCCATGGACGGAGGAGCCTGGTAGGCTGCAGTCCATGGGGTCGCTAAGAGTCGGACATGACTGAGCGACTTCACTTTCACTTTTTACTTTCATGCATTGGAGAAGGAAATGGCAACTCACTCCAGTGTTCTTGCCTGGAGAATCCCAGGGACAGAGGAGCCTAATGGGCTGCTGTCTATGGGGTTGCAGAGTTGGACACGACTGAAGCAACTTAGCAGCAGTAGCAGGTGACATTAATCCCAGTTCCTTAGTTGAACAATTCTCATTGATAACTTAGAGCTAAAGAGAAATTTAATTTTATGTAACTACTCCAAGGAAGCTTTTTTTTTTTTGCCTTTTATACAGACCAAAGTGAGGCATGATCCTTTAACTTACCATATGTTTGGATTCAATTCCTTTTGGTGGTAGGAATCAAAGTCATCTCGTAGGATAATACTGTCACTATGAATTTCAGCTAAAGGAAGACAAAGATTTAGAAAAGGGTTATACTAGACAATAGATTTAGCTATGCAAAAGAGTCAACATGCTACATTTATGATAAATAACAGTATTTTAAAATAAAATTTAAGTTTAAACAAGCAGCTAATCGTATTTTCTGTGCCCCCAAACTATTAAGTAAAAGAATAACTGTTGTTTAGAAGTCTGGAAACCAGAGCCCCCACGGAGAACCCTACCAAAATGTCACCCAGGTCACAAGGTGGGAACACCAAGGTTAGCACTAGCATACAAGGAGAAGTCACACAAGACTTGCCCCTCACAGCTCAGCACATCCAGAATAAAGTCAGTGCCTAACTCACTTTAGAGCACTGAAGGGAACAGAACATTGTGGCTATTTGCTGTCAACTAACATTGCTGTTTACTAACCCATCTCCTCTTCTCTTTCTTACTACCCCTCTTGCCCTGACTTGCTTTTTCTCATTCCCTATATTCACTCATTTTTTAAATTTAATGTGTTCCAAATTGTTAACATTTTCCCCTTCATAGCTGCATAGGAGAAATTATGTATACAAGTAAGTAAAACTTCTAAATAAATTTATGTTAGAAGTCAGGAGGAATGGTAGAAAACCATCCATAGTCTTAAATATATTATTGTCACACTTGAGATTGTATTAAATACTTTTTTTTAAGCTATAGAAGAACTCAGGTCATGCCAAGAGCAAAGAATGTTTTCATGAACTGTAGAGTATGTGATATTCCCACTGAATAGAGGATGGACAAGTAAAAACAATTTCATGGCCAGCTACAATGTAAGTAGATTCATTTTTAAGGTTGTATGAGGAATGATAATTATTTCTCCACAAATTGTAAAAAATGAATTTGCTGCTCAAAAATCTTCTCATCTGATTCCCATTGTTTGCTTGGGAAATTTGTTTCAGCTAGTATAAATTCTCTGGGTCTAAGACTTTTGGACTCTGGGACCGGGAGAGGGTGGGATGATTGGGGAGAATAACATTGAAATATGTATAATATTATATCTGAAATGTATTAATCATTCAAACTAAATACTGTCATGTTACAATCTGTTCATATTAGATGTTTGTAATGTTTCTGATAATCAATAAAAGAGATTCTTGATTAAAAAAAAAATTCTCTGGGTCTATATAATTTTGTTTGGACTAGTTTGCACATGCTTTTTAAAAAAATGAAAATCATACAATCTGATTAATAAAAGATAACCCTCAATTTTTATTTTTTCCAAAAGTGATATTTTACCCTTTTGGGGGGTTCACTTGTATATAATTTATTGAACTGACTGAGGGATTAAATATCACCTCCAAATACCAGAAAGTTCACTTGCAAATTCTCTTTGGTAACAATGCCACCTGCAGGCACCCTCACTCTCTTTATACCAGGTATGCCAGTAGGTAAGCACACAACAAAGTCGGGAAAACCAGTGAATCAGCATGTATTGAAAGAAATGGCTGTTCAGACTCAAAGCCTTAGGCTCGACAACAGGGAGAATATGGATTTACACTGGAGAGAACACTGTGATGTCTTCTGTGCTTAGGAGTGACTTAATGATTCCTCTGAGTGATTAGATGCAGTGTCTGAAATGCCTACAGGGTACTGCTCTCTCAAATATCCAATATGGCTGAGATGCGGCTGGGCCACTGTGGGTCACCAGCCTGCCTCAGCTGCCAGAAGGCATGCTTCTAAGTGCTTGCGTTCATCTGCCAAAGAAGAGGAGCCCCAAGCTGTAGCATTACATAAAAGTAGAGCTTCTCAAGGCAGATTTTCCAAAGAGAAAAATAAATTAATTGGGTTTATAGGTTGAAAGGGAAAGCCCAAGAGACAAATACTGACCCATCTGCAAGTCCCACAGTGACAGACAGCTGAAAAGGCTGCAGCCAGCTAGGATGATTTCTTTTCATTCTTATTAAATAGTGTGTGTAGGAAACTGCTTTTAAAATCAGTCTTCACTGTCATATATGAGAAATTTAACTCTTAAAGATCATTTGCTTTCCAAAGATTTTTTACAGAGTCATGGGTAAGCCTCTATGGTTATTTTTTCATGTATTGCCTTCTTTCCAAACATTATTATTACACACACACATATATATATATATATATATCCCTGACTATGCTCTAGAAATACAAATTCATCTAATCCTCGTAACAACCACAGGAGGCAGGTACTATCATTACTTCCGTTTTATAGGTGAGGAAACAGGCATAGAGAGATTAAGTAACTTGCCCAATATCACCATGCAAGAAAGTAGCAGAGGTGAGATAAATCCAGTTTATTTGGCTCCAGAATCCATACTATTAATACTGTACAATTTTGCTCAAGAACTCAAGAACTGCAGCCCACTAAATACATGTCAGAATGAAAAGATCATGAAAAAAATGAGAGGAAACAACTTTACATGGTGCTATTAAACAAAGCATCCAGTTATTTAGATAATCTCATTTTAGTTTTTGAAGAAATGGCCAAATTATTTCTCTTTTTACAAGCCAGTGCTAGTTTAAGCCAATACTTTGGCCACCTGATGCAAACGGCCAACTCATTGGAAAAGACCCTGATGCCAGAAAAGATTGAAGGCAGAAGAAGAAGATGAGACAGAAGATGTTGGAGGAGGCAGAAGGAAGATTGAAGGCAGAAGGAGAAGGTGTTGACAGAAGATGAGATGGTTGGATGGCATCACTGATTCAATAGACATGAACTTGGGCAAACTCTGGGAGATGATGAAGGAAAGGGAAGCCTGGTGTGCTGCGGTCCTTGTGGTTGTGAAGAGTTGAACACAACTTGGCAACTGAACAACAACAATACTAGTTTAAGCAGATATCTCAGACCTGCTTTCACACTCATAGCTCTTTGCCTATTGCCTCCATGCTCTACTATTTATGATGGGTAGAGGCTTAGGGGAAAATTCAGCATTAGAATCCTATGTCCAAAGATCAGATCCACCTGGATTCTAAGGATAAATGTAGCAAATGGGTTCAAAAGTCCTTCCATTAGCCCAAACTAGACTTCTGGATCACCTCCTTAGTGAGATCTCAGGTTAAAGTATAATCTGGACCTGAGTCTGATTTCAATGAATGATCAGAGAATCAGAGAGAGCAGAGAGTTTCCTCATCTCTGTGTGCCCTGCTCACATGGCAAAGGAGTGAAACAAGTAGATCTAGCACTGAGGTCAGTGACACTGGAGTCTCAAATACTTACCTAGATGCGGGTGCACAGTGGCTTCTGTTGGAGCTAGACCAAGAGAGAAAAAGGGAAAGATGATTTATTAGCAGCAAAAGCTAAATCCATTAATAAACAATCACAAATATGGTTATAAAACTTAAGCCATACTAAACAAATAAAGAGCTAGATAGAACTTTTTTAGAGGATTAAGAAGAAAATGTCAATTAACATCCTAAAATAAGATGTCCAACTCACTAGTTAGTTGTTATATTTAAAAGTCATGCATTACTCCTAAAGTGAAAAGTAGAACCCCTTACATACAGGATAGTTATTTATCATACAAGTTAAGTCAGGTATTCCTTGAAACTTACAATATGAATATAACGTGAGCACCCATTACATACCATGGGCCATTCTGGGTGTGGGGTAGTATAGGGACAAAAAGCACCCTCCTTGCTCTCAAAGAGCTTACCATCTGGTGGAGATAAGTACAGTATAGTGTAATGAGTGCTATGGGATAGTGTTCAGAGGTCATAGGGTGAGAAGGGCACAAACGAAGGATACTAAGTCTAGGCTGCCCAGGAGAAGACAGTGGTCAGGAGAGGCTGCTGAGTTGTGAAAGACTAGCAGGATAAAGACAGGTTGGGGTAGGAGAGGGAAGAGGTGTTTCTTTCTGGAGTGAAAGTGAAATGGCATTGAGAAGTAGGAGAGAATGGTCTTTTGGAACAACCACAACTATTTCATCATGACATGAACAAAATTTCAGAGGAGGGGGTAGTAAAGTGTAGTTGGGAAGGTTGGAAGGCCAAGATTATGAAACTGAATGCTAAGGAGTTTGGATTTTACTATGAAAGCATGATGATCCCCTGAACATTTATCAGCAAAGGAGTACCTGTTCAAATATGCATTTTAAGAACAGGCACTCTGGTAAGAGTTAGGAAATAAGGGATACTGGCCAACTGACACTTTGGTGATTTTTTTTTTCTCAGTGGACTTCTAAATCTAGGAAGAAATGTTGCCAATTCACTTATCTAAAAATTAGAACCATAACAGATATTTTAACATCTTTTACATTCATTAAAGAAGAAATTTAGCTAGGTATTAAAAAATTAGTTTCTATCACAATTATCAGTGCTTCAGTTACGTTAGATGAAAAATTCACACAGTTAAGTTTGTAGTTTGTAATTCAAACTAGAGGTGTTTGTCTTACTGCAATTATCAGTTAGAAATATTTTCTAGTCAGTACAATAGTTAGATAAATGTAACAAAACATCTGCAGGGACATCAATTAAATTACCTATCAATTTTAAATGACTCTGATTACTAAGACCTAGATGCAATAAAGAGAATATTATGTATTAGTCTATTTTAATCTAAGGAGTCTATCCAAATCGGTATCTTTGTTCCCAAAATTATTTTGGCACATGGCATTTTTCACTGAGCCACCTCAAAAATAATCATCATGGAAGGGCCATTTAGAAACCATCCTCTGCATCAGAATCTCTGAGAATGGAAACTTGGAATTTGTGTTTTTAAAACCTCCTCAGCCTTTTCTCACAGAAAGCCAGCATCAAAAATAACTGTCTTGATCACACGATACAATTCTTACTTTTATAGCATGTAAAACTGTCATCTATAGTAAGTATATATCTTTTATCCCAAGAAGAAATAAGTTCCTCAAAGACATAAAATATGCCCACTGAAGACACAAGCCTAAAGCTGGTAATAGATTCTCAATAAATACTTAATTGAATCGAATGCTATTTTCCTTCTTAGTTGTAATATATTTTACGATATTTTGGAAAATAATAACTAAAGATCCAAACCTTTGAAAAATGCCAAAATAAACTCATAATGTTGTTAAAGTTCTTTAGTATAAGCAGTTTGGATAGTTTAAACACCAAATTAATGTCCAGTTGGATTTAACTCAACAAACTTATATCATGTTTTCAATCACTAGTTAGGAAGACTCAATTCATTTTTTAAAAAATATATACTGTTTATGAGACAGCAAAAGAGACATTGATGTATAGAACAGTCTTTTGGACTCTGTGTGAGAGGGAGAGGGTGGAATGATTTGGCAGAATGGCATCGAAACATGTATAATATCATATATGAAACGAGTTGCCAGTCCAGGTTTGATGCACAATACTGGATGCTTGGGGCTGGTGCACTGAGTCGACCCAGAGGGATGGTATGGGGAGGGAGGGGGGAGGAGGGTTCAGGATGGAGAACACATGTATACCTGTGGCGGATTCATGTTGATATATGGCAAAACCAATACAGTATTGTAAAGTTAAAAAATAAAATAAAATTAAAAAAATATATACCACTGTCTGAGATAACTAAACATTATTTCCTCAAAAAGAAGAACACAGCACACATTAAAGTTGGTGAAATGAAAAGTAGACATTTCCTTGAAAAACAGTCACATGTACATAGTATAATACACATATATATTTGGTCCAAAATCTAGTAAAGTAATGGACCTGGAAAGCTTATTTTAATCATCTCCCAGTAAGCAACCATATCAATCTAGTTTTATGCAGTGTAAAAGAATTCTGTAAGCTTGTAGAAAGTTCACCATCCTTTCTGAATTTTATAAGCTTGCAGAAAGTTCACCACCTTTTCTAAATTTATCAGAATAAATAGACCACAGAAGAACTGGAGTAAGTAGCCTGAAGAAGATTTATAATATAGTTCAACAACATATATTACACTCCCACTTGGGTACTAGTACTTGCTTTGCCTCATACTACTGATCTGGATGAATTACTAAGATCCTGAATTATATTAATTTTCCAAAAAGGTCTTAACTCTTTCCTTTATTAAGTATAAAATGCATGCTTCAGAAAGATCCTAGCCTGTCAACCTTCCAATGCGTGTAGTGGCATATCTCCGAGTATACACTTCCTGCTCCTTTCCATTGAACTGACTCATCCTTCTAGATTGACTGAATGTTTTATCTCAATGTTCTGTTGGTCTGTTCTAATTCTCTGCCTCTCCAAGGACTCTAGACTGCCCCCACCCATCATCAACTTTGGTCTAATGTCACAATTCCTTTTAATCTGAAATTGCATGACTGATAGTAGCTACCACATAAAGTTGCCAAATGGCTTAAACTGGGAAGCTTTGTTTCTAAGAATGAGAGAGAACAAAAATGTTCCTAAGGAAATAGGCTCTGGCTTTGGAGAAAATAGGATAGGACACATGTTTAACAGAAGTATGCTAAGTCGCTTCAGTCGTGTCCGACTCTGTGCATCCCCATAGATGGCAGCCCACCAGGCTCCCCCGTCCCTGGGATTCTCCAGGCAAGAACACTGGAGTGTGTTGCCATTTCCTTCTCCAATGCGTGAAAGTGAAAAGTGAAAGTGAAGTCACTCAGTTGTGTCCCACTCTTAGCGACCCCATGGACTACAGCCTACCAGGCTCCTCCGTCCATGGGATTATCCAGGCAAGAGTACTGGAGTGGGGTGCCATTGCCTCCTCCGTAACAGAAGTATAAGACATCTTAATTCTTCCAAGTGCCTCTGAATTGTGATAAGAAGACTAGGTCAGATGATGACCACAGGTAGACACAGGGGAGGATGCACTGCAAGTGAGGGCCCTGCTAGTTGTCAGAGGAGATTGAAGGGAGAGGAAGACAACAACAACTTGGAGTTGTTCTGTACTCAGAAAGGTGACTGAGGGGGAGAATTTCATAATATGGTCCTTGATTTAGCTTCACTAGTGGGTTTCCCAGATGGCAGTAGTGGTAAAGAACCTGCTTGCCAGTGCAGGAGACCTAAGAGATGCAGGTTTGATTTATAGGTTGGGAAGATCCCCTGGGCGTGGCAACCCACTCCAGTATTCTTGCCTATAGAATCCCATGGACAGAGGAGCTTGGTGGTCTACAGTCCAAAGGGTCACAAAGAACTGGACATGGCTGAAGCGACTTAGCACACACGCACACAGCTTCACTGGTGAGACTATCAGATCAGATCAGATCAGTCGCTCAGTCGTGTCCGACTCTTTGTGACCCCATGAACCGCAGTACGCCAGGCCTCCCTGTCCATCACCAGCTCCCGGAGGTCACTCAGACTCACATCCATCGAGTCAGTGATGCCATCCAGCCATCTCATCCTCTGTCGTCCCCTTCTCCTCCTGCCCTCAATTCCTCCCAGCATCAGAGTCTTCTCCAATGAGTCAACTCTTCGCATGAGGTGGCCAAAATACTGGAGTTTCAGCTTTAGCATCATTCCTTCTAAAGAAATTCCAGGATTGATCTCCTTCAGAATGGACTGGTTGGATCTCCTTGCAGTCCAAGGGACTCTCAAGAGTCTTCTCCAACACCACAGTTCAAAAGCATCAATTCTTCGGCGCTCAGCCTTCTTCACAGTCCAGCTCTCACATCCATACATGACCACAGGAAAGACCATAGCCTTGACTAGGCGAACCTTTGTTGGTAAAGTAATGTCTCTGCTTTTGAATATGCTATCTAGGTTGGTCATAACTTTCCTTCCAAGGAGCAAGCGTCTTTTAATTTCATGGCTGCAGTCACCATCTGCAGTGATTTTGGAGCCCAGAAAAACAAAGTCTGACACTGTTTCCACTGTTTCCCCATCTATTTCCCATGCAGTGATGGGACCAGATGCCATGATCTTTGTTTTCTGAATGTTGAGCTTTAAGCCAACCTTTTCACTCTCCACTTTCACTTTCATCAAGAGGCTTTTTAGCCCCTCCTCACTTTCTGCCATAAGAGTGGTGTCATCTGCATATCTGAGGTTATTGATATTTCTCCCGGTGAGACTATATATATATATAATGGCTGGACAGAAGTTTACACTGTGAGTGACTCACCAAACAGAGCTGTTAACAAAGCTGGATATTTGTAGATTCACAAAAACAATTAATTGTACACCCTACACTACAGAACAAATTCACTTCTGAGAATACCAAGAGTTCATTTTGGTTTACAGAAACCCTTGATTACTTATGAAATCATTTGTCTTCCCATAAATGTTGGGGCAATTCAGATTAATATGAAGTTTCCACCAAGAACTTATAAACTCCTATAAACCACGCAATAGTTAAGAGGCCAAACTTTCAATAATGTTTTAGAATTAAAGTACAGTTATCATGGGATATCATATCCTGCAGTTGGATTTCACAGATCACTCCAAGGAGTTCCATGAGTACTAGCAATGCATAAACAAATAAACTCATAATTCTGGATATCTATTAATTTTTACTAATCCTAGGCAAGATGGCAACATCACTATCTTTGTTAATAGAACACGTAACATAAAGAACAAATGGATTCATGTTTCAATGAACTCTATATCTTGTTCAAGAGATCAGAACATCTCTGTAATCTTTACCCACAAAGTTAATGTCATTGAGAGACACAAAAACTGAAAAACTATGTTCTTTGTAAAGCCTGACAATTTAAAGTAACTTAACTAAATTGGAAATTGAGCTAAAGTTGTATCTTGGTAACTTAAGGAGTATGCCAAACGTCACCAAAATGAGTCAACTCTGTCAAAACTACAGATTAAAAGTGAAATGTTAAATAGGTAAGTTAAAATGAAGATTCTACTTTATTTAAAAAATAAAGTGAAACAAGTCAACACAATGTAAGAATCATGTAAGTCTCACCAAAGCCTCCATGTTTTTTAAAAGCATGTTTTCAGCAAAGGATTAGGATTGAAAGCATGCCAAACTCTGACTTGTTTTTAGTTGAGAAATCCAAAAACTTTTAAAACTTAAAAGCATAATATAGTCTTTTCATACTAGATAGGTAATAAATGTTTGTAAGAATCCAAGTCACTCATAAATATGCACTAATGATTTATTTTTCCAGATTCCTTTTAGTGTTTGTGATAGTGCTACTGAAAAGTTACTCATCCTCCAAATTCTGTAGCTGGGCCCATACAGATTGTTTTGGTAAAATATAAGCTTTATACCCAAAATGAAATGTTTTAGTGTTATTCTAGGTCTTTCCTTAGCCAAATGTTTTCCAAGATGCTACTTTTAAACAACCTGAATATTACGTATGTAATTTCACTGAAATTTCATGGGCTATATAAAGAAGATGAGAATGGATTTTCTCATTGATAAGCTAATATAGTTGAAAATAAAAGAAACCCGAATCCTTATTTTTAGAACATACTTAAAAATTTATTTTAAAAAATATATTCCTTGTAGAGCTTCCCTTTTACTCAGTGGTGCTATTCTTGAAATGGTTTACTAATCTCCATGAATTATAAGAAAAAGACTGGAATTGACTTGAATGAATACAGGAACTCATATTGGTGCAAATTTGATAAAGATAATTATGCAAGGAATAGTGAAGGATTATTATGTGAAACAACTGTAAAGAGATCCAACTTACAACAAATCAGTTCACATCATGAAGACTGAGGAGATCTAACATGAAAAAGGTAAATTCAGTAGCAAAGTTTTCAAAGAAAAATATGCTTCGTTGTTTCTTTAAACAAGGTTAATATTCATCCATTTTAAAACACAAGTACAAAGAGCATGTACTGACACTTTGTTGAGTAAATGAAAAAAAGCACTCAGCCCACATATGTTAACATACCAGTGTGCCGGTGCTGGGTCCAGAGTTGCAAGAGTTGACGTTACTAAGGAATATGTTCACATTTTTGGAGGGTGAGATTTTTTAAAATAGTTCATTATATTTCACTCAGTGTGAGTTAATCTGACCTCCACTATAATATGAAAATAACCAGTTATCAATCTCTTCCCAAACTTTTAAACACAGCTAATGTTAAATATCTATGTTTGGTACTAGATAGTTACTCTGTGAAAATTCCCTTTCAAATTCTAAATGTATTTTCTCTATTATCTCCAATTACTTAGAGAATGTCACAGATTATTATTAATAATTTGTCCCTATAACACTAGCAACAGAGGACTTGCTGAACTCTGTAGGTTCAAATGGAAGACTGGGAAATTTCTGTAAACTTAAACAGGAAGCAAAAAAAAAAGATCTTCACGACCCAAATAATCACTATGGTGTGATCACTCACCTAGAGCCAGACATGCTGGAATGTGAAGTCAAGTGGGCCTTAGGAAGCATCACTACGAACAAAGCCAGTGGAGGGGATAGAATTCCAGTTGAGCTATTTCAAATCCTAAAAGATGATGCTGTGAAAGTGCTGTACTTAGTATGCCAGCAAATTTGGAAGACTCAGCAGTGGCTACAGGACTGGAAAAGGTCAGTTTTCATTCCAATCCCAAAGAAAGGCAATGCCAAAGAATGCTCAAACTACTGCACAATTGCACTCATCTCACACGCTAGTAAAGTAATGCTCAAAATTCTTCAAGCCAGGCTTCAGCAATATGTGAACCGTGAACTTCCTGATGTTCAAGCTGGTTTTAGAAAAGGCAGAGGAACCAGAGATCAAATTGCCAACATCCGCTGGATCATGGAAAAAGCAAGAGAGTTCCAGAAAAACATCTATTTCTGCTTTATTGACTATGACAAAGCCTTTGACTGTGTGGATCACAATAAACTGCGGAAAATTCTGAAGGAGATGGGAATACCAGATCACCTGATCTGCCTCTTGAGAAACCTGTATGCAGGTCAGGAAGCAACAGTCAGAATTGGACATGGAACAAAAGACTGGTTCCAAATAGAGAAAGGAAGACGTCAAGGCTATATATTGTCACCCTGCTTATTTAAGTTATATGCAGAGTACATCATGAGAAACGCTGGACTGGAAGAAGCACAAGCTGGAATCAAGATTGCCGGGAGAAATATCTATAACCTCAGATGCAGATGACACCATTCTAATGGCAGAAAGCGAAGAACTAGAGAGCCTCTTGATGAAAGTGAAAGAGGAGAGTGAAAAAGTTGGCTTAAAGCTCAACATTCAGAAAACTAAGAACATGGCATCTGTTCCCATCACTTCATGACAAATAGAGGGGAAACAGTGGCTGACTTTAATTTTCTGGGCTCCAAAATCACTGCAGATGGTGGCTGCAGCCATGAAATTGTGATGCTTACTCCTTGGGAAAAAATTTATGACCAACCTAGACAGCATAATAGAAAGCAGAGACATTACTTTGTCAACAAAGGTCCGTCTAGTCAAGGTTATGATTTTTCCAGCAGTCATGTATGGACGTGAGAGTTGGATTATAAAGAAAGCTGAGCACCGAAGAACTGATGCTTTTGAACTGTGGTGTTGGAGAAGACTCTTGAGAGTCCCTTGGACTGCAAGGAGATCCAACCAGTCCATCCTAAAGGAGATCAGTCCTGAATATTCACTGGAAGGACTGACGTTGAGGCTGAAATTCCAATATTTTGGCCACCTGATGTGAAGAACTGACTCATTTGAAAAGACCCTGATGTTGGGAAAAATTGAAGGCAGGAGGGGAAGAGGATGACAGAGGATGAGATGGTTGGATGGCATCACCAACTCAATGGACATGAGTTGGTGATGGACAGGGAGGCCTGACGTGCTACAGTCAGTGGGGTCGCAAAGAGTCGGACACAACTGAGACTGAACTGAACTGAACTGAGACAGGAAGCAACTGATGTCATTTGGATCTTGGAGCTCACAGCCATGCTTCTCTTAATTGCATTCTAACAGCTTAAATCTTTTGGTGTTTTTAGTAAATATCATAAATATGGATCATAAATATGGATCATTATATAGTTTCTCAATATTAAAGGAAAACCTATCATCAATTCAATTTGTCCAAGAGACAAATTATATGCTGAAAGAAAAGCTTCATTTCTTAAAAGGATTTCTGTATTTATGCTCTTTCAAAAGTTGAGGCCACTAGCCTCTCATGAGACCACAGTGGCCTAGAATAAACACATTAGAAAGAATGGGGTTGCATTTGATTCCTCCAAAAGTTGTTCTTTTCACAAGTGTTTTTCTTTCAAATGACTTATTTTGAGAAGGAAACTTTTGGGTAACCATGTGACTCCAAAATATTTTTCAGTCAACATGTTCAATAAATTATTTACTGCAAAGGATGGCAATTTCAATGTGCTGGGAAGAAAAAGAAAGGATTGTCTGAAAACGAATTGAGGGAGTGGTTAATGAACTTTGTGTTAATATAATTGATTATTTTTTAAAAATCTTTGAATTAGGCAAGCACTATATAGATGCTAGGAATTTTTTACAAATACAGGTATTTGATTATGGGAACTATGGCTCCTAAATCATTTTAGAATTCAAAGGCCCTAGGTAGTTTTGCCTCAGGTATCTCTTCACCTATTTTGAAATTCAAATGTATGAAACTTCCAAAGCTAAATATGACAAATTAGACACGGTCTGTGAAGTTACCATTTAATGAGCTATGAACCTAGACTTTCATCTCCCCAGGAATAATTTCTTATTACTTTTTTGTATTTTATTGCAATAAAGCACCATTTGACCTTCAAGTATGATAATTAAGCTTCCAAAAATGTTATAAATTTAGAGTGAAAATAGTTCTCTGTGTATTCAGGAATATACTTATGATCAGTATAAAAGATTACTTAATATTTAAAGATAGTTAAATTATTCACAGAATCAGCAATATTAGAAAGCATTTTTCTCTTCCCTTCCTCTCCTATTTCCCATATCCATTTGATTTGTGTCTCATAACAATTTATCATCACTCATATTCTAAAATATATGAAAGAGGAGCAAAACTAAAAAATATTTTTGTAACCTACAACTGGGGAACAGAGAGTTCTTTCAGTAAGACTTCTTCTAGGAGCTGTCAATAATGGGATCTTATATACTAAAACCTGTGACTCATTGTCTTGCTTTACCTTTTCTGGGGGTAGATACTCATGTACTTTCTCATATACTTGGCTTATGATATGAAAAAAGTTTTAAGTGAAAAATCAGAATGTAGAACAATGTAACATCTGAATCGCTGGCAAACTGCTATTTTTTAAAAATACTACTACTATGTAATAATTTTTAAAAAATCTTAGATCTTGTACACCCATGGCTGATTCATGTCAATGTATGGCAAAAACCACTACAATATTGTAAAGTAATTAGCCTCCAATTAAAATAAATAAATTTTTAAAAATCTTAGATCTTTGAGAACTTTAAGAGATGAGGTTCATAGATGGGGCAGAGGACAGGAAATGCAACTATAAAGTGACCTTTAGCCTGGCCATATATGACCTTTAAATAATGTTCAGAGGGGGCATAAAAATCATTAGAATCACCATTATCCAATAATAATAATAACAACAACAATACTAATATCACTAATAAGAAGAACAGGAACAAGAAGAAACCTTCTTGCTACTGTTAGTAGAAACTTGTTAGAGGTCTCTTGATATCTATTCTTCCCTTCTGTATTTCCACTGGACTGCAGCCCCTAGTTAAAGGTATATTTGACAGTGTCCCCTGCAGCTTCTGTGACAAAGGAATTAAGTTCTGCTTGTAGGAAGGTGAACAGAAGTGATGTGGGCCACTTTCAGAACCGCACCATGCCCTTCAAAGGAGTGGGCATGCTTCTTGACCCTCTATCCATTATGCTGTGAGGACATGGTCCCCGGATATGGAAGCTATGTGCTGAAAACAGAGCGACTCCACCAGCCCTGGACCATCTACCTCCAGATTGCTTCATTACTGAGAAATAAATACACTTCTAGCCATTTATGCCACCTGCAGTTTAAGCATATGCAAAGAAGCTTAGTCTATATTCCAACTAAAATAATTATTTCTTGTGGGCTGGGGAATGTGTCCCTTTTGGAAAGGGTATCCTCAAAGGTCTGTCTAGTCAAAGCTATGGTTTTCCCAATAGGCATATATGAATGTGAGAGTTGGACCATAAAGAAAGCTGAGCACTGAAGAATTGGTGCTTTTGAACTGTGGTGTTGGAGAAGACTCTTGGGAATCCCTTGCACTGCAAGGAGTTCATCCTAAAGGAAATCGATCCTGAATATTCATTGGAAGGACTGATCCTGAAGCTGAAAATCCAATACTTTGGCCACCTGATGCCAAGAACTGACTCCTTGGAAAAGACCCAGATGCTGGGAAAGATTGAAGGCAGGAGGAGAAGAGCAAGACAGAGGATAAGATGGTTGGGTGGCATCACCAACTCAATGGACATGAGTCTGAGCAAGCTCAGGGGGTTGTTGATAGACCGAAAAGCCTGGTGTGCTACAGTCTATGGGTCACAAAGAGTCAGACATGACTGAGAGACTGAACTGAACTGATCCTCTCTGTATCTCAGACATAATTCTAAAGGCCAGAATGTAAATTAGAGTTGACAAGACTGTGAGCTCCTGTGAGCAGAGACTCAATTTGTATATCTCTGAACCCCCACGCCTACCAACATCTGGCACACAGTTGCTCCAAAAATGTTAGATGATTGGTTATGGATAAAATCAGTAAGATATTATTGCTCAAACCATTGCTGTTAGAAACTTCTAATGTTCTCCTCTGTTCCCTCTCCTCTTAGTTACTTGTACATATGTCAACATCTTCATTTTACCTTTTCACTTTCCTTTATGTAGCTAAGGATAAATTGTACAATTCACCTTTTATAAAATAAATGTAAGGCAGCTAACCTTTGTTAGCAATCAAACAAGACAGTAACATGTAGAAAGGTAATATCAAATCAGGATAGGAAAAATACATCCAGGGGAGATAAATATGCAAGATGCATACTCTGATGTCTTAAGTTTGGTTCTGAAACTAAAAAGTTACATAAGTTGAAGAGTTTATACAAAAGAAGCACACACATTGCTCAGAAGAGGGGTACTTATTTCACTATAGAGACTTAAAAGAAGTTTCTCTTGTGGTTTCTTAGAAAGGGTACACTGAGCAATGCAATGAACATCATTTAAAATAATATTCATCCAACCATGAATTAAGCAGGGCTATTCCTAATAATTGGAGACGGAAATGGCAACCCACTCCAGTGTTCTTGCCTAGAGAATCCCAGGGATGGGGGAGCCTGGTGGGCTGCCGTCTATGGGGTCACACAGAGTCCGACACGACTGAAGTGACTTAGCATAGCATAGCATATTCCTAATAAAGTCCAAAATGCAATGCAAAAGAAGTGCACAATGTGTAAGTATGATTGTAAAAACCATTCTGGGGATATAGGAGATGAATGTTTGCTGGCAATTAAAGAAATACAAGTAATTAGACAATCTGGGAAAGGTACACCTGTTCTACATGGATCATTCATTCCTTCAACTAATCTCTGAGTACCTACTAAGTGCCAGACACTGTGTCAGATTCTGGGAACGTAAAAATGACCCAATATCTGCTTAACCAAGGGTTTCAAAGTGTAGGAGGAAATACATGTAGAAGTTAACACATGACAATGCAGTAAGGTAAACTAAATTTAATTCATAAGTATAAGATGGATTAGGGATAAAAATACAAATGATGGAGGAGGAGAGACTTAAATTGGATCTTTACAGCTGAGTGCAAATTCATCAATAATATGAGAAGTGGATTCTGGGGAAAGAAACTGGCTTAGACAGGATGGCATGTTTGGTTAAGGCTGAAGTAGAGAGTTTGCTATTAGGTGAGGGTGGGGAGGATGAAGAGAGCCTACATGCAGAGATAAGTTAGAAAGAGAGGCAGGGTCAGATCATGGAGGGTCTTGAAAGCAGGTTCAACACAGCAAATCGAGGCAGTTACAGGAACTGATGCTGGGAGGAAAGAATTAGGTTTTTATTGAAGAATATTTTCATAGATGTATGGAAGGCTTGAACCAAAGATATAGCTACAGGTACACAAAGAAAAGAGTTGGTTTAAGAGATATTATAAAGATAAAATAAATTGGTCTTAGACACATTAAGTGTACACACAGATGAAAGAATGAACAAAGAAATATTACTTAGGTCTCTGTTTAGTGACTGGGTTGAATATGTCACTGACCAGAACTGCAATAAAGGAGACCAATTTGGAGGAAAATGTCAAATTCATTTTAGTATATACTGAATTCAAGGTATCTATGGAATCCAAATGTCAGTGTCTAGTAAGAATAACAATGTGTGCATGTATGCTAAGTCACTTCAGTCATGTCCAACTGTTCGGGACACTATCGATTGGAGTCCACCAGGCTCCTCTGTCCATGGGATTCTCCAGGCAAGAATACTGGAGTGATTCGCCACACCCTCCTCCAAGGGATCTTCCCACCAAGGGATCAAACCCATGTCTCTTAAGCCTCCTGCACTGGCATGCAGGTTCTTTACTGCTAGAGCCACCTGGGAAGCTCAACAATACATCACAGCAGGATCCTCTATGACCCACCTCCCAGAATACTGGAAATAAAATCAAAAATAAACAAATGGGACCTAATTAAACTTAAAAGCTTCTGCACAACAAAGGAAACTATAAGTAAGGTGAAAAGACAGCCTTCAGAATGGGAGAAAATAATAACAAATGAAGCAACAGACAAACAACTAATCTCAAAAATATACAAGTAACTCCTACAGCTCAATTCCAGAAAAATAAATGACCCAATCAAAAAATGGGCCAAAGAACTAAATAGACATTTCTCCAAAGAAGACATACAGATGGCTAACAAACACATGAAAAGATGCTCAACATCACTCATTATCAGAGAAATTCTCCAAGCCAGGCTTCAGCAATATGTGAACCGTGAACTTCCTGATGTTCAAGCTGGTTTTAGAAAAGGCAGAGGAACCAGAGATCAAATTGCCAACATCCGCTGGATCATGGAAAAAGCAAGAGAGTTCCAGAAAAACATCTATTTCTGCTTTATTGACTATGCCAAAGCCTTTGACTGTGTGGATCACAATAAACTATGGAAAATTCTGAAAGGGATGGGAATACCAGACCACCTGATCTGCCTCTTAAGAAATCTGTATGCAGGTCAGGAAGCAACAGTTAGAACTGGTCATGGAACAACAGACTGGTTCCAAATAGGAAAAGGAGTACGTCAAGGCTGCATATTGTCACCATGTTTATTTAACTTATATGCAGAGTACATCATGAGAAATGCTGGACTGGAAGAAACACAAGTTGGAATCAAGATTGCTGGGAGAAATATCAATAACCTCAGATATGCAGATGACACCACTCTTATGGCAGAAAGTGAGGAGGGGCTAAAAAGCCTCTTGATGAAAGTGAAAGTGGAGAGTGAAAAGGTTGGCTTAAAGCTCAACATTCAGAAAACGAAGATCATGGCATCTGGTCCCATCACTGCATGGGAAATAGATGGGGAAACAGTGGAAACAGTGTCAGACTTTGTTTTTCTGGGCTCCAAAATCACTGCAGATGGTGACTGCAGCCATGAAATTAAAAGACGCTTGCTCCTTGGAAGGAAAGTTATGACCAACCTAGATAGCATATTCAAAAGCAGAGACATTACTTTACCAACAAAGGTTCGCCTAGTCAAGGCTATGGTCTTTCCTGTGGTCATGTATGGATGTGAGAGCTGGACTGTGAAGAAGGCTGAGCGCCGAAGAATTGATGCTTTTGAACTGTGGTGTTGGAGAAGACTCTTGAGAGTCCCTTGGACTGCAAGAAAATCCAACCAGTCCATTCTGAAGGAGATCAATCCTGGAATTTCTTTAGAAGGAATGATGCTAAAGCTGAAACTCCAGTATTTTGGCCACCTCATGCGAAGAGTTGACTCATTGGAGAAGACTCTGATGCTGGGAGGGATTGAGGGCAGGAGGAGAAGGGGACGACAGAGGATGAGATGGCTGGATGGCATCACTGACTCGATGGATGCGAGTCTGAGTGACCTCCGGGAGCTGGTGATGGACAGGGAGGCCTGGCGTGCTGCGGTTCATGGGGTCGCAAAGAGTCGGACACGACTGAGCGACTGATCTGATCTGATCTGATCTGATCAGAGAAATGCAAATCAAAACCACTATGAGGTACCATTTCACACCAGTCAGAATGGCTGTGATCCAAAAGTCCACAGGCAATAAATGCTGGAGAGGGTGTGGAGAAAAGGGAACCCTCTTGCACTGCTGGTGGGAATGCAAACTAGTACAGCCACTTTGGAGAACAGTATGGAGATTCATCAAAAAACTGGGAATATAACTGCCTTATGATCCAGCAATCCCACTGCTGGGCATACACACTGAGAAAACCAGAATGGAAAGAGACACGTGTACCCCAATGTTCATAGCAGCACTGTTTACAATAGCCAGGACTTGGAAGCAACCTAGATGTCCATCAGCAGATGAATGGATAAGAAAGCTGTGGTACATATACACAATGGAGTATTACTCAGCCATTAAAAAGAATACATTTGAATCAGTTCTAATGAGGTGGATGGAACTGGAGCCTATACAGAGTGAAGTAAGCCAGAAAGAAAAATACAAATACAGTATATTAACGCATATATAAGGAATTTAGAAAGATGGTAACAATAACCCTGTTTACGAGACAGCAAAAGAGACACTGATGTATAGAACAGACTTTTGGACTCTGGGAACGGGAGAGGGTGGGATGATTTGGGAGAATAGCATTGAAATATGTATAATATCATATCTGAAATGAGTCGCCAGTCCAGGTACGATGCCTGATAATGGATGCCTGGGGTAGTGCACTGGGACGACCCAGAGGGATGGTATGGGGAGGGAGGAGGGAGGAGGGTTCAGGATGGGGAACACATGTATACTTGTGGTGGATCCATCTTGATGTATGGCAAAAGCAATACGATCTTGTAAAGTTAAGCAAAATAAAATTTAATTAAAAATCTTTTTAATTAAAAAAAAAAATAACAGTCAGTCAGTTCAGTCGCTCAGTCGTGTCTGACTCTTTGCGACCCCATGAACTGCAATATTCCAGGCTTCCCTGTCCATCACCAACTCTTGGAAGTCCACCCAAACTCATGTCCATTGAGTTGGTGATGTCATCCAACCGTCTCATCCTCTGTTATTCCCTTCTCCTCCCTGCCCTCAATCTTTCCGAGCGTCAGGATCTTTTTAAATGAGTCAGCTCTTCGCATCAAGTGGCCCAAGTATTGGAGTTTCAGCTTTAGCATCAGTCCTTCCAATGAACACCCAGGGCTGATCTCCTTTAGGATGGACTGGTTGGATCTCCTTTCAGTCCAAGGGACTCTCAAGAGTCTTCTCCAACACCACAGTTCAAAAGCATCAATTCTTTGGCGGTCAGCTTTCTTTAAAGTTCAACTCTCACATCCATACATGACCACTGGAAAAACCATAGCCTTGACTAGATGGACCTTTGTTGACAAAGAAATGTGTCTGTTTTTTAATATGCTTTTTAAATATGTTTTTTAATATTAATATTTTTAATAGGTTGTTCATAACTTTCCTTCCAAGGAGTAAGCGTCTTTTAATTTCATGGCAGCAATCACCATCTGCAGTGATTTTGGAGCCCGGAAAAATAAAGTCCGTCACTGTTTCCACTGTTTCCCTGTCTATTTGCCATGAAGTGATGAGACCGGATGCCATGATCTTAGTTTTCTGAATGGTGAACAATAACAACAGCTAACATTTATAGAGTATTTACTTGCTAGCCAGTGTGCTATGAACATCTTTACTGCATTTAATTCTCACAACTTCACTATGTTTCTTCTGGACAAAGAATATTGTGCCAGGATCTTGGGAACGGTATGGGATGACCAAAAATGTAGGTACTATTATTTTCTCTATTTTACAGTTAGGGACTCAAGGCTTTGAAAGATTACACAGATAGAAAGTACCAAATTAGAAATTGGAACCAAGGGGTACATAGCACCAAACTCTGTTCTCTCAACCACTTTGTGTTACAGACTCTCTGAGTAAGCACCAAACGAATGCACAAAGCTCAGGAGATGAAAATCACAGGTGTAAGTGAGATTACCAGGGACAATATAAAAAATGTCTAAAAGAAGTCACTAGACAGACCACTCCCAATTCCAGAATATATCCATGGGAAGTTTGAGAACTCATTAAGGAAACTGAGAAGGAACAAGGAAGTCAGGTAGGGTAAAGATCAGAGTCCTTTGGATTGGTTGGCACCTACTGCGTTATTGATCTAGAGGATGACTGTTACCATAGAGAATTGGGAGGAGAGGTCAGGTGGCATGGTTAGTAGGAAAGCCTGAGAACACACACTACTCTTTCAAGAATCTAGAGTGTAAGAAAGAATGATGGTCAGAGAAGTACTCACATTTAGACAGAGAATTCCTGCTCAGAGCAGCAGTGGCTTTGGCCTGTTTAAACATACTGAGGAGGAGGGGATGGTGAAGAGGAAAAGGCTGACAATATGGGAAAGAGAAGGCAAAACTGTTGACTCAGGTCTCAGAGGAGAAGGGAGGAATGCCACTCCACTGAGCTTATGTTTTGTCTGTAAATGTGTTTTGGTCTTTCTCTTCTATATTTGGACTAATAATATCTATATTATAAGCTATTTATGAACAGGATGTGAAACTGCCTTATATTGCCACTCAGTTCCCATGCGTCTAGTATGATATTCCACATATGCCCATAGGGGACCCAGTATAATATGCATGAATTAATATTAATGAATTCCAATGCTTACAAATAAGATTATGAAAATCTGTATTGATGGTTACATTAAACAACTGAATCTTCAAATGTAAAAATAAGGTTGGATTAATAGGTTACATAAAATAATATTTCACAAGAGTTAAAATAAAATTGTAATTTATCTGTGTTTACAACAGCTTTGCTCTCTCCCAAGTGATTATATAGATCCAATCCTAGGTTTTTTCCTTCAAAATATGGGGGACTGTAGCAGATTATATAGCAGCTTGAGTAGAAAGTATATTTCTGTAGGCATCCAAAAGAACTCAATGTCAAATTCTTCTCGGGCATAAATCTTGGTATTTTGACTTTGGACTAGATAAAGCTGTCAAAGAGGGAATGTATATAGCCCTGAGAACTGAAAAGAAGGTTGTTTAAATCTATGTTCAATCATCTTAGCATAAACAGCATCAGTCCAAAACACCATTCTTCAGGAAATTAAAAAAGGAGTCAGACCCACCTAGAGCCAGTAGCAAGGAATTTTACTGTGGCCCCGATGAGTTCTCTCCTTATCATTCCCTTAATCTTGTCTGTTGTCAGGATCACTTAGGGACACATTTTGCCAGCCACTGCCCCAGGAGGACATCAGTTCTTTCCCCTATTGGGTAGTTTGTAAGACCTTGAAGAAAGACTGGGAGATCCTGTATGATGTTACCAGAGCATCCAAATTCAGTTCTCTTTGTTTGTAATTACAAAATGCAGAATCTCAGGAATAGCAGTTGGAACTGCTAAACTGAAATGTAAACTACAAAATAGCCATGGGGAAAACAGATGTCTTTAGCTAGCAGAAGTTTTATCACTGGGTACATTCAAGTAAAAGACATCATTCATTACTTTTCACTTATCAATCTAAATGGATATGGTGAAACTCAATTCTGATTATTAGTCAATTTTTACTTGTTTTGTCTGAATTAATAAAAAAAATTGCATTTCAAGATACTGGACAGGCATTTAGTAATACAAGTTACTGAGCACTCAAGAATAGCCAATGGAAAATTTCAATAGATCTGACCTACAATTCATCTAATATTTGGGTATAAAAAGTATTCTTTTTTCCTCAGCTTTACTGAGATGTAATTGATAAATAAAAATTGTATATATTAAGAAACACAACTTGATGCTTTGATGTATATACATATTTATCGTAAAATAGTTACCATAATCAAACTAAGGAACATATCCATCACCTCACATTGAGAAGTTAAAAGAATCACCTCATTCACTTTATAGACTTACTTATTGAACTTTTTAATCTTCTCCACTTCACAGTTTAAATAAACTTTAGCCAATTCTTTCTAAAAAGGATTAAAGAATTCCTGAGTTCAGGTCTGAATGAAATAAATACACTGCCCACCACCATGATTCAACGGCCCTCAGAGAACGTAGGCACACTTTCTACCCCTCACTGTTCTGAGGGTGATGAACAGCAGAAAAACTGCTGTGCCTGGCAGAAGGTAGCCAGGGTTTACTGCTCCAACTGTAAGCCTGACCCCTTTCCTCCTGACATAAAACATTTGCCTTTGGTTATATCCACTTCCATCAACCCAACAACAGAGAATTCCAGCATGGTTTATAAATGGCATGCACCCTTTGGGGGCACTACAAGGCACAATTACTGGACGCCGTTAAGTCTGCCATCTGGCCTTGCTAAATAATCGATGTGTATGTTTGAAGAGTCTATGCCAAGAAGCACACAGGCCAATGAGTATACATACAAGCTGTAATCTCCCTGCCCCCACCTCCACCATGATCTGTGTTCATGGCTGGATCAGCAGTGACCATGCTGATATACTCATATCAGCTTCACACTTGCCACTTTTGTCTCACAAGGGCTCAAAAGTGTGTGTTCTCTTCTAGGTGTTCAGGGAATTAAGGCAGCAGTAGTCATCTTGTTTTTTGAAGTAGTGGCTCCCAAGGGTTTATAATGTTGGATTTTTCAAATTTAAGAATCTATTTGGTAAAACAACCAACCTTGAGGCCAGCCAGAGATCTAGATTCTAATCCTGCCACTTACGGGCTTCTCATGTGGCTCTAGTGGTAAAGAACCAGCCCACCAATGTAGGAGCCGCAAGTGACTCAGGTTCAATCCCTGGTTCAGAAAGATCCCCTAGAGGAGGGCATGGCAACCCACTCCAGTATTCTTGCCTGGAGAATGCCACGGACAGAGAAGCCTGGTAGGCTACAATGCATAGGGTCACAGAGTCGGACACAACTAAAGCCACGTAACACAGCACACAACACAACACGTGCCGCTTATAAGTGGTGTACAGTTTGTCAAGTTAACTTCCCTGGCTTCATTGCTAATCTACACATAAGGAAACTAGAGATATGGAACAAGAGTGTAAATTCAAGTATTATTCCTCAATCCCAGTCTGTATATAAGACATTCATTAACATTTTCAGCAGACTCTTTCTGCATGATTCTGAGGGATATGGATTAGGTCTGTAGCAGCTCTTTGTAGACTGATTGATAGTAATTTCTGCAAAATGTTGATTTCCTCTATTTCCTTTCAGCTTTTCAGTCAATTCTGAAATTGCCTAAATGTTTTGCTTTGATCACCTCTAACAGTAGTTCACAGTGAAAATAAATAGTGACAGACTTTAGACAAGAAAATAAACAGTGACAGATTTTATTTTCTGGGCTGCAGAATCACTGCAGATGGTGACTGCAGCCATGAAATTAAAAGACGCTTACTCCTTGGAAGAAAAGCTATGACCAAACTAGAAAGCATATTAAAAAGCAGAGACATTACTTTGCCAACAAAGGTCCGTGAGGTCAAAGCTATGGTTTTGCCAGGAGTCATGTATGGATGTGAGTTGGACAATAAAGAAAGCTGAGCACCGAGATAATACAAACATATGTTGGAATCTTTGCTGTATGATTTTTCATTGTCAACGGTTTGTTGCCCAGACTCAAGCAACTTTATAATCTGAAAAGATTTGTTCATGAAAGTGACTGAATTTTTAGTAATGCAGACAAATACTATTATACAGCTATTTCTGAGTTGATTTTGCTATGGAATCCATTTTTTTTCCATTTTGAAATACTCAAAAAATTCAACTCTCAGCCATATAATTATATTTTGGTTAATATCTGACCTTGAAAAGTTTTACACACTTCATGATGACATATAAAAGTTTTACTCTTTCCAGAGTAAAAGATAAACATTTGCATATGTTTTTAAGTTACTAAGACAGACAGTTTATTGTGATCCACACAGTCAAAGGTTTTGGCATAGTCAATAAAGCAGAAATAGATGCTTTTCTGGAACTCTCTTGCTTTTTCCATGATCCAGCGGATGTTGGCAATTTGATCTCTGGTTCCTCTGCCTTTTCCAAATTCAGCTGGAACATTTGGAAGTTCACGGTTCACCTATTGCTAAAGCCTGGCTTGGAGAATTTTGAGCATTACTTTACTAGCGTGTGAGATGAGTGCAATTGTGCGGTAGTTTGAGCATTCTTTGTCATTGCCTTTCTTTGGGATTGGAGTGAAAACTGACTTTTTCCAGTCCTGTGGCCACTGCTGAGATGGGGAAACAGTGGAAACAGTGTCAGACTTTATTTTTGGGGGCTCCAAAATCACTGCAGATTGTAACTGCAGCCATGAAATTAAAAGATGCTTACTCCTTGGAAGAAAAGTTATGACCAACCTAGATAGCATATTGAAGAGCAGAGACATCACTTTGCCAACAAAGGTTCGTCTAGTCAAGGCTATGGTTTTTCCAGTGGTCATGTATGGATGTGAGAGTTGGACTGTGAAGAAAGCTGAGCGCCGAAGAATTGATGCTTTTGAACTGTGGTGTTGGAGAAGACTCTTGAGAGTCCCTTGGACTGCAAGGAGATCCAACCAGTCCATTCTGAAGGAGATCAGCCCTGGGCTTTCTTTGGAAGGAATGATGCTGAAGCTGAAACTCCAGTACTTTGGCCACCTGATGTGAAGAGCTGACTCACTGGAAAAGACTGATGCTGGGAGGGGTTGAGGGCAGGAGGGACCAAAGAGGATGAGATGGCTGGATGGCATCACTGACTCGATGGACGTGAGTCTGAGTGAACTCTGGGAGTTGGTGATGCACAGGGAGGCCTGGTGTGCTGTGATTCATGGGGATGCAAAGAGTCGGACACGACTGAACTGAATTGAACTAAACTGAAGACAGACAACTGGGTGGATGTCTTTAAAATGCAATTTTACTCAGATTTAAAGTCAAGTCATGAATTTAACTTGATGAAGCAAGTGAAAAGTAAATATCTGTGAAAGAAAAAGCTGGCTTAAAACTCAACATTCAGAAAACTAAGATCATGGCACCTGGTCCAAACACTTCATGGCAAATAGATGGAGAAAGAGTGGAAATAGAGACAGATTTTATTTTCTTGGGCTCCAAAATCACTGCAGATGGTGATTGCAGCCATGGAATTAAAAGATGCTTGCTCCATGGAAGAAAAGCTATGACCAACCAAGACAGCATATTAAAATCAGAGACATTACTTTGCCAACAAAGGTCTGTCTAGTCAAAGCTATGGTTTTTCCAGCAGTCATGTATGGATGTGAGAGTTGGACCATAAAGAAAGCTGAGTGCTGAAGAACTGGTGCTTTTGAACTGTGGTGTTGGAGAAGACTCTTGAGAGTCCCTTGGACTGAAAGGAGATCCAACCAGTCCATCCTAAAGGAGATCAACCCTGGGTGTTCATTGGAAGGACTGATGCTAAAGCTGAAACTCCAATACTTGGGCCACCTGATGTGAAGAACTGACTCATTTGAAAAGACCCTGATGCTGGGAAAGATTGAAGGCAGGAGGAGAAGGGGACGACAGAGGATGAATGTTTGGATGGCATCACTAACTTGATGGATATGAATTTGTGCAAGCTCTGGGAGTTGGTGATGGACAGGGAAGCCAGTGTGCTGCAGTCCATGGGGTCACAAAGAGTCGAACATGCTTGAACAACTGAACTGAAATGAGACTGAGAATTGTAGTTAACAAAACACTACTGTATCTGTCTTTAAAATTACCTAATGACATTTTTGGACAATCCTGCAGATACCTTCTTGGTCTTTGCTATAATGTTATTTCCTTAGTGAGGCCTGCCTGACTTACCTGCCCCCCTATTTAAAATTGAAGCCTGCCTTTCTCTCCTCCACCCAACTCTGTTATCTTACCCTGCCCTATTTTTAGGTCTTCTTATTTTTCCGTATAGCACTCGCTACTTTCTAACACGGTGCCACATTTACTTGTTTAATATATTGTTGTTGTTCAGTCACTAAGTCACATCCATTTTTTTGTGGACTGCAGCATGCCAGGCTCCTCTGTTCTTCACTATATCCTGGAGTTTGCACTGAACACTGATGGACTGATACTTTCTAATTATAGTGTTGGAGAAGACTCTTGAGAGTTCCTTGTACTGCAAGGAGACCAAATCAGTCAATCCTAAAGGCCATCAACACTGAATATTTATGGATGGATTGATGCTGAAGCTGAAGCTCCAATACTTTGGCCACCTGATGCCAAAAGCAGACTCATTGGAAAAGACACTGATGCTGGGAAAGACTGAAGACAGCAGGAGGATGAGGCAGCAGAGGATGAGATGATTAGACAGCAAGTCCATGATCCATTAAGGGGGCATTTATTATATCTCATGTTAACTGTCTATTCTCTCCACTACAATGTAGGCTTCAGTAAAGCAGGGATCTTGACTCTGTTCACTCTTATATCCCAAGATCTAGCTTAGTCTGGTACATAGTATGCATTCTATAATCCTTGTTAAGTACTATATGTTAAATGAATTCCCTGCTTTATTTTCTACTGCTGGTGAATGAACATAAGCATCTTCCACTTTCCAAAACAACTGGGAGTATACAACCTGGCACCTACCTACCCCAACTCCAGAATGGAAATGAGAAAACTCTGCTTCCTCATCTGCACTACAACTGTCAGCAGAATTCAGCTGGATAGGTGCTTATAATTACTTGGGACCCTGGGATTCAAGGTAAAGACATAAAATCCCCAAACATGGTTTATGTCCAAGAGCATTCAGAGGACTCATTAGTCTTTAGATGAAAATCTGTGAACAATTTTCAGGTTTCTTAGTGCAACAATTCATAATTTCAACCCAAGGTCAGTATAAGGAACATTGCTTTGGTAATAGCCACACTGCCTCATGGTGTTTTATAGCAAAAGTTCAGAGTTAAAGATTTTTTTCAGGAGAGACAGATTTTTCAAATGTATAAAGTATAAGGTCAGCAAACATTTAGAGAGTATATTCTTTATGCCAAGCATTGTTAGATATTAAGAAAAACAAAAAATTAAGTCATAGTTGCTGGATTTAGGAAGCTTCAAGTAAGGGTGAGGGGACAGACTTGAGTATTTAAACAAATAATCATGACAACATGGACCAATCACATTATAGGACCCAGGAAAGACCTCACAGAGGAAGAGACACGGGAGTTGTAATTCAGAATTTTCCTTCAGTTCCTAGAAGTGATTTTTTCCCACTTGCCTCAGCAGTTGTCCCCCTCCTTCATAAGTATAACTTTATATTCGTTATTTTAGTGATAAATACTACAACCTTAATAATACTAAAACTCACTATAAAAAATAGAAAATGCAGATAACTTCGAAGAAAAGAAATAAACATCTGTAATCTCACCACACTTATCTAGTTAGTCTTTTTATTATCTATTGGCTGACCCCGGATACAATTTTGTTCCAGCAAGATGCCTTCCCTTCTCATTTACTGAGCTTGTGCTTTGTGCCAGAGATTCTAGAGAGTTTGGTAACACAAAACCTGGATCTAGACCTACTTTTCTGATTCAAAAATCCTCATAAAGCCTAAACACAAAAGACAATGACCATCTATTAGCATCATTCTCCCCCAGGCCTCAAGAAAGGAAAAGCAGCCCTTGATATCCAGAAGCTGCCCTCGCACTCACAGTTGGGCCGTGGTGCTCTTCTGGCAAACAGAAACAATCTCACATCAGCTTCAGACAAAGCCACTCTGTAATCATGGTGCGTCAAGACACACAGGACTACTCAGTAATCACACCTGAATGTGAGCACAACCAGAACACTGTCCAACTCACAATACACCGTGTGTCCCTCTCTCCTGGCTGATAGAAGTGACTGCTGCTCCTTTATCAGTTACAGTCTTAGCCTGACTCTGTTCTGCTTTCCCTTTGGAAAAGATTTATTGAGATCCTCAACCACAGAATACACCTACTTGCTGATAATATCCAATTCAGAACAAAGCTCCTTCTCTTTAAACTTGAACCAAAATCATAAAATACAGACCCAAATAATCGTAACGATTGCTTTCATAATTTTCCAATCATGCTGTTGTTGTTTCATCGCTCATTCGTGTCTGAGTGTCTGACTTTGTAACCCCATGGACTGCAGCACGCTAGGCTTCCCTCGCCTTCACTATCTCTCGGAGTTTGCTCAAACTCATGCCTACTGAGTCAGTGATGCCATCCAACCATCTCATTCTCTGTTGCCCCTTCTTCTCCTGCCTTCAGTATTTCCCAGCATCAGGGTCTTTTCCGATGAGTCAGATCTTCACATCAGGTGGCCAAAGTATTGGAGCTTCAGCTTCAACATCAGTCCTTCCAATGAACACTCAGGACTGATTTCCTTTAGGATGGACTGGTCGGATCTCCTTGCAGTCCAAGGGACTCTCAAGAGTCTTCTCCAACACCAGAGATTGAAAGTATCAACTCTTCAGTGCTCAGCTTTCTTTATGGTCCAACTCTCACATCCATATATGACTACTGGAAAAAACATAGCTTTGACTATACAGACTTTTGTCAGTGAAGTGATATCTCTGTTTTTTAATATGCTGTCTAGGTTTTCATAGTTTTTTTCCTAAGGAGCAAGCACCTTTTAATTTCATGGCTGCAGTCACTGTCCGCAATGATTTTGGAGACCAAGAAAATAAAGTCTGTCAGTGCTTCCATTCCCCCCCCATCTATTTGCCATGAAGTGATGGGACTGGATGCCATGATCTTAGTTTTCTGAATGTTGAGTTTTAAGACAGCTTTTTCACTCTCCTCTTTTACCTTCATGAAGAGGCTCTTTAATTCCTCTTTGCTATCTGCCATTTGGGTGGTATCATCTGCATATCTGCCTTCTCCTATTCTGGAATGAGTACTAAATCCAATTTGTTCAATTCTAGGTGTGCTTCTGATGGTCTCTCTCTACAAGGCATTGAAAGTCTTACAAGGCAGTGAAAGTCTATAAATATTGTCTGAAAGAGAGAGACAGACAGAGAGAGAAATAGAGACAGAGACAAAGAGAGAATCCATCTTTCCCTTGAACCTGCTTTCTACTTTAGTGGCCTTTCTCTCCTTTCCTTTAATACTACATTTTTTCAAAGCCTCAACTTTATTTTTATTTATTTATTTCAAGCAAGTCTTTACTGGGGCCCCTGCTGCAGCATTAGGGAGCAAGAACAATCAATAGTTTCCCTTGTCAAAGCCTCAAATTTAAAAATGTTTCACACTTACTTCTCAACTCACAACAGTTTGTCTTCCCTTGACTACTACTACTACTACTAAGTCACTTCAGTCGTGTCCAACTCTGTGTGACCCCATAGATGGCAACCCACCAGGCTCCCCTGTCCCTGGGATTCTCCAGGTAAGAACACTGGAGTGGGTTGCCATTTCCTTCTCCAATGTATGAAAGTGAAAAGTGAAAGTGAAGTCACTCAGTCATGTCCGACTCTTAGAGACCCCATGGACTGCAGCCAATCAGGCTCCTCCATCCATGGGATTTTCCAGGCAAGAGTACTGGAGTGGGGTGCCATTGCCTTCCCCGATTCCCTTGACTGTCGGACTCCACAGCTTAGGCAAGAGCTTTCCAAGCAACCAGGCTGCCTCATGTGGTCTGGCCACTCTCGAAACCATCCTCTCATTAAATTGTCAATGACCTGTTGATTGAAAATTTCTAAAGCTTCTTTCTTGTTCTCCTCTCCATTCTTTTCAAAGCCTCTTTCCCTTTTGAATGCCTCTCCCATGTTGAAATGTTTTCCCTAGTACTCCCATTTCTGAAGCTTGATCCTTCTCCAGAATTCTTTCTTTCTCCGGCCCCTGCAATCCCTAACATTCCACACTAGCCTCTTTCTCCCTTCTCTGGGGAACTCTCAGGATGAGTATATTGACTCCTCAGCATCCATATTCTGGTGGCTCTCCAGCCTGCCTCTCTACTCAGCAGGCTGCTGGAGAGCCCTGTTGGAGGGAAAGCAGCTTCTCAGAGCTAATAAGTTGAAGTCCAATTTCATATTACTTCAACTGTTCATTCATTCAATAACATTTATTGGGTGCACACTATCCAATGGACATTGTGGAAGGCTTTAGAGATTCAGTAGGCTTCCCTTGTGGCTCAGCTGGGAAAGAATCCACCTGCAACGCAGGAGACATGGGTTCGATCCCTGGGTTGGGAAGATCCCCTGGAGAAGGGAAAGGCTATCCACTCCAGTACTCTGGCCTGGAGAATTCCATGTACTGTACAGTCCATGGGGTCGCAAAGAATCAGACAAGACTGAACAACTTTCACTTTCACTTTTCAGAGATTCAGTAATAAAGAGCCCAGTTCCTACCCTCAAGGAACTTACAGCTAACAACAGACAAGGCACGTGTGCTAATGTTCTTATTACAGTATTAAATATCACTTATCAAATGAATGAATGCATGCTTAAGTAAGAGACTTCTTTGAAAGGCAATGTAATGTGAGGGCTAATATCATGGACTATTGGCCAAACTGCCTGGACTCTAATGTCAGCTCGATCAGTTTCTAACTGTGAGATCTTAACCAAGTTATTCTCACTGTACCTTTGTTTCCTCATCTGTCAAGTGCAGGTAATAACAGTTCCTTCTTTAGAGGGTTGCAGTATAAACAAGTCCATATTTGTGGTGTGCTTAGCGTGCATTATGGCACACAGTAATGCTGGCAGGTTTTCCATTTGTATTATTACTGGGCTTTGAGAGTTATGTCACCATGCATAAGAGTTGCCAAGACCAGCTCAAGGAGGAGCATAAAAGGGATCTAAGATTTTTTTTTTTTTTCAGGAGAAGGTAATACCTAAGCAGGATCTGAAACCCTGAGCTAGACAAAGAAGACAAGAAGATGGAAAAGGGTCGTTCAGACAAAGAAAACAAAGAGTATAGAGTGTCAATAACATGAGTGATTGAGAGACAGGCATTCCAGGAATTTTAAAGAGAAATGAAAGGATAACAACAAATGAAGCAGAGGAGGAAAACTGAGGCCAGGTGTCAAGAATTCTTCTTATACAGCAGCAGTGATTTTCCTCTGATGATAAACTATTGCCTCCAATTGAGATATTGAAGGGTTTGAAGCAGAGTAATGATAGAATCCTATTTCCATATTAGCAGCTCTGTATAGAGTACAGAGAAAGTGGGAGAAGGGAAAGTAGGGAGGAGGCTAGTACACAGTTCCCTAAGGAGGGGATAGCCCCTGATCTAATGGGAAGCAGGAGAGACAGGGAATCTTCTAACACACTGTTTTCTGAGTCTTTCACTTTTTTTAAAAAAAAAAATATGCTTGTAAAAGTGAAAGTATTAGTCACTCAGTTGTGTGCAACTCTTTGTGACTCCATGGACTATAGCCCACCAGGTTCCTCTGTCCATGGAATTTTCCAGGCAAGAATTCCAGACAAGAGTGGCCTGCCATGCCCTTCTCCAGAGGATCTTCCCAGCCCAGGGATTGAACCTGAGTCTTCCACATTGCAGGCAGATTCTTTACTGTCTGAGTCACCAGATGCAAACTATTATATATAGGATGGCTAAACAATATGGTTCTTCTGTACAGCACAGGAAAATATATTCAGTATCCTGGGATAAACCATAGTGGAAAAGAATATAAGAAAAACCGTATATATATGTGTAACTGAATCACTTTGCAGTATAACAGAAATTAACACAACATGGTAAATCAGCGGTAAAATAACTCTACTTCAATAAAAAATAGTTAATATGCTTAGCCAGTAATCATCTTGTAATACTAGCTATACTCAAGCTCCACAAAGCAAAATTTGCTTTGTTTAAATTCTTTAATTTAAGTGAAATAAAACTACCAAGTACGTTGGGATTGAAAGATACTGTCCTATGGTATACAGAGACTGTCATTTTATCCTCTTTAATACTTGGCTATTCCCTACCAATCCATAGGAAATTATTACATGTTAAATTTATGTTATTTTATTTGAGGATATAATTAATTTTTTAATCAGAAATAGATAAGGCCAAAATAAATATATGTTTTATAGCACCAATTATTTCCCTTATTATTCCTGACAGCAGGAAGCCATCATTCTTGTTAGTATTCTTTCCACCTTATCTTGGATGGATTGATATGAGTTCAGTTGATTAGGTGCTATTGCAAAGCTCAATGTTTTCCTCTGGTCCTGGGCTGAAAGGCATTTTTTAATAATATACCCATCTACCATCGTGTAAATTATGGTCAGGCATAACACTACTCTGTAAGGCACTTTCTTCCTCACTGGTTGAGAATTTTTCCCACTGATTTTTCTTTTTTTCTTTTTTTTTTCATTTCAAATCAATCCAATCCCAACAATTTATGTACAACAGAAGAGGCTCAAAAGTCCAAGGCTTAAAATAAATCAGTTTTTATGCAATGATAAATGTTAATAAAATTAGACATATCTTCTCCTGACTCTATGCAGTTTTCTGTCCAGAAAATTGCATAGAGTCAGGAGAAGACACATATAATATATATGGTGTTCTATATTTTCAGTAATCTGAACACTTTTATAGTCTGAAAAAAGATTTACAGTGTGATAGATTTCTTGAGCCTACTACAAAGGCTATCACACTTTTCTATTCTCAAAGGTCACAGAATACAAATCTGTTCAAACAAACTAAGAACACTGATAATATATCTGCAGCTAGAATTAGAGTGGGGTTTTCTAATTTGAGTTATTATATAAACAATCAGAAGTTTTCCAGTAATAGTTATCAAGTATCACATTACTTAGATGAAGCTATATTAGTGATATATATATTACTACAAATAATAAACAGCACTATCTTAAGTCTTTCAAAAACCCACATAATTTTCTCATTTCTCTCTTAAACCCATTAGAATCTCTTCAGCAGAGAGACAATTAGTAGAAATTTCCTTTAAATTCACTACTGTAATTAAGCTAACAAGTTTCCCCCAAATATCACTCTGTAAACAAAAATTGACAATATGTCCATGACTATGGTGAAATTGGGATGATATATATACAAAGACTGGCTTCAAATATATTAATTGTCAGGATGCTTAAATCAAGGAATATATGTATGGCTGAGGAGAAACTTGTATTCAACCTATCAACATTTTTGGAAAGGCTCATATGCTAAGCACTGTGCCAGTTTCTGGGACAGCAAAGAGCACTAAGGCATGGCTCCTATACTCGAGAAGCTCAGTCTCTTAAGGATGATATCCATCACTTTTCATAAGAAAATTCTATGTTAAGTGGTAAATACAACAATGAAGACACAAGCAAAGTTGGATAGAAGCTCAAGAGGTAGTGGGAATAAACTTGTGTGGGGGCATAGACCTTGGTATTTAACTTTCCATTGCATGCACATGCATACATTTACATATGTGCATCTATAAGACTTTGGTATAAGACTTTTGAGTCTGGTGAGACTCAAAAGTCTGGTGAGAGTCTGGATGTGTATGAGGCAGTCACAAAGCTTAATGTGACTACTTAACATACACCGAATGTACCTAAAATGATGCTGCATTTGAAATTAATAGTGCACATGGTTGAAACAAGTATATGGATGCTATACAATGCTTATATATAACATAATCAAATATTAAAAGCAATAAACATTTTTGACAAAGTTAATAAAAAATTTAAGTAAAAAATTAAGCAAGTATGTTTCTGTAAAATTCTAAAATTACTAAGATTCATATTTCCAAGTTAACTAAATATAA
Organism: Tragelaphus eurycerus; assembly: GCA_935064755.1. Classification (NCBI taxonomy): domain Eukaryota; kingdom Metazoa; phylum Chordata; class Mammalia; order Artiodactyla; family Bovidae; genus Tragelaphus; species Tragelaphus eurycerus. The sequence continues at coordinate 53,646,674 of CAKXYN010000002.1, read as the reverse complement.
TTCATTAAGAAAAAAAAGTATGAGAAGAAGATAAATTTCCTGTTGGTTTATTGTGCTCACAGTATCTTCAGAAGTCTACAGATCTTTATTAGTAAGTAGCAACAAGATAATTATTAGATATATTAAGGGGTCAATAACTCCATTTTCAAAGCATATGATCAAGTAATAGTCATGAAATGCTTACTCAGTACATAGGACCTACCATGAATAATTCTGACACAACCAATATGAAGTAGTCAAAGATGATTCTTACCTCCTTGTTCACACAATTGTTGGGCTAAAGCATCTTTGAAGATAATCTGGCCCCTGTGTGTTGCTGTAGCCCTGGAAATGAACAGGAAAAGGTTAACACAAATCTTGTAATAAGTTTGGTAATAACAATGTATTTTTAAACTTTTTAAAATCTTATTTTGAAATGTTACATGGACATGATCTTTTTAAAAATGAGTGCATCTAAACAGAGGTGAAAATGAACGAGAGAGTCAAGGCTTAAACCAAGGCACCTGGGTTGAGAATTATCTTCTGGTTGGTTTTACTTTGTAAAGATGTTCTAACATTTGTGGGTTTATTCTGAAAACTGCAGATGTGGGCAAATCTTGGGTAGGAAAAAAAGCATAAAAAGGATGTTTATTAAAATTATTCTCCAGGAGACCTTGATATAAAATGTTTTGTAGTACAATAATGATATTAGCGTTGGAGGAAGATGCCCCTAATGTACTTTTTTTCTAATATCAATAGTTATCACAACACAGAGATTTGAGACCAAGAAGTACATTTTTAAGAGTTTTTGTTTTTTTTTTTAAGAGGCCTATTCTGCACTTTCATAATACAAAGTCTGTCATAATAAAATACACCTTTTCCCCTACTGTGTCTAATTTACCATTTGAAGAAGATGTGAATCTTTTACCTCCTCTAATCAGAGCTGTACACATGGATTCATGAAAAAAAAAAAAAATCCTTGTAGCAGATGTGTTATTCAATAGCTATAATAGGAACTGTCTTATTAGAGGAAGAATTATTTATGCTTTATATTTGAAGTGTTTTTTCTTAAACAAGATTTTTTTTCTTGGTACACAATTATCCAAACAAATTTAAAACAGGAAATTATGCCTCTTCATAAGAAATTTGATTTCAGAAAATAATCGAAAATAATCTATACAAAATCTTTTTAACAACTAAAATGTATTAACATTAAATCTCAATGTTAGTTCTAACCAAAACCAGCCTAGGACAAAAACAATTTGATTTAGCCATGATTTACTGAAGATGGATTATGTACAAGGCACTGGACTAGGTCACAAAATTCAGTATTTGGCCTCTGCATTTCCCCTCCATATGTGCATCCCTCAATCGACATCTTGCCCTTTGTCCAGCCTGTTAGGACTCATGGCTCCCAACATCCCCATTCTGGTCTCCAGGTGGATGCATGTTCCTCCTCCATGCTGCAGACCTTACTGATTTCTGTCCCACACTGGACTGTTACTATCGCTAGTGTCAGTCCCCCAGGACCCGAGTCTCTGGACGTAATCTGATAAACTAAGCCATGCTGAAGTGTTAATGGGTGATACTGCTCCAAGCTAACATATTTCATCTGTGACACTGAAAATATTATACTTTAACACACACAAACAATGATACAGTAGTGGGAGTTTTGAATAGTGGGAGAGAGATATAACTGGAGAGAGAAATCACTGGGCAGCCTTCAACTCCCATTCTATGTGATGTTTATACGGGTAATCAGCCCTTGCTACTGCGTATTAATCATTATTGAAACCACAAATAAATAGATACTACCACTCTTCCTATACAGTCACATGTATTTATATGGTTTTCATTGCTTTTAGCAAGCTGAAAATGAGACGGACTAAATTAAGGACCAATCGAAGCCATAAACAAGACCCACAGACCCATAAATTAAATACAAGCTTTATTTCCCAAGAGAACATGGAAACTTAATTTACTAAACAAATCTCAATCAAGTCAAGAGCTTCCAAGTTCACATATACTTCCGATAGCAAAACAGCAATTATAAATGTAGATTTTTAATTTTACATTTACTTTGGAAGAGATATATTTTCTGAAATCATTAACCACCAAGAAAAGTCCTGCAATATACAGAATTTAAATAATCATTCATTTTAGCTGTCTTCGGATTATAAGTATATAATATCCTTATGGTAATATTTCTCATTGGTCCACAAACTTAGTTATCATTGTGCCAGTGTATGCGCCTCCGAACATGAAGGAGCCAAAGTATTCAAATAAAATTCATGTCACAGAGGTTCTGCCTTTTCGTTGGAAATCAGAGATACTGATATATACATTGGTCACTGCACAGAGCCCTGTAAATAGTCCAGACCACTTCCTCTATTTCTCAGTTTCTTCAGATTTAGAATTTCATTCATGCTCTTACTTCTGCTACTGGGGTTCAATGAATGAATTTCTAAGAACTATCAGATCAGATCAGATCAGTCGCTCAGTCGTGTCCGACTCTCTGCGACCCCATGAACTGCAGCATGCCAGGCCTCCCTATCCATCACCAGCTCTCGGAGGTCACTCAGACTCACATCCATCGAGTCAGTGATGCCATTCAGCCATCTCATCCTCTGTCGTCCCCTTCTCCTCCTGCCCCCAATCCCTCCCAGCATCAGAGTCTTCTCCAATGAGTCAACTCTTCGCATGAGGTGGCTAAAATACTGGAGTTTCAGCTTTAGCATCATTCCTTCCAAAGAAATCCCAGGGCTGATCTCCTTCAGAATGGACTGGTTGGATCTCCTTGCAGTCCAAGGGACTCTCAAGAGTCTTCTCCAACACCACAGTTCAAAAGCATCAATTCTTCGGCGCTCAGCCTTCTTCACAGTCCAGCTCTCACATCCATACATGACCACAGGAAAGACCATAGCCTTGACTAGGCGAACCTTTGTTGGCAAAGTGATGTCTCTGCTTTTGAATATGCTATCTAGGTTGGTCATAACTTTCCTTCCAAGGAGTAAGCGTCTTTTAATTTCATGGCTGCAGTCACCATCTGCAGTGATTTTCGAGCCCAGAAAAATAAAGTCTGACACTGTTTCCACTGTTTCTCCATCTATTTCCCATGTAGTGATGGGACCAGATGCCATGATCTTCGTTTTCTGAATGTTGAGCTTTAAGCCAACCTTTTCACTCTCCACTTTCACTTTCATCAAGAGGCTTTTTAGTTCCTCTTCTCTTTCTGCCATAAGGTGGTGTCATCTGCATATCTGAGGTTATTGATATTTCTCCCGGCAATCTTGATTCCAGCTTGTGTTTCCTCCAGTCCAACATTTCTCATGATGTACTCTGCATATAAGTTAAATAAACATGGTGACAATATACAGCCTTGACGTACTCCTTTTCCTATTTGGAACCAGTCTGTTGTTCCATGACCAGTTCTAACTGTTGCTTCCTGACCTGCATACAGATTTCTCAAGAGGCAGATCACGTGGTCTGGTATTCCCATCTCTTTCAGAATTTTCCACAGTTTATTGTGATCCACACAGTCAAAGGCTTTGGCATAGTCAATAAAGCAGAAATAGATGCTTTTCTGGAACTCTCTTGCTTTTTCCATGATCCAGCGGATGTTGGCAATTTGATCTCTGGTTCCTCTGCCTTTTCTAAAACCAGCTTGAACATCAGGAAGTTCACGGTTCACATATTGCTGAAGCCTGGCTTGGAGAATTTTGAGCATTACTTTACTAGCGTGTGAGATGAGTGCAATTGTGCAGTAGTTTGAGCACTCTTTGTATTGCCTTTCTTTGGGATTGGGATGAAAACTGACCTTTTCCAATCTTGTGGCCACTGCTGAGTTTTCCAAATTTGCTGGCATATTGAGTGCAGCACTTTCACAGCATCATCTTTCAGGATTTGGAATAGCTCCACTGGAATTCCATCACCTCCACTAGCTTTGTTCCTAGTGATGCTTTCTAAGGCCTACTTGACTTCACATTCCAGGATGTCTGGCTCTAGGTCAGTGATCACTCCATCATGATTATCTGGGTCGTGAAGCTCTTTTTTGTACAGTTCTTCTGTGTATTCTTGCCACCTCTTCTTAATATCTTCTGCTTCTGTTAGGTCCATACCATTTCTGTCCTTTATCGAGCCCATTTTTGCATGAAATGTTCCTTTGGTATCTCTGCTTTTCTTGAATAGATCCTTAGTCTTTCCCATTCTGTTGTTTTCCTCTATTTCTTTGCATTGATCACTGAAGAAGGCTTTCTTATCTCTTCTTGCTATTCTTTGGAACTCTGCATTCAGATGTTTATATCTTTCCTTTTCTCCTTTGCTTTTCGCAGCTATTTGCAAGGCCTCCCCAGACAGCCATTTTGCTTTTTTGCATTTCTTTTCCATGGGGATGGTCTTGATCCCTGTCTCCTGTACAATGTCATGAACCTCATTCCATAGTTCATCAGGCACTCTATCTATCAGATCTAGGCCCTTAAATCTATTTCTCACTTCCACTGTATAATCATAAGGGATTTGATTTAGGTCATACCTGAATGGTCTAGTGGTTTTCCCTACTTTCTTCAATTTCAGTCTGAATTTGGCAATAAGGAGTTCATGGTCCGAGCCGCAGTCAGCTCCTGGTCTTGTTTTTGCTGATTGTATAGAGCTTCTCCATCTTTGGCTGCAAAGAATATAATCGATCTGATTTCGGTGTTGACCATCTGGTGAAGTCCATGTATAGAGTCTTCTCTTGTGTTGTTGGAAGAGGGTATTTGCTATGACCAGTGCATTTTCTTGGCAAAACTCTGTTAGTCTTTGCCCTGCTTCATTCTGTATTCCAAGGCCAAATTCGCCTGTTACTCCAGGTGTTTCTTGACTTCCTACTTTTGCATTCCAGTCCCCTATAATGAAAAGGACATCTTTTTTGGGTGTTAGTTCTAAAAGGTCTTGTAGGTCTTCATAGAACCGTTCAACTTCAGCTTCTTCAGTGTTACTGGTTGGGGCATAGATTTGGATTACTGTGACATTGAATGGTTTGCCTTGGAAACGAACAGAGATCATTCTGTCGTTTTTGAGATTGCATCCAAGTACTGCATTTCAGACTCTTTTGTTGACCATGATGGCCACTCCATTTCTTCTGAGGGATTCCTGCCCACAGTAGTAGATATAATGGTCCTCTGAGTTAAATTCACCCATTCCAGTCCATTTTAGTTCGCTAATTCCTAGAATGTCGACATTCACTCTTGCCATCTCTTGTTTGACCACTTCCAATTTGCCTTGATTCACGGACCTGACATTCCAGGTTCCTATGCAATATTGTTCTTTACAGCATCGGACTTTGCTTCTATCACCAGACACAGCTACAGCTGGGTATTCTTTCTGCTTTGGTTCCATCCCTTCATTCTTTCTGGAGTTATTTCTCCACTGATCTCCATTAGCATATTGGGCCCCTACTGACCTGGGCAGTTTCTCTTTCAGTATCCTATCATTTTGCCTTTTCATACTGTTCATGGGGTTCTCAAGGCAAGAATACTGAAGTGGTTTGCCATTCCCTTCTCCAGCGGACCACACCCTGTCAGATCTCTCCACCATGACCCGCCCATCCTGGGTTGCCCCACGGGCATGGCTTAATTTCATTAAGTTAGACAAGGCTGTGGTCCTGGTGTGATTAGATTGACTAGTTTTCTGTGAGTATGGTTTCAGTGTATTTGCCCTCTGATGCCCTCTTGCAAGATCTACCGTCTTACTTGGATTTCTCTTACCTAAGAACTATAGAACAATTAAAACTGAATAAATTTTTATCATCTAGTCAACATTTCTTTAGCAGTTTTACTCATTTTTCAAACAAATATTACAGAACTCCTATATATGAACAGGGGAGCCCCAGCTTTTGAAGTTGTTGGGTTCCTTCTCTTCAGCTAGCATGCTCCCTGGGGCCTAGTCTCCAAAAGTTCCTGGTATTCTTCCCTGGAATACTTGGGATTTGAAGTAGAAAAGTTTGAAAACCATTGATCTAGTCTGACTCTTTACAAGAAACAGACGCCCAGGGCGCACCTGCTGAAGGTCACATAGCCTGATAATGGCAGATAGAACCTAATTTCAGGTCTTGATTCCAAGCCTTGGATTCTTCTCACTGCATTAGTAATTTTCAAAATGTGCTCTATAGTATGCCCAGGGGTCTCCAAGGGAGTCCAAGGGATGGGCAGCAGGAAATGCTTCAGGTACCATTAATTCATCTAGAGCATTTGGTTCTAATATATGTTCTATGTATTTAATGCTGTTTGAAGAAAGGGTTCAGCAGTTTCAAACCTGATTGACAAGCAAACTATGTGCTCAATGTCATTATCAGAAGTCCTCTGCTTGGGAGAAATAAAAGTAGTAATAATAATAATGTGACTGATATAGGTATGTATAAGGCTTAAAGCTCCAAATTCAGAAAACTAAGATCATGGCATCTGGTCCCATCACTACATGGGAAATAGATGGGGAAAGAGTGGAAACATCAGACTTTATTTTTTGGGCTCCAAAATCACTGCAGATGGTGACTGCAGCCATGAAATTAGAAGACGCTTACTCCTTGGAATAAAAGTTATGACCAACCTAGATAGCATATTCAAAAGCAGAGACATTACTTTGCCAACAAAGGTTCGCCTAGTCAAGGCTATGGTTTTTCCAGTGGTCATGTATGGATGTGAGAGCTGGACTGTGAAGAAGGCTGAGCGCCGAAGAATTGATGCTTTTGAACTGTGGTGTTGAAGAAGACTCTTGAGAGTCCCGTGGACTGCACGGAGATCCAACCAGTCTATTCTGAAGGAGATCAGCCCCGGGATTTCTTTGGGAGGACTGATGCTAAAGCTGGAACTCCAGTGCTTTGGCTACCTAATGCAAAGAGTTGACTCATTGGAAAAGACTCTGATGCTTAGAGGGATTCGGGGCAGGAGGAGAAGGGGATGACAGAGGATGGAATGGCTGGATGGCATCACCAACTCGATGGACGTGAGTTTGAGTGAACTCCGGGAGTTGGTGATGGACAGGGAGGCGTGGCGTGCTGTGATTCATGGGGTCGCAAAGAGTCGGACACAACTGAGCGACTGAAATGAACTGAAAGCATACATATATCATGCATATATATATGTAAGGGCTCTATATCTGTTGTAAGGGCTCTATGTAAATTAAGTCAATTAATATCAACAACAACGCTAATAGGTAGATACTATTACCCTCATTTTCCTGGGACACAGAACTATTGTTTCAGCTGCTTAATGTCTGGCAACTGGTAGTAGGTCAGTAGTCAAACTTGGGCAGTCTGAATGTCAAGATCTCATCTTATGTTGTTCAGTCATTCAGTTTTGTCCAATTCTTTGTGACCCTATGGGTGAAGCACACCAGGCTTCTCTGTCCTTCACCGACTCCCAGAGCTCGCTCAATTCATGTCCATCAAGTCAGTGATGCCATCCAAAAATCTCATCCTGTTGTCCCCTTCTCCTGCTGCCTTCAATCTTTCCCAGAATCAGGGTCTTTTCTAGTAAGTTCTTTGTACCATGTGACCAAAATATTGGAACTTCAGCCTTAGTATTAGTCCTTTTAATGAATATTCAGGACCAATTTCCTTTAGGATGGACTGGTTTGATCTCCTTGCTGTGCAAGGGACTTTCAAGAGTCTTCTCCAACACCACAGTTCAAAAGCATGAATTCTTTTGCGCTCAGCTTTCTTTATGGTCCAACTCTCACATCCATACATGACTACTGGAAACACCATAGCTGTAACTATACAGACCTGGTCAGCAAAGTAATATCTCTGCTTTTTAAAACACTGTAGATGGTGACTGCAGCCATGAAGTTAAAAGATGCTTACTCCTTGGAAGAAAAGCTATGACAAACCTAGACAGCATATTAAAATGCAGAGACATTACTGTTTTCAACAAAAGTCCATCTTGTCAAAGCTATGGTTTTTCCAGTAGTCATGGATGGATGTGAGAGTTGGACCATAAAGAAAGTTGAGTGCCGAAGAATCGATGCTTTTGAACTGTGGTGTTGGAGAAGACTCTTGAGAGTTCCTTGGACTGCAAGGAGATCAAACCGGTCCATCCTAAAGGAAATCAATCCTGAATATTCATTGGAAGGACTGATGCTGAAACTGAAGTTCCAATACTTTGCCCACCTGATGCCAAAAACTGACTCACTGGAAAAGACCTTGATGCTGGGCAAGATTGAAGGCAGGAGGAGAAGGGGATGACAGAGGATAAGGTTGTTGGATGGCATCACTGACTTGATGGACATGAGTTTGAGCAAGCTCCAGGAGTTGGTGATGGACAGGGAAGCCTGATGTGCTGCGGTCCATAGGGTCTCAAAGAGTCAGATGTGACTGAGTGACTGAATTGACTGATTAGGTATGTCATTAGCTTTTCTTCCAAGGAGCAAGGATTTTTTAATTTCATGGCTGCAGTCACTATCTGCAGTTATTTTTGAGCCCAAGAAAATAATGTATCTCACTTTATTACATTAAATTGTCAATGACTGATTCAAAGATTTGATGGTAGTTTTCCTTTTTTTTTTTTTTTTTTGGAGGAGACCCTGCTTTCTGGGCCTAATCTTTAAATCCATGACTCCTAGAGACTGTGCTCTCTTTCCAACTTTTCAGTCCATTTCTCTTGATAACTTCTCTCATAGTGTTGAGTCCTTTGGCTTCTATTTAGCTCACTACAGTTCCCTTTGAGCTCTGCCCCATTTCCTCCATCAGCACTCAGATCCCTTGTATCTCTCTTATTTCCTACTAAATACAAACATGCCGGATGCCAAGCTTATTTACACCACTGTCCAAGTCCTAGGATACAAGGACACAAACATATGCATTGACAGATAGATAATCATCATGTGCATCACTTCCTATACAAATCTTTAAATCCCTCAGATCACATTTTAAAAATACGCATCGTACAATAGGTGCCTGGTTAGGTGATTTTAAGGGTCTGCTACTTAGCACCTTATCTTGGTGGGGAAGAAAAAGCAGAAGCCCAGGTAACCACCAAGAACCCAAGTTCCATTGCTTTTACACATGAATAGCCCCAGGCTGTGACTTTCCTCAATAAGGGCAAGCCTACTTTGAACACATTCAGAGTTAATGTAGTAATTCATGGTGGTTTACTACAGAAGCACAGTACTTATTTCAAGTATTTTATGGAAATATATATTTATATAAAATATATTTATATATATACATATATAGTCAAAATATAAATGTATAAACATAAATAAATACATCTAAATATAAATATAAAAGAATATTTATATATTCCAAAATTGCTAAAATCACAGTAACTCAGAGTTAAAAGACCCTAGAGGTTATGTCCTTCAATTTTTAACCCACGATATATTTGTCTTTCTACAAGACCTTCTAGCACTATCACCCAAAAAAGATGTCCTTGTCATTATAGGGGACTGGAATGCAAAAGTAGGAAATCAGGAAATACCTGGAGTAACAGGCAAATTTGGCCTTGGAGTACAGAATGAAGCAGGGCAAAGGCTAATAGAGTTTTGCCAAGAGAACACTGGTCATAGCAAATACCAACAACACACGAGAAAACTCTACAAATGGACATCACTGAAACAGACATACAAATGGACAATACCACAATCAGACTGATTATATTCTTTGCAGCCAAACATGGAGAAGCTCTATACAGTCAGCAAAAACAAGACTGTGGCTCAGATCATGAACTTCCTTATTACCAAATTCAGATTTAAATTGAAGAAAGATGGGAAAACCACTAGACCATTCAGGTATGACCTAAATCAAATCCCTTACAATTATAAAGTGGAAGTGACAAGTAGATTCAAGGGATTAGATCTAATAGAGTGCCTGATGAGCTATGGACAGAGGTTTGTGACATTGTACAGGAGATAGGAATCAAGACAATCCCCAAGAAAAAGAAATGCAAAAAGGCAGAATGGTTGTCTTTGGAGGCTTTACAGATAGCTGTGAAAAGAAGAGAAGTGAAGGGTAAAGGAGAAAAGAAAAGACATACCCATTTGAATGCAGAGTTCCAAAGAATAGTTAAGGAGAGCTAAGAAAGTCTTCCTCAGTGATGAATGCAAAGAAATAGAGGAAAACAATAGAATGGGAAAGACTAGAGATTTCAAGAAAATTAGAGATACCAAGGGAACATTTCTTGCAAAGATGGGCTTGATAAAGGACAGAAATGGTATGAACCTAACAGAAGCAGAAGATATTACAAAGAGGTGGCAAGAATACACAGAACTATACAAAAAAGATCTTCACGACCCAGATAATCACAATGGTGTGATCACTCACCTAGAGCCAGACATCCTGGAATGCAAAATCAAGTGGACCTTAGGAAGCATCACTGTGAACAAAGTTAGTGGAGGTGATGGAATTCCAGTTAAGTTATTTCAAATCCTAAAAGATGATGCTGTGAATGTGCTGCACTCAATATGCTAGCAAATTTGGAAAGCTCAGCAGTGGCCACAGGACTGGAAAATATCAGTTTTCATTCCAATCCCAAAGAAAGGCAATGCCAGAGAATGCTTAACTACTGCACAATTGCACTCAATCTCACACGCTAGTAAAGTAATGCTCAAAATTCTCCAAGCCAGGCTTCAATAGTACATGAACTGTGAACTTCCAGATGTTCAAGCTGGATTTAGAAAAGGCAGAGGAACCAGAGATCAAATTGCCAACATCCGCTGGATCATGGAAAAATCAGAGTTCCAGAAAAATATCTACTTCTGCTTTATTCACTATGCCAAAGACTTTGACTATTTGGATCATAAGAAACTGTGGAAAATTCTGAAAGAAATGGGAATACCAGACCACCTGACCTGCCTCTTGAGAAACCTATATGTAGGTCAGGAAGCAACAGTTAGAACTGGGCATGGAACAACAGACTGGTTCCAAATAGGAAAACGAGTATGTCAAGGCTGTATATTGTCACCCTGCTTATTTAACTTACATGCAGAGTACCTCATAAATGCTTGGCTGGATGAAGCCCAAGCTGGAATCAAGATTGCTGGGAGAAATATCAATAACCTCAGATATGCAGATGATACCACCCTTATGGCAGAAAGCGAAGAAGAACTGGAGAACCTCCTGATGAAAGTGAAAGAGGAGAGTGAAAAAGTTGGCTTAAAACTCAACATTCAGAAAACTAAGATTATGGCATCTGTTCCCATCACTTCATGGCAAATAGATGGGTAAACCACGGAAACAGTGAGAGACTTTATTTTGGGGGGCTTCAAAATCAGTGCAGATGCTGACTGCAGCCATGAGATTAAAAGACGTTTGCTCCTTGGGAAAAAAGGGAAAGAGGGAGGAGAAGGTGATGACAGAGGATGAGATGGTTGGATGGCATCACTGACTCAATGGACATGAGTTTCAGTAAACTCCAGGAGTTGGTGATGGACAGGGAGGCCTGGCGTGCTTCAGTCCACGGGGTAACAAATAGTCAGACACAAATGAGCGACTGAACTGAACTGATGATAATATATAGCTATGGTATATGGTGACAGGCATTTATTTTCAGAATTATATTATGCAATTTATAGCTCTCTTTTGGGAGGAAGTCTATCAAAGTTGTGATGCTAATAACTATGTTGGTACTACTTGCAACTTAATTTTCAATAATTAGCAGTAATATCCTCATTGTTCAGTGTTCTGGGGAGTAGACCAAATTTCTTGAATAAGCTTCTAATTAGTACTTATCTTCTTGGGAGATGAGTAGGTTTTTAGAGCAAGTTTGCCAACAAGAACCTCTGTTAAATAAGTAATTTTAAAATTAGGTGGACTGTTATGATCTATCATTTGAAAAGCTCCATAGATTCTATCAGATGAAGAAAGTCCATTATGGATACCATATTCAGAGCTTGAAACAGCCTCTGTTATGAATTTTAAAAAACTACAATATTCTAATTTTAACTGCATTCATAGAGCAACTGTCTAGTAGGCTGCCCAAGCCATTTAACAGTTAAGTGTGTGTTGTGTTGACGTACAAACCTGAAGCTCACAGTCCCTGGAATCAGAAAGATGAGTGGGTGACCACAGGGAGCTGCCACTGACAAGCTGAATATATACTTCTTTAATTACTTGAGGCTTCAGATTCTCTATATGAAGATAGGGTTAATCTCAACAGTTATTAAAGATAATAACATTTACTCTTCAGATACTTATAGTCTCTCTACCTAAATAGATTTCAAGGTTTTGGAATAGTAAAAATAGTTAATTAAAAAGAAATTAATTCCCCACAAGGCATCTGTCATAATGGCTTGAACATATGAGTGAATCAAAACAATTTTCAGTTCACAATTTGCTTCTATTCTGAATATTGCCATCAAGTTTCCAAAACAGGACTGAAAAGGAGTTTTAATATAGTTGCTATAATGCCTACCCAGGTGTACTGTTTCATTATTTCACGAATCAATTTGCTCACAGATTAACCTAAAAAATCACTTTTAAACCTAGGACAATGTGCACTCTCTTGATTGGAATCTCTTTCCGGATTCATCCCCACGCAGTCACAGCTTTCACATTGTGTGAGTTTTCTTTCTAAAACTGCTTGACATCCTTCTGTGGCTCTCCATCACTTAAAGCAGTCTGTCAGATTCCTCAGAATGACCTAAAAGGTTCTTTAGGATCTGGTCCCTGCCTAGTATGTCCAGCTTCACCTTCCTTGGCACCTCATAATTGAGCCACAGAGTAGTCTTCACAGGTTCTAGAATGCCTGGTTTCTTTCATGCCACTCCTTCCCCAGTTTTTCACATCCTATCACCTGTCATTGAAGACTCTTGCCAAAAATCTTTTATTCATCCTCTAAAATTTATCCAGAAATATTTTTCCCTTACAAAACCTTCTTAGACCTCCCAGGTAGTATTAGACATCTTCTCCAAGGATAACACAGCCTTTTCTTAGCCTTGACTTGAAATGAAATGAAAGTCATTCAGTCATGTCCTACTCTTTGTGACTCCATGGACTATATAGTCCATGGAATTCTCCAGGCCAGAATACTGGAGTGGGCAGCCTTTCCCTTCTCCAGGGGATCTTCCAAACCCAGGGATTGAACCCAGATCTCTGCAGATGTATTATTTACCAGCTGAGCCACAAGGGAAGCCCCTGATTTAGGAACTTCCTAATTTAAGGTGACTTGACTTACAGCCCAGGCCTTTCTTTTCACAGTTATTCTTATAAATTGAAACAACATGGAAAGAAGCAAACTCATTCATGACTGCCTAACAATCTTAACCAACAATAAACTAATGCTGATCCCTTCTAAATACACCAAGGCTAAGTCACTGTAATCTGTAGTGAAAGGTTAATATTATGGACAGTTTAATCAGACTGAAAAGGAATTGATTGCCTCAGCATACGATTAAGATGCTGTGAATACACATATCTCTGAACTTGGAAAAAATTTTGTCAAAGGCATTGTCTGTCTTTGAAATTTTAATAACATGCTTAATTGAAACATAGATTAAAGACCTTTCAATGCAACAAAATATCCTTGTCTATTCAAGAAGAGAGATAGTTGGCCTACACTCAGATTTCTGGAATGGAGTACTAGCACTGATATATAAGAATGAAATAGTTTTTCTGAAAATTTTTTTAATATAAATTTATTTATTTTAATTGGAGGGTAATTACTTTACAATATTGTATTGGTTTTGCCATATATCAACATGAATCTGCCACAGGTGTACACGTGTTCCCCATCTTGAACCCCCCTCCCACCTCCCTCCCTATACCATCCCTCTGGATCATCCCAGGAAATCACTGAAAAGAAAGATCATTGTTTATAATGGAGTTTAACTTCCATTAAAAAGTGAGCAAGGCAAAACTAAAAAAAATTCCATGAATGATATTCCTCATCTAACATTTATCACTGAAAGAATTTCAGAAGCATGCGACTTAGCAGCAGCAGCAGCAGCAGCTGCATATTGAACCAGTTATGGGAATTTTCCAAAGAGTAAATTCCAACTGTAAGTGTAGTTTGAAGGCCTTTGGATGAAAAAAAAAAAAAAGAAGAAGAGTAAGAAAGAAAAGGAGATAGGAAGAGAAAAGGAAAGAAGGAAGGGGAAAAGAAAAGAAAGAGAAAGGAAAGACAAAAAGGAAAAAGAAAAAAGTTTGGGCTTACTACAAGAAAAAAAAGCCATTTTCTGTACAACCAACATTAGATTCAACCCGTGCCAAACAATTCTTCCAAAGTACATTTACCATATAGATGCTACACTCTTTGCTTTTATACATAATTTTTTTAAGTATGTATTTGTATTTTATTTTTGTAAAGAATTTTGATATTTTTGGTGTATGAAAAGAGATGAAAGTCCAATTGACAAGTTAGGAGTTTGAATTGAGATAGTCTGACATGAGATCAGGCCTAAATCATAACTTCTTTTCTCTTTTTGATAACTTTTCCACAACAATTTTACGTTTCTGATATCTGGGAACATCTTACTATACACATCAGAAGAAATTCACCAGTTTCCCAGAAGAGAAGTGGGTGGTGACATGACCATCACTGCCTGCATATATGGGAATCTGGCAAAGCATAGATGGCCTATGTTCATCTGGCAGTTATGTTCATCTACAGTGTTGTATGCATTAAACCAAATGTAACTGAAACTGATTCTCACTTAAAGTATTTTCAATAATACTGCTATGTGACACTGAATTGAAATAAAGAACCATAATTTTGGTTAAAAAGCACTGACAGGGATGTGTAATACTAAAGACAAGCAAACATTTATCACTGATATCATGTTTTATCCTTTGTTTACTTTGTAAATCAACAGTAAAATGGATTTAGGGAGGGAAGATAACCTCCAAGCAGATAAAACTATGTTTTGTTTTGTCAGTGTGCAAAACAATTGCTCTCACCAACTATTTAAAGAAGGACAGCTGCCAGATTTCTCAGGATTGATCAGAGAATTTTAAAGTAAGGGAAGGCTGACTGTACTGATTAGCAAAAAGGATTACACCAAGGTTCCAAACATCTTCAGAAGCTCCCAACTCACATGCTATGTTTCTAAAACTGAACGGAGGGGTACTCTATATCAAAAAAGAAAAACTTTTTATTGCTTAGATTCTAAAAGAGCTTGAGTTTTATCAAGAAGTGTCCTGGTTCAGAAAACCACAAGTAATACAACCTTGATTATAAACAACAAAAACGATGTACAACTTTTCTTATTAAAAAGATCATGTTCTGTCTGCCTCTACTAAATAATTATTCAGAAACTCTTAAGGATTATGAACCTGTTAAAGTGCTAAGGTATCAGCCTGCTTTATAGGAGCTCATATTTCTTGGTCTGCTCGGGTGACATATGATCAGTTCTCAGCAAATATCTTTTGAATTAATTTGAATTGTGTCTTCTATAATAGGCTACATGTACCCTAGGCGCAGGAATTTTTGTCTATGTCTTTTTTGTGCTTGACATATTGTATCCACACAGTAAATGTTTGTGAAACACGAATGGTTAGTCTGCATTACCGCTTACCATACAATGTTACATGCTTTAAAAAGTAATCCATATGCTCTTGCATAAGAAACACCGAGGAAGATGGTTGCTGCTGCTAAGTCGCTTCAGTCGTGTCCGACTCTCTGCGACCCCAGATACGGCAGCCCACCAGGCTCCACTGTCCCCAGGAGTCTCCAGGCAAGAACACTGGAGTTGGTTGCCATTTCCTTCTCCAACGCATGAAAGTGAAAAGTGAAAGTGAAGTGGCTAGGTGATGATAGTAGATGGTCAAGATAAACATTATTATAAGCAAGATTTATTCCAGAAATCAGTTAACAGTCAGAACAATAAAAGTAAATAAGCTCATGTATTTGCTTTACTATTGCTACATGTTTTTATGATGTAACATCTTCCAGAGTATTCTTAAATCACTTGTGTTCCAGAAATGCCTTTTAAATTTCAAATAAAAAATGTTTTTCATACCACCTTTTTAAATCATCAAAGAAAAGTATTTGAATGGCTCTGCTGTTTTAAACAACCTTTTAACTAAGTAAGCCTGTTTCAACTTGCCTCAGAGGCATCCTTAGACAACACAAGGACAGAAATGGTAATAAAATAGTGAACCAATGCTAAGAAAATCTTACTAAAAATTATGTTAGCCATTTGGTAGTGACTTAAGGAGTCCGTATATTTGTTGAAACATTAACGCTAAGTATTTAGGTCTTATCTCCAAGGGAGACTGATCGAAAGACTACTAGTTTCAGACACAGAAGGAGAGCTTGTCATAGGCCTGGCACTTATTATTTCTGCAACTTAGGCTGTATCATTTAGCTTCTCTGTGTCTCATTTTCTTAATCTATAAAATCAACTGACTGAAATGGATAACTTCTAAGGTTCAAATGGTAGATCTAGAATCAGAAGATGTGTGTTGGCACCACAGCTCAACAGTTTATGCCAACCCCAGACAAATGTTTATGTTTGAGTACTCAATTGTACATGACTTTTTGACTATAGTCTACTAGGATCCTCTGTCCATGAGGTTTTCCAGGCAAGAATACTGGAGTGGACTGCCATTAAAAACTTACACTACTTCTTGTTCAGGGCTGTAGTGAAAATTAGAAGAGATCAACTAAGTGAAAGACTGCCCAAAAATGTGAGGAATTATGATGATGTTCTGACAGGTCATTTTGGAAAATACAGCACAAATTTGAACAAGAATTAGAAGACATATATCCTATATGATTTAGGATTTTTTTTAAAAAAGCTATAAATTACAATGTTTCATGGCTTAAACAAAGTTGAAGACAGATCTAAGGAAGGACAGGATTTCTTTTTTTAAATTAATTTATTTTTAACTGGAGGATAATTGCTTTACAATATTATATTGGTTTCTGCCATCTATCAACATGGATCAGCCATGAATCCCCTCCCACCTCCCACCCTCATCCCACCCTTCTAGGCTATCACAGAGCACCAGATTTGAGATCCCTGCATTATATAGCAAATTTCCACTGGCTATTTAATTTTACATATGGTAATATATATGTTTCAATGCTACTCTCTCAGTTTAACCCATCCTCTCCTTCCCATTCTGTGTCCACAAGTCTGTTTCCTATGTATGCATTTCCATTGCTGCCCTGGAGCAACATATATCCCTATATATGCCTTAATATGCAATATTTGGTTTTTGTTTTTTTCTCTTTCTGACTTTCATTCTGTATAATAGGCTCTAGATTCATTCACCTTATTAAAACTGAGTCAAATGTGTTCCTTTTTGTGGCTGAGTAACATCCCATTGTGTGTATGTCCCACAACTTCTTTATCCATTCCTCTGTCAATGGACTTATAGGTTGCTGCCATGCCCTCACTACTGTAAATAGTGCTGCAATGAACCCTGGGGCACATGTGGCTTTTTCAGTTACTGTTTCCTCAGTGTACATATGTCCAGTAATGGGACTGTTGGGTCTTATGGTAGCTTTTTCCTAGTTTTTGAAGGTGTCACCATAATGTTCTCCATAGTGGCTGTATCAATTTGCATTCCCAAAAACAGTGTAAGAGGGTTCCATTTTCTCCATGCTGTTTCTAGAGTTTACTGTGTAGATTTTCCTGATGGCTATTCTGACTGGTGTGAAGTGATAATTTCATTGTAGTTTTAATTTCCATTTCTCTAATAATGAACAATGTTGAATATTTTTTCATGTGTTCATTAGCCATCTGTATGTCTTCCTTGGAGAAATGTCTGTTTAGGTCTTCTGCCCACATTTTGATTGGGCTGTTCGTTTTTCTGGTATTGAGCTGAATGAACTGCTTGTATATTGTGGAGATTTATCCTTCATCAGCTGTTTCATTTGCTATTATTTCTAAAGGTCATCTTTTCACCTCATTTATAGTTTCCTTTTATGTGCAAAAGCTTTTAAGTTTAGGTACCAGTTGTTTATTTATGTTTTTATTTCCATTACTCTAGGAGGTGGGTCATAGAGGATATTGCTGTGATTTATGTCAAAGAGTGTTCTGCCTATGTTTTCCTCTAAGAGTTTTATAGTTTCTGGTCTTACATCTAGGTCTTTAATCCATTTTGAATTTACTTTTGTGTACAGTGTTAGGAAGTGTTCTAATTTCATTCTTTTACACATGGCTGTCCAGTTTTCCCAGCACCATTTACTGAAGAGACTATCTTTTCTCCATTGTATATTCTCACCTCTTTTGTCAGAGATAAGGTGCCCATAGGTGTGCAGGTTTAATCTCTGGGCTTTCTATCTTGTTCTATTGGTCCATATTTCTGTTGTGTTTGTGCCAGTATTATACTGTCTTAATGACTGTAGCTTTGTAGTATAGTCTAAAGTCAGGTAAGTTGATTCTTCCAGCTCTATTCTTCTTTCTCAAAAAAAAAAAAAAAAAAAATTGCTTTGGCTATTCAAGCTCTTTTGTGTTGCTGTACAAATTGTGAAAAATTTTGTTCTAATTCTGTGAAAAATATCATTGGTAGTTTGATAGGGATTACACTGAATCTGTAGATTGCATTGGGTAGTATTTGCTATTATTTTCATAATATTCATTCTTCCAATCCAGAAACATAGTATATATCTCTCCATTTGCTTGCATCATCTTTGGTTCCTTTCACCAGTATCTTATAGTTTTCTACATACAGGTCTTTTGTCTCTTTGGATAGGTTTATTCCTAGATATTTTATTGTTTTTGTTGCAATGGTGAATAGGATTATTTCCTTAATTTCTCTTTCTGATTTTTCATTGTTAGTGTATAAAAATGCAAAAGATTTCTGTGCATTAATTTTATATCCTGCAACTTTGCTTTATTTATTGATCACCTCTAGAAATTTTCTGGTGGTGTCTTTAGGGTTTTCTATGTATATTATCATATCATCTGCAAAAAAGTGAGTTTTACTTCTTTTTCAATCTGGATTAGGAGTGACAGGATTTCTAACTTAGTTAATTAATCACAATAATTAGGAAACTAGTGTATTGATATAATACTAATATTTTTGTAAAGAAATCCTGACAAATATATATAATGGTTATTTTGGAGGAAACAAATTATAAGGCAAGCCTCTCTCATAGGTAACAGTGTTTGATAATTTTTCTGTTCTAAAAACAATTTGTGCATATTATGAAAAATTTAAAATACAGGAAAGTACCAATGTAAAACTTAAATTACTCATATCATTCAGGAGAGATAATCAGTACTAACATTTTAGAGAACTATACACCCATCTAGTTTTTAAAATTAGCTTATGAGTATAAAGATTTTTAGAAAATCACTTGCTTAAAAGTAGTTATATTCCTTTATGTTATTGTTCAGTCACTAACTCATGTCTGACTCTGTGACCTCATGAACTTCAGCTGCCAGATTTCCCTGTCCTTCACCATATCCCAGAATTTGCTCAAACCCATGTCTGTTGAGTCAGTGATGCTATATTTCTTTATACTTATCTTCCTTTATACTAAATATGTGTTGTAAGTAGTTTTTATTTCATTAAATAGTTTTGGAACAAGATTTTCAAAAGCTAAATAATAATCCACTGTATAGCTATATCATAATTTCTTTATAAACTATTGTTGGAATTTTGTTTCTTTTTAAATATCTTAAATAATAAAACAACCTTTGATCGTATCTTTAGCTTTTACCTCCAGCTTTACTGAGATATAACTGACACAAAACACTGCATAAGTTTAAGGTGTGAAAGGTATTAACTTGATACATTTATATATTGCAAAGTGATCACCATCATAGCATTAACTAATATCTCAATCCTGTCCATAATTTTCATATTTTTTTAATGGTGAAAACGCTTAAGATCTACTCTCTTGGCAGCATTCAAATATACACACAGTGTTGTTAGTTATAATTGCCATGTGTACATTAGATCCCAGAACTCATTCATTTGGTTAACTGGAAGTTTATACACCTTGACAGATATTTCCCCATTTCCCCTACACCCTGACATGTGGCAACCACCATTCTATTGTTTCTCTGAGTTCAACATTTTCAGAATATCTTGTATTTTAAGATGGATTTCAAGGACTTGGATAATGGAATTAAGGGCATAAATGCAAACGCCATAACTCCAAAGAGCATTTAAGAAAAGGTACTTAACCCCATTAGTGTCCCAGAGAGTACCCATGCCACAACAGCTCTGGTGATAATAAATGTGTGCGTGCTAAATCACTTCAGTCATGTCCAACTCTTTGCAACCCTATGGACTGTAGCCCACCAGGCTCCTCTGTCCATAGTGATTCTCTAGGCAAGAATACTGGAGTGGGTTGCCATGCTTTCCTTCAGAGGATCTTCTCCACCCAGGGTTGAACCCACATCTCTTATGTCTCCTGCAATGACAAGTGGGATCTTTACCACTAGAGCCATCGGGGAAGCCCAGCAATAAACATTATCAGTTTATTAATTCTCATTTCAAAGATGGATGTCATGTTACTTTTAATTTTTATCCCATTGATTATTAGTGAGGATATTTTGCATATTTGGTGATTTTATTTTTCAGCTTTGGGAATGATCTACTCATGTCATTGCCAACTTTGCTATAGGTTGTAGTGTTTTTCTGAGTTACTAAAGAGCTCTTTAAATATTAAGGCGATTAACTACACATTATACTTGTTGTCAACGCTTTTTTATGCAGTTTATAATTACTCTTTTACTGTCTTTATTTTTATTTTCAAAAGTTTAAAATTTTTATATAATCAAATATTTTGATCTATTGCCTTTTAATTTTTTTCCAGGGTTTTCATGCTTAGAAGCTCTTTCCCATTCTAAACTCAGTTAAAAAGATGCTTGCTTTCATATTCTTTTGGGAATTATTTTCTACTCATCTGGAATTTATTTTGGTATATAGACATTCAAGTGGGAATTTAATTTTTTTCATTGATTTAAAAAGGTCCTTGCATGTTTTATTGAATATCTTTTATAAACCTATATATTATGGAACCTTTTCTATATTGTGTTTTCAGTATATATCACAGTTATTATCTGAAATACCTATATGGTCCCACTGATGTGAAAGCCTTTGACAATTTTCCACATGAAATAATTTCCAAGTTATGGTTTTCCCAGCAGTCATGAATGTATGTGAGAGCTGGACCATAAAGAAGGCTGAGCGCCAAAGAATTGATGCTTTCAAACTGTAGTGCTGAAGACTCTTGAGTATCCCTCAGACAGCAAGGAGAACAAATCAGTCAATCCTAAAGGAAATTAACCCTTGATATTCATTGGAAGGACTGATGCTGAAGCCGAATCTCCAATACTTTGGGCACTTGATGCGAAAAGCCAACTCTTTGGAAAAGATCCTGATGCTGGGAAAAATTGATGGCAGGGGAGAAGGGGACAACAGAGGATGAAATGATTGGATGACATCACTGACTCAACGGACATGACTTTGAGCAAACTCTGGGAGATAGTGAAGGACAGGGAAGCCAGGTGTGGTGCAGTCCATGGGGTCGCCAACAATCAGACACAACTTAGTGAATGAACAACAACAAACTCAATTATGTTGTTGCTGTTTAGTCACTAAGTCACACCCAATTCTTTTGTGACCCCGTGGACTGTAGCCCACCAGGCTCCTATGTCCATGAGATTTCCCAGGCAAGAATACTGGAGTTGGTTGCCATTTCCTTCTCCAGGGGATCTTCCTGACTCAGGGATCAAACTTGCATCTCCTGTTTTCAGAAATCATGAGAAGATATTATTTCCAAGTCCCTTTTTAGTCTACCCATATAATTGAGTTTAGGGAAGTTTAGGGCTTCCCAGGTGACTCACTGGTAAAGAATTTTCCTGCTAAACAGGAGATGCAAGTTTGATCCCTGAGTCGGGAAGATCCCCTGGAGAAGGAAATGGCAACCAACTCCAGTATTCTTGCCTGGGAAATCTCATAGACATAGGAGCCTGGTGGGCTACAGTCCATGGGGTCACAAAAGAATTGGGCGTTTTAACTTATAATCATGAAGTGGAAATGCACAGTGAACATTTCAAATCCACAGATCATACTTATCTCTAGCTGTTAAATATCAGTTGATTCAAATGACTACAGGTAACAATTCCTATGGCAGTTTGAGAACATGGATTTGTCAGTTAAACATTTATGTGGGTAACATGGAAAGAATTTTAGGAAAATTTAATAAATCTGAGTCTTATTCTCTAGAAATATTGAATCAATGAGTGTCTGGAATTTAAATATGAGGTATAATATACAGGACTGAAAATAGGAAGATGGAGAGAAACCTCCGGAATGAAGAACTAGACTATCATCTACTTCCTTTTCGTCCTACACATTATAAAGAAACTGAAAACAGCAGGACAAAAAGATCGTGAAAGCTTCCGGAAAAAGGAATTTAAAGAATTTTCAAATCAAGAAAAGAAATGCATCATTCTCATGTTCTTGTTACAGCAGTAAATGCTTTCAAAATTTTCTGAGAATATTATTTTTAATATAGACAAGAATTCTGTTCTTGCCTGTAATGGAGGTTCTAGCCTGGATAATCAGGCAAGAAAACAAAATACAGGAGATCTGGATTGAAAAATAAGAAGTAAAAACATTTGTGAATGGCATGATCCTGTTTACAAAAAAAGTCTAAGGAATCCACAAGAAAATTATTAGAATTAATAATAATAAATAAGTCCATCAGATCAGTTCAGTCGCTCAGTCATGACTGACTCTTTGCAACACCATGGACTACAGCATGCCAGGCCTCCCTGTCTACCACCAACTCCCAGAGTTTACTCAAACTCATGTCCTATGAGTTGGTGATGCCATCCAAATGTCTCCTCCTCTGTCATCCCCTTCTTCTCCTGCCTTCGATCTTTCCCAGCATCAGGGTCTTTTCAAATGAGTCAGTTCTTCACATCAGGTGGCCAAAGTATTGGAGTTTAAGCATCAACATAGGTTCTTCCACTGAATATTCAGGACTGATTTCCTTTAGGAGGGACTGGTTGGATCTCCTTGTAGTCCAAGGGACTCTCAAGAGTCTTCTCCAACACCACAGTTCAAAAGCATCAATTCTTCGGTGCTCAGCTGTCTTTATAATCCAACTCTCACATCCATACATGACTACTGGAAAAAACATAGCCTTGACTAGATGGACCTTTGTTGGCAAAGTAATGCCTGTGCTTTTAAATAAGCTATCTAGGTTGGTCATAACTTTTCTTCCTAGGAGCAAATGTCTTTTAATTTCATGGTTGTAGTCGCTATCTGCAGTGATTTTGGAGCCCACAAAAATAATGTGTCACTGTTTTCATTGTTTCCACATCTATTTGCCATGAAATATGGGACCAGATGCCATGGAAGTATGGGACCAGATGCCATGATCTTAGTTTTCTGAATGTTGAGCTTTAAGTCAGCTTTTTCACTCTCAGCTCTTTCACTTTCATCAAGAGGGTCTTTAGTTTTTCTTCACTTTCTGCCATAATGGTGGTGTCATCTGTATATCTGAAGTTATTGATATTTTTCCTGGCAATCTTGATCCCAGCTTGTGCTTCCTACAGCCGAGGGTTTCTCATGATGTACTCTGCATGTAAGTTAAATAAACAGGGTGACAATATACAGCCTTGACATACTCCTTTCCCTATTTGCAACCAGTCTGTTGTTCCATGTCCAGTTCTAAGTGTTGCTTTCTGACATGCAAGTTTCTCAAGAGGCAGGTCAGGTGGTCTGGTATTCCCATTTCTTTCAGAATTTTCCACAGTTTATTGTGATCCACACAGTCAAAGGCTTTGGCATAGAAATAAAACAGAAGTAGATGTTTTTCTGGAACTCTCTTGCTTTTTTGATGATCCAGAAGATGTTGGCAATTTGACCTCTGGTTCCTCTACCTTTTCTAAATCGAGCTGGAACATCTGGAAGTTCATGGTTTATGTACTGTTGAAGCCTGGCTTGGAGAACTTTGAGCATTACTTTACTAGTGTGTGAGATGAGTGCAATTGTGCGGTAGTTTGAGCATTCTTTGGCATTGCCTTTCTTTGAGATTGGAATGAAACTGACCTTTTCCAGTCCTGTGGCCACTGCTGAGTTTTTTAAATTTGCTGACATATTGAGTACAGCACTTTAACAGCATTATCTTTTAGGATTTGAAATAGCTCAACTGGAATTCCATCACCTCCACTAGCTTTGTTCATAGTGATGCTTTCTAAGGCCAATTTGACTTCACATTCCAGGATGTCCGGTTCTAGGTGAGTGATCACAGCATTGTGATTATCTGGGTCATGAATCTTTTTTTGTATAGCTCTTCTGTGTATTCTTGCCACTTCTTCTTAATATCTTCTGCTTCTATTAGATCCAAACCATTTCTGTCCTTTATTGAATAAGAATAAAGAGACGGAGCTAGAGCAAAAACTCCGTTCAGTTGTGGATGTGACTGGTGATGGAAATTAAGTTCAATGCTGTAAAGAGCAATACTGCATAGGAACCTGGAATGTTAGGTCCATGAATCAAGGCAAATTGGGAGTGGTCAAACAGGAGATGGCAAGAGTGAACATCGACATTTTAGGAATCAGTGAACTAAAATGGCCTGGAATGGGTGAATTTAACTCAGAGGACCGTTATATCTACTACTGTGGGCAGGAATCCCTCAGAAGAAATGGAGTAGCCATCACAGTCAACAAGAGTCTGAAATGCAGTACTTGGATGCAATCTCAAAAACAACAGAATGATCTCTGTTCGTTTCCAAGGCAAACCATTCAATATTACAGTAATCCAAGTCTATGCCCCAAGCAGTAATGCTGAAGAAGCTGAAGTTGAATGGCTCCATGAAGACCTACAAGACCTTCTAGAACTAACACCCAAAAAAGATGTTCTTTTCATTATAGGGGACTGGAATGCAAAAGTAGGAAGTCAAGAAATACCTGGAGTAACAAGCAAATTTGGCCTTGGAGTACAGATTGAAGCAGGGTAAAGGCTATTAGAGCTTTGCCAAGAGCACAATGGTCATAGCAAACACTCTCTTCCAACAACATAAGAGAAGATTCTTTACACGTGGACATCACCAGATGGTCAATACCGAAATCAGATTGATTGTATTCCTTGCAAACAAGATGGAAAAGCTCTACACAAGTCAGCAAAAACAAGACTAGGAGCTGACTGTGGCTGAGATCATAAACTCCTCATTGCCAAATTCAGACTTAAATTGAAGAAAGTAGGGAATTCCACTAGATCATTCAGGTATGACCTAAATCAAATCCCTTACGATTATACAGTGGAAGTGGCAAACAGATTCAAGGGATTAGATCTGATAGACAGAGTGCCTGATAAACTATGGACAGAGGTTCGTGATACTGTACAGGAGACAGGGGATCAAAACCATATCCAAGAAAAAGAAATGCAAAAAAGCAAATTGCCTGTTTGAGGAGGGCTTACAAATAGCTGTGAAAAGAAGAGAAGTGAAAAGCAAAGGATAAAGGAAAGATATACCCATTTGACGGGGAAGGCAATGGCACCCCACCCCAGTACTTTTGCCTGGAAAATCCTATGGATGGTGGATCCTGGTAGGCTCCAGTCCGCGACTTCACTTTCACTTTTCACTTTCATGCACTGGAGAAGGAAATGGCAACCCACTCCAGTATTCTTGCCTGGAGAATCCCAGGGACGGGGGAGCCTGGTGAGCTTCTGTCTATGGGGTCGCACAGAGTCAGACACGACTGAAGTGACTTAGCAGTAGCATACCCATTTGAATGCAGAATTCCAAAGCTTAGCAAGGAGAGATAAGAAAGCCTTCCTTAGTAATCAGTGCCAAGAAATCGAGAAAAACACAGAATGGGAAAGACTAGAGATCTCTTCAAGAAAATTGGAGATACCAAGGGAACTTTTCATGTAAAGTCCATCAAGGCTGCAGCTAAAAGACCAATATACAAAAATAAGTTGTTTTTCTATGCATTTTTAATGAGTAACCTGTAAAATTTAAGAAAGATTCTACCTAAAATGTTGGCAAAAAGAATAGAATACTTAGAAAAAATTTAACAAAATAAGTGTAAGTCTTGCACATGACACAACACAAAACATCACTAGGGCAGCGGAGATCCAAATAAATGCAAAGAAATCCCATGATCATTGATCAGAAGACTTAATGTTGTTAAAATGGCAATAATAACCAAGTTGATCTACAGATTCAACCCAATTTCTATAAAAATTCAAACTATGTATTTCTAACAATTTTGCAAGCTGATACTTATGTTCAAGCAGAAATTCAGGGAATTGAGAGATTCAAAATAATCTTGATAAAAATAATTAAATTAGAGGATTTATACTTCTTCCTTTCAAAACTTACTATAAACTTACAATATTCAAGACAGTGTAATATTGCCGTAAGAAGAGACATATAAATCACTGGAATAGAACTGAGAGTCTAGAAATAAACTTCCACATTATGGTAATTACTTTTAGACAAAGGAGCCAGGACAATTCATTGAGGGAAGAGGTCTTTTCAACAAATGGTGTTCAGTCAACTGAACACCAACCTGTTAAAGAATGAAGTTGGACCCCTACCTCACATCATATTAAAAACTTAACTCAAAATGTAATTCAGACTTAAATATAACAGCTAAAACTAAAAACTCTTTAAGAAAGCACACAGGTACTTCTTTCATGATCATATATTTGGCAATGCTTTTTAAAATACAACATGAAAATGCAAGCAAAAAAGAAAATAAATAAATAAATTGGACTTCATCAAATTTAAAAATTTGTGCAACAAAGAATACCATCAAGAAAGTAAAAAGACAATCTATAGAATGAGAGAAAATATTCACAATTCTTGTATCTGATTAGACAGATATGTGTGTGTATAGGATACACACGCACATACACATAAAACTCTTAAAATAGTAAAAGAAAATTAAACCAATTTAAAAATGGGCAACAGGATTAAAGACAATCTCTTTAACAAGTGGTGCTGGGAAAACTGGTCAAACACTTGTGAAAGAATGAAACTAGAACACTTTCTAACACCATACAGAAAAATAAACTCAAAATGGATTAAAGATCTAAACGTAAGACCAGAAACTGTAAAACTCCTAGAGGAGAACATAGGCAAAACACTCTCTGACATACATCACAGCAGGATCCTCTATGACCCACCTCCCAGAATATTGGAAATAAAAGCAAAAATAAACAAATGGGACCTAATTAAACTTAAAAGCTTCTGCACAACAAAGGAAACTATAAGCAAAGTGAAAAGACAGCCTTCAGAATGGGAGAAAATAATAGCAAATGAAGTAACAGACAAACAATTAATCTCAAAAATATACAAGCAACTCCTACAGTTCAATTCCAGAAAAATAAATGAACCAATCAAAAAATGGGCCAAAGAACTAAATAGACATTTCTCTAAAGAAGACATATAGATGGCTAACAAAAACATGAAAAGATGCTCAACATCACTCATTATCAGAGAAACGCAAATCAAAACCACAATGAGGTACCATCTCACACCAGTCAGAATGGCTGCGATCCAAAAGTCTACAAGCAATAAATGCTGGAGAGGGTGTGGAGAAAAGGGAACCCTCTTACACTGTTGGTAGGAATGCAAACTAGTACAGCCACTATGGAGAACAGTGTGGAGATTCCTTAAAAAACTGGAAATAGAACTGCCTTATGATCCAGCAATCCCACTGCTGGGCATACACACTGAGGAAACCAGAATTGAAAGAGACACATGTACCCCAATATTCATAGCAGCACTATTTATAATAGCCAGGACACGGAAGCAACCTAGATGTCCATCAGCAGATGAATGGATAAGAAAGCAGTGGTACATATACACAATGGAGTATTACTCAGCCATTAAAAAGAATACATTTGAATCAGTTCTAATGAGGTGGATGAAACCGGAGCCTATTATACAGAGTGAAGTAAGCCAGAAAGAAAAACACCAATACAGTATACTAACACATATATATGGAATTTAGAAAGATGGTAACAATAACCCTGTATATGAGATAGCAAAAGAGACACTGATGTATAGAACAGTCTTTTGGACTCTGGGGGAGAGGGAGAGGGTGGGATGACTTGGGAGAATGGCATTGAAACATGTATAATATCATATATGAAATGAGTCGCTAGTCTAGGTTTGATGCACGATACTGGACGCTTGGGGCTGGAGCACTGGGACGACCCAGAGGGATGCTATGGGGAGGGAGGAGAGAGGAGAGTTCAGGATGGGGAACACATGTATACCTGTGGTGGATTCATTTTGATATATGGCAAAACCAATACAATATTGTAAAGTTAAAAAAAAATAAAAACAGGCAACAGAAGAAGTGGGAAGATTCTTTACCACTGAGCCATTTGGGAAGTCCAAGCTAATAACAGATAGGCATGTGGAGGGAGGGAACAAGCAGAGTACCCAGCACAACGGAACTGTAAGTAGAAGTATGTGTGCATGCTCAGTCAAGTCCCACTCTTTGCAACCCTATGGACTGTAGCTCACTAGGCTCCTCTGTCCATGGGATTTTACAGGCAAGAAGACTGGAGTGGGTTGTCATTTCCTTCTTCAGGGGATCTTTCTGACCCAGGGATTGAACCCACATCTCTCATGGCTCTTGCATTGGCAGGCAGATTATTTACCACTGAGCCACCTGGGAAACTATAATCATTCTAAGGATAATCATGAGTGGTTTTGGGTTATTTCTATTTTCTTAAGAATGATGTTTTTATGGACAAAAAGAAATGTCTTGTTGCTTGAAATATCCAGAGAACAGAGCTAAATTAGAAATTTTTTAAAGATGCCGTCCTTCAATGCTTCATTTAAAAAATGCAATAGGTGGCCCAAGAAAACTACAAAGCCTCAAACTGCAACCAAATTTCAATTAAACCAAAGTTTAATTTCTGCATATTACATGAAACTTTGAGCCCAGGGAGAGAATAAATTTTCCTTTGCAATGTATAAGTAGTGCTTCTCTTACCTGCCTCAGGACACATTTAGATGAAAGAAAACACATTAAATTATTGATGTAATGATTAATCAAAAGCCCCCTTAAACTGTCTCACATACTTATAGCAAAGCCATTTGGCCCTCTTCAGGGCCAAACTACAACTCTCACAAGTACATAAAAAAGCAGTCATGTGTACCATTTAAAAAAAAAAAAAAATCACACTATTGAAGTAAGCACAGTGAATGCTTAGGATGTTGGCTGGATGAAGGCTGATTTTTTTGTTTTTTTTCTGTGCCCTCCTCATCTAGAAATATACTCCTTTAGGTCAACAAAGAATGATTTTAGACTGAGTCTCTTTAGTGTTTCAAGTAAATTCCAGTACTGTGGGTAGCTGTGTGGAGTGTACAAGTGGGATTCCTGGTGATATCAACAGTTCTGTTACTGTGAGTGTGATTTTGAAATAGCACAAATTTCAGCACAAATCTAACAAGAACCACTTACTAACCTAATCAAAAACAGACAGTGGGCCCAGTGAGAAACATAAAATCACTGCCAAGTGTAAGACTCAGGCAGGTGCATTTTTAGGGCAGGCAAAAGGGAAGAGAGATGGGAACAGACAGTAAGAATGGTAGTGGTCATCATGGGTAGGAAAATGAAATCCTGCTGGACAGATCTTTTTTTTTCTTCTTCTTTTTTTCAAGGGTGTTTATAAAGGCTGATTCTAAAAAACAAACAAACAAACATGTAGGTAGCTGGATTTGGACCAGGGACTGTAGTGTACCAATTCCTTTTATAGACTGTAAGTTAATTCCAGATGGTAAACCAATAGATACCTGCCTTCTGTTCTGTTTATCTAAAATAAATACGCCATACTATTTAAAAAAAAGGCAGATTCTAAACCATTTAGATTAGTGCATCCATAAATTGGAAGCTTTAAAAATATACAGATTGTTAGATCCTATCCAAGAATTTGAAATAATCAAATAAAATAGATAACCAACAAGGACCTACTGTATAGCACAGGAAACTCTGCTCAATATTCTGAAATAATTAAATGGGAAAAGAATTTGAAAAAGAATAGATACATGTATATGTATAACTGAATCTCTTTCCTGTACACCTGAAATGCAATACTGCAAATCAGCTATACCCCAATATAGAATAAAAATCTTTAAAAAAAAAATTCAGAATCTCTAGGCAGGAGGCTCAGCCACAGGTGACTCTATGTACAGTCAGACTTTTAAATTACTGGTCTGAACAGTTACATGTTTTTCCTTAAGTACCAGCAATGTACCACTATGGTAACAACCCAATACTGTCAGCAAATTATTTTATTCCTTCGTTCTCCAACCAAAGACCCTTTAGTAAAGATTAAAATTTACCCTGTTGGTCATGGCAGAGGACTACCCCTCCTTTCCCCTCCATTTTCCACCATCTTCTATAGATGGGAATCACATGTATATTTAACTCACAACAGTAGCCAGAAAGAATAATTTTGCAGTGGAGTAGAATTTCCCTTTTAACTCCAAACTGTATGAAATGCTATGTTTTTAGAGTTGTCTCTGGGACAGTCACTCACAATCTGGTGTATGGGCAGGATTTCTAAGTATCAACACTGCTGACATCTGAGCTGGACAATTGTTCACGGCAGCAGGCTGGTCTATGTATTGCAGTATATTTAGTAGCATCTCTGGTCTCTAACTAATAGATGCCAGGTATGACAGAAAAATGTTTCCAGACATTGTCAAATGTCCCCTGGGAACATAGGCAAAATTGCCCCAGTTAAGATTCACTGGTGCATAGGTTTGTAAGAATTCAGCCCATAGAAGAATTACAATATTCACACTGAACCTTCCATTTACCACACTGAGTATCATTCATTTTGACATTTATACAATGACAAGTATTTCAGATTTGGCTTATGTCTAGGAGTTTAATTATATATAATATACCCTAATGCCAAGTAGAATTTTCTATTGAAGTCAGTTTCTGTGGAATAGTCATAACTAGTTTCCTGTATTGCTTTGGGCAAAAGAGAAAAGTAAGGTCTGACACACATTCTGCAATAGACGTCTGTATAAATGGTCCTTGCTGGCTCACACCAAGTCTCAGCTCTAGGAAAATTGTTTTGTCTGACTCACATTTTCTGTGAGTTTACTCTTTGACTAACATAGCCTGGGGGTTGGGGAAGTTGAAGTGTGTGGTGTTTTTGTTTTAAAGGCTTTTCCTGGAATTGAACAAAATATTGTTGGACAAAACCCAGTGTGGATAAAAGGAAGTTCATGAAAATATAAGGTAAAACACGAAAGTTCAAAGTCAAGAACATATCACAAAGTCCAGGGATTCCCTATTCATGCAAAGGAAATTAATCAGAAAACCAGGTATTTTCAAGTTGAATTTTATTAGGATATTTCTGCTCCCTTTGCTAGGAAGATATCCATTCTCAGGAACTCAAGCTAAAAGAAAGGCTTCATTGGAAACAAAGGCAGAGTCAATACAGTTAAAAGTGAAAAGTCAGTCATGGAAAATTAGTATATTAAAATTCCTTTGGAATTACAAGGCACTGGCAACCCACTCCAGTACTCTTGCCTGGAAAATCCCATGGATGGACGGGCCTGGTAGGCTGCAGTCCATGGGGTCGCTAGGAGTCAGATACGACTAAGCGACTTCACTTTCACTTTTCATTTTCATGTACTGGAGAAGGAAATGGCAACCCACTCCAGTGTTCTTGCGTGGAGAATCCCAGGGACGGGGAGCCTGGTGGGCTGCCATCTATGGGGTCGCACAGAGTCGGACACGACTGAAGCGATTTAGCAGCAGCAGCAGCCCCGATTGATAGCACAAAAATGATGGCGCATTGTTAGGTAGGTAGGATAGGGAAAAGGAATCCAAAATGGCAGTGGCTAAAAGATAATATGCTACTGGAGATCAGTGGAGAAATACTCCAGAAAGAATGAAGGGATGGAGCCAAAGCAAAAAGAATACCCAGCTGTGGATGTGTCTGGTGATAGAAGCAAAGTCCGATGCTGTAAAGAGAAATACTGCATAGGAACCTGGAATGTCAGGTCCATGAATCAAGGCAAATTGGAAGTGGTCAAACAAGAGATGGCAAGAGTGAATGTCGACATTCTAGGAATTAGTGAACTAAAATGGACTGGAATGGGTGAATTTAACTCAGAGGACCATTATATCTACTACTGTGGGCAGGAATCCCTCAGAAGAAATGGAGTAGCCATCACGGTCAACAAAAGAGTCCGAAATGCAGTACTTGGATGCAATCTCAAAAACGACAGAATGATTTCTGTTCGTTTCCAAGGCAAACCATTCAATGTCACAGTAATCCAAGTCTATGCCCCAACCAGTAACGCTGAAGAAGCTGAAGTTGAATGGTTCTATGAAGACCTACAAGACCTTTTAGAACTAACACCCAAAAAAGATGTCCTTTTCATTATAGGGGACTGGAATGCAAAAGTAGGAAGTCAAGAAACACCTGGAGTAACAGGCAAATTTGGCCTTGGAATACAGAATGAAGCAGGGCAAAGACTAATAGAGTTTTGCCCAGAAAATGCACTGGTCATAGCAAATACCCTCTTCCAACAACACAAGAGAAGACTCTAAACATGGACATCACCAGATGGTCAACACCGAAATCAGATTGATTATATTCTTTGCAGCCAAAGATGGAGAAGCTCTATACAATCAGCAAAAACAAGACCAGGAGCTGACTGTGGCTCAGACCATGAACTCCTTATTGCCAAATTCAGACTGAAATTGAAGAAAGTAGGGAAAACCACTAGACCATTCAGGTATGACCTAAATCAAATCCCTTATGATTATACAGTGGAAGTGAGAAATAGATTTAAGGGCCTAGATCTGATAGATAGAGTGCCTGATGAACTATGGAATGAGGTTCGTGACACTGTACAGGAGACAGGGATCAAGACCATCCCCATGGAAAAGAAATGCAAAAAAGCAAAATGGCTGTCTGGGGAGGCCTTACAAATAGCTGTGAAAAGAAGAGAAGCGAAAAGGAAAGGAGCAAAGGAAAGATATAAACATCTGAATGCAGAGTTCCAAAGAATAGCAAGAAGAGATAAGAAAGCCTTCTTCAGTGATCAATGCACAGAAAGAGAGGAAAACAACAGAATGGGAAAGACTAGGGATCTCTTCAAGAAAATCAGAGATACCAAAGGAACATTTCATGCAAAGATGGGCTCGAAAAAGGACAGAAATGGTATGGACTTAACAGAAGCAGAAAATATTAAGAAGAGGTGGCAAGAATACACAGAAGAACTGTACAAAAAAGATCTTCACGACCAAGATAATCATGATGGTGTGATCACTGACCTAGAGCCAGACATCCTGTGTGAAGTCAAGTGGGCCTTAGAAAGCATCACCACGAACAAAGCTAGTGGAGGTGATGGAATTCCAGTGGAGCTATTCCAAATCCTGAAAGATGATGCTGTGAAAGTGCTGCACTCTATATGCCAGCAAATTTGGAAAACTCAGCAGTGGCCACAAGATTGGAAAAGGTCAGTTTTCACCCCAACCCCAAAGAAAGGCAATGCCAAAGAATGCTCAAACTACCGCACAACTGCACTCATCTCACACGCTAGTAAAGTCATGCTCAAAATTCTCCAAGCCAGGTTTCAGCAATATGTGAACCGTGAACTTCCTGATGTTCAAGCTGGTTTTAGAAAAGGCAGAGGAACCAGAGATCAAATTGCCAACATCCGCTGGATCATGGAAAAGCAAGAGAGTTTCAGAAAAACATCTATTTCTGCTTTATTGACTATGCCAAAGCCTTTGACTGTGTAGATCACAATAAACTGTGGAAAATTCTGAAAGAGATGGAATACCAGACCACCTAATCTGCCTCTTGAGAAATTTGTATGCAGGTCAGGAAGCAACAGTTAGAACTGGACATGTAACAACAGACTGGTTCCAAATAGGAAAAGGAGTTTGTCAAGGCTGTATATTATCACCCTGTTTATTTAACTTCTATGCAGAGTACATCATGAGAAACGCTGGACTGGAAGAAACACAAGTTGGAATCAAGATTGCTGGGAGAAATATCAATAACCTCAGATATGCAGATGACACCACCCTTATGGCAGAATGTGAAGAGGAACTCAAAAGCCTCTTGATGGAAGTGGAAGTGGAGAGTGAAAAGGTTGGCTTAAAGCTCAACATTCAGAAAACGAAGATCATGGCGTCTGGTCCCATCACTACATGGGAAATAGATGGGGAAACAGTGGAAACAGTGTCAGACTTTCTTTTTCTGGGCTCCAAAATCACTGCAGATGGTGACTGTAGCTGTGAAATTAAAAGACGCTTACTCCTTGGAAGGAAAGTTATGACCAACCTAGATAGCATATTCAAAAGCAGAGACATTACTTTGCCAACAAAGTTTCGCCTAGTCAAGGCTATGGTCTTTCCTGTGGTCATGTATGGATGTGAGAGCTGGACTGTGAAGAAGGCTGAGTGCCGAAGAATTGAAGCTTTTGAACTGTGGTGTTGGAGAAGACTCTTGAGAGTCCCTTGGACTGCAAGGAGATACAACCAGTCCATCCTGAAGGAGATCAGCCCTGGGATTTCTATGGAAGGAAAGAAGCTAAAGCTGAAATTCCAGTATTTTGGCCACCTCATGGGAAGAGTTGACTTATTGGAGAAGACTCTGATGCTGGGAGGGATTGAGGGCAGGAGGAGAAGGGGACGACAGAGGATGAGATGGCTGGATGGCATCACTGACTCAATGGTGACCTCCAGGAGTTGGTGATGGACAGGGAGGCCTGGTGTGCTGCGATTCATGGGGTTGCAAAGAGTCAGACAGGACTGAGCAACTGATCTGATCTGATCTGAAAAGACAAGGAAGGGAAAAGCGTGCCAAAATAGAACAAAGGAAGGTCTGAGGACCAGAGTGAAGACTTCAGGTAGAACAAACAGCACTCCTGGCTAAGCCCAATTTGCATAGGGCAGGCCCAGGTGGAAGAAAAAAACATATCAAAGGAGGAGCCAAAGCGCTTTCTCGCTCTTTCTCTCCCGCATGCATGCGCTCTTTCTTTCTCTCTCCCTCTCCCTTCCCCACACGCTCCTCCAATCTCTTCTCTTCAAGTCTTTGGGTCGGCATGCCCTCACGCTTCGAGGATGGATTCTCCTGCTATCTTCTAAATAAAATAGAGCTATAACACTGATTTGTCCAAGACCTGAGAGCTGTGACGCGCTGAGGGCTTTAATGTCCATCGCTCCAAATCTTTGTTGTGACGAGACAAAGAACTGAGGAACATACACTCCTGTGACAGC
This sequence comes from Tragelaphus eurycerus, assembly GCA_935064755.1. NCBI lineage: Eukaryota > Metazoa > Chordata > Mammalia > Artiodactyla > Bovidae > Tragelaphus > Tragelaphus eurycerus. Next base: position 53,611,568 of record CAKXYN010000002.1, on the reverse strand, counting down.
ATCATTACAATTTTGCCTACTATTTGAATTATATTCTGGATAAAGTAGCAAAAAGGAAGACTGTTTTGACACAGCTTCAGATCAGATCAGATCAGTCGCTCAGTCGTGTCCGACTCTTTGCGACCCCATGAACCACAGCACGCCAGGCCTCCCTGTCCATCACCAGCTCTCGGAGGTCACTCAGACTCGCATCCATCGAGTCAGTGATGCCATCCAGCCATCTCATCCTCTGTCGTCCCCTTCTCCTCCTGCCCCCAATCCCTCCCAGCATCAGAGTCTTCTCCAATGAGTCAACTCTTCGCATGAGGTGGCCAAAATACTGGAGTTTCAGCTTTAGCATCATTCCTTCTAAAGAAATTCCAGGATTGAGCTCCTTCAGAATGGACTGGTTGGATCTTCTTGCAGTCCAAGGGACTCTCAAGAGTCTTCTCCAACACCACAGTTCAAAAGCATCAATTCTTCGGCGCTCAGCCTTCTTCACAGTCCAGCTCTCACATCCATACATGACCACAGGAAAGACCATAGCCTTAACTAGGCGAACCTTTGTTGGTAAAGTAATGTCTCTGCTTTTGAATATGCTATCTAGGTTGGTCATAACTTTCCTTCCAAGGAGCAAGCGTCTTTTAATTTCATGACTGCAGTCACCATCTGTAGTGATTTTGGAGCCCAGAAAAACAAAGTCTGACACTGTTTCCACTGTTTCCCCATCTATTTCCCATGCAGTGATGGGACCAGATGCCATGATCTTCGTTTTCTGAATGTTGAGCTTTAAGCCAACCTTTTCACTCTCCACTTTCACTTTCATCAAGAGGCTTTTTAGCCCCTCTTCACTTTCTGCCAAAAGAGTGGTGTCATCTGCATATCTGAGGTTATTGATATTTCTCCCGGCAATCTTGATTCCAACTTGTGTTTCTTCCAGTCCAGCATTTCTCATGATGTACTCTGCATATAAGTTAAATAAACATGGTGACAATATGCAGCCTTGACGTACTCCTTTTCCTATTTGGAACCAGTCTGTTGTTCCATGACCAGTTCTAACTGTTGCTTCCTGACCTGCATACAGATTTCTTAAGAACCCTTATGATTATACAGTGGAAGTGAGAAATAGATTTAAGGGCCTAGATCTGATAGATAGAAAGAAATGACACAGCTTGGGTTCTTATAATGTCATTCTCTGTCTTCTTGTGAATAGTCCATTTTTGTATAATGCTGAAGAAATCACATTTTCATTTTTCTGTAGTTCATTATGGCTCATTGCTGTAGCAACTGCCAAACCAGTCAATTTGTATAAATAATAGAACAAGCTTCTATTGTCTCTCATCTGACACAGTGCCAACTAGTTGGTCTACCTTTTCCAAAAGGGAAATCATGTTTTTAAACCTTTATCTAATTTTAATGTCCCTGGAGTTATACAGAGTAAATTATTTTGGAACACTGAACTGAGTGTATATAGTCAAGCACTTATCCCTTTAAATTAGGTCATATAAAGACTACTGATTTCCATGTTGCCATTAGATAAAGAACAAACCCTATGTGAGTATTTGCAAGCCCAAGTGAATTTATTTTCCTTGTGATATTTTATAACAGTGGCAATTCAGTGACCTTGGTTTTTCTAAATTATCTCCCAGCACATCAAGTAGTGTTTGTCTAATTCAGATTGCTGGAATAAATCACCCCTCCCTGAAGAGGAAAGAAATGACTATCTGCTTCTTGTTTTGCAGTTTTAATTCTCAGCTTGGTTTTTGCCTTTTAGCATCATGATGGCAGTGAAAAGAACAAAAACAAATCTCTTATACTGGATTCAAGTCAAAACATCCAAAATATACAAAACAGAAACATTCAATGGTTAAATAAGCTAAGGGTCTGTGGAAAGCAAGTGGATCCACAGCTATAGCAGCATCTTTACATACCCATATGATAGGGCTATGGTCTTTCCTGTGGTCATGTATGGATGTGAGAGCTGGACTGTGAAGAAGGCTGAGCGCCGAAGAATTGATGCTTTTGAACTGTGGTGTTGGAGAAGACTCTTGAGAGTCCCTTGGACTGCAAGGAGATCCAACCAGTCCATTCTGAAGGAGATCAGCCCTGGGATTTCTTTGGAAGGAATGATGCTAAAGCTGAAACTCCAGTATTTTGGCCACCTCATGCGAAAAGCTGACTCATTGGAGAAGACTCTGATGCTGGGAGGGATTGGGGGCAGGAGGAGAAGGGGACGACAGAGGATGAGATGGCTGGATGGCATCACTGACTCGATGAATGTGAGTCTGAGTGACCTCCGAGAGCTGATGATGGATAGGGAGGCCTGGCGTGCTGCAGTTCATAGGGTCGCAAAGAGTCAGACACGACTGAGCGACTGATCTGATCTGATCTGATGATAGGACCTGCATGCCTGAAGTTCTTAGATAGAGATTTATTCCTTTGAATAGTAATTGATCTTTCTACAAGGTCCCTTTGCTATTTTTAAATGTTTTATTTAGGGTTTATTTTAGATTTATGGAAAAGTTGCCAAGACAGTACAAGAGAGCTCCCATACACTCTTTATTCAACTCCCCTAATGCTAACTTTTCACATAATCCTGGTACATTTGTCAATACTTAGAAATTAGCATTCAGATTTTTCTTATAGCAACCTCCTTCCACCCCATAGTAGAATTTATTAAATTACCAACCAACTCTATTATGAGCTCATTTATTACATCAATTTTCTTCTGGAAGGAAAAGATAAAGGCAGCATAAAATCCTGGGCATGTGAGGGTACATAAAGGAATTGTGAGAGGAAGGAAATGCTGCCAAGAAAGGAGGTAACAAATCAAAACCAAAGACATTCAATTTTGCCTGGGGCAGGCCCTGTGCAGCTATGTGTAATTAGTGTCCTCAATTACTACATCTGACAAACTAATTTTCATTTGAAAGAAAACAACAAATCATTAATTATGGTAATAAGTCACAGGTTAAATCTCTGTTTGTGGATTCTACATGCTCCATGATCTGTGCCCTTGGTCAGCCACCATTTTGCTCCCTCAGCCTTTCCAGCTCTTTACTCCTGGGGGTCCTGTGTTAAGACATCTCTGATTGTTCAGCCCTGGACAGTATCACTCTCTGCCTCTGTAGAACCAGTTCAGAACCAACTCTGTTATGCATGCATGCACACATGCATGCTCAGTTGTCTCTGACTCTTTGTGACCCCAAGGACTATAGTCTTCCAGGCTCCTCTGTCCATGGGATTTTCTGGGCAAGAATACTGGAGTGGGCATGGGATTTTCTGGGCAAGAATACTGGAGTGGGTTGCCATTTCCTCTTCCCTGGGGTCTTCCTGACTCAAGGATCAAACCTGCGTCTTCTGCATCTCCTGCACTGGCAGGCTGATTCTTTACCATGAGCCTAAATACCATTCGTCCCTGTGAGGCCCTTAGTATGTACATGCTTGTTCTGATAGCTACTTGAAAGCAGAGTTGTATTTTAAGAAGCAGCCAAGCTTTGAAGACAAATTTGGGTTTAAATCTTAGCTACCACTTAATAAGTCTTAATTGTGAGCAAATTAATCTTCCCATGCCTCGGTTTACTCATTTATAAAACAGCAATAATTGAGCCTATCTTTGTTGGGGGGACTAATGAGAAGATCCGCATGAGTATGCAATTGTTCCTGACACCCAGAAGATCAATTTCACCCCTGTTCTTAAAACCAATCCTGGAGTTAGGCAGGACAAAGGCCACTGTTAACAGCAATAGGGCCTCAGGGAACAGCTCTGATTCTTGTGAAGCCATGCTTTCCTCTGTGTTTCCTTCACTATCAGGCAGATCTGAGACCCTTTCCTCACAGGAACATCCCTCCTTCTCTCCTCCCCACACTGTCTCACTGGATTTAAGACTTCCACCTAGGTACACGCACTAAGACCTCCTGGTTATAATGTCAGGCACTGCTCTGGGCAGCAGGGCTAAAGCAATGAACACAAGATGCTTGTTGTCCTCAAGAAGTTTACACCATAGTCTTCATAGCCAGAGTTCCAGATGCAAACCATCCTTTCTCTGCCTTCCCAGCTTGGCTACCTAAATTTTTCACTGGGCTCCAGCTATGGGAAACTCCAATGTCAGTGCTGTCCTCTTGGTCTGTTCTGTTCCCTGCCTGACTTAGAGCCTCTGGCTATTCTCTGCCATAGGGTCAGTGTCCTGAGCTTTGGTGCCAGACCTATCCCCTCCTTTCTACTTGCTTTCCATATGTCATGGGGTGCCACACATGATCACCACACTGAGTATAGAGTTGCAATTTATAACAGCAATAAAAACATCCATGGTGTTATAACCTTACTAGTAATAATAAAGTGTCAGAATTATCCACCTTAAGTAACTGATTTATAGATTCAAATACTTTGTACCTCTAGGTCTCTTTGACCCGGAATAGGAAATATTTGGGGAATCCCATAGCTAATGTTTATTTAACTTATATGCAGAGTACATCATGAGAAATGCTGGACTGGAAGAAACAGAAGTTGGAATCAAGATTGCCGGGAGAAATATCAATAACCTCAGATATGCAGATGACACCACTCTTATGGCAGAAAGTGAAGAGGGGCTAAAAAGCCTCTTGATGAAAGTGAAAGTGGAGAGTGAAAAGGTTGGCTTAAAGCTCAACATTCAGAAAACGAAGATCATGGCATCTGGTCCCATCACTGCATGGGAAATAGATGGGGAAACAGTGGAAACAGTGTCAGACTTTGTTTTTCTGGGCTCCAAAATCACTGCAGATGGTGACTGCAGCCATGAAATTAAAAGACGCTTACTCCTTGGAAGGAAAGTTATGACCAACCTAGATAGCATATTCAAAAGCAGAGACATCACTTTGTCAACAAAGGTTCGCCTAGTCAAGGCTATGGTCTTTCCTGTGGTCATGTATGGATGTGAGAGCTGGACTGTGAAGAAGGCTGAGCGACGAAGAATTGATGCTTTTGAATTGTGGTGTTGGAGAAGACTCTTGAGAGTCCCTTGGACTGCAAGAAGATCCAACCAGTCCATTCTGAAGGAGATCAATCCTGGAATTTCTTTAGAAGGAATGATGCTAAAGCTGAAACTCCAGTATTTTGGCCACCTCATGCGAAGAGTTGACTCATTGGAGAAGACTCTGATGCTGGGAGGGATTGAGGGCGGGAGGAGAAGGGGACGACAGAGGATGAGATGGCTGGATGGCATCACTGACTCGATGGATGCGGGTCTGAGTGACCTCCGGGAGCTGGTGATGGACAGGGAGGCCTGGTGTGCTGCAGTTCATGGGGTCGCAAAGAGTCGGACACGACTGAGCGACTGATCTGATCTGATCTGATCTGATAGCTAATGATATTCCTACTTTCAAATCATTCATTGTCTATCAATAATATGCATTTTAAATGAAGATATCTGATTATATATGAAGCAACTATAATTAGAAATATGGCAAAGTTATACTGTTCAACAAATTGTGCCTCTGTGGGAATAAACCCATTCTTCTGCAATACATGCGGCTCCATCAGTATTCCTTCCTTACCTACCTCATTTACAGCCTGAAGCCTGCTTTGATTTCCTCTAACCACCTAACCATTTCCTACCTCAGGATCTTGGCATGTGCTGTGCAATTACATTTGGGACATTCTCTTCTACAGGCTAACTCCTAGACATCCAGATGTCTCATATTTAATGTATTCCTCAGAGAGGCCTTTATTACCTCTCTGACTAAATCAAATTTCTTGTTACAGCTGCTCATTTTAGCTTTCACTCCTTTGTGGCCTTTGTCACAACTATAATTATTTTATTTGCGAGAAGTATAGTGGAGTAGTTAAGAGAACAAAATGCTTGATTTAAATCTGATTTCAGTACTTATTGGGATAAATCACATGAATAAATAACAATTTCTCTGTACCTCACCAATAATAGTACCTACCTCACAGAGTTGTGGTGCACTGTTAGCTACAATAATATGATTTAATACAATAATAACAACAATAGTAATACAAGTTCTATGGCAGGGACCACTTCTATTTGTTCACTCATGCATATTTATTTCTAGGGCTTGGCATAATCTATGGCACATAGTTCATGATCAATAAACATCTGCTGAATTACTGATATCACAAACAAAATAAATACAAATCAAGTTTCCTCTTGGTCAAAGTTTATCATTTAGATAGAGGGAAAAGTTGCTTGCTGCGTTCCCTGGTGTAGTGGTAAAGAACCCACCAGTCAATGCAGGAGATGCAGGTTTGATCTCTGGGTCAGGAAGATCCTCTGGAGAAAGAAATGGCAACCCATTCCAGTACTCTTGCCTAGGAAATTTCATGGACAGAGGAACCTGGTGTGTTACAGCCCGTGGGGTTGCATAAAGTTGGACATATGTCTTGCAACTAAACAACAAAAGTTCCTTGTATGTAAATTAAGTAAGAAAACAAAGGCAAAGGCAACATAAAAGATCAAAAACTTTCACAAGTTCAGGAAGGAAAAAAGTAGGGGACACGATTTATTATACTCAAAATCTAGCCATAGGTTCTTGAAAAATACTTTTTAGAAGGAAAAAATAAAAATGATCATGTGTTAAAAATTATCATTTTCAGTAACAAAATACAACAAGGTGTGATCAAATAAACAGAAGTAAAATTGGTATTTACCTTATATGATATATGCATATATTCTTTAACAGGTATATGAGGATATTCAAATATTAAGAGCATAAAGGAAAATACTAAAGGAATACTACTGTAAAACAAACTACAACCCTCTAATTGACCTTTTTCTATAAACTTGGATTTTCACATATTGGATTTAGTCTTAGACCAAGGCTAAACAGAATTTAAATTAAATATACAAACACTCTAAAAATCACAAAATTCAAGATACCCAAATGTAAAATTTTGAGAAGCATTTTGTTTAGCAGCAAAGGATAATACTAGCACTGTGCATTAAATCTCTAGGAAAATAAACTAAGCTTCTAAGTAACAACATAATTGCAAGTCTCCTTATGAAATCAGACTGCCAGTTCCATTTAAATGCTTGGATTGGCTTCAGGAGTAGGTATATAACTACATCTGAAATATCCAATCAGGGATTTAAAAAGTGCACCTTTCAAATAAAATGTAGATACAAGAATTCCTGCAATGCTTATTTTACTGAACAAAAACAAAGCCTCCAAAGTAATCATGGTCACAATAAAGCTATTTTAAAAATGCTGCCACTTTTTAAGATGAAGTAAACCAATACTATTTGCTTCACATGGTAATATATCCTATCATGTTATTTTCATATTTCTAATCAATATGTAGTAGGAACATTCCCAGGCCCCATTTCCAAGTGAATTTAAATTTGGATCAAAATGGAATGATCACAGATGTATGAACAACAAAGTTTTGAGTCTCTCTTGTGGGTTAAAAAAAAAGAAGTTAGCTTAACTTTTTTTTTCTCTAAAACTGTTTCCAGATTTATGATTATAGCATTGAAATACTCCATCTTTATTCCTATCAAACTCACACTTTAAAAACACATTTCCAGTTGCTGCTTTTCCCTTACCATTTTGCTTTATCTTTTTGTTCATAACAGTGATTCACAATGCTAATGATTAAAACACCTATTAATATATCTAGCCCTTTTAACTCATCTTAACTCTTATCCCATTCATTGCTTTCACTTAATGCTTCTTCATATGCTAGGTGTCTTGCTTACACTTAGTGTTAGTCTTCATATAATAAACACTTAGAGGTTGGAGATCAGGTGATTAACGAACTATGAAATAATAAAAGACACCTGACAGAAGTGATGATAATTGAAAAATTATGAGAATAACTCCATGACTTTGCCTAGTGCTCCGTCAGTTGATTCCACAAATATCTTTTGGCACCGTCTAGATGTAAGGATTTATGCTATGTTCTATGGGGGACAGACAGATATTTTGGTCATCTGATGTGAACAGCTGACTCATTCACTGGAAAAGTCCCTGATGCTGAGAAAGACTGAGGGCAGAAAAAGAGGGCATCAGAGGATGAGATGGCTGGATGGCATCACCAATGAAATGGACATGAACTTGGGTAAACCTCAGGAGATGGGAGGGACAGAGAGGCCTAGCATGCTGCAGTACATGGGGTCACAAAGAGCTGGACATGACTGGGTGAATGAACAAGAACAAATAGGGGATAAATACCCAAACCTTGTTAAATTGCCTAAAGACTGCGGCTTGATATCTAGCTTCTAAGGCTAGAAGGAACTTAAAAACATGCAGAATTTTCCAGAAAGTTCTACAGATTATAACGGGTGAAGATTGTTACGAGACTTGATGACAACCTTGACTCTTACATTTCCAAGACAACAGGAACGAGCAAGATTATATATCTCAGGATGCTGTCATTTTTTTCCTCTGCTCCTCTCCTAGCAACAGATGCAGTTACAAGAAATGCTTTAGAAATTGGGGTTCATTTTTAAAAGGTAGAAATTTTTATAAAGGGTGAAAATTGCACCCAAAAATATCTCAGGGCTATGAAAACCATTGAGAATCTTTGAGTTCTGTGTCTAAGATCTTCAAATGATGTGTAATCAGAAAGGAGCCCTACATCACGTAATTAACTTCACCTTCACTCCTGCCAAGGGAGACAGAGTCTATCTGTCTCATTTATTTCTACCCATTTATTTCCCATTTCTACCCATTTCTACCCATTTATTTCTTCTTCTTGTAAGGGAAAAAATTTCCTACTGTTGGAATATTTTTAAAGTATTCATATTTTTATCTTTGAGACTTGTTTCTTTATTGCCAGTATAGCAAAAGTTGATTCCATTTGGGGGTTAATAAAAAGGTTATTTCAAGTACATATAAGAATAAATTATGTCTAACTCAACCATCATGACTGATAATGAAGCCAAAATATTAATGAAGCAAAATCTCAAATTTCATCAGAAGTTGTTGGACACATTATCTATTTCAAATAGAATGTCACTAAATAGTGGTCTGAAAAGAAACCCATAATTTATGCTCTGAATCTCTGACAAATTAGGAGTAATGCCTCTTACACTATGCAGGTCACAGCCTGTTAGGTAAACATTTCTTACTGTGTGGCAGCAACAGTGCATATATTAGTTATGTAAATGTGAAATCTACATACAATTTCCAGGTTAGAATACGTTTAAAGAATATGGTCATAAATAATGTGAAGTTATACCAACCCTGATTCTGCGATGTCTGGGCATCCACAAATTATTTATAAGGAATAAGAAGCAAATTTTTTAGACAGATCTAATGAACTAATACATGATGTCACTAAGAAATAATACAGCAGCTAGTAACAGTTTATTTCTTGCTAACAAATGAAACTCCTAAATCTTAAATGTTGGTGCAATGACAAGTTAGAAAACAGCATCCCAGGTTACTCAGTGCAGGGTGGCTCTTCATAACTCATTTATCTCTATTATTGTATGAAAATCACATCCAGTCAAGACATTTTTAATTTGGAAGAATGAACAAATGATTGTGGATGAAAGAGCAATTATTCCTGATCCAGAGGTCTAGAGGAGACTTGTCTTTCATGAAGGAATTTCAGGTTGAGTAAAATAACACATCAGGGTCAAGGAGCAATTCAAACTCTAAGGGAAAAAAAAAATCTAGATTCTATCCTTGGTTTTATAACCAACAGTCTGGGTGAATGAATCTGGGCAAGTGATAATAGTATAACCTCTCCAAGCCCCAGAGTCTTCATCTGTGAAATGGAAGCAATAGCTGGCCTGCCTAATCTCACAGGTTGAGATGGATATCAAATAAGGCGAACAATATGAAAGTGTTTTGTAAGTACTAGAAGACTCAATACATGTAGAAAAGTAAAATGTAATTTCCCAAGAATCAACATTTTTTTTAACCAACAATATGAAAGTGTTTTGTAAGTACTAGAAGACTCAATACATGTAGAAAAGTAAAATGTAATTTCCCAAGAATCAACATTTTTTTTAACCAACCAACATTTTTTTAACCAACATTTTTTTAGATACATGAGTGTGCATGGCATGTGAATACATAAGTGTGGGCATATATATGCATAAAAGCATATGAAAGGCATATGTGCTTTCAATTTTGTAAAATGGTCAACAGTTGAACTTGGCCTCCATTTTCAATGTTCCATTCCTCTCGTCTGAGTATTTAAAACAATGTACCAGGGTGTGTGCCAGAGAAAGGAGTGGGTCCACCCCCCAAATTCTCCTGAATACACCAGCCAGCTTCCAGCAATTTGGATTTTTATTAAATATTTTTAAAATTGAAGTACAGTTAATTTACAATGTTGTGCTAGTTTCAGGTGTACAGCAAAATGATCCCCAGATATATACATATATACACACACACACACTTTTTCAGATTCTTTTCCACTATAGCTTACTGCAAAATACTTAATATACTTCCCTGTGCTAAACAGTAGGTCCATGCTGTTTATTTTAAATACAGTGGTGTGTATATGCGATCCCAAACTCCCAATTTATCTCCCCCACCATACCCTTTGGTAATCATGAATTTGTTTTCTATGTCTATGAGTCTATTTATGCTTTGTAAATTTATTTCTACTATTTTTTTAAGATTCCACATGTAAGTGATATCACATGATATCTTTCTTTCTCTGTCTGACTTACTTCACTTAATATGATAAACTCTAGGCCTAATCTAAGAGTTCTTCTATTAACAGTAGCCACTGGTCTGATGGTGGCTTAATCTTGGGGGTGTGCAGATTATTCACATTTTCCTAGGTCACAGACTCTTTAAACTTGTCAAAAGGTGCTTTAATTGGTCACATATCCAGTTTTAAAATGAATAATAAGCCAAAATGGTTGGATTTTTACTTAAGGGATATGAGGATATGGTCATAGAGGTGTTTAGAAAAATGCTGGACAAGCAAGGAGGAGCTGGAAGGGAGAATGGAATGTTTAACCAAGGGCTTTCCTTATCAGATATTCCAAGGGGATGAATGCTGACTCACTATCATTTATATATATATTTTTTAACTCAAAAGAGAAAATGTGTGGAAGAAAACACATGGATTTTGAGTTGCTGAATAAGGAATAATCAAGGTTATATATCTTTGGGAAGTTTTTACCCATCCTGAAAAAATGCCCTATTTATTGTTAAATAAAATACAGTACGTATTCTTACAGAAATTTATATAAAATAATGCTTAGTTTTTCATATGAGAAGATCATAATACTATAAAATGTATTTGAAAAATAGAGAAAGAACCAAATATTTCACTAATGTCTGAGATAAGTGCTGGATAACCAGTGTATCTATGTATAGTTACTGGAGAAAGAGGAAAGGGGACCTCAGTTAAGCTCACTGGTTAAAGTACTTATCCTGGTATCAAGAGGGAACGGAGCTCCCTGTAAGTACTTTTTAAAAGACAGTCATAAAATATAATTTACCCCTTTCACATTCTAAAACAAAGAAGAAAAATAAACAGTGAACTGAATAACCATCAAAAGAATCTGAAAAATAAATTGCCTCTTATTTAAATAAAAACAAAAATTCATTTCTCTTTTTCTTGGCATTAAAAATCAAGTACCCCTGTAACTAAATTTTCAAGAGTCAGTATAACCTCTTCAGGATAGGTTAAGTCGGGAAAAGTGTCTCTCCCTTAATATCCTAACATCCATGCTCATTCATTAACAAGTATTTTCTGACACCTACTGTGTTACAGGCTCCATGCAAATGCTAGAGAGAAAAAGACAAATAATACACAGCTTTCAAGTGAATGAGGTCACAGATTAATGGAGAGAGACACATGAAATGACAACGAAGTAAGTGCAATGGCAGCTCAAAAGAAGGACTTTTAGCCTGAATGGGGAGAATAAGAGGTGACATCCAGATTTAGTTATAATTGGTAACTGAGAAGTTGTCAGATTTTAAGGATGGTGAATTGAATGCTAACATTAACATCCACTGCTTCCTGAAACCTCCCTAAAGTACAGTAAAAGATTTTTGAAAAAGGCAAAATCCCAAAGACCCAAGAAGACAGGAGAGGTGACAAAAACATCAAAATTTGAGATACTGGAAAGCAGATGAATGAGCTGCAACTAACCTAGAACACACTGAAACACTGAATGTGAAGCCAGCAATGGGTAGGCTGAAAGAGACTCAGAAATTAGTATCACCAGATTCCCTTTGATGTTAGAGACCCTTTGTTGAAGTCTATTTAAGAAGCTTCCTTTAAGAGTTCCTCTCCTCAGTTCGAGGTAGCTCAGTGACAGGCCCTCATCACACCTGCAAGACTGGACGTTTATTCTCCAGAAACTCCAGGCACATTTGAAGGCAGTCCACCACAAAGCAAATAGAAATAAAAGTTTATATACTAAGTGAGATCCCCAGACTCCTTTATTGGTTCACAGAAGACTGGAAACTAGATATACACCCTTCCTCAGGTGAAGGAACATCTCTTTTGGAAACTCTGTCTTGCCCCAAAGAAAAATCTAAAGATACTAAAATCTGAGATCCTCAAGCAATCAGCCAAGCCAGACCAACCCACAGTGAGGACAACTACTTTTGAAAGAAAGGCCAACCTTTCTCATCACTACCTCTATCCCTCTTCACTTCTCCAACAAGAATTTCCTAAAGATTTTGTAGGGTCTTATAACTAAAGATCACTGGATTTTTGAGGAAATTCTTTATTATGAAAGAGGGACTGAAACAAACAAGCAGGCAAAAATTAAAAAGTAGTGATTACACAGGATACAAATTTAAAAAATGGTTCAGCTAAAATATTTCTATAAAATATAAATACTCAAAAGGAAAACATACTAGAAATTTGAAATATTATAGCAGAGCTGAAAGACCAATAAAGGATTTCGAAGATAAAGCTGAGGAAATCACTCAGTTCAGTTCAGTTGTTCAGTCGTGTCTGACTCTTTGCGACACCATGAATTGCAGCACGCCAGGCCTCCCTGTCCATCACCAGCTCCCGGAGTTCACTCAGACTCACGTCCATCGAGTTGGTGATGCCATCCAGCTATCTCATCCTCTGTCATCCCCTTCTCCTCCTGCCCCCAATTCCTCCCAGCATCAGAGTCTTTTCCAATGAGTCAGCTCTTTGCATGAGGTGGCCAAAGTACTGGAGTTTCAGTTTTAGCATCAGTCCTTCCAATTAACACCCAGGACTGATCTCCTTTAGGATGGACTGGCTGGATCTCCTTGCAGTCCAAGGGACTCTCAAGAATCTTCTATAACACCACAGTTCAAAAGCATCAATTCTTTGGCACTCAACTTTCTTCACTCCAACTCTTACATCCATATATGACCACTGGAAAGACCATAGCCTTGACTAGATGGACCTTTGTTGGCAAAGTAATATCTCTGCTTTTTAATATGCTGTCTAGGTTGGTCATAACTTTCCTTCCAAGGAGTAAGCGCCTTTTAATTTCATGGTTGCAGTCACCATCTGCAGTGATTTTGGAACCCCCCAAAATAAAGTCTGACACTATTTCCACTGTTTCCCCATCTATTTCCCATGAAGTGATGGGACCAGATGCCATGATCTTAGTTTTCTGAATGTTGAGCTTTAAGCCAACTTTTTCACTCTCCTCTTTCATCAAGAGGCTCTTTAGTTCCTCTTCACTTTCTGCCATAAGGGTGGTGTTATCTGCATATCTGAGGTTATTGATATTTCTCCCGGGAATCTTGATTCCAGCTTGTGCTTTTTCCAGCCCAGCGTTTCTCATGATGTACTCTGCATATAAGTTAATAAGCCGGGTGACAATATACAGCCTTGATGTACTCCTTTTCCTATTTGGAATCAGTCTGTTGTTCCATGTCCAGTTCTAACTGTTGCTTCCTGACCTGCGTATAGGTTTCTCAAAAGGCAGGTCAGGTGGTCTGGTATTCCCATTTCTTTCAGAATTTTCCACTGTTTATTGTAATCCACACAGTCAAAGGCGTTGGCATAGTCACTCAGAAGGTAGAAGCAAAAAGACAACTAGGTAGAAAGAAAAGTAAAGAAAACGAGAGGATCTGTACAAAATGTCAAACATTATGATAGAGGCATACCAGAAAGAGAGTAGAGAAAATGGGAATAGGAATAGGACAGATCCTCAGTAACATAATTCAATAGGATTTCCTAGTCCTGAAGAGCAATCATCTGCATATGGAAGAGCCCACTGAGGTTCTAGCAGAATGAATAAAAACAAAGCCATAATAGTCTACAGCATCATGAAATCCCACAAATCCTACAAGTAATATAACTTTGTAAAGAACAAAACTTTTCTCAGAATGGATGAAGAATCAGAATGGCCTTGGTCTTCTCAAGCTACACTGAGGGCTAGCAGGTACTGAAAATCCTCTTCCAATCCTGAGGGAAACACTTCCATTGGAGAATTCTATACACAATCAACCTATCAATCAAGAGGTAGAATTAAGACATTCTCAGTCCTACAAAGTCTCAAAACCCTTTTTCCTACTCAAGAATTTACTGGAGGATGCTATCTTTCAAATAACAAATCAATAACAATGACAGAAGCTGAAGAGGCTGCAGGGAATATATCATGAAAGAGGAATAGTAAAATAAAGAAAACTAGAGAAGCAAAGTGAGAGAGATAATGAGGAGATCCCAGGGTACCGGCTGTGCAGCCCTCCGAGAGTGGCCAGTCCAGGTTAGAACAGGCTAGGAGGCTACAGGAAAGAGTCTTGGGAAGTTTACATGGATGGAAAACCTAATAGGTTCAAATGTGTTGAGAGAACTAGTGGAGAGACAAATACTTAGAACAGAAAGCAAATAAAAAACAAGGAAATTATTAATTCTGGGGAAATAAAAAACTTAAGCAGGGAAGGAAATTACAGTGCAGTATATGACTCAGTTCTGAATGGTATTTATATAATCAGCATTACAGACTATTTATATTGATCCAACCAAAATCACAAAATAATATCCAGTCTCCCATTGTAAAAAAAAAAATCAAGAGATAATACCTAAAACTGGAAAATGAAGCACAGGCAAAATAAACATGTTATGTAGAGATATAGAAGAAAATACTGAAAGAATCAGCTAAAAAAACGATCCCTATTGTCACCATGGACAGCAGAAACATGCACACATGTGCACACGCACAGACAGACAGTAGAATATGTGACATGAATGGCTTCATCGGTAGGCAAAACCCGACTCGTATTTTTTTTTAACATATTTTTATATTGAGGTAAAAGTCACATAATATAAAATAGAGTATTTTAACCATATTTAACTATACCGTTCAGTGGCACTAAGCACATTCTTACTGTTGTATAACTCTCACTATCATCCAGCTCCCAAATTTTTCACCTTCCTAAACTGAAACTCTATCCCCATTAAACACTAGGTCCCTATGCCTCCCACCCCACTACCCCCACCCCTGGCTTCTGGCATCTACCAATGCACTTTCTGATGCTATGAATTTGACTATTCTAGGTACCTTGTATGTGCTAATTTGCTTCAGTTGTGTCCGACTCTGTGTGACCCTGTGGACTGTAGCCTGCCAGGCTTCCTCTGTTCATGGGATTCTCCAGGCAAGAATACTGGAGTGGGTTGCCATGCCCTCCTTCAGGGGAATCTTCCCAACCCAAGGATCGAACCCACATCTTTCACATCTCCTGCACTGGCAGGCTGGTTCTTTACCACTTGTGCCACCTGGGAAGTCCATCTTGTTAAAGCAGAATCAAATAATATTCGCACCTAGTGTATATTGGAATGCATTCTTGAGGTTAATTTAATATATGTCCTACTTGCATTTTTTTAAAGCCACTAAAAGTCAGATTTTCTCTTATGAGGAGTAGAACCTACTCCTAAATGATACAAATTCCAGGAATCATATATTTTCTGATTGATACTGTTTATAGAAATATACTACTTTTTAATAAATTCTTAATCTCACAGTTCATACCAGAAGGAACTACTTTGATCATCTTGCTGTTACCAATTCCTTTTCTTTAGTAATTTCCCCCTCCAAAACACCTATTCCTCAGTTCTCCAGTGTTGCTTTCTTTGCCCTCTGCTGACATGCCCTGGGCCCCCTCTGCTCTCCTGCGTGCATTTACTCTGCCCTTTGCCCTAAGCATTATGAAATCAATTACTTATTACACTACTAAGTAATGTCATTTCCTCTCATCCTTTTGTCAGTTGGGCCTTGAAAGCAATAGCTCATCCATCTTCTTTTCAGAGCAAGGCCCAAATAAGTAGGTCTTAAAATCATCACGACCTCAAGCTAGGTCTAATCAACTGTAACCAGAGGAAGGAGGAGAAGACATTTGTGTCAGTTACTTGCATATGTTGGAATTATTTTCTTTGGCAGGAACATATCACATTCTTTCTTTGTGACAGTCTGCAGAGCTGATCACAGGGCTCCACAGCGGGCCGGTGACGAGGCTCGACAGCCTGGCAATCTCACCATTACCCCAGCGCCCTGGTAGCAGCACGGCTGGAGTCAGATTACCCTTCTCTCCAGGAGAAAAAAAAATCATGTCTTCTGCATGGATTACAGTGCATTCAGAGTGTTTGGTTCAAAGAATAAATATCGGGCACTGCAGCAAGGATAACAACAATGCCAGGAAAATTCTCCTGGCACTAGAAGAGTTCATTTTTGTCACTTTTTTTTTTCTTTTTAGGAAACTGACATATCTTGGCTTCTATATTCTGTAAAGTTGTTTGCTTTCAAACAAGAAGGGGACTGACTTTCCTTACAGCATATTAACATGTAATTTTTCCTTTTCTTGGGCTAGACTAATAAGGAAAGATAAACAGGCTTATTTTCTCATAGTTATTTTTAAAGTTATTACTGAAAATAAATCTTAAGACTTAAAAAATATTTTGACACAGCATGAATGTTCAGTTATTCTATTTTTTAAAAACATTTTGCAACATAAGATTAAAAATAAATTGTAGTTATTAATTAATATTGAACTACTTCAAGAATATATAAGAATTACAAACTTGAAGTAACTGTTCTTTCATTATAGCTCTCTCAGTATTACTTTCAAAAATATATCCCACTGGTGGGACAACAATAGAAACCAATCATACCTAAATAAAAATAAATTGCATTTACCTGAAAAATGGCATAGTGTATAGCAACCTATTACTTTTACCTAGTGCATACAGCCATACAGAGAAGCTTGGGTTTAATCACAAGAGGTACTGTGAAATACATCTGTGACATCCTCTAACCTAACTCACGCCTACACGAGAGATTGGTACATCTTATGAATTAAACATAAGTCCTGATTTATGTTCAGTTATCCCTCATATCAAAAACTACAGTAGCAGAGCTGTGTCACTGTGAATTCATTTAATGATATTGATGAGACAGCCAGCACAGACACTGAAAAGTAACCACCAGTGCACAGCACAGCCCTATAAATCACTCCCAAAGAGTGCCTGAGCAATAAATAACAAGTCATTAATTCACTGTAAGTTATGCTAAGAAGCTCAAACTACATATGTACCAGGTTGTAAATAAATGCCTCTGGTACAATATTCGGAACAGGCAATGTTTGGCATTAAAACAATTTTTTATAAGAGCAAAAATTCATTGAGCAGAATTAATTCATTGTGAATTTCCCTTGGCAGACATAACACAATTAAAAAAAAATCAACCCTAAAACTTCTTTCATCAGAGGGAAACACATTTCACATATTAAAATCCAATAGAACTTTTTTTAGTGCCCCAAATTATGAGTCTATCCAGTGAATGATTCTGCCATAAAGCACTTGAATGAGCTAACAGCATTTCTGTGAGGAATAAGCTGGTGACAATGAGGCTAGTTATTCAAATGGTTTGCCTTGTTGCCTCTACAGGACGAGTAGAAAATAGATAACAATTAGCCATTTTGCCTTCTTAGGTGCATCAGAAAACACTGAGTTCAAGTGAGTTTCACTAACCTCTTCACCCCCCACCAGTTTCCACCTCTTGAGGAACCCTCGCCCCCAGCCACTCTCACTCTCCAGGTCCTCAGAAACAAGTCCTCTAGCTGCCCAAGGGGACACCATCTGGCCCCACCTAGCCCTTCCAACCCTTGTATAGATTCCCCAGTGCCACACATTTGTCTGTCCTGTCTCTTCTACTCAGACTCCTGCCTCTGCCACTTGGTTGCTAAAGAGTGTTTCAAACAAATTCATTTCCAGATTTATTCTTCCCAGGAAACTAGTATACAATTTAATGGGAACAGTTGGAACAGCAACCTAACCAAAAGTGGTGGATCTTAAAGATGAAAATCTCATGCACTATTTCAGACAGGTAAGGGATGTATTTTGAAGGAAAAGAAGTCTTTTTTTTTTTTTTCATTTTGTAGCTGGCTAGCACTTAATTTTCCTGGGCTGTGGTATATGTGCATACATATAATAAAGACTAATCTTTCCTTTTTCTTTACTGCTTTGTAATCTGTAATCAAGGAACTCTAAATGAGGTCTCATAAGCAAAGAGTGTTAATCTGATGCTATTATATAGTATCTGAATACAAGGGTCCCAGATATAGTAGCATTTTAACTATATTACATTTCAAGCTTATGTCTAATGTTCAGTTTAACATCACCTTAAGGCTTCTTTTATCACCACTGCATTCTAATTCAAACTTATCTAATGTTAGTGTTTAAAATGACTTCCTTTCTAGATATATCCGCTTGCATTTTTAAGGTTCAATTTTATTGCTGTTATTTCCAGACTATCTTCTAACATTCTGTAGGGACGTTTTGAATTTTTTCTTCTCACTGGTATTTAGTAACAAGCACTTAATCATTTAGCATCATCTAAGAATTTAATTAAATTGTTTTCTCTTGTTTCAGGTCAATAATGAGGATGTTAATATAGATGTGACATTAGTCCCCCTGGAAGGTCACTGGAAACCTGTTCTCTTGCTATACACATGGCTAATTATCCTCTACGATCCTCTGACCAGTTGTTCTGTTTACTGTTATGTGATAACATCCACATCCTTGTCAATTTGAAGTAAAACTGCATGGGAACTGAGAAAAGATAATAGCCAACAGACAATGCTTTATGTGTTTATGATTACTGACACCTAGCCCTTGGACTACAAAGAGATCCAACCAGTCCATTCTGAAGGAGATCAGCTCTGGGTGTTCTTTGGAAGGAATGATGCTAAAGCTGAAACTCCAGTACTTTGGCCACTTCATGCGAAGAGTTGACTCACTGGAAAAGACTCTGATGCTGGGAGGGATTGGGGGCAGGAGGAGAAGGGGACGACAGAGGATGAGATGTCTGGCTGGGATCACTGACTCGATGGACGTGAGTCTGAGTGCACTCTGGGAGTTGGTGATGGACAGGGAGGCATGGCGTGCTGCGATTCATGGGGTTGCAAAGAGTTGGACACGACTGAGTGACTGAACTGAACTGAACTGAGGAGTATCAAGGAGGCATATACTGAAGCAATTCTTCATGATTTTCCCTAAATGAATTAGGAAAATGCTGAATAGAAGTAACTTTGTCTCCAGATAAGGAAACTGAGGCAAATAAGTCAATGACATGAGAACTTAACATGTCAATCTGATTGTCTTTACTTTTTTAAAGCGAGGATACATAGTATTTTTAAAAGTCATACTTGTATGTGCTTCCCAGGTGGCACTAGTGGTAAAGAACCCACCTGTCACTGCAGGAAAGCAAGAGACGTAGGTTTGATCCCTGGGCTTGGAAAATCCCCTGGAAGAGGGCATAGACACCCACTTCAGTATTCTTGCTTGAAGAATGCCATGGACAGAGGAGCCTGGCAAGTTACAGTCCAGAGAGTCACACAGAGTCAGTCGCGACTGAAGCAACTTAGGACACATGCATGTATGCATATACATGTATACAAAATGCTTCATTATTTAAATATGGTTGGAAAATTGGATTTTCCATGTAAGTAAAATCTCCAGATGAGTCCAGAAAACTGAAGGTGATGCCATGAGCATAGTAATAAATTCTTACACATGGAATACAAGTAATATATCAGTAAGAAGGTCTCTGAGGAAAGAAGGAAGACTTGAAGATCTCCTTTCCCTGTATTCTTCTCATCTTTTTTCCTGTACTTTTCTATTATAACATGCCAGTTTTGACTCCTTCAATGAATCAGAAGACCATGTCTTTTTCTTTTATTTAAAATTTTCTTTTCCCCCTTTTCTCCAAATAGTGGTTTTCCTAAACACTCAATACTTCTTAATCAATTTATTAACCATTACCATATAAGTAGATTCCAGACTATAATATTTTATAGTAAGTTTTTTTTATTCTTTTCTTGTTCACTTGTTCTACATTTACATATAGTAATAATCAACTTTGTGTAGTCATTGGAAAAGCATCAATTAAGGGCTCATATCAGATCAGATCAGATCAGTCGCTCAGTCGTGTCTGACTCTTTGCGACCCCATGAACTGCAGCATGCCAGGCCTCCCTGTCCATCACCAACTCCCGGAGGTCACTCAGACATCCATCGAGTCAGTGATGCCATCCAGCCATCTCATCCTATGTTGTCCCCTTCTCCTCCTGCCCCCAATCCCTGCCAGCATCAGAGTCTCCTCCAATGAGTCAACTCTTCGCATGAGGTGGCCAAAATACTGAAGTTTCAGCTTTAGCATCATTCCTTCCATAGAAATCCCAGGGCTGATCTCCTTCAGAATGGACTGGTTGGATCTCCTTGCAGTCCAAGGGACTCTCAAGAGTCTTCTCCAACACCACAGTTCAAAAGCATCAATTCTTCGGTGCTCAGCCTTCTTCACAGTCCAGCTCTCACATCCATTCATGACCACAGGAAAGACGATAGCCTTGACTAGACCAATCTTTGTTGGCAAAGTAATGTCTCTGCTTTTGAATATGCTATCTAGGTTGGTCATAACTTTCCTTCCAAGGAGTAAGCGGTTTTTAATTTCATGACTGCAGTCACCATCTGCAGTGATTTTGGACATCACCAGATGGTCAACACCGAAATCAGATCGATTATATTCTTTGCAGCCAAAGATGGAGAAGCTCTATACAATCAGCAAAAACAAGACCAGGAGCTGACTGTGGCTCAGACCATGAACTCCTTATTGCCAAATTCAGACTGAAATTGAAGAAAGTAGGGAAAACCACTAGACCATTCAGGTATGACCTAAATCAAATCCCTTATGATTATACAGTGGAAGTGAGAAATAGATTTAAGGGCCTAGATCTGATAGATAGAGTGCCTGATGAACTATGGAATGAGGTTCGTGACACTGTACAGGAGACAGGGATCAAGACCATCCCCATGGAAAAGAAATGCAAAAAAGCAAAATGGCTGTCTGGGGAGGCCTTACAAATAGCTGTGAAAAGAAGAGAAGCGAAAAGCAAAGGAGAAAAGGAAAGATATAAACATCTGAATGCAGAGTTCCAAAGAATAGCAAGAAGAGATAAGAAAGACTTCTTGAGCGATCAATGCAAAGAAATAGAGGAAAACAACAGAATGGGAAAGACTAGGGATCTCTTCAAGAAAATCAGAGATACCAAAGGAACATTTCATGCAAAGATGGGCTCGATAAAGGACAGAAATGGGATGGACCTAACAGAAGCAGAAGATATTAAGAGGAGGGCTCATATCAGCCCCGGCTAAACCTGAGTATCAATCCTGCCTCTTACTAGCTATATAAACTAGCTGTGTAATGAGAATGCTATTAAGTACTCCAAGTCTCTAATTCCTCATCTGTAAAGTGGGGATAATAATACAGCTTATTTCATAAAAGTGCTATGAAATTAATTAAGAATGAGGCAAAGAGCCTAGCATAGTAGATGGCACACAAAGACATACCTAGGGCATCATATGTTCTTAAATAAAAATAAGGATCGATAATCTGACAAAAGATTTTTTTCCCTAATTTCGAAGTTTATTCTGATGGACTATTAACAAAAGAAGATTAAATCCTATATTTTTATGACTTTATATAGGAAATAAATAATTATATATATATATATATATATATATATATATATATGAGTTAGTGCTATATATTAAACAAATGACCTTATTAGAAATAATACAGTTACCTAAAATCAAGCCTGTCTCAGAAAATCTAGAATATAAAGTCAGAGTCTAATAGATTAATAAATCATTTTCATTAGCAGTTTGGGATCAGTACTGGGTTTAGGTGTAATGTTTCTCCCTGTCTTTGCTGCATTAATAACTAAAATAAAGATGGAGAGCAGAAGGGTAGAGTATGCCTGCAGTGCCCTCTGAGGGCCCAGATGACCCAGAAGGATCAGCACGGTATGATGAAGAAGGAAGGAAACAGAAGCCTTGGGTTCTACTATGTCATCACCCAGCTTTGTGATGTTGAATCAACCTCCCTGGGCCTCAGTTTCCTTATTTTTAAAATAAGAGTTTAGTTTGTTCTAGCTACTTTTAGAACTTAAAGTTTTTCCATGCTAAGAAAACTCTCTTCTTATCAATAATACACCTTCTTGGCAATGTTTCTAAAAAGACAGCATTATCCAAGTTAACTTATACATCTTTAGTTATCCAGAGGAATGGCCAGTCTCAAAGGCAATTAGAGATGGAGGAAAGTGCAGAAAGAAACATAATCAATCTTTGAGATAATACAAACGTATGTTGGAATCTTTGCTGTATGATTTTTCATTGTCACCTGTTAGTTGCCCAGCTGTGATTCAAGCAACTTTAAGGGATCAAAGGGAAGTCGCTCAGTCGTGTCCAACTCTTTGCGACCCCATGGACTGTAGCCCACCAGGCTCCTCCGTCCATGGGATTTTCCAGGCAAGAGTACTGGAGTGGGTTGCTATTTCCTTCTCCAGGGGATCTTCCCCACCCAGGAATCGAACCCAGGTCTCCTGCATCGTAGGCAGATGCTTTACCGTCTGAGCCACGAGGGAAGTCCAAGCAACTTTATATACTGAAAATATTTGTTCATGGAAGTAACTGAATTTGCATTAATGCAGACAAATACTATTATATAGCTATTTCTGAGTTGATTTTGTTATGAAATCCATTTTTTTCCATTTTCAAATACTCAAAAAATTCAACTCTCAGCAATATAATCATATTTTGGTTAATATCTGACATCGCAAAGTTTTACACACTTTATGATGACATATAAAAGTTTTACTCTTTCCAGAGTAAAACAAGATAAATCTTTGCATATGTTTTTAAGTTACTAAGACAGGCAACTGGGACGATGTCTTTAAAATGCAGTTTTACTCAGATTTAAAGTCAAGGCATGAATTTAACTTGATGAAGCAAGTGAAAAGTAAATATCTATGAAAGAAAAAGCTGGCTTAAAACTCAACATTCAGAAAATGAAGATCATGGCATCTGATCTGATCACTTCATGGCAAACAGATGGGGAAACAATGGAAATAGTGACAGACTTTATTTCCTTGGGCTCCAAAATCACTGCAGATGGTGACTGCAGCCATGGAATTAAAAGACACTTGCTCCTTGGAAGAAAAGCTATGATCAACCTAGACAGCATATTAAAAAATAGAGACAATACTTTGCCAACAAAGGCCCGTCTAGTCAAAGCTATGATTTTTCCAGTAGTCATGTATGGATGTGAGAGTTGGACCATAAAGAAAGCTGAGCTCTGAAGGACTGATACTTTTGAACTGTGATGCTGGAAAAGACTCTAGAGAGACCCTTGGACTGCAAAGAGATCAAACCAGTCAATCCTAAAGGGTATCAGTCCTGAATATTCATTGGAAGGACTGATGCTGAAGCTCCAACACTTTGGCCACCTGATGCAAAGAACTGACTCAGTGAAAAAGACCCTGATGCTAGGAAAGATTGAAGGGAAGAGAAGGGGATGACAGAGGATGAGATGGTTGGATGGCATCACCAACTCAATGACATGAGTCTGAGCAAGCTCCGGGAGTTGGGAAGCCTGGCTTGCTGCAATCCATGGGGTCGCAAAGAGTCAGACACGACTGAGCAACTGAACAGAAGTGAGTATCATTACTATATTTACTATAATTTCATTAATTTAACCATTTGATTTTCCAGAAATTCATACTTCTTGGTCAACTACTGTTATTGGATATTGTGACAATTTCATACTTAAAAACAAAACTTTCACTGGTGGATTAGCATTATGGGTGCTGGGAAGTCATTCTGATGAACTGGCAGAGGTGCAACAAAAATGTCACAATAATAACAGCTTTAGTAATCACTCTGTAAGTTAACATTTTAAACTCAAAGACTTAAAAAGTGGCACACTGAAGTACATTATTTTGAAAACTTCCATGAGAAAACAGCAAAATATTTTAGATACTAATTATCATAAGGTCATGCTCATTCCCAACACTGCTGTACTGAAAAGTTTTGGGTAAATGGATCTGAAACAACAAAAATGTATTTCAAAAGCATTTGATATTTAAATCCTCTGACAAAATCTTTCATTAAAAATACTTAATGAACTATTTTAGGGAACTATGAAAAAAGATTCTTCAGTGTGCTCTAGAATTTTACCTTTATTTTCTCAGCATAGAATTAGCAAAGGAGGCTATGGCTCTCAAGACAGGTGTCATTATGTTAAAAAAAAAAACAACACAAAATTTAAATCATCTTTCATTGGCATAAATACAAAAAGATCAGATATAGAAAATTACCTCATAAAAAAATTAACTTATAGTAGTTTCTCAGAGACTTCTTTTCTGGAAACACAAACACACTTTCCAAGGCCTTTTCATCAAGACTGATATAATTTAGACCCCATAAAAATACAATTTTATCTGACATGTAACCACTCTTCCAGCAACTGCTATCTGTGATTCTTCTCTTTCCACTGCCCCTTGAGAGGCTTCCCAGAATTTGGAGGGCCAGGGAAGCCATACAGCCAGTTGGGAGACTGAGTCCACAATTGCTTCCATGTTCTACCTCTTGGTATAAAACTGATAACTCATACATCCTAATTTTGTAAGAACAACTGAAAATTTATTTTCTCTTACAGATCTTCATTTGTCTACATATTGATACCAATTTTGTCGCTCTTCTACTTACTCATGTTTACAGTTATCTACAATTTATACACATGAAGTCAGCATTTCATTTCCTGGAAGAATCTAGTGTACACATAAACTTGAATATTTCACTGTGAACTCTCACTTCTAGATGATTTATACATCAGTGCATTGAGACCATGGGCAGACAGATATCCAAAGCTTCAGGCCACGGTACTAAATATGTGGCCAGGCTCTTTCTATTGATGTGATTCCTTGCTTTTGATATAGAAATGGCAGAAATAAGGGTGGAAAAAGCATTACCAAGATGAAAAAGACATTATTTTATAGATTCTTCTACATAGTTAAAATGATCAATATTAATAATATTTGTACAATAAACCATGATGTCTAAGAATCAGTCTTTAGGACTTCCTTTGGGAAAAGCTCGAAGATATTTATTTTAAGAATGTAGTTTCCCAGTAAAGACTAATTAGAATATGGAAGAAAGGACAATCACAATGCTACAAAAAGTAGCATTAAGAAATACAAAGATGTATGTGTCATCACTCATGATGATTTTAAAGGTTCTACTATAGGCCTATAAACATTAAATAATTAAGAATTTAGTAGGTGAATATTTATATAATAAAGCCACTCTCATTTACTAATAAAATTTACATTCCTTATGTTTTCCTCACACACACACACACACAAAATTATACAGCTAAAATAACAAAGATATTTAAAAATATATAAGCATTAGACTAAGAGGCTCACTTACTAGTGATAAGTTAGTTGCAAGGCTATGAATTCCAGTGAGCTTTAGAAAAGGGACAGAATATGTTGTTTTTCAACTGAATTAGTTTGCCTTATAAAACAGATGTTTAAAAGTCATTTATTGAATCTTAACAATGGAACAGAAAATACTGCAAGGTGAGAAACAATGTTTTCTTAATTAAAGTGATGACTAGGTAGTTAGAACAATGATAAGGAAACTGACACCTACCTTAATATCAGTACCTATCAAATAGAACTATTACTGTTAAAAAATGAAAAGTTAACTGCTGTCTTTGTGATGCTGGCCTTTGTACAAAGATCATAATATGATTTTATTTTAACTGGGTTGACTTCATAGCTTAGCTTTTCATTTTAATCAAGTTGATTTGATAATTTAACATGAAAATAACATGCTTTCATAATTAGGAGTGTGCAAAGAGCATTAGCTGTAAGATTGTTCATCATAAAGCTGTTACAATAGTAAACATTGGAAACATGCAAAATGTCCATAAATAAGGGGTTAATTAAATATAGCATAGTCATATAATGCTGATGATGTTGTAGATGGGGGTTTATTAGGAAAACATTTATAATGTTACATTAGGTTTAAAACAAAGCTAGATTAGGAAGCAAAATGTATGGTAGAAACCCAGTTTTAATGAAAAATAAATAAACAAAACAGAACACACATATATATCTAGAAAAATTAGGCTTAAGATACCTAGTATTCTTATTCATGAGGTAACGGGAATATGCACACACGCATGTGTGTGTGTGTCTGTGTGTGTACATGCATGCACACATACACAGGGGAACAAGTGCCAAGGGGCATGTAAATGTGTGTACATGCATAGGTATTCACCTAGCTATAGTTTTAAATGTTTTCTGCACTACATAAATAT
This sequence comes from Tragelaphus eurycerus, assembly GCA_935064755.1. Classification (NCBI taxonomy): domain Eukaryota; kingdom Metazoa; phylum Chordata; class Mammalia; order Artiodactyla; family Bovidae; genus Tragelaphus; species Tragelaphus eurycerus. The sequence continues at coordinate 53,585,008 of CAKXYN010000002.1, read as the reverse complement.
TGCTTTCACAGTCATAAAATAAAATTATCTTAAAACATTTAAAAAGAGGTAGTTTTTATTGTCAAGTTTAAATGTGAAAAACAAAGCCTGTCTGCAGCATGTATTTCTTTACCATCATTGTTTTAAATTATAAGTCAAAATTAAGGAATTTACATTCTGACTCAAACATAAAATACTGAAAGAAAAAAACAATTAACATGACATTATTACAAAGATCAATGTCTGAAAACAAACAATTGGCAGGGGAAAAAAAAACATATATTCCAAATATAACATTTGGATTAAATGATAAATCTATTATTCTAAGTCCTATTTGCAGTCACCAAAGTGAAATATGGCACTGAAATTACAAAATAAATACTCCGCAAGAGAAAATTCTGATTCCCTTTGATCTTAGAAGAGGTCATCTCATGCTCCAGGTGAGCCGTTTAGAAATCTCCCCTTGCTATTTATTGTATGGGATACCTGATTGCACAACACACCTAGAACCACTGTATAAAATTTTAAAAACCTATGTTTCAATGGAAAAATATAAAATTTTATTATCAGGAATTATTTGCATTGATGATTTAGTACAGTTATTTACACTCTCAGTTTCTTCTAATAGGTTTCTATTTTCCAATAAATCCATACATATTACTTTAATTCCTTATATCCAAGATCTTTAAACAGAAATGGACACTAAATCTATCCTATTAATAAATTCTGATGATATATAGATAATATATATTCAATTGTTCATTTACAAGATATATAATATAAAAAACTTGTAAAACTATCCATTTCAACATATTTTAAAAAATTTATCCACTGTGGCATTTATTAGCAGCTAGAAAGTCTGAAAATATCAAATATTTTATTTTAATTTTTTGAGTTAAATGTTACCATTTAAAATGCCCTAAGATAAACTTACTTAGATTTCTTTATCAAAGTATAAAATATTAATAGTTTTTAACTTTAACATCAAAAAATAATGAATGTCATGGTTGGTATAATATTAAAAGACTTGATGTGTTCCCCTAATATGACAGTAGGTACATTTTTCTGTTCCATTTTTCTTCTCCTACACAAAATTATTCCATGCCAAATCCCTTAAATTCCTTTTGAAGTTTAAAATTAATTCCCATGGTTACTCTTCCATAATCCCCCATCTTTAAGAAAATTCAAATATGCTTATAGTTTTTGAGAAATCAGATAAAATCCCAAATATCCTATTGAGTATGTGCTATGCTTTTAAAAAGAAAAACCAGAGACTCATTCTCTGAAAAGCTATCCACCAAGGAGTCTAATTATTTAATTAACATTAATACAAACAAGGTAAGAATTTGCTTTAAGTGACCATTAATAATGTTAAATCAGTGTTAAATTATAAAGAACTTCCATAGAAATACACAAGATATACGCATTGATCCTAAATGAAATTCATTATTAGCAGGTCTACTATACTTAATGGCAAATGAATTCTTAATAATGAGGCACTTGATGTGTTATCAAGAATGAGATTGACAAGAAAACCACTCAGCTTCACTTTCTAATAATATTATAACATGTTACTAATAAAGCACCTATATATTTTTCAATCTGGAAGAAGAAAGTTTAAAGAAGATGATTTTTTATCTAACCTTTTAAATATAGTGTTTCCTGTACAGAGTTGTCAAAGGTTTTGCTCTTTTATAAGCTTGTCTTGCCCTTACCATCAGAAGTCCATAAGAACAGATGCTGAATAATTAAAAACCTATCACTATAGACTCTTCCATCACATTACAGACTAGGAAAATGAAGGCAGTTTATGGGTGTCCTTGTCTCACTTTATCCACCTCTTCATGGTTGACATGTAAGCTTTAATGTGCATCCTTGCACCTCTCCTCCGGCAGGAAGCCTGTCTCTGGGGATCACTTGCAGAAAATAGGACATTGAGTCCATAATTAAAGTAATCTCTTTTCAGGCAGATGCTGCAGTTGGCTCTGTTATCATATATTACAAAAGGCATCTTGAGGGTTATAAAATGTGCAGCAAATAGCTTTGGAGATGAGAAACAGCAATTTTTCATCTAATTTTGATCCATAGACATGTAAGCACTGCATTGCTACTTTTTGGTTTTGAGCCAAATAACTATTATGGTGCTGAGAGGAGCCAGGCAGTAACCAAAATTAAAGAATACTTTAGCTTTTATCCTCAAAGTGAGAAAAGCTCTTTTGTAACCATCTTTGCACTTAGCAAATAAGGATGCCATCTCAAATCTGAGCATTAATGCCTGCAGGCAGATTTAGAAGAAAGGCTTATGTAGCTTAGCTTTACAGCCATATTTTCAATATATTTGCTTAAGTTAAAACCAGGGGTTGATTAAGGGACCAACTCCGTGCAACTACAATGTACATTTTTAATTAGAAGCATTTCTACTGTTTATCTTTCGCATAATATTTTAGGTCATTGCTCTTTGAAATATATGTCAGCCCAGATAACTGGTATGTTCATATTATTCATAATCCCTTCTATAAATACCAGTAGTGGAGACAAATGGAAGAGATTTGACTAACACATTTTTGTTTCCAGCTTAGGACTTGCCAATGTGGATAAACAAAACCTGATCTCAGTACTGTGAGGTGCTAAATGGAGATGGAAATAATTTTGTTCAATATTTCTCAGTGGTAAATATGACAACTTCTCAAAATGAACTGCTTCAATTTTTAAAAGGTGATCTAAGAATTCCAGAAAATATGTGGTTTAAATATTTTTATTTCCTCAAACTGTTTTTTTTTTTTTTAATTTAACAGCAAAGTTTTATGTGGACATGTGATTTTAAATTTAAAACGTTGCAACATAAACCCAGATGTCATGAGTGCATGCATGGAAGTTTAAATAACATAGGAGAAACTCTTAATTTTCTAACACAGTCTCCTGGTACCTTTATGCATTAAGGTATGTTTTTCATTCGTATATTCATGCATTTGCTCATCCATCCAACAAATATTTTTTAGAGAAATTTTTGTTTCAAATAATTTTATAATAGTACTTCAATTCAAACATTAATATTAGAAAATATGTTATCAGTATTTGCCAGCTCAAAGGCAATTTTCAATTTTGCATATTTTTTTCACTCTGTGTTTATGCATATTATTTTATTTTTAAGTAATTATTTTATCCCTGCTGTTGTTGTTCAGTCACTAAGTTGTGTCCAGCTGTTTGCAACCCCATAGACTAGCACACCAGGCTTCCCTGTCCTTCACTATCTCCTGGAGCTTGCTCAAACTCATGTTCATTAAGTCAGTGATACCATTCAACCATCTCATCCTGTCACCCTCTTTTCCTCCTGCCTTCAATCTTTCCCAGCATGAGCGTCTTTTCCAATGAGTTGGCTCTTTCCATTAGGTAGCCAAAGTACTGGAACTTCAGTTTCAGCATCAGTCCTTCCAATGAATATTTAAGGTTGATTTCCTTTAGGACTGGTTTGATCTCCTTGCAGTCCAAGGGACTCTCAAGAGTCTTCTCTCCAACACTACAATTTGAAAGCATCAGTTCTTTGGCGCTCAGCCTTCTTTATGATCCAACTCTCACATCCACACACAACTACTGGAAAAACCATAGCTTTGACTAGATGAACTTTTGTCAGAAAGTGATGTCTGCTTTTTTATTACATTGTCTAGATTTGTCATAGCTTTTCTATCAAGGAACACGCGTCTTAATTTCCTGGCTGCAGTCACCATCCGCAGTGATTCTAAAGCCCAAGAAAATAAAATCTGCTACCGTTTCCACTTTTTCCCATCTATTTGCCATGAAGTGAAGGGACCGGATGCCATGATCTTAGTTTTTTGAATGTTGCATTTTAAGCCAGATTTTTCAATCTCCTCTTTTATCCCTAGTATTATTAATTTTATTGTTTGGTCTGATATTAACATAGTGACACTGGTAAATTAACTATACTTCAAAAAATATAGTGATACCAACTCTCTTTTGGCTAACATTTTCCTGGGGACTTCCCTGGTGGTCCAGTAGCTACTTCATGCTCCCATTGCAGGAGGTTTGGGTTCAATCTCTGGTCAGGTAATTAGAGTCCACATGTTCCAAACAAGAGTTTGCATGCAATAAGTAAAAGAGCTCAAAAGCTGCATTAAATATCCTAGTTGCTACAATGAAGATCAAAGATTCCATATGCCACAACCAAGACCCAACAAAACCAAACAAATAAATAAAAATATTTTTAAAAATTTCCTGGTATGTCATTTTCCCCACTATTTGCTTTTAATGTGTCTGTGCCATTATGTTTAGGTTTCTCTTTAGGAAGCAGTATATTGCTGGATTTTTGAGATTGCATTCTGAAAGTTACAGTGTCTTAATTGGTGAATTGAATGTTTACATTTATTGTGAATATATGTGTGTGTGTTTTTGTATACACACACACACATATATATACCTACATATTTATAGTATCTTATATCACATTTTATATTCCTATGCTTTTTATACTTGCCTTCCCCCTTTCTTTCAGTCAGTACAGTTCAGTCACTCAGTTGTGTATGACTCTTTGCAACCCCTGAAGCATGCCCAGCTTCCCTGTCCATCACCAATTCCCAGAGCTGTCAAACTCATGTCCATCGAGTCAGTGATGCCATCCAACCATCTCATCCTCTGTTGTTCCCTTCTTTTCCCACCTTCAATCTTTCCCAGCATCAGGGTCTCTTCCAATGAGTCAGCTCTTTGCAGCAGCCAAAGTATTGGAGCTTCGGTTTCAGCATCAGTCCTTCCAATGAATATTCAGGACTGATTTAGGACTGACTGGTTGGATCTGCTGTCCAAGGGACTCTCAAGAGTCTTCTCCAACACCACAGTTCAAAAGCATCACTTCTTTGGTGTTCAGCTTTCTTTATGGTCCAACTCTCACATCCATATATGACTACTAGAAAAACCATAGCTTTGACTAGACGGACCTTTGTCAGCAAAGCAATGTCTCTGCTTTTTAATATGCTGTCTAGGTTGGTCATGGTTTTTCTTCCAAGGAGCAAGCATCTTATAATTTCATGGCTGCAGTCACTATCTGCAGTGACTATGGAGCCCAAGAAAATAAAGTCTGTCACTATTTCCGTTGTTTCCCCATCTATTTGCCATGAAGTGATGGGACCGGATGCCATGATCTTCGTTTTTTGAATGTTGAGTTTTAAGCCAACTTTTTTCATTCTTCTCTTTCACTTTCATCAAGAGGCTCTTTGGTTCTTCGCTTTCTGCCATAGGGTGGTGTCATCTGCATATATGATATTATCTATATTCCTCCCGGAAATCTTGATTCCAGCCTGAGCTTCATCCAGTCTGGTATTCTGCATGATGTACTCTGCAGGTAAGTTAAATAAGCAGAGTGACAATATACAGCCTTGATGTACTCCTTTCCCAATATGGAATCAGTCCATTGTTCCACGTCCAGTTCTAACGTGTTTCTTGATCTGCATACAGTTTTCTCAGGTGGCAGGTAAGGTGGTCTGATATTTCCATCTCTTGATGAATTTTACAGTTTGTTGTGATCCGCACAGTTAAAGGCTTTAGTGTAGTCAATAAAGCAGATGTTTTTCTGGAACTCTCTTGATTTTTCTAAGATCCAATGGATTCTTGGCAATGTGCTCTCTGGTTCCTATCCCTTTTCTAAATCCAGCCTCGAACATCTGGTAGTTTTCAGTTCTTATATCACTGAAGTGTCACTTGGAAAATTTTGAGCATTACTTTGGTAGTATGTGAGATGAGTGCAATTGTGCAATAGTTTGAACATTCTTTGGCATTGCCTTTCTTTGGGATTGGAATTAAAACTGACCTTTTCCAGTCCTGTGGCCATTGCTGAGTATTCCAAATTTGCTGGCATATTGAGTGTAGCACTTTAACAGCATCATCTTTTAGGATTTGAAATAGTTCAACTGGAATTCCATCACTTCCACTAGTTTTGGTGGATCAAATTTTATTTCATTCTTTCCCCATCCCACCCCTATTTTGGAAGTTATGCACTTATTTCTGATCTATACATTTATGTTTTCAAAAATCATTCTTAACTAAGACTATAATCTTCTTCCAGAACAACTAGAGGACCTTAAAAAATTTTAATACTGAGTTTTCTTACACATTGATGTTGCTTAGTATTTTGGTTATTCTTTGTCTTTAAATTCTATCCTAAAATAATTACTGGTTTATAGTATACATATACATTTACTTGTATCTTCAATGTTCATTTAGCATTTCTAACATTCTTACTAATAATTATTGCATTACACCATAATTTCATGCATCTACATTTTCTGAGTTTGTTTTCTTTTTTCCTAAAGTACATTCCTTAAAAACTTGCTTTAAAATTATCTCTGTGTGGGAAAAACAATTAAAACTTGTTTTTTTTTTTAATGTCTTTGTTTTCACAATGACTGATACTTCATCAAGGTACAGAATTCTGGGAAGACAATTATTTTCCTTCTCCACTTTGAAGATGCTGTTTCATTGTCACCTGTTGTTGCTTATGAGAAAAGCACTGCTAGACTAAAATTATAGGTTATCTGCCTTTTCTTTTTGGTTGTCTTTGAGATTTTCTATGTCTTTGACCTTCTGAAGGTTCACTATGATCTATATCAGTGCTAATTTATTGTATTTAGATTAAATAAAAAGACTCCTGTCTTCCTTAATTCCATAAAATTCTACTCCATGAAAATATGCCTGTTTTCATTCTTTCTATTTCCCCTTCTAGAGCTTCTACAAGATGTCAGTTTCTTAATTTGGTGTTCCATACCAGGAGAATAATGTAAAACTAGACTTCTCACATGCTGAGTTTTTGTTTCTCATAAGTGACTTATTTTTACCAAAGGCTTCAGTCAAATAACAAGCTTCTTTGCTGTTTTCCCAGGCAGAGCTGAATAATACTTTGAAGATTTAAGCTTTATGCAGCAAGCCCAGGTCCTGATCCCTGTCCTCCCCTATATCATGACTGTTCCTACAGGTGCCACTCAGAATTCTAGGACTAGGACCTAAATCCAGATTTAAAATACCCATAGGCTACCAAAATGTCAGTTCCTACTTTCTGATCCAGTTTTGATAGCTCCCATTTTCCCATGAACTATGTCGTTTTTTTTCTCTTTCAAACAAGTTTTTTATATATTTTAATTATTTCAGTCAAAGTTTCTATGCAATTTTAGTGGAAGAAGTTTTTACTATGCCAACTCAGGCTTCCATGATGCCAGAAGTTCTCTGAAAACAATTTTAATGCTTTTGAAATAATTTTTTATGCTTTTGTCACTTAATATTCTAGGCATTTTCCAAGTTGTTATACTGTCTTTCATAATTACTATTAATATTTTAAAAGTGATATAGAGTGGTATACAGGATGGTAGTTAAAAATACATGTTTTAGATCAAAACCAACCTGTCTCTGAGCTCTTTGAGCTCTGCCTTCAGTAGGTGGTTCAAAGAGAGGAATTTAGTAGTTTGCCTGGTACACAGGTGCTCAACAAATGGAAGTTGCTATTTTGACTACTACTATCATTATCACCTGGAGAAGGAAATGGCAACCAACCCCAGTACTCTTGCCTGGGAAATCCCACGGACAGAGAAGCCTGGTCACATGGAGTCACAAAGAGTCAGACATGACTAAGTGACTTCACTTTCTTTCTGCCTTTCTTATCATTATCACCATCATCATCACATGGTATTCCAAATTTCATTATCACTCACTTTCCTATTAATGATGATTAGCCTTTCAGATCAGTTAATTTTAAATATGAGACACATGGTAGTACATTTTCATGGCACAGGGCGTACTTGAAAAGACCCAGAACTTAAAACATGACGCAGGGGATGGGGGGGAAATGAGGGATTGGCAGGGTCAAAGCAGGGGCTGAGGCTCAGAAGTGGGGACAGGGGGAGCCCAGGGTAGTCAAAGAGCAGCTCTGAGTCCTGCGCACTGTGTGGGAAGGGAGCCAGAGGGAATCCTTATCTGTCACACTTGGCCTAGCACTGCCCATAAAGTTAAGGCCCATAGTAATTGGTGCACTGACAAACAAAATTAAAATGAAGAGTTTGGTAATCAGTTTTTTACATAAAACTTCCCTACTTGTCCAGGTTAGCAGTTCTGATAATTCAAGTTCACAGGACAACTCCAAAATCAATGTCCTTTGAAGTATATGGTTATTTACACTCTGTAAATGTTAAGGTAACATTAGAGGAAAAAATAATTCATTCAATCCTCTAAATCAGTCACAGAACTTTCTATAATAATGGAAATATGCTAGGTGTGCTGTCCAATATAATAGTCGCTAAATATTTATGGCCAATGAGAACTTGAAATGTGGCTAGTGCAAATGAAGAACTGATTATTTAGTTTTATTTGACTTTAATCATTTAAATTTAAATAATCACATATAGCTACCATGTTAGAAAGTACAATTTTAAATAAATTTTTGAATATGTGTGTATATATGCATATGTGTATATATGCTATACCCATGTGTGCATATATATACACACATATACACTATATATATACATATAAAATATACACACACAGTATGTCCAAATAAGTTAGAGAGGACAAGTTCGTCAAAAAATGTTTTATCTGGAAGAAGATATCAAAATTTTATTTCATATTTGTAATACTGTCTTAGTATTTAAAGATCTTAAGGCAGAATTAAGCAAAATCCTCTTGCTAATATATATTAACCCAGTGATTATGTTGGCAAACTGTGGAGTTGCTGCTGCCATGAGAAAAGCTTACTTACCTGTTTCCCAGACATTTTTGTCATCACTATTATTGACTGTGTAGTCAGTTTAAAGAAAAAGAAGTAATTTTACATTTTTGGCTTCTAAAACTGGTTCCACTGAATTCTACTAACAGAAATAACTCAAATCTCTGCCCACATCTCATTAGAAAATTTCTATCAGATATGGAGAACTACTGATAACTGTAATATGTAAAGCTTTTAGATTTACTGATTTGGGTCCTTCTGCTTTCATAAGAGTTACGTGTGTTTTCAAGTAAGAAGCGCAAAGTAGAGTAGTAATCCCATCTAAACCACAAGGCCTTGTAATAAGGAGCATCTCGGTTTGATCCCTGGGTGGGGAAGATCCCCTGGAGAAGGGAAAGGCTACCCACTCCAGTATTCTGGCCTAGAGAATTCCATGGACGGTACAGTCCATGAGGTCCACAAAGAGTCGGACATGACTGAGCTAACTTTCACTTTCAAGGATTCCAAACTTTAATCCATTTACTTAAGTGCCCTCCACAAGTTACAATTACATTACAGGAATGGAAGGGAAGAAAAAAAGGATGTGTTTGCTATAGAGTTTTAAGACTTAACATTAGGAAAAACTAATATTTCTACAAAAAAAGAAAAAAAAAAAAAAAAATCACCAACAACTATTTACTATGGTATAGAATTTCATAGATGCAGGCCCATCTTTGGACCTGAGTTAAAAATACTTCATTTCTGAAGTGGACAATTTTTCTCACTATAAAGCAGTTCTACTCTGATGGTCTTAACGTCTTGATGCAAAGAAAAGTGTCACACTAAGATTCTGGTAGCTTTCCCTAATATAACCAGGGCCATTTACATGGTGGCTTTTTACAAGAAAGAGACACAGGAAGGGATAAAGCAGACAGGAAAAATTGAAGGGAATAGTTTTGCCTTTTGAATATCTGTAATTAAAAACAAATGCTGTGTAATTACTGTAATGAAAGTAATTTCTTACACCTTCCTGGTGATTAATGAAAATATTTTATCTCAAGATTTTACCATACTCCTTAAAACCAAGGATTAAATCCCCAGGAAGCATCTTGACCTCATTTGACAAAATGTTTATAAATAAGAACACACATTAGTCCCTGAACTTTGACTATCTCCTTGTCCAAGGCTAATTGGCTATTTAACTTTGATGAAAAACAGGCCTGTGAGGAAATGAGAAGTATCAGTTAGGCTTCTAGCCACTCACTTTTAAGTGCAGATTTTTTTTTTTCAATCCTATCATTCAAAGGTATGTTTTTGAAATAACTGTCTCAAGTTGGGGAATGTCTGTTTAAAAAAAAAGAAAACTGGATCAACAGGAAAAAATTAACAGACTTGTAACTTAGGAAACAGATGAAATTCCTCCCTAGTAAAAGAGCATATCTGGTTTTATCAAACCGTGTGGATACAATCATTTTGGCCTTACATTAAAAGTAATTTATTTTTGCAGTAAGCTATGTATCCATGCATGTGTGCGTGCTCAGTCATGTCTGACTCTTTGCAACTCTATGGACTGGAGCTCACCAGGCTCCTTCATCCATGGGATTCTCCATGCAAGAATACTAGAGTGGGTTGCCATATCCTTCTCCAGTGGATCTTCCTGAACCAGTGATCTAACCCACGTCTCTTGCATCTTCTGCACTGCAGGCAGATTCTTCACCTACTGAGCCACCTGGGAAGCCCAAGCTATGTATAACCAAGACCTAAACAAACATTTCTCCAAAGAAGACATATAGACAGCCAACAAACACATGAAAAGATACTCAACATTGCTCATTATTAGAGAAATGCAAATCAAAACTATGAGATATCACTTCACACTTATAAATTCTGGAGAGGATGTGGTAAAAAGGGAACCCTGTTGCACTACTGGTGGGAATGTAAATTGATACAGCCACATTGGACAACAGCATGCAGATTTCTTAAACAAACTAGGAATAAAACTACCATGTGACCCAGCAATCTCACCACTGGCCATAAACTGTGAGAAAACCATAATTCAAAAAGATACATGTCTCCTATCATTTACTGCAGTACTATTTACAATAGCCAGGACATGGAAGCAACTTAGATGTCCATCAATAGATGAATGGATAAAAAAGCTGTGATACATATATACAATGGAATATTACTCATCCATATTAAGGAATGAATGTGAGTCAGTCAAACTGAGGTAGATGAACCTAGAGCCTGTATACAGAGTAAAGTAATTCAGAGAGAGAAAAACAAATATTATATATTAACACATATATATGGAATCTAGAAAAATGGTACTGGTGAACCTATGTGCATGGCAGGAATAGACACATAGATGTAGAGGATGGACTTGTTGATAGAGCAGGGGAAAGAGAGTGTGGGATGAATTGAGAGAGTAGCATTGACATATATACACTACAGTGTGCAAGTTACATAGATAGTGGGAAACTGCTATATAACCCGGGGAGCCCAGCCTGGTGCTCTGTGACGACCTAGATGGGTGGGACTGGGGAGTGAGAGGGAGGACCTAGAGGGGAGAGAGGACCTAGAGGGGTGGTATGTGGGGGTGGAAGGGAGGCTCCTGAGGAAAGGGACATACACACACACACTTATGGCTGATGTGTGCTGTTGTCAGCAGAAACCAATGCAACTTTGTAAAGCAATTATCTTCCACTTAAAAAATTTTTTAATACAAAGTAAAATAAAATCTGTATATATCAACTGTTACTGTCCTTATCTATAGATATGAATCAATCAGTCAGTTCAGTCACTCAGCCGTGTCTGACTCTTTGCGACCCCATGAATCACAGCACTCCAGGCCTCCCTGTCCATCACCATCTCCCGGAGTTCACTCAGACTCACGTCCATCGAATCGGTGGTGCCATCCAGCCATCTCATCCTCTGTCATCCCCTTTTCCTCCTGCCCCCAATCCCTCCCAGCATCAGAGTCTTTTCCAATGAGTCAACTCTTCACATGAGGTATGAATGCACTCCCCATAAACGTACCTGTGGGGGAGTTCCTGATCTTATTTTAAACATTTAAGTAACAAGGCAAACATCTCCAATGTTTTCTTCTGATCAATGTAAATAAATGGGTAATCAAACTATCTTTCATGAGGAATCCTCCAGACAGACTAGAATGGCTCTCATCAAAAATTAAAGGCACCAGAGATATACTCTAGGCAGAATTTCAAATCTCTGCATCTGTATCACTTTGAGTATGTTCAGTGTTCAGAAAGTTCTAATGTCTTCAATTTTTTTAAATGATTTTTTTGTCTTCTTGTTTAGTGTACTTTTAAGGTCCCTCTAGGAGAATCTTCCTTTAAAATATCAAATGCTCAAATAGAGTCCACCTCTGTACTTCTTTGGGCCCTTGAGTTCAATTCTTTGTTGTTGCTTCAGTATCTTAAATAGAACACTGCTTGCTTTATACTGTTCTCAGTATAAAGTTTGCTGTTTGCAGCGAGTTCATTTAAGGTTAAATCAGCATTAATTTAGACACAAATCTGATCTTCTTTTATGTTCCATTTTTATTCTAATATTATGCTAGCATCTGTCCAAGCAGTTAAATCTAATGGTGTTCCATTTTGCCTTTAATTCACACATTTTCTCCCTATATGTGAGTCCCCTTGTGACAATGGATGGGATATAATCAGCATCCAATGAATGAACCTATATAATGCATATCAAGATTAGGCCCATGTTTGACGTATTAATCAGCCACATTTCAGAAGTTTAAATCAGTGCTTGTCTAATATTTCATTAAAAACTCTAGTTTTCATCATATCAATATCATAGGCATTTTATAATATAAAACAGGTTAAGTGATGATTTTAGAGGAAAAGGTAGTAAAGTGGCAAAAATCACTTGCTTGAAACTGGACTGTCTTCTGAATCCAGGTTGTATCAGTCACTGAGTTATGTTAAGTAAGTTATCTAACATCTCTGTACTTCAATCTGCATGCATGCTAAGTCACTTCAGTCATGTCCAACTCTGTGCGACTTTATTTTCTCTAACCTGTCAGGTTTCTCTGTCCATGGGATTCTCCAGGCAAGAATACTGGAGTTGGTTGCCATGTTTTCCTCTAGGGGATCTTCCCAATTCAGGGATCCAACCAGCGTCACCTGCATCTCCTAGACTGCAGGCGGATTCTTTACCACTGAGCCACCAGGGAAGGCCTGTACTTCAATCTACTCATCTGTAAACTGAGATAACAATTGCATCTACTTTACAGAATTATTGTGAGGATATAATGGATTAAAGGATATAAACTACTTAGAATAGTGACTGGTATGTTGTAAATTTTCAAAAAATATTAGTTAATTTTGCAGTTGTTATTTTACAACTCTATTTCCTTGTTAGTTTCTGTTAGAGTTGCATGCCCTGGAGATTTCTTTCTTTCCTTCCATAATCCTTTCTTTCCTCCTTCCCTTGTCCTTTTTTCTACCTTTTCACCTCCATGTTCTCCACCTTAACCTCCTTCTTCCTTCTCCTCCTCCCTCTTTCTATACCACCTCCTCACCCTTGGAAAAAATTTTTAATTTACATCCAAAAACTTTGGATAAGTGTGAACTTACTAGTCACTAAAGATTAATCAAATACAAAGTGAAGACAAACTGTATTATTGTAAGATCTGCACACTAAGCAGATCTCTGGATGAAATTATCATTTAAGATGTAAATGTTATCAACTGGTGTCATAAAACTAAGGACAGAATAATTTTAGTTACTGATCCCTTTGATATATTTGTACCAGTACAGCTAGCAACTTTGTCCTCAGGCCATTCTCTTCTCTCTGTCTCTCACTTGATTATTTTTAATGAGAAAGGCAGTAAAAACACAGTATAAATGATTATGTTGCTAAGTGGTTTATCAATAAAACATGGCTTATTCAGACAGAGTGCCACTTACTCTTTTCTGGGAATGGCACACACAGTATGTTATATAATGGTTTGGTATTTCAGTTCAAATAGTCCATAGTTCTTACTATGAGATTCTTTAAAAAAGGATTCAAATAGATAATTGGGTTTTAAAATCACAGAGTTTGGACCATACACCAGCAATACTAATATGAGGTTGCAGAATTGGGTGCAGTGTCAATTCAACTGCCAGCTTTAGAGAGACCACAAACATAGTAAATGATAAATATTAGTTGCTGGATTTCTTCAAATCCAAGACCATCAATCATAATGTGTGTGTGTGCTCAGTTGCTCAATTGTGTTTGACTCTTTGCAATGCCATGGACTGTAGCCTGCCAGGTTCCTCCGTCCATGGATTTTCCAGGCAAGAATACTGGAGGGAGTTTCTATTTTCTTCTCCAGAGGATGCTCCCAACACAGGGATCAAATCCATGTGGATTCTTTACTAATGAGCCACCAGGGAAGGTGTAAGAAACAACTGAAGAGATTTCAAAATGTAAAGAAAAAAAAAGTCTTTATTTTAGAATCAGTGAAATATGTCATTATTAGCTATTAAGAAATATTTACTGACTAAACATTTTGTAATAACCTATAAGGGAAGAGGATCTAAAAAGGACTATATATATATGCATGTATGTGCATATATATATGAATTACTGTGCCATACACTTGAAACTAACATGACACTATAAGTCAACTATACCTCAAGAAATGAAATAAAATAAAAAATAAAGCAAGAAAAAACTTATTGAGGGCCTTCCATTGTCTATAGTTTGTTATTAAGAACTATTAGTTACATAAAAATACCTAATGCAGTCCCTGATCTTGGAGGATTTCAAGCCCAGTTAGAAAACACACATGTGAAAAATTAAACAATGACATGAATGAACAAACTAAGAGAAACTAAAAAGTCTCTTGATGAAAGTGAAAGAAGAGAGTGAAAAAAGCTGGCTTAATATTCAACATTCAAAAAACTGAGATCATGGGATACCGTCCATCACTTCATGGCAAATAGACGGGGAAAAAATGAAAAAGGTGACAGACTATTTTCTTTGGCTCCAAAATCACTGTGGACAGAAAAGCCATGAAATTAAAAGACACTTTCTCCTTGGAAGAAAAGCTATGACAAACCTAGATAGCATATTAAAAGGCAGAAATATCACTTTGCCAACAAGGTCCATCTAGTCAAAGCTATGTTTTTTCCACTAGTCATATATAGATGTGAGAGCTGGACCATAAAGAAAGCTGAGAGCCAAAGAATTAATGTTTTCAAACTGTGGTGCTGGAGAACACTATTGAGAGTCACTTGGACAGCAAGGAGATCAAATCAGTCAATCCTAAAGCAAGTCAGTCCTGAATATTCACTGGAAGGACTGATACTGAAGCTGAAGCTCCAATACTTGGGCTACCTGATGTGAAGAGATGACTCACTGGAAAAGACCCTGATGCTGGGAAAGACTGAGGGCAGGAGGAGAAGGAGGAGAAAGAGGATGAGATGGTTGGATAGCATCATTGACTCGATGGACATGAGTTTGAGCAAACTCTAGGATATAGTGAAGCACAGGGAAGCCTGGCGTGCTGCAGTCCATGGGCTTGCAAAGAGTCAGACATGACTGAGCAACTGAACAACAATAACAACAGTGAATTAACTAATGATATGAAAATCTCATACAAAGTACATTACAAAAGTATTAAGTATGGTTGAAGTTTAATTTACTAAAAGTAATTTTCCCTATCTTAAAAAGTAAAAGCTTTAATTTTGGGGGTTAGTCAGAAAATACAGAATCAAAGTATATTTATGTTTAAAATGCCATAGGATTTTGTGGGTTTTTTCTGTGCGTGTGTGTGTAATGTTTAAATTAATATTGAACACTAGAAATCTTCTTTAAGTATTGCTGGCCACATACTAATTACAGATACTGATCCTTACATATAGCTCTACTCAACATGTAATAAATACTACAGTAAGAAACAAAGGTAAGAAATTGTAAGACTTTAGCTCAGAAAATTTCAAAAGAATTGTTCAGTAGTTCATGTTTAATCTTGAGTTTCCCTACACTTTCTCACAAACTAATTAGGAAAAGAGATCAATAAAAACATCTTGCCCACACAGGAGGCAGCTACTTTATGTAATATTCAACATAATCATTGCTTACAATAAGCATAGACTTAAACATTTACTAAGAAAGTTGAAAGGTGCAAAGTGCATCATCAAAATTTTATTAGGAAATATAAGTGAGGGTATATAAACTTCTTTGTAATCAGTAAAAATTACTTATTACCAAATTGTATTTTTTTTAACCAAATGCTAATAAAATATTGTTTGGAGCTGACATGCAGTACATTATTTCTAAGAGAATACAATTTGATATCCCAGGAACAGTGATGCCACAAGCCATTAAATATCATTTTAAAACAGATTAAATTAAAAACTATATCTATTTGGAAATATGCAGTTCTATATAGCTGGTACAGATTTACTTTGTGTTTTTTCAAAAAAAAGTAATTCTTGTTTTAAATGAATAGCTTATGAATGGCAAGAATTTAAATTATCCTAATAAGTGCCAACATGAGTAAGACAAAGTGTGCCAAAAAAGTTAGAGGTTACTATTAAAATAAGAAACAGACAACACTGTACAACAGATACAATGTTGGCACTCCATATCCCTGGATTTTTTCCTGAATACACAAACCATAGATATAAGAGGGTCCACTCTACCATGGTGTTTAATATAAGGGACTTGAGAACATGTGGAAGGCCCTAGAATAACCCCTTCCCCAGTCTCCTAGGATGCAGAATTCAAAGGGTATTTTCTATGATTCCTGTGTATATAAGTCCTTGAACCAACTGAGGAGGAATCATGAAGAAATAAGAATTTGTCCTTTTCCAATCTAATCTAATATAAAAAGCAAGAATTTAAACCAAATATAAGTAAATAGTAAAATATCAGATCAGATCAGATCAGTTGCTCAGTCATGTCCAACTCTTTGCGACCCCATGAATCACAGCACGCCAAGCCTCCCTGTCCATCACCAACTCCAGGAGTTCACATCCATCGAGTCAGTGATGCCATCCAGCCATCTCATCTTCTGTCATCCCCTTCTCCTCTTGCCCCCAATCCCTCCCAGCATCAGAGTCTTCTCCAATGAGTCAGCTCTTTACATGAGGTGGCCAAAGTACTGGAGTTTCAACTTTAGCATCATTCCTTCCAAAGAAATCCCAGGGCTGATCTTCAGAATGGACTGGTTGGATCTCCTTGCAGTCCAAGGGACTCTCAAGAGTCTTCTCCAACACCACAGTTCAAAAGCATCAATTCTTTGGTGCTCAGCTTTCTTCACAGTCCAGCTCTCACATCCATACATGACCACAGGAAAGACCATAGCCTTGACTAGACGAACCTTTGTTGGCAAAGTAATGTCTCTGCTTTTGAATATGCTATCTAGGTTAGTCATAACTTTCCTTCCAAGGAGTAAGCGTCTTTTAATTTCATGGCTGCAGTCACCATCTGTAGTGATTTTGGAGCCCAGAAAAATAAAGTCTGACACTGTTTCCACTGTTTCTCCATCTATTTCCCATGAAGTGATGGGACCAGATGTCATGATCTTTGTTTTCTGAATGTTGAGCTTTAAGCCAACTTTTTCACTCTTCACTTTCACTTTCATCAACAGGCTTTTCAGTTCCTCTTCACTTTCTGCCATAAGGGTGGTGTCATCTGCATATCTGAGGTTATTGATATTTCTCCCGGCAATCTTGATTCCAACTTGTGTTTCTTCCAGTCCAGCATTTCTCATGATGTACTCTGCATATAAGTTAAATTAACAGGGTGACAATATACAGCCTTGACGTACTCCTTTTCCTATTTGGAACCAGTCTGTTGTTCCATGACCAGTTCTAACTGTTGCTTCCTGACCTGCATACAGATTTCTCAAGAGGCAGATCAGGTGGTCTGGTATTCCCACCTCTTTCAGAATTTTCCACAGTTTATTGTGATCCACACAGTCAAAGGCTTTGGCACAGTCAATGAAGCACAAATAGATGTTTTTCTGGAACTCTCTTGCTTTCTTCATGATCCAGCGGATGTTGGCAATTTGATCTCTGGTTCCTCAGCCTTGTCTAAAACCAGCTTGAACATCAGGAAGTTCACAGTTCACATATTGCTGAAGCCTGGCTTGGAGAATTTTGAGCATTACTTTTCTAGCGTGTGAGATGAGTCCAATTGTGTGGTAGTTTGAGCATTCTTTGGCATTGCCTTTCTTTGGAATTGAAATGAAAACTGACCTTTTCCAATCCTGTGGCCACTGCTGAGTTTTCCAAATTTGCTGGCATATTGAGTGCAGCACTTTGTAGTCAGCATTATAACAGAGTTGGGCTTCCCAGGTGGCATTAATGGTAAAGAACCCACCTGCCAATGCAGGAGATGTAAGAGACGTAAGTTTAATCCCTGGGTCAGAAAGATCCCATGGGAAAGGGCATGGCAACCCACTCCAGTATTCTTGCCAAGAGAATCACACGGACAGAGGAGCCTGGTTGGTTATGGTCCATAGATTCTCAAAGAGTCAGACATGACTGAAATGACTTAGTACACACGCATAACAGAATTATTAGCAAAATGTGACACTACACACCAATTATGTTGCTGATATCTCAGAAAGCTTTATAGAAGATTTTTACTTAAGAATGAATGGCAGCTTGAAGAATGAGTAAGAATTTAACAATTGAATTTGAGAGAATATGCATTCCAAGTTAAGGGAAAAGCATGGAGAAAGAGAAAAAGTCAGGGAATGTTTAGGGAATTGTGGGATGTGCTGCCAATTTGTGACCATCAGGAGGCAGAGGTAATAGGAGACAAGAAAGAAGTTGATAAACTGCAAGATTTGAAAGCGCCCTCAAACCCACTCCAAAAAGCTGGCCTTTAGAAGAAAGTCTTAGGCTATTCAAGTTTTAAGCAATCACACTTTGTGCCTTAGGAAGATTAACTGTGAGATGGACTTGATGAGAAATAGGCTTGAGGTAAACCAGTTAGGAAGCTATTGCAAGCACCTTAGCAAGTGGTACTGGAAAGAAAGGGTTCAAGGGTGAAAAACTTTCTGAGGGAGAAAATGATGGGATTAAATGCCAACCAGCTGGGTGGATGAATCTGATGTTTGCAGCCTGAGTAACCCAGAGGATAGGCAGAGTTCAGGTCTCTTGAGCACTAGCTACCTGGACTCCTTCCTTGGTGCCTTGCAATAAACACTGTACTTCCCTTCACCAAAAGATGCTGTCCATTGATTGATTTTACTGTACACAGGTGGGTAGATCCAAGTTTGGTTTGATAACACATTTGCCTTCTGTACCAGGCACAGATACTTTGGGTACTTACATGAAATTCACACAGCCTGTACCAGCAGGTGGAGCAATCCAGACGAAGCTGAGGTTGGTTGTGGGCAGATGACTCACATGAGAGGCCACCACACTGCACATAAACTGGTTACCAAATTGGTGGTCAGACATGATACCTGACAAACAGAAAGGAAAGGGTGTTGTTATAAAAACAACAAGTCCTTCATATGATGGCATAACAATATTTTCTGGTTCTTTTATGTTAACATTCAACGTGCTGTCTGGCCTCCCCATAAGTTGTGCAGTTTTCTATTTTCTATTGTCAGAAGGAAATTAATCATTTAAAACATTATTGTTAAGGAGCAATTACTAAATTAATTGTTATAATATTTGCTTAATTTTGATTTTGTTGATTGGTCTTTACCCATCACCAAAGACCACCAGGACCACACCTGCAGTGAAACAAGGTTGGACTTATTGGAAGTGTTTGCAGAAAGGGTCACCAAATACTACTGAGAATCTGGAGGTAGCTCAGTAGGAGGATGTTAGCAGGAGTTTGTTAAAATATTTGGGTTTGTGTTAGATTATTTCCTGATTATAGTACCAAAAGTCCTGCATCTTGGGAACGTCCTCAGTCTTATTGGGGAGGTTCCAGGGAAAGGTAATTTTGATACCAATCTTGGTACCATTAGAAAGTAGGAGCAATTTTATCATTGAGTATCTTAATTTTTATCTATGAGACATGAGGAATAGAGAAGAACTAAAGTTGAGGTTGATAACAGCAGCAGCGATCACATTAGCATGGAGAGGGAATGTTGGTCATGCTTTTGGTTTGTACTGTGTTCTTGCTTTTGTCTATGTTCAGGCATGATTAAAAGGTGGTCTTGTTTTTGTCTCAAACCCCATCTACTCTGTCTCAGAGTAGATAACCTATGAAACTGCTCATTTTCAACATGAGATCATCATGGCATAACTGAGTACCAGGTCAGCTCCCAGCTGAATTATCAGGAGATGCTTTTTCTCCTTTGTAATAAGATGATCTTCTCATGTTTACCTCAGATATAAAATATTAATAGGTAACTCAACACTAAGAAAATGAACTTGATTTTTAAAAATAGGCAAAAAAGTTATACAGATGGCAGGTAGGAATATGAAAAGATGTTCAATATCATATGTCATTAGAGAATTACAAATTAAAACAATGAAATGCCACTACACACCTAATATTTGACCAAAGTCCAAAATAATGACAGTCCTAAATGCTAGTGAGGATATGGAGCTACAGGAATTCTTATTCATTGCCAGTGAGAATACAAAATCGTATAGCCACTTTGGACGAGAGCTTGGCATTTTCTTACAAATATAGACATACTATAACCATATAATCCAGAAATCACACTCCTTGGTATTCACTCAAATACACTGGAAATTTATGTCCATTCAGAAACCTGCACGTGGATGTATATAGTAGTTTTATTCATAACTGTCAAAACTGGGAAGCAACCAAGACATCCTTTAGTAAGTGAATGGGTAAATAAAGTGTGGTACATACAAACAATGGAATATTATTCAGAGCTGAAAGGAAATGAGCTATCAAGCCATGAAAAAACATGAATAAGTGTTGTGCTGTCCTGTGCTGTGCTACGTCACTTCAGTTGTGTCCAGCTCTTTGCAACCCTACTGACTATAGCCCTCCAGGCTCCTCTATCCACGGGCTTATCCAGGCAAGAATACTGGAGTGTGTTGCCAGGCCCTTCTCAAATAAAAAAGTACATATTATTAAGTGAAAGAAGCCAATATGAAAGAACTACATTTTGTATGATTCCAACCACGTGACATTTTGGAAAAGGCAAAATTACAGAGACTGTGGTTGCTAGGGGTTGGGAGGGAAGATGGGAGATATGAATAGGCAGGGCACAGAGAAATTTAGGTCAGTGAAACTATTCCGTATAATAATAAAATGGTGAATACACGACACCAAAAATGAAACCTAGTGTAAAGTATGGACTTTGAGTAACAATGATGGGTCAGTGCAGGTTGATCTGTTATAACAAAGATACCACTGTGGTGCAGGACACCCAGAAGGTTGGAGGAGAGTGGTGTATGGAAAATCTATGTACCTTTTACTCAATTTTACTGTGACCTAAAACTGCTCTAAAAATAAAGTGTATTAATAAAAACATTGCCATGCTGCTACTGCTGCTAAGTCGCTTCAGTCGTGTCCGACTCTGTGCGACCCCTGAGACGGAAGCCCACCAGGCTCCCCTGTCCCTGGGATTCTCCAGGCAAGAACACTGGAGTGGGTTGCCATTTCCTTCTCCAATGCATAAGAGTGAAAAGTTAAAGTGAAGTCGCTCAGTCGTGTCCGACTCTTAGCGACCCCATGGACTGGAGCCTACCAGGCTCCTCCCTTCATAGGACTTTCCAGGCAAAAGTACTGGGGTGGGGTGCCATTGCCTTCCCCGACATTGCCATGAGTGGACAGTTAAAATTTTAATAAAATTGGCTTTGTGAACTTGGGTAAATGGCGTCTATCTGAGATAGTTTTCTAGTCTATAAAATGAAAACACCATGTCCACTCCATCCTAAAGTTATTTGGAAAATTAAATTACCCAGTACATATGGAAGCATCTGGTACAGTACTTCCATGTTTGAACAGGTGCCTTACCTACATGCCATCACAAGTCCATACATCACTCCATCATACTCTTGACTACTTCTACAGAGAGTCTATGAGGGACTATGTCTTTAATTTTTGTATTTCAAGCAACTATCACAATGTATGACACACTTCAGATACTCAATAAATATTTTATAAATAAAGATAAAACAAATAACTATAAAATAAAAGACAATATAAATTATACACAAATGTTATATCAACTAATGAAACAGAATCTTCTAGAATAGCAAGTTGTTCAGAATAGGTCATACTGGCCAAAGAAATAAAAGAACAAGTATACATTTTGACATATCCTAATAATGCTCTTTTTTCTCATTCAAATATATACATTTATAAATGTAAATTTATACATAAATTTAAGCTGTATCTTGCAACAAAAGAATGAAAGTCACCAAGTCAGAGAAACCACAAGGTTAGAGAAGATGTCAGACTTCCAGGGAAATCATAGAGTGCTGAAGAAGACTCAGTAGCTGTGACTAAGGAATTGCCATGCCTCTCTGGTCAGGCATAAAGCAGGGATCCAGTGTATGGGAAATGACACATCTGCAAGAGTCAGCCTGGCCAAAAAGGAAAAGCAAAAGTTACAGCCGCAATTATGTGGGAAGGGAAATGAATTAAATAAAATAAGGTTTGAGGGTCTCAGAACCTGGGTAACAAGATTCATATTCAAATACCTCCTCACTCCTCAAAGCTCCTCTGAGAAAGTGAGTCAATGTCTAGACTGCATATTATTTGAAAGAATTTTATAAGATAGATATAGAATTGCAATTGCCTCATGCCCTGCCCTAGGTAACTACTCCATAGGATAACATTCTTGCAATCCAACCGTCCAGCACAGCAGTTCTCCAACTTGGCTACACAGCAGCATCACCTAAAGAAATAGAATAAATACCAGTTCCCAGACATTCTGAGTGAGTCAGCAAAGAAAACAATATTTACAGAATCCCTGTGTTGCATCAAATGTTGGGTTAGACCATATTTAGGTACACAGAAGAAATATAGGACATTGTCCCGACCTTGAGATGACTTCAGCTGAGAAAAGAGAACTGGAATAAACTAACATTCTAAATAAAACAACTAGAAAATAAGCAAGCACTAACTGGGTGCTATTTGTGAAAAATACAAAACAGAAGAGAAAGAGTGATTAATGTGGACAACTATAAGGACAACTAATGCTTCTTGAGCACTTACTATGGCCTGACACTATTCTAAGCACTTCATGAACTTGTTTAAGGCTTTTTAACAACCCTACGCAGTAAGAGCTATTATTTTCTCCATTTTACCCATTAGCAAAATAAGATAATGGAGGTAAAAACTCACCTATAGTTTATACAGCAATGGCAGTACAGCCTGTATGCAAACCAGCACCCTTGCTGCACACTCAGAAATGACTCTGTTAACAACAAGGTCCTATTGTAGAGCATGGGGAACTGTATTCAATATCTTGTAGTAAACCATGATAGAAAAAGTAAAAAGAAATGGCTCTGCTGAAGAGTTGAGTTTTGAGGAAAAAGCTAAGATTTCCCATATTTGTTTATGCACATGAGGCAGCAGAGCATAAGCACAAGACTGTACCCTTAGCTCTGTCACCCACTGCTGCATGATCTTGGTCAGGGTGCTCCCTCTCAAGCTTCAGTTCCAACGACTATAAACTGCTGGTCCATGATCACTAAGACTCCTTTCAGTTCCTTAGCTCTCTGAGTACAATTTAAATCAACAGAAGAAAAATAGGAGGACAGCTCACAAAGGCAGATATAACAGGCAGAGGTAGGCACATAATGAGATCCAGGAGAAGGAGAGGAGTCAATGTCAATTTGCAGCGTTCTGTGAAACACAATTTACTGCATCCGCCATAGTGATCTTTTTAATGGCTTTCATGTCATGAAAGACATATACCATCTAAGTAATAAATGTGATTTGGAAGTCTACTCTTGGGTAACTTGAATTTGAATTTGATAATGAATTTAAAGGTATGATGGTGTTTTCCTCTGCTACATGTTGGATAATAGGATATATACATTGAATTTTAAAATTACTTGAAAAAGAGAAAATCAGATATATGATAAAAGAATTTAATTACACTGTGAATCTCAGGGAGGTATATACACATAAAATATATATGTGTATAATGTAGTTACAATCAATGTTTTATTTTCACTGTTGTGGCTATGTGCAAACTTTCATACAAAATTGTTTTCTGTGGAATTCTTTTGCAAGAGAATTGGACCATGAGAGAAAGAAAGCAATTCAGGAAGTATGGCTCTCTTGGTCTAACTGTGGACAAAAAAGTAAAGTATATCTTTCAACAGAGAAGGCAATGGCACCCCACTCCAATACTCTTGCCTGGAAAATCCCACGGACGGAGGAGCCTGGGAGGCTGCAGTCCATGGGGTTGCTAAGAGTCGGACACAACTGAGCAACTTCACTTTCTCTTTTCACTTTCATGCATTGGAGAAGGAAATGGCAACCCACTCCAGTATTCTTGCCTGCAGAATCCCAGGGATGGGGGAGCCTGGTGGGCTGCCATCTCAGGGGTCGCACAGAGTTGGACTTAGCATAGCATAGCATATCTTTCAAGCTGTGAGTCTCTGTGAGATTGACAGATTTTAAAGCACTGATATTACAGATATATTTTTCTTATCATGTACACACATGTGAAAAATTCACATAGTTATGATTTCCATATCAAGAAATAATCAATATAACTTTATAAAACAACTATTCATTTGACAAAGTATGAATGTTTTTAATCCATTAAGTTCTTCAAACCACTGGATATCTAGTTTAAGAATATCTAGCACCTGTTTTCTCAAAGTTGTTGTTAAAGGATAGGAATCCATGTAAGAATTTCCTTTACCCACATTATACTTCTGCAATATTAGGCTCACAATGTCTTTAATTGTTCTCAAGATGCTTCCATGATACCTTTTAAGACAGTGATACACATTTCTATGCTTCCAGGATGTCATTTTTCCTTGACATGTCTTCAGTTATTTTAAGTTTATGACTAAACCTTGTATGAACTCCATTTTCCCTCAGGAATACTCTTCTATGCTTTTAATGTGCATACGTTGGGTCTTCAGAGCTTTAACTAGAAGCTGGGAAATAGATGGAGAAACAGTGGAAACAGTGTCAGACTTTATTTTTCTGGGCTCCAAAATCACTGCAGATGGTGACTGCAGCCATGAAATTAAAAGACGCTTACTCCTTGGAAGGAAAGTTATGACCAACCTAGATAGCATATTCAAAAGCAGAGACATTACTTTGCCAACAAAGGTTCACCTAGTCAAGGCTATGGTCTTTCCTGTGGTCATGTATGGATGTGAGAGCTGGACTATGAAGAAGGCTGAGTGCCGCTAAGAATTGATGCTTTTGAACTGTGGTGTTGGAGAAGACTCTTGAGAGTCCCTTGGACTGCAAGGAGATCCAACCAGTCCATTCTGAAGGAGATCAGCCCTGGAATTTCTTTGCAAGGAATGATGCTAAAGCTGAAACTCCAGTATTTTGGTCACCTCATGCGAAGAGTTGACTCATTGGAGAAGACTCTGATGCTGGGAGGGATTGGGGGCAGGAGGAGAAGGGGACAACATAGGATGAGATGGCTGGATGGCATCACTGACTCGATGGATGTGAGTCTGAGTGATCTCCGGGAGTTGGTGATGGACAGGGAGGCCTGGCGTGCTGCAGTTCATGGGGTCGCAAAGAGTCGGACACGACTGAGCGACTGATCTGATCTGATGATTCCTCTATGATTCCTTCTATGATTCCTCTATGATTCCTCCATCTTGAAAATAAAATGTACATATCCTCATAAAAATGTAGGCTATTCACTTCCAAGAAATACTCTGAAGACATTATTACCAAAAAATAATAGGAGGTACCTATAGGAAAATATAGGTATTTTCCTAATACCAAGGTAATAGGAAAATTACACATTCATGTTGGGTGTATGTTATATATTAAAGATGTGGATTACTCCAATCTGTTGAGCCTGTTATTTGCCACGGTTATTGTTAAAGTGGGTAGAAGCCATGTCCTGGCTTTTTGTGGAATTCAAGAAATAAGGCATCTGGGGATGGGATATCACGAAATAAAGGTAAAGTACATTAAGATTAGGGATTTTTGATTTGTGATAAATGTAACCTTCATACATAAAAATGACAAAATTTTAAAATAAGTATTTTACTGTTTCAAATACTTTCAGAAAGTATGGTAGAATATTTTGTCAGGAAGCTTAGTAAATATATTAACTTGTATCTATATAAAAAGTGTAAGAAAAAACATATTTAAGATGCTTTGTTCCCTTTTATTTTCATCATTGGCTCTTTGTTTAAAAGGGATATCTAATCAACACAACACTATAAAGCAATTATCCTCCATAATAAATACCATTTAAAAAGAAAAAAAGGATATCTAAAAACTTACATCAGTTAATAAAAAAGTAGACTCTTCTAAAAATGCAGTCTGGAAAGTTAGTCTTAAATTTTAAGTGAAGAGAGAAAATGAATTATAGAGTTCCTTTATGTCACCCTTTAATCTTTTCATCTGATTCAAATACGAATAAATGTTTACTTATAGAATCTGTCTTGTCTATTATTTGCCTTCTTTGCTAGGTTAATGTACACAAATATCTCAGCAAAGCTAAACAAGATTTTATATGCTGAAAAGTAATCACTGAACTTCCTGAAAACATCCTCATTGCATCTTATCTGTGAAGTACCAGCCTGATGGAAATGGATACGAAAAGCACAGCTTTCAAGTAGTGGTACAAGATAATGAAGAGTATGTGCACCCACACTCACACTTATGCAGTGGGTGTATTTAACTTTTGAAGCACTGATTTGAAGGCAATTTGGTTTCAGATTTAAATCTAGAAGCAAAAAAGTACTAAAATCTTTTAAAAAAATCATTCTGAAAGTGTATATTCTATGGGCATACGTTAGAAAATGCATGAGAATCCAAGCTCAAAGAATTTATTCTAAGTCAACCTGATTCTTTCCTCACTCACTACAAAGTTGGTAATTCCTGCTGTTGCCCTCCCTCCTCATCCCTCTCCAAGCACTACCATTTATCAAATGCCCTCTCTGTGAGGGGTTTTACCCATATTATTATCTTACTACTACTGTAAAGGCAGTAGAAGGGAAAGTTTGAGAGCACAGACCCTGGAGACAATCAGCCAGGGTTCAGACCTCTGTTCCACTACCAAGGAACTGCGGAATCTTAGGCCAGTTACTCAAACACTCTGTTCCTCACTTTCCTCTCCAGGAAAATGCAGATGATAATACCAGGCGGCTCGAAGATTAAATTACACACACACACACACAGTCAGTACTATAATGTGTTAGCTATTATTATCATCCCCACTCAAAAGATACAGGAGAATTACCAAGAACCAGTGGATTTCAGTAACTTGCCAACATTTAAACACATGTCAATAAAAGAGCTAGCAAACAGAACTGGAACACAAATCCATCTGCTATCTCACACTGTCCACTGGCTTCTTCCCTCCTTCTGTCCTTCAGTGGCAGTACTTCAATTCTAGGACAGACTCCTGTGCTGATCCAAGAGAACTCTAAATCTAGAGATCAAACATATATCATCTGAGAGTGAACCTGAATAGAAGGCCTTCCTCCAGGCACAAACTCAAGTGCTCTCCCATCCTCCTCCACCTCTCTGTCTTCAAAGACATTAAATTCTCACCAGATAGTTATTGGATAACTTTTTTCCTCTTGGTAGAAAAGGCAGAGAAACCAGAGATCAAAGTGCCAACCCGCTGGATCATTGAAAAAGCAAGAAAGTTCCAGAGAAACATCTATTTCTGCTTTATTGACTATGCCAAAGCCTTTGACTGTGTGGATCACAATAAACTGTGGAAAATTCTGAGAGAGATGGGAATACCAGACCACCTGACCTGCCTCTTGAGAAATCTGTATGCAGGTCAGGAAGCAACAGTTAGAACTGGACATGGAACAACAGACTGGTTCCAAATAGGAAAAGGAGTATGTCAAGGCTGTATATTGTCACCCTGCTTATTTGACTTATATGCAGAGTACATCATGATAAATGCTGGACTGGAAGAAACACAAGCTGGAATCAAAATTGCCAGGAGAAATATCAATAACCTCAGATATACAGATGACACCCACTTATGGCAGAAAGTGAAGAGGAACTCAAAAGCCTCTTGATGAGAGTGAAAGAGGAGAGTGAAAAAGTTGGCTTAAAGCTCAACATTCAGAAAACGAAGATCATGGCATCCGGTCCCATCACTTCATGGGAAATAGATGGGGAAACAGTGGAAACAGTGTCAGACTTCATTTTTGGGGGCTCCAAAATCACTGCAGATGGTGACTGCCCCCATGAAATTAAAAGACGCTTACTCCTTGGAAGGAAAGTTATGAACAACCTAGATAGCATATTCAAAAGCAGAGACATTACTTTGCCAACAAAGGTCCATCTAGTCAAGGCTATGGTTTTTTCCAGTGCTCATGTATGGATGTGAGAGTTGGACTGTGAAGAAAGCTGAGTGCCGAAGAATTGATGCTTTTGTACTACGGTGTTGGAGAAGACTCTTGAGAGTCCCTTGGACTGCAAGGAGACCCAACCAGTCCATTCTAAAGGAGATCAGTCCTGGGTGTTCTTTGGAAGGAATGATGCTAAAGCTGAAACTCCAATACTTTGGCCACCTCATGCGAAGAGTTGACTCATTGGAAAAGACTCTGATGCTGGGAGGGATTGGGGGCAGGAGGAGAAAGGGATGACGGAGGATGAGATGACTGGATGGCATCACCGACTCGATGGACATGAGTTTGAGTGAACTCCTGGAGTTGATGATGGCAGGGAAGCCTGGCGTGCTGCAATTCATGGGGTTGCAAAGAGTCGGACATGACTGAACGACTGAACTGAACTGAACTGAGACATGTGCTTGAATTAGGTACTGTTGTGAGTGAGACATTTTCAGGTCAAAATTACTCCGTAAGGGGCAAAGTCATCTAGTTACACTTAGGTCTATGTGGCCTAAACACTGAGTTTAACAGAGCAGCATCCTTTCCAAAGAGCTATGTAAAGTCTGTGCTGTCTTTAATTGAAGCTCTCTGGTCCACTGTTTCAGAGTATATTTCTGAGGTCTTTCCTCCTAATATTGCATATGCTGCCTCTCCTCTTAAAAGTTGCTCAGTTGTAAAGTCAAGTGCTCCTTAGGAAGCGTTACTACGAACAAAGCCAGTGAAGGTGATGGAATTCCAGGGGAGCTATTTAAAATCTTAAAAGATAATGCTGTTAAAGTGCTGCACTCAATATGTCAGCAAATTTGGAAAACTCAGCAGTAGCCACAGGACTATAAAAGGTCATTTTTCATTCCTATTCCAAAGAAGGGCAATGCCAAGGAATGTTCAAATGATCATACACTTGCATTCATTTCACATGCTAGCAAGGTTATGCTCAAAATCCTGTAAGCTATGCTTCAGAAGTACCTGAATTAAGAAATTCCAGATGAACAAGCTGGGTTTAGAAAAGGTAGAGGAATCAGAGACCAAGTTGCCAACATCTATTGGATCATGGAGAAAGCAAGAGAGTTCCAGAAAAATATCTACTTCTGCTTCATTGACTAGACTAAAGCCTTTGACTCATGAGTCACAACAAACTCTGGAAAATTTTTAAAGAGATGGGAATACCAGGCTGCCTTACCTGTCTCCTAAGAGGTCGTATGCAGATCAAATAGAACCGGACATATGAAAACTGATTGGTTCAAAATTGGGAAAGGAGTACAAGGCTGCATATTGTCACCCTGCTTATTTAACTTATATACAGAGTACATCATGCAAAATGCCAGGACGGATGAATCACAAGCTGGAATCAAGACTGCCAGCAGAAATAGCAACAATCTCAGATATGCAGATGATACCACTCTAATGGCAGAAAGTGAAGAGGAACTAAAAAGCCTCTTGATGAGGGTGAAAAAGGAAAGTGAAAAGCTGGCTTGAAACTCAACACTTAAAAAACTAAGATCATGGTATCTGGTCCCATCACTTCATGGCAAATAAAAGGGGAAAAAGTAGAAGCAGTGACAGATTTTATTTTCTTGAGCTCCAAAATCACAGAAGACAGTGACTGAAGCCATGAAATTAAAAGATACTTAGTCCTTGGAAGAAAAGCTATGACAAACCTCGACAAAAGATTATAAAACAAAGACATCATTTTGCCAACAAAGGTCTGCCTAGTCAAAGCTATGGTTTTCCCAGTAGGCATATACAGTTAGAGTTGGACCATAAAGAAAGTTGAGCCCTAAAGAATTGATGCATTCTAACTGTGGTGTTGGAGGAAATTCTTGAGAGTCCCTTGCACTGCAAGGAGATCAAACCAGTCAATTCTATAAAAAAATCAACCCTGAATATTCATTAGAAGGACTGATACTGAAGCTGAAGCTCCAGTACTTTGGCCACCTAATGTGGAGAGCAAATTCACTGGAAAAGATCCTGATGCTGGGAAAGATTGAAGGCAAAAAAAGAGGACGGCAGAGGATGAGATGGTTAGATAACACCATTGACTCAATGGACATAAATCTGAGCAAACTCCAGGAAATACTGAAGGACAAGGAAGTCTGGTGTGCTGCAGTTCACGGGGCCACAAAGAATCAGACCTGACTTAATGACTGAACAACAAGATGATAATCTCTACATGTTGCCTGCCCAAGCCTTTCCAAACTAATTGCACTACAGTGGCCACTGTATATAACTATATTCCCCTCATTTTCATTGCTGTACTTGGCTGAATCTGGATTTCTCTATACTTGGTCCCCACTTCATCCTGCATACTTCTATATTCAAGTCTCATGAGTGCTGGTCTAGTAGGTAGAAACTAAGCGACATGCCTTAACCCTAGGGATTATGGAAATTCTATTCGGGGATGGTGATACTAACAATATGGGAAACTATATAAAAATGTTGGGCAATCATAGATGACTTATGTCTACTTCATTCAGAGGGCAATTTCAAAGTCTATGAAGTTTTGTATTTCTTGATCCAAAAATAGCTGAAATAACTGATAGTCCTGAAAGACTACAGCTTTTAGAACTATTTCCATGAATCTATATATTGAATTCTTTATCCTTTACCTTGAACAGGCATTCTGCCACAGGAAAAGTACTGCTCAGTCTATTTGATGGACAGGAACAAAAGCTCCCCATACTCTTCCTGTAAAGCCCAATAGATTTCCCCAAAAGTCACATCAGGACAGAAGATGTGCCTCTGGTTTCTAACTCTAGATGGTGTAAATCTGGAACAAATGATTATCAGAGTTCCGGTTAAAGGAGTAACATCAATGAGTCAGCATAATATTTATTATCTCAGCTAAAAAAATACTACTTACCTCATCTTGGAGTCACGTCAATCTATCATCAAGTTTTTCTGATGTTACCTCAAAACTTTTTCAACTGTGTCCCCTCTTACCTACCCTTTTCCACTACGCCTTTATTTCAGGCTTCTGTTATCTCTCTTTTTGACCAGTGCTAATAGCTTCCAAATTGGTCTCTGTGTTCAGTTTTACCTCCTAAGGTTAATTCTCAATAGAGGTATCTTTCTAAAGCACAAGTCTAATTTTATCATTCTACTGATTTAAATCTTTAAGTTTAATTAAAACTTAAGAAAAAAATAGGCCTAAGTCCAACATGATATTCTGTCACCAATTTCTCTATCTGTGATTATTTATCATGATCCCTATTCAAATTTCATATTCTATCAAAACCAAACAGTATATATACAGTTGTATGTACTTATCTCTGGCTTTACTCCTGTTCTTTCTGCCTAGATGAAGGGTCAGCAAACTATGATCCATTGGTCAAATCTGAACCATGGCCTGTTTTTGTACAACCATTGAATTCAGAATAGTTTTGCATTATGAAAATTTGTAAAAAAAAATGAAAAAAAAAATGCAAAAGAGACCTACTATTATAACCTGAAAAGCCTAAAATACCATCGTGCCATCTACAGAAAAAAGTTTGTTGACCTTTGACCTCAAGTGCCCTTTCTTCCTCTGGCTTGGCTAAATGATTACTTCTCACTTAATATATATATGTGATCATAAATCATCTCCCCAATGAAACTTTACTGTATAATTCCTTCCTGTAACCAAGTTTAATGTTAGGAACATTTCCATGTTCTCATACTACCCAGAGAATAGTTCTGTTATTGAACTATTCATTGCATTACAGGGAGTTATCTGTCTTCCCCATCAGACTGTTATGTTATGAATTTTTACACACAAAAAATTATGATAGACATGTAATAAATGTTTATGGAACTGTTCTTTTTTGAACTGTTTTTCAAAAAAAACTTGAACTGTTTCAATTTGAACTGTTGTTTAATAAAGTGAAAGTCACTTAGTTGTGTCTGACTCTTCAAAACCTCATGGACTATACATGTCCAGGGAATTCTCCAGGTCAGAATACTGGAGTGGCAGCTGTTCTCTTCTCCAGGCAATCTTCCCAACCCAGGTCTCCCGCATTGCACGTGAATTCTTTACCAGCTGAGCCACCAGGGAAGCCCAACAATACTGGACTGGGTAGCCTATCCCTTCCTCCAGGGGATCTTCCCAACCCAGGAATCAAATCAGAGTCTCCTGCATTGCAGGCAGATTCTTTACCAGCTGAGCTACCAGGGAAGGCACTACAATGGACATCATACAGTAATTTGAATGGCAGGAGCTCTCCGTGGTACTGGAGGGACTCTACCTACAGCTTCTTCCTATGAGATGGCCAGAACCTTTTGTTTGATGTCTCTCAATTACCTTCACCAGCTTCTATTATGACTTCATGATGTTTTCTGCTACTTTCTAGTCAAATTCGCAAAGAATCCTAACTAACTCTTGTCCAACTCACTTCTGTTCTAATTAACTGTACATACCTTTTGGTCAGGGCATTTGTTGCCCACTGGAGCCTACATCCTACCACAGAGACTGCAAACTCTAGGACTGAGGTACCTCAGGTCAAACTACAGGGAGGGAGTGCAGTCCTAACCATCAGCAGAAAATTGGATTAAAGATTTACTGAGCATGGCCCTGCCCACCAGAGCAAGACCCAGTTTTCCCCACAGCCTGTCCCTCCCAACAGGAAGCTTGCACAAGCTTTGCATCCATCAGAAGGCAGACAGAATAAAAACCACAATCACAGAAAACTAACCAAAACTAGCCATGTGATCACATGGATCACAGCTTTGTCTAACTCAATGAAACTACGAGCCATGCTATGTTGGGCCACCCAAAACGGACAGGTCATGGTGGAGAGTTCTGACAAGATGTGGTCCATTGGAGAAGGGACTGGCAAGCTACTTCAGCATTCTTGCCTTGTGAACCCCATGAACAGCATGAAAAGGCAAAAAGATATGACACTGAAAGATTAACCCCTCAGGTCAGAAGGTGTCCAAAATGCTACTGGAAAAGAGCAGAGAAATAGCTCCAGGAGGAATGAAGAGTCTGAGTCAAAGCAGAAACAATGCCCAGTTGTGGATGTGCCTGGTGGTGAAAGTAAAGTCTGATGCTATAAAGAACAATATATTGCATAGGAACCTGGAATCAAGGTAAATTCGAAGTGGTGAAATAAGAGATGACAAGAGTGAATATCGACATTTTAGGAATCAGTGAACTAAAATGGACAGGAATGGTAAAATTTAATTCAGGTGATCATTATATCTACTACTGTGGGCAAGAATCCCTACAAGAAATGGAGTAGCCCTCATAGTACAAGAGAGTCCAAAATGCAGTACTTGGGTGCAGTCTCAAAAATGACAGAATGGTATCTGTTCATTTCCAAAGCAAACCATTCAACACCACAGTAAACAAAATCTATGCTCCAATCACTACTATTGAAGATGATGAAGCTGAATGGTTCTATGAAGACCTACAAGACCTTCTAAAACTAACACCCCAAAGAAGTCATCCTTTTCATCACAAGGGACTGGAATGAAAAAGTAGGAAGTCAAGAGATACCTGGAGTAACAGGCAAGTTTGGCCTTGAAGTACAAAATGAAGCAGGGCAAAAGCTAAGAGTTTTGTCAAGAGAATGCACTGATCATAGCAAACACCCTTTTCCAACAACACAAGAGACAATTCTACACATGGACATCACCAAACAGTCAATACTGAAATCAGATGGATTATATTCTCTGCAGGTGAAGATGGAAAAGCTCTTATACAGTCAGCAAAAATAAGATCAGCAACTGACTGTGGCTCAGATCAAAAGCTCCTCATTGCAAAATTCACACTTAAAGAACGTAGGGAAAACCACTGGGCCATTCAGGTATGACCTAAATCAAATCCCTTATGATTATACAGTGGAAGAGATAAATAGATTCAAGGGATTACATCTGATAGAGTGTATGAAGAAGGGAAAATCACTGGGCCATTCAGGTATGACCTAAATCAAATCCCTTATGATTATACAGTGGAAGTGATAAATAAATTCAAGGGATTACATCTGATAGAGTGTATGAAGAACTACGGATGGAGGTTTGTAACACTGTACAGATAGTGGTGACCAAAGTCATCCCCAAGAAAAAGAAATGCAACAAGGCAAATGGTTGGATCATAGAAAAAGCAAGGGAATTCCTGGAAAACATCTACTTCTGCTTCATTAACAACTCTGAGGACCTTGACTATGTGGATCAGAACAAACTGTGGAAAATTATTAAACAGAGAGGAGTGCCAGACTGAGTTAATTGCTTCCTGAAAAACTTGTATGAATATCAAGAAGCAACAGTTAAAACCAGACATGAAACAATGGACTGGTTCAAAATTGGGAAAGGAGTACATCAAGGCTGTATACTGTCACCCTGCTTATTTAACTTATATGCAGAGTACATCATGCAAAATGCCAGGCTGGATGAAGCTCAAGCTGGAATCAAGATTTCTGGGAGAAATATCAATAACCTCAAATATGCAGATGATACCACCCTAATGGCAGCAAGTGAAGAGAAACTAAAGAACCTCTTGATTTAGTGAAAGGTGAAAGAAGAAAGTGAAAAAGCTGGCTTAAAACTCAACATTCAAAAAACTAAGATCATGGCATCTGGTCCCATCACTTCATGGCAAATAGATGGGTAAACAACAGAAACAGTGACAGACTTTATTTTCTTGGGCTCCAAAATCACTGTGGACAGTGATTAAAGCCATGAAATTGAAAGACACTTGCTCCTTGGAAGAAAAGTTATGACAAACTCAGACAGCATAATAAAAAGCAGAGACATCACTTTTCTGTGATAAAGGTCCATATAGTTAAAGCTATGGTTTTTCCAGTAGTCATGTACAGATGTGAGAGCTGGACCATAAAAAAGCCTGGGTGCTGAAGAATTGATGTTTTTGAGTTGTGGTGCTGGAGAAGACTCTTGGGAATCCCTCGGATAGCAAAGGGATCAAACCAGTCAATCCTAAAGGAAATCAACCCTTAATATTCATTGGAAGGACTGATGCTGAAGCTGAGGCTCCAATGCTTTGATCACCTGATGCAAAGAGTTGACTCATTGGAAAAGACACTATGTGGGGGAAGATTGAGGGCAGGAAGAGAAGGGGACTACAGAGGATGAGATGGTTCGATGGCATGACTGACTCAACAGACATGAGTTTGAGCAAACTCCAGGAGAAGGACAGAGAAGCCTGGTGTGCTGCAGTCCATGGTGTTAAAAAGAGTTCGACAACTGAGGAACTAAACAACAACAAAGACAGTCACATACTCCCCAACATGTCTAGTTTCTTTGAAGTTCCAGGGCACTATTTCCTACTTGAAGCACAGAACAGCGACTCAGAGTTCCTTAGGTTCCTTTATTTCCTTTCCTTGATGGCAGTGGAAGTCACACATTGTGATAGTATAGCCACAATTTGGAAATACCTAAGATTGCCGAGTCCCTGCATGGAGGACAACTACTCTGAAGAGTCTTCAGCTCCTATCAGACTATTGAGTTAAACTGCAGCTTAATTTGTTACCTTAGCAATACTGGATATCTCTGATTAATACATCCTTTTAATATATTCTTATCACACTTTACTTAATTCTATTTCCTTTATTAGATTTTAAGTTTCTTGAGAGAAGTGATTGGGCCTTACGTTGATTTTGCACAGCATCACTCAATAGTTGTTTGCTAAATGAGCAAACTTTAGAGTCCATTTTCCTCTTTTCCACAGCATTTCCTACTGTCATCAAGAAGAATAATCTGTTTACTTTATAGCAGCTGAAGGGAAATTGTGACGAATGTAAGCTGTACAGTAGTAGTCAAGAGCAAGGACTCCAGAACCAAACTGCCTGGGTTCACATCACAGTTCTGCCATATAATATCTATGTCCTTGGTAAATTATGCATACCCTCTGAGCTTCAGTTTCCTTATATGTGAAATACTGAAAACAAACAATATTACCCAGCTTCTTGGGTTATATAGTTAACATATGTAAATGCATAGAACAAAGCCTAACCCATAAATGCAGGCTGCTTCTACATGATTAAAACTCCTTTTTAGAAGCCCTAAATCTATCCATGTCCCTAATGACTTGCAAAACAAAGATATATTTTTCTGGAAAATGTAGTTCATTCAGTAGCTTTAGTCTTTGTTTTCTTATAGAATTAATGAATTATTAATTAATAAATTAATAGTTTAAATAACATAATATGAAAATTATAGCTAAATACATAAAACATTATGATATGGCAAGCATTTTGCATACAGTATAGTGACAGTTTATATAAGAAAGCAATGTCAATTGTCAATGCTATAAGAAAGGATTGACAATGAATGAAACAACTTTGATGATGAAATGTATTTCATCATATTTTCAGATTATCCGATTTCAAATCAGATAAAAGAAATGTCAATACATTACATTTTTAAAGACAGATTATAAGATTTGTTTTCAAATATGAGGTACACTGATTCCATTTATATTTTGTTAAATTCACACTTCACTGAGGCAATAATTTGAATATTCCATCTGAAAAATGAGTGTTTCATATTCCTTGAGGTTAAATGATTACGAAGTAGTCTTAGAAATTTAAAAATTCTTTTCACATTCAAAATATATTAGGAAAAGAAAAATAGATAAAATACAGTTATTTTAAAAATTATATTAACTCAAATTTTAAGTAGAGTATATTGGTTTGACTAAAAACATGATACTGGGATTATTTGAATATACACTCACTTGTAGGATCACAAAAGAGGTCTTTAACAAAGCAAGTCATTGGTTAAAGGTAAAATAAATTTTTTTCTCCACTGTAGCTTTCATTTATTTACAATGAATCATGCCTATTTGAAGCCTTTGAAGTTTTTTCTTTACATACAAATTCTATCACTCCAAGCATCAATTTGAATGATTACGTTTCCATTTTATGGCTTATTTTAGGCTTTATGTAAAATATATAATATTTAATGTGAATTTGTAACCATATATTGTATCTTAAATTGCTATTAAATTTTATGTCATTTTCCGTTTGTAGTCTTTGAGAGAAAAAAATTTAATTTTAGATTAGGAATTATTTATCTATAGTTTCTATTTGAAAAGGCACCTATCTAAACATTTTTTAAAAGAATTCATTTATATACCTCTATTTATAGGTGGTAAGGAAATAACAGAATTTTTATATTTTAACATACAATGTATATGTTCAATAGCAGGCAAAGTAGGTAAGTATAGGAGTACAGTATAGAATTTATAAAGTAAATAAACAGGCAAATACATAATTATACATCATGCTATGTATAATCTTTTACTAATTATTTTTACTAATAGAGGAATTTTTTTACTAATAGAGGAATCCAATTAAAAGAAAAATTTTGCTACATTTGGTTTAGAGCCTTCACTAGGTCAGGGAGGAAATTAAGAGATTTCTTGTGAAAAACTGTCTCCTTTGTGACTTTCTGTCATGAGGGAATCATCAGATTCTAACTTATCTTCCTGTGGTAGGTAAGGAAATACAAACAGTGATGGGAATAAGGGCAGAAAAGGCTTTGATTTGAGTCCATTACTGTATTCTTCAAGCAAAAGAATAAACGAGGAACATGTCAGGAAGAGCTCACCAGAAACCTGATATCAGCAGAATGTGTTTCTAGTTGGTCTGCTATGGAATTATGATCTACCCCGAGGATGCCAGATTTATGCCAACAGAGGTTAAAGATTCCTTGAGGGCTTAATACAATGGAAGACTCAGGCACAGATTTCGGTAATGCAAAGCAAACTATTTTAAGTATCATAAAAGAAATCTACATTATTTTGTGAGCCCAAAGGGACAACAAATGCTTTGGGGACAGAATCAATAAACAATGACAGCAGGCTTTGAGCTTGGTTTTAAAGGGGGAGTAAAATTCTCTGGTGGGGGGTTGTTGCAAACTGGCACCTTGGGGTTGGAGAGTAAGAAGAGCTAGAAAGGCAATTGAGGCCAGAAAAGAAGGTCTTTAAAGGCCTCACTCCGGGGAAGGCAATGGCACCCCACCCCAGTACTTTTGCCTGGAAAATCCCATGGACGGAGGATCCTGGTAGGCTCCAGTCCATGGGGTCGCTGAGAGTTGGACACGACTGAGTGACTTCACTTTCACTTTTCACTTTCATGCATTGGAGAAGGAAATGGCAACCCACTCGTGTTCTTGCCTGGAGAATCCCAGGGACGAGGGAGCCTGGTGAGCTTCCGTCTATGGGGTCGCACAGAGTCGGACACGACTGAAGCGACTTAGCAGCAGCAGCAGCAGCAAAGGCCTCACTCAAGAATTTGCATTGCTGCAGGCACAATGAAGAGTGGTCACTGGAATTTTGTGTACACAGAAGGAAACATTAAAATGGTAGTGATGTATAGAATGGATAGGTACAAACCAAATACCATCAAGGACAGTGCCTAGAAAGTTACTGCAAGACAGACCCAACAAGCATGAGAAGGGTTGGAATTCTGGTATCAGGAAAACAGTTTTTAATGTGAATTCATTGCTTTACATCTGGTATTACTATCCTAGGGCTGCTATAACAAAGTATCACAACTTGGCTGGCTTAAAACAACAGAAATTTATTGTCTTACACTTCTGGAGGCAAGAAGCCCAAAAAATCAAGGTGTCAGCATGTTGGTTCTTTCTAAGGACTGTCAGGGAAAGTTTGTTCACGCTCTTTCCTAGCCTCTGATGGGCCAAGGCACTCCTTGGCTTACAGCTATATCATTCCAATCATCTACCTTCACACGGCATTCTCCCTGTGTCTCTGTGAGTCACAGAGTCATTTTTGAGTTAATGACTCAAAATATGAGTCATTTTGAGTTAAGAGCCCATCCTACTCCAGTATGATCTCATCTTAATTAA
Organism: Tragelaphus eurycerus; assembly: GCA_935064755.1. Lineage (NCBI taxonomy): Eukaryota > Metazoa > Chordata > Mammalia > Artiodactyla > Bovidae > Tragelaphus > Tragelaphus eurycerus. The sequence continues at coordinate 53,546,071 of CAKXYN010000002.1, read as the reverse complement.
TTATATGTGCAGTGATCTTACTTTCAAATAAGGTCACCTTCTGGGATATCAGGAATTAGGACTTCATAACACAACTCAAATAAATGAAGAAGATCATGAGGAGCTGCACTGCTCTTACTCAGAGAAAAATGTTTCTGTGACTCAGAGTTAGGCTGAGAGGCAATGATGGCTCAGTTGGTAAAGAATCCGCCTGCAATGTGAGAGACCTGGGTCTGATCCCTGGGCTGGAAAGATCCCCTGAAGAAGGGAAAGGCTACCCACTCCAGTATTGTAGCCTGGAAAATTCCATGGACTGTATAGTCCAGGGGGTCGCAAAGAGTTGGACGCAACTGAGGGACTTTCACTTTCATTTCATAAAGGAATAACTCATTTTCTAAAAAGTGATTTTACGATTCAAATTTGCCTAGAATACAAAGTATAAAAGAATGTAACACCACATAAAACAATGCAGGACATTAGTCAGATGTGTGGACAGCAGGAAGGTGAGAAAGAATTTATGTCATAAAATAAATATGTTGGCAAAAATGTGTAGAAAAAGTTCTAGGTTCTCAACTGGAAACTGCAAGAAAAACATGACTTTTGAAATCAACATACACCTTTACAGAGAGGTAACCCCCATTTTCATACATGTGTTTTTTTTTTTAATATTGAAAATCTCTGACTAAGAAACTCTAAAAGAACATATAAACAGTTACAGTGATAAATTCAGTGATAAAGTTTGACAATAAACTTTTCATTAAAGAACATCGAATAGAAAAAATCATTTGTACTTAGCAAAAGTTATTAGTAAAAGCTATCTTAAGTTTATTTGTCAATACAATGCAACTTCACTACCACCTCCTAAAACATCACCACCCCACCCAACCTGAAAGACAGGCAGACTTTCAGCTCAGATTACAATAATATGATTCCTTATAAAGATATCACAAGAGGTGACATCAAGATCTCTTTCTAAAGATTGAAATACCACTAACTAAGCATGACTGAAGTGACTTAGCAGCAGCAGCAGCAAGCTATCACTGAATATAGATTTCAGGATTTTTTTTTAAGAAATATAAAGTAATCTATGAAAGATCCAAATTGAATTTCATGAAAGAGTGTGGTTGCAAAAAGCCCACACATACTGCCCAGTTTTCATAAATATATTTGGCCTCTTTTAGCAGATTGTTTTTTCCTTTCCAAACAATGTACAGGGGCGTAACAGTCTCACCTGGGTGTATAGGGATTTACAAACACATTTCCAATTACAAGGAACAGGATTTACACACATAAGGGCCTGCCCAGAGAACTACGAATTCACCTTCTAATTTGCAGTGTTTTCACCCCATCATCCATGCTGAGCAAAATTCTGTCCACATATGGAAAGTGTGTGGATGCCTGTGCCCAGGGCACTAGGTGGGAGGTATGGTATGTGCAGTCAGGGATGCTGAGCAGATGATTTACAGCTGACGTCTAAAAGCTTCGGAGAGAACCGCCAAGCACCGCACTAAATGCCACCAATCAAGCAAAGCCAGTGGTGGCAAACAAGCTTGGCATTAACAACAGAAATAAATATGCTAATCAGTTGTTCTACTCCAGGAAAACAAGTCACCAGGGAAGGGGTTTGGGGAAGCCACATCTTTAAGGCTTTAGGGAGGATTTCAGTTAAATTTCTACATTTATCTCTAGTTATGACTTCACTGATGATTCTAGCTCATTTACAACCTAGTCATAGCTCAGTGGGTAAAGAATCCGCCTGCAGTGCAGAAGACCTGGGTTTGATTCCTGGGTTGGGAAGATCCCCTGGAGAAGGAAATTGTAACCCACTCCAGTATTCTTACCTGGAGAATCCCACGGATAGAGGAGCCTGGTGGGCTATAGTACATGGGGTCACAAGAGTCAGACACGACTTAGCAACTAAAGCACCACCACGTTTTATACAACTACTCTCTTTAATAGGCCCTTTGGAAACCTTCAAATCTTCTATGCTACCAGCAGACTGTGACATTTAAAATACTATATCATGTCTACTTCATTTTAAAATACTCTCTGTAGACTGCAGTATAGTATAAGGGTGACTACAAGTATAAGGGTCAGCACTAGACAGACTTGTTTCAAATCCTGCCTCTGTTGTTTAATAGTTGTGTGATCCTGGCCAACTTGAAATCTTTAGGCATCCATTTCCTCACCTATAAAATGAGATCATAATAACAACTGATTTTTAGAATTATTGAGAGAATTAAATGAGTTATCATAGGTACAGCTCTTAGGATGGTACCTGGCACATAGTACTCTATAATTAACTTCTATAATTTAACATACAGTCTGTTCACTTTTGATATGATAATTGCATTCCTAAGAATAACACTATAAAATGTGAGTGTTCAAGCCAAACTTTTTGATGGCTTATAATGGGGACTAGGAGTTAGAAATAAGCAGAGATAAGACATATTGGGAGGGTTGTGGGTTTTTGTAGCTGTGACTATATATAATTACAAAGTCTAAACATTATGAAAATGTAGTATTTGATTATACTTACATTTTCACAAAACGATTTCCTTTTTGACCTGTACCAGCACTGCCATTAGTGTATCCCTTACTGTACATCTTTATTTCATTACTTTGGTTACCCATCCATTGCTTCATTACACAAAGACAAATAATGTAGCAATGGTGCTCCAACAACTTTTAATCCTTATTACAGCCAATGTTGGGGCTTCGTGGGTAGCTTAGCTGGTAAAGAATTTCCTGCAATGCAGGAGACCCTGGCTTGATCCCTGGGTTGGGAAGATCCCCTGGAGAAGAGATAGGCTACCCACTCCAGTATTATTGGGCTCTCCTGGTGGCTCAGACGGTAAAGAATCCGCCTGCAATGAGGGAGATCCAGGTTTGATCCCCTAGGTTGGGAAGATCCCCTGGAGGAGAGCATGGCAACCCAATCCAGTATTCTTTCCTGGAGAATCCCGTGGACAGCAGAGCCTGGGTGGCTACAGTCCACAGGACTGCACAGAATTGGACATGATTGAGCAACTAAGCACAGCACAGCATAGCAAATGTTAATGATGTGACTCAAATTTTCTTTATTAATTAAAATCAGATTGATCTCATCATATCCAACTAGCCTTAGAAATATTATTAGCCCTACAGGAAAAAAATATCCTGTATATTTTATTATACATAATGAAGATCTGAGTCCTGGCTTGCCTAAAAGACAAAGAAAGTAGAAGACTGGTGACAAAAGACTTCAGTTCTATTATTTTAAAGTCTTCACAATTGCTGGTCAATCATTGGAGATTGTAGCAAATATTTGATCACTTTAGCTTTAAAACTGCAGGGTAAAAAAAGGAGAGTGGGAAGGGAGGACAGGTAATACTGGGGTAGGAAATTAAGGGGTACAAACTATTAGGTATAGATATATTTCACAACATGGGGAATATAGCCAATATTTTATAATAGCTATAAATGGAGTATAACCTTCAAAAATTGTGACTCACTATCCGATAGACCTGCTGCTGCTGCTGCTAAGTCGCTTCAGTCGTGTCTGACTCTGTGCGACCCCATAGACAGCAGCCCACCAGGCTCCCCTGTCCCTGGGATTCTCCAGGCAAGAACACTGGAGTGGGTTGCCATTTCCTTCTTCAATGCGTGAAAGTGAAAGTGAAGTCGCTCAGTCGTGTCCGACTCTTTGCGACCCCATGGACTACGGCCTACCAGGCTCCTCCATCCATGGGATTTTCCAGGCAAGAGTACTGGAGTGGGTTGCCATTGCCTTTTCCATCCTATATACCTACAAGTTATGTAATATTGTACAGTGACTATGTGCCTTCACGCTCAATTGTGGGACCCCATGGACTGCAGTCCTCCAGGCTCCTCTGTCCATGGAATTCTTCAAGCAAGATACTGGATTGGGTTGTCATTTCCTTCTCCAGGGGACCTTCCCAATCCCGGGACTGAACCTGAGTCTCCTGGGTCTCCTGCTTTAGCAGGTGGATTCTCTACCACTGCACCACCTGGGAAACACAGCAACTACACTTTAATTTAAAATAAAACTGAAGGGTGAAAAAAAAAAAACTGGTCAGTTGAATGAATAAAACAAATTAGGGAAGACTAGAAATTATCAGATTAGTTTTACTGAGAAAATAATGCATATTTTGTGCACTTTTTGAGTGTGTGCCTACCCTGACATTTTGTTGTTGTTGTTTAGTCCGTAAGCCCTATCTGACATTTTTGTAACCCCATGGACTGTAGCCAGGCTCCTATGTCTGTGGGATTTCCCAGGCAAGAATACTGGAGTGGGTTGCCATTTCCTTCTCCCAGGGGTCTGCCCAGCCCAGGGATCAAACTCATGTCTCCTACACTGGCGATGTGCATTTTATTCTCTTACAAAGAATAAAAATATTCTTTACCACTGAGCCACGGGGGAAGCCCAACCCTGACATTAATGCTACCAAAAAAAAATGCCCACTCCAGTTTCACCATGACTATGCTTTGCTCATGGAACAACAGACTGGTTCCAAATAGGAAAAGGAGTATGTCAAGGCTACATATTGTCACCCTGCTTATTTAACTTATATGCAGAGTACATTATGAGAAATGCTGGGCTGGAAGAAGCACAAGCTGGTTTCAAGATTGCCAGGAGAAATATCAATAACCTCAGATATGCAGATGACACCACCCTTATGGCAGAAAGTAAAGAACTAAAAAGCCTCTTGATGAAAGTGAAAGAGGAGAGTGAAAAAGGTGGCTTAAAGCTCAACATTCAGAAGACAAAGGTCATGGCATCTGGTCCCATCACTTTATGGGAAATAGATGGGGAAACAGTGAAAACAGTGTCAGACTTTATTTTTCTGGGCTCCAAAATCACTACAGATGGTGACTGCAGCCATGAAATTAAAAGACTTACTCCAAGCTTACTCCTTGGAAGGAAAGTTATGACCAACCTAGATAGCATATTCAAAAGCAGAGACATCACTTTGCCAACAAAGGTTCGTCTAGTCAGGGCTATGGTTTTTCAAGCTGTCATGTATGGATGTGAGAGCTGGACTGTGAAGAAGGCTGAGCGCCGAAGAATTGATGCTTTTGAACTGTGGTGTTGGAGAAGACTCTTGAGAGTCCCTTGGACTGTAAGGAGATCCAACCAGTCCATTCTGAAGGAGATCAGCCCTGGGATTTCTTTGGAAGGACTGATGCTAAAGCTGAAACTCCAGTACTTTGGCCACCTCATGCAAAGAGTTGACTCATTGGAAAAGACTCTGATGCTGAGAGGGATTGGGGGCAGAAGGAGAAGGGGATGACAGAGGATGAGATGGCTGGATGGCATCACCGACTCGGACATGAGTTTGAGTGATCTCTGGGAGTTGGTGATTGACAGGGGGGCCTGGCATGCTGTGATTCATGGGCTCACAAAGAGTCAGACACGACTGAGCAACTCAACTGACTGAACTGATGCTTTGCTCATTTGGTATCTTTAAATGTTTCATATTTAGTGTTACAAACACTGGATTAAATAATGGCACCACACTCCAGTATTCTTGCCCGGAAAATCCCATGGACGGAGGAGCCTGGTAGGCTGCAGTCCATGAGGTCGCTAAGAGTTGGACATGACTGAGTGACTTCCCTTTCACTTTTCACTTTCATGCGTTGGAGAAGGAAATGGCAACCCAGTCCAGTGTTCTTGCCTGGAGAATCCCAGGGACGGGGGAGCCTGGTGGGCTGCCGTCTATGGGGCCGCACAGAGTCGGACACGACTGAAGTGACTTAGCAGCAGTAGCAGCAGCAGCTATAATGTTAATTGAATTTTTAACATGGCACACAATGTATCCAATTTCATTTGATTTCCCCTCATGAAATAACTTCATAGCAACTGAACTTTTCCCCAACACCTATAGTCATAAACTTGATTTTGTTTTTGTGTCAAATCTTTAGCAAGTTTTCCAAAATTTGAATAAATGGAACCCAGAACACAGTGACAGTGGTTTTAGGATTTGTCTGATTTGCTTTCACCTCATTGAGAAAAGATTACAAAGTGAAGAGAAGATATACAATGTAAGATACTAAGATCACTTTGATTTTTTTAAATGTGCACAATGATAACAATTAACATTCCTCAAATCCCCATGAACAAAATGTCAAAGCAATGTAAGTAAACTATTAAGCTACATCCTCTAAAGACATTAGCACAATTACTTATTCTATTGGTTTTTAACATGCAAGCCAAGCCATAATAAACTGAATTGGGCATATGTTGTTCATTATATCATAACTATAAATGGAAATATTTATATTTCCCCAGATGTTTCTATCAATAGCAGATGGTAATTAATGATGACAAGACTAAAATAAAAACCCAAAACACAAAAGTCTGAAATAACTTTATACTCCCCTCAAAATACTTAATATTCATCAGATTATGAAATCTATGAGGCAGATATATTAATACTTTTTTGCTATATTCCCTAAGGGATTAAGGTATTTAAGTTTTTATTTTAATTATAATGTGTAGCAAGCCAATTATTACACAGAGTAAGTCAGTGAATGGGATCATACTGCTTTATGGGTCTTTTGATAGTAGTGAGAACTGAATGTTTAGATGCAGTAAAACATGTAATGAGGAAAAACTTGTTGAAGGAGTCTCTCAAGTGACAACAGAGTCTCATCAGCCTAGAAATAATGAGAACAGTCAGGGCTAGAATTTATTGATACTGTATGACCTGTACTACCCCCTCAATAAGTCCTCATTACAGCTCTGTGAAGTGCCATCAGCGGTGTGGTGGAGCTAGCTTGTACTGGCAAGGGAATGCTAATGATTGTACATGTCTCTTCCCAACTCTTCTCAACTCGGTGGCATCACATTGGCAGCTTGAAATTGGCCACAATGTGAAGCTTTACATCAGAGAAATTGGCACATGATACAAATCAGGACCTGTTTTCCCCTAGAGAGCTGGTTCTTATAGGTTTACCAGCTTACCATTGAAAATAGGTATGATCATTTCCATGTTATAGAGGAGGCAACTGACATTTAATATTATTAAGTAATTTGACCAAAGTCACAAAATTCAAGCCTGAGATTTTCCTCAAAACAGCCCAGTGGGAAAAGGGAAAATGAATAAGGTATGGATAAAACAAAATTGGTTCTGAATTGATAACTGATGAAACTGGGTAACAGATGCATGGGGGTTCCTTGAGCTATCATATCTAGCTTTACATGTGAGTAAAATTTTCTATAATACATAAATACATACACATACACACACAACAGTGACACTTGGAGAAACAAACCAATTTAACATAATAAATTACTCACTGAATCAAAAGCTGAAGAAGGAGGGTTCAATCATCTTTTTAATGTCAGTAATGGCAGAAATTGATAATCACTGCTTGACACTACTACTTATACAGAAAAAAAAATAGAACAACCCAAACAACTATTAATAGTGATGATGAATAAATATGGAATTAAGTACTCTGTGTGTGTGTGTGTGCTCAGTTGTGTCTGACTCTTTGCAATCCCACAGACTGTAGCCCGCCAGCTTCCTGTGTTCATGGTGTTTTCCAGGCAAGAAAACTGGAGTGGGTTGCCATTTCATACTTCAGAGGCTCTTCCTGACCCGGGGATCGAACCCATGTCTCTTGTGTCTCCTGCACTGGCAGGCATATTCTTTAACACTGTGCCAGTACTACATAGCTATAAAAAAAAGGGATGAGGAATGTATCTATACATCAGTATTCAATTTTTAAAATTTGAATTGTTTAAATTTCTTTAAAACAACATAGATACAGAAACTATGCATGTACTATGTATGTATATGTATAAGGGATTCCCTGGTGGGGAAAAGAATCAGTGGAAATAAATCCACCTGCCAATGCAGGGTATGTGGGTTCAATCCCTGGGTCATGTAGATCCCCTGAAGGAAGAAATGGCAACCCACTCCAGTATTCTTACCTGGGAAATCCCATGGACAGAGGAGCCTGGTGGGCTACAGTCCATGGGGTTGCAGAAAAGTCAGACAGGACTGAGCAAGTAAACAACAACAACAATGTATATGTACATTTATTGTTATTTATCTATGAGAGGGAAGGAGATACACAGATACAGGCATTGATATAGATATATACAAATATTGAGACATTTGCTTATATTATTAACAAGAAACTGTAAAATTTTTTTAATGATTACAATGGGGAATGAAATAGAGAAGGAAGAAAAATAAGACTTCTTGGAATAAATCTTATTTTGTGGATTTTATATATACTTATAACCATGTATATTATTTATGCAATTCTGAAATAAAATAAAAATATATCTCTAATAATTGAAAGCAAAATTAAGTAAATTTACTTCATTGTATATTGACCCGGTTGCATAATTACAGATAATTATGTAATTCTCTGTCAATTTCTCACACATCCAAGCAATTCTCTTGGTGTCCTACAATTCAACTCAATTTTGACACTACCTACCTGGAGATGGCATCAGATCCTATAGGTTAAGGGTCAGTTCTATGAAGAATGCCCTCACTCTGCCCTGACTTCAGATTGCCAATCACAAACCCACCTCTGCTTCTGGACCAATCAGCTATAGACTGGAGGTTCCATGAACCCTACCTGGATTTCAGACACCAATCACAAGTCCAGGTTCTTATCTAGACTTCTCAGTGACTGGCTATAAATCAGAGGTTACCAAGGCCCCCTCCTCAGGTTTGATTTATTTGCCAGAGTGGTTCACAACACTCAGAGAAACATGTTACTAAGTCACTGCTGCTGCTGCTGCTAAGTCACTTCAGTCATGTCCGACTCTGTGTGACCCCATAGACGGCAGCCCACCGGGCTTCCCCGTCCCTGGGATTTTCCAGGCAAGAACACTGGAGTGGGTTGCCATTTCCTTCTCCAGTGCATGAAAGTGAAAAGCGTAAGTGAAGTCTCTCAGTCGTGTCCGACTTTTCGTGACCCCATGGACCGCAGCCTTTCAGGCTCCTCCATCCATGGGAGTTTCCAGGCAAGAGTACTAGAGTGGGGTGCCATTGCCTTCTCCAAAAAAGTATATAACTCAGGAACAACCAGAAGGAAGAAATGCATTGGGTGAGGTGTGGGGAAGGGGTACAGAGCTTCCATGCCCTCTCCAGATGTGCCACATTCCACTGAAGCTCTCTGAGCCCCATTCTTTTGGGGCTTCATTACAGTCACAACTGATTGGTCATTTCTGCCATTTCTGATAATTCAATCTCCAGCTCCTCTCCCCTCTTGGAAGCCAGAAGGGGTGGAAAGGTTTATTCAAAGTGCCAACCCTCTAATCACATGATCACCACCACAGGCAAAGAGCCCCATCCTTAAGTTACCTGCGTGCTATGTCACTTCAGTAGTGTCTGACTCTTTGCAACTCTATGGACTGTAGCCCACCAGGCTCCTCTGTCCATAGGACTCTACAGGCAAGAATACTGGAATGGGTTGACATTGCCTTCTCCAGGGGATCTTCCTGACCCAAGTATCAAACCCAAGTCTCATGTCTCCTGCATTGGCAGGTGGGTTCTTTACCACTAGTGCCACCTGTCAGCTAAGACCTTTCTAAAAATCACCTCATTAACATAAGAAAAGACACTTTTATGGTTTTTATTGCAGGAAATTCCAAGGGTTTTAGGAGCTCTGTTTCAGGAAATAAGTCAAGACCAAATATACTTAGAAATTAATTCAGTTGGCTGCCCCTCAGGTTCAGCTCCCTCTGGTTATAATGGTAACCTCTTATGGATAAGACCAAGATATAGGAAACTCAAGAACAGAATAAAATATAACAAGCACAAATTTCCTCATTAAAGAAGGAAAAACTAAGATTTTTCAGGTAGTACAGAATGGTGATATTTGGTGTATAGATCTGAAAGTTGCTTGGCTGTCAGTGAATCTGAAATACTGTAGCACTAACTATGTCTGTGTGATTACAGCTGATACATAGTCTTAAGGAAGATAAAGGCAGTGATAACTGGAAAATAATTTTATAGTTTAGATCATCGTAGCATGGAATTGGTCTTCTCTGAGATCAGTCCTGGGTGTTCTTTGGAAGGAATGATGCTAAAGCTGAAACTCCAATACTTTGGCCACCTCATGCGAAGAGTTGACTCATTGGAAAAGACTCTGATGCTGGGAGGGATTGGGGGCAGGAGAAGAAGGGAACAACAGAGGATGAGATAGCTGGATGGCATCACCGACTCGATGCACATGAGTTTGGGTGAACTCCTGGAGTTGTTGATGGACAGGGAGGCCTGGCATGCTGCGATTCATGGACTTATAAAGAGTCGGACATGACTGAGCAACTGAACTGTACTGAACTGATGCCTCTATTTTTCCATCCACCTGTCTTTCTATCTACGTACCTCATCTCTACCTCTGTTTCCTCCCCCAGGTTGTCCTGTCTCTCTCACTGCCACTCCCATGCCCTTTCTCTTATTTTTTCCCATTCCTCTTTTAATGTTTACACCTTTCAGGCTCTCTAATTTATGGACCATGAAACATGATAAGTCTTCACTACATTTCCACTGATACCGAGAATTAAAATTTCCCCCTACAAACTCTTCATCTAAAAATCAAACGTGTGATGATTCCCAGTTAAGTGGCTAAGAATGAAGGGGGTATGACTGAGAGGCAAAAAGGTCAGCAGTAGTAAAATATAAAGTTAAGAAGGAACACAAATCTAAGTCTAAGGCAGCTTTAAGCATCCAGGATGCTGTCTTCCAGCAGACTGGAGGCAAGGAACGGATGGTCTAAAGGATGTAGACAGGCAGGAAACAAATCATGGGCTCCTCTCACCCTCCAGTTCTGGAATGAAAGGATTTCCTTGGCTTCCCAAGTGACTCAATGTTAAAGAATCTGCCTGCCAATTCAGGAGATACAGGAGACACTGGTTTCCTACTCCTGGGTCGGGTAGATCCCCTGGAGGAGGAAATGGTAACCCACTCCATTGGGAAATCCCATGAACAGAGGAGTTGGTGGGCTACATACAGTCCATAGGGTCCCAAAGAGTCAGACACAACTGAGCACACACACAAACACACAAACAAAGATTTACTTAGGGAGAACCACAGTCCATATAAATACTTACTGAATAATGAAAATGTCCAACAGGTTTAAGGAGTTGGGGAGTTAAAACAGGTCAAATATAGAGAGGTAAAATAAGTGCTCTAAGAACTCAGCCATCCACTATTCAAATAATAAAGCTCAGCAAAAGAGACTAAAAAGAATAAGTAGGGATATGAAGCACCACCAATGAAATATTACTGCACTATTATATTATACACATTACAAAATACACTCAAAATTAGAAATTGTAGGATCAGATCAGATCAGATCAGATCAGTCGCTCAGTCGTGTCCGACTCTTTGCGACCCCATGAATTGCAGCACGCCAGGCCTCCCTGTCCATCACCAGCTCCCGGAGGTCACCCAGACTCACACCCATCAAGTCAGTGATGCCATCCAGCCATCTCATCCTCTGTCGTCCCCTTCTCCTCCTGCCCTCAATCCCTCCCAGCATCAGAGTCTTCTCCAATGAGTCAACTCTTCGCATGAGGTGGCCAAAATACTGGAGTTTCAGCTGTAGCATCATTCCTTCCAAAGAAATTCCAGGATTGATCTCCTTCAGAATGGACTGGTTGGATCTTCTTGCAGTCCAAGGGACTCTCAAGAGTCTTCTCCAACACCACAGTTCAAAAGCATCAATTCTTCGGCGCTCAGCCTTCTTCATAGTCCAGCTCTCACATCCATACATGACCACAGGAAAGACCATAGCCTTGACTAGGCGAACCTTTGTTGGCAAAGTAATGTCTCTGCTTTTGAATATGCTATCTAGGTTGGTCATAACTTTCCTTCCAAGGAGTAAGCGCCTTTTAATTTCATGGCTGCAGTCACCATCTGCAGTGATTTTGGAGCCCAGGAAAACAAAGTCTGACACTGTTTCCACTGTTTCCCCATCTATTTCCCATGTAGTGATGGGACCAGATGCCATGATCTTCGTTTTCTGAATGTTGAGCTTTAAGCCAACCTTTTCACTCTCCACTTTCACTTTCATCAAGAGGCTTTTTAGCCCCTCTTCACTTTCTGCCATAAGAGTGGTGTCATCTGCTTATCTGAGGTTATTGATATTTCTCCCAGCAATCTTGATTCCAACTTGTGTTTCTTCCAGTCCAGCATTTCTCATGATGTACTCTGCATAGAAGTTAAATAAACATGGTGACAATATGCAGCCTTGACGTACTCCTTTTCCTATTTGGAACCAGTCTGTTGTTCCATGACCAGTTCTAACTGTTGCTTCCTGACCTGCATACAGATTTCTCAAGAGGCAGATCAGGTGGTCTGGTATTCCCATCTCTTTCAGAATTTTCCATAGTTTATTGTGATCCACACAGTCAAAGGCTTTGGCATAGTCAATAAAGCAGAAATAGATGTTTTTCTGGAACTCTCTTGCTTTTTCGATAATCCAGCGGATGTTGGCAATTTGATCTCTGGTTCCTCTGCCTTTTCTAAAACCAGCTTGAACATCAGGAAGTTCACTGTTCACATATTGCTGAAGCCTGGCTTGGAGAATTTTGAGCATTAATTTACTAGCGTGTGAGATGAGTGCAATTGTTCGGTAGTTTGAGCATTCTTTGGCATTGCCTTTCTTTGGGTTTGGGATGAAAACTGACCTTTTCCAATCTTGTGGCCACTGCTGAGTTTTCCAAATTTGCTGGCATATTGAGTGCAACACTTTCACAGCATCATCTTTCAGGATTTGGAATAGCTCCACTGGAATTCCATCACCTCCACTACCTTTGTTCCTCGTGATGCTTTCTAAGGCCCAGTTGACTTCACATTCCAAGATGTCTGGCTCTAGGTCAGTGATCACATCATCATGATTATCTGGGTCTTGAAGCTCTTTTTTGTACAGTTCTTCTGTGTATTCCTGCCACCTCTTCTTAATATCTTCTGCTTCTGTTAGGTCCACACCATCTCTGTCCTTTATCGTGCCCATCTTTGCATGAAATGTTCCTTTGGTATCTCTGATTTTCTTGAAGAGATCCCTAGTCTTTCCCATTCTGTTGTTTTCCTCTCTTTCTTTGCATTGATCACTGAAGAAGGCTTTCTTATCTCTTCTTGCTATTCTTTGGAACTCTGCATTTAGATAGGATAATGCTAAAACGAATAGTATAAAAAGAGAAGTTCTCAGTGTACCAGCCCCAAGCATCCTGTATCCTGCATTGAACCTGGACTGGCGATTCATTTCTTATATGATATACATGTTTCAATGCCTTCATGTTGATGTATGGCAAAACCAATACAATATTGTAAAGTAATTAGCCTCTAATTAAAATAAATAAATTTTAAAAATAAATAAAATAAAATTATATAGTCTCAAAAAAAAAAGAGAGAGAGAGAAGTTCTAGTATTTTTTTTCACATCATGCACTGGATCATCTTCTCTGCCCTCTATGACATATACATAGCCTTCCCCATCCCTTGGACATACACACACTTTCAGTTCAGTTCAGTCACTCAGCCATGTTTGACTCTTTGCAACCCCATGGATCACAGCATGCCAGGCCTCCCTGTCCATCACCAACTCCTGGAGTTCACCCAGACTCATGTCCATCGAGTCAGTGATGCCATCCAGCCATCTCATCCTCTGTTGTCCCCTTCTCCTCCCGCCTTCAGTCTTTCCCAGCATCAGGGTCTTTTCCAATGAGTCAGTTCTTCTCATTAGGTGGCCAAAGTATTAGAGTTTCAGCTTCAGCATCAGTCCTTCCAATGAACACCCAGGACTGATCTCTTTTAGGATGGACTGGTTGGATCTCCTTGCAGTCCAGGGGACTCTCAAGAGTCTTCTCCAACACCACAGTTCAAAAGCATGAATTCTTCAGCGCTCAGCTTTCTTCACAGTCCAACTGTCACATCCATACATGACTACTAGAAAAACCATAGCTTTGACTAGATGGACCTTTGTTGTAAATTAATGTCTCTTCTTTTTAATATACTGTCTAGGCTGGTCATAACTTTTCTTCCAAGGAGTAAGCATCTTTTAATTTCATGGCTTCGGTCAAAATCTGCAGTGATTTTGGAGCCCCAAAAAACAAAGTCTGTCACTGTTTCCCCATCTATTTGCCATGAAGTGATGCACACTTTAGGGACATAAAACTAGGTGATTCTTTGTTCATTAATTAGAGAAGGAATTAGCTATTCCTGATTACTAGCTTAATACGTCAACAAATTTCACCTATTAAACAAAACAAGATGATACACAAAATAGAGCTGTAAGTTACCTCAACCAAAAATGAGAACTGATAACACTGAAATTAAGACTGCTTCAACCACACAACTATACCTGAATAGATGTTAAATATTACACAAGTTCTCCAATGGCTAAATAAGTGACAGTTAATATTTACCTGAAGCAATTTAAACATTTCTGTGTGGCTCTTGTCACAAAATAAACATAATTTATGTACTCTTATTATACTGTGTACATGAGGAAGTACCTTCATTTAGAAGAGAAACTCAATAAACCAGACCATTTATATCTCCCAGTTTGATAATAGTAACCCAAAATGTCAACCCTTGAGAGAAAGATTAGTTCATTATATTGTCTTACTGAAAACAAACAAACAAACAAACCCTCACATACAGGTTTTTTATTAAGTCCTTTGGGGATGAAAATATAAAGTCATAGAAGATTCTACGCTACTTTTTTTGTTCTGGAATATATATTACAAACCATTCCAAATGTGCTGGATTAAAGTTGCTGAGCTTTCTATGCAACTGTCATACTTAAATAAAAAATAATACAATTTAAAAGAAAATATCTAAAAGTATTTCCTAGGAGAAAATCAGTATTTCAACTGACATACCTAAGTTAATTATTGGCTCAGAACTCTTATCTTTGAATATGCTACTTAAAAAACAAAATCTTTGATGTTGCTCCTGATTTGGCATATTTTCCTCTAGGTCATCTTGAAATTTAATCTCCTCTTGACTATGGGAGGCTATAATGTTTAGTAACTATGCAAGCAAATATACTACTGATTTCATTTTAGAGAATAGTAAGAGGGAAAAAAATCTACCAATTTTCTTTGTGTGATAAACTAATGTGTACCAATCACAAACCGCCTAATTCATATTCCAAACCAGAGCAGACCCCAGGCAACGCTGTGAAGTCAGCCAAATTCATCCACTGTGTTCTTCTACCTCCCTTTTCAATGCTTTTTTCCCTTCTGGCGCCAAGTGCCCTCCTGCTCTGTCCAAGTGCTTGACAAATTTCAAAGCACTATTTTAAGAAAAAAAATTTGGCCCTACCCAAAGGCACCCCTAAGGCCACCTCCATGCACAAGTGGGATGGTGCTCCATATGGACACAAATACAAACAGAGTGCCTGAATTTTCATAATGAAATGCCACCTGCATCCCTATAATCTAAAACACAGATTTCTTTTTAATTAGAAAATAGGACATCAGAAACCAGTTTGCAAATTCAGCCTCATACTGACCAACTTAAATGCTTTACTAAACCACCTGAATTTAAAGAAAGTTTCTGAGGGCCATGCTAATATTTTCAGCTGTTCTAAATCCTATATTTGTATTAAAATAAATAAAATTAAAAAGTAAAATAATGTTATCTAAATCTATTTTCACACAGAAATTAATTAAATATATTTTATTAAATTTTTTTATAAAAAATGTAAAACAAGGAAGTCCATTTGAAGATTCTCTATCATTTCAGTAACTTAATCCATAAGAAAGTGTCTTTAAGTATATGAATCATGAATCCCTCTCAGAATTCAGTGCTAGAGAAAGTCTGTTCATCCAGGTTACCTTCCACTAACCAGACAGAAGTAGATAATGACTATTTTCTTTTTTTTGCCTGGTATGTTATGGAACTCAGACTTATACTTAAAACTCCATTATGATTTTGGATTTGATTATTTCTCCCTTAGTTTTTTCAGTTTTGCTTTATGAATTTTGAGACTCCATTTAATTTTACATATATATATATACACACACACATATTTAAGATCAGTACAACTTCTTACTGAATTGCACCTTTTATTCTCATTAAATATTCCTGTTTACCTTTTGTGGTACTCTTTGTATTGATATTTTGTCTCATATTAGTATTAATATAACCATCAGATCAGATCAGATCAGATCAGTCGCGTCAGACTCTTTGCGACCCCATGAACCGCAGCACGCCAGGCCTCCCTGTCCATCACCAGCTCCCGGAGGTCACCCAGACTCACACCCATCAAGTCAGTGATGCCATCCAGCCATCTCATCCTGTCGCCCCTTTCTCCTCCTGCCCTCAATCCCTCCCAGCATCAGAGTCTTCTCCAATGAGTCAACTCTTCGCATGAGGTGGCCAAAATACTGGAGTTTCAGCTTCAGCATCATTCCCTCCAAAGAAATTCCAGGATTGATCTCCTTCAGAATGGACTGGTTGGATCTTCTTGCAGTCCAAGGGACTCTCAAGAGTCTTCTCCAACACCACAGTTCAAAAGCATCAATTCTTCGGCACTCAGCCTTCTTCACAGTCCAGCTCTCACATCCATACATGACCACAGGAAAGACCATAGCCTTGACTAGGTGAACCTTTGTTGGCAAAGTAATGTCTCTGCTTTTAAATATGCTATCTAGGTTGGTCATAACTTTCCTTCCAAGGAGTAAGCGTCTTTTAATTTCATGGCTGCAGTCACCATCTGCAGTGATTTTCGAGCCCAGAAAAATAAAGTCTGACACTGTTTCCACTGTTTCTCCATCTATTTCCCATGTAGTGATGGGACCAGATGCCATGATCTTCGTTTTCTGAATGTTGAGCTTTAAGCCAACCTTTTCACTCTCCACTTTCACTTTCATCAATATAACCATACTAGCTTTTTATATATGCTATTTGCATACTCTTTATTTTTTCCATTCTTTTCTTTCAATCTGATTATATTTTTCTATTTAAACTGCATCTCTTACAACAGGATATATGTGGCTCTCAATTTTTATATCCAGTTTAACAATCTCTGCCTTTTAATTAGTGTTTAATCGATTTATATTTAATGTAATTATTGATATGGTTAGGTTTACATCTATCACTTTTTCATTTGTCCCTTTTGTTTGGGGGCAAGTAATAATGGCACCCCACTCCAGTACTCTTGCCTGGAAAATCCCATGGATGGAGGAGCCTGGTAGGCTACAGTCCATGGGGCCACAGTCGGACATGACTAAGCGACTTTACTAATAACCTAGCAAATTTTGTAAGGTGTGGAATGTGAAGTTTAAAGATATGAAGAGTAAAAAATGTGAAAAAGGATGTGTAAAGGGTTAAGTGTGAAGTAGTATAGTAAATAAGCATTTAAAACCTCACATTTTAATGTAATTAATTTTTCTTCTTTTATTTTAGGATATTATAAAGAAAAGAAAACTACCATATTTTATATTCACTCACTGTTACATTATATTGAGTGTTCTTTATATCTTCTTTATTTCATACGGATCCAGGTTTCCACTACTATTATTTCCTATTAACTAGAACAATGTCTTTTAGAATTTCCCACAGTGCAGATATGATGACAATGAATTAGTTCAGCTGACACTTACATGAGAATATTTTTTCAAATTTTATTTTGAGGATATATACATTAGATATAGAAGCCTGGGCTGACAGGTTTCTTTTTTTTTTTTTTTCTGTCTTCACTTTAATAATGCCATTCAAGTCTCCTGGCCTCTACTATTCCTGACAAAAAGAATCTAGTCACTATCATTTTTCTCTGGCTACTTTAAAGGTTTTCTTTTCATCCTTGGTTTTTAGTTGTTTGACCAGTGTGGTTACATATGAATTTCTTTGTATTTAGCTAAGCTTTCTGGGAGAAGGCAATGGCTCCCCACTCCAGTACTCTTGCCTGGGAAATTCCATGGACAGAGGAGCCTGGTAGACTACAGTCCATGGGGTTGCTAAGAGTCGGACACGACTGAGCGACTTCACTTTCACGTTTCACTTTCATGCACTGGAGAAGGAAATGGTAACCCACTCCCGTGTTCTTGCCTGGAGAATCCCAGGGATGGGGGAGCCTGGTGGGCTGCCATCTATGGGGTCGCACAGAGTCAGACACGTCAGTGACGTGACTTAGCAGCAGCAGCAAGCTTTCCAAATTTAAATTTAATTTTAAATGTTTTTCATCAAATTTGGGGAATATTTGGCCATGATATATTCAAAGATTTTTATGCCCAACTCTCATTCTCTTCTCCTTCTGGAAATTCTATTATTATATTTTAGAATATTGGCCCACAGGTCTCTGAAGTTTTCCTTTAAACTTTGTCCTGTTTGATGTGCCAATTGTTAACTTCTATTTCTGTCTTCAAATTTACTGACTCTTTCTTCTGCTTATCTAGTATGATGTTAAGCTGAACCAATAAATTTTTCATTTCAGTTTTATTTTTTAGCTTCACTTCTGTTTATCTAGTATGATGTTAAGCTGAACTAATAAATTTTTCATTTCAGTTTTATTTTTTAGCTTCAGAATTTCCATTTGCTTATTTTATTACAATTTATACTTCTCTGTTAAGATTCTATGTTAAAATCAGTATGCTTTCATTTAATGCTTTGAACCTATTTTCCATTACTTCTTTGTACATTTTCATAATAGCTGCTTTAAACTCTGTGTTAAATTCAACAGCTAGGCAATCTCAGGATTTATTTCTATTGACTACTTTTTTTTCCCTGAACTGCAAGTCCTATTTTCCTATCTATTACCATATCTACATTGATGATGATACCATGTAGAGACTGAATTCTGTTGAAATGACAGAGTTCACTTTCCCTTGAAGATTTTTGATTATTGTTCTAGCAGAAAGTTCAACGACTCACTGATCATCTTATACTGTATAAGCTTTGTTTGATAAAAGCTTTATTAGCACAGACATGTAGAATTCCCAATTAATTTCCCATGTTCCTTTATTTATTTATTTATTTTTTTAGTGGTTGCATTTTTATTTATTTTTTAAATTTTATTTTACTTAACTTTACAATATTATATTGGTTTTGCCATACATCAAAATGAATCCACCACAGGTATACATGTGTTCCCCATTCTGAACCCTCCTCCCTCCTCCCTCCCCATACCATCCCTCTGGGTCGTCCCAGTGCACCAGCCCCAGGCATCCGGTATCAGGCATCAAACCTGGACTGGCGACTCGTTTCAAATATGATATTATACATATTCCAATGCCATTCTCCCAAATCATCCCACCCCTTCCCTCTCCCAGAGTCCAAAAGGCTGTTCTATACATCAGTGTCTCTTTTGCTGTCTCATAAACAGGGTTATTGTTACCATCTTTCTAAATTCCATATATATGTGTTAGTATACTCCAGTACTCTTGCCTGGAAAATCCCATGGACGGAGAAGCCTTGTAGGCTGCAGTCCATGGGGTCGCTGGGAGTCAGACATGACTGAGCGACTTCATTTTCACTTTCACTTTCATGCATTGGAGAAGGAAATGGCAACCCACTCCAGTGTTCTTGCCTGGAGAATCCCAGGGACAGGGCAGCCTAGTGGGCTGCCCTCTATGGGGTCACCCAGAGTCAGACACGACTGAAGTGACTTAGCATAGCATAGCATAGCATACTGTATTGGTGTTTTTCTTTCTGGCTTACTTCACTCTGTATAATAGGCTCTAGTTTCATCCACCTCATTAGAACTGATTCAAATGTATTCTTTTTAATGGCTGAGTAATACTCCATTGTATATATGTACCACTGCTTTCTTATCCATTCATCTGCTGATGGACATCTAGGTTGCTTCCATGTCCTGGCTATTATAAACAGTGCTGCGATGAACATTGGGGTACACATGTCTCTTTCAATTCTGGTTTTCTCAGTGTATATGCCCAGCGGTGGGATTGCTGGATCATAAGGCAGTTCTATTCCCAGTTTTTTGAGGAATCTCCATACTGTTCTCCATAGTGGCTGTACTAGTTTGCATTCCCACCAACAGTGTAAGAGGGTTCCCTTTTCTCCACACCCTCTCCAGCATTTATTGCTTGTAGACTTTTGGATCGCAGCCATTCTGACTGGCGTGAAATGGTACCTCATAGTGGTTTTGATTTGCATTTCTCTGATAAAGAGTGATGTTGAGCATCTTTTCATGTGTTTGTTAGCCATCTGTATGTCTTCTTTGGAGAAATGTCTATTTAGTTCTTTGGCCCATTTTCTGATTGGGTCATTTATTTTTCTGGAATTGAGCTGTAGGAGTTGCTTGTATATTTTTGAGATTAGTTGTTTGTCTGTTGCTTCATTTGCTATTATTTTCTCCCATTCTGAAGGCTGTCTTTTCACCTTGCTTATAGTTTCCTTTGTTGTGCAGAAGCTTTTAAGCTTAATTAGGTCCCATTTGTTTATTTTTGATTTTATTTCCAATATTCTGGGAGGTGGGTCATAGAGGATCCTGCTGTGATGTATGTCAGAGAGTGTTTTGCCTATGTTTTCCTCTAGGAGTTTTATGGTTTCTGGTCTTACGTTTAGATCTTTAATCCATTTTGAGTTTATTTTTGTGTATGGTGTTAGAAAGTGTTCTAGTTTCATTCTTTTACAAGTGTTTGACCAGTTTTCCCAGCACCACTTGCTAAAGAGATTGTCTTTAATCCATTGTATATTCTTGCCTCCTTTGTCAAAGATAAGGTGTCCATATGTGCGTGGATTTATCTCTGGGCTTTCTATTTTGTTCCATTGATCTAAATTTCTGTCTTTGTGCCAGTACCATACTGTCTTGATGACTGTGGCTTTGTAGTAGAGCCTGAAGTCAGGCAGGTTGATTCCTCCAGTTCCGTTCTTCTTTCTCAAGATAGCTTTGGCTATTCGAGGTTTTTTGTATTTCCATACAAATTGAGAAATTATTTGTTCTAGCTCTGTGAAGAATACTGTTGGTAGCTTGATGGGGATTGCATTGAATCTATAAATTGCTTTGGGTAGTATACTCATTTTCACTATATTGATTCTGCCAATCCATGAACATGGTATATTTCTCCATCTATTAGCGTCCTCTTTGATTTCTTTCACCAGTGTTTTATAGTTTTCTATATATAGGTCTTTAGTTCATTTCTAGTTTCTATTTCAAGCCAAAGCATTCCCTGACCTTTGTTATTATTGTATCTTGGACACTTTCATTTGAATATCCCAAGACATCTGATTCAACTCATCATCCTTGATTGTCAGAATGAAGACCATCACCTCCTACCTAGGTCAGAAACCTTAGTATTAGCTTTGATCCATCACTTACCCTCAGTTCCAGCTTCCTAACCTCCGGATTCTATTTCTCTAAAATATCCTATAGATGCATTGTCTCCATGTCCTCCATCATCACTGTGGCTTAGCCCCCATCACTTCTCTCCTGGGTTACTGCCGAGAGTTTCTCTCCTCCACTCCTGCCCTTCTCAAAATAATCTCCACATCCTGTGCTCAGAGTGATATTGCTAACATGCAAATTAGTCATGTGACTTCCCTGATGAAATATCAACAAGTTTTGACTCCACAATATGACCTATAATGTTCTCCCCTGTCTCCAGAATCAGCTTGTGCCACAGCCTAGTTCCACTTTCTGAACTATTCCCCTCTGTCCGGATCTCTCAATTTCATTTACACAATTAAGCAGCTTTCATGTCTTTGCTAAGGAGAAATTCTGCCCCTTTTACGTGTTCCTTTAACATTTGTACTTACTCTGACCTTTGCAACTCTGCACAGTCAGTTTACTCCCAGGTTAAAATTGTGATTGATTCAACACTGTATCTCTGGTGTCAACTTTGGTAAATATTTATCAACTTGTTGAATATTTATCAATTGTTGGTGTCCGCCCCACTCTTCCAACTACATACACCTTGAAGCTGTTCCAATCATGAGAAATGATTCATGCAGTAATGTGACAGAGGTGCCTCTGCTGACTCTGAAGACCAGAGTAGGTAGCAATCACTGGAGACTTCCACTAGTGTGAAGAGCAGCCTAGAGGTGGATGAATGAAGCACCTCTAACTGCAGGATCTGGCACAATGATGGGAAAGCAAAAATTTCCTGCTTCAAAAATTTTAGCTCTAACATATCATCAAAACTACAGTTATTTGTGCCAGGGTTGGGAGTGGGATTCACTACTAGGATTCAATAAAGAAATAATACTGAACTTATTTTCCCATCCTCAAGTAAGGTAGATTCACAGTGTCCTTTAAAAAATATAGCCAATATTATAAAACTTTATAAGAACTATGAATGAAGTATAACCTTTAAAATTGTGAATTGCTATATTGTACACCTACAACTTATATAGTATTGTACATCAAGTATACCTTAATTTTTAAAAAATCTTTCCAAATGTCTGTCTCCATCAGAATATATGCTTCTGATTACAGATGATTTTTCATTAATTACCTCTTTCCCAATAAGTGGGTAGATGGTCAGGGTTTGACACACTTATTGGTCAATTCTCAAACATTGGACTCAAGTCAAGCCATAACTCAGGCTTTTATTAATAAAGTGAGGTTTAGGCTGAGACCCCAATGCTCAACAAGGAAGGAAGGCAAAGGAAAATAGACATGTTTAAGCTACCTTGAATTGTAAGTCATCTGCAAAATAGCATCAACCACATCCTCTTCAGACATACAAAGGACTATAACTTTATGAGTAAGAGACTGAGCTCAGCAGTTAGACACACCCTGAGTCTATGCTCAGCTCACTGCCTGTCTGATTTGGGGCAAGTCACTCAAACACTCCTAGCTTTAATTTTCACATGTATTATCTTTTCCAAAGAATTTTAAATAGGACATTTGAGCTAATACTTGCAGAGCACTTAGCTTTCTTTAGTATGATTGCTATCATTCCTTTCTATTCTGTTTTATAGGTCAGGCAGAGATAACTGGGTTAGTAAGGAGGGGGAAGGGAGAACATCTCTTGGTTTTTCGTGTTTTTCATGTTCTGATATATGATATAGGACTGGCCACCACAGTCAGGGAACCAAACCATACTTCCCTATTCCACTGGAAGGATGGTGCGCCGTATGCAGCTCTCTAATGCCAAAACATTTGTTTCATTTTGATTCGAAGAGAATGACCTGCCAAGACACCACAACTATACTTCCTGCAACACGTGAATCTCTCTGCCAGGTGTCTCCATTCTCAACCCTGACCAGGCCAGCACTAGCTAGAACAGATGGCCCAGCTGGCAGTATATGCATTTTCATCATTTTGTAGTTTCTCACAGGTGCGATGAGGAGGTGGGATAACTCAGTGTTTTCTAATGTTTTCATAACCTTGGCTGCTGTCTTTCCCATGGGTCAATTTTGTCTTGGACATATTTCTAAATTTTAATATTTGACAACTGAAGACATTGGTAGGAGAAATAAGAACGCTTTCCTAAAAACTGATCCTCCACACAGGTAATCATACAGCTGGCTCCTTCCCAAACATCATTAATTTCCTTTCCCTTGAGCCATTTTTTCCCCCACTTATATATTACTGCAATGTTTATCAAAATATCATAAAAACTGCTTGTAAGCATTTTCCACAAGCTGAAGTTTAATATGATAGTGTATTTAAATAAGACATTCACTCTTTTCTGAAGTAAAAAACTACAAAAATATGTTTCTTCCCAACAGTATCCCACTTGTTTTTCATCTGTGTTACTTTCAGACTACAAACAGATGGCTGATTTAAGCAGTCAATTTTAACATCCATCGTCACAAGCATAAAGGTGGCATAGCACATCTAGGTAGAAAGGCTTACACATCCTAAGTGCAATTTATAAGTAACTTTATTTAGAACCTGTAAAATGATTTAAAACACAGATTTAGAATTTTATATCTGCAAATACTTCACATCTTTTTAAAGCTATTTTATTTGTTTTATTTTTAGCTGACTTGTGATGTAGATCATGAATCATTACCATTCAGTTCAGTTCAGTAGCTCAGTCATGTCCGACTCTTTGCGACCCCATGAACCGTAGCACGCCAGGCCTCCCTGTCCATCACCAACTCCTGGAATCCACCCAAAGCCATGTCCATTGAGTTGGTGTTGCCATCCAACCATCTCATCCTCTGCCATCCTCTTCTCCTCCTGCCCTCAATCTTTCCCAGCATCAGGGTCTTTTCAAATCATTACCATTACAAAGCTACAATTTCAATTGCAAAAAAATTAAGGCACCAATAATTATAAGCTTCATATACACAATATCCATTTCATTAATTTTTCCTCCTTCAAAGGAAGAATCCTTGCTTTACCATCACCTTTATCACTACCATTGTCGTCAGCAGCAGCATCTTGCATAGTGGTTAAGAGCACAATGGTTAAGAGTATGAGCTCTGGGAAGTGAGACCTAGGTTCAGATCCCTGTTCCTTCCCTTCCTAGCTGTGTGACCCAGAACAAGTTGCTTAATTTCTCTGAGCTTTTATGTCTCCATCCAGGACTTAATAAGCCCTCAATAAATATACTTTGTTTGTTGTCTGCCAATTACTTCTCATAGTACACCAAGGCCTCTCCTATCTTAAACAAACAGTTCTTTCCATCTCCATCTCCCTCTAGCTACTGTTCTCTTTCTCATTTCCTTACTTCCTGTTAAATGCTCAGTCTGTCATAATTTGGCCTCTGCTTCTACTACAAGTGGTCTTACTGAGGTCATCGGCCACAAGTTCTCATGGCTAAATCTAATGGACACTTCTCATTCCTCATCTCCTTGAACTACTTGAGAGCATTTGATCTTGTTGATCATGTTGTTCTTCTGAAAACTCTCTCCTTCTTTAATTTCTGTGACAACCCTCTCTCTTAGTTTTACTTCCTACTTCTGTCTGCTTCTTCTGATTTCCTATAAACCCTCCTCCTTAGTAGACCCTAAATAACTGACATCATCAACACCCTCTGCTTTGGACTCTTTCTGGTACAACAAATATGACCCTCTCTGATCTATCTCTGCTTATTTCTGCAGCCTCAGTTCCCACAATTAACCACATACTCTTATTTTTGGCACCCTTCTTCTGGTTCCTTCATGCCATTGACCTAAATGAAGTTCCATGAATGCATTATATTGTATACTATTCCTCAGTCTTCCATATATAATTTCTTCTTTAGAAAAATGTTTCTTTCTCCTCTCTCCCCTGTTCTTTATATTTGTCCTTCAAAATTCAGTTCAAGTATCACCTTATGCTCCAGCCACTGCAGTTGAGGCAACATGTTTGTGAATGAAAAAGTCAACTTGGATAGTCCAGCCTAAGTAAATGGTCATGGAATAGAGACAAATTTCCCCCATTAAGCCCTACACAAATTACAGAATCATAACAAATAAATGATGACTATTAGCTAAGCAACTAAGCTTTGTGTAGTTTGTTAGACAGCAATTGACATACAAAATACTCCCAATCCACTAAATTAAAAGTCCCTCAAAGGCAGAATCAGAATCATGTCTCATTGACTGTCCTTAAACCAATACATTTCCTTATTCATGAAGCTCCCATGAATGAATGAATGAACCAAGAAGTCAGTCAACCAATCAACTAATCAATCAGCCAGCCCATCAAACAAGGACTCCTAAATTTAGTATTTTTCCTTTAATTAAATATTTCTTTGAATCAAAACACAACAAAATGAAGGGAAGGGAGAAATAAATGGGGGGAAAAAAAAACTAATGCCTATGTAGGACCCTCCAAACTAAAGCCCCAGCTCTGACTTGTTTCTTCTCACATTTTCTAGTTTCTACTACATATTTTCATTCAGCTACATCCCCCTCTGTTACCTCAAATCGAACTTTTACAAACCCTCCAAATTTATTTGATCATTCTGGCTGTATTACAGTGATTGTTCATTCCTTAAATCTAAAAGTTACTTTTGACTTCTTCCTTCATCTTCTTATCAATATGTCTTGTATCTAGTTCCCAACAATTTGGTTTGACCACTTTAAAAAACATTCATCCCTTCCTTTAAAATCCTTCTGTCTTCATTCTAGTTCTGACTCTTACCACCCAATTTCTCTCACTTGTATGTGGAATAAATAAATATAAAACGTCTATAGAGAAAAAGAACAGACTGTGGTTATCAGAGGTAGGGGCTGAGGGAGGAGAAACTGGAGGAAGGTGGTGAAAAGGAACAAACTTCCAGTTATAAAATAAGGAAGTATTAAGTATACCATGTACAACATGATGACTATAGCAGACGCTGTTGTATGACATACAGGAAGGTTGTTAAGAGAGTAACTCCTTAGAGTTCTTCTCATTGTAAGGCAAAAAAAAAAAATCCCTTATTCTTTTCTTCTTTCATTTTTTCATATTGAATCTGTGTAAGAAGATGGATGCTAAACCTACTGTGGTAATCATTTCACAATATGCATTAAGTCAAAACATCATGCGGAATGTCTTAAATTTACAAAGTGATGTATGTCAATTATTTCTCAATAAAACCAGAAAGAAAATGGCTGCCTCACATGGTGGTACTCGATTACTGTGACCTAATGTAATGTGTGTGCTCCCCCCAATCACATTATATATATAATATTTTATTTTTCTCTAATATTGCCTCTAAAACCTTGAACATTGCTGAACACATACAAAAAATAAAATAAAATAATAAAATGTATGAAGAGCTTTACAGCTGCATTTCCAAGTCACAGGTGTGTCCAACCTAAAGGTCTTTCACAAGCTAAATATTCAACATCAAGCTAATTAGGTCATTTGTTTTCCAGAAGAAGTGGTGATTATTTAATAGCCATCAGGCTCTTCCAAAAACAAATCATATTATTTGCAAGGGTGAAAGTAAATAGATTTTAAAAATAATTTCTGTGAAGGGACTCAATATTAGAGCTCATTAGTTAATGAGTTTTATTCATGAGCAATGCTGTAAGAATAGGTGAGGCAATAGATGATGTTTGCAGTAAGGAAGCAATTTAAACTTGTTTTGATTAGTCTTAAAAACCAAAGTGAAATCAACAGGAAAAAAGAAAGAAAGAAAAAATAAAACAAGTTGGAACCCCAGCTCTTTGGTATACATGAGTCCAGTCTCTGTTAATAGGATAAGGAATTCATTATCCATATCAAGAGAAAATGGACAAACATTTTGTGCCTGATAAGATTTTTTTCTTTATGCTTCAAATTCTTTAAAAAATATTCAACTGAAAGATATTCTTCATCATGGGAATTTTGGAGAAGGGATTTATCCATATGCTAAAATCTATCAAAGCTATTTCCTGAGTCTGTACTAACAGAAGCTAACCCCAATTAGCCTTTCTCAATCAAGGGATTATCTTTCATGTACAAATTAATGCACATCTTGATTTTAAGCTATGGTGAATTATTTGTTTTGTAGGAACATAAAAGTCATTTTGATATTCAGAACAGCAAAAAAAAAAAAAAGGTAATTCTAATTAAACAAATCCTATAATGTTATAATGTTATCTGGGAAACAGCTATGAGATAAGGATAGCTGTTTATGGACTAACAATTGTGATAACAATTAAGGTCAGCTAAACTTATCACTCCCTAATGAAATGTCATATTTTCTGACATTGTAAGGATGTATGTCATCACCAGTGACAACTCTATACACAAAAAATATCCGTCCTCATATTAGGTATTATGGAGTTTATACTAGGCAGCTGCCACCCCTTGAACAAATTACTAACAATCTAGTGGAAACATAAAGTGAACAAGGATAAATTAAGAATAGGAAAAATAACTAGCAAAACAGCATACAAGTAAAGACAAAACAGTAAAAAGGACAATATGAAGACCAGTGCAAGGTGATTTTCTGCTTCATGCAAGTGTTCTTCATATATAGATTTCTATTAAGGGGTCTTTATTAATGAACAGAATAGTGACTATACAACCTCTGATTGATCCCATCCCTGGTCCTTGCAGTGATTTAACTGTCAAAACAAAAGCATGTCCATCATAATACAAGGTAACTACTGAATTCAGAATCTACTTCCTCTTCTAACTTCAAAATTTGGCACCCCAGACAGTCTCAAAGTTTATATGAATTTGGTGTTGGATGATTAACAGTTAGGGGCTTCCTTGGTGGCTCAGATGGTAAAGAATCCATCTGCAATGCAGGAGACCTGAGTTCAATCCTTGAGTCAGGAAGATCCCCAGAGAAGGGAATGGATACCCACTACAGTATTCTTGCCTGAAGAATCCCTTAGATAGAGGAGTCTGGCAGGCCACAGTTCATGGGGTTGCAAAGAACTGGACATGACTGAGTGACTAAGTACGCACATACAATTAATAGTTATATTCAAGTGAGGGTTACCTGAATCCCTTATGATGATCTTAGGTGCAGCTAAGTGAACAGAAGACAATTTCCTAGCCATTGCACCTGAAAGGAAGAATGAAGGAGTCTGATACTGATACAGTGTACAAGAACAAACCAAAAGATGAGTTGCAACAGAGATGGACACTTGCATGAACGGGAAAATACTAACTCAAATATTGGCAACTAAAAGGAAATTACTTAAGTGAGAGCCAAAGTGCTAATAGAGAGTGAGGTCTCCTACACAACACAAAGTCAAAAGAAAAATAAACAGAGGGTGTGGCATAAACATACTTTGTGGTCTACTCTGGTTGTGGCAGTTGATTGGGAGGAAGGGATGGAGAACTAAAAGTTGAATGTTGTATGATTTAAAGGTTTCTGTGGTCAGACATGAGATCAACGGAGTCTAGACAAGAAGGACATTCACAAGAATGTCATATGCAGAAGTGCTGTGTCTTTGCCCTAATTAGTGTTTTGGTGTGTATATGGGTGTCATCGGTGGAAAGGAAGATGGGTGGCTGGATATAATGAAGAAGCAACAGAACTGGGAAAGATCTATTTCCTTACCCTGGCCTTTGACAGTTTCAGAAGAATTCTAGGAAGAATATGGTCATTTCTCATCTTATTAGACATAATATGGAAAAGAACTAGGACTGAATTAGCCCACAGAATTCTGGAGAAAACTCTTAGTGGCACTGATCAACTGTGAGCCTTTGTTCCAGAAGCTAGTGGTAAAATAGTAACTAGCTTCAGACCTCTACCATTTTCATTGCCTTATCCCTCCCTGAAGGGCTTCTCTACTGCTTCCAGATATTCCAGGGCATTTTGAGAGCTCTAAGTTTACTTTCTAGTCTGTCCCAAAATCTCACACAAATCTTCTTTCCCCTAACCCCACCCTGGTTTCCCAAACTGATTTCTGGATCTGAGTTCTCCTATATTAGCCCTTCTAAGAAAAAAATATATATATATATAACCTGGAATCAAATAAGTGTTTACGGAGTGAAGGTATAGAGATACCTTACTCTACAGATTTTATAATCCTCTAGAGATTCCTAGAGAGGAATCACAAGGGACTGCTGTTGCTCTTCTTACCTCATTGGGGATTTTCAATAGTCTCTTACCACAGATGAGACTTAGATCAAGATCTCTGAGACTGACTGTTGAAAGCCATAGAGAATTCCAAATGTTGAGGCAGAAACTGCTTTAGAGTTTACATTTCCTTGATATTAGTACATTAGTAACATTTGGCATTGCCTAATCTCACCTTGGACTTCCCTGGTGGCTCATAGTGACCACTTATTTAACCTCATGCTAAAGAGATGGTCTCATTTTCTTTATCCATCCATTGGTGGAAATTTAAGTTGTTTGCATATCTTGACTAATGTGAATAATGCTACATGGAACATGGGGGTACAGGTAAATCTTTGAGATCCAGATCTCAATTTCTTTTGATATCTACCCAGAAGTGAGATTGCTATATGAAATGGTACTTCTGTTTAAATATTTTGAGAATCCTTCATACTCTTTTCCACACTGGCTGCACCAATATATACTCCCACTAAAGGTACACATGGGTTCTTTTTTCTCTATATCCTCACCAACATCTGTTCTCCTATTTTTTATGACAGCCATCCTAACAAGCGTGAGGTGATAACTCACTGTGGTTTAGAGCTGCATTTCTCTGACAATTAGAAATGCCACACACTATTTCGTAGGAGAAGGCAATGGCACCCCACTCCAGTACTCTTGCCTGGAAAATCCCATGGGAGGAGGAGCCTGGTGGGCTGCAGTCATGGGGTCGCTAAGAGTCAGACATGACTGAGTGACTTCACTTTCACTTTTCACTTTCATGCACTGGAGAAGGAAATGGTAACCCACTCCAGTGTTCTTGCCTGGAGAATCTCAGGGATGGGGGAGCCTGGTGGGCTGCCATCTATGGGGTCACACAGAGTTGGACACGACCGAAGTAACTTAGCAGTAGCAGCAGTATTATTCAGCTTTAAAAGAGAATGAAATCCTGTTATTTGTGACAACATGGATGGACTGGGAGGACATTGGGCCACACGAAATAAGTCAGAGGAAAACAAATATTGCATGATCTTACTTACATATGGAATCTAAAAGTCAAATACATAGAAGCAGGGAGTAGAATGGTACTTGTCAGGGGCTGGGGAAGGTGTAAATGGGAGGTGTCAGACAGTTATACAAAATAAATAAGTTCCAAAGCTTTACTGTAGGGAAAAAAAAAAAAAAAAAAGAGGGCCTGAAAGTATAATAATAAGATTGTCTGGCAAAGTCATCGCTCTATTCTTGGCTTCTGCAGAAAGTAGAAAGAAATTCCCTCTGGATGAAAGAAGCCCCATAGTCCCAGTTTGGTAATCCATGGGTGTTTTTTTCTGGAAGACTAGGTCCTGCACCAAAGCACAAACTTGGCAAGCACAACAGGAGCCATATTTCAGCCCCAACTGGCAAGAGGCTTTGTATAAAACACAGACTGCTCAGCTGCCGTTCACAACAGCTCTGGTCTCCAGTTTCCAGCCTTCTGTCTTATGTCTCTGGTGACTCCCACTGACCCACCCTTATCATTCTGGCTTTCTGGTTCTCAGCCCCAAAGGCCCCCTGATGTTTTCACTTGGCCTACTGGCCACTGACCCACAAGCCATGACCTCAGTGTGTTGAGGACTCATGAATTACAGCTCCTTCTTCTGATCCCCTGTCACCCAGACCTGATTACAACAAAAGAGAAAAGGCAGAGGCCAAAACAGCCAATTATACAAGCTTATATTTATCAAGGATGATAATGTCAGGAGTGGAGAGACAGTTTATACCATCTTGTAAATATTATAAGGTTGAGGGTCGCAGTCTGCTTTAGAAGGTAAAAACAATCTATACTTCGTGCCATGTAAGTAAAACACTCTTACTTTCTTTTTTTTTAAATTTAGTTGAATTTTAACTTTACAATATTGTATTGGTTTTGCCATGTATCAAAATGAATCTGCCACAGGTATACACGTGTTCCCCATCCTGAACCCTCCTCCCTCCCCATACCATCCCTCTGGGTCGTCCCAGTGCACCAGCCCCAGGCATCCGGTATCAGGCATGGAACCTTTCTGACCTCACACCTTTAGGAGGTGATTAGCATCGCTAGCCACCTTGAGCTACACTGGAATGCTGACAGCGACAAAGCAGCCAATTCCATCTGCGAAGAGTACTAACGGCAGAGAACTGAGGGCTGTCGCCCTTATTTTTCTTTTGAGAACACTACCAAGAATGGAATCGGAAACTTATGAGCTAAAGCACAAAACTCACAGAAAGTATGAAAAGCCAAATCAAATTTTATACTTCTGAACATTAAGGTTTAGTGAAGAAAGCCCTGGTAAAGGAGATCCTTTTTGCTTTGCTTTTCTTCAATCATTATTGGCAGGATCAGGCTTAAATGTATCAGAGGCTCGCCTCAAAGATATTACATATTTTCCAGGAGTATTCTTAATCTTTCCACCTCATGAGACAGATTAAGAGAGGAATAAAGAGAGAGGAAGAAGACAGAGGGAGGCAGGCAGACACAGACAACAAATTGGAATAACATGGTAAAAATTGATGAGGTTCTTCCAAATGGATAAGTTTTCTGTAGCTACCTACAAAGACTCAACTGCTTCCTTGTTGGAAAGGAATGAGGCACTTCAGATGTACTAATCTTGACATTCTTGTCTAATGGCCTGTTGTAAGAAACATTTTTCCAGCCTTCTCCAAGTAGGTAGCATAGCACAGAGTTGATACCAGCTAAAAACATGACTTTTTCAACACTGACTTAGCTGGCACTTTTTGAGTGGGCTTCTCTAAATTCTGACCAGCTAGTTACCACTAGCTCAATTCTTTTTTCAATTCTATGACTTCTTTTTATTTGATACTCCTTTTGATTCTCTTATGTTTCCTTAACTTTATTCCAGACCCTCCCATGGAACTTCTAGAAATAGTTTTTGCACTCTGCTGGCCTCTGTGCCTTTGACTTCCCTCCCCCTGTGTCTTTTATGCACAGCAGCTTAAACCACGTTCTAGATCTGCTTGGGCACAGGGAGTGGCACTCAGAACTTTTTCAAAGGTTTTTATTTCTAGTTAAATGAGACTCTGACATTTCACCTAACTGCAGCTCTAGCACAATATGTCTATCAAGCTGTAGAGGACTGTCCTTGGGATTTCACATTGTGAGATTCTATTATGGGGAGACCAAGGTCCTTTTGTTATTTGAGCAATCAAGCTCCCTAAAGTGAGAACTAAACACTATGGAGAATGGTATGATTTTTGAGTCCCATTCTCTCTCTAAATCAAGAAATGGATAATAGCAACTGAAAGTGAAATTCCATCAAAGTCTTTAGTTCCTTGACAAGAAATTAACCATTGACCTAACGGAGCATTCTTCCTTTTGCTGCTGGGGTGGTGCATTATACTACATGTGGTAATTAATGTTACTGGTGAGGCGGGAGGCTTATCTCCAATGTGCTCCCAGTGACTATGCATCAGGCTCAGCAGTCTTCCCTCTAGAACAACTCCTGCAGTAATACATGGATGGCTCCTCTTATAGCCTTTCCTCCCAGCTCTACAACAAACTCAATGACATTTATCTTCTTCTCTCCATGTCAGCAATATTTCAATGGACACAATGGACATTTTTCTCACCTGGAATTATTCTACTTGTGAAATGCTAGCTCTTCACATGTCAACTCTGACCAAATGCTCCTCTTCTTCTAGTTATTACCACTTTACCCCTACCTCACTGCTCATTCATTAGTCATTTATTCAACAAATACCTACTGCATTTACAACCTCAGTGAGCCCTCTGATTCCTTTCCTTTTCTTGCTAATCACCATGTTTAGGATCCTCCTGGTCTCAGTTCCTTTTCCAACCAATTTAGACCCACTTTGCATCATGCTATTTGCACCATGGACACTTTCTCGTCAGCACCCTAGCTTCCCTTGCTTCAACCCAGGGAGCAGAGTGAAAGAGAGGAGAGAAGAATAGACTGTGCTGGGGCAAAGGGTGAGAGACAGCTCATTGTCCACCAAGAGTCATGCTTCCCTGACACAGAACAGAATTGTTTCTGAGAAGCAGCTGCTCCATGTAAAACTACATTTTCCAGCACACCTCCTCCCAAACCCCTTACATCCAGATGAAGCCATATGACTAGTATTCACTCAGGAAATGTGAATAGAAATGATATACCATTGCTGGGCTAAGGCAGTTAAGTAACTGTACTTTCTTTCCTCTCTTTCTCTCTTCTGTTAGCTGGAAATTGATGCCCAAGGTGACCTTAGAAGTCTAATGAAGATCAGAGAGCATTCTTCAGTTATTCAGATTTGAATGACTATATGACGCAAACCCTCCATACCGACCAGAAATAACCATCATGGATAGATACACAAGTGAGGAGGAAAAGTTTCTAGATCTAAGCCACTAAAATTTTGCAGGAATATATGACAATATCTAGAGGCTCATTAGCAAATTTAAAGGGTGAAAGCAGAGATGGGAAAACAATCACTGAGAGCTCATGTTATACGCTCAGTAGTTTTACCCTATAATTACAACCAGTCCTCATCACAGCCATGTGAAGATTCATTTTCCAGATGTATATTAGGGAATTGGGGTAATTCCCTTTTCTGCTCAGGTTTGTTTTGAAGTCTTTAAAAATTATAGAGGACTAATGTACTGGTCCTAGATCTGATAGACTGAGTGCCTGATGAACTATGGATGGAGGTTTGTGACACTGTACAGCAGACAGGGATCAAGACCATCCCTATGGAAAAGAAATGCAAAAAAGCAAAATGGCTGTCTGACAAATAGCTGTGAAAAGAAGACAAGTGAAAAGCAAAGGAGAAAAAGATATAAGCAACTGAATGCAGAGTTCCAAAGAATAGCAAGGAGAGATAAGAAAGCCTTCCTCAGTGATCAATGCAAAGAAATAAGAGGAAAACAACAGAATGGGAAAGACTGGAAATCTCTTCAAGAAAATTAGAGATACCAAGGGAATATTTCATGCAAAGATGGGCTCAATAAAGGACAGAAATGGAATGGACCTAACAGAAGCAGAAGATATTAAGAAGAGGTAGCAAGAATACACAGACGAACTATGCAAAAAAGAGCTTCACAACCAAGATAATCACGATGGTGTGATCACTCACCTAGAGCCAGACATCCTGGAATGTGAAGTCAAGTGGGCCTTAGAAAGCATCACTACAAACAAAGCTAGTGGAGGTGATGGAATTCCAGTTGAGCTATTTCAAATCCTGAAAGATGATGCTGTGAAAGTGCTGCACTCAATATGCCAGCAAATTTGGAAAACTCAGCAGTGGCCACAGGACTGGAAAAGGTCAGTTTTCATTCCAATCCCAAAGAAAGGCAATGCCAAAGAATGCTTAGACTACTGCACAACTGCACTCATCTCACACGCTAGTAAAGTAATGCTCAAAATTCTCCAAGCCAGGCTTCAGCAATACATGAACTGTGAACTTCCAGATGTTCAAGCTGATTTTAGAAAAGTCAGAGGAACCAGAGATCAAATTGCCAACATCTGCTGGATCATTGAAAAGGCAAGAGAGTTCCAGAAAAACATCTATTTCTGCTTTATTGACTATGCCAAAGCCTTTGACTGCGTGGATCACTATAAACTGTGGAAAATTCTGAAAGAGATGGGAATACCAGACCACCTGACCTGCCTCTTGAGAAACCTATATGCAGGTCAGGAAGCAACAGTTAGAACTGGACATGGAACAACAGACTGGTTCCAAATAGGAAAAGGAGTACGTCAAGGCTATATATTGTCACCCTGTTTATTTAACTTATATGCAGAGTACATCATGAGAAGTGCTGGGCTGGAAGAAGCACAAGGTGGAATCAAGATTACCGGGGGAAATATCAATAACCTCAGATATGCAGATGACACCACCCTTATGGCAGAAAGTGAAGAGGAACTAAAAAGCCTCTTGATAAAAGTCAAAGAGGACAGTGAAAAAGTTGGCTTAAAGCTCAACATTCAGAAAACAAAGATCATGGCATCTGGTCCCATCACTTCATGGGAAATAGATGGGGAAACAGTGGAAACAGTGGCAAACTATTTTTGGGGGGCTCCAAAATCACTGCAGATGGTGACTGCAGCCATGAAATTAAAAGACGCTTACTCCTTGGAAGCAAAGTTATGACCAACCTAGATAGCATATTGAAAAGCAGAGACATTACTTTGCCAACAAAGGATCCTTCTAGTCAAGGCTATGGTTTTTTCAGTGGTCACATATGGATGTGAGAGTTGGACTGTGAGGAAAGCTGAGTGCTGAAGAATCGATGCTTTTGTACTGTGGTGTTGGAGAAGACTCTTGAGAGTCCCTTGGATTGCAAGGAGATTCAGCCAGTCCATCCTAAAGGAGATCAGTCCTGGGTGTTCATTGGAAGGACTGATGCTGAAGCTGAAACTCCAATACTTTGGTCACCTCATGTGAAGAGTTGACTCATTGGAAAAGACCCTGATACTGGTAGGGATTGGGAACAGGAGGAGAAGGGGACAACAGAGATGGCTGGATGGCATCACCGACTCAATGGACATGAGTTTGAGTGAACTCCGGGAGTTGGTGATGGACAGGGAGGCCTGGCTTCCTGTCGCATGGGGTCGCAAAGAGTCGAACACTACTGAGCGACTGAACTGAACTAAACTGAGTATACTGGTGATATTTTGTATTTTGGAATTCATAAGATATCTCAAATATTTGAAAGAAAAATTATTAACAAGGAGCATAAAACCTTATTCAATAATTTTAAATATAATTTAAAATTTGCTTTCATATTATACTTGTTATTTACTTTTTTAATACTTTTATTTATTTTTGGCTGTGCTGGGTCTTCATTGCTACACAGGCTTTTCTCTAGTTGCAGTGCATGGGCTTATTGCAGTTACTTCTCTTGTTGTGGAATACGGGCTTTAGAACAGGTGGGCTTCGATAGTTTCGGCATGTGGGCTCAGCAGTTGCTGCTCCCAGGCTCTAGAGCACAGGTTCATTAGTTGTGGTGCACAGGCTTAGC
Organism: Tragelaphus eurycerus; assembly: GCA_935064755.1. Lineage (NCBI taxonomy): Eukaryota > Metazoa > Chordata > Mammalia > Artiodactyla > Bovidae > Tragelaphus > Tragelaphus eurycerus. The sequence goes on along the minus strand of CAKXYN010000002.1, from coordinate 53,509,776 downwards.
TGCACTGCATTATGTAGGAGCTTCCCAGATCAAAGATTGAATCCATGGCTTCTACAATGGCAGGCAGATTCTTTACCACTAAGCCATGAGGGAAGCCCTATATTTGTTACTTTATTTTTTTATTATTTTTTAACTTTACAATATTGTATTTTTGCCACAGGTATACATGTGTTCCCCATCATGAACCCCCCTCCCACCTCCCTTCCCCTCCCAAACCTCTGGGTCTTAAAATGTAATTTAAAATACACTGTTTTCCCGAACATTATGACCAATCACCTGACAAGGTCTCACAATTTAAGCCTTTCACTTAGGGCTGCCATTTCTCTGCCTTCTTCTTGGTATATCTTTGTAAGTCTGCTCTGCACCTGACATGTTGTAAATATAAGGCATGTTCTGCTTGATTATGAAGAGAATGCCAGAAACCTAAATACTATTCCTCTGGATATACCAAAGGAGTAGATGATGCTTACCGAATGAGGGAAAGGATGAGGGGACAAGAGTAGAAAGTGAGTTCGTGTCAACAGAAAAGATACACTGAAGAAAGGAAGAAAAGTGGAGGCAGAGAGAAAAGAAGAGAAATACAAGATTAAAGGAAGGATAAAACAGAGTAGAGAATTGAAATAAATGAGCAACCACTTAGAAGCAAAATCAGAAAAAATAAGTAAGAGCACTGAAAATGGTCTAAAAGGAAACCTTCAACAAAATGAAAAGGAGAAAATATTTGCAAATGTGATAAGGAGTTAGTACCAAAAAATATATAAAGAATTTATACAATTCAATAGCAAAAACACTCAATCTGATTTAAAAATGACCAGAGGACAGTTTCCAAGGATAACACAAAGATGGTCAACAGATAGGTGAAAAGATGCTCAACATCACTAATCATCAGGGAAATGCAAATCAAAATCACAGTGATATATTACCTCACACTTTTGTCTAATGGCTATCACCAAAAAGACAAATAACAAGTATTGATGAGGAATTCAGGAAAGGGTACCTTGGTACACTGTTGGTGGAAATGTAAGTTGGGACAGCCACGATGGAAAAGAGTGTAGAGGTTGCTCAAAAAGTTAAGAATAAAGCCAAAATATGATCTAGAAATTCCACTTCTGGATATTTATTTAAAGAAAATGAAAACACTAACTTGAAAAGATAGATGCAATCCTATGTTCATTACAGCATTATTCATAGTAGCCAAAATATGGTAATAACCTACATGTCCATCAATGAGTGAATACAGATGTGATGTATAACATACACACACACACACACACACACACATATATATTATTCAGCCATAAAAAATATTTATATGTTATTCATCCATAAACACAGAATGAAATCTTGCCATTTATAGCAATATGGAAGGACCCTGAGGGCATTATATACTAAGTGAAATAAGTCAGACAGAGGAAAATAAATACTGTATGATCTCTTTTACATATGAAATTTAACAAACAAATAAACCAAGCTCAGAGATATAGAAAATGGATTGGTGTTTGCCAGAGGTAGGGCAGTGGAGTTACATAAATGTTTTTTGCCATGAATGTTAAATTGCAGATCAGTGGAAATGCAGTCAACTTTTCAAGAGTAGAGTATTTCATAGCCCTCCTTGTTTTACAAGCCAAATTTTTTTCTGTCCATACAGAGAAACAAAGCAGCTATGCTGAGATAAGTGTTTTTTTCCTATTAATTTGAGATCATCCTAAATACTTCTTAACTATATTTTCACATGCACAAATCTATCCATTAGTGCTTTTTGGAGAGGGATGAGGGGTGGGGAAGTGCAACATAAAGATAATTGACTATTTTATTTTTGTTAAATGGGGCAAAATGGGTGAAGGGGTTCAAAAAGTAAAAAGTTCCAGTTATAAAGTAAATAAGCTGTGGGGTATAAGTTAGAGCATGGTAGCTAGAGGTAATAATACTATATTGTATATCTGGAAGTTGCTAAGAAAGTAATCTTAGAAGTCCTTATCACAAGAAAAAAAAAATTGTATAACAATGTATGGGGATAAATGTTAACTAAGCTTATCGGGGGTGACCATTTATATAGTATCAAATCATTATGGTGTACATCTGCAAATAATATAATGTTATGCCAATTTTAAAAATGATATTAGTGAGAAGCCACCTGGATTCAGAGGGAGAGAAAATAAGTAAAAGCACTGAAGAGGGACTAAAAAGAGGAGTTTAAAAAAAATAAGAAGAAAGAAAAGGAAAAAGAAGTGGGACAGGGAAAAAGAAAATAAAAGGAAAAGTAAGGAGTACCAATAAAAGTCATCTTCCCTGTTGTAAGCCTGGTGTGCTCCTTCCATCAGCTGTTAAATCTCTTGCTCTCCCTCCACTGTTCCTCCTCTCTGTCTAGGCATCTTGTCTTATTTCCGAGGAATCTAGCTCATGCAGAAACTCAGGGTTGGGGGGGGTTGGGGGTATGTGTCAACATAGCCATCTCTGACATAGCCCTTTTTCCTACATAAAACTGTAGTAGTTCAGTTCAGTCGCTCAGTTGTGTCCAACTCTTTGTGACCCCATGGACTGCAGCAAGCCAGGCTTCCCTATCCATCACCAACTCCTGGAGTTTACTCAAACTCATGTCCGTTGAGTCAGTGATGCCATCCAACCATCTCATCCTCTGTCGTTCCCTTCTCCTCCTGCCTTCAATCTTTCCCAGCATCAGGGTCTTTTCCAATGACTCAGTTCTTCACATCAGAGGGCCAAAGTATTGGAGCTTCAGCTTCAGCATCAGTCCTTCCAATGAGTATTCAGGACTGATTTCATTTAGGATTAACAGACTGGATCTCCTTGTAGTCCAAAGGACTCTCAAGAATCCTCTCCAACACCACAGTTCAAAAGCATCAATTCTTTGGCACTCAGCTTTCTTTATAGTCCAACTCTCACATCCATACGTAACTGCTAGGAAAACCATAGCTTTGACTAGACGGACCTTTGCTGTAAAGTGATGTCTCTTCCTTTTAATATGCTGTCTAGGTTGGTCATAACTTTTCTTCCAAGGGGCAAGCGTCTTCTAATTTCATGGCTGCAGTCACCATCTGCAGTGACTTTGGAGCCCAAGAAAATAAAGTCTCTCACTGTTTCCCCATCTATTTGCCATGAAGTGATGGGGCCAGATGCCATGATCTTAGTTTTCTGAATGTTGAGTTTTACTTTATAATACTGTAGTGGTTTTTTGCCATACATTGACATGAATCAGCCATGGGTGTACATCCATTTCCCATCCTGAACCCCCCAGCCACCTCCCTCCCCATCCCATCTCTCTGGGTCATCTCAGTGCACCAGCTCTGAGCACCCTGTCTCATGCATCGAACCTGGACTGGTGATCTGTTTCACATATGATAATACACATACTTGAATGCTATTCTCTCAAATCATCCCAACCTCGCCTTCTCCCAGAGTCCAAAAGACTCTTCTATACATCTGTGTCTCCTTTGCTGTCTCACATATAGGGTTATCATGAGCATCTTTCTAAATTCCATATATATGCGTTAGTATACTGTATTGGTGTTTTTCTTTCTGACTTACTTCACTCTGTATAATAGGCTCTAGTTGCATCCACCTCATTAGAACTGATTCAAATGTATTCTGAATGTGGAGTTTTAAGCCAACTTTTCACTCTCCTCTTTCACTTTCATCAAGAGGCTCTTTAGTTCTTCTTCACTTTTGCCATAAGGGTCGTGTCATGTACATATCTGAGGTTATTGATATTTCTCCTGGCAATCTTGATTGCAGCTTGTTCTTCATCCAGTTCAGCATTTCTCATGATGTATTCTGCATATAAGTTAAATAAGCAGGGTGACAATATACAGTCTTGATGTACTCCTTTCCCATCTTTGGAACCAGTCTGTTGTTCCATGTCCAGTTCTAACTGTTGCTTCCTGACCTGAATACAGGTTTCTCAAGAGGCAGGTCAGGTGGTCTGGTATTCTCATCTTGTTCAGAATTTTCCACCGTTTGTTGTGATCCACACAGTCAAAGGCTTTGGCATAGTCAATAAAGCAGAAATAGATGTTTTTCTGGAACTCTCTTGCTTTTTAGATGATCCAGCAGATGTTGGCAATTTGATCTCTGGTTCCTCTGCCTTTTCTAAATACAGCTTGAACATCTGGAACTTCATGGTTCATGTATTGCTGAAGCCTGGCTTAGAGAATTTTGAGTGTTACTTTGCAGGTCAGGAAGCAACAGAACTGGACATGGAACAACAGAGTAGTTCCAAATAGGAAAAGAATTACGTCAAGGCTGTATACTGTCACCCTGCTTATTTAACTTATATGCAGAGTACATCATGAGAAACGCTGGACTGGAAGAAGCACAAGGTGGAATCAAGATTGCCGGGAGAAATATCAATAATCTCAGATATGCTGATGACACCACCCTTACGGCAGAAAGTGAAGAGGAACTAAAAAGCCTCTTGATGAAAGTGAAAGTGGAGAGTGGAAAAGTTAGCTTAAAGCTCAACATTCAGAAAACGAAGATCATGGCATCTAGTCCCATCACTTCATGGGAAATAGATGGGGAAACAGTGGAAACAGTGTCAGACTTTATTTTGGGGGCTCCAAAATCACTGCAGATGGTGACTGCAGCCACGAAATTAAAAGATGCTTACTCCTTGCAAGGAAAGTTATGTCCAACCTAGATAGCATATTCAAAAGCAGAGACATCACTTTGCCAACAAAGGTTCGCCTAGTCAAGGCTATGGTCTTTCCTGTGGTCATGTATGGATCTGAGAATTGGACTATCAAGAAGGCTGAGCGCCGAAGAATTGATGCTTTTGAACTGTGGTGTTGGAGAAGACTCTTGAGAGTCCCTTGGACTGCAGGGAGATCCAACCAGTCCATTCTAAAGGAGATCAGCCCTGGGATTTCTTTGGAAGGAATTTTGCTAGGGCTGAAACTCCAGTACTTTGGCCACCTCATGCGAAGAGTTGACTCATTGGAAAAGACTCTGATGCTGGGAGGGATTGGGGGCAGGAGGAGAAGGGGACGACAGAGGATGAGATGGCTGGATGGCATCACTGACTCGATGGACGTGAGTCTGGGTGAACTCCGGGAGTTGGTGATGGACAGGGAGGCCTGGCGTGCTGCGATTCATGGGGTTGTAAAGAGTCGGACATGACTGAGCAACTGAACTGAACTTACTAGTGTGTGAGATGAGTACAACTGTTGGGCATTCTTTGGCATTGCCTTTCTTTGGGTTGCAATGAAAACTGACCTTTTCTGGTCCTGTGGCCACTGCTGAGTTTTCCAGATTTGCTGGCATATTGAATGTAGCACTTTCACAGCACCATCTTTTAGGATTTGAAATATCTCAACTGGAATTCCATCACCTCCACTAGCTTTGTTTGTAGTGATGCTTACTAAAGTCCACTTGGCTTCGCATTTCAGGATGTCTGGCTCTAGGTGAGTGATCACACCATCATAGTTATCGGGGTCATGAAGATCTTTTTTGTATAGTCTTTTGTGTATTCTTGCCCCCTCTTCTTAAAACCTTCTGCTTCTGTTAGGTCCATACCATTTCTGTCCTTTATTGAGCCCATCTTTGCATGAAATGTTACCTTGGTATCTCTAATTTTCTTGAAGAGATCTCGAGTCTTTCCCATTCTGTTGTTTTCCTCTGTTCCTTTGTATTGATTGTTGAGGAAGCCTTTCTTACGTCTCCTTGCTACTCTTTGCAACTCTGCATTCAAATGTGTATATCTTTCCTTTTCTCCTTTGCCTTTTGCTTCTCCTCTTTTATCAGCTATTTGTAAAGCCTCCTCAGACAACCATTTTGCCTTTTTGCATTTCTTTTTCTTGGAGATGGTCTTGATCACTGTCTCCTGTACAATATCACGAACCTCCCGCTATAGTTCTACTTGCACTCTGTTTATCTGTCTACCCTTGAATCTATTTCTCACTTCCACTGTATAATAGTAAGGTATTTGATTTAGGTCATACCTGAATGGTCTAGTGGTTTTCCCTACTTTCTTTAAGTCTGAATTTGGCAATAAGAAATTCATGATCTGAGCCACAGTCAGCTCCCAGTCTTGCTTTTGCTGACTGTATAGAGCTTCTCCTTCTTTGGCTGCAGAGAATATAATCAATCTGATTTTGGTATTGACCAGCTGGTGTGTCCATGTGTAGAGTCTTCTCTCATGTTGTTGGAAGAGGGCGTTTGCTATGACCAGTGCGTTCTCTCGGCAAAACTCTATTAGCCTTTGCCCTGCTTCATTTTGTACTCCAAGGCCAAATTTGCCTGTTACTCCAGGTAGCTCTTGACTTCCTACTTTTGCATTCCAGTCCTGTATAATGAAGAGGACATCTTTTTGGGGTGTTAATTCTAGAAGGTCTTATAGGTCTTCATAGAATCATTCAACTTCAGCTTTTTCAGCATTACTGGTCGGGGCATAGACTTGGATTATTCTGGTATTGAATGTGCCTTAGAAACGAACAGAGATCATTCTGTCATTTTTGAGACTGCATCCAGGTACTACATTTTGGACTCTTTTGTTGACTATGAATTGCTGCCCCATTTCTTCTAGGGGATTCTTGCTCACAGTAGTAGATATAATGGTCATCTGAGCTAAATTCATCCATTTCAGTCCATTTTAGTTTGCTGATTCCTAAATTGTCAATGTTCATTCTTGCCATGTCCTGTTTGACCACTTCCAATTAGTCTTGATTCATGGACCTAACATTTCAGTTTCCTATGCAATATTGTTGTCTATAGCATCAGACTTTACTTCCATTACCCATCACATCCAAAACTGTGTGCTGTTTTTGCTTTGACTCCATCTCTTCATTCTTTCTGGAGTTATTTCTCCACAGTCACAGAAAACTAACCAAACTGATCACATGAACCACAGCCTTGTCTAGCTCAATGAAACTATGAGCCATGCCATGTAGGGCCACCCAAGATGGATGGGTCATGGCATAGAGTTCTGACAAAACATGGTCCACTGGAGAAGGGAATGGCAAACCATTTCAGTATTCCTGCCTTGAGCACTCCATGAACAGTATGAAAAGGCAAAAAGGTATGAAACTAAAAGATGAACTCCCCAGGTCAGTAGGTGCCCAATATGCTACTGGAGAAGAGTAAAGAAATAACTGTAGTAGTAAGTGTTTCAATTATTCAGAAGATAATTTAAGATCTAAATTTTTTTTAATTTAAAATTTCTTGGACTAAACCATTTTTTTTTTTTAATTTAGGTTCAATTGCATACCCTGTTTTTCTAAATAATGACTTTAGTTCAAAAGCCAGTGCATCCCTTCAAGACTATATTTTGCTTATTTATTTTTTTTTCCTTAGCATAAAAATTTGTGTCCAGTTTAAAATGAAAATCACTAGGTTTTGCCAGCATAATACTGCCTTTTTTAATACGGACTCATACTATAATTTGAAAACTAAGATCAATTTAGAAAATTCCTCTATGCCTACAGGAAATAATATAGCTCAGAATATACCTGTAATCAATCATTAATCTATATGGTAGATGTATAACAGGAAATATGATGTCTTAGCCAAAAGGATCTTTAGTTCTGAGTCCAATATGGGAGTTTCCAAAAAGAGGAGAGTAACTCTGGGGGAGGTTTCTGAGTCTAACATTGCAGAAGGAGCCTTAAAGGGAGACCAGAAGGATCTCTCTGCACAGCCCAGTTGCACGGGCAGAGGAGAGAAAGACAATGCATAGGGAGAAAAGAAAGAAATGAAGGTATCCCTTCCTGCTCCCCAAAGGTGTATTCACAGGGGACTCCATAGAGGATGGAATATAAGGATGCCAGCACACAGCTATAGATGAGCCAGACTCCCCCAGATATTCCTTACAGGATGCAGAGGCCTCAAGTAGGGGCCATAAAATTGGACCCTGGAATGTGAGCGCTCAAGCTGAGACTCTTCTCTTTCTCCTCTTGTTCATCTCTAGCTCGAATGGTTGACCTCCTTTGTAGGGCAATTTTCACAAAGGAATAAAAGTTATCACTGCCATACTGAATGAGAACAATCAGAGAAACACAAAAATTCATTGAAATATGGATACCGAGGGCCTCCTCAACAACTCTTGAAACATGTGTCATTCAAATTTGTGCCTTAGATGAATAACATATTATTACATGGTCTTGTTCTCCGAGGAGGCTTACTAGCCATCAAAACTACAAATGCTAAATCTTATATGCCAAAGATCTCATGTATATAAATGCGTGCATGCATTCTGAGTCGCTTCAGTCATGTCCAACTCTTTGCTACCTGGTGGACTGTAGCCTGCCAGGCTTCTCTGCCCATGGGATTCTCCAGGCAAGAATACTGGATTGGGTAGCCATTTCCTTCTCCAGAGATCTTCTACACCCAGCCACCAAACCCAGGTCTTTAATGTCTCCTGCATTGGCAGGTGAGTTCTTTACCAGTAGCACTATCTGGAAATTCCGTAATGTATATAAAATATCTGAACACAAATGCACACAGACTTAAGCAGTGTTAGAGGAACCCTGTAAAGCAGTGAGTGCTTTTCAAACTTCTATAATACCACAACCCAGCACAGAATCTACCTTTTACTTTGCAACCAAGGGCACACAAATATACACTCAACAAACAAGCAAAAATCATGAAAAATAAGTATCTTTGTTATATTGCATTGAAACACTAACTTAAGAATATCACATATCCCAAGGCTGAAGATAATTAAATTATAGGAACATATATAAATGATAAGCAAATTGGTTAACTGATTACCCATCATCAGAAGAGAAGACAAATCAAGGGAAGTAAAACAGTCACTTATTCTCCTTTTATTCTTTGAAGACAGATTACTTTTAGGTATGACTGAGTCCTAAATATATGAAAATAAACCAAAACATTAGAATGCCTATTTCAATAACATTTTCAGAATTTTCAATGTTAAATGTTAAGTGGGTTAAGGTTTAAAATGTTCCTATTACAAAGTTTTCTTTATTCATTTCTATTTTATTTCAAAAGAAATCAGCAAAAATATTCTTCATTTCCACCATAATTTATGAAACTATAGTTTTATGAAGAGTTCTATAATTTTTTGAACAATTCAACACTTTATTATTTACAAAATAATAAAGTTCTAGTTCTAAAAATAAAGTTCTAAAAAAATAAAGTTCTAGTTCTAAAATATTTCTACATACAGTACACTCTTCACTGCAGATTTTGAAAAAGAATTAATAAAATGTACACATTCATAAATCATTGAATTTTTATTTTTTCCCTATGATTAAAAGACTCCCTAAACAAATGGAATTTTAAAACATTTAAATCTAAAGCTGCTGCTGCTGCTACTAAGTCGCTTCAGTTGTGTCCGACTCTGTGCGACACCAGAGATGGCAGCCCACCAGGCTCCTCTGTCCCTGGGATTCTCCAGGCAAGAACACTGGAGTGGGTTGCCATTTCCTTCTCCAATGCATGAAAGTGAAAAGTGAAAGGGAAGTTGCTCAGTCATGTCCTACTCCTAGCGACCTCATGGACTGTAGCCTACCAGGCTCTTCCATCCATGCAGTCGTGTCCAACTCTTCACGACCCCATAGACTGTAGCCTACCAGGCTCCTCTGTCCATGGGATTTTCCGGGCAATAGTACTGGAGTGGATTGCCATTTCCTTCTCCAGGGGATCTTCCCAACCCAGGGCTCGAACCCAGGTATCCCACATTGTAGACAGACGCTTTACTGTCTGAGTCACCAGCGAAGTTCTAGAGTACTAGAGCAGTGAGTATTAAATACTTGACATTACTCACTGACTTGTTTAAATGAACAAATTTAAAATAAATTTAAAAGCATACTATTATTTAATAAAAATATTTACTTTTAAAAAAGGGTTTAATCTTTTGTGTTGTTTTTTGTTTGTTTGAAGAGCAACACAATGGTAACTTCTATATTAACAAAAACAAAGAAAATTGGGAGTCAAGCTTTTATTTTCTTCTAGGTAAATATCCCAACTATCCATTTCATTCACTCAAGTCCTAACACTAAAATGCTGAAAAACACAGAGGAATCTATGGCCCAATCTCATGAGGATATTTAAAGGGTGAGAAAGCCCATGCAATTATTAGGGTCAAGAGAAAAGCATATCAATAAAGCTTCAAATCTTATATGTTACCAGTTGAATAGCAACCAGCAGTTGGTATTTTTAATATTTAGAGTCAACGACACTAATTCTTTAATGTAATGACCGTCTGCCTTTAAGCACTGTTACACTAAACCAAAGCCACAGTCTTAACTCCACCCATGCTCTGCTCTGGTTCAACAACGTAATCTTTACATATTGTGTATATTTATTTTTTTTTAAACAAGAGAAGTTCATCTGTAAACTTTCTTGACCAACCTTGACTTGGCACCAACTCATCAATTAATTAACTCTTAACAGATTCTTCTAGATATGACTGCCACACAGATATTTCATCTTCCCGTTAATTGGTAATTATGCACTGGCAAGAAAAACAGTGTTTCTTTCCAATTATCCCAGAATTCAGTGATTATTTAAACTTGGCTAATTAGCATTAGAGGGCTGTACATCTTCTGGGCAAATTGTGTTTGATAATCCCTATTAAAATATACATGGTGGTTGTTGACTTGTAACAAGAAAAAAAGTGGCAGTTCAAAGGGTATTAGATACCGGACCAGGCAAACGGGGGCCCATTAAAATTTTCCCAACTGCTCTAATGAGAATGCCGAGGGTCATTTCTGCCTAATTTACCATCTGTTTGGTTTCTGGCATGTGTCTCTAGTGTGAAGGGAGTGTCCTGAAGCCCATTTGGCTTATCACAGTGTAATCCAGTAGTCTGAAGCAATTTCAGTTGTTTAAAGTGGCACATTAAATTCAGAACCTTGCACATGCGAATGGAAAAGTTTTAAGTATAAAAATGATGTCACATAATGGAGTCTCCTGATTTTTTTTTTTTTAAATACAAGCAGGCAATACTCAAAGAGATTCCATATGCATTCTGGTATCTGCTCTCTAGTCACCCAAATGTTATGATGATTGAAAAATATGTACCTAAATTTTTAGGCTCCATCATCTGGAATACACATTTTAAAAACTCAGATTTGCATTAAGGCAGCCAACAGATCCCTAGATGAGGCATAGATACCACTGAGAAGATAACAGGCAAGCCACAAATGGGAAAATACTTTTATAAAACATACCTCTGATAAAGGACTGGTACCCAGGATGTATTAAAACTCCTATAACTCAAAAGATTTAAAAAAAAAAAAAAAACTTAATTTTTAAAAGAATGAGCATAAGATTTGAACTTGACAAAAGTGGCCAACGAGCACATGAGAAAGTGGTCAACATCAGCAGTCAGCTAGGAAATGCAAATTAAAACTACAACATGACACCACAATACAGGCACAAAAATGGCTAAAATTAAAAACAATAACAATGTTTAATATAGGTGAAGATGCAAAGCAATTGCAACTCTATTACTAATTTGGTAAGAGTGTAAAAAGGTATAACCATTCTGGAAAAGATCTGGCAGCTTCTTATGAAATGAAAACCATACACTAAGTATTTATTCAATAAAAATAAAAGCATATATTCACAAAAAGACTTACACAGGTATGTTCATATGCAGCTATGTGCACAACAACATATAGCTGTATGCACAATAACCATAACAATAAAAAAATAGAAAAGCAAAAGAATGCTGCTGCTGCTGCTGCTGTAAGTCACTTCAGTTGTGTCCGACTCTGTGCGACCCCATAGATGGCAGCCCACCAGGCTCCCCCGTCCCTGGGATTCTCCAGGCAAGAACACTGGAGTGGGTTGCCATTTTCTTCTCCAATGCAGGAAAGTGAAAAGTGAAAGTGAAGTCACTCAGTCATGTCCAATCCTCAGAGACCCCATGGACTGCAGCCTACCAGGCTCCTTTGCCCATGGGACTTTCTGGGCAAGAGTACTGGAGTGGGGTGCCATTGCAGTCAGCAATAAAAAAGAGTAAGCTACTGATGGATACAACATGAATAGTTCTCACAAATGTTGTGTCTAGTGAGAGAAGCCTTATACAGAAGAGTACATACTGAATGAGAGCATTTACAACAGTTCAAGAACATGCAAAATGTATCTCTGGTGGAATAAAATAAACATATTTGCCTCTGGGTAGTGGGAGTAAAAGTTAGTGGAGGAAAGGGATCTTTTTGGGATTAAGGTCTGTATTTTGATAAGGGTTTGCATTACACAGATGTGTGAAAGTGAAGTCGCTCAGTCATGTCCGACTCTGCGATCCCATGGACTGTATGTAGCCCACCAGGCTCCTCTGTCCACGGGATTATCCAGGCAATAGTACTGGAGTGGGTTGCCATTTCCTTCTCCAGGGAATCTTCCCGACCCAGGGATCGAACCCAGGTCTCCCACATTGTAGACAGATGCTTTACCGTCTGAGCCACCAGGGAAGTCCATACACAAATGTGTAGATTTATCAACTCTCTTTTCATGTATCCTTGAGATTTTTGTGCTTCTACCAATGTGCCTATCTGCTGGGTTCCCTTTGGTAACCATAAGTTTGTTTTCTATATCTGTAAGTCTATTTCTGTTTTGTAAATAAATGTCAATAAGTGGATAAATAAGATACTGAATATCCATACAATGGACTATTATTTAGCCATACATAGGCATGACGCACTTAATTTTTTAAATATACTTCAATATGGATGAACTTGAAACCATAAGTAAAAGAACCTAGTCATAAAAGGTCACATATAATTATTTAATTTATATAAAATGTCCAGAATAGCTATACAGACAGAAATTTAGTGGTTCTCATGGGATTGGAGGAGGGGTGATTTGGGACTGACTGTTAATTTAAGATATAAGGTTCTTTCTGAGGTGATAGAAATATTTTCAAATTAGTGGTAATGTTTGCGGAACATAGTGAATATATACTAAGAATCACTGAACTGTACACTCTTAAATGGAAAGTTTTATGTTATGTGAATTATAGCTCAAAAAGAAAAACAAACAAAAAGCATATTAAAGATTCTAAGAAGCACTGTTTACCTTTCTTTAACCAATATTTTTTTATTCTTTTTCCATGTGAGACCTATTAGTATACAAGGAGAAACTAGATGTTCACAAGAAACAGTGTGGGAGAAGCTGCTATCAACACAACTTTTTAAAATTCATTCTAAGATGTGGCTGATACCATCTTGTTGAAAACTGCAACAAGAAGGAGAGAAAAGGGAGGGGAGGGCTAGGGGCTTAAGGATAGACTTCACCAACCTCATCATTGGTCTAGAGCTGGTCATTTGTCCCATTCTGTAGAAGCAGAAAGCCAAATCCCAATTGATTCTTTTATTAATAACAGATTTCTCTCCATTTTTATTATTATTGTTAGAAATGCTGTTGGATCATTAGATCAGGTTAAAAAGAATCTTCTCCTAATGCAAATAATTATTTTAAACAAAGAATAATTAAGGATAAACAAAACATCTTTCCAGAGCCTGATGTCTGATAGCACCATTTATTTTACTTTTAACTTGCTATTTACTAGAGTTCACTGGGAGAGGAACTTCCAGAAAGAGAACCAGAAATAACATAATTAACTAGATAATAACAATAACATGGTTCTGATGTATGAAAACACATAGAAAGAAGAGCAGGAGGGGAACTCACTCTGGACTTTTACCAAAATATTAACAATTTTTGCTATTCTGTTTTTCAAAACTGGCAACTCCCACACTATCAAGTATCTTTCCATTCAGACATTCAGAGTCCTGAAAACAGTAATTTAGTTGTATGCTTGTTTCAGAGAGCAGCCTACACATCTATTAAGCCACATGCAAAACTTAGCATCAGAGGGTTGAATATAAACCACAGAACAGAAGACAAGAGTGAAAACAGAACTGGCATTTTGTGAAATGCCTTTATTGGACTCCTACATCTATTTTCAAATTCACATGTTGTATTCAGAACTATTTCCTAAGCAATGTCAAGAATTTACTTTCACTTTTTAAAAATACTTCAAAGATTATCATCAGAATGATTTTCAGGAAGTCATAATATTCTAAAGTTATTTTAAATTATTCCTAAATTTAGCTGCTAGGAAAAGGTCAACCTTATCCAAGAGTATTTAAAAATCAATTACTGTGAACGTGAAACATAAACTCATTTATCATTACTTGGATACCTTAAAAAAGGACTGGAAAATCTGAAGAGGAAACTACACTAGAAGCTAAACAACCACTAGACCAGCTGTTCTGAAGTTTACTCCCTTAAGCATGTACTCGATCTTGTCTCTGGTTAAAGTGGACAGACTGACAGGCTGTGAAAAGCCTCAGTCTCACAGAAAAACAGTTTTCTCTTATTAGCAAAGACACATTATTACAAAGTGGCTTTAAAAATTATTATTTAATGGCAGTGAAACATGTATAATATCAAATGTGAAACGAATCACCAGTCCAGGTTCGATGCAGGATACAGGATGCTTGGGGCTGGTGCTCTGGGATGACCCAGAGGGATGGTACGGGAAGGGAGGTGCAAGGGGGGTTCAGGATGGGGAGCACATGTACACCCATGGCGGATTCATGTTGATGTATGGCAAAAACAATACAGTATTATAAAGTAATTAGCCTCCAATTAAAATAAATAAATTTATATTTAAAAAATTATTATTTAAGAAAAAGAGAGAAAAGTATTTCTGATTCTGCTTTTATCCAGTGAGCAGTAAGACCTCATTTACAGAAACAATTTTACAGAGCAATAAGACCTCATTTATCTTCCAGAATTATTGTTAAAAGCGTAGGCATGAGAAAGTACCCCAACATAATGACCTACTGCTCTGTCCTTGTTGTTTGGCATTCAGTCTTTGAGGCAAATATTTTCTTTAATGAGAGAAATAAGGTTATATTTGCCAAGACAGAGGAGTCTCTTTGCTAATAATTTTCAAACACTAACAGACAAAATTGTAACAAAACAATTTCAAAATTCATAACTTATACAGCACAGTGGCAACTTTTACTAGAATCTGCTCTAAAAATATGACTTTACCAATTTTTTTACTTGTGAGCAGCCAATTTACTGTGTTCCTGAGCACATGGATTTGAATAAGAATAAGGAAGAGAACAGAGCTTAAAAGAACTCCTCTTCCTTAGGGATACTTTTTTTTTCTTTTTGTTTTATTAAGATATAATTGACATACATCACTGTATAATTTTAAGGTATAAAGCATAATGAGTTGACTTACTTACATCATACATTTTTAAAGTACCTACAGTGATCTACTTCATGGGAAATAGATGGGGAAAGAGTGGAAACAGTGTCAGACTTTATTTTGGGGGCTCCAAAATCACTGCAGATGGTGACTGCAGCCATGAAATTAAAAGACGCTTACTCCTTGGAAGGAAAGCTATGACCAACCTAGATAGCATATTCAAAACCTGAGACATTACTTTGCCAACAAAGGTCCGTCTAGTCAAGGCTATGGTTTTTCCAGTGGTCATGTATGGATGTGAGAGCTGGACTGTGAAGAAAGCTGAGCGCCGAAGAATTGATGCTTTTGACCTGTGGTGTTGGAGAAGACTCTTGAGAGTCCCTTGGACTGCAAGGAGATCCAACCAGTCCATTCTGAAGGAGATCAGTCCTGGGTGTTCTTTGGAAGGAATGATGCTAAAACTGAAACTCCAGTACTTTGGCCACCTCATGTGAAGAGTTGACTCATTGGAAAAGACTCTGATGCTGGGAGGGATTGAGGGCAGAAGAAGGGGATGACAGAGGATGAGGTGGCTGGATGGCATCACTGACTCGATAGACCTAAGTTTGAGTAAACTCTGGGAGTTGGTGATGGACAGGGAGGCTTGGCGTGCTGCAAATCATGGGGTCACAAAGAGTCGGACACGACTGAGCGACTGAACTGAACAGTAATTTCTGGGCACATATCTTACCAGGGCTGAATTTATCTACCTAGAATATGCAAACTGTCCAGAGAAGACAGACAAGTTAAATAAAGAGCTATGAAATGGATGAATCATAGGTCAAGTGTGGGGATTTTTTAGTTTTTTTATTTGCTTGGTTTTTTGTCATTTATTTGCTCTTTGCCTAAAGGAAAGAACTACTTTTAAACAAACATACACCATTTTCAATTATATAAAAAACATTTGAAGTTATGCAAAGTGTTACACATATATAGCAGAAAACCTTTAATCACCTCACTTGACTAGACTTTAATAAAGTCTATTCTCTTCAACTATGTTCCCAAAAAATTATAGTCACCATTTTTTAGTCATTATTTTTTGAAAGATCTAAGAAATAAAATAAGAAATTTACTGTCATGTATCATTACATGATACATTACATTGTATCATTACATTGTATGATCATTACATTTATCATTACATGTACCATTACATTGATACATACATGTATCATTACAATGATCATTACATGTATCATTACATTGACTTGCCCCTATGATATGAAGATGAACTGAACAATCTCTTGACAACGTTTCTACTCTCTTGATTCTACAGAAGGCCCTTAATCAATCACTCTCCTATCTGAAGGCACTCATGTCTGCTACCTCCAGGAGAGAAAGGAACAAAGTGATGGGCAAGATAATACATTTTCCCAGGATCTCTGATAATAAAATATACATCTGTTCCTACAGTCTCAAGTGTTTGTACAGATGTGTAGAGATATAAA
Source organism: Tragelaphus eurycerus (assembly GCA_935064755.1). Taxonomy (NCBI): domain Eukaryota; kingdom Metazoa; phylum Chordata; class Mammalia; order Artiodactyla; family Bovidae; genus Tragelaphus; species Tragelaphus eurycerus. The sequence continues at coordinate 53,493,135 of CAKXYN010000002.1, read as the reverse complement.
TACATACATAGATTTGGAAATATCCTCAAACTTAAAGACAATAATAGCTCCTCTCTCTTGTCCATACCTGTCCATTTGTGCACATATTAATACATGCATTTTACTAACGTCAATGCTAGTAAAATACCTTGTAAAGATTCAAAGATTTTTGTTATTCATTCAATAAATACTTATTGAACACTGGTTATGTGCCATGAGAGTGAAGCTGACTAGACCATCTCTCATCCTCAAAGAGATACAAAAGTTTTTAAACAAGTAAATTCAGCAGATTGTTAGAGATATCTGGTGAAGGTCAGAGGGTGGAACATTGAGGAAGGAGCAAAGAGGTCTATGAAGGCAGGGACCACAGAGGAACAGAGAGGAGGGGTCATATGGGCTCAGTAGAGGAGGTAAGTCAGAACAGAGGCCTTAAAAAATGGCAGGATGTCTGCCCAGCTGACAGAGCCAAAAGGAATTCCAAGCACTATAAACAAGGTCGAAAATAGCTAGGATTTTGGAACAGTGTGTGGGCTGCCATGATTGGTGTGTGGGCTGCCATGATTGGTGCATGGATATGTACGTGTGTATGTAGAGGGAGTAGGTGACTGGAAAGGAATAGAAGGAGGCTGGGAAGAAACAAGAATTAGGGACAGATGGGGCTAAGCAGATAAGGGCTTTTTAAAAGTGAAGTTTATTTTGGCTGTAGTAGAAACCAATTCAAGCTGGCTCAGGCTGTTAAGTGGAGTTTAACAAGTGGCTATAGAGCCAGGTTTGGATTATGGCTTTGCAACTCCTTATGTATCACCCTGGGCAGGTTACCTGCCGTCTCTGTACCTTTGCTTCTCTATCAACAAAATGAAAATAACTATAGTAGGATTTTTGTTCAGATCAAAAGAGTTAATACCTGTAACACATCTGGCACACACCAAGTGTTTGATAAATGTTAGCCAATTTTAATTGTTTGTTAGAGCCCAAGAATATCTGAGCCTAATGGGAAGAAAGCCTAAAATAAGAGCTTGGAAAGCTCTGACACCTCAGGCAGCATTCCATCTCTCTCCTTCTCCTATTTCTGCATGGTCTTCCTCTGAGCCACTGTGGAAAACAGCTGCTCAGAGCTCCCGAAAGTTTATATCTGCCTTGACTGAGCTCATGAAGAGTTGGACTGTGATTGACGAGTGCTAATTCTAAATTCCTATACTAGTAAATTTGATTGACTCAGCTTGGCTTTACAATTGGGAAAGGAGCACCACAAGGCTGTATATTGTCACCTTGCTTATTTAACTTATATGCAGAGTACATGTGAAATGCCAGGCTGGATGAAATACAAGCTGGAATCAAGATTGCCAGGAGAAATATCAACAACCTCAGATACACAGATGATGCCATGCAAATGGCATAAAGTAAAAAGGAGCTAAATAGCCTCTTGATGACAGTAAAAGAGGAGAGTGGAAAAGCTGGCCTGAAACTCAACATTAAAAAAACTAAGATCATGGCATCTGGTCCCATCACCTCATGGCAAATAGAAGTGGGGAAAGTGGATGCAATGACAGATTTTATTTTCTTGGACTCCAAAATCACTGCAGACAGTGACTGCAACCATGAAATTAAAAAGACACTTGCTCCTTGGAAGGAAAGCTACAACAAACCTAGAGAGCACATTAAAAAGTAGAGACATCACTTTGCTGACAAAGGTCCATATAGCCAAAGATACATTTTTTTTCCAGTAGTCATGTACAGATGTGAGAGCTGGACCATAAAGAAGATTGAGCACCAAAGAACTGATGCTTTCAAACTGTGGTGTTGGATAAGACTATTGAGAGTCCCTCAGATTGCAAGGAGATCAAACCAGTCAATCCTAAAGAAAATCAGTCCTGAATATTCACTGGAAGGACTGATACTGAAGCTGAAGCTCCAATACTTTGGCTGCTTGATGCAAAAAGCCGATTCATTGGAAAAGACCCTGATGCTGGGAAAGACTGAGAACAAAAGGACAAGAGGGTGGCAGAGGATAAAATGGTTAGATAGCATCACTGATTCAATGGACATGAATTTCAGTAAATTCCAGGAGATAGTGAAGGACAGGAAAGTCTAGCATGCTGCAGTCTATGAAGTCACAAAGAGTCAGACACAACTTAGCGACTAAACAACAACAACAGCAACAGTTTGGCTTGTGTACCCCATGGTTTAATCTGAGGCCAAAGTGATAGGGTAAAAACAATCCCATCGTACTTATCTCCCTAGAATGGCAAGAAGAAAGGCAAAGGAGTCACTCATCTTAATTCCAACCATTTTCAAGTCTGAACCATAGAGAAAGCTAAGTGCATGTGCATCTTCAGAGCTTTTACAGCTGCTGATGAATTACTTAAGGAATTTGGTGGTCTTTTGCCTTACATCCTCCTTAAACATTTCCAATTTGCATAGCCCTAACTCCTGACGTGCTGTGATTCACGGGGTTGCAAAGAGTCAGACACAACTGAGTGACTGAACTGACTGAACTGAACTCCTTTCAAGAATCTGGAAACAACCAATTGTGGTATATCACTATAAAAATGTAGTATATCCATACAATAGAATTATGACTTAGAAAAAGGAATGGAGATACATGCCACAACATAAATGAACCTTGAAAATATCAAGCCAAGTTAAAGAAGCCAGATACAAAGCCATATATTGTACTTGAAATGTTTAAAATAGGCATGTCTACAGGGACAGAATGCTGAGCACTGAAGAACTGATGCTTTTGAATTGTGTTGCTGGAGAAGATTCTTAAGAGTCCTTTGGACAGCAAGGAGATCAAACCAGTCAATCCTAAAGGAAATCAACTCTGAATAGTCATTAGAAGGACTAATGCTGTAGCTGAAGCTCCAATCCTTTGGCCACCTGATGTGAAGAGCTGACTCACTGGAAAAGACTAATGCTGGGAACACCTGAGGGCAAGAAGAGAACGGGGTGACAGAGAATGCAATGGTTGGATGGCATCACCGACTCAAAGGACACAAGTTTGAGCAAACCTGGGGAGGTCATGATGGAGAGAGAACACTGGCATGCTGCAATCCACGGGTTCACAAAGAATCAAACACAATTTAGTGACTGAATAACAACAAACAACAACATAGAGACAGAAAGTACATTAGTGGTTGTCAGGGACACAGGGGAGGAAAGAATGGGGAGTGAGTGCTAATGGGGGTGGGATTTCCTTTGCAGGTGATGAAATATTCTGCCACTAGATATAGGTGTTAGTTGCACAACCTTGTGAATACACTAGAAGTCACTGAAAAGTAAACTTCAAATGGTAAACTTATAGTATGTGAATTACATTTTTAAAAAAAGTATCTGAGAGTGGGTATGATGTCAGAATATCTGGTTTTAGTCTTCTTACCCATACTCTCTCATTCAGAGCCACCACTTGCCCTTCCTACCTGAGGGCAGGGGCTGAGGCAGGCTCCACCCAAGGTACATCTCAGATCTAAGTTCTATGGGTAAGAAATTGGGTTCATTCCCACTTCAAATTAAAGTCAACCTCCCTCTTTCAATTTTCTGCCACTTGAACTGTCTTCTCATTCTATTTCCTATTTCAACGAAAGAATTTCTGATTATTTTTTTAAATACCTATTTTGAGCATATATAAAATACATGGCAGTGGAATGGAAAATCTCACTTAACACACCCAACAACTTTGTGAACTGGCCTTTCCTATCAACCTTGTTTTACAAATGCAGACACTGAAGCTCAGGGGAGGAAGGACATGGTCCAGGGCAGCAAGAAGCAGAGCCAGGCATGGGGCCAGAGCTGCCTAACTCCAGAGGTCACATCATGACCCCTGCGCTGAGCTGCCTTTCTCCACTAACTCTTCCACTTGACTCAAATCTCATGCTCCTCAACATTTTCTCTAGCAATTTGTCAACTGATTAATTCAACAGCTATATTCATCATGCCCATTACTCTTGAAGTGATTTTCTGGAGTGATTTATGAATTTGGAAATAACCCTAAATTCTTTGTCATATGTCAAATGTGAATTATATAACAGTATTTCTTAATGAAGGTAATGCTGGCATACCCTAATGGGAAAAATAAAGAACAAACTTAGGCTAATATCCCATAAAGAGGAAAGATGAATGGCAACTTCATCTCTTGTCAACTATATTCCTTGTACCATTTACTACAGTTTGGTGGTTTAGTTGTTAAGTCACACACAGCTCTTGAGACCCCATGGATTATAACCCACCAGGCTCCATTGTCCCTGGGATTTCCCAGAGGCAAGAATACTGGAGTGGGTCTCAATTTCCTTCTCCAGGAAATCTTCCCAACCCAGGGATCAAACCTATGTCTTCCGCATTACAGGTGGATTCTTTACAGACTGAGCCACCAAGACTACAGTAATTTGTTTAATTAAACTAAAGTCTTCTTGTCAATTATCTTATAGCTCATTTACCATACCCCCAAAAAAGGTCATGCTTCCAGTCCCTCAATGTGTTTAAAATTTCTTAAGTATGTTACAAAATATTTCTCTTCAAAGGGACAGAAAAAATAAATTTAACAAGATCATCTGAGTAGTTAAACTTGATTGCAGTTAGTAAACAAATATCACAATATATAGGATACTACTTCATGAAGTTGTTAGTGGCTGCCCCTTCTTTACATATATTATAGCCTAAATATTTGCATGTATTCATAACACGTGTGTGTCTCAAACTCACACAGATATGATATCCAAAACTGAACTGTAGCTAATGTTCAGGGATGCAGGGGTCTTGGTGATAATTACAAATTTGCAAAAAGTTCTACTTAGTTTTAATGGGAAGGATAATCAAAAATTAGCTCAAATAGAGCCTATATTTTTATTCTTAGTGACAATGAAACAAAGCAGTAACAAAAACTTGTGTTCTGGAAATGAAAGATACAATCTACATCTACTGGTAAAGTACACATTTTTATTAAGTGCTGACTGTGGTGTTGGAGAAGACTCTTGAGAGTCCCTTGGACTGCAAGGAGATTCAACCAGTCCATTCTGAAGGAGATCCGCCCTGGGATTTCTTTGGAAGGAATGATGCTAAAACTGAAACTCCAGTACTTTGGCCACCTCATGCGAAGAGTTGACTCATTGGAAAAGACTCTGATGCTGGGAGGGATTGGAGGCAGAAGGAGAAGGGGACGACAGAGGATGAGATGGCTGGATGGCATCACTGACTTGATGGACGTGAGTCTGAGTGACCTCCGGGAGTTGGTGATAGACAGGGAGGCCTGGCGTGCTGCGATTCATGGGGTCACAAAGAGTCGGACACGACTGAGCGACTGAACTGAACTGAACTGAATGTAAGATTTACTAAAACTTGAAGTCTTAAAATATTTACTTTGTTTTGTAGATCTATCTCTATTCATCTAGAGTGCCATATCACTCTGGGAATAAAATCATTAAGTTCTAAAGTTCTACTGCTACTGCTACTGCTAAGTCACTTCAGTCGTGTCCGACTCTGTGCGACCCCAAAGACGGCAGCCCACCAGGCTCCCCTGTCCCTGGGATTCTCCAGGCAAGAACACTGGAGTAGGTTGCCATTTCCTTCTCCAATGCATGAAAGTGAAAAGTCAAAGTGAAGTCGCTCAGTAGTGTCCGACTCTGTGTCGGACACCTCATGGACTGCAGCCTACCACGCTCCCCATGGGATTTTCCAGGCAAGAGTACTGAAGTGGGGTGCCACTGTCTTCTCCAAAATTTCTAATACCATGCTTTAAAGATAATACTGAAAATATTAAATTTTTATGGTACTTGCTTAATCTCTATTAGAACATGATATGATTGGCTGAATCCAAGAACACGTCTTGGATCTGAGCACTACATTTTCTCCCCAAACTTACATTCCATCAAATTCTGTCATTCTAGAATGGTCTTACCAAAAAATAAATTAAAAGCATAAGAAATTATAAAAGCTTAAGTGAAAAACTGCTAAGATGATGTATTAGCTGAGCAAAATTATCTAGGAATTACAAAGCAATTCATGCAGCGTCTAACAAAAATTTAATTTATGCAGGGTTTAACAATTTGAAGTGTAGCTGCTACTCATCAGAACTGCAAACCTGATTCTCAGGTTTTAGAAAGCCAGAACACCAAAAACTAAGCAATATGCTTTTAGAGCCAGAATACTAAGTATTGAGTAAAATGAATTTCAGTGTCTGGACAAGGAACAATTTTGTATGAAAGGATATTCAAATAGCCTTTCACTGAGCAACCACAATGAGCCTTGAAGATTTACATGATTGAGCTGGAATTCAGTGCCAAAGACAAGACGGAAGCATTTTTTTCTGGGATACACAAAGAGATATCCATAATTAAACATCAGTCCTCCCTAGGGCAGCATGTTTTCTTATATTGACAAGCAAAATGAGGTATTTCAAATCATGCGCTACTGGCATACAGTGAGCTTTTGTGTAGCTATTGTTTTCATGTATTTCTGGCCATTAGGCATTTGTCTATTTTTAGTCAGTGAGACATACATTTTAAAGAATTCTGGTTTTACACAGAAGTATATGTAATTATGCTAGAGGGATTACATTTATACAATAATATCTTAAGAGTAATTATGGCCTTATTTAGGCTGGTCATACACACATATTCAAAAGAGAGTGGCTATAACTTTAGTGTAATCAGTACAACTAAAATTGACTATAAGTGAAAAAAAAAAGGCTTCTCAGGTGGCTCAGTGGTTAAGAGTCCACCTGCTAATACAGGAGACGCAGGTTCGATCCCTGGATCAGGAAGACCTCCTGGAGAAGGAAATGGCAACCCACTCCAGCATCCCTGCCTGAAAAATCCCATGGACAGAGGAGCCTGATGGGCTGTAATCCATGGAGCTCACAAAGAGCTGGACACGACTGAGCACACACATGCATACACACACATTTAACTAGTTGTGATAAGCAAGGCAAAGTAAAACATACGGCTGGGCTTAGAAAAGTACTTCTGGAATTTTTTTTTCCACTTATGCGCATATGTGCTCAGTCACTCAGTCGTGTATTGGCAGGCAGTTCTTTAGAGCGAAGCTTCAGATCAGATCAGTCGCTCAGTCGTGTCAGACTCTTTGCGACCCCATGAATTGCAGCACGCCAGGTCTCCCTGTCCATCACCAACTCCTGGAGGTCACTCAGACTCACATCCATCGAGTCAGTGATGCCATCCAGCCATCTCATCCTCTGTCGTCCCCTTTTCCTCCTGCTCCCAATCCCTCCCAGCATCAGAGTCTTCTCCAATGAGTCAACTCTTCGCATGAGGTGGCCAAAATACTGGAGTTTCAGCTTTAGCATCATTCCTTGCAAAGAAATCCCAGGGCTGATCTCCTTCAGAATGGACTGGTTGGATCTCCTTGCAGTCCAAGGGACTCTCAAGAGTCTTCTCCAACACCGCAGTTCAAAAGCATCAATTCTTCGGTGCTCAGCCTTCTTCACAGTCCAGCTCTCACATCCATACATGACCACAGGAAAGACCATAGCCTTGACTAGGCGAACCTTTGTTGGCAAAGTAATGACTCTGCTTTTGAATATGCTATCTAGGTTGGTCATAACTTTCCTTCCAAGGAGTAAGCGTCTTTTAATTTCACAGCTGCAGTCGCCATCTGCAGTGATTTTGGAGCCCAGAAAAATAAAGTCTGACACTGTTTCCACTCTTTCCTCATCTATTTCCCATGTAGTGATGGGACCAGATGCCATGATCTTCGTTTTCTGAATGTTGAGCTTTAAGCCAAACTTTTCACTCTCCACTTTCACTTTCATCAAGAGGCTTTTTAGTTCCTCTTCACTTTCTGCCATAAGGGTGGTGTCATCTGCATATCTGAGGTTATTGATATTTCTCCTGGCAATCTTGATTCCAACTTGTGTTTCTTCCAGTCCAGCGTTTCTCATGATGTACTCTGCATATAAGTTAAATTAACAGGGTGACAATATACAGCCTTGACGTACTCCTTTACCTATTTGGAACCAGTCTGTTGTTCCACATCCAGTTCTAACTGTTGCTTCCTGACCTGCATACAAATTTCTCAAGAGGCAGATCAGGTGGTCTGGTATTCCCATCTCTTTCAGAATTATCCACAGTTTATTGTGATCTACACAGTCAAAGGCTTTGGCATAGTCAATAAAGCAGAAATAGATGTTTTTCTGGAACTCTCTTGCTTTTTCCATGATCCAGCGGATGTTGGCAATTTGATCTCTGGTTCCTCTGCCTTTTCTAAAACCAGCTTGAACATCAGGAAGTTCACGGTTCACATATTGCTGAAGCCTGGCTTGGAGAATTTTGAGCATTACTGGACTGGCGTGTGAGATGAATGCAATTGTGCGGTAGTTTGAGCATTCTTTGGCATTGCCTTTCTTTGGGATTGGGATGAAAACTGACCTTTTCCAGTCCTGTGGCCACTGCTGAGTTTTCCAAATTTGCTGGCATATTGAGTGCAGCACTTTCACAGCATCATCATTCAGGATTTGGAATAGCTCAACTGGAATTCCATCACCTCCACTAGCTTTGTTCGTAGTGATGCTTTCTAAGGCCCACTTGACTTCACATTCCAGGATGTCTGGCTCTAGGTCAGTGATCACACCATCATGATTATCTGGGTCGTGAAGCTCTTTTTTGTACAGTTCTTCTGTGTAATCTTGCCACCTCTTCTTAATATCTTCTGCTTCTGTTAGGTCCATACCATTTCTGTCCTTTATCAAGCCCATCTTTGCATGAAATGTTCCTTTGGTATCTCTGATTTTCTTGAAGAGATCCCTAGTCTTTTGCATTCTGTTGTTTTCCTCTATTTCTTTGCATTGATCAATGAAGAAGGCTTTCTTATCTTTTCTTGCTATTCTTTGGAACTCTGCATTCAGATGTTTATATCTTTCCTTTTCTCCTTTGCTTTTTGCTTCTCTTCTTTTCACAGCTATTTGTAAGGCCTCCCCAGACAGCCATTTTGCTTTTTTGCATTTCTTTTCCATGGGGATGGTCTTGATCCCTGTCTCCTGTACAATGTCACAAACCTCATTCCATAGTTCATCAGGCACTCTATCAGATCTAGGCCCTTAAATCTATTTCTCACTTCCACTGTATAATCACAAGGGATTTGACTTAGCTCATACCTGAATGGTCTAGTGGTTTTCCCTACTTTCTTCAATTTCAGTCTGAATTTGGCAATAAGGAGTTCATGGTCTGAGCCACAGTCAGCTCCTGGTCTTGTTTTTGCTGATTGTATAGAGCTTCTCTATCTTTGGCTGCAAAGAATATAATCGATCTGATTTCGGTGTTGACCATCTGGTGATGTCCATGTATAGTCTTCTCTTGTGTTGTTGGAAGAGGGTATTTGCTATGACCAGTGCATTTTCTTGGCATAACTCTATTAGTCTTTGCCCTGCTTCATTCCGTATTCCAAGCCCAAATTTGCCTGTTACTCCAGCTTATCATACACTAATTCCACAATATATTGGAAAAATGCAAATAGGTCATGTTTGCTTAAAATTTCATCAGTTAAAAGTGTTAGTCACTGTCCATGGAATTCTCCAGGCAAGGATACTGGAGTGGGTTGCCATTCCCTTCTCCAGGAGATCTTCCCAACCTAGGGATCAAACCTGGGTCTCTTGCACTGCAGGTGGTTTCTTTACTGACTGAGCCACCTTAAGTCGGAGCCTAATGATAGATTATGTATTCAATAATTCGTTTGTTATAGCTCAAAGACTGCCACATTATTTCAGTCTGATTCCTATAGCTACAAAACTATCAAAAAGCAGCAATTCTGTTACATTTTACCTTCTATAAGACTGTTCTTTTATTTTCTTATCTGTACCCTACTCAAATCTTTTCCATTCTATTTAAATTATAAAGATTATATGATACTTAAGTACCAAAATTTAATGTGCTTTTGTTTCCAAAATGATCATTTATTTAAAAAGACATTTAATCTTTTGTTTTCTATTATATTATTTATAAAGATTAACTGTTTAATAATTTTCAAGTTATTTTATTAAATTTTGTTTTTAAGATAACTTACCACTATCACATAAACACAAAAAAAATTATTTGGATATTACTGGAACTTAAAAAAAGATCTCAATTACCTATCCATCCACATAAAAATCATGTCCTATAAAAACGCCAAGCGACCAGTGGGACACCCGAGCACTTGATTATGGAGGTCAAACTACCATCAATAGACTTCAAGTTCAAAAGTCTCTTCAGCCTCTATATCTTAGGGCTGGAGGTCATGGGAAGACTACGTGCCACTTAGCCAAACCAAAATAGATTCTAATTCAAGTGAAACTGCCTTTTTACAACCTTTCAAAGTCACCATGGAAAATATCTTAAGGCCAAGGTATCTTTAAATCATTTCTAACAATTTTCAATTCTTAGTTTTTCGTTTGGCTTACTAGCTAAAATCTGAGGCATATGATACATGCATCGTATATATTCTTTCAGTATATGTTTACAATATACTTATAAATGATACTTAATGACTCTTCTCATTTCAAGCCTCCATCTTAGCAAATGATGGTTACTTCATTCAGCCAAGTTCTCGCAAATCATCTGGAGCTATAATCCTCAGATTAATTCCACCTGAGAACTGTTTCTCTGTGTGTATGCTTCTTCCCCACCCCAGTCTGGTCTAGCCAAAGGAAGTACATACAAGTCCTGGACTGAGAACAGCAGCTGCTTCAGGTATCAAGATTTATAATTGACAGGGAAGCCTGGCATGCTGCAGTCCATGGGGTCGCAAAAAGTTGGACACAACTGAGTGACTGAACAACAAGTTTTACTAAATATTTTCTATGTGGTGAGGGCTTTATCACCTTTCATCCTTGCAACTGCTCAACACCTTATGAAGCAGGTGCCATTGTCATCAGCATTTCATAGATGAGGAAATTAAGCTTAGTAAGCAACGTGGCTGAGGCACATGACTAATGAAGGCTGGGGTCGGGATCTGTGAGCAGGTCTGCTCGACTACATGGTGCACACTCTTACCTCACCCACACCCCCCACATATGCTCCTTCTGGTCCAGGCTTGGCTGATGTCAGTGTGCACCTGGACTCTTTCCCTGCCCTGTCACATCAGACCTTTAACCACTGAACAGTCTCTTTGGATGCACTCCTAGACCCGAGAGTTTGTTCTCCATGCTGACAACAGAGCGATCCCTTTAAAATGAAAGTCTGTTCAAGTCACTCCTCAGCTGAGACCCTCAAAGGACCCTCTGCTCCTGGATGCTCTGGCCCTGGTCTCCTATCCAGCCTTATCTCTTTCCCTCTTGGTTCCAGGTCAGTCACTCCAAGGTTTTCTTTTCATTCCTAGAACACAGCCAGCCTCTTCCCACCCTGAGGCCTTTGCATCTATTGTTCTCTCCTTCAGATGTGCTGTGCCCCACCTTCCACGGGGAGCTAATTCCCTCTCATTCTTCACATCTCAGCTCAATACGACTTGCCCAGGAAAGCTTTTCCTAACTATATGCCATTTTACTCCAGTTTAGATTTCATTTCTCTGTCACACCCTTTCCCAGCACTCAGTACATTTCCTAGCTAGCCCCTAGCAAGATTTACTATTACATATTTATATGGTCATTTAAATAATGTCTCTCCCATTTAATTAATGTAGATGAGTGGTTCTCAAAATTTAGTAGGTATCAAAATCACCTCAAGTGCTTATTAAAAAACTGAACACTGTCTCACCACCCACAGTATCTAATTCACTGAGTCTGGAGTAAGGCCAGGAACTCTCCAGTTACAAGTTCCCAGGGATGCTGAAGGTGTGGACCCTGGACTGATCCAGTACAGTGGTTCTCAGCCCTGGATAAACAGTAAAATCACCTGGGAGCCAAAGCCAAGCCCTGTTCTCAGAGGTTCTGATTCAACTGGGGTAAGGCAGAACCCAGGACATCTTATCCCAAATACTGCATACTTATCCTAGAACTGTTTTTACCTAAAATTTAAATTTAGCCAGTATCCTGTACATTTTTATTTGTTAAATCTGGTGACCCTACTTGAAAATCCTACATAACATAACACATAGTATAGCATATATTTAGGTACACATATTATATATATATGTGTGTATATATAATTATAACTGACCTCTCACTTCTACAGAGCACAGTAAGGGTAGGAATAAAAAAGTGGAATTTTTAGACTTAAGAGAATTTTATTTTTTCTGAAGGACTAGCTAGACCTTAAAAGTAGTAACCAACAGATTATAAAAGCTCATCTGGGATCTTTTAAAAATAGGGCAAATTCTCAATGTCAGATAATTTTAACAAGATGATTAAATGACTTCTGGTTTCTTTACCCTGAGGCTGTGAACCTCATCTTAGGTCAGCAGGGTACCACTGCAGCCTCAACATTATTGCTCTGACATCAAGCAATAGTGCATCTGGGCAGAGCTCTGCTGGGACTCAACATAGAGGGGATGCTCCTTCATATATCAAAAGTAGGTAAAATTCATTTATTTAATAAATACCCTAGGAAAAATAAAACATTGAACACATGGCTGCCTTCAATAAAGAAATTCTTTCTCACATTAATGGAGGAAATCTCATAGTTTTCTAATCTCAGAGTAGGATCAGAGATTTCATGTCTTACATAAAGTGATACAGTAAATTTACATTTTTGATGCTGTAAAGGGGCTACTGAATTCCAGATTGGCATGTTTATCAAGTTATGTGTAAACTACAGATTTCCAAATCTAGAACCCTCTGTGATCAGTGACCATCACATAGCCTTCTGCCTCCACTTAAGTAAACTTCCAGGTCTCTGGGTTAAGGACAAAGACTCCATATAAGTATTTTAAATATTAAATCACATTATTTATGAATACTCAGAGAATGCAATGATTTCAACAATTATTGCTATCTTTCACTGTGTGTGATGCTTACTTGCCAAACAATATGACACTTTTCACCTACTCCAAGATTTTAAGAATTGTTTATAAAAACAGGTTACTGAATAAATGCATGGGCATCAGAATGAATTCCAATTCCATCAACCTAAATGACAGAACACAGGAATCCACTCAAATCCCACAGGACCAAGTGTAATAGCAGCAGTACACAGAGAGAGGAATAGATTGGCCATCACACCAAACTCACAGTTGGTTGCATATTTATGACTTACTTCAACTCACTTAACTTTAAGCAAACATACAAAAATCACTTCAGATTATTTTCTCTGAAATAATAAATGTCAAATACTTTTAGATATTTCAAAAATAAGACCTATAACTGTGTAAAATATAGCTTACCAAACCCAAATGCATTAGACCCTCCAATGCTCTGTGAAGCCTGAATACTGGTAGACGTGTACAGTCCAGTCACCAGCAAGCCGTCAAAGAAGGTGCTTGTCGAAATTGTCACTGAAACACAGGGGAAAAAAGAAACCTCAATTAAAACAGTCAGAATAATGAGATACATTTCTGAAGTGTTAGACACTGTCAAAACAGTCTTTACTCATTATTAACAAATTATTTTTATACTATCCCTACTTAGTATTTCCTTACTATCAGAAACTACATAGGAATAAAAGGAAACTCAGAACTCCAATGTCTGTAATCGCTGGTCCTAAATTTAGCACATCAGCCCCACCTTTCCGCATTCATTTACACTTTCCCTAGCTATGTGCAAACTCAACAGAAAATAATGTGGTACTGAATAGTCGCTTTCCCACCTTCACCACCACCCCTGAAGGCAGTCAAAGGCATTGCTGGAGTTTTGGCATTGTGATGAAACACTCTTATTTTTTTAACTATTCCATACTGTGGGAAACAATCTGACATCAGCTGAAAGCAGAACAGTAAGTTGTGCTGCACTTCTTATTGTTAGTCTGTGTTTCATAGATGAAGTCTTTAACAAAAGCAGGCTAATTTGCATGAAGACAGTCAGCCCTTTTCCTTTTGAGAACAAAAAAAGACCACTGCATGCTTTAAGTTTTAGAACAAAGTCTACAAGAGGAGTCCAAATGGTTTCATAACCAGAAAATCAGGATGTTCCTGAGGAAAAGGTTAAATTAACTGTATCTGTACACTACTTAGGTTTGGCTTCTTAAAATTGTATCTTGCTCACCACCCTAAAAGTTGGTCATAAGTTACTCCTTGAAAATAATTTTTTCTCCTGCATTGCCTGTATTATATATAACAAGATATATTCATTTGTAGGAAGCAGCCAAGAGAAAGTATTATTATTGTGGCAGTACACAGTGTAAGACTGAAATCATGCTTGCTGGCAGTAAGGAGAATGACCAGAGTCACAATAACTGTGATGAGAATGTTTAAATTAAACTCCAGGAAATCCAGTGAGTAGAGCAGAATGGTTTGAAACGTCCATATCATAAAACATACATAAGACACACGTATCAACAGAGGAGCCTGACAACACACTACCCCCAAAATGGCACTGGATGTTGAAGTAAATTGTTGCCATATTCTTTAGTCAGATTTGACTGCTGGCATGTACACCACATGAAAACCATTCAGCGAGGCACTGCGATAAGTAGTTTATATGCATTATCTCATTTCATTATCAAAACATCTCTGTAGAGGGGGTACTGTTACTATTCCCAAGATATAAGTGAGGAATCTGTGGCATGGAGCAATGAGGAACCTTGCCCAGGACCATCTGATAACATCTGAACTTTTTGATGCTGTTTATCTGGATTCTCTCCCATTTTTTTCTCTGCCTCTCTGCCCCCACCCCCTTGCCCAAATGGATCCCACAGTCACACAGTAACCTCTTTCCCACGTTATTCACATGATTTAGGAGTATTTCAAAATCAAGATGAAAGCTATAGGAGTCAATATCACTGTTGACTAGAAAGGAATAAGGCCAAAGGCAGCCAGGAGATATCCCCCATTGCATGTTGGTTAAAACCTAGGCCAGATAACGGATGAGATCTGGGCCCTGGGCCTTCATATGCTGCCACCTGTTCTTCAGTAAAACCACTCTGCCTCTCACAGTCTAAATTTCCTCATTTATAGAATCACAGCTTAGTTGTCAGACATCTATTTTGCTTATTACCCCAGATTCCCACAACTGGTTCTACTGATCCCTTCATCCTTCAGTTCGGTGAGATAAAAAGGTTCTGAGTTTTAGAATTAAGTCACTTCCTGTTAAGTTGCCTATACTAACCACAGGACTCAAATGCTGTTGTCTCAGGTCATCCTTCACGGCCTGCAGAGCCTCCATGTGGATTCACAGGACCCTGCTTTTACCTACTGCCTCTCAATCCACTCCACTCCAGTCCAGCAAGATGGCACCTATCTGGTGTTAATGCATAAGCACAGACACTGTGGATTTCTCTCCATTTCCTTATGCTTCTATTCTGGTTCCTATTCCCAAGATTCTGAAAAATGTAAGGGCTTATGGTTTGGGGATGGAGGCAAAACTAAATTTGAGTCTTACCCGTCTCTACCTTTGTCCCATGTGTGATCCTGGGGTGAGTCCTTGACTGTTGCTGTTCAGTCACTAAGTCATGTCTGACTCTTTGCAACTCCAGGGACTGCAGCACACCAGGCTTCCCTGTCCTTTGCTATCTCCTGGAGTCTGCTCAAAGTCATAGATATCCATATACAAAAAGGAATGATAATACTATCAGGCTTACTGTAAAAAATAAAGGCAAATGTTTATTACCTATCAATGTATCCAGATCCTTAACACACTATCATGCATATAGTAATGAATCAATAAAAGTGAGCTACTTTTCCCTGCCCTTTTGTAGACCTGAAAGCCCTGCTTTGCTCTTCCCTTCGTGAGAGCTGGGTTCCTGTACAGACGTCCTGGCATCTCCCTCACTAGACGCCTGGGTGTGCGCAATCACTGGACTGCCCGCATCTGAGTCCTGCTGACTGCTAGGGTTCTCCATGTACCCTTCCTACCCACTACTTCATTCGCGACCACAGTTCACGCAAGTCTGAACTGTGACTGCAAGTGAGCCCAAGATAAATAACATCCCTAGCTTGTTATTAATTTATCTTCCTTTCCAAAAGATACTCTTCAAGCATCTGTTCATGTTAACTTAAACAGAAACTAAACACTCAGAGAAGTGGCTAAGACTGAAAAGAACCAAGCATGGCAGCTCTCAATCTTTCTTCTACTGCTCTTAATTATTCATTTCTGGCCTCAAACAGCTATGTTCCTTCCAGTAAAACATAAGTCCTGCCATGCCTGCTGTGACAATTGATAAATTCAGTTTATTGATGGCTTGTATATATCTAGGGAAGTTTCAGTCCCTTAGAGACATGCATCGAGGAAGCTGTCTAGGTGGTCTGTGACTCATGTGGTTACTGAGCATGGCCACAGTCTATTCTGCCCCTTAGATATCCATCCAGATCATTAATCCTTGCCAGATCTCCCCTCTTAACCACCACCCAATGCCTCTTTAGACCTGAGGATGAAGCAAATTCTGATCTTAATTCTTCCACACATCACACAAGAAGCCTATGTCAGATGAGTCCTTTTGTTGACTTAGATTCTTGGGTGCTGAAGCAGCCAGGTCTAGTGAAAACAGTCCATGACTAAGAGAATTATACTTAATTTCCAGTATCATTAATTTGCTATGCTTAGACTGACTAAGCTTTTATCTCTACTTGATTCTATTTCTAGCAGTGATGTAAACATCTATTATTTGGTAACGTCATGCATAGGTGGGCTTAAATGTGACCTCACAGATTGCAGCATGCTAGGCTCCCCTCCTCTCCACTATCTCCTGGAGTTTGCTCAAATTTATGTCCATTGAGTCAGTGATGGTTCCTAACCCTCTCATCCTCTGCTTCCCCCTTCCTTGCTAAATATGCAAGACATCATTTCTAAACATTAAATTAGGGAAAAAAATCATAAGAAAAACACTACTCTTAGAGACTGTTGGCTTTACATACTATCCATAAGCCAACTACTCTCAAATTTCTATCTCCAGTCCAAACCTCTTTATACATTCTCTCTCTGTATACACACACACACACACACACACACTCTCACACATACATACTGCTTAACACTTGTACTCAATACTCCCACTCAGAGGTCTATGAGACATCTCAACTTCAACATGACCAAAACTGAAAACCCACCCCACCCCCCAAAACTGTTTCTCCTGCAGCCTTTCTCAACTCTGCTGATGGCAACACCATTGTTCCTTCTGCCTAGGCCAAAACTCTCTAAGTTAATTTTGGAACCACCTTCTCCCATACTCTGAATGCAGTCCATCAATAAATCATGTTGGTTCTGCCTTCAGATCATATCAAGAATCTGACTACTTACCACACTGTTCTGAGCTATCATCATCTCTCCCATTGTTGCATTAGACATTAATCTGGTCTTCCTGGTTCTATCCTTCTCTGTAGTATCTTGCTAGTATAAGAGTCAGAGGAATTCTTTTAAGACATCCAGTCATATCACTCCACTGCTTAGAACTCTCCAATGCTCTCAGTCAGTGTCTTTATAGTGGCCTACAAGGTCCTATGTGATCTGTCACTGTTCCCTCCCTGTTCTCATCACCTTCTGCTCTCCTCCTGGCTCACCCCACTCCAGGTACGCTAGCCTCCTTGCTGTAATCAAATATATCAAGCCTTTGTACTAGCATTTCCCTCTCTGCCTTGGACTCTCTTTCTCCAGATACTGAAGGTCAATGGTTTATATAAAAATCATCTGATAATAACTTAATGGCTTACATAGGTAAACACATTTAAACAATTCAGTCTGCCTTTAGAGAAGGAAATGGCAACCCACTCCAGTATCCTTGGCTGGAAAATCTCATGGACAGAGGAGCCTGGTGGGCTGCAGTACACGGGATCGCAAAGGGTCGGACATGACTGAGCAACTAACACTAAACAACACTATGATCTACTTATTTTCATGGTTTTACAAATGCTCGTGGTAAATTTATAAAATTCTTTTCCAGAAGACTTTTTTTCCTTGGAGTCAACTTTTTTTATCTTTTAATATTTTCATTAAAAACTGTTGTATGGAGAACTAGCCACTTTAACTATAGAGGAAAAAAAAGCAATATACATAATATGGACTGCAAGTAGAATTTTGAAGTTACCAGTACATTTTAGGGAAGAAATAAAGCAAGTATATTATTACCTATAATCAGAAACCATATGTGTCTTATCAGATCACATAATTCCCTTGTTTAACAAACATCTCTAGCTCCCTATCATCCACAGATTAAAATCTTATATTTAGTGTGATTTCAAAGTCCTTCATGTTGTGGCCATATCCAGTCTGTACAGTAAATTTCCCCCATTTTAGCTGCAAATATCCTTTGATCCACTTCAACTAGGACATGTTCTTAACTAATCTGTTTCCTTGCCTTTCTTTAAAGAGTATCTTCACTAAGACTTACTTTCCTGGTTTCCTTTTGCTGAAATTCTATCCATTGTTCAGGGACAGGTTCAAATGATATCTCTCTTATGAAGGCTCTTCTGACCTCCTACGGAAAGCTCCTCTCTCCTCTCACTGACCCCAGAGAGAGGGGTCTATTAACATGGAATACTTGAAACATTCTAACTTCCACAGACCCTGGCCCAGAGGAAGATGTTTGTTAAATTCAACCATACATTTATTTAATCTTATGGCATCATAATGCAATCTAACTATGGAAAGTTAGGTAATTGACCCTATTCCTTAAAAAAGGGAGATAATAATATATGCTATCAAAATTATTTGGACATTCTGCCTAGATTTTTATTTTTTAAGTCTCTGTCCCATGCAAAAAAAAAAAAAAAAATTCAACCATGCAATATTTGAAAGAAAAATAAACACCTATATGAAAAGATAAATGCCCCTCAATGTTCATAGGAGCATTATTTACAATTGCCAAGACATGGAGACAACCTAAGTGCCCCCTGACAGATGAATGGATAAAGAAACTGCTGTATACAATGGAATACTACTCAACCATAAAAAAGAACAAAATGTTGCCATTTGCAGCAACATGGATGGACCTAGAGGGCATTATGCTAAGCAAAGCAAGTCAGAGAAAGATAAATACTGTATGATATCACTTTTACGTGTAGTCTTCAACAAACTAGTGAATATAACGTAAAAGAAACCAACTTATAGACACAGAGAATAAATTGGTGGTTACCAGTGGGGGAATGGCATTACAGGGATGGAGGGCATGGAAGGTAAAAAATTCTGTGTGTAAGACAGGTTCAAGAATGTATTGAACAATACAGGAAATATGGCCTATATTTTGTAATAACTGTAAGTGGAAAGTAACCTTTAAAAATTATATATACTTTTAAAAATTAAGTAGTTTTTAAAAAATCAACCACACAGAAACATCCGTTACATCATCATGGGTGTGCACTCAATTGCTTCAGTCGTGTCTGACTCTTTCTGACCCTATGGACTATTGCCCATCAGGCTCCTCTGTCTATGGAATTCTCCAAGAAAAAATACTGCAGTATGTTGCTATGCCTTACTCCAGGAGATCTTTCTGACCCGGGGGATTGAACCTGCATCTCTTGCATTGCAGGTAGATTCTTTATGCACTGAGCCACCTGGGAAGCCCTTGTTACAACATAAAGTAACATAAAAATAAAATGTAACTGAGAATATAGTATAGCCAATGTAACTAAAATTGTGAAATCTCTATCTCTTCTACAGAAAAAAAAAAAAAGGACCAGTGCTACTCATTCAGGAATATGAAAGTAGAAGTTTCTCCTGAAACAAAAATAAAAACTAATGCAGTATTTTTATTGTAGTACTCAAAAAATCATAAATATCTAAGAAATTTCTGGTTGAATTTTACATTTAACCATAAAAGTGGTTATTTTGCATATATATACATATATATATACTTTGTGTGTGCATGTCTGTATATATACATATTTTATGTACATACCAAATTAATCTTCTCATAATTTTGTCACTAAGACACTCTTATCCTCACTCTGAAGCTACTCTGCCATTTCCTCAAATGAAAAATAAGAAAGGATCAAAAGGCTGAGGAGGTTGCACATATCTCCCTCACATCTGTGTTAAATTGGCAATGAGCTTAGCACTGGGAGTCTATGAATATGGATTGCCGGGTTGTGACAGCTGAATGAAAACATGATGTAGTGACACAATTCAATTCTTATCAGAATTGAGGCTCAAAGAGAACCTCTGTCTTAAAATGACTAATTACAGAGTCAGTTATTATCTATTATAGCGTCTATTAACTGTTTCCAATAAGACCCTAATACCATTCTTGCAGAAAATCACTGCAAGATGAAAGTCTGGAAGAAAATAAATTTAGACATTTAATGCTGTTTGCATTTCATCCTAAAGCTTCTGGCTTACAAATGCTCTATGGGCCATTAAGTTTTGATCACTTCAAGCATATTCCATTACTACTTTATACAAAAGACCTTTAATATGTGCAGAAAAGAAACATATTTTGTAATATTTGAAATGATGTTTCCTTTTCTTCCAAGATGACCAACATCAGAGGACAGAAAATTGCAAAAATCTTGAAATTACGTATTAGTGATGATGCACCTATTGCAAAAAGCTTCCATTTCTTATTTTTATATATTTTGAAAATGAAAAGCACCAGAACTAATACTGTCAATAATAAAAAAAAATTGCTGCTGCATTTTGTCTTATGAACAGAAACTCATTTGCCTTTGAATACAGAACAGATTAAATAGCCTGAGGAACAAACATATTACTCTGAAAATGAAACCAACTCAGTTTATTTGCCACAAAATTTCATCAACATGATGTGTTCAACTACTGATTCTTCCTTAAAGTGCCACTAGCCCTGAGTACCAAATAGAGAGACTATCTAAAAATACATTATAATCTACATTCAAATTCTATAAAAACATGATCCTCAAACTACTTTTCATTACATATATTAATTCCATTATGACATGGTTTTATGTAGTTTTCAAATATTAAGCCAGCCATTTCAATAATAACATCCCCAAACCAACAATAGCTGAAAAAAAAAAAAAAAATCCCACTGACATGTAAAAGAAATGACTGGAGGTCAAGATTCACTGAGATAGAAGGAATGAATCCATAGCAATGAACTGGACACAGAAATCTTATAATGAGACCAGGAACAAATAGACTCCAGTTAACCTTGTGAGAGGTAGAGAGAGATCACTCATGCCTTACCTATTTACTCTAACAGCTACTCAAAACAGGCACAAGAGGAAGGTTATGGCTGTCCACCAGTGTCAGTCTCTAGAGAGGCACTGTTAAATGAACCTCACTCACTCTTTCCTGCTTCTGTAAATCTCTATTAAATGGCTGACCTAGAACATCTCTAACAGCATTTTACCCTCAAATGTAATTGTCACTTCCATCTCTCCTCCTCCTCTTCATCATCATCATGATCATCACAGCTAAACAATATTTGACCACTATATGCCAGGTGCTGTGGTAAGTCTTATAAGAATATTTAATAATTTCAATATCCCTATGAAATAAGTACTATAAATACATGCTTTCATCCATGAGAATGCTGAAACAAAGAGGTGATGGTGGGCTGAGAAACACACTTTACATGGCGTGGAAAAGGTGGCTGTAAAAAATGGAAGCCATGCTCCTCATCCCAAATGCACTTCATTTATCTCCTGGAAGACCTGACAGGGTGGCAGGGGCTTGACCTTCTCACAGAAGGCAGTGGCACAGTGGTACTCTTTCGGGAGACTGCCCAACATTTAACCTGATGTCTGCTGCACCAATTATCACAGCCCTTTTTAAAGAAAAGATCATTATTACTCTTCTTTTTCACTTTTTATGGCTTTGTACTTTTGTATATGTACTTTTGTTCCTTGGGGACAAAGAGGGCAGAAAAAATGGCCTCCAGGGACAACTAAATGCAGGGTGATGGAGAACTAAGTTGAAGATCACAATAATAAGGTCAGAAAGCCCTGGATCAGCCCACCTCCTAAAACAGAGGGAGCATACCCTGGCAAACGCCCTCCCACCTTTGTTTCCATCTGAAAGGAGGGTGAAAACTGAGTATGAGCTGGGGATTATGACAGGTGCAGGGAACCTATTACATGCAAAATTTAATGATGTATTAAAACATTTTTGAGGGTTTGTAAAAATGTTCTTTGCTGGCTGAAAGAGGAATCCAGCATCTCTGTGGAAGTCTATTATGATATATTTATATTACAGATAAGCCACAAGGAGTCTCTAAGTCTTATCTTTCTGGCACCACCAATAATAAAAGGAGAGCCACTGAGGTTTTTCCCTCCTTTAAATTCTTCCTAGGAGACAAAATAGATGCAGTCAAATGTGTTTGTGAACTTATTATTTTTAAAATTAAGCCCTTTGGAAGTAAGTTTAAACATCAGTGTTAATGTAAATCTTTTGTTTCTCTATTCCTCGGCATTCCCTTTCCTTTATGTCCCAGGGTTGTCTCTTTCTTTCCTTCTCTCTCTCTTTCTCACCAGCATTTCTGAAAACACTAACAACTGGGATAAAATCTCACATATCTTATTTAGGTGAAATCCCTTCCTGAGACTTGGAGACCTAGGTTCAGAATAAGCACCTGAGGTGAGGTCATGAACAATATTTTTGAAACTGCCTTAAGATTATTCAATTTATGCTAAACACAAATTCTTTACTAGTCATCTTGAATATAAAGGAGAAAAATAGGGTTTTACAATGATTTACCCTACTTTTTAGTCCCAAGTGAAGTTAAAGCAGTAATGATTTTTTCCTGTCATCCAGTTTTGGCTTTCGTAACGTGATTCTGAAGTTTCAAAAATTCCTACAAATAATGATTAAATTGTTTACTTTCTTAAACCAAAAATACTTATTTTCTTTATAAACAGCACTTTATTATAATTGAGAGAACTCTTATCAAGAATTACTGGTATTTGTGATTTATCTCTGCCCTTATTTTTCATTTGTTACTTTTATATGAGGTCGGATGATACTCATACATGAAAATTTCATATTGTTGGCCCTGCACTTGATAAATTATTAAAGTGATATGAATAAGAATGTGGTGTTCAGATTTTCAGCAATTTTTACCCTTTTGTTCTTTATTTTTTTAAGTGAAAGACTACCTTGTCTATAACTCATCATAACTTTTTAAAATTTAAGCAAAAATTAGCTTTAAAAGAAAGCATTTTGGGGAACTTATTAACTCTAACCTTTTCAAAGAAATTCTAAGAATGTTTCCTTTAACATATGGATGTTAATTACGGTTTTCTAGGGGGAAAAATAAGCCAAGTAATCTTATAAGCACATATACAGGTAAATATGTTATAGTAAAATGCACAGATGCCTAGGGAATAAGTACACATGTAATTTTTTTCCAGAATAATCAGATGTTTAAAGAATTTACACAATTAAAAGGGCCTGCAGTTATTTTGTTTTTATTACTCTATCTTGGATATGTTTTAACATGAAGTGCCCCCACAATTCCTCCAAAATGTGGTTTTGACTAGCGTTAACTAAAGAAAATCAGAGCTCATGTAACAAATCATAGGGTGACTCTGAATAGTATCCCAAGTTGTACAGAACATAAAGGTATGCTTTTGTTTGCAACTTAGCATATTAACAATATACTATTAAAAATTTTCAACATGGTAATTGTGTGTAATATATATGTTCTGTGACAGAGATGTATCATATATCTCTTATACTTGTAAATTGACTAAATCAACATTAATACTCAACAATTAACAGAACTGCTAATAGACATAGTTAAACTAAATGTAGCTGTAGAAATATTTTCTTTTTTACAAAAAGGGCATTTTCATAGTATTCTCATTTGGCACTTTGGTATGTTCATTTCAATTCACTTAACTAATTACAAGCAACTGCACTAACATCAAAGCATCCATTTAAATACATACTGAGGTCATTACACATATGGCATACATATGGAAAAAATAAACTATGAAACTCTACAATTAACTTAAACAGGACAAATAGAATATTCTCATTTACTTTATAGTCAGACTAATCAGATCTAGTGTGTGTGTGTGTGTGTGTGTGTGTGTGCACACGCGCACACGCATGTGTTCTGCCCAGCTCATTCATTCACTAAACAAATATTTACAAAGTGCTACTACCTGATACTGGTAATATAATGTGAACCATCTGGATGTTTATAAAAACAGGATTTGAGTAACTGTGCTTGTCCACTTGCAGAATCATCCTTATTCCATATTTTAAAATCTAAATCATAAACTCCAAAATTTCAGGCACTGAAATTCACAAAATAATGTTAAGTGAATGATGTGACAGAGAAATGCTCATGTACAGGCACAGCTAGTGGCTCTTCTAAATAAGCTACAACTAAATACTTTTCTAAGAATTTTAGATAAGAATAACTAAATAAGAAAATAATTTAAATGACATTTACATTAACAGATGCTATCTAATAGTTTTTTGATAAGTTATAAAAGAAAGAATAAATGTGTAACTAATTTGTATAACATCAAATTATAATTACATATACTATTCTCTGATGTGTAAAAAATGGAAAATGTCACTCCTTATATTTTACAACATGGCATTTAGTATCATGAGCCTTAAACTCCTTTTTAAAATACTAAAATCTCTTGTACTTTATTATAAATTTGCATTTTCAATACAACCATAAGATAGTTTTTCCAAAGATGAAGATAAAGAAAAACTCCAGGTGTGAATAATTATCAAGAAACATGTTAGGTTTAAGAATATAGGGAAAAGTTAAGTGAACAGTTATGCAAAAACTGTTTAAATGAGAGAAGTTTGTTAAGGACTAAGTGTGTTTTGCACCTGTAGTATTCCTTATTTTCTGCTGTAGGATTTCTAAGAAAATCTTAATCTAGCCTTAGTGCATATTTGTTTCTGATTTGTTGGGGTGTTTTTCTTGAGAAAATTGATATAAATTCTTAAGTTGAAGATTTCTATTAAAAAAAGAGTTGGATAAAAGGCAAGCTTGCATAAAGATAAATTTTTATAAACTCATTTTATTTGAAAGTATTTACAAACAGAAATGCTTATCTAAGAATTCTAAACAGAATTTTAAAATATCAGTTATAATATCTATTCAACATCAGATCAGATCAGTCGCTCAGTCGTGTCCGACTCTTTGCGACCCCATGAACCGCAGCACGCCAGGCCTCCCTGTCCATCACCAGCTCCTGGAGGTCACCCAGACTCGCATCCATCGAGTCAGTGATGCCATCCAGCCATCTCATCCTCTGTCGTCCCCTTCTCCTCCTGCCCTCAATCCCTCCCAGCATCAGAGTCTTCTCCAATGAGTCAACTCTTCGCATGAGGTGGCCAAAATACTGGAGTTTCAGCTTTAGCATCATTCCTTCTAAAGAAATTCCAGGATTGATCTCCTTCAGAATGGACTGGTTGGATCTTCTTGCAGTCCAAGGGACTCTCAAGAGTCTTCTCCAACACCACAGTTCAAAAGCATCAATTCTTCGGCGCTCAGCCTTCTTCACAGTCCAACTCTCACATCCATACATGACCACAGGAAAGACCATAGCCTTGACTAGGCGAACCTTTGTTGGTAAAGTAATGTCTCTGCTTTTGAATATGCTATCTAGGTTGGTCATAACTTTCCTTCGAAGGAGTAAGCGTCTTTTAATTTCATGACTGCAGTCACCATCTGCAGTGATTTTGGAGCCCAGAAAAACAAAGTCTGACACTGTTTCCACTGTTTCCCCATCTATTTCCCATGCAGTGATGGGACCAGATGCCATGATCTTCGTTTTCTGAATGTTGAGCTTTAAGCCAACCTTTTCACTCTCCACTTTCACTTTCATCAACAGGCTTTTTAGCCCCTCTTCACTTTCTGCCATAAGAGTGGTGTCATCTGTATATCTGAGGTTATTGATATTTCTCCCGGCAATCTTGATTCCAACTTGTGTTTCTTCCAGTCCAGCATTTCTCATGATGTACTCTGCATATAAGTTAAATAAACATGGTGACAATATGCAGCCTTGACGTACTCCTTTTCCTATTTGGAACCAGTCTGTTGTTCCATGACCAGTTCTAACTGTTGCTTCCTGACCTGCATACAGATTTCTTAAGAGGCAGATCAGGTGGTCTGGTATTCCCATCTCTTTCAGAATTTTCCATAGTTTATTGTGATCCACACAGTCAAAGGCTTTGGCATAGTCAATAAAGCAGAAATAGATGTTTTTCTGGAACTCTATTGCTTTTTCCATGATCCAGCGGATGTTGGCAATTTGATCTCTGGTTCCTCTGCCTTTTCGAAAACCAGCTTGAACATCAGGAAGTTCACGGTTCACATATTGCTGAAGCCTGGCTTGGAGAATTTTGAGCATTACTTTACTAGCGTGTGAGATGAGTGCAATTGTGCGGTAGTTTGAGCACTCCTTGGCATTGCCTTTCTTTGGGATTGGGATGAAAACTGACCTTTTCCAATCTTGTGGCCACTGCTGAGTTTTCCAAATTTGCTGGCATATTGAGTGTAGCACTTTCACAGCATCATCATTCAGGACTTGGAATAGCTCCACTGGAATTCCATCACCTCCACTAGCTTTGTTCGTAGTGATGCTTTCTAAGGCCCATTTGACTTCACATTCCAAGATGTCTGGCTCTAGGTCAGTGATCACATCATCATGATTATCTAGGTCTTGAATCTCTTTTTTATACAGTTCTTCTGTGTATTCTTGCCACCTCTTCTTAATATCTTCTGCTTCTGTTAGGTCCACACCATCTCTGTCCTTTATCGTGCCCATCTTTGCATGAAATGTTCCTTTGGTATCTCTGATTTTCTTGAAGAGATCCCTAGTCTTTCCCATTCTGTTGTTTTCCTGTATTTCTTTGCATTGATCACTGAAGAAGGCTTTCTTATCTCTTCTTGCTATTCTTTGGAACTCTGCATTTAGATGTTTATATCTTTCCTTTTCTCCTTTGCTTTTCGCTTCTCTTCTTTTCACAGCTATCTGTAAGGCCTCCCCAGACAGCCATTTTGCTTTTTTGCATTTCTTTTCCATGGGGATGGTCTTGATCCCTGTCTCCTGTACAATGTCACGAACCTCATTCCATAGTTCATCAGGCACTCTATCTATCAGATCTAGGCCCTTAAATCTATTTCTCACTTCCACTGTATAATCATATGGGATTTGATTTAGGTCATACCTGAATGGTCTAGTAGTTTTCTCTACTTTCTTCAATTTCAGTCTGAATTTGGCAATAAGGAGTTCATGGTCCGAGCCACAGTCAGCTCCTGGTCTTGTTTTTGCTGATTGTATAGAGCTTCTCCATCTTTGGCTGCAAAGAATATAATCGATCTGATTTCGGTGTTGACCATCTGGTGATGTCCATGTATAGTCTTCTCTTGTGTTGTTGGAAGAGGGTATTTGCTATGACCAGTGCATTTTCTTGGCAAAACTCTATTAGTCTTTGCCCTGCTTCATTCCGTGTTCCAAGGCCAAATTTGCCTGTTACTCCAGGTGTTTCTTGACTTCCTACTTTTGCATTCCAGTCCCCTATAATGAAAAGGACATCATAGATGGACTCATATTCTACAAGTACTCACTCATGAAAGTATTACTTTTTAGTCAAATAATGAGTATCTGGTAGAATCATGAGCCAAATTAAATTCTCTCAAAGATTATTTTACTTTATTAACCAAAACTTCCAGTCACCTGAGAAACTTCTTAAAATTCAGATTACTAGGTCTCCCTCTTCCCCCACTTGACTCCATCAGGGATTCTGATTCTATAGGATTGGTATAGA
This sequence comes from Tragelaphus eurycerus, assembly GCA_935064755.1. Classification (NCBI taxonomy): domain Eukaryota; kingdom Metazoa; phylum Chordata; class Mammalia; order Artiodactyla; family Bovidae; genus Tragelaphus; species Tragelaphus eurycerus. The sequence continues at coordinate 53,465,489 of CAKXYN010000002.1, read as the reverse complement.
GCCCAGGAATTAGCAGGTCTAACAAGTTTTCAACCCAATAAATTCTGTGTAGGTGGTTATGAAATAGACCAATTACAATGATATGAAAAGTTCCAGATTGATACCTCATGGGAAATAGAATTTGCAGTGAAGGCTATCCACAGAACTAAAAATTATAATTGAATTGAAACTATATTAAGAATTCCACTACAGTAAAAAATCCACTTTGCCTTTTATTACACTGCAACTTCCTCCTAGTGCAAATGATGTTTAACAAAATGAGGATGTAATGGGACACCTGTTCTTAGGAGATCTCATATGTGCGGTGACTTTTCTCTTACTGACGAGGACAGAAATGAATCTAAAATGAGGATTAGCAGCCAAGGCAGTAGATTTGGAGCAAGGACTAAAGAGCATTGTCAGAGCCTGTGGAGACTTTTAGGCAAATGGAGACCCCACTGTATGTCCTGACTCTGAATCAGTAATAAAGAAAAATAGCTAGCTATTTCCTGAACTTGGCAAACATCTTCAAAATGTTACATGTTATGGATTCAATACCAACAAAAATAAGGGAGGGGAAGATAGCGGAGGTTAAGTTACTATATCTTGCAGGAAACCCTTTCTGGATGCTATGGTGCCCCCTCTCTTTTCTGATTGCTAGTAGGTCATTAGAATTTTCAGAATTTACTAATGGAGCAACATGAGGTTAAAGGTCTGCAGTTGCTGGAATTTTACTATCAGAAGTGCTCATGGTACTACTATTATTACCCATGAAACAGAGATACAGTGGCTCAAGAACCACATATGTACATTTTTCAATACCATGGGTCTAGAACAGAGCTCATGTCCAGGGTTAGATGCTCTCACTACCTCTTTTTCTATCTTGAGCTCCAACTCTTTTCTAAAGGTACTTGTATTCTACATTTTTCATTTGGAATAAGCTTCTTGGTGGAAAGGTGAAAACAGAATTTGGATAGCTAGACTTTCCCACCGTTTTCCAATATCATACGGTTGAGTGTGGTTATTTCTGGTAGTTATGTTCTAGAAAGACACCACAAACACTGAATTAATGAATACCGAACCACTGTTCCCAGAGAACAGACAGGTTTAGGTTTCTCTGAGCCTCTCGTCACAACATTTTTATTAATCCATCATTACATAGCTTTGTTCTATGCATGCTCCTGTTTAAAGATGACTTTATTTAATAGGTATTATTGATTTATTAACATTTAACTTAGGGCCAGCACACTAGGACTCATGTCTGAGTCAAGCTTATCTTTTCAGCACCACTTGGAAACCATTTAAAACAGCAAAATTGCCTAGAAAAAAAAAAAAAACACAAAAATGCAATAGATCACACTTAAATAGACTGTGAGAAGGACACTTGTTTATACTATGAGGGCTGAAACAAGATGACAGAGCATTCAACCTCAGCTGGGAAAATGCAAGCCTGGCAGTTCTGAGAATGACTGCAAAAGAGGAGCAAGTATTGGTTTGGGGGGTTACCAATAATTTTTATCAAGTAGACAAAGTTGTAAACATGGAACCTACGAAAAATGAAGATTGACTATATCATCTGCCCCAAGCCAAGGCCCATCCATTGCTTACTTCTGCCATGCAAAGTACCACAGACTGGGCGGGTTAAATAACAGACATGCAATTCCTCACAGTGCTGGAGACTGGAAGTCCAAAATCAATATGTCCACAGGTTTTGTTTCTATTTCTTCTGGGCCCTCTCCTTGACTTGCAGATGGCCATCTTCAAACTGTGTCCTTCTTTGTAAATACATATGTTCATGTCCAAACTTCCCCTTCTAGGTCCCACCCAAAAGATCTCATTTTAAATTAATAACCTTTTTAAAGGACTTTCTACAAATACAGTCTTATTCTGAGATGCTCAGAATTAGGACTTCAACATATTAATGTGGAGGGAGAAACCATCAATATTTCTCTAGCACGTATCAGTTTTTTCCAAGCTTCAGTTCACTTCAGCCTTGGACCTCCCTTAAGCATTCTTCAGAGTATATGCTTCCTGTGTGCCTCTCTCTTTTGCCTTTTTTCAATGCTTTTTGAAATCCAAGTTGATAAGGGCTGTCTCCCCTTTATTCCTTATTATAACAAGTTATAATTTATCATTAGAATTGACTCCTTAGAGACCCCTGTCCCTCTCGAGTCATAAAATTTTCTTTTGGAGAAAATTTAATCTAATCTTTTGTGCTCAAAAGATTAGAACCCTTACATAGTTTCACTGCCTCTTAAACACTTATTATATTAGAAGGCATATGAAGAATTCATAAAAATTTCATCCAGTCCTCCACAAACTTCCTAGAAATCACCTTTCCAGGCTTTCCTACAATTCCACACTCCTGTGTACCTCTATATTTCCTAGAAGATGAACTCAAGGATTGCTTTCCCAGTTTCAGGCCTTTATTCTCACTATTTTATTTACCCACAACTCCTCTCTTCTCTGTCTCTCCCTGGTGAAATCCCTCCAGTTCCTCAAGGTCTTATCTAAATGTCCAGCCTTCAGGAAAAGAGAAAGAAAGAAAGAGAAGTCGCTCAGTCATGTCCAACTCTTTGTGACCCCATGGGCTGCAGCTGACCAGGCTCCTCCATCCATGGGATTTTCCAGACAAGTATAACTGGAATGGGTTGCCATTTCCTTCTCTAGCAGATCTTCCTGATCCAGGGATTGAACCTGGGTCCCCAACACTGCAGGCAGACTTTTTACCATCTGAGCCACCAGGGATGCTCCCTACAATTCTTATCACCAATTCCAACATGTCAGGGGATTTTCTCATGCCATTAAGCAATTCTCCGACACCATACCAATGGGGAGTCCTACAATTCAACTCAATTCTGACACTGTCTACCCAGAGACAGCAGCATATTCCACAGATTAAGGGCTCAGTCCCACAAGACAGCTTCCTACTTCAGAAGCCAATCATAGGTCCAGACTGTCATCTGTGCTTCTAATCAAAGCACATATATTCAAGCATCATATATCCAAGGTTGCCACAACTCCCTCTTTGGGTTTGATTAATTTGCTAGTGAGGCTCACATTAGTGGTTTATTACAAAGGCTATTAAAGGATGAACCAACAGCCAGATGGAAGAAATGCTTCGAGTGAAGTATGTGGGAAGAAACACAGAGCTTCCATGCTCTACAAGTGTCCCACTCTCCCCAAATCTCTGTGAGTTCACCAACATGAAAGCTCCCCAAACCCCATCCTTTTGGTTTTTATGCAGGCTCAGTGTATACCTATGACTGATAAAATCACTGGCCATAACTCAATTTTTAGTCCCTTTCCCCTCCGTGGAGGGAAGGGTGGAGGCTGAAAGTTCCAATCCCCTAATTATGTTGCTGGCCAGTGCCCATCTTTAGTTGCCTTCTAAAAGTCACCTCATGATAATAACAAATGACACGTTTAATAGCTCTCATCACTTAGGAAATCCCAAGGGTTTTAGGAGTTCTGTGCCAGAAACAGGGATGAAGAACAAATACATATTTTTTATTATAAATCACATTATTACTTCACACTTGATAAAATGATTATTATCAAAAAGGCAAAAAATAACAAGTATTGGTCAGGATGCAGAGAAAAGACCATTCTTATGTGCTATTGCTGGAAATTTAAGCTGGTGCAGCCACTATGGAAAGGAGTATGGAGATTCCTCAAAAAATTAAGAACAGAATTACCACATGATCCAGTTATTCTACTTCTGGGTATTCATCCAAAGATAAGAAAAACAGTAACTTAAAAATATATATGCACCCTATGTTCATCACAGTTTTATTTACAGTAGCCAAGATATGGAAACCATATAGGTGCCTATCAACAAATGAATGGATAAAGAATATGTGGTATGTATGCATACACACAAATGGAATACTATTCAATCATAAAAGATGAGGTCTTGCCATCTGCAACATGGATGGACTTAAGAGTATTATGCTAAGTACAATATAGATAGAGAAAGACAAATACTGTATGACTTCACCCATGTGTAAAAACAAACAGAACAAAGACAAAACAAAAACAGACTGACCAAAATAAAAACAAACAAAAAACAAGTGAATAAAAATAAACCAAACAAAAACAGACAGATATGGAGAATAGAATAGTAGTTAACAGAGGTGGGTGTGAGGGGAGTGCAAATGGATAAATGGGATCAACTGCATGTCGACAGATGAAACCTACATTTTTGGTGGTAAGCATGCTACAGTGTATATAAAAGTAGAAATATAATGACATACATATGAAACATGTAATGTATAAACCTATGTTCCTTCAATAAAACCTAAATGTTTAAAAAACTATAATAGCACATTCCATATCCATCCATCCATATCCTTCATTCCCCTTCCTGAGAGCTGCAATCACTCTCAGCTATGTAAAGCTCACCATCTACTTCGAAATATTTATCTGCATACATCTGATATCCCTTGGTAGGTTATAAGCTTCTTGGAACTAGTGGCAATGATTCATCACATCCCTATACCACTGATTATAGTACCTAATAGACTAAGTATATTTTAAGAAAATATACTCGCCTCTTAGTATGATTTCGAATTAGAATTAAGTGAATACAATCAAAGTCCCTCATGACTCCTCTATCTTGCTCTTCTGCCAGCTATGAGAACATCATCATCTATGTCTGCCATCTGGCAGGTTTATCATTAATTCTCACAGGAAATCATACCTCTGCTTCTTCCCTTGATCCTACCCCAAAGTTCACCAATATGTTTCCACCTTCCACACTGCACTACTCCCTTTCCTTCTACACAACTCCCTCAGAGTGGCCCCTGAGGCAAGGTAGAGAGACTGAAGTGAAAAGAAGTGATAAGGGAAGGGAGGGCAATAGAAAGCACAATATGAAATAAGATACCACTGTGGGCAACTGACACTTAATCTTGTGGGAAAACTTTGGGAAACAGTATAGAACACTTGCTTCAAAATTATCCCCCTTGAGGGTGAAGGGAGCCGGGATATTTATACACTGATTCCCGTCATTCACTGTGCAGGCTGCTCCTGGGGGAATTAGCTTCTGCCTTCAGTGAACTTGGGCATGAGAGAAGTGACCTTCCAGAAAAAGTCCTCTGGATCAGAGATGCAGATTTTGCAGTTAGAAGCATACTGGAGCACAATCAAATGCCAAGTTTTAAGGATATGGGCAGCGGTATGTTGCTAAATGTGCAACAACTGCCTCTCTGGGCAAAAGATTCTGGTGTTTTATAAATATTACAAACTCCCACCATGGCTCATGTCAAGGTACCAGCTGCTTCCTCACTGAGAGAGCTGAATTGGGAAGGGAAACAGCAGCACATCATTACTTCACCATTGGGTATTTTCCCCAGAGATGCAAGAGATGTAAACAAAAGTAAAATGTAGTAAAGCAATTAGGAAGTGATGAGATTTGAATGTGTATTACTTTCATTTTTAATATTATTTATGTACTGATAATTCCCTTGTGGCTCAACTGGTAAAGAATCCACCTGCAATGCAGGAGACCTCGGTTTGATCCTGGATTGGGAACATCTCCTGGGGAAAGGAAAGGCTACCCGGTACTCCAGTATTCTGGCCTGGAGAATTCCACGAACTGTACAGTCCATGGGGTCGCAAAGAATCAAACACGAGCGACTTTCACTTCATATTTCACTGATAATTCTGCATAATTTAATTTTTAATAATCACTACACTTAACACTGACTCACAAAGTCCCTGAAAATATAACACAGGGCATTTGTGAGCTGATGGGTATGGGATGGCACTAAAGTATCACTTGCAACATCTATTCTTTTTGAACAAATTACACCTTTTCTATGTTGTATTTCAAGCATGAATTTTATTCCACCTGTATGGCAATGAGTAGAATTTTTTAAAAGTCCAGATGCCCTGGGAACTAGTTTGAGATGGATCTTCCTCTCCTCAATAGGAGAGACTGCAATCAAGCTCAGTTTCCCTATACATCTAATATCCTTTGAAAGGTTATAAGCTTCTTGGAACTAGTGGCAATGATTCATCACATCCCTATAGGATGTGATGTTTCCTATATCAGGATGCTCATCATTAGGATTAAGAGCTTCCTCCTCCAGTAGGGGCTGCAACACTCCATGAACCCAACGATTCCAGAGGCTGGGCAAGTGACTTTCCAGATAACTCTGGTTTCTGATTGCCCAGCCCCAAGCAGACTGATTATTCTGCCACTGGCAAGACTGCTTTTTCCCCTCTCTCTTGCTCTATACAAAGGGAAAACCACAGGGAGGTGAGGGTTCCTCCACTGAAACACAGACCCCGGTTCCTGTCTACCTCTTCTAGGAATGATAAGAGATTGCACAAATTTTCTGTCTGTGGCTCTTTGTACTTTAACTTTTCTCAGTAATGGTTATTTATTCATCCAAAACATCACATTGTGGAATTTGTCCCACAGCCTTCAGGACAGTGGTGAGCACAAAGGGAGTCACCTTGCAAGACACACTTCCAGATCTCAATAATAGCTAGGAAATAAATTATTGTTTAGTATTAAATTTTCATATTCACCCTGTGTAACTTTTCCGCTGTGTTTCTTTCTATTTCACACCTGGTTAAAACTGCAAAATCTATCTTTTGGTTTATTTGTTTCTCAGATTTATGTAGACATCTGTCTCTCACTTCTTCATATTCAATGAAAATCACATGTGCCTGCTAGACACATTGTTTCTTATCTCTATGAGATATACTTTACCCTTTGCCAGGAGCCCATTATTCTGGTAGCTTAAGCCATAGGCAGGAACCCAAATCCTGTTTTTCAGTACTTATCTATGTAACCAGATGATCATATCCTATATTCCCCTCTTTCTTCCAAATTCAGCTTCCAAAGATAGCCCAGCTTCCCAGCTCGGAATCACAACTTCCAAAGGTGATGTGGAGTGTACGTGTAATCACTGTGTCCATCAAGCACCTGGAGCTGGAATACACTGTGCCCAAACATTGACAGACATCAGCATCGCCTCCTGTTGCTAGGCAACCATGATGACTGGCAGCACATATGTGCTCCTACTATTCCACCTGGTGGCAGTGGCAGCACTTATTCTGAGGTCAGAAGGGCTGCCAACAGCAAGAGAGGACACTTCGCTAATTTGGGATTCCCATTAAACTCAGACATAAAGGGATTTGAAGATGGCAGTGAGAGAATTTTCACCATACCTGTACCTAGGCAGCATCACAATCTCTGAAGAAGCAACCATCCTGGGAGGTATCCCACAAAGAACAGCATTTTTACCCATTTACTGTTAACACATAACCACCAGTGGCTGAAATGCAGACATCTCTAACCACAGTGAATATATAAGAAGAGAAAAACCATCAACATAACTTGTTTATTTCTCCAGCATATCACAAAAGAGTGCTCAGAAAAAGCTTGATTATATGTGAATGAAATTTCTCTGCCTCCTCAGTATTTGTACATTCCATTTTCCCTAGTTCTAGGCTTTTAGTGGGGTGCCATTGCCTTCTCCGAATCGTATTTTATAAGTGATCAAGTGTCCTCATCTTTTGCCTCCAAACTATGGCCTCTCTTCTTTCACTTCTTATTGACTGCTCAATTAACTGCAGTCTAGCTTCCACCCCAAATACTCAACTAGAATGGCTCTCACTAAAGTTACCATTGGCCTCCATGTTGCTAAACCCAAAGTCATTTTTCTGTTCCCATTTTACTTGACCTCTCTGTACTATTCTATTCTTCCTTCTTTCTGTCTCTCTGAGCCTCATTTTCTGGTTTTCTCCTACCTAGCTAGAAACTTCTTGTCCATTTTTAGTCAACTATTCTCAATTTCTAAAGCAATACACTTTAAGCTTCTGTCCTGGGCTTTGTCCAATTCTTGTTCTATCTTCTATGCCCAGATTACATCAGCATTTTCTAACATCTACATGTCAGTGGATCCCAAGCTTTCCTCCTCTAAGCTCCAGTAGATCCCCCTAAGTCCAGACAGCTACTTGGCATCACCACTTGAATGTCTCAAAGACACTCAAACTCAATCTGTCCAAAAATGAATGCATAACTGATTTCTGTAACAAAAATTTGGTGAGTACCTACTATGCCAGACACTGTTCTGTAGCTGAACAACATCAGTGAATAAGACTGTGCCCCTGATGTTAGTAAGCACAAAATACTCTCCATTTCCCCATCTCCAATTTGATCCTTTCTCAGTGTTCCCCATGTTCTGAAATGGTACAGCCATACAACCTGATGTAAATACAAGGACTGGAATCATTTTTAAATCTCTCTTTCTGCTCTTCATGCACCCAATCCCAATACTGCCAATTTTCTCTCTTCGATATATCTAAAGTCTGTCCATATCTCAAGTCTGTTCATTCACCCTATTCCATACTTCTATCATCCTCACATTTATTGCTTCAATCACCTCTTAATTGGTCTTTCAGCATTCAGTCTAGCCACCTCTCCATACAGCAGCCAGAGGGGTCTCTTTAAAAAGAGGTAGATCTAATCATGGGACTCACTCATATCTCCAATTTAAAACTTCTCTTTAGCTCCCTTTTTTCTTTGGATACAGAAAAACACAACAAGCAATGGTCTCAGTCAGTTCAGTCACTCAGTCGTGTCCAACTCTTTGCGATCCCATGAATCGCAGCATGCCAGGCCTCCCTGTCCAACACCAACTCCCGGAGTTCACCCAAACTCACATCCATCAAGTCAGTGATGCCATCCAGACATCTCATCCTCTGTCGTCCCCTTCTCCTTCTGCCCCAAATCCCTCCTAGCATCAGTCTTTTCCAATGAGTCAACTCTTCGCATGAGGTAGCCAAAGTACTGGAGTCTCAGCTTTAGCATCAGTCCTTCCAAAGAACACCCAGGGCTGATCTTCTTTAGAATGGACTGGATGGACCTCCTTGCAGTCCAAGGGACTCTCAAGAGTCTTCTCCAACACCACAGTTCAAAAGCATCAATTCTTCGGCACTCAGCTTTCTTCACCCCATACATGACCACTGGAAAAACCATAGCCTTGACTAGATGGACCTTTGTTGGCAAAGTAATGTCTGTGCTTTTGAATATGCTTTCTAGGTTGGTCATAACTTTCCTTCCAAGGAGTAAGCGTCTTTTAATTTCATGGCTACAATCACCATCTGCAGTGATTTTGGAGCCCCCCAAAATAAAGTCTGACACTGTTTCCACTGTTTTCCCATCTATTTCCCATGAAGTGATGGGACAAGATGCCATAATCTTAGTTTTCTGAATGTTGAACTTTAAGCCAACTTTTTCATTCTCCTCTTTCACTTTCATCAAGAGGCTTTTTAGTTCCTCTTCACTTTCTGCCATAAGGGTGGTGTCATCTGCATATCTGAGGTTATTGATATTTCTCCCGGCAATCTTGATTCCAGCTTGTGTTTCTTCCAGCCTAGCGATTCTCATGATGTATTCTGCATATAAGTTAAATAAGCAGGGTGACAATATACAGCCTTGACGTGCTCCTTTTCCTATTTGGAGCCAGTACAAACCCTTTAAATGCTAAGCCTCATCTTGAACAATATATCGTTACCCTAACTATCCTAACTACACTTAACTTTCCTTCCTCCCATCACAGGATCTGTGTGCCTGCTGCTGCTATTCCCTTTACTATGAACATTCTTACACCACACACACACACACACACACACACACACATCCTCTAAATGGTACAATTCTATTTCTTCTTCAAACTTAGCAGATAAACCTTCCCTAAATTTCCCTATGTTTATTCAGTTTACAATTATATGCTTGTTTTGAACTATTTCCATTGTTATCTGTCAACCAATGAAAGTCATCAAAGGCTTACACACATTCTATTCCATTTTCTGTTTAATAAGTTAGCTACCATGTTCCATCTCAGGCTGTTTCTAATACCTTTAAGATTATTTTTATATAATTGTTCTTTTTTCCCCTGTGGGTTTCAACCCATTACAGATATATTTATGTGTGCTTTATTGTCCTTAGCCTCAAATCTAGTTTTGTAAGTAAATGACATATACATAATAAATTAGATAACCATATGAAAATGTCTGGTGGAAATGGGCACTTAAGAGATTTTTAATTAATCAATTAATTGGAAGTCAGAAAAACCTGGTCTCTAATTCCTGCTCACACTAACTTCACGAGGAAGACCAATTTATTTTTTAAAGAAGATATAGAGAGACTACACAGTGGACATCTGCAGGCCAAACGTGGCCATGGATATGTTTTGTTAGCACAGCACAGTGTTTGAATAAACTTTTGAACTTGGTGTCTTTATTTGGGGCTTATACCCTCTGGATTACGTAGTAACTGTCACTTACTTTTACCCTACCCAAATAACATGGGTACTGCTGGCCCTGGAAAACATGTAAGTTTGAGAATCCAAAAACTTTATGATTTCTAAAGTCCTTTTGGACTACAAAAAATCATTTATGTCCTTATAATACAGGAAATATTTGGGAAATAATGGGAAAAACTGGATTTGGTTGACATCAAAATATAGAGCAAATAATAAACAACAGGTAAAGCTCAAAGTTAATATCCAGGTACCTTTAAGAGATACAAAAATATTCTGCCAAATTATTTCCAAAAGAGGAAAGAATAGCTTAAGGCTTAAGCTATTAACATCTGGAAATCAGAATTCTAGTACAGGGATTAACACACACATGTTAAAATGGCCTCATCCTAAGAGGCTCAAAACCACAGTTATTTGTTCATATTATATAAAACATAGCACAATCTGCCAGTCTCAATAGTCTCTGCTCAGTAACAAGGCTCAGAATAGAACCAGAGGTAAATAGAGATACATTTGGCAATGAGAAACAGACCTCCCTCCTCATCCTGATTGACCCTCACTTTTGTGAATGGATTATTTCTTATTTTATTAAAATTTCACTGCCTTCATGCAAAAGCTACTTTAGAAAATCTCTAGTTCATTAAATTATAAAAACTATGTCTCCCAGATATGGTATCCAAATATCAAAGGTATCTTTTAAAGCCTGAAACAGTCAACTATAAATGCTTTGAAATGTATAATTTTGATTCCAATTTATTTACAATCCTCCTTAAATCTCAGGAATGGACACACCAATTTTTCTCTGAAAGAGTTATATAGATGCTTTGAAAAAGTGATAACAAAAATAAAACGTATCGTTACTTTCCCAAATTTTTATGAGCTTAAAAAAGACATAATCCTTAAGTTTTATTAGCCTTACTCCCAAAGAAACTTTTAAAAACTCAATAAGAAGCAATTTTATAGTTTTCATTTCTATATATAAGAAATAGAAAAATAAAGTAACTTGTCCAATAGACATGTGAAAATATTAACCTTCATTAATAAACAAAGAAAACCTGAACAGTGGCCAGATATCAATTTTTGTCTATCAAGAAGGCAAAGATACACACACATATGCACATGTGCACGCACACACACACACCCACCCAGTACTGGAATGCGGGCATTCATAAACTCTGGTGGACTGCTATAATCAAACATGTCAATGTGTATCAAGAGCTTTAAAGTATTCATGGTCTTTGATCTAGTAATTACACACCTAGAAATGTATCCTAAGGAAATAATCAAAGATGCAGTCAGAGATTTATGTTCAGTACTATTCATAATAACGAAAAAAGGAAACAGGTTAAATATCCAATATTCAAAGAATAGTTGAATAAATTATGGTACGCCCATCTGAAGTTTGGTCATGCGGCCATTAAAAAGCTTTTGAGGAATATGTAGTGTCATGGGACATATTTGGTAATAAAATGTTAAGTAGAAAAAATAGGATGCCAATCTCCAGATAACTGCTGCTGCTGCTGCCAAGTCGCTTCAGTCGTGTCCGACTCTGTGCGACCCCATAGACGGCAGCCCACCAGGCTCCCCCATCCTTGGGATTCTCCAGGCAAGAACATTGGAGTGGGTTGCCATTTCCTTGTCCAATGCATGAAAGTGAAAAGTGAAAGTGAAGTCGCTCAGTCGTGTCCGAATCTTAGCGACCCCATGGACTGCAGCCTACCAGGCTCCTCCATCCATGGGATTTTCCAGGCAAGAGTACTGGAGTGGGGTGCCATTGCCTTCTCCGTCTCCAGATAACAGTAGGCTCCAACTCTGTTTAAAGTATATTTAAAAAGACTCTGCTTGCTGATTCGGATGAAAGTTATACAGGTGTGTTCAGTTTGTGAAAAAGTCAATAATCTATACATTTATGCTATTCCTTACTTTTTATGGCACAATATACATTGTGCATGTGTGTGTGTGTGTGTGTGTTAAGTTGGTTCAGTCATATCTGACTGTGTGACCCTATGGACTATAACCCACCAGGCTCCTCTGTGGATGCTATTCTTCAGGCAGGAATATTGGGGTGGGTTGCCATGCCCTCCTCCAGGGGATCTTCCTGACCCAGAGATCAAACCTGTGTCTCTTATGTCTCCTACACTGACAGGTGGGTTCTTTACCACTAGCACCACCTGGGAAGCCCTGATATACATCAATAAAGTATTTATCAAATGTTGATTTGTTATATCTGATACATAATACCAGGCAAAAAAGCAGAAGGAAATTTTAAAAAAAAAATGAAATCACTCAGTATTTGCCTTGGTAATTTACCTGGGTTGGAGGAAGGCCTATCTAGAAAGCAAAAAAAAAAAAAAAGACTACAACAATTAAATGAAATTATATGCATTTTTTTGAAAACTATATGGTACATGTTGTGTGTTCAAAACTGTTAGATTTATTACTTAACCTTTAAAACCACCATTTGAACAGGACTTGAAATCTTACTGAGGATGAAGTTATTGAAAACAATCATTAAAAACTCAGATTTGGAGACAATATTATGCTATTGTTACCAGCCCCTGCTCCACAATCACTACTGCTTACCAGCAGCTGCTATCATTCCCACACCCAACTCCTGATGTGGATCCCCAACCTCTCATTTGTTGCTGCTGCTGCTAAGTCACTTCAGTCGTGTCCGACTCTGTGTGACCCCATAGATGGCAGCCCACCATGTTCCCCCATCCTTGGGATTCTCCAGGCAAGAACACTGGAGTGGGTGCACCCATAAAGTTCTAGGGCTAAGCCTCAGAGTACCCTGAGGCATAAATTCTCAGGGTTTTAATCTTAACCAAACCTTAATCCTTAAGGATAACCAAATTGCTTTAATGTGTCTCCAGATTGAGTGAAATCATTTTATTTGGTGATGGGTGGCTGGGTGATAGATAAGATAATGAGTTTACAGCAGAATTGAAAGTGAAAATCACTCAGTTATGTCTGACTCTTTGTGACCCCATGGATTATACAGTCCATGAAATTCTCCAGGCCAGAATACTGGAGTGGGTAGCCTTTCCCTTCTCCAGGGCATCTTCCCAACCCAGGAATTGAATCCAGGTCTCCCATGCTGCAGGCGGATTATTTACCAGCTGAGCCACAAGGGAAGCCCAAGAATACTGGAGTGGGTAGCCCATTCCTAATCAAGTGTATCTCCCCGATCCAGGAATCAAACTGGGGTCTCCTGCATTGCAGGCAGATTCTTTATCAACTGAGCTATCAGGGAAGAGGAGAATTATCTGCAACTAAAACTTTCCACAGTTGACTTTGTTAATAAAGGAACCTTACAGGGTATCAGCTGTAGGTAATGTTTCCTTCCTTTGTAAAGTTTTTATCTATTATCTACACTCCGATGGGCACTTTGGATTCAATTCTAGCCAGGAAACTTCATTGCTAAATTAATAGTAACCTCTTTTTCCAAAGTTCAAGGATGAGTGAAAGTTAGCTTCTACTCAATAAATATTCAAGAAATTTTCCTCTCTGGAAAACACTACTCCTTTGGTCACCTCCCCTTCCCTTCCTGCCTCTAAAACATCAGATCAAAACTAGCTCCTTAGAAGAAATCAGCCTTTCAAAGCTGTCACCTTGGAAGAGTTCTCATACAGCTGAAAATAAAAGACACACTGAAATTTCTACTGCATTTACTCTGACCATAAATCCTAGACCCTCCTGTGTTTCCTCTAAATGGTAGCTAAAACACTTTTAGATACTCTGTAACTTATTAAGACAAATACAGATTGTCAAGACTGTCCAGAAAGCATGGAAGAATTCAAGCTGTTTCCTTCCTTTTAAAGGAGACTGGCTTTTTTCTCTTTCAGGCGAACTCACAAGTAAAAGCCCCATTGTGAGCTGAATGATTTCTTCTCTTATCTGGAATGCCTTTCTTAATTTATTTTTTATTCCACTTATTATTTTTAGTCTCTATCTCCAACCATACCTAGCCAATAAAAATTATTTTTCACCTTTTAAAACTAACTTACAATTTTTCTACTTAATAATGTAATGCTTATTCACTCAAAATTTTGAAATTAAAAGTTTTTCAAAATATTAAGTCACCTAAAATACTATTATCTAGAAATCATCACCATCAACATTTTGTTACAGGCATGTATAAAGGGCCTATTCTACTATGCCACTTTATATAAGGGACTTTAGTATTTGCAGATTTTGGTATCCACAAAGGAAATCAATCAGACACTGAGGGGTGACTGTATATACAATTATACATTTAACCAAAGGGCATTTTTCCACTACTTCTCTGATAATCAAAGAGCTCATAACCATCTTAAAGGGAAAAAAAAATTACAAAGCTGCGAATTTATTAGTGATGCTATCATACTGTTTTAAGCATTCATAGAACACTAGGTCAATGGGATAAAGAGAGAGAGCTTGCCAGGCCAGAGTATTTCTTTAAGTGAAATGTGCACACCATAATTTAAAAATTTATCTATAGAGAGGGAGAGTATTTGGCTTAAACAGGATAGTTAAGGCTTAAAATACAATTTGATTTACTACATTTAATTTATACAAATATTCTAAGCATGAATCTATTATAGAAAGCAAAAACAGATTAGTATCCTTATTAAGGGACACATTTGTTAATCCAGTGATTCTCAAAGTCTTATCTATGGAATACAACCAATCTAACAATTACCTAGGAGATCTGGGAGCAGTGAATATTTTCAACCCTTATAAAAAAGAGCCAAGAAAATCAAGTTCCTAAGCATTAAGTAGGTGGCAGGCAGGAAGACCTGAAGGATCTGCATGTCTAACAGGTTTTCCAAATAATTCTTAAAAGTGCTAAGGTTGAAAAACTGCTGCTTTGTCTCTTAATTAATAGAAAGAATAGACAACAATACAATTAATAGAAAACTGCGTTTGTTTTGAGAATAAAAACTCAAACAGATTTACATTTTTGGTATCACAAAATATTAATAAACAGAAACACCAATTAAGTAGAGTCAAAAGACCAGAAGGGGGAGCTCTTACATCCTGCAATCATAACAGAACCCAGGAAGAAGAAAGATGGTCTGTTCTTTGGCACTAACTCAGCCAAAGAAAAACTATGGACTCTGTTGAGAACAGACCTCCCAACTTCCTTTTCTCCTCCATTTTTGCTGGGGACTTGTATGGGGCTTCTCATATTTGCAGACTCCAAATTGAAATTCTCTGCTCATTCTAAATAAACCCATTTTTGGTGGAGAAATAGTTAGGTTAACACACTTTACAGACTTGGCCAATAACAACTGCACACTAAATATACTTAATATAATTTATTTATGACAATGAATTTCTCCTAAATATAATACAATAAATAATATGTGATAAGATTGAAAGAACCATATTGTTGAAATCCTAATTTTCCCCTTTAAAAAGAGAAAAGCCTTTCTCTGCTAGCAAGAAGACAGGTCAACCTTGGTCATGATGGATGTTAAGAGAAGTGGATACCAACTGGGAGATAAGATGGGACACTGAGTACACTTGGATTAAAATTGTGAAAGGCACCCTGAGCCAGAAACACATATATTTCCTCACCAGTTAGAATAACCATGTTATTGTTAGAATAACCTTGCAAAGCTTTGTGCATGAGATCTGATGAAGGGACAACCATCACGTCTAGTGGCATGACAATGGAAATTCAATGAGATCTTCTTGGGGTTACATAGTACTCAAGATAAAGGTGCACACTTTGGGAGAATATACTCCTTAATACTAACTATACATGCCGTAGAACTAAGTGCATGTGAGTGTAAAAAAAAAAAAAAAAACTTGAGGAAGTCTTAAAAAGTTCTTTTCAAAAATGATAAATTGAAAATTACTATCTCCTGATTTCCATAAACAACAGTTTCCTTAAAATTTAGAGTGAGTAAAAGTCACTCAGTTGTCTCCAATTCTTTCAACCCCATGGACTATACAGTCCATGGAATTTTCTAGGCCAGAATACTGGAGTGGGTAGCCTTTCCCTTCTCCAGGGGATCTTCCCAACCATTGAACCCAGGTCACCCACATTGCAGGTGGATTCTTTACCAGCTGGTCCACAAGGGAAGCCCAAGAATACTGGAGTGGGTAGCCCATCCCTAATCCAGTGGATCTTCCTGACCCAGGAATCAAAGGTCTCCTGCATTGCAGGTGGATTCTTTACCAACTGAGCTACCAGGGAAGCCCCTTGAAAATTATAGTCCTTTCTAAATGGCGAGACACTGTTGGTGTCAGAATAGTTTAAGTCTGGTCAGAATAGTTTAAGTCTTCAGTGTCCCACACTAGCCAAGATCAGACCCTAGAAATTGAGCTGCTACTGTGATCAAGCAGGCACTGGAACTCTTGGGATGAACCAACTACCTCCAGACTTACTGGAGGTAAGAGAAACTCTTACTGCAAGAGATTACAGATAATGTTTGATAAGTTAAGCCAATGACCTTGTGGGTTTAGTACTAATAATGGTAGTAATTCTTATTAGCAAATTAAATAATAGTCCTTAATAAAATCTCTGATTTGTCTGTCAAGAATTCCAAGAGTGTGGTAGACAGTGAATAGGATTTTTAGGTCACATCTATAACTTGACTGAGCACAGACCAGGAAGTGTGCTCTGACACCAGGTTTGCCCAAGGATAAATACTGCAGTGGGTCATCTGCCAAGGAGCAGGACACCAAGACTTGGAGACTGAAATAACGAAGTCAAATTCAAGTAAGGGCAATTTGAGTCAGGAATTAATATACTACTTGGATTGCATCATGATCATCAAGGAGTCCCCTGAATTCTCACTTGTGATGATGCTAATCAGGGCTGAGAAGGAAAGGGAGGGCGCTTTAGTGACCATCTATCAATGGAGGGCTGAAGGAAACCAGATGTGATACAGCTATGGCTCAGTCTCTTGAAGATGCATCCCTGTCTGGCACAGATTTGCAGGTTATCGGGTGATGGGCTGAGCTGGCTTTCAACGTGACAAGGTGACCATAAGTGAGAACCTATAGTCACTCACTCCTGAGGTTTGCAGACTGGTGTGAGCAAATAAACACAGTAAAGGCTCTGACACTGGCCAAGCACTAAGTATTGGAAAGAGACCCATGCTTGTCTCAGTTTGGGATAATAGGGCCCTATAAGCTTTTTACCAAAGGTACTAGGAGGAGAATCCTCCATGGTTGTTCCCTGAGAAGTCAAAATCTCCAACTCCCAGATTTAAAAACAACAACAACAACCAAAGATACCCTTGTAGTACCTATGCTGCCTGGCAGTGGAGAAGGCAATGGCACCCCACTCCAGTACTCTTGCCTGGAAAACCCCATGGACGGAGGAGCCTGGTGGGCTGCAGTCCACGGGACTGCAAAGAGTCGGACACAACTGAGCGACTTCACTTTCACTTTTCACTTTCATGCACTGGAGAAGGAAATGGCAACCCACTCCAGTGTTCTTGCCTGGAGAATCCCAGGGACAGGGGAGCCTGGTGGGCTGCCATCTATGGGGTTGCACAGAGTTGGACACAACTGAAGTGACTTAGCACCAGCAGCAACAGCAGCAGTGCCCCCAGTTCACTCCCAAAACAGAAGTGCAAGAATTCTGGTAAGAATTAATCACACTCACACAGAGGTGCAAATAGCAAGGAACTCTGAACTACACTGTTAAATATTAGGCGCTTGCAGGGAAGTGGAGAGCTCTCAAATGGTGACCAAAGGAAAGTACAGCAGGACAAAATTGCCTGATGCAAGATAGTTCTTCCCCACTTCCAACTCTGCCAAAGAAATCCTGTAATTGTATTAGTTTACTAGGATCAATCTTGATCACCAATTGATCAATCTTGATAAATACTCATAATCCATCATCACAAACTCTCAGATTACACGACTTCAGGCCTCTCAGACATTTCCTAGCAACTAGTTCTAATCTATAGAGAAAACAAGTTCTCATCTGTAATATTACTTTGGACCTCAAACCTGATTCTGTTTCCCCATCCCAAAGACTCACGGGCCTCAAGGCTTTCATTATAATACCCTCTCACCAAAATGCTCTCTCTTCCAGACCTTCCCTGGGTGGGCCAATGGTTGCTCAGCCTGCAACTCACACTATAGCTGCTCTTCCTTTAAGAAGTTTCCCTAGTCCCCTCTGACCATGTTGCAAACTCCATTAAATATTTCCACAAAACCTCACACTCCTCCAGCTTAGCACTTACTGTATTATAATTAAATTGCCTGAGTAGTTATTTATTTAATCTCTATCCCATAATATGAAGCCATGACAGTATATTATTGCTGACTGTTGTGCCAAGGCCTTGCACATAACAGCTGCTTAATAACATCTACTGAATGAATACAAGAGCACCTAAAAACTAAAATCGAGGCAAAGTTATCACTACAGACTTTCACTTTACTAAGACCATGCAAACTTAACCTCAACTACTACTTTTAAAGAAAATTAGGCTTAAAATGTTTAAAAGATTGCTAATCTTTAATTTTTCATTCCTCTCTAGCCTGTGAAACAACAAACAAAAAATGGGGAGTTCAAACTAATATTTACCTAAAATAAAATGAATTATTTTGTAAACTTGGCCTTCAAATAAAAATGGTAACTAAATGGTTCTGCAGTGACCGAGGTTCCAGTTAAATACTATCCAATCAACATATGGGTATTAAACATTCATGAGCTGCTCAGAATATTATGAATTAATCAGTGCTTCCTCATTTAAATGTTTAATATTTAATGCTAGTGCTTCTACCATCTCTTGAAATTGTTATACTTTACTATGTCTTACAATCAAATAACAACAGAGTTGATATACAATATCTGAGAATTCTGGTTGTGGAATCCATAGTGATCTGCACATTAAAGAAAAGCATGATTGCAGTGCATTAAGCTTTTGATGAAATTCTCAACACATTTACCTCAGACGTAAAGAGATAATAACGATGACAACAAATATACTCGCAATAAGCAAAAGTAAGTGCTTGTGGGATGTGATTGCCTTTCATCTATGATGAATTATTTGTAGAAGCTTACTAAAAAT
Organism: Tragelaphus eurycerus; assembly: GCA_935064755.1. Taxonomy (NCBI): domain Eukaryota; kingdom Metazoa; phylum Chordata; class Mammalia; order Artiodactyla; family Bovidae; genus Tragelaphus; species Tragelaphus eurycerus. The sequence goes on along the minus strand of CAKXYN010000002.1, from coordinate 53,446,201 downwards.
CTGGCATTTATGAACTCCCCTAGACAAATGTAAGTGGTATGATAAAGGCATTTTAGATAATACAAAGTATGTGTGCTTGCATGTCTGTCTAGCAAATATCCTGAACACTAGCTGTGGCAATAGAATAATATCCCCCTAGAATGAATTCATTCATTCCAAGTCCTCTCAGACATCTTAAAAGTAATGTCGGCATTTAAAAATTCAATGTAATAGCCATAACGTTTTATTCTTATATACACTTTATCATTCAGAAAACTCAAGGACATTAACTGTGACTCACTATATCTTACAGCATATTCAGTTCCTTTAACCCTATCAGGGAAGCATCTTTGTGCATCAAAAGCAAAACAATGGTGATTGTTATGGATTAAATTGTGTACCTGCCCCTACCCCTCACCAAGTTCATATGTTGAAGTCCTAACTCCCAGACTCTCAGAATATGTCCTTATTTAAATAGAGACAGGATCTTTATAGATATAATCAAGTTAAAGTGAGGTCATCAGTGTGGGCCTTAATCCAATATGACTGGTATCCTTATAAAAAGAGGAAATTTGGGAACAGAGCCAGACATGGAGAGAGGGAACACAGAATGAGGAAACACATGTAGAAGATGGCCATGAACAAGCCAAGGAGAGAGGCCCAAGCCAGACCCTTCCTTCAGAGCCCTCATAAGGAACCAATCTTGCCCTGGGAATTTCAGACATCTCATCTCCAGAACCATAAGACAATGTATTTCTGTTGTTTTAAGTCATCTAGTTTATGGGACTTTGTCACAGCAGACCTAGAAAACAAACACACTGACATAAGCAAAATATTGTGTATTACAACAGAAATATTCCATTCATAAAATAGAAAAATTGAATTTTCCAGTGAAGCTGCAATTTGACTCTAGTGCATATTTTAACATGAGAGCTCAATATATATTATACATGATCAAATATTACTTCTTACAGCGTCGTGTTACTGGGAAAGTTATAATTACTATGGCACTTGCTTCTCTGAAATTCTTTTTTCCATGCTAATTTAGATTTTTAGTACGACATTATTTCCATTCTTTTCCAAAATAAATGATTTCATTTCTGTCTACGTATCTATGTCTAGGCTTCTCCAATGGCTCAGCAGTAAAGAATCTGCCTGCAATGCAGGAGACCCACATTCAATCCCTGGGTCTAGAAGATTCCCTTAAGGAGGGCATGGCAGCCCATTTCAGTATTCTTGCCAGGAGAATCCCATGGACAGAGGAGCCTGACAGGCTACAATCCATAGGGCTGCAATGAGTCAGACATGACTAAAGCAACTGAACACACACATTTACATCTATCTATAGCAGAGCTAACTACAGCAAAGAATAAAGTATAAAATATGGTCATTCTCATCAGATAAATAATACTACTTTTCACTGAGTAACGCAAATTTAGAATAGATACTCAAATGCATAAAAAGTATATCTAATATACCATGCTCTTGGATCAGAAGAATTAACATAATGAAAATGTCTATATTAACCAGAGCAATCTATAGATTCAATGCAATCCCTATCAAACTACCAATAGTATTTTTCACAAAACTAGAACAAATAATTTCACAATTTCTATGGAAACACATAAGTCCCCAAATAGCCAAAGCAATCTTGAGAAAGAAGAATGGAATTGAAGGAATCAATCTTCCTGACTTCAGACTATACTACAAAGCTGCATTCATCAAGACAGTATGGTACTGGCACAAAAATAGAAATTTAGACCAGTGGAACAAGATAGCCTGGAGATAAATCCATGCACCTATGGACACCTTATCTTTGTCAAAGGCAAAAATATACAATGGACAAAAAGACAGTCTCTTCAACAAGTGGTGCTGAGAAAACTGGTCAATTACATGTAAAAGAATGAAATTAGAACACTTCCTAACACCATATACAAAGTTAAACTCAAAACGGATTGAAGACCTAAATGTAAGACCAGAAACTATAAAACTCTCAGAGGAAAACATAGGCAGAACACTCTTTGACATAAATCAAAGCAAGATCCTCTATGACCCACCTCCTAGGGTAATTACAATAACAAAAACAAACAAATAACACCTGATTAAACTTAAAAAGCTTTTGCACAACAAAGGAAACTATAAGCAAGGAGAAAAGATAACTCTCAGAATGGCAGAGAACAAGAGTAAATGAAACAACTGACAGAATTAATCTCTAAAATACACGAGCAGTTCATGCAGCTCAATATCAGAGCTTGGTTGTTTACAAACAACCCAATCAAAAAATGGGCAGAAGACCTAAACAGACATTTCTCCAAAGAAGACATACAGATGTCTAATAAACACATGAAAAGATGTTCAACATCACTATTAGAGAAATGCAAATCAAAACTACAATGAGGTACCATCTCATACCAGTCAGAATGGCCATCATCAAAAAGTCTACAAATGAAATGATGGAGAGGGGTGTGGAAAAAAGAGAACCCTCTTACACTGTTGGTGGGAATGCAAACTGATACAATCACTATGGAGAACAGTATGGAGATTCCTTTAAAAATTAAGAATAAAACTATCATACAACTCAGCAATCCCACTACTGGGCATATACCCTGAGGAAATCATAACTGAAAAAGACACATGTACCCCAGTGTTCATTGCAGCACCATTTACAACAGCTAGGACACAGAAGCAAGTTAGATGTCCATCAGCAGATGAATGGATAAGGAAGCTGTAGCACATATACACAATGCAATATTACTCAGCTATAAAAAGGAATGCATTTGAGTCAATTCTAATGAGGTAGATGAACCTAGAGCCTATTACACACAGCAAAGTAAGTCAGAAAGAGGAAGACAGGCAGCGTATATTAACACATATATATGGAATCTAGAAAGACAGTACTGATGATTCTACATGTAGGGAAGCAAAGGAGACATGGACATAAAGAACGGACTTTTGGATATAGTGGGAGAAGGAGAAGGTGGGATGATCTGAGAGAATAGCATTGAAACATATACATTAGGACATGTAAAACAGACAGCTAGTGGGAGTTTGATGTATAACGCAGGAACCCAAAGCCAGTGCTCTGTGACAGCCTGGAGAGGAAAGTGGGAGAGGGGTTCAGGAGGGAGGGGACATGTAATGCCTATGGCTGATTCATGTTGATGTATAGCAGAGGCCGTGACAATATTGTAAGGAAATTATCTACTGATTAAAATATATAAATAACTGTTTAAGTATATCTAAGTACACTAATGCCTAGAACTGTTGATGTCCATGACCATTATAATCATTAGTGCATTAAGAGTATCATCAATAAAACACTTGACACATTTTAAAACATTTAATATCTGCATTATTTTGTTTGGATTCCTTATACTAAAACTATATTTTTATGATTGGAGTCACATTTTAGGTGTTCTAAGAAGTCTTCTATGTAAAGAAATATTTGATGAATATACATACCCACATATGCATATATGTTTCCTTCTTTATATAATGCATGTGTGTGGGTGTGTTAACTTCATTCTATATCAATTGTTTTTATTTTTAACAATTTGGGCATTTCATATCAAGTTTGCATAAGTTGGAATATATACTTTTAGTTAGCTTAATAAGTTTTACTCCTCAAATTGCCTGTGTGTCAAAAACCCAAAATGGCAGCATTTGTTTTTTATTTTTTAATTGAAGGATAATTAGTTTACAAAATTTTGTTGTTTTCTGTCAAACATCAACAAGAATCAGCCATAGGTACACCCATGTCCTCTCCCTCCCTAACCTCCTTCCCATCCCCCTCCCCACCCCACCCCACCCTTCTAGATTTGTTACAGAGCCCCTGTAACAAATTTGTGTTCCCTGAATTATATAAATTTCCACTGGCTATCTATTTCACATACGGTATTGTAGGCTTCCAGGTTACTCTCTCATACATCTCACCTCTGCCTCCTTCCCTCCCCCCATGTCCATAAGTCTGTTCTCTAGTCTGCTTCTCCATTGCTGCCCTGCAAATAAATTCATCAGTACCATATTTCTATATTCCATATATATATGTGTTAGTATATATTTATATTTCTCTTTGTGACTTACTTCACGATGTATAATAGGCTCTAGTGTCAGGAGCCGGCGTGGATCAGCGCTCCGCCCATGACAAAGGTCATGAGGAAGGAGGCTTGGCACACACAAGGGCGGGATGGAGCCTCAGGAGCCCTCTGGAAATTCTCGAGCATCTACCCCCCAAAACCAGAGTCTGCCTACTTTCTGCTTTGTGTTCTCGCCTACACCTCTGACTTTACAGGGGGCTGTCCCCCACTACCTCTCTCTGAAAAAAGAGTTAACTTACAGCTCCAGTTAATAATTGCTGGGTGTGACAGCGTTTCAGCCTACAAACTCCTTTGGAAATCTTCTAGCCTGCCTGAATAGGCTTTTCCGGCCACATGTGATTGTTTAGAGCCTCCCAACTGAGAGACATGAGATGTTCTAAACTGTCTAAATACAGATTCCTTTGAGCAGTTAAAAGATTGATTAGAAATTATATTGGTGAAGGGTTTTTCCAATGTTTGCTGCTAAGTCTCCATATCCCTTACCTACTGTGTCCTTGGCAGTGTATTGATTGATATAATTGGTTTATACAAATGTAAGTAGTAGCTTTAATGTTTGTAACCTTGGACCCTTGAGTTAATTCTTTTTCTTGTTACAACCCACCACACCTTTGCCCTATAGAAATGCAACTCCAATGCTTTTGGAGGGTGGCACCTGACTTTAGAATAATCACCTTTAGAGAAAAGTAAGTTTCTTAAAGTGTTGACAGCCCTTCGGGCCAGAAGATGATGTAACTCACCTAAAGTATGATAAGTTTGAAAGCCTGGCTCAGGGACTGCTGTCCCTGCCTGACTCCACCCCTTCTCCCATTATCCTCTATGCATAACTTAAGGTATAAAAACTGCTGCTGCTAAGTCGCTACAGTTGTGTCCGACTCTGTGCGATCCCATAGACGGCTGTCCCTGGGATTCTCCAGGCAAGAATACTGGAGTGGGTTGCCATTTCCTTCTCCAATGCATGAAAGTGAAAAGTGAAAGTGAAGTCGCTCAGTCGTGTCCGACTCTTAGCGACCCCATGGACTGGAGCTTACCACGCTCCTCCGTCCATGGGATTTTCCAGGCAAGAGTACTGGGGTGGGGTGCCATTGCCTTCCCTGGTATAAAAACTGCTTTGAAAAATAAAGTGCGGGGCCTTGTTCACCAAAACTTGGTCTCCCCATGTCATGTCGTTCTTTCTCTTACCTTCTGGCTGAATTATTCAGCCTCCTCTCTCCACAAAATGTTCTCACTGAGCTATCCTTATTTCATCCGCTTTTCTTCACTGAATTTCCTCACTGAGCTATCTTCATTTTCACCACTCTTTATATCTTTAATTAATATTTTAATAAGCTGTTGTTTCCTGATTGCCTATGCCGCCTCCCCTTCGAAATCCCTGGATCCACCGGGGCTGGACACTGGCACTCTAGGTTTGTCCATCTCATCAGAACTGACTCAAATGTGTTCCTTTTTATGATTAAGCAATATTCCATTGCATATATGCACCACAGCTGCTTCATCCATTCATTTGTCAATGGACATCTAAGTTGCTTCCATGTTCTAGCTATTGTAAATAGTGCTGCAATGAACGTTGGGGTACATGTGTCTTTTTCAATTTTGGTTTCCTGAGGGTATATGCCTAGTAGTGGGATTGCTGGGTCATATGGTGGTTTTATTTCTATTTTTTTAAGGGATCTCCATACCATCCTCTATAGTGGCTGTAACAATTTACATTCCCGTCAGCAATGCAAGAGGGTTCCCTTTTCTCCACACCCTCTCCAGCATTTATTGTTTGTAGACTTTTTGATGATGCCCACTGACTGGTGTGAGGTGGTATCTCATCATAGTTTCAATTTTCATTTCTCTAATGAGCAATGTTGAGCAACTTTTCATGTGTTTGTCAGCCATCTGTATTTCTTCTTTGGAGAAATGTCTGTTGAGGTCTTTTTCCCATTTTTTGATTGGGTTGTTTGTTTTTCTGGTATTGAGTTATATGAGCTGCTTGTATATTTTGGAGATTAATTGTCAGTTGTTTCCTTGTTATTATTTTTTCCCATTCTTTTCACCTGTTTATAGTTTCCTTCACTGTGCAAAAGCTTTTAAGCTTAATTAGGTCCCACTTGTTTACGTTTGTTTTTATTTCCATTACTCTAGGAGGTAGGTCATAGAGGATCTTGTTTTGATTTATATCATCGAGTGTTCTGCCTGTGTTTTCCTCTGAGAGTTTTATAGTTTCTGGTCTTACGTTTAGGTCTTTCATCCATTTTGAGTTTATCTTTGTGTATGGCATTAGGAAGTGTTCTAATTTGATTCTTTTACATGTAGCTGTCCAGTTTTCCCAGCAACACTTACTGAAGAGGCTATCTTTGCCCCATTGTATATTCTTGCCTCCTTTGTCAAAAATAAGGTACCTATAGGTGCATGGGTTATCTCTGGGCTCTCTATCTTGTTCCATTGGTCTATATTTCTGTTTTTGTGGCAGCATTATTTACAATAAGAAATCTCCACTGAGTGAAAAGTAATTTCCCTGAGATCATATTATTTCAAAGATCAAGTCTGGGACTAGCCTGTTTATATGTGAGGAAGAAGGGCAATGATTTTCTAGATTACAATCCCTCCTTTCATTATTAGTAGACAAATTAACTAGTGTGTTTTTTAAGAATATAAATTTGATACCATATATTAACACATATATAGAGAGAGAATCTAGAAAAATGGTACTGATGGATCTATCTGTAGGGCAGCAGTAGAGATGAAGACACAGAAAACAGACTTGTGAACACAGCAGGGGGAAGGAGAGGGTGGGAAAGTTGAACGAGTAGCACTGAAACATATGCATTACCATGTGTAAAACAGCTAGTGGAAATTTGCTGTGTAACTGAGGTTACCAGTATTCTTGCGTGGAAAATTCCATGGACTGTATAGTCCATGGGGTCGAAAAGAGTTGGACAAGACTGAGTGACTTTCACTTTCAAGGAGCTCAACTCAGTATTCTGTAACAACCTCGAGGGGCAGGAAGGAGGTTCAAGAGGGAGGGTATATAAAGGATATATGCATACCTATGGCTGATTGGCCTGGAGAATTCCATGGACTATAGTCCATGGGATCACAAAGAGCTGGACACAACCGAGCAACTTTTTTGGGCTTCCCTGGTGGCTCAGACGGTAAAGCATCTGCCTGCAATGTGGGAGACCCAGGTTCGATTCCTGGGTCAGGAAGATCCTCTGGAGAAGGAAATAGCAACCCACTGCAGTACTCTTGCCTGGAAAATCCCATGGACGGAGGAGCCTGATAGGCTACAGTCCATGGGGTCGCAAAGAGAGACATGACTGAGCGACTTCACTTCACTATGGCTGATTCATGGTGATGCATGGCAGAAACCAACAGAACACTGTAAAGCAATTAACCTCCAATTTAAAATAAAGAAAATTTTAAAAAAGAATATAAATTTAAAAAGAATATTTGATTTTCTATTCTGCACTTCTCACAAACTCCGTGTCTAAAATTTAGTTACAGATACAGACATTTTGTGTGCTACATATATACTTCTATATCAAAATGCTAAGCAAAGAAACTTATATCAAGCTTTCAGCTCATGTTTTAAAGGAAATAATGTTCTCAAGACATAGTCAGATTTACAACAATTAACATTACAGTTTAAAAAATCTGCCTGCAATACAGGAGACCCAGGTTAGATCCCTGGGTTGGAAGATCCTCTGGAGAAGGGAGTGGCAACCCACTCCAGTATTCTTGCTTGGAGAATTCCCTGGACAGAGGAGCCTGGCAGGCTACAGTCCACGGAGTTATAAAGAGTTAGACACGACTGAGCTACTAACAGTTACTAAGATTCTATAATACATACTACACTCTAAAATAAAATTTCAAGAAATGATTGGAAAAGTAAAACTAATAATAAATTCATGATAAATTATTCAAAATAATTTAAAATATGAAAAAAATTAACAATGTGAATTTAATTATTTTAAAAGGGCACGCAGAATACTAAACCTAAAACATTTTTAAGTGGCTCTTGAGTATTAGTATCATATCTATGCAAACATATAAGCTTTTAAAATAAATACCAAACATTTCAGCCAAATATTATTAAACGATTTTAACTTCTGCTCTATCTAGTCATTAAGATACTGCTAAGTGCCCTCTACTACCAACAAAATCAGCTAATTTTTTTTTTTAACTTAAAAACTCTTGATACATGCTTTTGGCTCTTAAAGGACATTTAACACAAAAACATCTCCTTTCCAACACTGGACACTGCCACAATGATCTATTCCTGTTTCTGTAGTAAAGACGGCTAAACATTATGAAACTACGACTGGTGTAAATAATACTGAAATGCTGATGTTCTACAAAGAATCCCCAACACTCTGTTACCGTAACTGCCACTGTTTTTATTTTTTTTTAACAGTAGGTTCCTGAGTCCTCTCCCAAGTCTACCAGCAATCAAATCTGTTAAAAATCTGACACCACCTGCACATTTGTCAGCTCACCAACTATTAAGTCAAATACCTTTAACTGTAAGCAAATAACATTTATTTCAACATATTGTCTTTCAGTTCAGTTGCTCAGTCGTGTCCAATGCTTTGCAACTCCATGAATTGCAGCACACCAGGCCTCCCTGTCCATCACCAACTCCCGGAGTTCACTCAAACTCACGTCCATTGAGTCGGTGATGCCATTCAGCCATCTCATCCTCTGTCATCCCCTTCTCCTCCTGCCCCCAATCCCTCCCAGCATCAGAGTCTTTTCCAGTGAGTCAACTTTTCGCATGAGGTGGCCAAAATACTGGAGTTTCAGCTTTGCATTATTCCTTCCAAAGAACACCCAGGACTGATCTCCTTTAGAATGGACTGGTTGGATCTCCTTGCAGTCCAAGGGACTCTCAAGAGTCTTCTCTAACACCACAGTTCAAAAGCATCAATTCTTTGGCACTCAGCTTTCTTCACAGTCCAACTCTCACATCCATACATGACCACTGGAAAAACTATAGCCTTGACTAGATGGACCTTTGTTGGCAAAGTAATGTCCCTGCTTTTGAATATGCTATATGCTGCTGCTGCTACTAAGTCACTTCAGTCGTGTCCAACTCTGTGTGACCCCACAGACGGCAGCCGACCAGGCTCCTCCGTCCCTGGGATTCTCCAGGCAAGAACACTGGAATGGGTTGCCATTTCCTTCTCCAATGCATGAAAGTGAAAAGTAAAAGTGAAGTCACTCAGTCCTGTCCAACCCTCAGCGACCCCATGGACTGCAGCCCACCAGGCTCCTCTGCCCATGGGATTTTCCAGGCAAGAGTACTGGAGTGGGGTGCCATTGCCTTCTCAGGAATATGCTATCTAGGTCAGTCATAATTTTCCTTCCAAGGAGTAAGTGTCTTTTAATTTCATGGCTGCAATCACCATCTGCAGTGATTTTGGAGCCCAGAAAAATAAAGTCTGACAGTGTTTCCCCATCTATTTCCCATGAAGTGATGAGACCAGATGCCATGATCTTCGTTTTCTGAATGTTGAGCTTTAAGTCAATTTTTTTCACTCTCCTCTTTCACTTTCACCAAGAGGCTTTTTAGTTCCTCTTCACTTTCTGCCATAAGGGTGGTATCATCAGCATATCTGAGTTTATTGATATTTCTCCTGGCAATCTTGATTCTAGCTTGTGTTTCTTCCAGCCCAGTGTTTCTCATGATGTACTCTGCATATAAGTTAAATAAGCAGGGTGACAATATACAGTCTTGACGTACCCCTTTTCCTATTTGGAACCAGTCTGCTGTTCCTAACTGTTGCTTCCTGACCTGCATAGAGGTATCTCAAGAGGTAGGTCAGGTGGTCTGGTATTCCCATCTCTTTCACAGTTTTCCACAGTTTATTGTGATCCATACAGTCAAAGGCTTTGGCATAGTCAATAAAGCAGAAGTAGATGTTTTTCTGGAACTCTCTTGCTTTTTCCATGATCCATCAGACATTGGCAATTTGATCTCTAGTTCCTCTGCCTTTTCTAAAACCAGCTTGAACATCTGGAAGTTCACGGTTCACGTACTGCTGAAGCCTGGCTTGGAGAACTTTGAGCATTATTCTACTAGCATGTGAGATGAGTGCAATTGTGCGGTAGTTTGAACATTCTTTGGCATTGCCTTTCTTTGGAATTGGAATGAAAACTGACCTTTTCCAGTCCTGTGGCCACTGCTGAGTTTTCCAAATTTGCTGGCATATTGAGTGCAGCACTTTCACAGAATCATCTTTCAGGATTTGGAATAGCTCAACTGGAATCCCATCACCTCCACTAGCTTTGTTCGTAGTGATGCTTTCTAAGGAGCATTAGACTTCACATTCCATATTGTCTTTAGATTATTTCCAAATGAAACAGAGGAATAATATCCTAGAGAGTAAATAAGATATTTTTGTGGGGAAATAAAGTATACGTTTTTTAATTTAAATCTTGTAATTGCCTTTCATTATATAATTACCACTTTGAAAACTCCATGTAGCACCAAACCACAGTCCTAATGAGACAGATTTGGTGGGGTGGGAGCTAGGTTCATTTCATTTTTCTACAGCAGCCTGCTATAAGGAGATACTTCTTTCACTCTAGTACTTAACTGAAACTTTACTCATCAAAACCTCCAACACTCCTTAACCATGAGAAACATGCTTGTTATCTACTGTGGTAAGTGTTTGTGTGATTTAGCTTTCATATGCATCTATATTCTAGGCCTTCTTTGACTTTTGAGCCCCTAAATTTAAACATCTAATGCACTTGCACGCACACACATAGACACTAGCTCAATCTAGCTAGTCAAACATCTTTTCGTCGTAACATCTGTCAAATTAATCATAACGAAAATGATTTAGATTTGGTACTATTGGTATTTACTGCTTTTCTAGGCTTGTTTAAAACCAGTGGATTTGTTGATCTGTTTTGTTTTTGCTAGTTTCATGAATTTTAAGGCAGTAAAGGGGCAAGTTCAAGAAGAATTAGTGAGACCCTCAAGTCTGATTCTTCATATCATCCTACAGTCTATCTGCAGAGTCAGGAAACATAAGAAATTGCCTTTTTAAGTACGTCAGTTATATATAACCATCCTATGATTCTTTACTGCATGAATTTTAATTTGTTTGGTTTTTTCATTTTTTATTGTAGTTGATGAACAATATTATATAAGTTTCGCATGTACAACATGGTGATTCACAATTTTTAAAGGTTATACAATTATTATAAAACATTGGCTATATTCCCTGCACTATACATTAATCCTTGTAGCATATTTATTTAATACATAGTACAAACTACTATGTATTATCTTAATCCCCTATCCCCATCTTGCCCTTCCAGTTTCCTCTCCCTGTTGGGAGGCACTAGCTTCCCTCTGATTAGTGACTTTGCAAACACATTGCATAATACTCATTTAAAAATAAATTTACTTAAGGTTTATCTAAAATTTTGTTGCTTTGGTACTTAAGCAACCATCATGAGTTAACAGGTTGTTCTCAGCCCTCTTTCCATTTCCAACTAAAGTATTTTTCCTGATATATTTCTATAAGCTTTTCTTTAAATACATTCTCTCTGTGTACCTCTCTTTATCTCTTCTGCTATAAACTCAGCACTACAAGAAAGTCTCTGGGGTCACTGGAAATGACCTCAAATGCGTAAACAGAAACATGAAGGACTAGTATCGTTTTAGATAAAGTGTTAGGGAGATGTATACTAAAGAAGTATACACAGTAGCTTTTTGCATTAAAAAAATTCAGGAAAAAATTTTAAAGTCATTATATTGTTGAAACAATAAAGATGATGAGTGATACCACAGTATCTCTGACACTTTCACAGAAGGATGAAAGAAAGAGTCTGGTAAAACATAAAACACCTTCTTGCCTTAAAAAACAACCACCCTCAGTAACTGGGGAAATAGTATTTGACATGGAAATTGGCTCTGCCCTTAAAGTGTTTTGCCCTGTGAACCCTTCGTTAGATGAAGGCACACTCCTCTATGATGTCACAGCCATCACTACATCCACCTCCCAATGGGACTTTTGGTGGAGACCAATCACCAAAGCCTGGTTGATTCCTTTCTCTTTCTCATGCTGTGTGACAAGCCAAGTTCCAAGATTCCTGTTGACTTAAAAGGGGATGTGCTCCAAGATGAGCACCACAGGGGAAAAATCAGTGCTAAAAAAGTTCCCAAAGGAAGACAAACTCTTCAAAGTATCATAAACTTACATTTCTTGCAAACAGTTAATCGAAAAAGTTAAAATGTTGCTTTACCTAAAGTTCACAATTTTGAAAGATTATCATTTTTTATTTTTGAATCCACAGGCATAGTTTATTGCACTTTTCCATAAAGTATCAGCCAGGCTCAGGGCAACTTAAACGAGATTCAGTCTCTAATAATGTACAGTTTTCTCCACCACTTCACTGAAAGAAGTTGAATGTGCTCTTGACAAATCATGTTTGAGCAATGCAGATATTTTTGAGGCACTGCTTGGGGAAAACATACACACACACACAGAAAGAATTTTATATAAAGAATATTAAATATATCAATCTAAATATCTAATGGGAATGTAATCTCAACTAGAAGCTGTAGTGAATTTGCTTTGTGAATTTAAAATTAGTGAATTAAAAAATAAATTATCAAAAGCCACCAGCCTTTATTTATTTCCTACTGTTATCTATTCACACACACTTGTTCATAAACACAGATACATACACATACACACTCATATCATTCTTTTCCAACATGTTTGGTTGTCACTGTAGTATAATTGACCACTGTTTTAACAGCTAGAAGAACTTAGACTAAACTTAGCTTAGTTTAATCGCTAAGTCGTGTAAAACTCTATGCAACTCCATGGACTGTAGCCTGCCAGACTCCTCTGTCCATGGGATTCTCTGGGCAAGAATACTGGAGTGGGTTGCCATTTCCTTCTCCAGGGTATTTTTCCCAACCCAGGAATCAAACCTGTGTCTCCTGTCAATATATGTGCGTGTGTCTGTGTTTGTGAACAAGTATGTGTGAAGGTGCATATATCAGTGTGTGTGTGATTTATTTACTCCTATTTTCCTTTATTGGGAAAAAGAGATGTTCTTCATATATCCTTTCTGACAGTCTACCAACAATCATTTTCCAACTGAAGCTATCTGAACTAAAGTGTGAACTGATATAGAACAAAATACACACGAGATATTAGAATTCCTACATACTCTTTTTTGTTTTTTATCATTTAGTTAGCTGGCTGTGCCAAGTCTCAGTTGCTGCACATGGGGTCTCTGATCTTCACAGTGGCATGCAGGATCTTTTAGTTGGAGGCATGCAAATTCTGAGTTGCAGCATATGGGATCTAGTTCCCTGACCATGGGTTGAACCCAGGTCCTAAGAATTCTTAACATACTCTTGAGACTAAGTTCAGGCATGAAGTATATAAAATGACATAAAATCAATATTGCATAAAATATTTTATAATTAGACTATCAAAGCAGTTAAATCTGGATAGCCAAGAACCAATTTTTGTTTTCTGGAAAACAGAAATGACAAGGAGTTATCAATCTGGATGTGGGCTAAATCCTATTGTATATGTTAAACTGATTTTTTTAAGTTCAGTAATTTCAAGGGCCTCAGAAAATACAATCAGCAAGACTGAGCGGGGAAAAAGATTTTTTAGCTGAAGAAAAAGCTAAAGGCTATCTTTTATAAAAGAATTTCTAGCTAATGGCAGATCATTTGGCTCATCAAATACAGGAAAGGATGCCAGCCAGCAGCAGTAGTCTGGTGTTTAGACTTTCAAAGGTATCAGCGCTTACTATTTTTTGAATGGCATATTTTTGATTCAGTTTTAATTTGGTTCCAGTCCTATCTGTATAACTACAGGACCTTGAGTAATACAACCAGTAATCCAACCAATTTTTCTGGATCTTGAATCATTTAATAAACATAAGAGAGAAGTAGATTCAATGACACACAAAATGTTTTCCAGCTTAAAATCTTGTATGACTCTATGGCATTCTTATGAGATATATTAATAAATTACCATGAACAATTATTGAATTCCTTTCTCTAGAAATTAAAAATGAGTAAAAATAATCAAGTGTCTTCCTGCTAACTAGGCTATTTTTCTCCCCCAGCAGAAGAATAGATAAATCTTGGCAATTCCTTGTGATTCTATACCATCCAAAGTAATCCTACTCAGTGATATTCAGTGTGTACTTTGAACCTGAGGACTCAAAACTTCCTCCAGGTCTAGAAAACTCTCTGCTGTCACCCCTTTGAATATTGCATCTGCCTCATTTGCTGCACCCTAAACTTCTGGAACTCCTATTAGATGTAGGATAGTGCTGTTGCTATGCTCTTGGCTCAAGTTCCTGTGACTGGTGCAGATTCAGGCCACATGCAAGGCAGGCTTCAGCTTCTGCTTCCACTCAACCAACCTCTTTTCTCACTCAACAACCAGGATAAGATATTCACTTCCAGGTCACCTTTCAAATCTAATGAATGGGCAGAGATTTTCTGGTACCCATATGGAACAGGAAAACCCCATTCCAGCTTTGGACTTTATACTGAAAACTTAGGTCGATCTTTCTTTTGTGTTTATAAACTTTGGAGTTAAAAAAATCTCAGCACCTAAGGGATATATTAGGTCTAGATAACTCTGAAAGCCACTGTAGCTTCTATTCTTTCTAACTGCTATGTCTCTGGGTCCTTTCTTGTTTCTGTCACCTGAAGATATTCCCCAGTTTGCTTGAGAGCCCAACTATGTACTTTAAAGTTGTTTCTGTCATATTTTATCCTGCATTTATTATGTTTGGAATGACATCAGGTTTTGCCAGCTTAATTTACCCTCTACCTACTGCTATATCTGCATTCTGAACAGACAATAAGGTGCCGCATCCCTGGTGGTCCCTCAGGCACATTAAGACATTCAATTGCAATGTCAGTTTTACTTACTATGCTGCTGTTAGTCATCAGTAACCCATGTATCTAGAAGAGTCACTACCTGAAATAAATAGCTTTCTTTCATGAAAGACAGGAGGCCATGGTAAAACTGATTTTAATATTAGAAGAGTTCAATTAGGGAAACAAGTTCACAATGTTGATGAAACAATCTCTTGCAAAGGAAACAAAAGGGCAGGATAAAGCCAAATGCAATTTAAGAAATATGACAAAAAGTTGAGTTTTAGTCACTAAGATATAAGAGTATATCCGTACAGAATGATTTCTGGGTATAATAATAACTATTCTTATGAGAAAATCTCTCCTTTGGGCTAGTTTTCAAAACTTTTTAATTAGGAATCATACTGATACACTATAATCTTTGGATAGAAGCTTGATTAAAAAGGAGAAAACAGGAAAGCGTGTTAGACTAAAACATTGTGTTTCCACCTTCTCCCCAAAGGAGTCATTAGCAAGGATTTGAGAAGGCTTAGCAGTACTAAAATTTCAATGTATACTTGAAAAGGAGCTAGATGCTAAGGATGAAGCTGTAGAGGGCAAGAACTGTTGTCCTGAACCAAAAGAAAGAAGAATGGGATCACTGGAGTGTTAAAAGAGAACTATCCTGGCAACTTTACAGCTTTTGCTTAGAAATGACAAAGAACATGAAACAAAAAACATGGGGGAGGGGATAAATGGATGTTCTTGGTGTCTTGGGATTCTCTTAGCCAGAGAGAAAATTAACACTTCATATTTGGAGCTAGAAGCATAAACACAGGTATCAGGAGACTATGAAGTTTGCCATAAAGCAAGAAAGAAAACTGGCAGTGTGCAGGAAAGGACAAATGACTCATGTTGCTGAGGTATAATTGGAGGGGCATTGGGCTGTTTGCCTTGGCTTTGTCAAGCCATTCTCACTGGAAATATCTCTGGAATTCAGTTCCCATGAGTTAAGAAAAAGAGTAAGTGCTACAGTGAATCTGTCTCAAGTGAAAAAAATATTTTTTCAAATTTTTCTCAGCACTCCAGAAGAAAATTAATACATAAAGGAACACAAATTATTCTTTTTTAAATATAGTTTGCTGAATAAAAGTGAATGGCATTACAAAAATTATCCCAGGGACTGAAGCTATAAGAATGAGTTCCTGGTTTTTTAACTATAATAAATGTTATCTAAGTCTAAGAAGGCTGATTCAACCATAATAGCAGCCCTTTGCATGTGTATAACACATCATAAAACACTGTCACATGTCTAATTTAACTTTCCTAGGAATCTTGCAATATAGGGAAAGTGGTGATTACCTTGACTCTTTTGCTTTTTTGTATAGCATGATCCAAGGAAGTTAAATCACTTGTCCTGGTTGCATGTTAGTGCACACAAATGCACAGATATGCATACACAACACAAACAGCAAGGTCGGTGTGATGCCCGCTCATCCCACTTTTATCCCAGGATCTTTGCACTCCCCTACAGAGTCTCCTCCTCTCCTGAATGCATCTGTGTATTAGTTTTATATGTCTTTGGATATTTTCAGATGGGGCTTTTTAGATTTCAGTCATTCGTGGATGTTTGCATGATAGGGAGGAAATACACTAAATCTGCAGAAAATCCTCCTTAAGGCAATTTGTACCTTAATGTGGATTTTTAAAAGCATTATTAATATTCTAAAGGATAATAACATATAGCCCAGTCCAGCTGTCCCTTTGGCAACACCAGATACACACATTGGTCAAGCACCAGAACAGACTTGGACCCTTTCAGACTCCCTTAGGAAGACCCCATCACTGCTAAATGCTGCTCTCCTGATCTACACACTCTAAGAATACAATGTGTTTCTGTGAGGCCTTCTACATTTACTGGCTCTACTGATGAGGCCCAGGAGAGCAATTTAAGCTATTTGTACCCCAGGTGCTCATTCACACAATGGATAGAATAGTATCTACTGCACCATGTTCACAAGGATTAACTAAATCAAGATAATGCACATGATGCACCCAGCAGTGTCCATGGTTTAAGTAGTCCATGAATATCGCCCTCCCCTAAGAATAAATCACTTTTCACTGGCAATTTATTGAGGACATCAGTGCCAGTCACTGTTTCTGAAACTTTCAAAACGCTGTGAAGATGTGGTACATGGCTTCCACTATTTTGACAAGACATACTAAGATCTATGGGCTGATTAACTGATTTTCTAGAAGTTTAAAGAAAATTTACATGTCACAGGATACCGAGAGGGAATTCCCATGGATATATTCAAAGCACACTAATAACTTATGATTCCATTTATGTGCAGATGGCACCCATATTTGCATTTCCCTCTTCCCTGAATTCCACTTCTGCATCTACTGCCTACTAGAATCCTTACATGTGTGTCCAACAGATCCCTCAAACTTAACATATCCTAAACTGAGTTCCTGATACAATGCCCAAACCTCCTTTTTCTGAAATATTCCCTGTCTCATAAATGGCAACTCCATTCACCCAAGGTCATTCAAGGCAGAACTCCTGAAGCCATCCTGATCTGCCCACCCTCTCCCCCATCTCTGTCTGTCTGTCTCCTTCTCTTGTCTCTCTATATCTCCCACAAGCTATTCTCAGTAAATTAAACTCTGGTACTACTCTGGTCCCACTCATCATTTACCAACTGTACTGTTGTAGCCTCCCAACTGGTCCCTGCTTCCATTCCTGCCCCTCAGCTGTTCATTCTCAATTCAGCAGCCCAGAATGATCCTTTCGAAAGGAAGAAATTAGATGGTGTTGCTCATTCATTCTGGGGAAGGTAGTGGCACCCCACCCCAGTTCATTCATTCAAAACCCTCCAAAAGATTTCCTTACATTGAAGTCCTTACAAAAGCCCATGAAACTGTACAGTATCTGCTCTGTCTTTCCTTCATTTTCCTAACCTCTCTCCACTATCTGGGGCCCAGACACACTGTGGCCCCTCCCTGTGACTCTAATACAGAGGCAGGCTCCTATATGTTTACTGTTGCTTCTGCCTGGAAAGCTCTTCCTATTTACAGATGCAGAGCTTGCACCCTCATCTCCTTCAAGCTTTTATTCAAAAGTCATCTTCTCAGGGAAAGCCTTCCTCCTCACACCCCACCTTCAGATGTTCCTTATTCCCCTTCCCTGCCTTTTCTTTTCCTTAGTTTTATTTTTCTCATCTAATATATTTTTATTTACATATTTTCTGACTCCCTCATCTTGGCTATAATCTCCATAAGGCTGCAAAGTTTCTGGTGTATTAGATGAGTAAATGATTAAATCAGTGAATAAAACAGTAGAATCTTCTCTAAATAAAACTAGTTCCGAAAGCAGAACCAGAGTGACCAAGTGATAACAAAAAACTAAAGCATATATTAAATGTGCCTACTTATCTTCACTTAAATTTGTGCATGAGAATGTCTCAATATATGTATATGTGTGTGTATACTGTGAAGATTCTTATGAATAAGTGTTAATATTTATTAACACTTATTACTCTGATTAATACTCTGATCTGGCCCCCCAAAATCTTTGTGTGTGTGTGTATATAAAGTATTGTAAATTGTTTCCCAAAGATTAGAAACAGTGGCACCAATGTAACTCATAAACAGTACTGCTATAATGTGCCTTCCTCAAATACAAGTTGATTTTACTCTTTAGAAATCACTAACAAGCTTGGGTAAGCTTTTGTAGATAGCTGGTATTCTGAAGGAAAGTGAACACAACAGGGATATGTAAATTGATAGGGCAGATGAATTTTTTTAAGCATGAATGTGGACCACATGTTTGGTCAGCAAAGTGCTAATGACCAGGGGAATTTAAAATGTTGTTTGTACAGGAAATACAAGATAGAAAATATGTCTGTTTATAGACTGCTATGTTCTCAGCTAATTGAGAACTGTGTTCTAAGATAAACACATGATAATTGTTGAGCGAATACAGAAGAAAGATATTCTATAACTGTTCCAGGTCCTCAAAAAGAACCAACCCATTTTTTTCCCTCAAAACTGTATCTATTCAATATATTTTAAGTGTTAAGGAACTCAAAAACTTATCTTCAAAATATATAATTGGCAATAGCTATCCAAGAAATATTTCCATCTAAATATTTTTGTGTTACCTATTGAGCAACTAAACTGCAGCTCAGAAATCACAAACTGATAAATTTAAGTCTCCACCCACCCCGTTTTCTATCATTTATATAAGGCGATGGCACCCCACTCTAGTAGTCTTGCCTAGAAAATCCCAGGGACGGAGGAGACTGGTCGGCTGCCAGCCATGGGGTCGCACAGAGTTGGACACGACTGATGCGACTTAGCAGCAGCAGCAACACGTAATAAACAGAAAATGGTCAAGATGAGATCAAAAAAAAAAAAGAAAACCTAATAGCTGATTGAGTAATGCATTTACTAGGTGCCAGGTAATTCACTCACGCATGGTGGAAAATGGTGCAGTTTTGTAAGCACAAGAGCAAAGCAAAAACGTAAGATGCTGCTGAACTACTTTCTGGGGGCTGTTTTTTTAACTTTGCTTTAAGACATATATATCAAAAGCAATTCATGATTGTGAGTCCAAGCTCCAGAAATCATCCTCAGGGATTTGAGGTCTGCTCTCCCACTTAATAGCTCTATGACCTTCATGCCTCAGTCTCTCCTGTAAAATGTACATAAGAGTATCATTTCCCAGAGTTGTGAAAATTAAATGGGACAATGTAGATAAAGTACTTAACAAAGTATCTATAATTAAGAGGCATGGAGTAAATATTAGCTACTTTTTAATAACAGTAGCATTTAAGTTCTGAGTTCCTGAAACACATCTATCTGTCTAGAAAGGGTCTCCCTTGTCTCTCTTTCCATCACAACAAAACTAAAGTTCTTATTTTACACTCTTTGACATAAATCATAGCAACAATTTTGAATCCATCTCCTAAAGCAAAAGAAACAAAAGTAAAAATAAACAAATGGGCTCTAATTAAACTTAAAAGCTTATGCATAACAAAGAAAATCCTTGACAAAATGAAAAGACCTTCGTCCCAACTTCCAAAATACATACTGGCTCCCTCCACGCCTTGTAATGGCCCTTAATCTCTGAACTCCATCCCATACATTGACCTCAACACACACACACACAAATACACCCTTCTACAACTTACCAGACCCTTTCCTTTCTACTGTCACATTCCCATTCCCATCTTTCCCAGCTGCTTCCCTCTCTTTGTTCCTTACGCTCATTTGCCTTTCCAACCACCACCAAGTGTGATGTGCCTCTACTGACAGCCGGCTCTGTGCCACAAACAGGTGGTCTGCCACAAAGTCACTGCCCCAAGGCACCTCACCACTAGGAGATTTTAGCTCTGGAGAACACAAAGTGTTCACAGAAACACAAAGGAGAAAAGAGGACATCTCCTGAAAGATATTTCAAGGCAGATGTCTTCAAAATACTCCTTTCAGAAGTCATCATAAGCATGCGTGTATGTGTGTGTGTATGATAGATGGACTAATGAATTCATGAGTCTTCCACTACCAAAACATAACAGGACAACTAGAAATTAGTCTGAACATCGCAGAATGCATTTTAAAATGGTAATCTAACCAGAAAGGATAGAAAGTAAATTAGAATAAAAATTTATAACTTCATTTTTATAACAAAGAAAACTACTACAATTAGATGATAGAAAAACTTCTGAACGCGGCTGTGAAAATGAGGCAAAATCAGCAATAATATAAAATTTCTAAAGTCATAATACCCTAAACCAGTGAAGAAAATGGGGTAAGGCTAAGAAAAAGTGTGGTATTATCAGGTAGGTTAGAGACAGAAACACAGAGAGCCAGTGGCAGAAGTCAGCCAGTGATGGCAACAATAAGACAATCTGAAGACTGAGCGACGCTGCAGCTGCCTTATGCAGGATACTCTTTCCCTCTCTCCCTCTCCTTCTGCTTGCGTCTTTTTTATTCCCTCCCCATTCTCTTTTCTGTTATGTCTGTCTCTCTCCCTGCTCCTTCTCTTTCCTCTGTCTTTGCTTCATTCACTCTTCCCACTCTGTTTTTCCTCCATCACAGTTCAGTTCAGTTCAGTGGCTCAGTTGTGTCCGACCCTTTGCGACCCCATGGACTGCAGCACACCAGGCCTCCCTATCCATCACCATCTCCCAGAGTTCACTCAGACTCATGTCCATCGAGTCAGTGATGCCATCCATCCATCTCATCCTCTGTCGTCCCCTTCTCCTCCCGCCTCCAATCTTTCCCAGCATCAGAGTCTTTTCCAATGAGTCACTCTTCGCATGAGGTGGCCAAAGTATTGGAGTTTCAGCTTCAACATCAGTCCTTCCAATGAACACCCAGGACTGATCTCTTTTAGGATGGACTGGTTGGATCTCCTTGCAGTCCAAGGGACTCTCAAGAGTCTTCTCCAACACCACAGTTCAAAAGCATCAATTCTTCGGCACTCAGCTTTCTTTATAGTCCAACTCTCACATCCATACATGACCACTGGAAAAACCATAGCCTTGACTAGATGGACCTTTGTTGGCAAAGTAATGTCTCTGCTTTTTAATATGTTATCTAGGTTGGTCATAACTTTCCTTCCAAGGAGTAAGCATCTTTTAATTTCATGGCTGCAATCACCATCTGCAGTGATTTTGGAGCCCAGAAAAAGAAAGTCTGACACTGTTTCCCCATCTATTTCCCATGAAGTGATGGGACCAGATGCCATGATCTTCGTTTTCTGAATGTTGAGCTTTAAGTCAACATTTTCATTCTCCTCTTTCATCAAGAGGCTCTTTAGTTCCTCTTCACTTTTTCCCATAAGGGTGGTGTCATCCGCATATCTGAGGTTATTGATATTTCTCCTGGCAATCTTGATTCCAGCTTGTGCTTCCTCCAGCCCAGCCTTTCTCATGATCTTAAAACTATATGATGATGCTGATACTGATGATATTAATGATGGTAACAGCAACATTGCCCTATATTTTGTATCACTTTACGAATTACAAAACATTTCCACATAATGATTTGTCACCCTCTCAAGTAAGTAAAGCCAGTATTTTAATCCCTAGTGAATACACAGATAAAGGATTAAAAAAAGTTCACATTACTGGTTATCTAGGTTAGGAGTTTTCATAGACAATACCTCTTTTTTTTGTTGTTATCAAAATAACCTTATGGCTACAAGCCCACTTGAGTACACTGGCTATCCCTAGGCTGTTGTTCCATCTCCAGTTCTAACTGTTGCTTCCTGGCCTGCATACAGATTTCTCAGGTGCAGGTCAGGTGGTCTGGGATTCCCATTTCTTTAAGAATTTTCCACAGTTTGTTGTGATCCACACAGTCAAAAGCTTTGGCATAGTCAATAAAGCAGAAGTAGATGTTTTCTGGAACTCTCTTGCTTTTTCAATGATCCAGTGGATGTTGGCAATTTGATCTCTGGTTTCTCTGCCTTTTCTAAATACAGCTTGAACATGTGGAAGTTCATGGTTCACGTACTGTTGAAGCCTGCCTTGGAGAATTTTGAGCATTACTTCACTAGCATGTGAGATGAGTGCAATTGTGTGGTAGTCTGAACATTCTTTGGCATTGCTTTTCTTTGGGATTGGAATGAAAACTGACCTTTTCCAGTCCTGTGGCCACTGTTGAGTTTTCCAAATTTGCTAGCATACTCAGTGCTGCACTTTCACAGCATCATCTTTCAGGATTTGAAATAGCTCAACTGGAATTCCATCACCTCCACTACTTTGTTCATAGGGATGCTTCCTAAGGTCCACTTGACTTCACATTCCAGATGTCTGGCTCTAGGTGAGTGATCACACCATCGTGATTATCTGGGTCATGAAGATCTCTTTTGTACAGTTCTTCTGTGTATTCTTCCACCTCTTCTTAATATCTTCTGCTTCTGTTAGGTCTATACTATTTCTGTCCTTTATTGTGCCCATCTTTGCATGACATGTTCCCTTGGTATCTCTAATTTTCTTGAAGAGATCTCTAGTCTTTCCCATTCTATTGTTTTCCCTTTTTTTCCAGCAAGATGTAAAATTAAGTTCTTGTTACCCCTTCCTGGTTCATATGCAATTTGTCTTCTTCCTCCATCCTTTCTTAATTCATTTTCTGAGTGCTTATAAAAGTGCCTCCTAAAAATGGAAGAAAATTGACCTTTCCAAATACTGGTAAAAACATTCAGAGAGCTCAATAAAACACCTACATACAAAATATATAAAAATCAATAGCATTCCTATATACTATGCTATACTATGCTAAGTCACTTCAGTCGTGTCCGACTCTGTGTGACCCCACAGACAGCAGCCCACCAGGCTTCCCCGTCCCCGGGATTCTCCAGGCAAGAACACTGGAGTGGGTTGCCATTTCCTTCTCCAATGCATGAAAGTGAAAAGAGAAAGTGAAGTCGCTCAGTCATGTCTGACTCTTAGCAACCCCAGGGACTGCAGCCTACCAGGCTCCTCCGTCCGTGAGATTTTTCAGGCAAGAGTACTGGAGTGGGGTGCCGTTGCCTATACTAAAAATGGTCAATTAGAAGATGTATTGTAAAAGATCACTTGCACTATAGAATAAAATACTTAAAAATTAGTGGTTAAAAAATGAGAATTAGTAGAAGGAAAATGTTCTATTCAAGGAATGGTAGTGAGGAAACTGATAGAACACAGAAAAACATTATATCAGTACCATACTTCCCAGACATGAAAGAAGTCCAACTGATTTGAGAATTAAATGCAAAAACAAAATGACTAAGAGAATATAAGAAAGTTTTCATAATCTGAGAGTTCAGGAATCTTTTTGTATGCATGACACTAAAGGACAAAATCATACAATACTGATTGCAGCTAACATTTACCAGCTTATACCAAATATATCTCACTATGTCATGTCACAATGTAAGTCTTCATTTTACATATAATGAAATGGGACTTAGAGATGTTAAGTAACTGTCACAGCACTGTATACAGTCCACCTTCATTATTCACAGATTTCATGTTTGTTAATTCACTCGCTCTCTAAAATTTACTTGTAACTCCAAAAGCAATACTTATGGTACTTTCACAGTCATTCATATGCAAAGACTGGCAAAAAATCTGAGTCACCTAACATGCACAGTCCCAGCTGAACAAGGCAAGTGTCTGACTTTTTAACTCCCATATTGTAAACAAGTATCCTTTTCAAGTTCTATTTAGCCTCATTTTCACATTTTTGTGCTTTTTGTTGGTGATTTTGCTGCTGAAAATGCACCCCCCCACCCCACCTCCCTACACACAGTGCTGGAGTGCTGTCTAGTGCTCCTAAGAGCAAGAAGGCTGTGATGCGTCTAACAGAGAAAATACATTTATGTGTGAATTATAGTGCTGCTGGCCATGAGTTCAATGTTAATGAATCAGCAATGGATATTCAATCAGATCAGATCAGATCAGTCGCTCAGTCGTGTCCGACTCTTTGCGACCCCATGAACCGCAGCACGCCAGGCCTCCCTGTCCATCACCAGCTCCCGGAGGTCACCCAGACTCGCATCCATCGATATTCAATAAGGTGTCTTTAAACAGAAACACATATAAAACAGGTATTGATCTGTTATGAAAATGTGACCAGAGGCTCACAGGAATCTACCTCTATATTTCTTCTAGGAACCACAGTTCAGTATTTAATTCAGTGTTCCCAGAGATGTTATAGAATAAAACCATCACATATAATGAGAATCAACTATTAAAACAAAGTAGCAGAGTCAGGACTACAATTCAGGTATGTCTGATTCCAGAGATCACAACACTAACAACTGTCATTCCTCTCTGAAAAGAGAAGACAACAGATTGGGTTGACTACATAAAAATCAAAAGATAAAGAACAAACTGGGGAAAAATACTTGTAACATTTATTACAAAGGATGACTAACATTAATAAAGACTTCTTCAAACCAATATGAAAAAGGAGAACTTTAAAATAGAAAAATGAATAAAGGATCTAACAGAGACACACAAAGGATCACATATACAATCAGTTATGAGACCAAAAAAAAGTCTTCTACCCTTCTAATAATCAAAGAAGCAAAAATAAAATAATTTAAGAATACTCTTTTTCAAACCGATAGTTTAGTGAATACTAAAAATAACTGTATCACTGAGTACTGAGGTGTGTGTGTGTGTGTGTGTGTGCGTGTGTGCAGATAGGTTGCTGGACAATGTGGAAACTAATATAATCTTTTTGGAGAACAATTTGACAGAAGGTATTAGTATTTTAGTGTTCTTAATATATTTTGAAACAAAAATATGTTTTAGTTATTTACACTGTGAGAATATTTTCACATCAGTGAGTGATAAACATGAATTAAAAAATGACTCTTGTAATTTTGTATTTATTATCCCAAACTTGAGTATAATATTAGAGGGAATTAAAAACAGCTGCTGTTGTTGTTCAGTCTCTGTTATGTACAAATCTGTGCAATCCCACTGACTATATAGCACGCCAGGCTTCCCTGTCCTTTACTATCTCCCTGAGTTTGCTCAAACTCACGTCCATTGAGTTGGTGATGCCATCCAACCATCTCACCCTCTGTCACCCCATTCTCCTTCTACCCTCTATTTTTCTCAGCATCAGGGTTCTTTTCCAATGAGTTAGCTCTTCACATCAGGTGGCCAAAGTATTAGAGTTTCCATTTCAGCGTCAGTCCTTCCAATGAACATTCATAGTTGATTTCCTTTAGGATTGACTGGTTTGATCTCCCTGCTGTCCAAGGGACTCTCAAGAGTCTTTTCCAGCTGACCCTTCTACAGTTGACCCTTGAACAACAAGGGGTTGGAGCACCTACTCCCTACGCAGTTGAAAATCCACACATAACTTTATACTTGGTCTGCTATATCCATGGTTCTGTATCTATAGATTCAACCAGCCTCAGAACACATGGTACAGCAATACATACTATACTTATTGAAAAAAATCCTCATATAAGTAACCCATGCAGTTCAAAGCCATGCTATATGTCAACATGTCAACTGTATGTTTGTATACATCCATACAATATAATACTATGTAGTCACTAAACAAAGATGAAGCTCTGCAATTATTGCATGATACTGAAAATATAAGCTGAGTGAAAAAAGCCAACTGGTAGGTATAGTTTGATCCCATTTCTGTCTGAATATACACATCCAGGCAAAACATATGACTGCTTATCAGTAAGAGATTAGATTTAGAGATTCTTTCCTCTCTCACGCTGCAAGGATTCAGTCCTGAGGACCATCTCAAAAAAAAAAAAAAAAAAAAAAAAAAAAGGATTTCACTGTTTCACATAACTTAATTTGCTAAATTTTCCCACTGAGTATTGCCTAGAATTACAGGGCAAAGAGGTGTAGTATTATCTCCCCGAAATGCACTGACAGGACTGAATGCAGGTGAGGTACAGGAAGATTCCATGTCACAACTGCTGGCAGCAGTCACCTGATTTCTGTTTAGAATAGAGGGGGCAGTCATCCACTATGGATTCCTGAAGTTTAACACCACTAGATTTAGGGAGAAAGAAGCCCATGATAAGCTACAGCACCACTGTCAGACAGAAGTGTACCCCCACAAAAAAAGATAAAATGAAGTCTGAGAGTAACAGAAGTAGCTTGAGAGCTAAATTAGAAAGAACAAGTGTTGGGGGCTGGCGTGAGGCGCTCCGCCCGTGACAAAGGTCATGAGGAAGGAGGCTTGGCAATAACGCAAGGGCGCAAGATCAAGCCTCAGGAGCCCCTTGGAGGTTCTCGAGCATCTATTCCCAAAAAGCCGGAGTCTGCCTACTTTCTGCTTTGTGTTCTCACCTCTGACTTTACGGGGGGCTGTCCCCCACTACCTCTCTCTGAAAAAAGAGTTAACTTAAAGCTTCAGTTAATAAAAATTCCTGGGCGTGACAGGAGTGTTTTAACCTACAAACTCTGAAGGTTCTCTAGCCCACCTGACAGGCTTGTCCAGCCACATGTGCCTCTAAAAACAGGTTCTTTAGAGAAGTTAGGAAACTATTAGTGGGCTGATTAGAAATTGTATTGGTGAAGGGTTTTTCATTTGTTGAGCCAATGTTTGCTGCTAAGTCTCCACATCGCCTACCCTTACACACATTAATGAATATATAGAAGAAATAGGTATTAACCTTTGATATTAATCACGTTAGACCTTAGGCTAAGTAAGTTCTTTCTTTAATTAAAACCCACCCTCACCCTATAGGAATGTAAATTTATCTGGTGGAGTCTGTTTTAAGAATAACCACGGGGAAGGCAATGGCACCCCACCCCAGTACTCTTGCCTGGAAAATCCCATGGATGGAGGACCCTGGTGGGCCGCAGTCCATGGGGTCGCTGGGAGTCGGACACGACTGAGCGACTTCACTTTCACTTTTCACTTTTATGCATTGGAGAAGGAAATGGCAACCCACTCCAGTGTTCTTGCCTGGAGAATCCCAGGGACAGGGCAGCCTGGTGGGCTGCCGTCTATGGGGTCGCACAGAGTCAGACACGACTGAAGTGACTTAGCAGCAGCAGCAGCACCCCTGGAGAAATAAATGTCCTGGATTGACCACTGTCACAAGGAGAGGGTCATAAATTGTCAACAGGCCCCCTGGCCAGAAGATGACGTTAACACCCCTAAGATCTCTGTATACATTTGTAAGAAGCACCTGACTTTGATAAAAGTCAGGGCTGCTGACCCCGCGTGACTTTTGTATAACATCTCAGTGTATAAAAGTAGACCATGAAAAATAAAGAATTGGGATCAGTTCCTCGAAAGACTGGTCTCCCCATGTCACTCTCTCTCTCAAATTCTGGCTGAGTCTCCATCTGGAGCATGGAACCCACCATGCTTACTAATTATGCCTGGGCTTCTAAGATCGGACCGGGGAGGCCTCAGTGTCTCCTCTCCTTCGGGAGAACGGAAAGACGCCTGCGGCCTATATAAGTGGTGCAAACTTCTTGTCTTGAAGTTTTATTGGTCCCCTGCGTAAACCAAGCTACTCAGCCTCTTTTCTCCACTGAATTTTCCTACTGAGCTATCCTCGTTCTATTATTCTTTATATCTCTAATTATAACTATCGTGTCCTGACCCCCACCGATGCTGTCCTCGCTTCGAAGTCCCTGGATCAGCTGGAGCTGGTCCCCAGCAAACAAGAAACCTACACACTTTGTATTTCATATGTGGGCACTTCTGCTTTATTAACATTCCTTTGATAAAAAAGAAGGTAGATACTTCATACACTGCTAATGTACATAGGCATAAGATAATATATATGTGTTACAAGACTGGATAGAAATGCTTTTGATTGGCACTCAAAAAAGGTACCATCAGCAAAAGAGTAGTTCCTGATGTCAGCAATTTCTGATCCCATGATCTCACAGTTGACAATATTGGAATCCCAAAAGAATTCTGTGCAGGAAAGTAAGCTAAATCCTGCTGAAAAAAAAGCAAAGGTTCCTTGAAAGCCTTAAGTAAAGGCACCTGACATTTGTATGTCACAACCATGGTCAGTAGCAATAATTCAATACACATAGTATATGGGACAGCTTTTTCAAAAGCATTTTGAATAGTGGCTAAGACAAACTAGGTAATGGCAGAATGTAACTGTATCAACAGAGAGTCCTTTGTGGTTCTGAGGGATCCTCTTGCCCCACAACAAAAGAAACATAAACAAATGAAATCAATGCACTAACAATGCATAGAGTTATGATAATCCATAGTTTAAAATAGGATAGGGAAAATATTTATGTAAATATTTATCTTGTCTCTGAGTAGGAAAAGACTCCCCCAAGCACAAAAGCAATATGAGAGAACAAAAGAAAAAAAATATATCTGTTTTCATAAATTTACTAACATAATCTACAAATAAAAATTCATGACAAAAATGAAAATAAAACCACAACTCGGGGGAAGGGGGGAAGAATTGTGCCAAATTTAAAAAGATGTATAAAAATATTCACCATAATGTTTAGAACACTGAAAATAAAATGAAAATGACAGAAATGTCAAACATTTATAAATTTATTAATTAGGTATAGCCATTCAATAAAGTATTATGCCTGTCTTAGAATTATACATATTTTGAAAAATATCAATTAAGTGAGCACATAACGCTAAGAGAAAAAAGATTATAAATCCTGTTTCCGTCAATATAGATCTGTTTACTCACAGGATAAAGAGTGTCAGCAAGTGCATGACAACAGTAATATCTAACATTATTTTCTGTGCCAGGCACTGTGTTGCTCTTTATATGTACTCTCTCAAAGAAGTTTCACAACAAACCCATGAGCCAGGTATTATCATCACTGCTATTTTTCAGAAGGGAAAACTGAGACACAGAGAAGTGAGATCACTTGCTCAAGGCCACAAAGCTTGAAAGCACAAAGTCCAGAATGAACCAGTTCATGTGCTGTCCACAACCATAAATTCCTAAGAGCTAAGTTTCTTCTGATTTCAAAGGATACTTTATAAAGTAAAGTACCCACATATATCAGAAACAGAGTAGAGGAAAGAATCTTCAATCTTATCTATAAGAGGAAGCAATTCTCACTAACAACTCCTGGCAACATTCATGTTGAAATCCGTAATTCATGTTTGGAACCTCTGATGCTCTCAACTTACAAGGTATCAATAAATCAAATGTAATGAAGAGCCAGAATTCTCAGCTGTTGTTCCCTTCATATATTCATCATTGCCCAAATAGAGTTCTCTTCAAAGATGAAATCTTTTGAGAAATCTTTTGTTTCCTTTTTGTGTGTGTTTTCTTTAAGGTTCCTACATATCTGTTTGAGTACGAAGCCAAGCTATTTCGGTCTCTGTTCTTCCCATTATTTATTCCCATTCAGATGAAAATTTAAATGCAAACTATCTACCCATTCATCAAAATTGCTTCAAATTTATTTATGGTGCAGCACAGAGGAGCTTCTGGGAATAAGAGCTTCAAGTCTATTATAGTTTCTATTAATAATTGTAGTCACTAATTGCTATGAGAACTTTTTTGGATATGCTAACATATAGTTAAAGCAAAGCCAATCCAACAGACTATAAATAGAGTTGCATAGTCTCAGAAAAGTCATGAGAATGTTGCAAGTTTGAAGGGTGGGAAAGTAGAAACATGGTTTTTACATTTTTTAAAACATTGTTATCATGGATTCAAAAGGCCAAATTGTACTCACAAATCCATTTTTTATAAATTTTCCTCTTATTTTGAATATCACTTTCACATAACAATTTTAAACAATTGAAATTAGACAGGGTTCTCAAGTGCTATTTTTGCTCATTAATTCATTATATCAAAATGTTTTACATGCCTGCTGTAAGCTAGGCACTATCCTAGGCACAGGAAACAGAGCAGCAAACAAAACAAACAAAACTCCCTGCCTTGGTAGAACTTAAAGACATTATTCAGAGAGTGCCAGAAAGCAAACAAGGTAAAGAGTAAACTATATAGATGATAACACCTATGAAGGAAAATAAAGCAGTCCACAGGGATATGCAATATTGGGGAGGCGGGGAGATTAAGCTTTAAAGACTATAGACAGGGAGAAACTCAGTGAAAAGGGATGTTTGAAGACACACCTGAATCAGGAAGGGAGGGAGCACGGGGCCATCTGGGGAACAGCATGCTGGAAAGGGGAACAGACAGTGCCAAGGTTCTGAGACAGAACTGAGCCCTTCATGTGTTTGAAGAACAAAAAAAGAAGCCCGCATAATTTCAGAGGAAAGTTAGTAAGATATGAGGCCAGAAAAGTTACAATGGGGCCAGGTGCTATGGGCCTTCAAGGCCATGCCAAGGATTTTCTTGAAGAAGGGGAACGACAAAAAGGATGGATAGAATTACAAAAGATTTTATCTTTCAAATTCAGGCAATATTGTTGGGAAAACAGAGGCAGACCCAGAGCTGTTCCAGGCAACTTGGTGGATTGGATGGTTGTCCTAGGTGTGGAGCAGAGGGTTGGTTTAAACCGAATCACTCTGGCTGCTGTGTTAAGACTAGAATGAAGGTGACAAGCATTGAAGCAGGAGAAGTGATCAGCAGCCCACTGTAATCCAAGTGTGAGGGGGTGGTGGCCATGGCAGATTCTGGGTGTGTATTAATGTAAAGCTACCTGGACTTGGAACCAGATGTGGAATGTTAGGGAAAGAACAGTTTGGGGACTGAACAACTATAATGACTCATTTGGCAAAAAACAAGATGAGGAGACTCGAGGAGGAGCTACTCTGGGGGTGGCAGGGTTAGGGGAATTAAGAAGCTCATTTAGGGGTATATTAAGTTTGAGATGTCAGTAGACATCCAAGTGGAGATACTGACTAGGGTGTAAGAGTGAGGAATTCAGGAAGTCAGCAAAGAGTCACCAACATACAGGTAGCACTTAAAGCATCATAATGGATGGCATCCTTGGGGAGATAGGGCAGATGAAAAAGAGAAAAGGAGAAAGGACAGAGCCCTGGGTGCCCCAACACCACAGAGTGAAGGAGGAGAAGAATAAATGGCAAAAGAAGACAGAGACATTTTGACATCTTCCTAGTGAATATCGGGATGGTTTGTCTACAGCAATGCATGAAGGCAGAGGCATGTGCTCATTAATATACCTTCAACATTCCCTTACAGATCATGAATCTAAGATCCCTCATGGACTGAGGTAGAGAGAAATGTGTATACATCTCAGAGAATCTGGGTTTCTTGTACAAGGATAGGCAGTCGTATTGCAGCTTTGAAAAGAGAATCAGACACTTTTATAAGAACACAAAAGCATGGTAAGTCACTTTTAGGTTGGATCTATATCCATAATAAAAAGATAATTCGCCCTTCGACATTTGCCCTCAAAACATCGCTTAAAATCTTCATATATAATGAAGAATGTAACAGTACCCCAGAGAACACTGCTTCTCCATATGACCTGTGTGTCAATACTTTCCTTCCCAGAGGTCATTTTACACTTTTTTTCTCCCCTTAACCATGTATCGTGAATATTGTGGCACTCGTCTGTTGTTTCTGCCTGCCTTACACTCATTTCTCCTTCTTTGGGGTAACAGAACTTGAATTTTCCTTCAGAAAGAGATATCCCTCTGATCTTAATGTCCATCTCAGTGGGATGGCCATAGTCCAGGTAAGTCAATGAAACTTGTGGTCCCAGGAATAAGAATTCATTGACAACAAGAAAGCAAAGGAGTTGGAGAAGTTTCATCCAAGCTTCATCCCGGCCAGAAAAGCCTGAAAATGGGGGTGAGGGGTGGATAAAGTCTTTAAAAAGTCAGAAAATCATGATTCTTACACCATGATTCCTTTAGCAGTTGACTCCCTGTTCCATGATACTCTATCATCATTTCTAAGTCTAATATCTGGATTTTCCTTCCATTCTAAACCACTTCCTATTAATGAATTCCTTTAGCCCACGTTAGCCAGAACCAGTTTCTGTGGCTGGAGACATGGTACTCTGGCACACCTGCCCCTATCCAACCTGTACAGCTCTGCGGTAGCTCATAATAAAACTTATAAATCTTCACATGGGTCCATGTCACAACATAAGTAAAAATAAAGGTTTAGAGGCTATTGTACCCAAAACAAAAGCTTAAGAAATTTTTTATTTGGTAATATTTCAATAGCCAACCTAAATTCCAATATAAATATTTTACTGACAAATACTTTTAAGAAACATTCTTCTTATTCACTGGAAATATCTGTCTTTAATTAACCAAAGTAATGAACTTTATCTTTTACCAGTTGTTTCTATAAGATGACAACCAAGCCTGTACCTTGCTCAAGATTTCCTCCTCTTTCATGTTTGCGGAGCTTCCATGTGTTCCATTATATTGTAGAAATACGTGGGAACCCCTGGCATAGCTGAGACAGGACAAACTTGTCTAGACGTGCAAAAATCACTCAGCAATGTGGGTCAAATCAATTAAGTATTATTTTAACAATTGTGAAGAGCTTGATCTCCAGAGCATTTGCATTTTACCTCAACGGATACAGATAGGTATCCCTTGGGTACTCATTAGTGATACCAATCTTAAATTTTAATTTATTATAGTTTTTTGTATGTTTAAAATGCTTCACGGTTCATTTGGAATTGAAGTGTCTGCCTCTTTGAGACAAATATTCACAGTTTAATACCTGTATCAGGTCAGGTCACCCAGTAACTAGCCTCTGGGGCTTCCTACACCACCCCGGAGGCTCACGGATCTGCCATTAGAGCTACAACTTGGCACAGCTCACCGGTGAATGCTAAACAGAAAGATGATCTGCTCTGTCCTGCCTCAGGAAAGAAATGATCTCTATGTGGACCTTCTATACACTTTTTGATAATAGCTTTATAAGGCTACTGTCCTTTTGTTGCTGTCCAATGAAGCAAATTTTTCTCCCCTAGTGAAAGCATAAGCCTTCCTCCCTTCAGGCCCTCTGTGGGTTTGACATGGGAAGCTCCCAGTCTGAATCTGTCCTCCACCCTCTGATTTAGCTTCCATCAGGGGTCAGTGGCTCTCCGTTCAGATTTGATGACAAACTTTAGGATTAATTATAATGGTGACAATTCAAGAAACACTGGTATTATTACCATAATTCATGTGTCACCTAACCTGGTTGCCACCAAACCTCCAACTGCCCTCTGCCCTCCTTAGTAGGAGGTGAATTAATTTGGGGACAAGGGTAGGAGATGATGCTTAGCCTTTTTCCTCCTCATTCAAATAAGCTCAATAGAAAGTGATATTTAAAAATCTGATTCACATCTGAAAAATAACCCCACAAAGGCAAGTACAAAGCAACTCGTTATTCCACTGGTGTCTCTATCACTGTGAGAGCACACCTCTGACAAGCAAGGTCAGACACTACAACGCTCTGGACTGTCACCAGGACTTTCACTGTGAAGCCCATCACTCAACTTCACAGGCTCTACCCACAGACTGGTAACAGTTGCAGGAATTTCCTAAAGAAAGAAATATGTTACAAACAGATGAACTGCAATGAAAATCTTTTAAAATGTCTCTATATCTAAATTTACAGTTTTCCTCTTATATTCATGTCCTACTCAAGTTATAAGTCAGAGAAGAAATTCCCTATTTACTTGAAAATCTTCACTAAAATTACATTCATCAAAATGTTAATAAATTTCAGCAAAATTTACAAATCACTTTTTCATATTTCTATTCATGATGATAGTTTAAAGGCATGTTAACTCTTTTAAGTCAACAGTAAACTAAATGATATCTTTGCTTTGTGCTTTATCTGGAAGGTGATTCTAGTCAAGGAATATTTAGGACTATAAAATCCTGGTCTTGTTTGGCATGGATATAATCTTTCTGGTTTTCATTTTGCAGTCTTTATTTTAAATAACAAAATTAGCTTTCACTTTCCCTTATTTTCCCTACGTTAAAATGTCTTTTGTTATGTTTTATTATCTCTTTCTTGAAATAATTCTCATTTCTAAAAATAAATGCATATTAGATAAAAATATGGGTTCTGAAGCAAGATGGACTGAGCACTCTTACATGACAGTTTTATGATCTTGGGCAAAACACTTATTTTTCTGTGACTAGTTTTTACATCCAGAAAAGGACAGCAATACCCACTTCATGAGGTTCTTGTGAAAATTACATGAATTAACATACATAAAGCATATAGATCAATACCTGACACATACTAAGGGCTTCTTTAGGGCTTGCTATTGTTAATATTGTTGTTATTAATTTACCTAAGTTCCTGAGTTACCTTTCTAAAAATTTTTTGATAGAATCAGTGCCTGGAATGGGAATATGAACTCATCTTTCAAAAAAAAAAAAAAAAAGGCCTACAACCAACTAATTTCCTTATATTCCTCCATCACAAACACTGGACATGTAACATTTTTTGCAGGACAAGGTTACAGGAAGTGTTTACATGAAAAAAAGGAAGTAAGAAAAGATCTGCAACTATGATCATAGGATATTTCAACATTCATAACAAAGGTGGTCTAAACAAAAAGATTCCATGTTCCTAAAGGTAAGGTTGAGATGCCTGTTTCCTCTGTCAATATGCAGCAAGCAAGAGAGAAATGACAATACTGGATTTGGTCCTAGAGGCTGAGCCAGACATAACAAACAAGGTTAAGGTTGGGGCAAAGCTCATGTTCACAATCATGTCACACATCTAAGTATTTTAAGTGTCAACAGGATTTACATATGGTGATATTGCATTTTAGACAAATAAGACTGACAGGAAATAAAGTTTATAAACAAACTCACTAGCATAAATTATCAGTTACAAGAAACTCCAATAATTGAAGGTCGGGCACAGGGTACCTTCTCAAAACATCAGTAAAAAGTGAGCATACAATACACTCTTTTGCCACCTGCAGAAGTATTAATTGTATATCTTGAAGGAAACTCTGAAAATGCACCATCAAAAGTGTCTTACTAAATATCATAGTTCCATCAGTGTGACCAAAAGCAATTCTATGGGAGAACTGGAGCACTTGAGAGCTCAATACAAGAATTGGGACAAATCTAAGAGAATGCAAAATGGATCATTTATGTGTTTAGAAGAAATAATTAGAATTACACAGGTGCAAATAACAAGAACTTGATTGATTTCTCTTATGATACAAGAAGTCCATAAGAGGTATTCCAGGGCTGATACAGCTGTTCAGTTATAAACTTTGACTGCATAAAGCATTTTCTAGTAAAGGGATGGTCTCTATCATCACCTCAGTCACCTCAAGTTATCTCCTTCAGTTCCTGCTGAACCCGTCGTCCACCACCATTGTCTTGCTCAGTAGTGCCTGGCTCTTTATGACCCCATGGATTGTACCCCACCAGGCTCCTCTGTCCATGGAATTTTTCAGGCAAGAATACTGTTGTAGCATGTAGGATCTCGTTTTTGACTACAGATCCAACCAAGGGTTTCCCTGCATTGGGAGTGTGGAGTCTTGAGTCACTTGACCAGTACGAAAGTCCCTAAAATAGGTTTTAATGAAGAAAGACTGTGGAACTTACCCCAGAGCAACAGCCCTCCCTTTTTGACACCCAATCTAGTGTTCATGCCAAGGTCTCTACCCTCTTTATAACCTGTTAAGTGCCAGGTACCCTGAAAGGTGGCATCACTATTTCATAGCTATGCAATTGTTAGGAGTCTTAGCAAAGAGACTAGAAAGTAAAGGATATAACTTGAGGTGACTGAGGTGATGATAGAAACAGTCCATCCCTTTATTAGAAAAGTCTTTATGAACTCAAGCATTCAAGACATCAAATCAACCTGCCTTTTAGAGTTAAGCTAATTCAGTGTGCGTTATCCTAAACTGTACCTCTTCCTCATGGTGTGTGTGTATATATATATTTATATACATATGCTTCCATACACAGACTTCTGATTCTGCAGTTTGACTCCATAGCTGACAGTGGGGAAAGTAGCTGACTCAGAATTAAACAGCTACTGGCTTGAAAGTTCTTCTGAGAGATTTTACAGTGTAGGAGGAAGAACCTACTTTCCTATTAGGAATAACTATCCTATGATTTTTAAAAAGGGCAAGTGCATGTCACAGAAAGATGAAGCTATTTTTTTGAGAGAAATACAAGAGCCAATTCATCCACTTTTATTATTATAAATATCCAATGAATAAAATACATGGTAATTACACACTGTCTGTATATATACTAATATTTTTCATGTTAAAGAGGAGAGAAAAGAGGTTGAGTAGTGACAGTAAATCTGAAAGGAAGAAAGAGAAAGAATTAAAGGAGCAAAGGAATCAAGTTTTGAAGCAGGAAAGAAGAAGGAAGAGGAGAGGGAAGACAAGGCCCTGTGATGTGAGGGGAAAGACCAAAAGAAGAAAGAAAATGAAAAAAAAATTAGGAGGAGGAAGACAGGGGACATGGGAGAAAACACGTGAGATATAGGTGGAAGGAGACAGGGTCAGAGCAGGAAAGGCAGAGAATGATGATTCTGAGGTGAGTGTAGCACTTATTGGTAAACCACCATCACTCCTTTTTCATGTCCCTTGGAATGCAGGTATCAGCATCCATCAGTAACCAAGGCTATTTGAAACACTCATGAGTTCTCATATAGTTTTAAATAGTCCTTTAATCAATAAAATTTAATTTGTTTCCCAAACAAAGTTTTATGTTTCTAAGGAAAGCTAAATTAGCATTAAAAGATAACCTAGGTTTTCAATGTTTACTTGGGAATCTCATAATTCCTATAACTATCTCTTTGT
This sequence comes from Tragelaphus eurycerus, assembly GCA_935064755.1. NCBI lineage: Eukaryota > Metazoa > Chordata > Mammalia > Artiodactyla > Bovidae > Tragelaphus > Tragelaphus eurycerus. Next base: position 53,409,071 of record CAKXYN010000002.1, on the reverse strand, counting down.
GGCATTCAAAAGCTATCTAATTACATTTTTTTAAATAATTAGAGCTGCCTTAAGCCATAAATCAACATCTGTACACTTGCAGTGATCCTTCTGCTGCTGCTGCTGCTGCTAAGTCGCTTCAAGTCATGTCTGACACTGTGCGACCCCATAGATGGCAGCCCACGAGGCTCCCCCATCCCTGGGATTCTCCAGGCAAGAACACTGGAGTGGGTTGCCATTTACACACCCCAAATCCAGCTGCTACCCTTTGCTCCTACAGGACATCAAATAAAAAGGAAAAATATGAGTAGTTTTAGAGACGCACACGTTAGAAATAATTGGTTAACCCACAGGCACAGCATTCAACCCTTTAGAAGCTCTGCCTTCAATGAGATGGGCATGGCAGGTGACCATGGCAAAAATTACTCTCTAAGCTACACAACAGACACCAAAGTGAGATCACCTCATGTGGAACTTCCTGAGACCTAAGAGTATGTTTTTAAATATACCATTCTTGTGTTTGAACAGTCACTAAGAAATCTTCATATCTGAAAATTCAGTTCCAATTTCTGAAAATGTGCTTTTAATATTTCTTTAACAAGACTGATACAGCTTTATTATTTTATAAATAACTTTAAAATCAGTGGGGTAGGAATGGGGTGGATTAATCACCCAAGTTATCACTGAAGCCAAAACATTTAGATAAATGAATTTTCTTTATCATACGTGTGTTATATCATCACCCAATCATAGTTCAAAGCACTTTGCACACTGAATCTACCCATTCTAACTAAAAGCACTGAGTATAAGGTTATCCTTTTTTTTTCTATTTTTTATACGACATAAAGAATTTTTTAAAAGAATAAAGAGCTTTATATTTTTGTGTGAGAATATATACAAGACTTTTTTAATGCCAGTGTTTAAAAAGTACCAGTAACTCATTTATGCTTTTCCAGTGTAAAAGCTACCTAAAATATATTTCAAATATACATGCATTAGTGACTATTTGTGAACATTAAAGACACAATAACTGTCAAGGTGTCATCTGAAGTCACTGGAAGAACAAGTATGGCTTAATATGCAATATATCCTATATAACTAATAATGTAAGATTTCCAGATCATCTATAGAGTTGACCAATTCCAGGCAGGGGAAAAATAAATCAAAGATAAGTTTTAGATATTATCTTTTGAATGATACTAATTTATGGAAAAAAATGTGAAAACACCTATGATTTTTTAAAGGTGAAAAGACAAATTTATTGGAATAAGATGGTTCTATAAAAATATATGATTACAATGATACAACTTTTATTCTTTACCATTTTTGATGAAAACAAAAATAATAGTTTAAAATAAAGATTCATAAAAATTAGAGGAAAATATTCTAATTAAATAATTTCTAGTAATGTAGTGCTATGACTGAAGTAAGAACATCTGCCTAAATTAGATGTTTTCAATTACGATTCTAAAGACCTAATTTTTTTTTGAAACTTACACAGGGAATATATATTAAATCAATGTTTATATGATTTAAGAAACAATCTGAACCACATCAGTAAAATATATTTGAAATAAGTTGTAGAGCACAAGATGAAATATCAGACAAGTAGAGGAAAACGCTTTAAAATATTCAGTTTTCATAGTTATATACAAGCAGGACACGGATGTAGTTCACTTATAAACTGCATTTGACAAATGATTTTAAATATGCTGATTCCAGAGTCAGAGACATATAAAGAACAAATATCTACCCACTCAATCAATAACCCAGTTATCTTAGCAATAGCAGATTGCTATTAATTCAAATAATTGCTAATTCAAATAACTGCAATATTAATTCAAATAATTGTTATTTGATTCAAATTTTTAAAAAAATCATTCCCTTGAAAGAAATTTAATCTGGAGTATGTACCAAAAATTGTATCTGACATACATATCATTCTAGTACTTGAAGTCATTATATTGCACTGCCTTTGAATGGTGATTTTTAAATGGCAACCAGTTGATTCCAGAACACATTTAATATACCAGTAATGGTTACAACAAAACACCCTAAATATTTTATTCTGATTTTACCTTTTTTATGTAAACATTCTGTTTTAGCAGTTGAAGTTGGTTTTCCCACACACTCCACAATATGATTAAATAAATAATAAAATGAAAATGTAGGATGGAAGAACTACCAGTAGTGATACCAAATTTACAAAATACAATCAAATCCCCTTTATAAAGCATCATGCTTTATTACCTATTCAGTTCTCTTTAAAACAGATATTTTTCCTCTGTCAATATTTTAGAGCATATTTTCCACTGTATTGGAACATTTCCCCCACCTTCATAGCATAGCACAGTCTTTTTAGAAATTCAGATAAATTGTCTCATGGAAGCTCAGGCACTTTTCACAGACTCATTTACTTAGGCTTTCACAGATTATGTGTTTTTTTTCTCTTATATCTGACCTCTCCCCTTCTGATGACTGAATAAAGGCCATCCTGTGAGTAGGCATTTTCTTATTACAGGATGTCAGGTTTATCCAAATCTTTCTAGTTCAAAATATACTATCTGTCTGTTCAATGATGTCCAAATTCTTTTAAACAAAAAAGGAAAAACCTCTTTCCACAGTTGTAATTAAGACTGTGGGAGAAAAACATTGACAAGTCACATTCACTACAAATCGGTTGGAGGAGGAGGTTTAAACAAAAGCCTAAGGCGTCCAGGTGAAGAAGAGGGATTAACAGAGGAAAGAAAAGGTACAGACATCAACTCAATCTTTGCTTGTTTCACAATCATGACCTGGTCCTTAGGAGAAGGAGCAGTGAATTGCCAGGGTGTGACTTAGGAAGAGAATGGCTACCTGACTGGACCATCTAGGTTTCCATTTCCTATTTTCCCATCATTTGCAATTTTCTACCAAAAAAAAAAAGAAATTAAGGTATGGGCCTGGAAACCATGCTGTGGAAACTGACCATATTTGGAGATTTGTGCAAAAAAAGGAAATTCTAGGAAAAATTGCTCCTACCCTGAGACTTTCCTAATTCAACATGATATACATACACATAGACATATATTGCTAAATATAAAACCATAACCTCTTACTGCTGAGTTTCTAAACTCATCATGCAGACACCATGGCTCACTGTGACTAACGATGCCCTTTCAAGAAAGTCACAGACAACAGATTTAAAAGATACAAGAAGCTGACAACAGAGGTACCAAGTGATCAAGTGATGAGAATTAGTAGAGCTTCCAAAACTGTGAACAGATGAATACACTACTTAACGATGGGAATATCTGACAATTCTGTTAGACACACACATTTCAAATTCTTTGTATTGTATTTTTGTTGTGTTTTTTTTTTCCAGAAGATTTTCAACAAAAATCTTTTAAAAAAATACTATACAGAGACCCATAATACTGAACTCTGATATTTGCATCTCCATCTCTTATTCTGTCAAAGACCACAAGTCTCAGAGGGTAGCTGACACAGCCCGATCTCCAGTCATGTTCTGTGTTAGGTAGCACTATACACACTATCTCTGTCTCAATGCATTCTTTTAGGTAAAAAAGTAACAGTCATCAGCTGTACCCCAAAATCATTCCCTCAAATGCTGAGTTCAGTGTAAATCATAGATAAGATAGAGTTTTCCTGACATAACTGTTACATTTTAAAGATTTAAAAAATTAGAAATAAAGTCTGAAGCTAATATTTTGTATTTCTTAGTTTAAAAAAAAATGGCCAAATAACCTCCTAACCTAACTACAACAGTATATTAGGTTAAAATTTCTTACTATCAGTTCAATTCTTAAATAGATGTTACATAATTAATTTTAAACATTAATATCCAAAAGTCTATAAAAAAAGGAGACATGTGTAAGCATCATTTCATTTTTAAACAGTTCTTCTACCTGTAGAAAATTTCACAAGGAAAAACTTACTGAAGGCCTATAGCTACAGCCAGTTTCAAAATCTAAATATTTGACAAAACAAGAATTTAAAATCCTACAAAAACCATTCACAAAGTTTAGAATGATTTGATCATCTTAAACTTACATGATAAAATTTCTCTACCTTTTCTAGTGATGGAAGAGGTAGAAATTGAGACTTTCCCACACAACGTGCAACTTGAAGTGTTACACTGCAATCTTACTCTCTATCATCTATTTCTTTTCAGACTTAGAATGTGATTATGGTCAGTCTTAGGCTGACTTACATTTGCTAGCTTCATAGCAAAAACAAAGGCTATGTCATATTTTGGTATTTTTAAGTTTTCTATGCTGGCACCTTACAAAGGATATGGAAACAGAGGGGGCAGAAATGAGGCTTTGTATTACCACAGGTCTTCTATCACAACCTGACAACCACATCTTTTAGCCCAGCCTTGACTCTCTACACCTTCACTAAGACTCACACCAAGTGACAGGTTCAATCCATTGGTCTTCGGGTGAGGTCTGAGTTGCCATCATATTGGCTGGTCCTTTTCCTTAAAAGATTCTTATGAACTCAGGAAAACATCAGACTGCTCTTGAGAAGAGAGTAAGCACAATAAGTGCTTTAAAAGAGGGGACTAGTTACAGAAAATTAATATTCCAAAGTCTGAAATTCCACCAAATTAGACTTCTGCTTTACAGACAAGGCTGCCGCCATGCCACAAGAAAGCTGTAAAAGCACTATTTTAAATCTCTAGTAAGCATTTCGACTAAACATTTTAAAGCGGATATGAAGGGGTTTTTTTTAATAGAAAACTTAAGGTTTCTTATCATTTTTATATCCATGTTTATCTCAAATGCCAGCTGCTCCGTGGATTATCTCCTGCTATGCCAATAACTGTTAGCCCACAAAAGATGGAAACTGTAACATGAAATCACGAGACAACAGTTCCTATTTGGTTGAGTATCAGTATTTTTGCCTTCAGATTCTAATTAAATAGTGCCTGTTGCCGCTTAAAAGCGCCATGGAAGTGAAGTGAAATATTCTTAAGTTCCGGGAAATAATAGAAAATAGACAATATCTTATTTTCCCACATACTCCATTTACTAGCTTAAAACATCAAAAATGCATGCACTACACAACATTCTATTGCTTGCAGCTAAATTGTACCTCTTCAATCATGTATAATTTTGATGAAGGGCTCCATAATGATCCTTTTTCAAATGGTATCTTTAAATTATAAGGAACTTCCAGTCCCTACCTGGAAATTAAAGCTGTGCAGATTAAATAGACATAATCATTAATAAACATCACAGAGATCGTTCTAGAAAGAAAAGGCACGTTAAAATAAGGGAAGACTCAGAAAAAAACCACACCATTTCCTGACATTCTCAACGCCACTTTAGAACAGAGCGCTGGAAGCAGCCGCTCCCTGTCAGGAGGGCCGTTGACTCTGAAGGAACCGAGAAGGACCCCCGGCCGAGGAGCTGCGGGAAGTTTGCGGCGGGCGGGCGACCGGCGGGGCGGCTGCGGACCCGGGCAGCAATCTGTCACCAGCGGGTCCGCAAAGCCTAGCGCCACTCGGCTGCCCTGCAGGGGGAACGAGAGCAGGGACAAAGGTCTGGAATCCAAGGACTCGGGTTAAGGAAACAAGAGGAGCGAATTCATTCACGTGTCAGCTGTCAGAACCACGAGTGAGGAGGACCGAATTTTCTGGCCTTTCCCTGCCCAGAACCCACTCCTCTCGGGGAGACGCGTGAGGGGAGCGTGTGGAGTCGGGGTGGGGGGCGACCGGTGAATAAATTCTAACTCGCAACTCTCTCCCCCACTAAGTTTGTTTTCTCTCCCTCCTCCGAGCGCAAAGCTGAGGTAAGGGTTGTCACGGTTCAGGTTTAAATGGCCCCTGGGAAGAAGGAAAGCGGTACAAAGCTGCGCTGGCCGGTGAGAGCGGAGATGCTGAGGTACCTACCATGGTATTCTTGTCCCGGAACGTAGTAGGTGGGGTGGCCCGCAATGTGCAGGGAAATGAGCACCTCGCCCTGCTCCCCATCGCCTTCCAGCTCCCCGTGGTGAGTGCACAGGAAAAAGAATGGCGAAAAGCGGGGGTAATAGCCCACCGCCGCGCGCGCCCTCAGCGTCGCCCCCAGCAACAGCGCCAGGAGGAAAGTCCGCGGGGCCCAGGAACTGCGCTCCATTCCGCCGCCGCCGCCACCGCGCGCCCCGAGCGCCGCTCTCTCATTCAGTTTTGGAGGCGCCGGGACCGAGTAGCCGCTTGGAGAGAATGCGAGAAGGCGGCGGACGGAGTAGAGCGGGCGCGGGCGCCGAGCCCCGCCGGGAAGTTCTGGGGGAGACCGCTGCTCCCAAAGTTTCTTTGGCCCGCGGGAGCGCGGGGCCGGGCTGCGGACGCCGGGAGCGGGACGGTCGCTGCCTCGGTGCGCCGCCGCCGCCTCTGCGCGACGCCCCTCGGCCAGGCCTGGGAAAGCTCCCGCCCCCCTCCACACCTTCTTAAAGCCCCGGGCGCCGAATCCCCCCCGCCGCTGCCACACGTGTCCCGGCCGCTCCCCCGCCCCCGCGCGTCGCACGGCGCGCGCCCGCCTGGCCCCCGCCCACTCGGGCTCGCTCGCCGCACCTCGCGCTGCGCTGGGCGCACGCCTCTCGGGAGTCCCGGCGCCGAAGCCCAGTTCGCATTCTAAAGGGCTGCCGGGAGGGGGTCGGGGCCACGGAGTCCACGAATCTGCCCTGAGGGACTTAAACGCCTCAGAGAGAGAGACGCTCCCACCTAGGTGTCCGGAGGAGCAAAAGGACTGGACGGTCTCCTTTTGGCCCTCAGATTTCCCTCTTTTTTTTTTTTTTTCTGAGAGGAGGCGCGGAGGAGAAGGGCGGTGGGGACCTGTGCTGGCGCCGGCTTCTTTGTCTGCGCGGGCTGCGCCTCGCGCCCCTCGGGGCTCGCCCACCTCGGAGCGTGGGCGGCCCGCATTGGTTCTGGGGATCCGCCTGCGACCCCAAACCGCGAGGGGCCCCTGCGCTTCTTTCAGACCTAGGCCTTGCGTCCCTCCCGCTGACCCCCGCCCCGCTCCTCGCCGCAGCGACCGATCCGCGTCTGTAGCTGGATTTAAAATGAGATTAAGCGAAAGTAGAATTGGCAGCCTCAAGTGGTGCCTGGAAATGGTGATTTGTGATGCTCGGGTGTGGGGAATTGTGTGGCGGGAAGGGCTTGCGGAGCTGAGCCCCGACAGGCGCTCTTCTCTGGACTGTTCTGTTATTCATTGCTGCTGGGTTCTTCAGGCGGAGATGGTTGTAATTTTTTAAATCGGTGTTTATTTCCTTTAAATGTCAGCTACAACCAATGTCCCTGAGACGGGGCGGGGAGGGGGAAATATTCTGGGGAGATGCTGGCAGCGGTGATTGAAGCGGGTGGTAATGAGCTGCTGCACAGGAGGCTGCGGGGAAGAGAAATAAAAAGCACGTTTTTAACCGAGGACGGCTGGCAGGAGCCCTGCGGCATCCAGAGCCAGGTTGCCAGGTTTTAATGCCTCTCTCCACCCAACCTTGGCTCGCCACCAAGCCCAGATAAACCCGCACGTACAGAAGTGAGATTATAAAATTAGAAGGAACAGTGTCTTTGAGGAGCGACAAGGAGGAGTGTGAAAAGGTAATCTTTCAAAGGGGAGACCTCTATAGTTACCTCGTTGCAAAAGGAAGAGATTGGTTGTTTTCCTCTTCTCCAGGCCGAAATCAGACAGGTAAAAGGGCCACTTCTGTCTACCTTCTGGTTTCCCTCCCTTAAGAATCTCCAAGGACTCAACTGCTGTATATATTTGATGTAATCATCGTTACTGCTTCCGCTCTGTGCTGTTGCAGGCTTTGAGCTGTAGGTAAGTTACCTCTATTTAATCCTCACACCACTCAGAGAGGCAAAAATTATCCCCATATCACAAGGGAGGAAATGGTCAGAAATGTTAATTTGTCCAATGTCAGTAACAAAGAAGTAACGAAGCAGCCTGGCTGCTGGCTCCAAAGGTTCTCACTGGGACCTATCTTGCAACTATCCACAGCAACCCTAGATAGAGATAAGTTACCACCACCTGTTCCCCGCAGGCAGGCAGTGTTGCCTCAGTTAGAAGACACTCACTGGCAGCTGGCAAGACTGTTAACACCTTTCTGTCCAGTTATGTGAATATAACCTAAAATAAAATGAATCACTTCTAGAAAGTATCCAAGACTACTGAACATTTTTAGGTAAACAGTTTTAAAATGTTTATTATGTGCCAAGCATAAATTAACTCCTTTAATCCTCATAACCCAATGGGGAAATATTATTAATAGTACATATGAAGAAACTGAAGCACAGAGAGGTCAAGTGACTTGTCCAAGATCACACAGCTGTAATTGTGAGAGAGCAGTGACTTGAACAGTCACATTTTAGAGTACAGCACTTAACCATTGCAAACCTTGATGCTGGTTTGGGCATCAAAGCATGGGATGTCTTTACCCAGTGTCAGGTTATCTCATTTAGTTCTTACACTGGCCTGTGAAGTGCATGCTAAGTCATGTTAGTTGTGTCTGACTCCGCTACGCTGTGGACTGTAGCCTGCTATGTTCCTCTGTCCATGGGATTTTCCAGGCAGATACTGGAGTGGGTTGCCATTTCCTTCTCCAAGGAAACTTCCAGACCCAGGGATTGAGCCTGAGGCTCTTAAGTCTCCTGCACTGGCGGGCAGGTTCTTTACCACTAGAGCCACCTAGGAAGCCCCATGGCCTGTGAAGTAGATATCCTCATTTTTTAAGAGATACAGTTGAGATTCAAACAAGTTAAGTAATTTGTCCAGGGCACTCAGCAAGAAGAGGAGCCTGGGATCAAATCTGGCCATGCTTGATCCCAAGGTTGCTGCTTGAAATAAGCTATAAAGTAGCAAGACTTCCCTGTAGCTCAAAATGGTATAGAATCTTCCTGCGATGCAAGAGACCAGGGTTCGATCCCTAGGTTGGGAAGACCCTATGGAGAATGGAATGGCAATCCACTGCAGGATTCTTGCTGGAGGATTCCATGGACAGAGAAGCCTGATGGGCTATGGTTTGTGGGGTTGCAAAGAGTCAGACATGACTGAGCAACTAACACACACAGTAAAGCACTAATACTTGGTTCAGGTCACAGCTGCACTTAATCCCAGAAGGTCTTCAGTTCCCAGGAGGTCCCCCTGTTCACTCTGTAAGTAGTAACCTCTTGTGAATCTCTCACCATGGCTTTCTTAACATTGAATTTATGTGACCACATTTATTTTCCAATCTTCCCCTCTTTTGTGCTTTCTTAACTTCTACAACTTGACTTTTCTATGTGCACTATACTCTTAGTTATGCAGAGAAGGGGATGGCAGAGGATGAGATGGTTGGATGGCATCACCAACTTGATGGACATGAGTTTGAGTAAGCTCTAGGAGTTGGTGATGGACAGAGAGGCCTGGCATGCTGCAGTCCATGGGGTTGCAAAGAGTCAGACATGACTGAGTGACTGAACTGAACAAAATGCAGGCTCAAATATGTGGCTACAGCCTCATCGTTATTCATTAACAGGCAAAGAGACTGTTTAAATAATGCCCTGAGTGATGTTGAGCTGCTTAAGAAGCGGGTAGATGCTTGTACACTCTACTCAGCAGTCCTTTGGACTAGCATGTGTACATGTGCCCTTACAGTAATTGAGGCCCAAGTTCACACATCTCTGAGATCTTCATGGAATCCCAGTTCAACTAATTATTATTAATACTTTTAAATAATTTTTTGGTTAAATGAAGAAACTAACACAAGATGGATATACAATCACTATCTTCCTAGTGAGCACTTTACCACACATTCATGTGGCAAACTGCATTATAATACAAAACTTTTAGCTTCCCACCTTATGTGCTAACCTTTAGATTTCACTTCTATTTAATGAACCATAATAAACATCTTCAGAAATATTTGTTTGGTCCACAAAACTACAAACCTTTGAACTAATGGAAAAATAGAGAAGTACTCTTCAAGAAAATTTGCTTCACATCCAAAAAATCTGTAAAAAGATAAAATGTAATGTCAGGGGTGAAAATGAGTAAACCTGTGGGAAAAGGAGTTTAAAATAGGGTACTATTCCTCTATAATTAAAAGAGCTTTGGAAAGCAATTAGCCTACAAAAAAATACCTTTAAGTATCCTTAGACGATAAATTCATTTCTTGCTGATGAGGAGAAATTATTGACCAGTATTTGAATAATCTTAACACAGTGGAAATTAAATCATATACATATGAGATCCACAACTTTCAAATCATTGGTAGACGATGACCCTAAATGAAACACAAAAAAGACATTAAGTTAAATTTTAAAGTTGCAAGCATTCACTCACTGTCCGCCTGTTGGCCTTTCATTGATTTTTTCAAAGTATCAAACATTTTGTTGTGTGTAAGAATGTGAATCTCTACTCTTATTTGCAATGTAAAAGTAAATAAGATAGGAAGTATATAAAATTTTTAAAAGTATACAAGTATAAATGTGAAGATGGTGACACTGGTCAATTCTATAGGTTCCAAAATGGTAATGAAAGGTCAAATAAAAGAAAATCTTTCCTACACTAAGCCTTTAGGGAATGAAACCACTGAGAAAGGTGGGATATTTGAGGGTTGGCTCTGATATGCACATCTTGCCAGAACAAGTTAATTAATGTACCCCAAATTAAAAAATACTGAGATAATTAAATCATGAGTCAATTAAAAAATCATTATATCACAAGTTCAGGCTGGGTGTGGAAATGGGAGATAAATCTTAGGGCCTGCCAAAGGTAGGATGAATAAGGTAAGTGCTACTCAAAGTGGAGTTTGCAGATTGGTTTACAAAATCTGTTGCCAATACATGTTGAGATGTGTACAGAAATTGAGAGTGTTTGGAAACTCTTCTAGAGATTTTATAGTGCAGTAAAAATCCAAGCAGAATTCCATTTTTTTCTAGTAACTTATTTTGATTATATATGTACAAAAACAGTTGTCTGTGATGGCTCACAGATAATTTGTGAGGCACTGTGATAGGAAATCCATGCATAAAGCTATACCCCATCCCCAAATAGCTAGACCTTCAATAATAAGTGAAAGTCGCTCAGTCATCTCCAGCTCTTTGCGACCCAATGGACTATAGAGTCCATGGAATTCTCTAGGCCAGAATACTGGAGTGGGTATCCTTTCCCTTCTCCAGGGCATCTTCCCAGCCCAGGGATCAAATCCAGGTCTCCTGCATTGCAGGTGGATTCTTTATCAGCTGAGCCACAGGGAAGCCCAATAGTAAGGTGAACTAGAAAAAAAAATTCCTCATTAGTCGCAGTCTTAGTGGCAAGCAGTGATGAGGGGGTGTTCTCTCACCAGAATGTGAAACCACAATCTGACTATCAAGAATCTGTGGCCCAAATACACACTTCTGTTTGATTTCAAAAACTTCAAGTCAAAAACTAATTTTTAAGTGTTTGGGTTGAAACTGCTTCCAGGCACCTAGAAGAAACAAATTCAAATTGTCTCTTTGACAATTTGAAGAAAAACCCCATTCCTTTACGTCAGGCTTCAAAGAATTACAACAGTAATGTGCTGTGCTGCTGTGTTCAGTTGATCAGTTGTGTCTGACTCTGTAACTGCATAGACTATAGCCTGCCAGCCTCCTCTGCCCATGGAATCTTCCAGCAAGAATACAGGAGTAGGTTGCCATTTCCTCTCCCAGGGGATCTTCCCAACCCAGGGATCGAACTCAAGTCTCCTGCATTGGCAGGCAGATTCTTTACCACTCTGCCACCTGAGATGCCCCATTGAACATATATTCGCAATCAAAAATCACTAATGTACAGACTTGGCCTTTCCATATATCAGCAGGAACAAGTTTAAGCATGTGTAAAATTTGAAATATTAGGACATGAAAATAAAATGAAAAACTCTTCAAACCAGTTTTTAAAATTAAAAAAAATCACTAATACTGTGAGAAATCAGAGCCCAGTGAGTCAATAGAAATAGTAAATAACTAGAATCAGACCCTCAAAGACTTCAGGTATTGGAATTATCATCTGCAGAATACAAGATGTATATATTTAACAAATGTAGAAAAATAAAATAATATTTCAAAAATGTAACTAAGAGACTATTGAGAATGACCGGACATTCTCAAAGTGAAAAATCTGATAACCAAAATTTAGAACTCCAAGGACAGAGGCATCTGCTCTGACAGTATAGAATATTAGACATTCTTGGAGACTTATTTCCTGTAAAACAATTAGATCCAGTATACACCATAATTTTCTTATGTTATTGGGCTTATAGAAAGTAAAGGAAATCTACTAAGAGACTTCAGTCGTGTCCGACTCTGTGCGACCCCATAGACGGAAGCCCACCAGGTTCCCCCGTCCCTGGGATTCTCCAGGCAAGAACACTGGAGTGGGTTGCCATTTCCTTCTCCAATACAGGAAAGTGAAGAGTGAAAGTGAAGTCGCTCAGTCGTGTCTGACTCTAGCTACCTCATGGACTGCAGCCTACCAGGCTCCTCTGTCTATGGGATTTTCCAGGCAAAAGTACTGGAGTGGGATGCCATTGCCTCTCCAACTAAGAGACCAGGAAACTTTAAAAATGAACCAACCATAAGGGGAAACAAGAACCACATGCAGTGAGCACATTTGAGAGTGTCTTCCCAATTATATGGAAATTCAATATATAGTAGCCGGGACTACAGATTAGAAAAGGAAAAAAATGGACTTTTCATTAAATGTGTTGAGACAATTGATTATTCATATGGGAAATAATAAAACTGGACCTGTACCTCCCACCTAGGGCCACAGGCTTAAATATAGGGCCTTTCACACTCATGAGCCTCTTCCAAGGCCTGAGAGGGGGATGAGAAATGGGTTCAAGTGGTAAGATATTTGTGCAAAATTTGTAAAGTAAGTGAATCTGACCATACTAGTTAAGATAATTGTCTTTTTCTACTCTATTTTCCCACCATATTTCTGCTTGTGTAGACTATCATTGGAGTGTCTGTGAGCATTTTTTTGGATATGGCTAAAGGGAACTCGATTTGGAGATTCATGGTACTTGAATTTAGTTGGGTAATTTGGTGTGGTTTGAAGACATTGTGTGTTCGTATAAGTTATTGCCAGCTGCTGCCCCAGTAAAGGATGACTTCCAGAAATACTGTTACCATCCATTCTACAGACCTAACTGGCATCAGGATATGTAGGTACAGATTAGAGATTATATCATAGACCATGTCCTGTGGCCTCTGGCACCAGAAATATATGGAGAGTGAAGAGGTAACGAGGTGTGAAATGCAAGAAGCCAGAAGCTAGTCTGGAAAATTCTTTCAATCATAAGATGTTTCCAAATGTAAGTTCTCTTCTGTCAGAAATACATGAAATAATGCCATGCTTGCAATTATAGCTGTATTACATTTTTGATAGTATCACCTGAAATGTAATTTTACTCAGCCATAATTCTATATTCAAAGATCATAAAGCTATAATACTACTACAAATAGCAAATACATCTGTAAGTAGTCTTGTGTTTCACCATTCCCAATCTATTGAATCACATATTTAGTGTGTCTGATGCACCTTGCTTTGACAGTCTGATGTTTCCAGAAAAAGCAGTACACAAAATTGGCACTGATGCAGTGGAATGGCCTAAGAGACAAGCGTTCCAGTGACATATCTAAACATCATCATCTGTATACTAATATGCAGTATTAGTGTGAATCATTTGGTGATAAATGCATTTGACTGCTTTTGCTATGCCTTAAATCAACTTAATTTTATGTTTTTCATAATTGTTAACTATACCAAAAATTAAATATGATGAGAAAGAGTTATTCTAAGGAATGTCAAAAATAAAACTAAATTTAAAATGAGATAAGGTTTTAAAATGTCAAAAACTGTCTTATTACAAAACAATATGAACCAAAAACTCTAATGGTTAATGTCATGAAGACAAGGAAAAGAATTAAGATGGCCAAGAAAACATAAATGATAAAAATAAAAGTTGATAAATTATATATACATATATATATGTATATAGGTATATATATAGGTGTGTGTGCATACCTTCCCAAACATGAAATAAAGATGAGAAGAAAGATGAAAATAATAAACAAATTTACATGATCAATACTTGAAAGTATAAAGCAGCTTCAGTTTGACAAATTTGTTGACTTGGATAAACATCAAGATCTTTCATTTTGTTCTGTTCAGATGGATAATTTCACCATTTTAATGAGAGTTTTATAAAAGTTTTTTTTCAAAATAGTGACCTGATTAATATTTATAGAGTCTAAAATCACACAATGAATACTAAAGCTTCTCAAGTAGATATTTTGAAAAAGCAAGTTTTTAAGTGGTCAAGCCGCTGCGAGATTCTGTCTGCTGCTGCTGCTGCTAAGTCGCTTCAGTCGTGTCCGACTCTGTGCGACCCCATAGACGGCAGCCCACCAGGCTCCCCGATCCCTGAGATTCTCCAGGCAAGAACACCGGAATGGGTTGCCATTTCCTTCTCCAATGCATAAAAGTGAAAGTGAAGTCGCTCAGTCGTGTCCGACTCTCAGCGACCCCATGGACTGGAGCCTACCAGGCTCCTACGTCCATGGGATTTTCCAGGCAAAAGTACTGGGGTGGGGTGCCATTGCCTGTCTGGACCATTTCAAAACTATAGGATTGCTTTTATTATTTTGTTCATAAACTCTTTTAACAAAACATGTGAGTTTGCTCATATAAGATGGATGTTCTGAATGGATGAATTTATTAAGGCCCCTCAAAATTTATGAAGACTCCTAAAAAATGTAAGAAATCTATGCAGTTTACTAAAGTATATGCCATCAAAAATATAGGAAAAGAAGTGTTATTAATATAAAAGTAGGTTGGGCAGTTCACTGATAAAAAATGCTATGCTATTTTCCTGGATTTTGTGGGGTTTGTGATATTTGCTAGCTTTCTAAAAAATTTGTACTTTGTTTTAATTTTTCTTCTTAACAGTCATTCTCTTTTACACACAATTTATTCTTTTTTCTTAAAGAGGACCCCCAAGTTATATATATAGATCCAGCTCTGATGAGATACAGTATTTAGCCACTATATATAGGTATATCCTTACCCAATATAAAAAGTAGCATCAATACTGACTAAGGGGGCATTATTTCCAATTGATTGTGCTCATGCAATATAAATTTTTACATATTCTGTGTGTTTTTTAATTTTATTTTTAATTGAGGTTTAATTGACATACAGCATTATATTAGTTTCAGGGTACAACATAATGATTTGACGTTTTTATATATTGCAAAATGATCACCACAATAATTCTAGTTAACATCTGATACCATAGGTGGTTACAGTTTTTTTTCTCGTGATGAAAACTTTTAAGACTTACTCTTTTAGCAACTTTCAATTAGGTAATATAGTATTATTAACTATAGTTAATATGCTATACCTTACATCTCCATGACTTATTTATAACTAAAAGTTTGAAAGTTTCAACTCCCCTTACCCATTTTACCCACCCATCCCTCACCTATGGCAGTCACCAATCTGCTTTCTATATCTATGAGCTTCTTGTTTTTAAGATTCCACATATAAGACATCATTCTGTATTTGTCTTTCTCTGACTTATTTCATCCAGCATAATGCCTTTGAAGTCCATCCATGAAGCTGCAAATGGCAAGATTTTATTCTTTTCTATGGCTGAATATTATACATATATATGCACGCATATATATGATTTTTTATCTATTCATCCATCGATAGACATGATGGATGTTATTTCTATCCATTTGGAAACAACAAATGATTTGGAGGTTGTTTCCAAATCTTGGCTATTGTAAAAAATACTGCAATAAAACATGAGGGTGCATATATCTTTATGAATCAGTGTTTTCATTTTCTTCAGATAAATACCCAGAATTAGAATATCTGGGTCACATGGTAATTCTAATTTTCTTTTTAAGGAACTTACATACTCTTTTCCATAGTGACTGTACCAATTTATATTCCCACCAAAATGGACAAAGGTTCCCTTTCCTCCACATCCTTTTTTCTTGTGTTTTATAATAAGCATTCTGACAGGTGTGAGGTGATATTTCATTATGGTTGTGATTTTCATTTCCTTGATGATTAGTGATATTGAGCATCTTTTACTGTATATTGACTGCCGGGAGCCACCACAGGAGATCCCACCCATGACAAGGTCATGTAGAAGAGATCTGACGAGCAAGGCAGATCAGAACTCAAGGGACCCCCTGAATCCGCTCGAGCATCTACCCCAAAACCAGAATCTGTCTGTCTTACTATTTTGTGCCTTTCACCAACTCTTTTGACATTAACAGGGGGCTATCCCCGACCACCTTTCTCTGGAAAAAGTCAACTTAGGGCTTTCATTAATAAGTCTCCTGGACATGAAAGAAATATTTCTATTTTAACCCCTCTGTTGGCATTTTAGCTTGCCTGACAGGTTTATCCATACTCTTGCAATTAACACACATGATTGTTCACAACTCCCCAACCTTGAAAGGCACGGGAAGCCAAAACATTCTAAAAGTCTTAATGAGCATAGAGTCCTTTAAGGGATAAAAAATTATTAAAATAGATAGTACTGGTAAAGGGCTTCATTATTGGGCCAATGCTTGCTGCCAAGTGTCCATATCCCTTATCCATTGTCTACCTGGGAGTACCTTAGTTAACATAGTTAGAATGTAAGAAAAACAAGTAGCAGCCTTGGAATTAACCACATCAGACCTTTGAGCTAATTGGTTCTTTCTTTGTTGTGACCCACTACACCTTTGTTCTGTGCGAATGTAACTCTGTTCAGTACTTTTTGAGGCTGGGAAAAATAAAGAAAAAACACTTTAAGGGAAAACAAGTTTTCTGGCTAATCAGCCTTTATCAAAAAAGAGTCATAAAATGTCCATAGGCCTCCAAAGCCAGAAGATAATGTACATAACATTGCTTATGGAAAAGGTATGTAGAAAAAATCTTGGTTTTGATAAAGACAGATGTAATGTTTGGGCTGACTCTGTATGACTTTACATCTTTCATTTCTCTCTATGTACAAGTCAAGGTATAAAAGTTTCTTTTGAAAATAAAATTATGGGCCTCGCTCACCGAAGCTTGGTCTCCCCATGTCATTCTTTTTTTTTTTTTCCTTTTTTTTCCTCCTTTTTTCTCTCTCTTCTTTTTTTCAGGATGACTCCTTGGAACACAAGCGCTTTATTGGCTTTCTGTGTTAATCAAAAAAGATCAAGCCTCTGATCTCTTTGCTTTGCTATCCTTATTGCCTAAGTAAAGTAATGCTCAAAATTCTCCAAGCCAGGCTTCAGCAGTATGTGAACCGTGAACTTCCTGATGTTCAAGCTGGTTTTAGAAAAGGCAGAGGAACCAGAGATCAAATTGCCAACATCCGCTGGATCATGGAAAAAGCAAGAGAGTTCCAGAAAAACATCTATTTCTGCTTTATTGACTATGCCAAAGCCTTTGACTGTGTGGATCACAATAAACTATGGAAAATTCTGAAAGAGATGGGAATACCAGACCACCTGATCTGCCTCTTGAGAAATCTGTATGCAGGTCAGGAAGCAACAGTTAGAACTGGTCATGGAACAACAGACTGGTTCCAAATAGGAAAAGGAGTACGTCAAGGCTGTATATTGTCACCATGTTTATTTAACTTATATGCAGAGTACATCATGAGAAATGCTGGACTGGAAGAAACAGAAGTTGGAATCAAGATTGCCGGGAGAAATATCAATAACATCGGATATGCGGATGACACCACCCTTATGGCAGAAAGTGAAGAGGGGCTAAAAAGCCTCTTGATGAAAGTGAAAGTGGAGAGTGAAAAGGTTGGCTTAAAGCTCAACATTCAGAAAACGAAGATCATGGCATCTGGTCCCATCACTGCATGGGAAATAGATGGGGAAACAGTGGAAACAGTGTCAGACTTTGTTTTTCTGGGCTCCAAAATCACTGCAGATGGTGACTGCAGCCATGAAATTAAAAGACGCTTACTCCTTGGAAGGAAAGTTATGACCAACCTAGATAGCATATTCAAAAGCAGAGACATTACTTTACCAACAAAGGTTCGCCTAGTCAAGGCTATGGTCTTTCCTGTGGTCATGTATGGATGTGAGAGCTGGACTGTGAAGAAGGCTGAGCGCCGAAGAATTGATGCTTTTGAACTGTGGTGTTGGAGAAGACTCTTGAGAGTCCCTTGGACTGCAAGGAGATCCAACCAGTCCATTCTGAAGGAGATCAATCCTGGAATTTCTTTAGAAGGAATGATGCTAAAGCTGAAACTCCAGTATTTTGGCCACCTCATGCGAAGAGTTGACTCATTGGAGAAGACTCTGATGCTGGGAGGGATTGAGGGCAGGAGGAGAAGGGGACGACAGAGGATGAGATGGCTGGATGGCATCACTGACTCGATGGATGCGAGTCTGAGTGACCTCCGGGAGCTGGTGATGGACAGGGAGGCCTGGCGTGCTGCGGTTCATGGGGTCACAAAGAGTCGGACATGACTGAGCGACTGATCTGATCTGATCTGATGGCCTAAGCCGTCATCCTGAGGATACCCCTAGGCTAGACTCAGCAGGATCTAGGGGTATCCTCAGGATGATGGCTTACGCAATAAGGCTAGCAAAGCAAAGAGATCAGAGGCTTGATCTTTTTTGATTAACACAGAAAGCCAATAAAGCTCTTGTGGTCCAAGGAGTCATCCCGAAAAAGAAAAGAGAGAAAAAAAGGAGGAAAAAAGAACAACATGGGGAGACCAAGCTTCGGTGAGTGAGGCCCATAATTTTATTTTCAAAAGAAACTTTTATACCTTGACTTGTACATAGAGAGAAATGAAAGATGTAAAGTCATACAGAGTCAGCCCAAACATTACATCTGTTTTGTCTTTATCGAAACCAAGATTTTTTCTACATACCTTTTCCATAAGCAATGTTGTGTACATTATCTTCTGGCCTTGGAGGCCTGTGGACATTTTATGACCCTTTTTTGATAAAGGCTGATTAGCCAGAAAACTTGTTTTCCCTTAAAGTGTTTTTTCTTTATTTTTCCCAGCCTCAAAAAGTACTGAACAGAGTTACATTCGCACGGAACAAAGGTGTAGTGGGTCACAACAAAGAAAGAACCAATTAGCTCAAAGGTCTGATGTGGTTAATTCCAAGGCTGCTACTTGTTTTTCTTACATTCTAACTATGTTAACTAAGGTACTCCTAGGTACACAATGGATAAGGGATATGGACACTTGGCAGCAAGCATTGGCCCAATAATGAAGCCCTTTACCAGTACTATCTATTTTAATAATTTTTTATCCCTTAAAGGACTCTATGCTCATTAAGACTTTTAGAATGTTTTGGCTTCCCGTGCCTTTCAAGGTTGGGGAGTTGTGAACAATCATGTGTGTTAATTGCAAGAGTATGGATAAACCTGTCAGGCAAGCTAAAATGCCAACAGAGGGGTTAAAATAGAAATATTTCTTTCATGTCCAGGAGACTTATTAATGAAAGCCCTAAGTTGACTTTTTCCAGAGAAAGGTGGTCGGGGATAGCCCCCTGTTAATGTCAAAAGAGTTGGTGAAAGGCACAAAATAGTAAGACAGACAGATTCTGGTTTTGGGGTAGATGCTCGAGCGGATTCAGGGGATCCCTTGAGTTCTGATCCGCCTTGCTCGTCAGATCTCTTCTACATGACCTTGTCATGGGTGGGATCTCCTGTGGTGGCTCCCGGCAGTTGACCTTATGTTTGTCTTTGTAAAAAATGTCTATCGAAATCCTCTACTCATTTTTAAACTGGATAGTTTGGGGGTTTTTTTCTATTGAGTTGTATCAGTGCTTTATATATTTTGGCTATTAACCTCCTACCAGATATATGATTTGCAAATATTTTCTCCCATGTAGTAGGTTGCCTTTTCATTTTGTTGAAATTTTTACATATTTTGAATCTTAAAGTCTAGTTATATGAAAAAAAGATATTACTAAAATACAGCTTGAAACGTGAAAGCAAAACTTTTAAACTCTTATGGGAAAGTTTTGTGCTGAATTTCTTTAATTGGCTCTCACCTAGATCTATTCTTCACTCTTCACCACTATGAACTATGCTTGAGATGCTGACCAACGCAAATAGTGTGAACAGGGTGCCTGAAGTTTCTGTTTTCTAGTTGAGTTTGGTCAGTAGAGAGATTGGGTAATACATCAAAGGAGGAGGGAAATGAGGTAAAGGTGTTTACAAGGCTAGGATTAGGGTAAAGGGGAGTGTTAAGTCCATGAATCAAGGCAAATTGAAAGTGGTCAAACAGGAGATGGCAGGAGTGAATATTGACATTTTAGGAATCAGTGAACTAAAATGGACTGGAATGGGTGAATTTAACTCAGATGACCATTATATCTACTACTGTGGGCAAGAATCCGTTAGAAGAAATGAAGTAGCCATCCTAATCAACAACAGAGTCCAAAAAGCAGTACTTGTATGCAATCTCAAAAACGACAGAATCATCTGT
Organism: Tragelaphus eurycerus; assembly: GCA_935064755.1. NCBI lineage: Eukaryota > Metazoa > Chordata > Mammalia > Artiodactyla > Bovidae > Tragelaphus > Tragelaphus eurycerus. The sequence goes on along the minus strand of CAKXYN010000002.1, from coordinate 53,388,632 downwards.
TTGTTTCCAAAGCAAACTATTCATTATCACAGTAATCCAAGTCTATGCCCCGACCAGTAATGCTGAAGAAGCTGAAGTTGAATGGTTCCATGAAGATCTATAAGACCTTCTAAAATTAACACCCCAAAAAGATGTCCTTTTCATTACAGAGGACTGGAATGCAAAAGTAGGAAGTCAAGAAATACCTGGACTAACAGGCAAATTTGGCCTTGGAATACAGAATGAAGCAGGGCAAAGGGTAATAGGGTTTTACCAAGAGAACACACTGGTCATAGCAAACACCCTCTTCCAACAACACAAGAGAAGACTCTACAAATGGACATCACCAAAATAGACATACAAATGGACAATACCAAAATCAGATTGATTATATTCTTAGCAGCCAAACATGGAGAAGCTCTATACAGTCAGCAGAAACAAGACTCTTGCTCAGATCATAAACTCTTTATTGCCAAATTCAGACTTAAATTGAAGAAAGTAGGGAAAACCACTAGACCATTCATGTATGACCTAAATCAAATCTGTTAAGACTGTAAAGTAGAAGTGACAAGAGATTCAAGGGATTAGACCTAATAGAGTGCCTGAAGAACTATGGATTGAGGTTCATGACATTCTACAGGAGGCAAGGATCAAGACTATCCCCCAAAAAAGAAATGCAAACAGGCAAAATGGTTGTCTGAGGAAGCCTTACAAATAGCTGAGAAAAGAAGAGAAATGAAAGGCAAAGGAGAAAAGGAAAGATCAGATCAGTCGCTCAGTCATGTCCGACCCCATGAATCGCAGCACACCAGGCCTCCCTGTCCATCATCAACTCCCGGAGTTCACTTAGACTCACATCCATCGAGTCAATGATGCCATCCAGCCATCTCATCCTCTGTCGTCCCCTTCTCCTCCTGCCCTCAATCCCTCCCAGCATCAGAGTCTTCTCCAATGAGTCAACTCATCGCATGAGGTGGCCAAAGTACTGGAGTTTCAGCTTTAGCATCATTCCTTCCAAAGAAATCCCAGGGCTGATCTTCAGAATGCACTGGCTGGATCTCCTTGCAGTCCAAGGGACTCTCAAGAGTCTTCTCCAACACCACAGTTCAAAAGCATCAATTCTTCGGTGCTCAGCCTTCTTCACAGTCCAACTCTCACTTCCATACATGACCAGAGGAAAAACCATAGCCTTGACTAGGCGAACCTTTGTTGGCAAAGTAATGTCTGTGCTTTTGAATATGCTATCTAGGTTGGTCATAACTTTCCTTCCAAGGAGTAAGCGTCTTTTAATTTCATGGCTGCAGTCACCATCTATAGTGATTTTGCAGCCCAGAAAAATAAAGTCTGACACTGTTTCCACTGTTTCCCCATCTATTTCCCATGTAGTGATGGGACCAGATGCCATGATCTTTGTTTTCTGAATGTTGAGCTTTAAGCCAACTTTTTCACTCTCCACTTTCACTTTCATCAAGAGGCTTTTGAGTTCCTCTTCACTTTCTGCCATAAGGGTGGTGTCATCTGCATATCTGAGGTTATTGATATTTCTCCTGGCAATCTTGATTCCAGCTTGTATTTCTTCCAGTCCAGTGTTTCTCATAATGTACTCTGCATATAAGTTAAATAAGCAGGGTGACAATATACAGCCTTGACGAACCCCTTTTCCTATTTGGAACCAGTCTGTTGTTCCATGTCCAGTTCTAACTGTTGCTTCCTGGCCTGCATACAAATTGGTCAAGAAGCAGATCAGGTGGTCTGGTATTCCCATACCCATTTGAATGCAGAGTTCCAAAGAATAGCAAGGAGAGATAAGAAAGCCTTCCTCAGGGATCATTGCAAGGAAATAGAGGAAAACAACAGAATGGGAAAGACTAGAGATCTCTTCAAGAAAATTAGAGATACCAAGGGAAGGTTTCATGCAAACATGGGCTCAATAAAGAACAGAAATGGCATGGACCTAACAAAAGCAGAAGATATTAAGAAGAGGTGGCAAGAATACACAGAAGAACTATACAAAAAAGATCTTTATGACCCAGGTAATCACGATGGTGTGATCACTCACCTAGAGCTAGACATCCTGGAATGAGAAGTCAAGTGGGCCTTAGGAAGCATCCCTACGAACAAAGCTAGTGGAGGTGATGGAATTCCAGTTGAGCTATTTCAAATCCCAAAAGATGATGCTGTGAAAGTGCTGCACTCAATATGCCAGCAAATTTGGAAAACTCAGCAGTGGCCACGGGACTGGCAAAGGTCAGTTTTCATTCCAATCCCTAAGAAAGGCAATGCCAAAGAATGCTCAAACTACCACATAGGCACACTCATCTCACACAATAGCAAAATAATACTCAAGATTCTCAAAGGCAGGCTTCAACAGTACATGAACTATGAACTTCCAGATGTTCAAGCTGAATTTAGTAAAGGCAGAAGAACCAGAGATCAAATTGCGAACCTCTGTTGGATCATTGAAAACACAAGAGAGTTCCAGAAAAACATGGGCTTTATCGACTATGCCAAAGCCTTTGACTGTGTGGATCACCACAAACTGTGGAAAATTCTGAAAGAGATGGGAATACCAGACCACCTGACCTGCCTCCTGAGAAATCTGTATGCAGTTCAAGAAGCAACAGTTAGAACTGGACAGGGAACAACAGACTGGTTCCAAATAGGAAAAGGAGTATGTCAAGGCTGTACATTGTCACCCTGCTTATTTAACTTATATGCAGAGAACATCATGAGAAGTACTGAACTGGATGAAGCAAAAACTGGAATCAAGATTGCTGGGAGAACTATCAATAACCTCATATATGCAGATGACACCACACTTATGGCAGAAAATGAAGAAGAAATAAAGAGCCTCTTGTTGAAAGTGGAAGAGGAGAGTGAGAAAGTTGTTTTAAAACTCAGCATTCAGAAAACTAAGATCATGGCATCTGGTCCCATCACTTCACGGCAAATAGATGGGGAAGCAATGGAAACAGTGAGGGACTTTATGTTTTGGGGCTCCAAAATTCCTGCAGATGGTGGCTGCAGCCATGAAATTAAAAAACACTTGCTTCTTGGAAGAAAAGTTATGACCAACCTAGACAGCATGATAAAAAGCAGAGACATTACTTTACCAACAAAGGGCCATCTAGTTAAAGCTATGGTTTTTCCAGTAGTCATGTATGGATGTGAGAGTTGAGGGCAGAAGAATTGATGCTTTTGAACTGTGGGGCTGGAGAAGACTCACGAGAGTCCCTTGGACAGATAGGAGATCCAGCCAGTCCATCTGAAAGGAAATCAGTCCTGAATATTCATTGGAAGAACTGATACTGAAGTTGAAACTCCAATACTTTGGCCACTTGATGTGAAGAACTGACTCATTTGAAAAGACCCTGATGTTGAGAAAGATTGAAGGTGGGAGGAGAAGGGGACAACGGAGGATGAGATAGTTGGATGGCATCACAAACTCAATGGATATGAGTTTGAGGAAGCTCAGGCATTGGTGATGGACAGGAAAGCCTGACATGCAGTCCATGAGGTCACAAAGAGTCAGACACAACTGAGTGACTGAACTTGAACTGAGTGAGGTATTACTCTTTGAACCTGGCTCAATACACTGTCTACCCTTGCCTTCTGGAACTCTGTTCAGATTTAAGTTAAGTTTTCTGACTCCGTTTTCCGTATCTTTTAACTTGTAGTATTTTCTGTCATTTATCTCTCAATGTTGCATTTGAGAGAACTTCTTCAGATTTGTCTTCCAGTTCATTAATTTTCTCTTTCCACTTGTGTGTCTAAGCTTCTATACCTGCACATTGTGTTTTCAGGTTTATTTTTTATTGTGTAATACTTGGTAAACATTGAAGGAAGGTTTGAGATAAGATCCAATGCTGCACTATAGTCCTAACGACTTTGCTAACAGGGTATATCTTATATTTTATACTTATCACATAAAAAATAATAAATAATGAAGCAGGAAGAAATTTTTCAAGGTGGTGGATATATTTATGGCATAGATGTGCTGATGATGTTATGGTTGTACACTTATCAAATTGTATACATTAAGTGTGTATGGATTTGTATATGTTGATCATACCTTAATAAAGTGGTCTTTTTTTTAAAAGAGGGCTTCCCAGGTGGCTAGTGTTAAAGAACCCACCTGCCAAAACAAGAGACATAAGAGACCCGCATTCTATCCGTGGGTTGGGAAGATCCCCTGGAAGAGTGCATGGCAACCCTCTCCACTATTCTTGCCTGGAGATTCCCCATGGACAAAGGAGCCTGGCAGATTACAGTCCATGGGGTCATAAAGAATTGGACATGACTGAAATGACTTAGCACACACACAGCACAGTGATAGCACTGGGTTTGGTAGAGGGGATTAATTCCATTCGGGCTTTCCTGGTGGATCAGATGGCGAAGAATCTGCCTGCAGTGCCGGAGACCTGGTTTGATCCTTGCGGCAGGAAGATCCCCTGGAGAAGGGAATGACTACCCATGTCAGTATTCTTGCCTGGAGAATTCCATGGATAGAGGAACCTGGAAAACTACATAGAGTCCATAGGCTTGCAAAGAGTCAGACACGACTGTGCAACTAATCAGATCAGATCCGATCAGTCGCTTAGTCGTGTCCGGCTCTTTGCGACCCCATGAATTGCAGCACGCCAGGCCTCCCTGTCCATCACCAACTCCCGGAGGTCACTCAGACTCACATCCATCGAGTCAGTGATGCCATCCAGATATCTCATCCTCTGTCGTCCCCTTCTCCTCTTGCCCCCAATCCCTCCCAGCATCAGAGTCTTCTCCAATGAGTTAACTCTTCGCATGAGGTGGCCAAAGTACTGGAGTTTCAGCTTTAGCATCATTCCTTCCAAAGAAATCCCAGGGCTGATCTCCTTCAGAATGGACTGGTTGGATCTCCTTGCAGTCCAAGGGACTCTCAAGAGTCTTCTCCAACACCACAGTTCAAAAGCATCAATTCTTCGGCGCTCAGCCTTCTTCACAGTCCAGCTCTCACATCCATACATGACCACAGGAAAAACCATAGCCTTGACTAGATGGACCTTTGTTGGCAAAGTAATATCTCTGCTTTTGAATATGCTATCTAGGTTGGTCATAAATTTTCGTCCAAGGAGTAAGCGTCTTTTAATTTCATGGCTACAGTCACCATCTGTAGTGATTTTGGTGCCCAGAAAAATAAAGTCTGACACTGTTTCCACTGTTTCCCCATCTATTTCCCATGAAGTGATGGGACCAGATGCCATAATCTTCGTTTTCTGAATGTTGATCTTTAAGCCAACTTTTTCACTCTCCACTTTCACTTTCATCAACAGGCCTTTTAGTTCCTCTTCACTTTCTGCCATAAGTGTGGTGTCATCTGCATATCTGAGGTTATTGATATTTCTCCCAGCAATCTTGATTCCAACTTGTGTTTCTTCCAGTCCAGCATTTCTCATGATGTACTCTGCATATAAGTTAAATAAACATGGTGACAATACGCAGCCTTGACGTACTCCTTTTCCTATTTGGAACCAGTCTGTTGTTCCATGACCAGTTCTAACTGTTGCTTCCTGATCTGCATACAGATTTCTTAAGAGGCAGATCAGGTGGTCTGGTATTCCCATCTCTTTCAGAATTTTCCATAGTTTATTGTGATCCACACAGTCAAAGGCTTTGGCATAGTCAATAAAGCAGAAATAGATGTTTTTCTGGAACTCTTGCTTTTTCCATGATCCAGCGGATGTTGGCAATTTGATCTCTGGTTCCTCTGTCTTTTCTAAAACCAGCTTGAACATCAGGAAGTTCACGGTTCACATATTGCTGAAGCCTGGCTTGGAGAATTTTGAGCATTTACTAGCGTGTGAGATGAGTGCAAATGTTCGGTAGTTTGAGCACTCCTTGGCATTGCCTTTCTTTGGGATTGGGATGAAAACTGACCTTTTCCAATCTTGTGGCCACTGCTGAGTTTTCCAAATGTGCTGGCATATTGTGTAGCACTTTCACAGCATCATCATTCAGGACTTGGAATAGCTCCACTGGAATTCCATCACCTCCACTAGCTTTGTTTGTAGTGATGCTTTCTAAGGCCCATTTGACTTCACATTCCAGGATGTCTGGCTCTAGGTCAGTGATCACATCATCATGATTATCTAGGTCTTGAAGCTCTTTTTTGTACAGTTCTTCTGTGTATTCTTGCCACCTCTTCTTAATATCTTCTGCTTCTGTTAGGTCCACACCATCTCTGTCCTTTATTGTGCCCATCTTGGCATGAAATGTTCCTTTGGTATCTCTGATTTTCTTGAAGAGATCCCTAGTCTTTCCCATTCTGTTGTTTTCCTCTATTTCTTTGCATTGATCACTGAAGAAGGCTTTCTTATCTCTTCTTGCTATTCTTTGGAACTCTGTATTCAGATGTTTATATCTTTCCTTTTCTCCTTTGCTTTTCGCTTCTCTTCTTTTCACAGCTATTTGTAAGGCCTCCCCAGACAGCCATTTTGCTTTTTTGCATTTCTTTTCCATGGGGATGGTCTTGATCCCTGTCTCCTGTACAATGTCACGAACCTCATTCCATAGTTCATCAGGCACTCTATCTATTAGATCTAGGCCCTTAAATCTATTTCTCACTTCCACAGTATAATCATAAGGGATTTGATTTAGGTCATACCTGAATGGTCTAGTAGTTTTCTCTACTTTCTTCACTTTCAGTCTGAATTTGGCAATAAGGAGTTCATGGTCCGAGCCACAGTCAGCTCCTGGTCTTGTTTTTGCTGATTGTATAGAGCTTCTCCATCTTTGGCTGCAAAGAATATAATCGATCTGATTTCGGTGTTGACCATCTGGTGATGTCCATGTATAGAGTCTTCTCTTGTGTTGTTGGAAGAGGGTATTTGCTATGACCAGTGCATTTTCTTGGCAAAACTCTATTAGTCTTTGCCCTGCTTCATTCCGTATTCCAAGGCCAAATTTGCCTGTTACTCCAGGTGTTCCTTGACTTCCTACTTTTGCATTCCAGTCCCCTATAATGAAAAGGACATCTTTTTGGGGTGTTAGTTCTAAAAGGTCTCGTAGGTCTTCATAGAACCATTCAACTTCAGCTTCTTCGGCGTTACTGGTTGGGGCATAGATTTGGATTACTGTGACATTGAATGGTTTGCCTTGGAAACGAACAGAAATCATTCTGTCATTTTTGAGATTGCATCCAAGTACTGCATTTCGGACTCTTTTGTTGACCATGATGGCCACTCCATTTCTTCTGAGGGATTCCTGCCCACAGTAGTAGATATAATGGTCATCCGAGTTAAATTCACCCATTCCAGTCCATTTTAGTTCGCTAATTCCTAGAATGTCGACATTCACTCTTGCCATCTCTTGTTTGACCACTTCCAATTTGCCTTGATTCATGGACCTGACATTCCAGGTTCCTATGCAGTATTGCTCTTTACAGCATTGGACTTTGCTTCTATCACCAGACACATCCACAGCTGGGTATTCTTTTTGCTTTGGCTCCATCCTTTCATTCTTTCTGGAGTTATTTCTCCACTGATCTCCAGTAGCATATTGGGCCCCTACTGACCTGGGGAGTTTCTCTTTCAGTATCCTATCATTTTGTCTTTTCATACTGTTCATGGGGTTCTCAAGGCAAGAATACTGAAGTGGTTTGCCATTCCCTTCTCCAGCGGACCACACCCTGTCATATCTCTCCACCATGACCTGCCCATCCCAGGTTGCCCCTCGGGCATGGCTTAATCTCATTGAGTTAGACAAGGGTGTGGTCCTTGTGTGATTAGGCGCACCATTTAAGAGCGACCTCGCCTGCCCGCGACACGCGCACCATTTAAGAGCGACCTCGCCTGCCCGCGACCGGCGCACCGTTTAAGAGCGACCTCGCCTGCCCGAGGTCAGAGATACCAAAGGAACATTTCATGCAAAGATGGGCACAATAAAGGACAGAGATGGTGTGGACCTAACAGAAGCAGAAGATATTAAGAAGAGGTGGCAAGAATACACAGAAGAACTGTACAAAAAAGAGCTTCAAGACCCAGATAATCATGATGATGTGATCACTGACCTAGAGCCAGACATCCTGGAATGTGAAGTCAAATGGGCCTTAGAAAGCATCACTACAAACAAAGCTAGTGGAGGTGATGGAATTCCAGTGGAGCTATTCCAAGTCCTGAATGATGATGCTGTGAAAGTGCTACACAATATGCCAGCAAATTTGGAAAACTCAGCACTGGCTACAAGATTGGAAAAGGTCAGTTTTCATCCCAATCCCAAAGAAAGGCAATGCCAAGGAGTGCTCAAACTACCGAACAATTGCACTCATCTCACACGCTAGTAAAGTAATGCTCAAAATTCTCCAAGCCAGGCTTCAGCAATATGTGAACCGTGAACTTCCTGATGTTCAAGCTGGTTTTAGAAAAGGCAGAGGAACCAGAAATCAAATTGCCAACATCCGCTGGATCATGGAAAAAGCAAGAGAGTTCCAGAAAAACATCTATTTCTGCTTTATTGACTATGCCAAAGCCTTTGACTGTGTGGATCACAATAAACTATGGAAAATTCTGAAAGAGATGGGAATACCAGACCACCTGATCTGCCTCTTAAGAAATCTGTATGCAGGTCAGGAAGCAACAGTTAGAACTGGTCATGGAACAACAGACTGGTTCCAAATAGGAAAAGGAGTACGTCAAGGCTGCATATTGTCACCATGTTTATTTAACTTATATGCAGAGTACATCATGAGAAATGCTGGACTGGAAGAAACACAAGTTGGAATCAAGATTGCTGGGAGAAATATCAATAACCTCAGATATGCAGATGACACCACACTTATGGCAGAAAGTGAAGAGGGGCTAAAAAGCCTCTTGATGAAAGTGAAAGTGGAGAGTGAAAAGGTTGGCTTAAAGCTCAACATTCAGAAAACGAAGATCATGGCATCTGGTCCCATCACTGCATGGGAAATAGATGGGGCAACAGTGGAAACTGTGTCAGACTTTGTTTTTCTGGGCTCCAAAATCACTGCAGATGGTGACTGCAGCCATGAAATTAAAAGACGCTTACTCCTTGGAAGGAAAGTTATGACCAACCTAGATAGCATATTCAAAAGCAGAGACATTACTTTACCAACAAAGGTTCGCCTAGTCAAGGCTATGGTCTTTCCTGTGGTCATGTATGGATGTGAGAGCTGGACTGTGAAGAAGGCTGAGCACCGAAGAATTGATGCTTTTGAACTGTGGTGTTGGAGAAGACTCTTGAGAGTCCCTTGGACTGCAAGAAGATCCAACCAGTCCATTCTGAAGGAGATCAATCCTGGAATCTCTTTAGAAGGAATGATGCTAAAGCTGAAACTCCAGTATTTTGGCCACCTCATGCGAAGAGTTGACTCATTGGAGAAGACTCTGATGCTGGGAGGGATTGAGGGCAGGAGGAGAAGGGGACGACAGAGGATGAGATGGCTGGATGGCATCACTGACTCGATGGATGCGAGTCTGAGTGACCTCCGGGAGCTGGTGATGGACAGGGAGGCCTGGCGTGCTGCGGTTCATGGGGTCACAAAGAGTCGGACACGACTGAGCAACTGATCTGATCTGATCTCGCCTGCCCGCGACCGGCGCACCGTTTAAGAGCGACCTCGCCTGCCCGCGACCGGCGCACCGTTTAAGAGCGACCTCGCCTGCCCGCGACCGGCGCACCGTTTAAGAGCGACCTCGCCTGCCCGCGACCGGCGCACCGTTTAAGAGCGCCCCGCCGGCTGGGTCGCTCACTAAGAGCGCGGCCGAGAGGAGCTACCCCACGACCGAGGAAGGACGGCGGTGAGGGCCAGCGCACTAAGCACGGCCGAGAAGAGCTACCCCACGACCGAGGTCAGGAAGGGCAGCGGTGAGGAGAGACCCCTCGTCCAAGGTAAGGTGCGATGGCTGTGCTTCGCTGGCCGGGAGCAGCCAGGAGCAGCCGGGATGAGATACCCCACGCCCAAGGTAAGAGAAACCCAAGTAAGACAGTAGGTCTTGAAAGAGGGCATCAGAGGGCAAATACACTAAAACCATTCTCACAGATACATACATATATGCATGTAATTTAATCTGAGGCTGACATAACCAGAATTAGAGTGTTCAGAAGAGGCATATTGACCAACTTCAATCTTTATTGATAGGAATTTAAACATTTGCTCAACATGTATGGGTGTGCATGGATTACATGGGTTACCATGATTGGGGCAGGAATGGAAGATAGGTGTTGGTTATATCATTTAATATGTTTATGTTTTGTCTTTCCAATGTGTTTTCATATGTATGAAATATTTCATAAGAAATGTTTTAAAGAATGAATTAACTCTTTTCAAAACATATAATTAAAGAAAAATTAAAGCCTTTACTTAAATATCAGTTATACTATTCAAAATATTAATGCCCAAAACATGACTAAAATAGTTTGCTATATTTAAAATTTTGAAATTTAAAAATGGAAAGTGAAAATATAGTAACTTCTTTTCTCATTATCATTTCCAGTTAACAATTTGTCTAATTTTTGAAACTAGCTTCAAATTGCTTTTAGGGGTGTTTACTATTCATTTTCTATATTTTCTATTATTTGAACTATTTGAACTTTCCTCAGGTAACTTTTAAATTTCATTACACTACTATTTGTAGATTGGAATTGATAGAGCTTTGTGACTGTAAGCAATGGAGGCCCCAACTCAAATCAGTTAAATCCAAACTCTTTATTGGTTGAGAAAATGGAAACATCCCAAAAAAGTCCTGACTTTAAGCACAGTTTAAATAATGCTACTAGGACTCCATTCACTCTCTCTCAGCTCTATTCTTTCCTGCAGAGGTATCGCTCTCAGCACACCCTCTCAACACAGTAGTCCTTGGCAAGAACAGGTGTACTTTATTATCACAGGACTGAGTCTCATTGGATTGGCTTACAGTTGCATGCCAATCCCTGAACAGTCACTGTAATCGTAATGCTAATGGTCCCAATCAATAGAGTGGGTAGAGTCAGGCCCACCAAAACTACATGTACTATGAAAAAGAAAGGGGTGGGTTCCCAAATGAAAATGCACCAAAATAAGGGAAAGTGAACTCTGAGCAGAGCAAACAACAAATGTCCACCTGATCAACTAAGGACAGAAATGCCTTCCATTGTCTGACGGTGGAGGTTCATTCTGGTGTTATATATTTTTCTAGTAACTGCAATATGTCTACAATATGTCTGAATAGATTCTTCTGCTTAATGATAAGTGCTGATTAGGCCTGGTTTTCAGAAGTAGTATTCATAGTAAGGTAAATTTTAACTTGATCAAGATAAAACTGGACTATTGTAAAACAGAGGCCAAGGCTCCCATATGCCATAAAACTGAATAATAATATCAGCGTTGTCTTTTTGGGTTCTCAGTTAGTGACTTCAATGATGAAATCCTACCTGAATAATATATAATTCTATAAATCTTTCTACTAAAGTTAAATAAAGAAGAAGGATCTGTTTAATACTATTGGATTCATGCTGTGTACTGACGTAATGGGAAAATTATTCAGGAACACTTGATTCTTGAGAAAATACTGCCCACATTATCAATACCTTGACACACTTGGGCTTATAAAAAACCATAACCATATTTTCTGAGCACATGACCTTGTTGGCAACTTTCATTACAAGAAAATTTATCTTAGAATGTAACAGCTATTAGTAGTGTTCATAAAGTAAGATTTCACTAACAGAGAGAACACGAATGTAGATGCTAGCTACTCAATTTCTTTTCACAGTATTCAAGGAAAATTTTTAAGAACATTCTCTACTTATAAACATTCCTCCCAAGAAAATTTGTAGCCAGAATTTTGCTTATCAGAAGTTAAACTGAGGGAGATTAATAAATACGGATTCATTAAATATTGTTCATTACTGTATGCCCAGTAACATGCTAAGTCCTGGGGGTATAAGGGTGAAGAGAAACAGTCTAAGCTCACAAGGAGTCTATTGCTTATTGACAGAAACAGGGACTTCCGTGGCAGTCCAGTGGTTAAGACTTTACCTTCCAGTGTAGGAGGGTGTGGGTTTGATCCCTGGTCAGAACACTGAGATCCCACATGCTGTGCAGTGCAGTCAATCAATCAATCAATAATAATAATAATGGAGGAAGCATACAGGCAGGTAATTGTAATATAGTGTGATTAAACACCTTGATAAAATAATTTTCATTGTGGCTTTTAGAATTGAGGTTCGGCAAGAAAAATAATAGAATAGGATAACAGAAGTGTGGAATGCTTCAGTGGGCAATAAAAGCTTTAGTGGAGACTTGGGCTAAGTCTCAAAGACAAGTAAGAATTATCCAAGTCCAAGCAGCAGAAATGTAAAGGGCAACACAAGCAGAGTAAACAGAGAAATAAGAAAATAGGTGAAGATGCAGGTTCTTTCTTGTAGGCCTTGAGAAGGGTACCTACTAAAATGTATCTGTCAAGTACCAATCGAGATTCTATTTATTAATTACAATTAATTTTGTCTTTAAAACACTTTTAATAGGTTAATATTCCTGAAGTTGGTGATGGACAGGGAAGCCTGGCATGCTGCAGTCCATGGGGTCACAAAGAGTCAGACATGATTAAGCGAGACTGTACTGAACTGAATGTTCCTGGCAGTGGTTATGGGAGAGAGATTAGTCATCCATATCTTAGTGTCAATTTGTCAGTTTAATTAGTTTGCTGCCCTAACACTTGGTCTATTTCCCTCCTATAACACTTGGTCTTGATCAGGGGTCAGCGAACTTTCTTGAAAAGAGCCAGATGGCAAATATTTTTGGCTTTTCAACCCATACAGTTGCTTTTGTTGCTGCTGCTGCTGCTGCTAAGTCACTTCAGTCATGTCCGACTCTGTGCGACCCCATAGACGGCAGCCCACCAGGCTCCCCCGTCCCTGGGATTCTCCAGGCAAGAACACTGGAGTGGGTTGCCATTTCCTTCTCCAATGCATGAAAGTGAAAAGAGAAAGTGAAGTCGCTCAGTCGTGTCCGACTCTTAGCAACCCCATGGACTGCAGCCCACCAGGCTCAATTTTCCAGGCAAGAGTACTGGAGTGGGGTGCCATTGCTTTTGTCACTACTCAACAATATATATTATGAGAGTAGTCATAGGAAATATGTGACCGATGTGGACACATTTTTTTTTTAATTGAAGGATAATTGCTTTACAAAATTTTGTTGATTTCTGCCAAACATCAACATGAATCAGCCATAGGTATACCTATATCCCCTCCCTTTGGAATCTCCCTCCCCACCCCATTTCTCTAGGCTGTTACAGAGCCCTTGTGGTTTTGTTCTAACAGAACTGGGAACAAATAGATTAACCAAGACCAGGGACTTTCCTAAAATCTCTACTCATTAACAGAGCTGTGAGGTAAACCAAGGGCTTAGGAGTCCAAAAATAGTGCCCTGCATAGCCATGGTGACCCCAACAACAAACTTTTAACTTTGAATATCTGCCTGAACAGACAACCCTTCCCCTTCTCCTACTTTTCTCTCAAATGGTCACCCCTCAGAAGCCATATAAGAAGTTCTACTAACTTTGGAAAATGATGCTGAAGAGAGGAGGGGAACCTCTCCCATCCCTCCTTGATTCACCCCCAACTTTGGAGAGGCAGGAGGTAGGAATCCTATTCAACTAGGTGGCTTCTCTTGTTCCATGGGTATGCCCCTCTCTCAAGTTTATATTGTCAAGTATTAGACCTCCTCCCCTCCTCTCTGGCTTGGCATATGAAGGGCAAATAAATGTGCACAGAAGTAATTTTGGCTATGTGCAGATTACAGGGAATATTCCATTCTAATTCTGAATTTATCTCCACCCCTCCAAATATCCCTTCCCAAATACAGTAAATCATAGTTAAGGTTTAAGCCTAAACATAAAAGTCTATTTAATATATTACATAGCTGAAATATAGCACTATTTCACTGCTAAAGTTCTGTTATGTTCAGTAAATGTGTGGGTCTTGGACCATGAAACACTCTGAAAGGAATAAAAATACTGAAGAACTAGGAATCCCAAGCCTTTTGAGAGGGGGAAAAAGAATAAAATTGGCTACCTTTAATATATTACTTCTCTAATGCTTTATCCTCATTTAAATTTGAGAAAATCTTAAAAGGATTCTAGGGGACTTGTTCATACCAAACAATTTATCTCTATGAATTCCTTTTTTGTGCACTTCACATGTCAGAGACACACAAAATAATGCCACCATTCCTTGCCAATTGCATGAACTTTGATCTCAAATGGGTCATGAGTCAGTTTCAAACAAAGCACTAAATGTGAAATAATAAGCAACTTCCATGCCTATGATATTACGAGATTTTATTTTTCACATAGTGCACACAATGGCATATTTTTTGTCTTTATTTTTCAGTTAATGACTATAACACAGATACTGCTCAAAGCCAGCAAAAGCTCTAACAATTTTGTTGAAGACAAACTTCTCAGCATTATACAATTCAGTCTAATATATCTTATTTCCTAATAGCTCAATGGACATTTCATTGTTCATTGATACAAGAGGATTTAATAAGAGAAAGCTCATTGACAAATTTGCCTTATAATTAAAAATCTAAACATTCTATGAGTTATAAAACTGGTCACTATTAAAATAAGGTTTGACAAAATTGCCATTGAAGCTGCAGATACTGATGTGAAAAGTAATAATAATTTTAAAAGCCTTACCTCAATCAAATTCTGTCATTTATATAATCATACAGGAACTGTTAAATATCACACATTTTACATTAAAATGTGAGATAAAGTATTTATAACAAGACCAGTGATGTAGCTTCAGTATTAAGATATGTAAATGAACCTGGACACCTAACTAAAGGTGCTCAAATCCAGCTAATTTTGTAAATATTTGAGTGGCACAGATGGTATGACCATACCATTACATTTGGGGATCATAACCAGCTATCTATAACAAATACTCAGTCCTTTTGCATGAACTTCTAGCCTTGTGGTTCTGATTATTCTAGAGTACTTGTGAGGTTTTTTGTTTGTTTTGATGTGAACCCACAAACATAAAAATCCAATAACATACTGCTGACCCAATTTAATAAGCCTACTAACTGTAAGTTATATGCTCATTTAAAAGAAATGGTAGCTGTGATTATTTTTTAAATATTATTTTAATAATTTATGAATATATTTATATATATATGACAGTTTGGGCAAATTGAAGCTTTTAAAATTATTACCATTATTATTATTTCACACGGAAATGGAAAGCATGAGCAGCAAATGTGTGCAACCATATCTTATAGTGATGGATTTTGTAACGCTTAAAGTTAAATTTCTCAATTATAAGACAGATTTTGTTAATGGCTTTGCTCATATTAAGTTTTTTTTTAATAAGACTCACAAAATTTTTAATGAGACATTGTTTGTCCTTTCTGGAAAAAGCTCCTAGTGGTTTCACCAAACTACTGCCTGAAAGTGGGTTTACAAGTTTTAAAATTCACCTATAGATATTTATTCTGCTGCTGCTGCTAAGTCACTTCTGTCGTGTCCAACTCTGTGCAACCCCATAGATGGCAGCCCACCAGGCTCCTCTGTCCCTGGGATTCTCCAGGCAAGAATATTGGAGTGGCCTGCCATTCCCCTCCCTAATGCATGCGTGCATGCTAAGTCACTTCAGTCGTGTCTGACTCTGTGCGAGATATTTATTCTAGATGGTCTTTATCTGAAATGTTGTTGAAATACTAATGATGACAAAAATCTCCTTCTACTTTATAAGAGTATATAAACTTAAGGTACACACAATAATGTAAACCACTAGCTGATTGTCTTTTCAGTAATGGTAGAATTCAAGTCAAATGTATTAAAAAACTTATACTTGTTTTTTTTTTTCTGTGCAGTATGATTAATTTTAAATCTTTGGCGTGTCACAGGCTGAAAGCTGGCAAAAGACTGCATTTTATGTTCTTTTGTGTAGCTCTCAGACATTATGCTAACGTTGTTGTTTTAGTCACCAAGTCGTGTCTGACTCTTTGCGACTCCATGGACTGTAGCCTGCCAGGCTCCTCTGTCTGTGGGATTTCCCAGGTGAGAATACTGGAGTGAGTTGCCATTTATTTTCCAGGGGATCTTCCTGACCCAGGGATCAAACTTGTGTCTCCTGCTTGGCAAGTGGATTCTTTACCAATGGGAAAGCCCATATAGTGAAATACTCTCAGAGTGAAAATACCCACATGTTTTTGACTGACTACAATGTGTTATACATAACATAATGGTTGATTTCCTAATTTTCCTTTACTTTCATGAAAATACAGTCTAGCAACCCAATTTTATTTTGCAGAAGCTCCTCCAGTGGATGAGCCATGGTTCTTTCAAGAGCCATTTAAAGTGCCTGAGAGAAGATTTTTCTCCAAGAATGGGCGGTTCAGAGGCTTCACATGACATAAGGTAATAAAAGCTTCCTGGTCAGAAAGCCCAGGGACCAGACACCCCACAGTGAAGACATCATGTGCCCCTCTATTTAAGAGATCCACACTGACCTGGGTGGACAAGCTGATCGAAACACAGGGTGGCAGAGGCTGGTGTGTTACTGGGATCAAACAGCTCTGCTTGCTGATATTAAAGCCCTAAACTCATGTCAACAAGCAGCACTTTCTGGGGTTTCCCCACAGCTCTTCTCCTTGCCTCTGTTAATCATTGAACCCTATTTTTCTGAATTTCTGAATGACCACGGCTTTAACTCTGGGGTATCCTGATAAAGGTTAACAATGGCCTGCCCTGGGATTTCCAGGTCAAAAGAAAAGAAAAAATGGGAAAATGACAATGACTGCCAACTTAAGAGAGGCCGACAACAAGTTGAAAAATAATGTTGACCTCAAAGTGACCTCCAAGACATCTGTGTTTCCTGCTAATAGATAAATGGAGCCTACACTAAGATGTAACATCTAAAGATAGGATGCAAGTTCTTTTACCATCACATTTTGAGTTTTGCTAATATTTGGCATATATGACTAATCTTGATTGCAGCAACTGTTCCCCTGATCTCCATATAAGGCAACTGGTTCACTGAGGTTTAAAGTGAGTATGTGTGAAAGATTCTTTAAGAAAGGAAATTACATGTAAATCCTCAAAGATTCTGAAAGCCCTGGCTTAGTAATTACACCTACCACTACTTACTATTGATAAACTGGGCCTGATCTTGTTGTCTTGGAGGTATTTACTTTGTTATAGTCATTTTAGGCATCTGGTGTTAGTGTTCTTTGTAGAGCTTGAAGCCAAAATGATGTGTGTATGTGTGTTTTTCTTTTTTTCCTTAGGCAAATCAGATACAAATATTCCAAATCCTGAAAGATGATGCTGTGAAAGTGCTGCACTCAATATGCCAGCAAATTTGGAAAACTCAGCAGCGGCCACAGGATTGGAAAAGGTCAGTTTTCATCCCAATCCCAAAGAAAGGCAATGCCAAAGAGTGCTCAAACTACCGCACAATTGCACTCATCTCATATGCTAGTAAAGTAATGCTCAAAATTCTCCAAGCCAGGCTTCAGCAATATGTGAACCGTGAACTTCCTGATGTTCAAGCTGGTTTTAGAAAAGGCAGAGGAACCAGAGATCAAATTGCAAACATCTGCTGTATCATGGAAAAAGCAAGAGAGTTCCAGAAAAACATCTACTTCTCCTTTATTGACTATGCCAAAGCCTTTGACTATGTAGATCACAATAAACTATGGAAAATTCTGAAAGAGATGCGAATACCAGACCACCTGATCTGCCTCTTGACAAATTTGTATGCAGGTCAGGAAGCAACAGTTAGAACTGGACGTGGAACAACAGACTGGTTCCAAATAGGAAAAGGAGTACGTCAAGGCTGTATATTGTCACCCTGCTTATTTAACTTATATGCAGAGTACATCATGAGAAATGCTGGACTGGAAAAAACACAAGTTGGAATCAAGATTGCTGGGAGAAATATCAATAACCTCAGATATGCAGATGACACTACCCTTATGGCAGAAAGTGAAGAGGAATTCAAAAGCCTCTTGATGAAAGTGAAAGTGGAGAGTGAAAAAGTTGGCTTAAAGCTCAACATTCAGAAAACAAAGATCATGGCATCCGGTCCCATCACTTCATGGGAAATAGATGGGGAAACAGTGGAAACAGTGTCAGACTTTATTGTTCTGGGCTCCAAAATCACTGCAGATGGTGACTGCAGCCATGAAATTAAAAGATGCTTACTCCTTGGAAGGAAAGTTATGACCAACCTAGATAGCATATTCAAAAGCAGAGACATTACTTTACCAACAAAGGTTCGCCTAATCAAGGCTATGGTCTTTCCTGTGGTCATGTATGGATGTGAGAGCTGGACTGTGAAGAAGGCTGAGCACCGAAGAATGGATGCTTTTGAACTGTGGTGTTGGAGAAGACTCTTGAGAGTCCCTTGGACTGCAAGGAGATCCAACCAGTCCATTCTGAAGGAGATCAGCCCTGGGATTTCTTTGGAAGGAATGATGCTAAAGCTGAAACTCCAGTACTTTGGCCACCTCATGCGAAGAGTTGACTCATTGGAGAAGACTCTGATGCTGGGCGGGATTGGGGGCAGGAGGAGAAGGGGACGACAGAGGATGAGATGGCTTGATGGCATCACTGACTCGATGGACATGAGTCTGAGTGACCTCCGGGAGTTGGTGATGGACAGGGAGGCCTGGTGTGCTGCGATTCATGGGGTCGCGAAGAGTCGGACATGACTGAGCGACTGATCCGATCTGATCTGTAGTAAATTTGAGGGCTTCCCTTGTGGCTCAGCTGGTAAAGAATCCCCCTTCAATGTGAGAGACCTGGGTTCAATCCCTGGAGAAGGGAAAAGCTACGCACTCCAGTATTCTGGCCTGAGAATTCCATGAGCCATATAGTCCATGGGGTTGCAAACAGTTGGACACGACTAAGCGACTTTTGCCTCACTTCAAGGAAACCTGAAGTTAGGGAAGAAGAAAATCACATTCCAAAGAGTCAGTGATCAGAATAATTTTCCTAATTATCATGGCAGATGAATTTTGAGACCTTATATGAGACCAGAAAGAGAAAGGGAAAGATACACCAAACTGAATGCAGAGCTCCAACAAAAAACGAAGAGAGATAAGAAAGCCTTCTTGTGTGAACACTGAAAAGAAATAGAGAAAAGCAACAGAATGGGGAAGACTAGAGGTCTCTTTGAGAAAACTAGAGATACCACGGGAACATTTCATGCAAAGATGCATACAATAAAGGACAAAAGGAACTAACAGAAGCAGAAGAGATTAAGAAGACATGGCAAGAATACACAGAAGAGCTATACAAAGCAGGTCTTAATGACCCAGATAACCATGGTGCTGTGGGTCACTCACCTAGAGCCAGACATCCTAGAGTGTGAAGTAAAGTGGGAATTAGGATGTATTATGACACACAAAGCTAGTGGAGGTGATCGAATTCCAGCTGAGCTATTTCAAATCCTAAAAGGTGATGCTGTTAAAGTGTTGTACTCAATATGCCAGCAAATTTGGAAAACTTAGCAATCGCCACAGGACTGGAAAAGGTCAGTTTTCATTCTAGTCTCAAAGAAAGACAATGCCAAAGAATGGTCAAAATACCAAACAATTGCACTCATTTAACAAGCTAGGAAGGTAATACTCAAAATCCTTCAACCTAGGTTGCAACAGTACGTGAACTAAGAACTTCCAGATGTACAAGCTGGATTTAGAAGAAGAGGAACCAGAGATTAAATTGTAGCATAGAAATTGTATATGTAGCATAGAAAAAGCAAGAGAATTCCAGAAAAATATCTACTTCTGCTTCTTTGACTACACTAAAGCCTTTGACTGTGTCAATCACAACAAACTATGGAAAATTCTTAAAGATAGGAATACCAGAACACCTCACCTGCCTCCTGAGAAACCTGTATACAGATCAATAAGCAACAGTTAGAACCTGACATGGAACAAAGGACTGGTTCCAAATTGGGTAAGGAGGTACATCAGGGCTGTATATTGTCACCCTGCTCCTTTAACTTATATGTGGAGTACATCATGTGAAATGTCTGGCTGGTTGAAGTACAAACAGGAATCAAGACTGCTGCAAGAAATACAGATACACAGATGATACCACCCTAATGGCGAAAAGTAAAGAGGAACTAAGGAGCCTCTCGATGAATATGAAAGAGGAGAGTGAAAAACTTAGCTTAAAACTCAACATTCAAAAAACTAAGATCATGGCATCTGGTTCCACCACTCCATGGCAAATAGATGGGGAAAACAATGGAAACAGTGACAGATTTCATTTTCTTGGACTCCAAAATCACTGCAGATGGCAACTGCAGCTATCAGTATAAAAGATTTTTACTCCTTGGAAGAAAAGATATGACAATCCTAGACAGCATATTAAAAGGCAGAGACATCACTTTGACAACAAAGTTCCATCTCGTCAAAGCTATGGTTTTTCCAGTAGTCATGTATGGATGTGAGAGTTGGACCATAAAGAAAGCTGAGCACTGAAGAATTGATGCTTTTGAACTGTGGTGTTGGAGAAGACTCTTGAGAGTCCCTTGGACTGCAAGGAATTCACACCAGTCAATCTTAAAGGAAATCAACCCTGATTACTCATTGGAAGGGCTGATGCTAAAGCTGAAACTCCGATACTTTGACCACCTAATGTGAAGAGCTGACTCACTGGAAAGGATCCTGATGCTGGTAAAGTTCAAGGGCAGGAAGAGAAGGGGCAACAGATGATAAGATGGTTGGATGGCATCACTGACTCAATGACATGAGTTTGCACAAACCCCAGGAGATAGTGAAGGACAGGGAAACCTGGTGTGCTGCAGTCCATGGGGTCGCAAAGAATCGGACACAACTTAGCAACTAAACAACAACATGAGAGCAGATGATGTTAAATCAGCATGCTATTTTTGTAGTCAAATGTTGCTATGTTGTTTGATTTAATTACTAAATTAAACATATGTATTTAATATATTCAGATCAGATCAGTCGCTCAGTCATGTCCGACTCTTTGCGACCCCATGAACCGCAGCACGCCAGGCCTCCCTGTCCATCACCAACTCCCGGAGGTCACTCAGACCCACACCCATCAAGTCAGTGATGCCATCCAGCGATCTCATCCTCTGTCGTCCCCTTCTCCTCCTGCCCTCAATCCCTCCCAGCATCAGAGTCTTCTCCAATGAGTCAACTCTTCGCATGAGGTGGCCAAAATACTGGAGTTTCAGCTTTAGCATCATTCCTTCCAAACAAATTCCAGGATTAATCTCCTTCAGAATGGACTGGTTGGATCTCCTTGCAGTCCAAGGGACTCTCAAGAGTCTTCTCCAACACCACAGTTCAAAAGCATCAATTCTTCAGCGGTCAGCCTTCTTCACAGTCCAGCTCTCACATCCATACATGACCACAGGAAAGACCATAGCCTTGACTAGGCGAACCTTTGTTGGTAAAGTAATGTCTCTGCTTTTGAATATGCTATCTAGGTTGGTCATAACTTTCCTTCCAAGGAGTAAGCGTCTTTTAATTTCATGGCTGCAGTCACCATCTGCAGTGATTTTGGAGCCCAGAAAAACAAAGTCTGACACTGTTTCCACTGTTTCTCCATCTATTTCCCATGTAGTGATGGGGCCAGATGCCATGATCTTCGTTTTCTGAATGTTGAGCTTTAAGCCAACCTTTTCACTCTCCACTTTCACTTTCATCAAGAGGCTTTTTAGCCCCTCTTCACTTTCTGCCATAAGAGTGGTGTCATCTGCATATCTGAGGTTATTGATATTTCTCCCGGCAATCTTGATTCCAACTTGTGTTTCTTCCAGTCCAGCATTTCTCATGATGTACTCTGCATATAAGTTAAATAAACATGGTGACAATACGCAGCCTTGACGAACTCCTTTTCCTATTTGGAACCAGTCTGTTGTTCCATGACCAGTTCTAACTGTTGCTTCCTGACCTGCATACAGATTTCTTAAGAGGCAGATCAGGTGGTCTGGTATTCCCATCTCTTTCAGAATTTTCCATAGTTTATTGTGATCCACACAGTCAAAGGCTTTGGCATAGTCAATAAAGCAGAAATAGATGTTTTTCTGGAACTCTCTTGCTTTTTCCATGATCCAGCGGATGTTGGCAATTTGATCTCTGGTTCCTCTGCCTTTTCTAAAACCAGCTTGAACATCAGGAAGTTCACGGTTCACATATTGCTGAAGCCTGGCTTGGAGAATTTTGAGCATTACTTTACTAGCGTGTGAGATGAGTGCAATTGTTCGGTAGTTTGAGCACTCCTTGGCATTGCCTTTCTTTGGGTTTGGGATGAAAACTGACCTTTTCCAATCTTGTGGCCACTGCTGAGTTTTCCAAATTTGCTGGCATATTGAGTGCAGCACTTTCACAGCATCATGTTTCAGGACTTGGAATAGCTCCACTGGAATTCCATCACCTCCACTAGCTTTGTTCCTAGTGATGCTTTCTAAGGCCCATTTGACTTCACATTCCAGGATGTCTGGCTCTAGGTCAGTGATCACATCATCATGATTATCTGGGTCGTGAAGCTCTTTTTTGTACAGTTCTTCTGTGTATTCTTGCCACCTCTTCTTAATATCTTCTGCTTCTGTTAGGTCCATACCATTTCTGTCCTTTATCGTGCCCATCTTTGCATGAAATGTTCCTTTGGTATCTCTGATTTTCTTGAAGAGATCCCTAGTCTTTCCCATTCTGTTGTTTTCCTCTATTTCTTTGCATTGATCACTGAAGAAGGCTTTCTTATCTCTTCTTGCTATTCTTTGGAACTCTGCATTCAGATGTTTATATCTTTGCTTGTCTCCTTTGCTTTTCGCTTCTCTTCTTTTCACAGCTATTTGTAAGGCCTCCCCAGACAGCCATTTTGCTTTTTTGCATTTCTTTTCCATGGGGATGGTCTTGATCCCTGTCTCCTGTACAATGTCACGAACCTCATTCCATAGTTCATCAGGCACTCTATCTATCAGATCTAGGCCCTTAAATCTATTTCTCACTTCCACTGTATAATCATAAGGGATTTGATTTAGGTCATACCTGCATGGTCTAGTAGTTTTCCCTACTTTCTTCAATTTCAGTCTGAATTTGGCAATAAGGAGTTCATGGTCTGAGCCACAGTCAGCTCCTGGTCTTGTTTTTGCTGATTGTATAGAGCTTCTCCATCTTTGGCTACAAAGAGAGCACTCAATAGAGATTCATTCATTTCAACAATTATCAGTTGATTGCCTACAGTGTGCCAAGCATAGCCAGTAAATAAACTTGGACCCAAATCTAATAACTAAATCTACTATCAGAAACATGGTTTTAGTATCTTCCCCAACATAGAAAAGCAGGTAGTGGTTTCTAGTCTATTCAAGTTGCCATCTCAGCATTGTGCCAATCTACTACTGACAGTCTGATAGCTAGAGAGTAGTGGCTTCTTTATCTAATGCCGGAAGTACTAATTATAGACAAAAACTGTGAGATTGAGATGAGGACTAATTACCCCCTTCCCACTGCATGCCCTCTCTAGACTTACTCTCTGCTCTGCCTGTGTGCCGGTGTTCCACCTTTTCTTCTTCAGTTAACTCTTCTTTGAAAAGCAATCTGAAAAAAAGGAGTTTCTTTAAGGGGAAAAAAAAAAGGATAAAAGATAAACCCATTTTTTTTAATTCAGAAAGCAAAATATATATGGTTTTAAAACAGATTTAACCACTGATATGGAAAGGTTATGGGAATTGTGGGAGAAATCTGTGTAACCTTATAGAAATAAAATTGAAAACTGCGGGGGAAGTGGTAATTTTCCATCAAAATAAAAATGACCAAAGTTAGCCCAGAAAAAGAATGAAAAACTAAACAGACCAATAATCATAAAAAAAAAAAAAAGCTAAAGATATATCTTTAAGAAGTTATAGACCCTGGTAATGGCACCCCACCCCAGTACTCTTGCCTGGAAAACCCCATGGATGGAGGAGCCTGGTAGGCTCGTCCATGGGGTGGCTAAGAGTCGGACACGACTGAGTGACTTCACTTTCACTTTTCACTTTCATGCATTGGAGGAGGAAATGGCAACCCACTCCAGTATTCTTGCCTGGAGAATCCCAGGGATGGGGGAGCCTGGTGGGCTGCCGTCTATGGGGTCGCACAGAGTCGGACACAACTGAAGTGACTTAGCAGCAGCAGCAGCAGCTATGCAGATATAATCTTAAAACATTGATTCATGTCACTTAATGTACTCTAGCTCATAGAAAAATGCATTAATCTCCATTTATGCAGATAGCAATACCTTATTAACAAAACCCAATAAA
Source organism: Tragelaphus eurycerus (assembly GCA_935064755.1). Taxonomy (NCBI): domain Eukaryota; kingdom Metazoa; phylum Chordata; class Mammalia; order Artiodactyla; family Bovidae; genus Tragelaphus; species Tragelaphus eurycerus. Next base: position 53,364,377 of record CAKXYN010000002.1, on the reverse strand, counting down.
TAGTAAAAGAAACTTTTAAATCAGTTTTCCTTATGAACAGGGATGCAAAACTCCAAGTAAAATATTATTAATCTAATCTAGCATTAAATGAACAGGGCAATAATTTGAGTTTATTCTAGGTATACAAAGTATAGTTCAGTACTAAACAATCTTTCAAGATAATTCAGTATAAAAAAGAATATTGTTATAGCTATAACACTAGTCTACTAAAACAAGATTTATCAAAATTCACCATCCATTCCTAATTTTATAAACCTCTGAAAAGAAAATAATAGAAAGAAATATGACAGAGACTGTCACAAACCAAGAGCCAACATCAAACTAAACAGTAAAATGCTATAGCCATTTCTACTAAAATCAAGAACAATGCATGGTGTCCACATCAACGTTATTATTTGGCATCATTTTACAACCAATGTATTAATATGCAAAAATAATTCATATAAATTTTAGAAAATTTAAAAATTATTCTTTCTTTAAGGATGTGATTATAGACATAGAAACTCTAAGAAATCAGTTTGCTAAGTTAGTAGTATAAAAAAGAATAGTTTTGAGGTAATACAAAAAGTACTTAGTTTCTCTTTATAGTGGCAATAACCTAGAATAATATAGAATAAAATAACAGATAGGTATAGAAATATCATTCATGAGAGACATAATTATGACAAAATATACATGAAGAAAAATATGAAATTGTATTAAAGAACATAAATCTAAATTTGAACAAACTGAATGATATACCCTGATCCTGAATGAGGAGTTTTAGCATCATAAAACATAATATTTCCAAAATTAATATATAAATATAATTGATTAAATATTCACATATAGGTATTTCAGAGCTGAGTAACATTTTAAAGATAAACTGAAAGCATCCAAGAATAGCCAAGAAGACTCTGAAAAAGAGAATTGTGATATGGGACTTGCCTTGTCAAATATTAAATGGACTATAATGCTACTGTAATAAAATAGAAAGTAAAAGGAAAACTACCAAGTATAGATAAATGACAAGAGTAGCATTCCATTCATAAAAGAAAGTAGAGCTTACTTAATTTATAGTGTAAATATAGTGGACTAGTCATCTAGGGAAAAAATTCAAATAGTTCTCTACCATTCTCTCTATATAGAAATAAATTTTTATTTATTTATCACCAATTAGAGAAATGCAAGTAAAAACTACAGTGAGGTATCACTTCACACCAGTCATAATGGCCATCATCAAAAAAGTCTATAAATAATAAATGCTGGAGAAGGTGTGCAGAAAATGGAACCCTACATCGTTGGTGGTCATGTAAAGTGGTGCAACCATTATGGAGAACAGTATAGAAGCTCCTTAAAAAAATAATCATAGAACTGCCATATGATACAGCAATCCCACTCCTGAGCATATAGAGTTGGGTTTTTTTCTAAGAGTTGAATAAGAGATGAAACATTTTACCAGAGAGAGAAAACAATAATTTGAAAAGATATGTGCACCCCAATGTTCATTGCAGCACTATTTACAATAGCCAGAACACAGAAGCAACATAAATGTCCAACAACAGATGAATGGATAAAGAAGACGTGGTCTATATATATGCACACTGTATGCTCCGTTGCTCAGTTGTGTCTGACTCTTTGCAACCCCATGGTCTGAAGCCTGCCAGGCTCCTTTGTCCGTGGGATGTTTTGGGGCAAGAATACAAGAGTGAGTTGCCATTTCTTACTCTGGGGGATCTTCCTGCCCCAGGGATTGAACTCAAGACTTCTGCATCTCCAGCACTGGCAGGTGGATTCTTTACCACTGTGCCACCTAGGAAGCCACTATATATATACGCATACATACACAATGAAATACTACTCAGCCACAGAAAGTATGAAATAATACCATTTGCAGCAACATGGATAGACTTAGAGATCATCATACTAAATGAAGTAAGCCAGACAAATACAGAAATGAATTTACATACAAAACAGAAATAGATCCATGAACATAGAAAACAAACTTACAGTTACCAAAAAGGAAGGTGGGTGAGGGATATTAGGAGTTTGGGATTAACATATACACACTACTATATATAAAACAGATAGCCAACAAGGGCCTACTGTATAACACAGAAAACTACACTCAATATTTTGTAATAACCTACAAAGGAAAAGAATTTGAAAAATATATACATATGCTGCTGCTGCTACTGCTGCTAAGTCACTTCAGTCGTGTCCGACTCTGTGCGACCCCAGAGACGGAAGCCCACCAGGCTCCCCCGTCCTTGGGATTCTCCAGGCAAGAACACTGGAGTGGGTTACCATTTCCTTCTCCAATGAATGAAAGTGAAAAGTGAAAGGGGAAGTCGCTCAGTCGTGTCCGACTCTTAGCGACCCCATGGACTACAGCCTACCAGGCTCCTCCATCCATGGGATTTTCCAGGCAAGAGTACTGGAGTGGGGTGCCTTTGCCTTCTCCGATATATACATATATGTGTAACTAAATCACTTTGTTGTACATCTGAAATGAATACAACATTGTAAAACAACTCTATATAAAAAAAATTTTTTTAAAGAAAAAAAAATCCCATGAAAAAATAAGACTACAGGGGAGCCTGGTGGGCTGCCGTCTATGGGGTCACACAGAGTCGGACACGACTGAAGTGACTTAGCATAGCATAGCATAGCATAAGGATGCTTATACAATATCAAAGTTGCAATTAGTTATGGAATATCCATTCTAAGTAATATTGTTACTTAGCTGCTAAAAAAATAAGATTTATATCTGCTACTATTTAGGGATGTCCATGTAATGTTATATGAGAAGACAATTGCCAAATAACATGTAGAGCATCTTCTTATTTTTAAGAATCAGACATTACAAGATATTTGCTTGTATCTGGGCATTGAGAAAGATTGTTTATATCAGTTTCCCCTGGGAATGAAATAAAATAGGTGAATATAAAAGAAAATTATCTTTTATTATCTGAAATATATGAATTGTTCCACTTGAAAAAATTTAATTGAAAACTAAATATATATGCAGAGAAAATTTCTGGAAGATAGCCAAAAGTGAAATTTGAGTATGGGTAAGGGAAAGGAACTTTTCTCTTTGAACCCTTTTGTACTGTTTGAATTTGTTCTTTGAACAAGGAACATGTATTCATTTTTAAAAATCTGATAAACTAATTCCAGTGAATGAAAGTAACTTAATGTAACCCGGGAATATTTAAATTTAACACCGTTGATCCAGTGGTTAGGACTCCATGCTTGCAGGGAACTAAGATTCCATGAGCCACGCAATGCAGCCAAAAAAAATTTTTATATTTTTTAATGGATGGCTCATAGCATTTTATCTAGGAAGGATAAGTATTTCAAATAGATCATCAGGGCCAATATGAGAAGAACTCATCAAAATATACCATACAGACTCATTAACATTAACATGGTACACCTACTCACAACTCTTTTTAAATATTCTTGAACTTAAAAGCTTTGCTGTCAGGATTCCAAGGAAGCTGGAAGGGGCATGCTTAGTATTAGAATAATAATCCATGAAATGTGAAGCAAAGAGGTTGGCAAACACATTAAATACATCCATTAATATGATTCATATCACCCACCACTTCATTTTTCTATCAGGCCGATTCACAGATTGGAAAGAACCAGAAATCCCTATATATCAAAATTATTTTTTGTTTACACATCTCAAGGAAACCTAAAATTGGTGATTGCATTTTACAAGGACATTGTGAAAAGCCATTTGCAGCTATCTATGTGACCAGCAGATGGTAGATATTGATCACATAGAGAATAGATGGCAATACTAAGAAAAAATGTTCTGCTGTTATTCCTGGGAAAGTCCAACAGGCAGAAATTATAACTAATAAGTGAAGAAATCAACTATTTTTATAAGTAATGCTATAATATCCGAACTGGTTAGATGTGGGGAAACACGAAGAAACACTTAAAAGTTATCTATTACTTAGAAGTCTTCAAGTTCAATTTTCCTCTTTACATTGTCTTAAGAAATTACACATCAAATAAATACTATTGAAGAAAAAAATAAGTAAAATCAGAATTGAATGTCAAATTGAGTAGAGAATTTTAATTAGAGAATAATGGTCCTTGTGGATATGGATGGTGCTTTTAAGTAAAGTTACCTCTTCCTTTCTCTCTCTCATCTCAGACCCCAATACAAAATGATAATTGCTTTAAAAGCAAAATACTTCTTGATACACTGATAGGTTTCCCGCCCTCCCCTCGCCTCCTCCAAGGACTCTAAGTAGCAAATTTCAACACCTGCTGAATTGCTATGTCACATCTCATTTAACAAACTCTAATAGGCAGCTAAAAATCTCTAACAGGATATTCATTTATCTCAGTTCAAAATGTTTAAGGTTGAATCTGGCCCAGAAAATGGAGCAGAGAGATCAGAAAAGGGAAATTATATAACTGTCATCACAAATAGTACTCTGTTTTTTTTGGACTCGAAACATAGCATTTTTACCATGAACGCATATATTTCCCTTTCAAGAAAAGTTAAGAAATCATCAAAAAATTAGAAATCTAATTAGAATATAAACAAACACTGCACTTCCTAAATGTAATCATTGTGAAAGTGTTAAAAAATTAGAATACTACATAAGGATTTTTTACAGAAATGGAATAAACATCTGCAACATTGATACAATGGACAGAAGATAACTCTGGTTCATTATATTATATTCCTACTCCTGAGAAAATATTGCACAGTCCAGGAAATGATTTCTGAGATCCTTCCTGTATGTGGTAATATGTCCCAGTGAGGCTTATTGTCTATTAAATGCCCTACTTTCACACAGTCTAAAAGTGGAGAAGCATTTTTACTGATTTTTATGTACCACACCTTCAGTTCCAAGCAGATTTAAGAATGTTTTAAAAGACACATAAAGTGCAACAAAACCTCATAAATTAAAAGAGCGAAGTAGAAAGGAAAATATGGGTGGGAGCATGAATGGAACCAGAAATAAGGCCAAAGAAAACATTATAAAACCCCTTAATTATAGATAAGTAAACAAGAACAAAGAAGTTTTAAATCTTGTCCAAAATCATGCATCTAGTCAGGGATAAAGTGAGATGTTACTGAATGTGTACTTAGATAAACAAGGTAAAAATGCTTATTCAGCTATATGAAAGAAATTTTGATTAGATATAAACAAAGCTACAAAAACAACTAGCTAACAACTTTAATTTTATATAGCAAATGACATTTTTTTTCAAACTGAATCCTGCTTGCAACATTAATACAGAATTGAGTGCTAAGATGGAAGCTCTTTTACGTTTGGCATGCTACAAATTGATGACAATTCTCCCTCCATTTTTCTCAAATTAGACTACTGAGAAACCTATTTCATGTGGTCTGTTGTGATACTGTTTGGCCTTCCTTTGGTAAAAAGACATCTTCAATGTATCAAGCTCACCAGCATCCTTTTCTCATTCCTGGCAACGATTCAAGAACTACAACTTGGCATCAACTCTGTCGGAAGCAGGAACAGGAACTCAGGCAGTGACGCTGTGGGGCAGTTTTCAGTTATAATATACAAATGATCCAAATATGCTTATGTTAATTCATTTTCTAGAATGCCATTCAAATAAAAACACAAAACTTAAGTATTCTTGTGAATAACTCTCAAGTCCCCTCTTTTGGGAAACACCATTTTTGTAGAAACATATTTGACCATGTTTTTAACTTTGTTAAAAACAAACTGCTCAGATATTAGTAATTTTCATACTAGAAGACAGTTATTTCTCATGGGAGGAGGCAACATAAAGAGGGCAGTATGGAATTAAAATAATAATGCTTTTGACGCTTCTCTTTAAAAAAGAAGACAAAGATCTTAAAGTTATAGAGATGCCATCACAATAATGGGGAACTCAATAAAAATAACCAAAAATAATCATTTGTTGCTAGTGAAATACAGACCCACAGGGTTCAACATCAAGAAGTTCTTACATAGAAAGCTAAAAAGGCCAATAAGAAATCGAACCTGAAAAGGCACTATTTTATTTCTATTCACAGGGCTGAGAGAGTATGTTTTGGAAGAGTGCCATCCAAGAATTCATCTTTATATAAATGTTCTTAGAGGTTGACAAAACCTTAAAGATTTATTATCATTTCCTTTGTTTCCATTTTCCGTACTGTTAACAGGATGCTTGCAAACTGACTTAAACAATTTTAAAATGTATTTCTCACATGATACTTAAAGTCCAGTTTTGTTTGGGCTTGAGGGTTAACTGATTTAGCAGCTCAAAGTCCAGGCCCCTTATTCTTTCCATCTTCCTGCTTTGCCTTCTATAGTGTTGTAACAGGTTACCTCAGCAATCAGAGCATGGATGCCAGTAGTAATAAGGGTATGCGATTCCTCATTCATATCCCGCTGAGAGCAAATGAGAGTTTCTCCCTCAATTATGCTTTCAGTCTGATTTGGCTCAGGATAGTTTCCATTACCAAAAGAATGCCACAAGGTGATCATTTAAGCCAGGTTGCTTAAACAATTTAGGTAAAAGACATTATATAATCATGATTGCTGTAGACTAGTTAAAGCCCATCTAGGGGCTGGGTTAGGGTCACAGTCCCTTAGCCACATTCAGTTCAGTTCATTTCAGTAGCTCAGTTGCGTCCAACTCTTTGTGACCCCATGGACTGCAGCACGCCAAGCTTCCCTTTCCTTCACCATCTCCCAGAACTTGCTCAATTCATGTCCATTGACATCAGTGATGCCACCCAACCTTATCTCATCCTCTGTCATCCCCTTCTTATCCTGCCTTCAATCTTTCCCAGCATCAGGGTCTTTCCCAATAAGCCAGTTCCTTGCATCAGCTGGCCAGAGTACTGAAGCTTCAGCTTCAGCATCAGTCCTTCCAACGAATATTCAGGACTGATTTACTTTATGATTGACTGGTTTGATATCCTTGCTATCCAAGTGGCTCTCAAGAGTGTTCTCCAAAACCACAGTTTGAAAGTATCAGTTCTTCGGCTCTCAGCTTTCTTTATGTACCAACTCTCACATCCATACATGACTACTGGAAAAACTATAGCTTTGACTAGATAGACCTTTGTCAGCAAAGTAATGTCTCAGCTTTTTAATATGTTCTCTAGGCTGATCATATCTTTTCTTCCAAGAAGCAAGCATCTTGTAATTTCATGGCTGCAGTCATCATCTGCAGTGATTTTGGAGGCCAGGAAAATAAAGGCTCTCACTGTTTCCATTGTTTCCCTACCTATTTGCCATGAAGTGATGAGACCAGATGCCATGATCTTAGTTTTCTGAATGTTGAGTTTTAAGCCAGCTTTTTCACTCTCCTCTTTCACTTTCACCAAGAGTCTTTTTAGTTCCTCTTCTCTTTCTGCCATAAGGGTGGTGTCATTTACATAGCTGAAGTTATTGATATTTCTACTGGCAATCTTGATTCCAGCTTGTGTTTCATCCAGCCAGACATTTCACACGATGTACTCTGCATATAAGTTAAATAAGCAGGGTGAAAATATACAGCCTTGACGTACTCCTTTCCCAAATTGGAACCAGTCCCTTGTTTCATGTCTGGTTCTAATTGTTGCTTCTTGACCTGCATACAGATTTCTCAGGAAGAAGGAAAGGTGATCTGGCATTCCCATCTACTGAAGAATTTTCCACAGTTTGTTCTGATCCACATAGTCAGTGGCTCTGGTGTAGTCAATAAAGCAGAAGTAGACATTTTTCTGGAATTTCTTGCTTTTTCTATGATGCAACGGATGTTGGCAATTTGATCTCTGGTTCCTCTGCCTTTTCTAAATCCAGCTTTAACATCTGAAAGTTGTCGGTTCACATACTGTTGGAGCCTAGCTTGGAGAATTTTGAGCATTGCATGTGAACTGAGTGCTGGGTAGACAATCATTGATATACTAGCAATTAAACCTTTTCCTGAGAATGTCAAGGCAAAATATTTTGTACTATGTCCTGATATATATTGGATGGGCTACAGGGGGCAGTAGTAGCTCAGTTCTGAGTGAATTTCTTGTATGCTGTAGGGAAGGACACTTCTCAGGAGAGGCATTTTTCTTTAAGAGTCAAACACTTGCCATCAGTAAATCATAACTGGTATTTTCATCAATTAAAATCAGAGCTGCTTGGAGTTGAATGGATAGTAATAATGACTTTTTCCTTTTGTCAACATCACCTCACAGACATCTCTGCACCTCTGACTTTACTCAAAGAAAACTGCTTGTAAGAATAGTTTATGCATTTGGTTAACATATTTTTTTCCTATCGTTTTCCTGCTATATGCTATAGAATGAGTGAACAGGCAAAAGAAATTTCTGTTTATTTATTCTATAAAAAGCAGCAAGATTAATGTTAAACATTAAAAATGTTAGAAAGATAAGCTAACAAACACACCAAATTCTGATTGAATCAGGAAGCCCTCTTGGATGAGCTGGACTTTGAGTTGGAGGTGAATGAAAGAGTAAGATAGAGAGGGGAGGTTTTCCAGATAAGCAGGCTTCAGTGGACAAAGAAAGAAGACTGAGCAGGATGGTGACTGTTTGGGAAGATAGTAGTGGATGGGAGGATAAAACAAAGGGCCATGGGAATAGTTCACTGATAACTCAGGTCAGATCCTGACTTACTGGGTAATGAGAAGCATAATGGGGCTTCCCTGATGGCTCAGTTGGTAAAGAACTCGCCGGCAATGCAGGAGACCTGGGTTTGATTCTTGGGTTAGGAAGATCCCCTGGAGAAGGGATAGGCTACCCTATCTCATTTAGAATCAAACCCCATACCTGCCAGAGATGTTCAGAGGGCTCAAACATACCTTGTGTGAAGCAGGACCCAGAGACGCCCACAGAGACTGCGACAGAACTGTGAGTGCCTCTTGCAGAGGTACGAGTCAGAAGTGAACTGCTGAAGGGTCAGGGGCTCTGGGTGCCGCAGACCTCAGTATGGCATAAGCCCTCTTGGAGGAGGTCGCCATTAACCCCACCACAGAGCTGCCAGAACTTACATAGGACTGGGGAAACAGGCTCTTGGAGGGCACAAACAGAGCCTTGTGTGCACCAGGACCCAGGAAAAAGGCGCAATGACTCCACAAAAGACTGATCCAGACTTGCTCGTGAGTGTCTAGGAGTCTCCAGCAGAGGCGTTGCTGCAGGGTTGGTGGCACTGAGTGTAGCAGTGCATGCGTGGGACTTTTTGAAGGAGCTCACCATTATCTTCATTACCTCCACCATAGTTTGGCCTCAGGTCAAATAACACAGCCCTGCTCATCAACAGAAAATTGGATTGAAAGTTTACTGAGCATGGCCCAGCCCATCAGAACAAGTTTCCCCCTCAGTCAGTCTCTCCCTAACTGGGAGAGATCAGGAAGCTTCCATAAGCCTCTTGTCCTTCTCCATCAGGGGGCAGACAGACTGAAAACCACAATCACAGAAAACTAACCAATCTGATCACATGGACCACCGCCTTATCTAACTCAATGAAACATGAGCCATGCCATGTAGGGCCACCCAAGATGGATGGGTCATGATGGAGAGTTCTGACAAAATATGGTCCACTGGAGAAGGGAATGGCAAACCACTTCAGTATTCTTGCCTTGAGAACCCCATGAACAGTATGAAAAGGCAAAAAATAGGACAATGAATGATGAACTCCCCAGGTCGGTAGGTGCCCAATATGCTGCTGCTGCTGCTAAGTCACTTCAGTTGTGTCTGACTCTGTGTGACCCCAGAGATGGCCCTCTACCAGTCTCTCCCGTCCCTGGGATTCTCCAGGCAAGAATACTGGAGCGGATTGCCATTTTCTTCTCCAATGCATGTAAGTGAAAAGTGAAAGTGAAGTCGCTCAGTCATGTCCGACCTTCAGCGACCCCATGGACTACAGCCTTCCAGGCTCCTCCCTCCATGGGATTTTCCAGGCAAGAGTACTGGAGTGGGGTGCCAGTACCTTCTCCAACCTAATATGCTACTGGAGATCAATGGAGAAATAACTCCAGAAAGAAAGAAGAGATGGAGCAAAGCAAAAACAACCAGTTGTAGATGTGACTGGTTATGGAAATAAAGTCCGATGCTATAAAGAGCAATATTGCATAGGAACCTGGAATGTTAGGTCCATGAATCATGGCAAATTGGAAGTGGTCAAAGAGATGGCAAGAGTAAACATCAACATTTTAGGAATCAGTGAACTAAAATGGACCGGTATGGGTGAATTTAACTCAGATGACCATTATATCTACTACTGTGGACAAGAATCCCTTAGAGGCAATGGAGTAGCCATGCTAGTCAACAAGAGTCCAAAATGCAGCACTTGTATGCAATCTCAAAAACAACAGAATGATCTCTGTTTGTTTGAAGGCAAACCATTCAGTATCACAGTAATCTAAGTCTATGCCCCAACCAGTAATGCTAAAGAAGCTGAAGTTGAATGGTTCTATGAAGATTTATAAGATCTTCTAGAACTACACCCCCAAAAGATGTCCTTTTCATTACAGGAGCTTCCATCATGGCTTAGGGGGTAAAGCGTCTGCCTACAATGCAGGAGACCTGGGTTCGATCCCTGGGTCGGAAAGACCCCCTGGAGAAGGAAATGGCAACCCGCTCCAGTACTCTTGCCTGGGAAATTCCATGGATGGAGAAACCTAGTAGGCTACAGTCCAAGGGATTGCAAAGAATTCAACATGACTGAGCAACTTCACTTCAAATTTTCATTATAGGGGACTGGAATGCAAAAGTAGAAAATCAAGAAATATCTGGAGGAATAGGCAAATTTGGCCTTGGAATACACAATGAAGGAGGGCAAAGTTAATAGAGTTTTGCCAAGAGAATGCACTGGTCATAGCAAACATATTCTTCCAACAACACAGGAGAAGACTCTACAAATGGACATGACCAGGTGGTCAATACTGAGATCAGATTGATTATATTCTCTGTGGCCAAAGATTGAGAAGCTCAATACAGTCAGCAAAAACAAGACTGGGAGCAGACTGTGGCACAGATCATGAATTCCCTATTGCCAAATTCAGACTTAAACTGAAGAAAGTAGGGAAAACCACTATACCATTCAAGTATGACCTAAATCAAACCCCTTATGATTAGACAGTGGAAGTGACAAACAGATTCAAGGGATTAGATCTAATAGAGTGCATAAAGAACTATGGATGGAGGTTCACAACACTGTATAGGAGGCACGGATCAAGACCATCTCCAAGAAAAAGAAATGCAAAAAGGCAAAATGGTTGTCTGAGGAAGACTTATGACCAACCTAGATAGCATATTAAAAAGCAGAGACGTTACTTTGCCAACAAAGGTCTGTATAGTCAAGGCTATGGTTTTTCTAGTAGTCATGTATGGATGTGAGAGTTGGACTATAAAGAAAGCTGAGTGCTGAAGAATTGATGCTTTTGAACTGTGGTGTTGGAGAAGACTCTTGAGAGTCTGTTGGACAGCAAGGAGATCCAACCAGTCCATCCTAAAGGATATCAGTCCTGAGTGTTCACTGGAAGGATTGATGTTGAAGCTGAAATTCCAATATTTTGGCCACCTGATGCGAAGAACTGACTCACTGGAAAAGACCCTGATGCTGGAAAAGATTGAGGGCAGGAGGAGAAGGGGACAACAGAGGATGAGATGGTTGGATGGCATCACTGACTCAATGGACATAGTTTGGGTAAACTCCGGGAGTTGGTGATGGACAGAGAGGCCTGGCTTGCTGCAGTCCATGGGGTCACAAAGAGTCCAACAAGACTGAGCGACTGAACTGAACTGTACTGAACTGAGGAGGCTTTACAAGTAGCTGTGAAAAGAAGAGAAGCAAAAGGCAAAGGAGAAAACAAAAAATATACCCATTGGAAGGCAGAGTTCCAAAGAATAGCGAGGAGAGATAAGAAAGCCTTCCTCAGTGATCAATGCAAAGAAAGAGGAAAACAACAGAATGGGAAAGACAAGAGATCCCTTCAAGAAAATTAGAGACACCAAGGGAAGTTCATGCAAAAATGGGCTCAAAAAAGAACAGAAATAGTATGGACCTTACAGAAGCAGAATATAAGAAGTGGTGGCAAGAATACAAAGAACTGTAGAAAAAATATCTTCAGGACCCAGATAATCATGATGGTGAGATCACTCACCTAGAGCCAGACATCCTGGAATGTGAAGTCAAGTGGGCCTTAGGAAGCATCACTACAAACAGAGAGTAGAGGTGATGGAATTCCAGTTAAGCTATTTCAAATCTTGAAAGATGATGCTGTGAAAGTGCTACACTCAATATGCCAGGAAATTTGGAAAACTCAGCAGTGGCCACAGGACTGGAAAAGGTCAGTTTTCATTCCAATCCCAAAGAAAGGCAATGCCAAAGAATGCTCAAACTACCACACAATTGCACGCATCTCACATCCTAGTAAAGTAATGCTCAAAATTCTCCAAGGCAGGCTTCAACAGTATGTGAATCGTGAATTTCCAGATGCTCAAGCTGGATTTAGAAGAGGCAGAGGAACCAGAGATCAAATTGCCAGCATCTTTTGAATCATTGAAAAAGCAAGAGTTCCAGAAAAACATCTATTTCTGCTTTATTGACTATGCCAAAGCCTTTGACTGTGTAGATCACAACAAACTGTGGAAAATTCTCCAAGAAGATGGGAATACCAGACCACTTGACCTGCCCCCTGAGAAATTTGCATGCAGGTCAAGAAGCAACAGTTAGAATTGGACATGGAACAACAGACTGATTCCAAATCGGGAAAGGAGTACGTCAAGGCTGTATCTTGTCACCCTGCTTATTTAACTTATATGAAGAGAACATCATGAGAAACGCTGGGCTAGATGAAGCACAAGCTGGAATCAAGATTGCTGGGTGAAATATCAATAATCTCAGATATGCAGATGACACCACACTATGGCAGAAAATGAAGAAGAAATAAAGAGCCTCTTGATGAAAGTGGAAGAGGAGAGTGAAAAAGCTGGCTTAAAACTCAACATTCAGAAACCTAAGATCATGGCATGTGGTCCCATCATTTCATGGCAAATAGATGGGGAAACGATGGAAAAAGCGACAGACTTTATTCTGGGGGTCTCCAAAGTCACTGCAATGGCAAGCCACTCCAGTTCTCTTGCCTGGAAAATCTCATGGACAGAGGAGCTTGGTAGGCTGCAGTCCATGGGATCGCTACTAGTCGGACATGACTGAGTGACTTCACTTTCACTTTTCACTTTCACAATTGGAGAAGGAAATGGCAACCCACTCCAGTGTTCTTGCCTGGAGAATCCCAGGGATGGGAGAGCCTGGTGGGCTGCCGTCTATGGCGTCACACAGAGTCGGACACGACTGAAGCGACTTAGCAGTAGCAGCAAAGTCACTGCAGATGGCGACTGCAGCCATGGAATGAAAAGACGCTTGCTCCTTGGAAGAAAAGTTATGACCAACCTAGACAGCATATTCAAAAGCAAAGACATTACTTTGCCAATAAAGGTCTGTCTAGTCAAAGCTATAGTTTTTCCAGTAGTCATGTATGGATGTGAGAGTTGGACTATAAAGAAAGCTGAGTACCGAAGAATTCATGCTTTTGAACTGTGGTGTTGGAGAAGACTCTTGAGAGTCCCCTGGACAGCTAGGAGATCCAATCAGTCAATCCTAAAGGAGATCAGTCCTGAGTGTTCACGGAAGGACTGATGTTGAAGCTGAAACTCCAATACTTTGGCCACCTGATACAAATAACTGACTCACTGGAAAAGACCCTGATGCTGGGAAAGATTGAAGGCAGGAAGAGAAGGGGACGACACAGGATGAGATGGTTGAATGGCATCACCGACTCAATGGACATGAGTTTGAGTAAACTCTGGGAGTTGGTGACGGACAGGGAGGCCTGGTGTGCTACAGTCCATGGGTCACAAAGAGTGGGACACAACTGAGCAACTGAACTGAACTGAACTGAACCCACTCCAGTATTCTTGGGCTTTCCTTGTGACTCAGCTGGTAAAGAATCCGGCTGCAATGCAGGAGACCTAGGTTCGATCCCTGGGTTGGGAAGATGACCTGGAGAAGGGAAAGGCTACCCACTCCAGTATTCTGGCCTGCAGAATTCCAGGCCTCTATAGTGGACTGGACTCTATAGTCCACAGGGTCGCAAAGTGTTGTACACGATTGAGTGACTTTTCCTTGACAGAAATAAAACTAATATTATTGCTGTCTAAAGATATGCAGATGACACCACCCTTATGGCAGAAAGTGAAGAGGAACTAAAAAGCCTCTTTTGAAGGTGAAAGAGGAGAGTGAAAAAGTTGGCTTAAAAAACTCAACATTCAGAAAACTAAGATCATGGCATCCAGTCCCATCGCTTCATGGGAAATAGATGGGGAAACAGTGGAAACAGTGTCAGACTTTATTTTTGGGGGCTCCAAAATCACTGCAGATGGTGACTGCAGCCATGAAATTAAAAGATGCTTACTCCTTGGAAGGAAAGTTATGACCAACCTAGATAGCATATTCAAAAGCAGAGACATTACTTTGCCAACAAAGGTCCGTCTAGTCAAGGCTATGGTTTTTCCAGTGGTCATGTATGGATGTGAGAGTTGGACTGTGAAGAAAGCTGAGCGCCAAAGAATTGATACTTTTGAACTGTGGTGTTGGAGAAGACTCTTGAGAGTCCCTTGGACTGCAAGGAGATCCAACCAGTCCATGCTGAAGGAGATCAGCCCTGAGATTTCTTTGGAAGGAATGATGCTAAAGCTGAAAGTCCAGTACTTTGGCCACCTCATGCGAAGAGTTGATTCATTGGAAAAGACTCTGATGCTGGGAGGGATTGGGGGCAGGAGGAGAAGGGGACGACAGAGGATGAGATGGCTGGATGGTATCACTGACTTGATGGACATGAGTCTGAGTGAACTCCAGGAGTTGGTGATGGACAGGGAGGCCTGGTGTGCTGCGATTCATGGGGTTGCTAAGAGTCGGACACGACTGAGCGACTGAACTGAAAGTGTGCCAGACACAGTGTTGGGTGCTTAATATATAATAGTTATTTATTTAGTCCTCACAAGAACTTGGCAAAATTTCATTGTTATTATCTTCTTCCTATGGGTTAGAAAACAGAATCAAAGGTGTGAAGTAAGTTAAGATCACACAGGTAGTAATTGGCAGAAGAATTTTAATCCAAATTTGTTTATTTCAAATCCTGTGCTTTCCCATTGTCTAATGTTGTCTCTGAACCTTAGCATTCAGAATTGACCGCAGGCTATTTTAGGAAGACCCGGAAGAGGGTACCCCAATAGCTAAAGGAGAAGTGAAGTTAAGTGAAAGTTGCTCAGTTGTGTCCAACTTTGCCACCCCATGGACTATACAGTCCATGGAGTTCTCCAGACCAGGATACTGGAGTGGGTAGCCTTTCGCTTCTCCAGGGGATCTTCCCAACCCAGGGATCAAATCCAGGTCCCCTGCATTGCAGGCAGATTTTTTACCAGCTGAGCCACAAGGAAAGCCCTATCTAAAGGAAAGCACCCCAATAATCTAAAAGAGGAGGTTGGTGGCAAGCAGGCAGGGCTTGAATGAAATTTTTGATTATAGAGATTCAGATGAAATACTGTATAGGTTATTCACACAAATCTGTAATGCATAGAATTCTAAGGCAACTCCAGCTTCTCTGTTTGTTTAATTGGTCAAATGATACTGTTTCCAACCAAAATCTAGAAGATGGAATGTCAGGAGTTGATTGCCATTGCTATCAAGGATGAGGTTCCCTGGTGGCTCAGAAGGTAAAGAATCTGCCTGCAGTGCAGGAAACCCAGGTTCAATCCCTGGGTTGGGAAGATCCCCTGGAGAAGGAAATGACAATCCACTCCAGTATTCTTGCCTGGAGAATACTATGGACAGAGGAGCCTGGTGGGCTACAGTCCATGGGGTCACAAAGAGTTAGAAACGACTGAACAACCAATACTTTCACACAACACTTTCAAGGATAGTGACTGGGCCAAGTAACATTTGAAGAATGTTTTTACATAGCTACATTGGTTATATTCCACAGACCTCTCTCCCTTGGGGATAGAGCTTATTCAAATTTCCATAATATGTATTTAATACCCAACTCATGTGGAATTTGTTCTAATTCAGAAAAGAATTGAGATGAATTCCCTTTTTTCTTTATAGCTTAATGGTATAAAAAACATATTAAAAAATCTAAATTATCTTAGCCTATGATTTAGCGTCTAAATGAACCACAAATTGTTTAGGGTCAATTGACAAAGAAAACAAACTAGAGGGTGAATATTTACATTACAATATAGTACTCCATGAATTAGCAAGGTGTCCTTGTCAACTTTAAAGGCATATTCAACCCACATTTTAAAGTCATATCCTCTTGATTGCATATGTTATAACTGAGGTTGGTTTACAGGTTTGCTTTTCCAAATAGGGGATTTCAGAGCAGAGATTCTATTACTTGTCTTTTAAGAAAACTTCTTATAGTGATTTAATCTAAGATGTGCATGGTAAATGCTTGCTGAATGACAACATGTTTGTTAAATGCAAATTTAACATTTTATATCATTACTATTGGAAAGGAAAGAGTTCCTGGCTTCTCTGCTTTTTTGCCACATGAATTTGAACAAGTACTTTAACATGCTGAGTATCATCAATGATGCCTAGTGAACAGCACTGCTGTGAAGACAAACATAACATGAGTGGAAAAAAAAAGACCTTAAAAATAGTACTTATTTCATTACATAAATGAAGTTACAACAGTGCAATATTTTAGACAGCAAGCTGTTTTACATCCTAGCCATGTCAATGAGGTATACCTTGATAATATATTCTGAAGATCTTATTGTAAGTAAAAAACATATTCTACAGTCCAATTGTGCTATAAATTCAGACTGGCAACCCTCAGAAGATTTCTTCCTTCCAGTGAAATCAAGTTTAATAATAAAATGGAAAAAAAAAAGATCCATGAAACTAATACCTGCTTTCTAGAATATCAAAGCTGTTTTTCCCCATTCCCTTTTCTGTTGACATTCCCTTGAGCAAAGAAGCTATTTCTTTAGATTTTTACAGTATATCCATTCTGTACAACTCAAGTCAATGATCATGTAACCCCCAAATGACTTGGGTAAGTTTTGGGCTAAAAACAAATGTCAATGTTAAAAGTATAAGATATTAAAAAAAAAAGAGTCCTGTGGGGGAAGAATTGGAGAACACAAAGAAAAAGAATGATGTGGGTAGCTAAAAAACTGTGGTTTCAGTCTCAGCTTGGAGATTTGGAAAGTAGGAGGGAACAGAAAAAATCAGAAAGGCCATAATTCTAGAGCGTGCAGCAACAGCTCCTACAATGAATTCTAAAAATGTGATCTCCTCAGTTACAAATCCTCTTTCAGTCCTCCATTCCTCTCAGATCCAATGCAAGAAAGTATTTTTTCCCACACTGTCTGCAAGAGTTACTTACTATGGTGCTGGGGAATCAAAAATAAACATAGAGTTAGCTCAAATGTCCACATTGCATACAGGTCCAGGCCACACTACAAAATCCATAACTATGACCTTGCCCTGAATTCTGACAAATGGACGAAGAAAATAAATAAATAAATAAAGGGAGGATTGTGAATCAGGAAACTCTGGCTGCCCTGGTCCTGAAATTGGCAGCTTTTCTACCATTCACAAATGAAGTAGGCAACAAATTAAACTAGACATTAAAATAATCATTTAATTCAGGTGAAAATTTTAATAAAATCTGGAAACTTGATTAAATATTAAAATGGGTCTCTGAAGATTTGCTATTGGGCTTTATTTATTTATTTATTTTTGCTATTGGGCTTTAAAGGTGTTATTTAGGGACATCCTCCACCTCTCTGCCCCTCCTACCCTGAGAGTTACTCTGCTTTCAGTTTTTTTGATAAGCAAATAGAATAGGCCAGCTGTTCAGAGCTCAAGTCTTGGAGTCCTATAGTCCTAGGACTGAATCGGAAGCATTTACTTACTATTTTATAGCTAGTGGTGTTCAGAAGTTATTCCTCCTTTCCATGCCTCAATTTTCTCAGTATAGACAGACATACTAATAGTTCTTGCCTCACAGAATTGTTGGGAGGGTTGCTGAGCTCAGTATCTGACATGTAAAGATTTAATAAATGTGATCCATTAATACCAAACACATTCTGTGTCAAGACAGTAGGAAATCAAGCAGCTCCAGGTTTAGGAAAACATACCTGGCGTTGAAATCACGCACCAGCACGTGGGGCAAAAATGAAAGATGTACAGTGAGCCTCTATCAGGAGTCACTGGGTGGCTTAGATCTGTTCTGAGAAGGAAACAGAAGTGACAGTCCCTCCATTTCCCGGAGAAGGGCAGAGAGGACACAGTCTGCCCATAGCTGCACCTCCCTGAATGTATATTTGTCTGAGCAACAGATTAAAGCTTTTGCTTTTAACTTTTAAAGCTCTTGAAGGACTGCTTCCAAGTGCACTTTACAAACTCTGGGCCAGCCCTTGCCTTTAGGGGGTTTGAAGGAATGGAGCTTTGGACTTTGGGGCTTAGCAGAACATTAAAGGGATTGTACATCTCTTTCCTTATGCAGCCCCTAGGCAGGGAGGATCATTTCTCATTTTAAAAAAGCTTTCGTTCTTCAGGGCCCCTTGGCACCTTAGATTCATTTTACATCTGAGTTTTATAGCTGTTACTTATTTATTTTTTGGTAGTCTACATTTATCTTTTTTATGTTTTT
This sequence comes from Tragelaphus eurycerus, assembly GCA_935064755.1. Classification (NCBI taxonomy): domain Eukaryota; kingdom Metazoa; phylum Chordata; class Mammalia; order Artiodactyla; family Bovidae; genus Tragelaphus; species Tragelaphus eurycerus. The sequence continues at coordinate 53,345,711 of CAKXYN010000002.1, read as the reverse complement.
GCTTTGCTCTCTCTTTTTTGGGTATTGTTTTTTAGAAATGCACTTTGAGATAGAACCTAGCTAATATGCACTAATAACAAGAATGTCTGCTTTGAGTTTTTGAAATTGATGGATAATAGATTAGCAAAGTTCATTTAAAAGTCTTTTAAAAGACTGCTTTAAAAAATATTTTTAAAAGTCAAGGATCCTGCTTTGCAACATGTGCTTTAGTCATTTATTTTGACACATGTAATTTAAGAAATGCCAATATATGGGAAGTTTTAAAATTCTTTTATCTAAGGCTCTCTGAATAAGCTTTTATTATGGTGAGCCCATGGGTCCTACTTACTATGTCAAAAGCAGAAGTTCCAAGAAGCTAACAGAATTACACAAGGTCATTTAATAAGTTATATAGTCAATCTGGAGTCTAAAACCTTGGACCAGTGCAGGGTCCTGTATGTGCATTAAAATGACTGAAAATCTCTCTGACATGGAAATTTTCCCATTTCTATGCTGTGAGAATCCATTTCAGGAATGTGGGAAAGGGCTCAGGAATATCCACTTTTATACATATTATTTTTAATAATCCTAAGGGTGGTTATCGGGGAAGGCAATGGCACCCCACCTCGGTACTTTTGCCTGGAGGATCCCATGGACGGAGGAGCCTGGTAGGCTCCAGTCCATGGGGTCGCTAAGAGTCGGACACGACTGAGCGACTTCACTTTCGCTTTTCACTTTCATACGTTGGAGAAGGAAATGGCAGCCCACTCCAGTATTCTTGCCTGGAGAATCCCAGGGACAGGGGAGCCTGGTGGGCTTCTGTCTGTGGGGTCGCACAGAGTCGGACACGACTGAAGCGACTTAGCAGCAGCAGCAGCAGCAAGGGTGGTTATTCACAGACCATGTATCAAAACCCATATCTTTAAATCTAGTTCAAAGTTCTAGAACAGTGAGCCTCAGACTTGGATTTCAGGAACCATTTAAACTTTTTAAAAATATTGAGAATCCCCCAAAGTTTTTGTTTTTGAAGGTCAGATCTATCAATACGTATTGTACTAAAAATTTGAATAGAGGTATTTAAAAATATTTATAAATTCATTTAAAAATAATAAACCTATTATATGTTAACATATTGGTTATGAACAATATATTTTCCAAAACAAAATAAAAATTAGTGGAAAGAGTGGCACAGTTTTACATTTTTGCAAATCTCTGATGACTGGATTGGACAGAAAGCAGCTAGATTCTCATGTACATATTAGGTTGTACATTCAATATCTTGTAATATGTTGCTTTGGGTTGAAGGATATGAAGAGAATCTGGCCTCATACAGATATCTAGATTAAAAAGGAGAAACTAGTAACCTTGTTTTATAATTGCAGATATTTTCCTTTGATACTATAGCAAAACTCAACAGATGGAAGTTTCTTAAGGGCTGGTTACAATGTGGAATTTGAAATCCTATCAGTGAACTTTTCATATTCTCTCACAATAAAATCCACTGGTCTCCCTTGTATTTTGAATATCCTTTTTATCTATCCTGGATTTTATAATATTATATATTATTTGGAATGTATAACATTTGTAAAAATTGTTTCACAGAGTTATGCAGGTCTTCCAAATTTTGACATATTTTACTACACATACAAAAATCAAACTCATTAATATTACCACCAATATTGTCAGAGAAGTCATTAAGTTTTGAGAAGCTGTCACATTTATAGTGGCAGATATGAAAGATCCAGAATCCTAATTTTCACTTGAAAACTAGAATTTTATCATTGGCAATAAATACCTAAAGTTAGAACCTCAAACCAAGGTTTAACTGGTCTAGAAAGTCATATTTTATATGCCACTTGTTTCAAGTTAAAATAGTGTTCTATGAAAAAAGTGGCTAGTTCAGCTCACAAATCAAACAAATGTACTATTGCTTTACCTCGAGACAATCACTGGACTTGGTGCTTTATGAGAACTTTCCATTTTCTCACACACGTTAAAAAGACATATTTTCAAAGATTGAGATATCATAGTATTAATGATTTTTACCACTTTTCATCAGAGACATTCTTAACTAAGACTTGTTTGTTCGTTTGTTTAACTGCAGTGCATAATGGTGAAGAATGACTACCAGTGCACTTTGGCACCATTTTCATGATTTAGACTCAGGGGCTAGTAGCTTGCTTTTGCACTATCAAGGCAAATATCAACACTTCGAAGAAGGCAAAGAACATCTTAGCATTTTTTTGAAACTAGTTTTGACCCTTGCACACCTCTGAAATGGTCTCTAGGACTCTAGGGACTGTGGGCCACACTTTGAGAGACGCTGCTCTAAAAAACGTTTGCTACTATTTTACATATAAGTCAGACTGGAAAATAAAAACACAAATTGTGCAAGCTGTTCTTATTTTTATTGGCTCATTTTTGCCTGGAGAAGGCAATGGCACCCCACTCCAGTACTCTTGCCTGGAAAATCCCATGGATGGAGGAGCCAGGCAGGCTGCAGTCCATGCGGTCGCTGAGGGTCGGACACTGAGGGACTGAGCGACTTCACTTTCACTTTTCACTTTCATGCATTGGAGAAGGAAATGGCAACCCACTCCAGTGTTCTTGCCTGGAGAATCCCAGGGACGGGAAACCTGGTGGGCTGCCGTCTATGGGGTCACACAGAGTCGGACATGACTGAAGCAACTTAGCAGCAGCAGCATCTTTGCCCAAAGAGGTAATACAGTTAGTCTTATTACAACGATGTCTTCTCTATATTCTGCATCTCCCTTTGGGATAGTGTAAGGAATATAAGCTTTGAAAATTCAGATTGTATTCAAATCCAGTGTGGTTTTTAGCTCGGTGACCTTGAATATTTATTAACCTCTCTGAAGTTGTTTCCTGTTCTGGAAATAAGCTTTATTTATAGTACCTAACTCATGGGTGGGCTCTTGTGAGGACTAAAGGAATTAAAGTGCCTAGTACACTGCCTGTATCTACAGCCTATAGATGCAGATCGGTCAATGTCTATATCTAATCTATAGAGCCTGGACTTAATAACAAGTTCCAATCCCTCTACCATTAATTACCCATGGTCACTAATATTAAGTAGTTTCCCATACCTCTTATTTCTCTTCTCTCAACTTTTGTCCATATTAATTGTGAGTACAATTAACTATTCCCATGACGCCATCTTTAAAAAATCATGGGTCCTTCTAAAGCTGCCAAGCTGGCGAGCATGCAATGAGTTGAAATTCAACCCCATTCATGAAGTAGATGATAACCCAAGTGTCAAATGATGCTTACAACGTACAGAGGGTCTATCTGCTATTGTTTTACTCTGGGCTCAATACAAAATGAGGGGTTAAGAAGAGTTTGGGGAAGTTTAGGTCACAGTGACTTTTGAGGCTATTTCATCACAAAGGCAAATATATTCCTTAAGTATGCACGCACTATATAACATAAGAATAAGGAGAAGAGCTTCACCCATGGGCATAACTATTCTTAGTGTTGGACAGCTGAAAAGAGAAAACCAGCACTTGAACTTCAGTTATTAGCATCAAAGGCCATGTTCCCACTCACTGTGCTGCAGCGCCCTCTTAAACTCAGGGAGGAAATGACTGCACTCACAGCCTATGCCATTCAGCTTCCAGATCTAGAAACCTCAAAGCAGGAAAGGAAACAAACATACAAAAAAAGGTGAAAAAAAGAGCATGAGTGTCACTTGAAAAATCTTAGATATCCAAATACTTGAGCCCTATTCCAGACCTAAAGTTTGTCAGCAATCTGTTTTAACAAGTCCTTAAGGAGATTTCTGTACCACTCTAAACTTTGAGGATCAACACTGTGTTAGAAAACGGATGATCATAATAGTTAGGCAGAGAAACTCTCAGTACTGGCTACAAAGAGTAAAAAGGTTGTTTTACCTAAGGAATGCTGGTTATCACATAATCAGAAAAAAGCCAATTTAAGCATAAGATCAAACACAGATCATGTTGATGAAATGTTCTCAGCACAGAGACAGATTACTTGATAAAAAATGTGTTTTGTTGGTTATTTGATAATCTACCATTAAAAACCAATGTTTAAGTAAACATTAGAAAGCAAAAATAATTTAAAAAAAAGACCAATGGGGTGATCAAAACCCATTAGTTTATCATTACTTTTCCCAAAAAAAGGCAATGCCAAAGAATGCTCAAACTACTGCACAATTGCATTCATCTCATACGCTAGTAGGAGAAGGCAATGGCATCCCAGTCCAGTACTGTTGCCCGGAAAATCCCATGGATGGAGGAGCCTGCTAGGCTGCAGTCCATGGGGTTGCTAAGAGTCAGACATGACTGAGCAACTTCACTTTCACTTTCCACTTTCATGCATTGGAGAGGGAAATGGCAACCCACTCCAGTGTTCTTGCCTGGAGAATCCCATGGACGGGGAAGCCTGGTGGGCTGCAGTCCACGGGGTCGCACTGAGTCGGACATGACTGAAGTGACTTAGCAGCAGCAGCAGCATACGCTAGTAAAGTAATGTTCAAAATTCTCCAAGCCAGGCTTCAGCAATATGTGAACCGTGAACTTCCTGATGTGCAATCTGGTTTTAGAAAAAGCAGAGGAACCAGAGATCAAATTGCCAACATCCGCTGGATCATGGAAAAAGCAAGAGAGTTCCAGAAAAACATCTACTTCTCCTTTATTGACTATGCCAAAGCCTTTGACTGTGTGGATCACAATAAACTGTGGAAAATTCTGAAAGAGATGGGAATACCAAACCACCTGACCTGCCTCTTGAGAAATCTGTATGCAGGTCAGGAAGCAACAGTTAGAACTGGACACGGAACAATAGACTGGCTCCAAATAGGAAAAGGAGTTCGTCAAGGCTGTATATTATCACCCTGCTTCTTTAACTTCTATGCAGAGTACATCATGAGAAACGCTGGACTGGAAGAAACACAAGCTGGAATCAAGATTGCTGGGAGAAATATCAATAACCTCAGATATGCAGATGACACCACCCTTATGGCAGAAGGTGAAGAGGAACTAAAAAGCCTCTTGATGAAAGTGAAAGAGGAGAGTGAAAAAGTTGGCTTAAAGTTCAACATTCAGAAAATGAAGATCATGGCATCTGGTCCCATCACTTCATGGGAAATAGATGGGGAAACAGTGTCAGACTTTATTTTTCTGGGCTCCAAAATCACTGCAGATGGTGACTGCAGCCATGAAATTAAAAGACGCTTACTCCTTGGAAGGAAAGTTATGACCAACCTAGATAGCATATTCAAAAGCAGAGACATTACTTTGCCAACAAAGGTTCGCCTAGTCAAGGCTATGGCCTTTCCTGTGGTCATGTATGGATGTGAGAGCTGGACTGTGAAGAAGGCTGAGCGCTGAAGAATTGATGCTTTTGAACTGTGGTGTTGGAGAAGACTCTTGAGAGTCCCTTGGACTGCAAGGAGATCCAACCAGTCCATTCTGAAGGAGATCAGCCCTGGGATTTCTTTGGAAGGAATGATGCTAAAGCTGAAACTCCAGTACTTTGGCCACCTCATGCGAAGAGTTGACTCATTGGAAAAGACTCTGATGCTGGGAGGGATTGGGGGCAGAAGGAGAAGGGGACGACAGAGGATGAGATGGCTGGATGGCATCACTGACTCGATGGACGTGAGTCTGAGTGAACTCCGGGAGTTGGTGATGGACAGGGAGGCCTGGTGTGCTGCAATTCATAGGGTCACAAAGAGTCAGACACGACTGAGCGACTGATCTGATCTGATGACTATATGACCACAGCCTTATCAAGATGGCAAAAGTAGATATAAGCCTCATTGCATGGAACAGGGTATTTTTCTACCTCATCCTCCAGCACATCCGGCTGAAATATAAAGCCCAAGGAAATCTGAAAACCAATGTGGCCCACATAAAGTTAGAATATGGCAGCTTTAAATGGGTTATAAGGACTTCATTATTTCTTTTGTGAATACTTTGATTAAATAATTCACTTGTAGAACCTCTTTGAAAGTCTGTCATAGAGAAATAGAAAACCTCATCAGTCTTTCTCATATGTTGCTGCTGATTATTATTATTATCAACATTTGATATCAGAGAGTGCTTTTCCCTGCAAGGAAGAGAAAACCCCAATGCAGAACAGTTTAAGCAGGAAGAAAACCTACCTAGGAGCTCCAAGGTAGGGAAGCTCCAAGCTCAGGGTCTTAGGGACCCAGGTGCCCCTGCCCTTCTCTGTGCACCGGCTTCATCCTCAGCCTGGCAGCAAGATGGCTGCAGCTGCCTCCATTCTCACATCCAGGTATGACAATATTAACAGGAAGAAGAGGGACTAGCTCTTTCTGCTACTGCTGCTGCTAAGTCGTTTCAGTCGTGTCCGACTCTGTGCGACGCCATAGACGGCAGCCCACCAGGCTCCCCCGTCCCTGGGATTCTCCAGGCAAGAACACTGGAGTGGGTTGCCATTTCCTTCTCCAATGCATGAAAGTGAAAAGTGAAAGTGAAGTCGCTCAGTCGTGTCCGACTCTTAGCGACCCCATGGACTGGAGCCTACCAGGATCCTCCGTCCATGGGATTTTCCAGGCAAAAGTACTGGGGTGGGGTGCCAGCTCTGCTAAAAAAAAAAACTGCTAGTTTTTTTAGCAGTTTCCCAGAAATTTCCCAGCAGACTTCCTATCTTGTCTTCTGTCTAGAATTGGGTGACATGAAAATTGTGGGTCTTACTGACACAGTTCCCACTAAGATGGCTTCAACAGATCTCTGGAGATTCTGTTAAGAAGAATAGTCTTTGCCAGATTCATGGACCCTTAGTGTTTTAGGTTTCCCTGGGATGTTTACCAAGTAGAGTTGGCATTTAGGCATTTTAATAAAATTATTGAATATTGTTCCTTTTCCTGTTAGATACATTCTGATACAATCAGTTACAGTAAGGGTAAGTGCATAAAATGACTACCTCAGACTAATCCTGTAGGGTGGTACAGATAATGGAAAGTCAACCACTGGTATCACTACAAATAACAATCTCCAGTTAACATTTACCATGTATATTTTCTATTGTGCTAGGGGCTATGTTAAACTCTTTGCATGTATTATATTATTTACAAATAAATCCAGAGGGTATGTACTTTCTTAATTTCATGTAATACTTGAGGAAATTTGGGCTGAGGTTAGTGAATCACTTCAAATCACCCAGTAGATGATGAGTCAGAACACAAGCTTAAAGACTATTCCAAAGCTCAACTCCAAAAGCCACTCTGCTATATGGAGAGAACACATTTAAAATTACATTGTAAATTTAAAAGTATAATTTAAACATCAACCTTCATACATTGTTGGTAAGAAGGTGAATTGTGGTACAGCCACTGTGGAAAAGTGTAGAGGTTTCTCAAAAAACTAAAATTATAACTACCATATGACCCAGCAATTAACTCCTGGGTATGTACTCAGGAGAAAACAAACAAAAAAACCCCACTAATTTGAAAAGATAATGAAGAAAGAAAAACACTAATTCAGAAATGTTCATAGCAGCATTATTTACAGTTGTCAAGATATGGAAGCAACCTACGTGTCTATCAACACGTAGGTTGTTTATCTGTAGAAGAACAGATAAAAAAGATATGGTACACACACACAATGGAATATTACTCAGCCATAAAAAGAATAAAATTTTGCCATTTGCAACAACATTGATGGACTTGGCAGGTATTATGCTAAGTGAAATAAGTCAGAGAAAGACAAATACTGTATGATATCACTTACATGTGGAACCTAAAAAATACAACCAACTAGTGAATATAATAAAGAATAAACAGCCTCACAGGTATAGAGAGAAAAACTAGTGGTTACCAGTGGCAAGAGCAAAAGTGAGAGAGACGAGTTAGGAGGAGGGGATTAAGAGGTACAAACTATTATATATAAAATAAGCTAAAAGGATATATCACACAACACAGGCAATATAGTCAATATTTTATAATAACTATAAATGGAGTATAACCTTTAAAAATGGTCAATCACTAAATTGTATACTTGTAAATTGTATAATATTAGACATAACAATACTTCATTTTAAAAAAGATTACAACATAATTACCAGGCGAAAAAAAAAAAAAAAAAGCCATTATCAAAGTAAGCATGGCATAAAACTCAGCAAAAAGGGAGTGAAAAAAATGGAAGAGGAAAGTTGACACCAAGCAAGCTTGCCCTGTTGTGTTAAGTGCATCCAACATTTTAAGCTCAAAAACTTTTATCTTAAAACATAGAAAGAATCTGTGTATTTGATTTACCTATATCATGGATAAGGGAAAAAGTGCCCTAAAACTGGAGAAAAGCAAATGCCTGAATTTTCAAGGAGTGAAAAAGAGTAGAGTAGATTGTGAGCCAAATCATAACAGCTAACATTTATTGTTTCCTTTATGCCTGGCATTGTTCCAACAATTTTGTGATATAGAATTATTATTCTCTGCATGTTATACATGAAATACTGAACTCATGGGGTTTCTAAAGGGATTAAATAAGTGGTTATATAAGTAAAGTACTTAATAATTCCTGGCACATAGTAAAACCCTCCATAAATGTAGGCTATCATTGTTCTGGAGAAATCAAAGCTCATCCCTTTATGCCTGCAGTGTGCCATCTTTATTTAATTTATATTTAACTGTCAACTACTTTTCTAATTTTTTATTAGCAATATTTTACAACCATAATGTGTATCAAAGGAAGAGTACAATGTTGGTAGATTGGTTTTTCAGGTCAAGAAACAGAGGCAAGCAAATAAAGCAATTGATGTGAGATTCTTCGATTTGATTAGTAGTGGAAGCAAGGTTAGCTCCACTAACAGTAGGACACAAGGGTGCTTAAAGCTCCTCTCTATGACTCACCAGTGCCAGCTATGCCTGAATCCAGCCTCTTCAGCAGTCTGGGGCCTGGGAGCTGAATTCCTCAGCCGAGCATAAATCGCTGATTTGTTATTTACTCAACTATGCTCTTTTTCTTCCCTTTGTGTTTCCGGCCATTGTCTACAAGTAGTCATAAAAGTTTCATATAATGACAGGTAAGGGACTAGGAAAAGATGCAGGCATATGAAATCTGACACTCAAAAAATGTATTTGTCTTGCAACATGCTTCAGACAAAGCATTTCTCTGAGCATTAAAGCAATAACAATGGAAGAAACCCAGTCCCTGTCAATGCTAATTTATTTGGCACAAGTCATTTTGCCCACCTCATAAAAATAGGTGTGAGTCTGGTGATTAGACACACTTGAGTAGTTTGAGAATGAAAAGTTTTACAAACTCTGAGGTGTGAGAGCAGTGATTTAATTTATTGATTTGGACAGGAATTTAGATCTCTTCCTCTGTGGGTCTTATTAGCACACAATTCCCATTAGATAGCTACAACAAACCTCTGGAGATTTATTCTGTTAGGAGGAGTGGACCATGCCAGATTCAAGGACTCCTAGCTTTTGTAGGTTTCCCTGGGATGTTTATCAATAGAGTTGGCATTTAGTCAATTTTATAAAACTACTGAATATTTTTTTCTTTTCCTATCGGTTAAGGTATTAATTCTGAATTTGACTCCTTTCTCTTCCCCTAATTTGAAATCACTATCATTGTCACCCCAAATGTATTTGTTTGCTAATGCAGTTAAAAATTATCTCACAAAACAACCTTTACAAGTGATCCCCTTTGGCCACCTCATGCAAAGAGTTGACTCATTGGAGAAGACTCTGATGCTGGGAGGGATTGGAGGCAAGAGGAGAAGGGGACGACAGAGGATGAGATGGCTGGATGGCATCACTGACTCTATGGATGTGAGTCTGAGTGAACTCCGGGAGTTGGTGATAGGGAGGCCTGGCGTGCTGCGATTCATGGGGTCACAAAGAGTCGGACACGACTGAGCGACTGATCTGATCTGATCTTATCTGATAACCATAATATGGACAACATAAAATCAATCAAAAGAGGACAATTTAAATTCCTCCCTGACATAAGTTTACATAACTGAAATCAAGAAGAGATTGTTCGGCGGTCCCACTTGCTGCTCTCTTCACCTCCTGCCCCTCAGAACGAAGGAGTCAAAGAGTTAGCTGGTAATCTGGGAATGTGGTAATATTGACCTGCCCACCCTTTCAAACAATCAAATATAGGCACAAAACCACATTGAATGTTATCTATTATTACACTACAGTTAAAGTGAAGTGGCTCAGTCGTGTCTGACTCTTTGTGATCCCATGGACTATATGTAGCCTACCAGGTTCCTCTATCCATGGGATTTTCCAACCAAGAATACTGGAGTGGGTTGCTATTTAAGTAATATAGTATTCCAACTCATGTAAGGCCCTTGGAGTGACAGGTTTGCAACTGACTTTCTTCAACTATTTGTGTGGTCTCTGAGTCTCACTTTTAGACACAGGGCCTTACTTCTAGACTCTCAGCTAATGCTGGTGAACCTGATTGTAAAAAAAAAAAAAAAAAATTCCCATGGGCCCTTTCCCTGAACCTTCTTTTTTCTCCCTCAAAAGTACCTGAGGCTGCATAACCATTTCTCTCCCCGCCCCCAAGGGGCAGACCTCATCTTGTTTCTGCTGATGGTTGTAGTTACTCTGTGTTCTATCAAGTCCCTCAAACACCCTAGGGGAGAAAATGAGCTCCAAATCCTTTGACTGAATAGCAAGAAGGAAGAGATATCAAATTGAACTGGCCTAAAAGTGAAAACATCTAGCAACCATTCATCAAAACACTCACATACCAAAGGTTAATTCCCTTTAAGATATCTCTTGCATTAGTGATGTGTTAGTGGCTGTCTTCTTCCCTTCAGTTACATTAGAGATAGCGTCTTTCTATTCCCTCTCCAACCACTGGAAAGAACAAGGTTCCATGAGGGGATGAATAGGGGATGGATAAAGAAAAAAGATAATCCTTCCCAACATATTATATCACTTAAGGAATTCCTACCTTAATGTGCATTATTAACTACAAAACAATTTGCTTTATTGCAACATTAAATGTATGTTATATCCTATTTCTACATGAACATGAACACGAAGTCACTCAGTCAAGTGACTTTGCGACCCCACGGACTGTAGCCTACCAGGCTCCTCTGTCCATGGGATTTTCCAGGCAATAGTACTGGAGTGGATTGCCATTTCCTTCTCCAAGGGATCTTCTCAACCCAGGGATTGAACCCAGGTCTCCTGCATCGTTGACAGACGCTTTACCGTCTGAGCCACCAGGAAAGTCTTATTTCTACACATACGAACACAAATAGAAGCTTCTGTGTGGGAGTCTTCTTCTCCTAGTCTACCAAAAATACCCTACAACTTCCAGGCAATTCTTCATTCCCTTCAGTCTTGTGAAGAAGACGAGTTCTTTCTTACTATCAAAGATGCTAAGTTTATTTACACAATGAAGGATGCAGAAGTGACGCGCTAAGAGAAAGTAAGAACACATTTTTTTTTTTCAAAGTTCAAAGGAAAAGGTAGCAGAATGGATGTAAAGCAAGAGGGCAGTGGGTAAGAACTATATATTTGGATTCCTTTCAATTTTCTTTGTAAGAAGCAATTAAGGAATGGAATTCTTTGTATTTTCAATTATTAGCTGTGCTTCTTCACTCAAATGTTTAAAATCAGCTTTCAGTTCAGTTCAGTCGCTCAGTCATGTCCAACTCTTTGTGATCCCATGAATTGCAGCACACCAGGCCTCCCTGTCCATCACCAACTCCCAGAGTTCACTCAGACTCACATCCATCGAGTCGGTGATGCCATCCAGCCATCTCATCCTCTGTCAGCCCCTTCTCCTCCTGCCCCCAATCCCTCCCAACATCAGAGTCTTTTCCAATGAGTCAACTCTTCGCATGAGGTGGCCAAAGTATCGGAGTTTCAGCTTCAGCATCATTCCCTCCAAAGAAATCGTAGGGCTGATTTCCTTCAGAATGGACTGGTTGGATCTCCTTGCAGTCCAAGGGACTCTCAAGAGTCTTCTCCAACACCACAGTTCAAAAGCATCAATTCTTCGGTGCTCAGCCTTCTTTACAGTCCAACTCTCACATCCATACATGACCACAGGAAAAACCATAGCCTTGACTAGACGGATCTTTGTTGGCAAAGTAATGTCTCTGCTTTTGAATATGCTATCTAGGTTGGTCATAATTTTCCTTCCAAGGAGTAAGCGTCTTTTAATTTCATGGCTGCAGTCACCATTTGCAGTGATTTTGGAGCCCCCCAAAATAAAGTCTAACACTGTTTCCACTGTTTCCCCACCTATTTCCCATGAAGTGATGGGACTGGATGCCATGATCTTCGTTTTTTGAATGTTGAGTTTTAAGCCAACTTTTTCACTCTCCACTTTTACTTTCATCAAGAGGCTTTTTAGTTCCTATTCACCTTCTGCCATAAGGGTGGTGTCATCTGCATATCTGGGGTTATTGATATTTCTCCCAGCAATGTTGATTCCAGCTTGTGTTTCTTCCAGTCCAGCATTTCTCATGATGTACTCTGCATATAAGTTAAATAAGCAGGGTGACAATATACAGCCTTGACGAACTCCTTTTCCTATTTGGAACCAGTCTGTTGTTCCATGTCCAGTTCCAACTGTTGCTTCATGACCTGCATACAGATTTCTCAAGAGGCAGGTCAGATGGTCTGGTATTCCCATCTCTTTCAGAATTTTCCACAGTTTATTGTGATCCACACAGTGAAAGGCTTTGGTATAGTCAATAAAGGAGAAATAGATGTTTTTCTGGAACTCTCTTGCTTTTTCCATGATCCAGCAGATGTTGGCAATTTGATCTCTGGTTCCTCTGCCTTTTCTAAAACCAGCTTGAACATTAGGAAGTTCACGGTTCACATATTGCTTTATTAAAATGTAATTCAAATATTATCTACTTCACCTTTTTAAAATGCACAATTCAGTGGTGTTTAGTATGTTCACAGAGTTCTACAACATCATTATGATTTAATTTCAGAATATTTTCATTATACAGAAAGAAACCCTGTATCCACTAATAGTAACACCGGATTATCCCACCCCCAGCCCTTGCAACTATAATATACTTTCTATTTCTATGGATATTCTGGACACTTTATATAAATAAATCATATAACATGTGTCTTTTATTACTGGCTTCTTTCCTTAGTGTAATAATTTCCAGGTTCATCCATGTGGTAGCATGGATCAGAAATTCATTCCTTTTAATGACTGAATAATATTTCATTGTATAGATACAACATAGATTGTTTACCCACTCATCCACTGATGGGTGTTTGTTCCCACTTTTTGGCTATTAAGAATACTGCTGCTATAAACATTCATGTACAAGACATATGTTTTCAATTTTCTTGGGCACATAGTAAGGAGCAGAAATGTTGGGTCACATATTAACTTTACATTAAATATTTTTAGAAACTGTCAAACTGTCACATTATTTTACATTCTTAACAGCAATATGTGAAGGTTCCAATTTTACCTTGTTACTGTCAATCATTTAGTCTATAGACATCTGAATTGGTTCATAGTAGTATGTTACTGTGATTTTGATGTGCACAATCTCTAATGATGTCTAATATCTTGTCTGAAAGTGAAAAGTGAAAGTGAAAGTGAAGTCGCTCAGTCATGTCTGACTCTTTGCGACCCTGTGGACTGTAGCCCACCAGGCTCCTCCGTCCATGGGATTCTCCAGGCAAGAATACTGGAGTGGGTTGCTATTTCCTTCTCCAGGGGATCTTCCCAACCCAGGGATCGAGCCCAGGTCTCCCACAATGCAGGCAGACATTTTAACCTCTGAGCCACCAGGGAAGCCCTAATATCTTGTCTAATGATGTTAAATGTCATTTTGTATATTTGTTGGCCATTTGTGTATTTTCTTAGAAGAAATATCTACTTATATCCTTTGACCATTTTTTAAATTGGATTATGTCTTTGATCATGCAGGGTTTTTTGTCCTTTATTTCTAGTATGGTATATAATATTAATTGATTTTTGTATGTTGAACTGGCTTGCATTCCTGGACAAATACCACTTGGTCATGTTGTAGAATCTTTTTATATGCATTCAGTTTGCTATTGTTTTGATGAGGAATATGTATATATTCATAAGAGATACTGGTTTGTAGTTTTCTTGTGATATTCATTTGATTTATCTATCAGGACCATACTGACCTCATAGAATAGGTTAAGAAGTGTGCCCTCTCTTCTATGTGTTGGAAGTATGTCAAAGATTGGTGTTAATTCTTGAAACATTTGGTAAGTAAGAAAGTAAGTATGTGTTAGTCACTCAGTCGTACCCAACTGTTTGTGACGCCATGGATTGAAGCCCATCAGCCTCCTCTGTCCATGAGATTTTCCAGGCAAGTACACTGGAGTGGGTTGCTATTTCCTTCTCCAGGGGATCTTCCCAACCCAGGGATCAAACCTGGGTCTCCTGCAGATTCTTTACTGACTGAGCTACAAGGGAAGCCCAAACATTTGGTAGAACTGACAAATGAAGTCATCTGGGCCTGGAATTTTCTTGGTGGGATGTTTTAAAATCACTAATTCAATCTCCTCACCTGTTATATATCTCTCAGATTTTCTATTTCTTCTTGAGTCAATCTCAATAATTTTTGCCTTTCTGGAATTTGTACATTTCATTTAGGTTATCTAAATTGTTGGTACGTCTTTTATATGCTATGCACAGTTTCAGGCTCTAGGAATAAAAGTGAGCAAAGAAGACACTGCTGCTGCTACTGCTGCTAAGTTGCTTCAGTCGTGTCCGACTCTGTGCGACCCCATAGACGGAAGCCCACCAGGCTCCCCAGTCCCTGGGATTCTCCAGGCAAGAACACTGGAGTGAGTTGCCATTTCCTTCTCCAATGCATGAAAGTGAAAAGTGAAAGTGAAGTCGCTCGGTAGTGTCCGACTCATAGCGACCCCATGGACTACAGCCTACCAGGCTCCTCCATCCATGGGATTTTCCAGGCAAGAGTACTGGAGTGGGGTGCCATTGCCTCCTCCTACCCTGCCCTTATGGATCAACTATTCTCTCATAAGAGAGGGGGATATGAAGTAAAAAATAAATTATATAATACATAATATAATGTCAGGAGGACATTTGATTATTTTAATACAATTCAATAGATGACAGCTTACCTGTGCATTGGACATTATATTCTGATCATAAGTTACTAAACATAACATGTTGGTTGGATGCCTACCAGGTTAAACAGATTCTCAGAAAAAGTTGCCTTTCATACATCAAACCTATATAAAGAATAAATTTGTGGATGTATTTTATTTTTAAAGTTAAAGTGTGTCCACAGAGATATTAATTGATCAGTAAGGTAGTTCACTGAAGGGAGGGAGAAATCAAGTCAAAACAGCTCTTTTCTTAAATGGCTAGTTAACTTGGTGGCACTTAATTCCCTGATACAGCTTAAGAGTGAAGCACTTCATCAGTGGTCTTACTTCAAATTAGTCAAAATGGTGCCCGACATAGAAAAGCTTTGCCGAATGGGAGGTCATCTACTTCATAGATTTCCGTACTGTACACTTCCCTTGTGTTGCAACAATCATGATTCAGAGCTCACCTCAGGACCTTGGACAGCACCCAGTTAAGCGCTCTCATGTTAATACATGTGAAAACATTAATTGCTAAATTCTTTATGAACACAGTCTCATTATCCATAATGACACTGTAAGATATATAACATAATTTTCCTCTTTTTACAGATGAAGAAACTGAGGCTCTAAGATATAGTCTTATAACTAGTAAGTGGCTGAGAGGCAATTTGAACCCAGGAAATTTGATTCCAAACCAATATGTTTTATCACTGTATTCTCCTTCCTTCTAAGTAATAGATTACACATGTGAAAAGTCTTGCTTTATCAGTTACTTGTGGCTAACCTCACCTCCTTCAAGTGAGGCTCATTAAGGAAGAATAATGGAGACAACAAGCAAAAACAGCTATCTTCTATTTAAACCGCTTCTTAAACATCTTCACGTCCTTATCCTTGGTGGCCTGTTACCACCCTCACAGGCTGCATTTGCACAGACTTCCTGAGAAGACACATTGCACTATAACTTGTGATGAGCTAGGATAACCCTGAAAGTAATGGGCAAAATCCAAATATTAGCAACTCCTAGGCCTTCAGGTAATCTATGTGAATTTAATAGTACTTTAACCATCTTCAACTACCCCAGTATGAAATCATCAGCTTTTTCCATTAAAACTTTAAACAAAAAGATTCAAAATACTGTAATTAATTATCTACTATATATATATAAGAAACAAAAGTCACTTAAGTAAAATATATGTATTTATATATATATTAGAATGATTCACTGCTAGTGTTTTGGTCCCTTTGAGTTTCTTTGAAAACAAAGATGGGGTACCTCAAGTATTTCTAAATCAATTAAGAACAGTCTTTCTGAATGACAGCCTGCTCATTTATTGTTTCTCTTTACTTTTAACAAATTCAAAGTCTTTTATAACAACAAAGAGGCAACAGACTTAGATTTTTTTCTAAAAAATATTGAAAACCAACCCTCACTACACATCCACACATCAGATACTACTGGTAAGCAAATGAATACAACCTCAAACATTAGGACTAAAACAATCTGATGTCAGGCCACTTCTTGGAGTTCTTATGTCGAGAGGCTCACTTCTACCTTAAAGCAGATCAAACCCTGTATGTTGGTCAAGTGTAATTGTGCTTCCATTGCCTGTGTAATTCACAATCACCATAATAGGGGCACTCAGTTTTCTGGCTGCATTATGGCAAGCACATCTGATGGGTTTGTGGGAAAATGTTCACAAGTACCATCAGTCACTGTCTGGAGATTTATGATTCACATGTGAGATCAACAGTCTGGTGCACACTGATTATTTAACTGCTGCACAGCACCATCTGTCTCCACCCAGGAACCTTGAAGATTTCTTAGATAATGTTGCAGGATCATCTTTTAAGAGGCATTGTCAATGGTCTTCCAACTTCTTTGCACTAAAGCAAAACTGAAACAAGAGAGCTATCCAGTGAGTCTTGGAAGTTAAGGAACTTGTTACAAATAAATATCCCATATGTGAAAATAAGCTTTTACTAACAGGTTTAGCAAAGTCACACACACACACACTCACACACACACACACACACACACACACACACACACACACACACACATGTATGGGCTTCTCAGGTGGCGCTAGTGGTAAAGAACCCACCTGCAAATGTAGGAGATATAAGAGACCCAGGTTTGATCCCTGAGTTGGGAAGATCCCCTGGAGGAGGACATGGCAATCCACTCCAATATACTTGCCTGGAGAATCCCATAGACAGAAGAGCCTGACAGGCTACATTCCATAGGGTCACAAAGAATTGGACACAACTGAGGTGACTTAGCATACATATACATATGTGTGTGTGTGTGTGTGTGTGTGTATTCTACAATATCTGAGGACTGAATTAGACATGCCAATACCTACTCTCCTTATAGACTTAAGGATATAAAATGTAAATTCTGAACAGAGTAGGACTGCCTTGCTAAAAGCAACATTGATTTGAAAGACGGCCTGACAGCTGTACTTAGCTACAGTGACAGAGACCATGCTTACCAAATACCCATGTGCTTTCACTACGGTAGTGCATTTAAAAATTAGGTTGAGTATAGCATTTTCAGGATATTCTTTTCTAAAGATCAACCTACACTTTTATTATGTATTAATATTTCCCAACACACATCCCCCCTTGCAATTAGGTTACGGCTGCAGTCCATGGGGTCGCTAAGAATCAGACACAACTGAGTGACTTCACTTTCACGCATTGGAGAAGGAAATGGCAACCCACTCCAGTATTCTTGCCTAGACAATCCCAGGGATGGGGGAGCCTGGCGGGCTGCCATCTATGGGGCTGCACAGAGTCGGAGACGACTGAAGTGACTTAGCAGTAGCAGCATATGATTAAATTGACCAATGGCTTCTCTATGTGTCCCTTCCAGGTAGAGGCATGTAGGGGCTGGTATGTCTTCTTTCCTAATGGGGGCAACCTTGAAGAACATGCACAGGTGTTGTAGAAGTTGGAGATCTCCCTTGTCAACACTGGGCTGTGATGAGAGTGAGAAATACACTTTTATGCGCTAAGCCCCTGAGATTTCAATGTTGTGTGTTGCATTTAATTACTCTGAAAATACAGCCACAAATAGATGGCATTGATAATTCTCACCACTTAAAACAAATCTTATTTTCACTATCAAATTGGGCATAAGAAGAAAGTTTTTTCTCTTATCAAAGGAGTTAAAGAGTTCTTGTAACTATTCTACTTCTGTGGTGTTGCCTTTAAAAATTATGATGATCAAAAGATTCTTTGGGTATTTTTTTCTAAAGATCACCCTAAACCTTAATTACATTGAGAGATATGTAAAATTAAGACATCTGCCCAATTATTTTTATTCCAGTCTTATTAGTAGGCTTGAAAAACAACATTTAATTATAGTACATTGGGCTGCATGTCCTAGTAGCCTCAAAACTGTGGCATGCCATCTTCCCTGCAAGTACTTTAATGGCAAATACCTGCTTGATCCATCTTTTTGGGCTGGGACCATGATATTAACTGCCTGGATTCAAATGTACTATGGATGGGGTGACCAAGAGAGAAGGGCAGAGGCACCCAAACTTTTAACAAGCTGCCATTCTGAGCTGCTGCTGCGGCTGCTGCTAAGTCACTTCAGTCGTGTCCAACTCTTAGTGACCCCATGGACTTCAGCCCACCAGGCTCCTCTGTCCATGGGATTTTCCAGGCAAGAGTACTGGAGTGGGGTGCCACTGCCTTCTTCAGCCATCCCGAGCTATCTGCCCATAAAGAATGACTTTTATCAAGAAATCTCACTGTTATTCCAGAAGGCATCTGTCACATTATCTTAGCCACAACGAGTGAAGCACAATGAAGCAATTTTTTTGCAAGAAGACCTTGGCCACAAGCTACATTTGGTGACCTAGAATTGCTTACAGTATTGTAAGAGTTGTAAAAGATCACCGTATAAGTATGAATACTTCCTGTAACTCCTCAAAGGAAATCATATTCCGTGAAATGTGACCAAGACGTCTTGGTCAGAAATATATGTCAACTTCCTAAACCTACTCTATATGGAGAAGTCACTATTTTAAAAGATGTCACAAAATATTTTCCAATTATTTGCTGAATTTTTATGCCTTCTTTTTTCTATAATGACAACCTTTTTGCTGTGCTAGAGTGGACAAAAGGAGATTCCTGACCCTGTGTGTGTAGAGGACACAACTAGGCTGGAGGGGAGGGAACATGTGTGACTAAGTATTTCCCCCTCCATTGGTTTCTGTGGAACCATGTGGAGAAACATCCATTGCAAAACATATCTGGACTCTCTGACCTCTTCATCCCCATGAAAGGAGGAATTTCTTTCTTATCTGCTGAGTGACTTCAGGAGCAGGGACTGTGGGTCTGCAGCTTAGTCTCTCCTTTCCCTCTTTCTTCCTTGGATTTCTCTGGGTGCAGAGAAATTGTGCCATGAGGTAAGTTTAGTGGCAAAGGCTCTGCCCTTGCAAGGGGAGGTCCAAGTTTTCCTGCCAACCTGTGATGGATGGGTAAGTTGGCCAAATTCTAGGGTTCAACATTATGAAATTCTCTCTAGTTACACATCTCCAAAAGTTACATCCTCCAATTCAGCATTAATCTAGTATAAACCAAATACTTTTATGTTCATTTGCTTGACTCCTTTATCTTGCAATTCCAGACTTGGTATGGAGGGGGCGTGGTGCACCAACCCAGAACAACAATTCACCAACCAAACTAGGGGAATTTGTCCAGAAGACAGTTTCAAAGTCCCAAATAGGCCAGAAAGTATTCAGATGTTCTATATTAGTCAACTAAAACCAACTCAAGCTAGAAGCGGGGGTGGGGAGGGCATGGAATTTTACATGAAGATACAGTGATACTTCATTGAATTCAGGGCAAAAAAGCTGTTGGACCTTAAAAGGGAACTGGAACCAAGAAACCTGAGCCCAGATGGATTCACTCTACCTTGCTCTCCCTTCTCTTTCTCTGTAGATGGACTTTCTCTTCTTCTCCAGACCACATGGGATTTTATGTCTGTGTGCATGTCAGGAAGGGGTCCATACTGATGTAATTAATTATAATCATGAGTAAAAGAATTACATAGAGCAATATGTCTACTGTATCAATAAATCAATATGTAAGTATCAGTTAAGAGTTATGAATGGGCAACATTTGTACGAGGTTTAGAGACTAAGAAGATGGTATAAAATAGATGCTAGAGAAAGACTGGAAATTAAACATAACAGCATTGGTAGTCTACGTTGAGGGCATCTGTGAGATCTGTGGTCATGTACCTAGAGACCAGTCATTCCAGCTGTAATTGTTTCCCCAGTTATGAACAGCTGCTGATGTGCAGACATAGCCTGGGCAGAGTTGAGTTTAACCTGCACTGACTTTTTTGTCAGGTGAGTCAGAGGAAAAGAAGGTGTGGAAGGTATTTTGTCTGATATATGTAAGACTGAGCGCGTGCATGCGTGCACGCACACACACACACACACACACACACACACACACACACACACCCACTGTTCTCTTTGGCTACCACTTAAATACATTCTTGTAGGATCCCCCTGACTTGCCCTTCTAATTTGGGCTAACTGCTTTCCAGGCCGGCTACAGATTTCTTCTCCTGAAATTTCTTTTTATTCTGCACCCAAATTAGCGCCATTGTTTCTTGCATTTTACAACTCCTTTTGAATTACTTTTTATCTTATTTTGTCAGAATAAAATTCTTTAGAAGGGACATTTTACATGTAAATTTTCTGAGGTTTTGTAGATCTAAAATTATGTTACCATAACTGCTGATTGATAATTTGACTGGGTTGCAGAATTCTAGCTTGAAAATTGTTTTCCTTAGAATTTTGAATGCATTGCTTCATGGCAGTTTGATTCTTATTCTTTTATATAATGACTTCTTTTTCTTCCAAGGAAGTATTTAAGATCTCTTCTCTATCCTTGAAGTTCTGAAATTTGACAATGATATCTATTTGTGGGTCTTTTTTCATTCATCCTCAAAATCTGGTGAGTAAATTCAATCCTAATTTAAAAATAATTTAGTTCAGTTAATACAAATTTAATTTCAACATTATATAAAATCTTTTCCCCAATATATGCATACATCCCTTTTTTCTTCCCTCATTAGGAATTACTGTCATACAAATTATATCTTTACATGTGTGAGCCAATAAACAGTTTTATAATTACAGATTTATGCAGTTATCTTTTAAAACAGAAGAATTAGCAAAAAGTAATTTCAACCCAAAGATTCATATCTTTTTAGCTCTGAGAAATTTTCTTCTATTATTTCTTTGATAATATCTGTTTTTTTCATTTCATGAACTTCATACATTTGAGATTTGCTGTCTCTTTGTATATTTACTGTTTTATCCAAACTCTTCTATTATTTCATCAATAATGTCTTTCTTTTCCAAGAAGTCCTTCATGTTCTCTGACTGTTCCTTTTATATGACACTTTGTTCTTAATTTATGTATCTATTATATTCTATTAATTTAAATAGGAAAACATGGTCCTGGGACAAAACCCAATAGGCTAAAAGAAATGCATAGTGACAATGCTCTCTCTCATCTAGTTCTCAGCCCTAAAGACAATCTTGTTACCATTTCTTAATGAATCCTTCAGAGGAATTTTCTGAATTAAAAAAAAAAATAAACATACCTTTTATAATACATTTTGAATCTCTTTGGAAATATAACTTCAGTTTTTCTTTTTCTATTCTTTTCCCTAAATTATCTCATATTTATTGGGAATGAGATAGTCTCTTTATCTTGAACTTTTGATTCCATGATTCTAGATTTTTTCATATGATTTATTGTCCATTCACAAGGAAACATGGACTAGATTGTTACTTTTTAGGTAGCAGATACGGATTTTCTCCTGTTGTAACTGTTAGCATATTTTCTTGCTCATTTTTACCCCTGAGTAGAAAAGCTGCCTAGGAGCTGTTTCTTTGTGTTAATAGTGGTAGAGAGGGAGTAGAAGCCTTCAATACAAAGGGTTTGCTCTAGAATAAGTGCTTGAGAATTGGTCCATATGTTTATCAGAGAGGCCAGAATCCACCAGCAGCCTTCTCTCAGGCAAGTCTGCTCTATGTATTTACATAGAATTCCAGTTAATGCCATCTTTTCCATCTTTCTCACTCCCACATCCAACCCTGCAAACTCCAAGTTCGGAGTCCCCTCTGGGTTTTGTTGGCAGCTCAGTTCTTTCCACATTATTGTCCTTCTTTGCATTTACATGGAACTATTTAGGACTATGGAAAGTGAAGTCACTCAGTCATGTCCGACTCTGCGATCCCATGGACTGTAGTCTACCAGGTTTCTCTGTCCATGGGATTCTCCAGGCAAGAGTACTGGAGTGGGTTGCCATTTCCTTCTCCAGGGAATCTTCCCAACCCAGGTATCGAACCGAGGTCTCCTGCATTGCAGGCAAACGCTTTTCCCTCTGAGCCACCAGGAAGCTATAGCTCCCACCAATTTGCAGTGGTCATTAACATATTCTATGAGATGAAATCTCTCATCTGCTGGTGGTTCCCTCTAGAATGTTGTTCTTGGTCTGGGCATTGCAAATAAAGCAGTTGAAATACTCCAACCCAGCCTGTAATGACTTCTGTTTAGTAACATAAAAGGGAAGCCCATGGTGAGGGTGGGTACTTCTATACAGAAGGATCTTTTTTAATGTAAGGAGACTGCCAATCTGTTCTTGTGGGTTTAGAGACATGTTTTGGGAGAGTCCTAGAACAGAGAAGGGAGAAAACATGCTATTTTTATTCTTTTGTACCTCAATTTGCCATCTGGAAGATTGGTGTTTTCCTGAGAGACAACTGGTAGCCCTGTCTGTTCTGGGGTTTCTCCTTAGTTTAAGCACGGTAGCTGTTATTTCTTCCTTATGATTATAGCATCTTGCAATGATTGCAGCACTTCAGATATTATGGTTTCATCTTCTTGGGAATATTTCTCATTTCCTATTTTGAGATACATTGTTTTCTTCTTCTTATAGAAGGACCTCACTCATCTAGGCTTCTAGCAACACTATAAAATTAAAAGGGAAAAAACTTCAGAAGCTGCAAAACAGATGATTAACAGCAATGCCTCTGCCTTATTAAGTGAAGGATATCACGCTGTTTACCCATTCACACATGCTTATTGATTTAATGTTTTGTAAATTTAGCTCTCTTCAGTCTCAGCTGATGTGCTGGTGGATATACCAACCAGACTGATATTTATGTCGTAAGTGAGAAATAACTTGATAATTTATGAGCGGTGAAACCCAAAGTTGAAAAGGTTTTCCCTCAGGAAAGGAAAAAACACATGTGCCCCATTTTAGAAAACTCTCTTCTTTAGCTCTTTCATTTAAAAGACCACACTTTCTGGTGAGCTTGTTGGTTGGAGAATTATGCAATTTGGTCAGTCCACCTTTTCTTTTATAGAATCTCTGAAAGAATTGAATGACAGATTTCTTTTTCCTTGTTTTTTCTCTACATCAGTGCAGAGTCTGGAACTATGCTAATGAAGACATCCTGGGAGTTCAGCAGCTACATTTGGGATGCCCAGGGGCAGTCTCTAACCACGACTGACCCATGGAGACCATATGCTGAGGGAATAACTACTAAAATAGGTGCTGGGCAATATTTGATATGAGCATGCCCCTTTCTTACACGCCCTGTGTTTGACAAAAGAGCTAGTTGAGGTTTTTCTCTCTTATACTAGGGAAATGGACTTGGTTACAAAGGGGCAGAGGAAGTTTTTCTGTTGGATGGAAGGGCACACATCAGTTTGAGGAGGAGAAGTTAGGATAGAACTGCTTGAAAGTCCTCTTGCAAAGACACCCAAACACACTTGGACACAAACATACATGCTTACACATGTATTCATGCTCATGCATATGTACTTAATGATGAGAAAGATGGAGAATTCTTAAGGCAAAAAAGTGAGGAGCCAGCTGGTCAGCCACTGTCTCCACAACCTTGCTCTTTTATTTGGAGAAGTCTGTTGCAGCTCAAGCACACCTGAGCCAGCTGCACGGATCCTTCAGAGACCAGGGGCTTCAATGCAAGCCATAAGCTGCTTTGGCTTTGTTTTGCTATGGGCCATCATGGAGGAGACACTGAATTGGAAGGCAGGCAATGGATTCAAAGACTAAAGCTGGAAAAGGGGAGATATGAAAATGAAGTCACTCAGTAATGTCTGACTCTTTGCAACCCCATGGACTGAAGCCTACTTGGCTCCTCGGCCCATGGGATTTTCCAGGCAAGAATACTGGAGTGGGTTGCCATTTCCTCCTCCAGGGGATCTTCCTACCCAGGGATCAAACCCAGGTCTCCTGTTTTGCAGGCAGACACTTTACCATCTAAGGCACCAGGGAAGTTGGAAAAGGGAAGATATAGAAGCATGCAATAGCTGCTGGTCCACAGTAGTTCTGGAAAACAGGTAAGCACAGGTAGAAGCCTAGTTCAGCTCCTTAGAAATCATTTTCTGTTGTTTTTGGTTCTTAGTTTAAGCTGATAGTGCTTTCATTAGAAGAGTTCTATAAAATACCCTGTGAGTTCTCCATGAATTCAGTCCTTTTACGAAAGCCACAACCTCAATCTCTTTAAGATAAGCTCTCTTCTAAGTTGGGGTCCTAATGAAGCTGCTATGTGATAATCCCTTAAGATTCTAAAATGCTCCATTACCTAACAAGAATCTGTAAGGCATACTTTAAGATCTTTAGAAAAACTTTTTCATATTTGAGTCTGTCTCTGAGGTGCCATCTTACATCATTTTGAAGCTTTATAAAAGAATCCTACAGGCCCAGCCTAGATTTGATCTTTGCCTGGAAGCCATATCTTAATTTGAGAATGGTTTGCCATCTTATCAGGTTGAGCAAAGGTATCTTTTAGGTTCAAATCTAAAAAAACCTGGCTTCTTTATATTTCATCCAGTTCCCCTCAAAATTGAACAACTGCTGTATTTGTTTTTTATTTCTGTGCAACAAATTATCACAAATTAGGAACTTAAAGCAACACAGATTTATTATCTCAGAGCATATTTCAGCTGGGTCCTCCACTCAGGGTCTCACATGGCTATAACCAGGCAACTGGTTATTTGGAGAAAGATCTGCTGCTCCTTGAGTTGATGGCAGAATTCATTTCCTTGGACTGTATAACTGACATCTCTGTTTCTGTTTTCAGATCCTAGAGGACACTGTCATGTCCTTACCAGGTGGCCCTTCCAGAGCCTTCTCATATTTCAAATCTCTTCACAGAAAAGGACTACTGTCAAAATTGTAAAGGCTTCCCAGGAGGCTCAGTGGTAAAGAATCTGCTTTCCACTGCAGATGTGGGTTCCCTGGGTCAGGAAGATCCCCTGGAGGAAGAAATGGCAACGCACTCCAGTACTCTTGCCTGGAATATCCCATGGACAGAAGAGCTTGGCGGGCTACAGTCCATAGGGTTGCAGAGTCAGATACAACAGAGCAACTGAGAACACACACACTTGGTTAGGTTAATTCCACTAGGGTAATCTTTCTTTGATTAACTCAAAGTTAGCTGATTAGGAACTTTAATTGTATCCGTGAAATTCCTTCTGCCATATAACCTAATCATGGGTGCCACATCAGGAGGTGGAGAGCACGGGGGTGGTCTTAGAATTCTTCCTGCTACAGTTCATTTTTGGTTCATCTCTCCTCTCCCCTTTTCTTTAGGCCCTTATTGAAAGCATCCTTTGGTGGGGGTGGTGGTGGTGGTGGGGGTGGTTAGACTTCTGTTAATGCTCTTCTCAAGCCCGTTTAGGTTTTCACTAACACTCTTGCTGTGTCTCCTCCAGCTATCATGAACCATGAGATGCCAAGGGTGATAACATGTTTTGGAGGTTTCTTATGCCAGCAGTACCAAAATCAGATACAAATACCAAAATATGCATCACTTACTACAGTTGTGTAGTTAAGTCATGCTAAACCTTAGCTTAAAGCAACAACAATCCTTCTTTTTTTAAGCTCACAAATCTGCTAGAAGAATTCTAGACATAGGTCTGTGTTTACTAAACCAATTAACACAATATGGGATGAGATTGCTGTTAGCTTAAAATTCTCTGGGCTAGGAGTTCTACTTTTTAGCCATCAAAAATTAGTTGTTTGGACCAAACTCCTCACTGAGAACTAGGAAAGCTGAAATACACATACACCACCAAGGCAGTAAAGACGTGTCAGGAAGCATCTTAGGGAGAGGCAGGAAGCCCAAAGAGGTGACTCTGGCATTTGGTAGCACTGTCCTTTCAAGAGGGACAGCATTCTTACAGGCAGTAAATGAGAAGTTGAGCAGAACTTAAAGCAGACACAGGTCTAGTGGGCAAAAATGGAAGCTCAGGCTTTCTGTAGAGCAGGAATTTATTTATAGAGGTGAGTTGGACCCCACAGGGATATACACTGGGAGTAAAGCTCTGCCAGATACTGACATCCAAGTTTTAACCATTTCAATTTCTGGTTGTAAAGTGATCTGGAGGCCCTAGCTCAAGACCAAACTACAAAAGTAAAAGAAAATTCTCATTGAAGGAAGCTAACATTATCTAGAACTTCAATTCCTCTTTTTTTTTTTTTTTTAATATACAGTGTCTGATACCCAGTGAAAAATATTTAGGCATTTGAGAAGACACTACTTAACTAAAGGCCAAGATAATAAAACATATGATGTGAAAGTCGCTTAGTCGTGTCCACTTTTTGGGACCCCATGGACTAGACAGTTCATGGAATTCTCCAGGCCAGAATACTGGAATGGGTTGCCTTTCCCTTGATCTTTCCAACCCAGGGATCAAAAGAAGGTCTCTCTCATTGCAGGTGGATTCTTTACCACCTGAATTCCAGGGAAGTCCAGGAATACTGGAGTGGGTAGCCTATCCCTTCCCCAGGGTATCTGGAGGCATATGATAGATACTTATTATTTTATCTGACAGAGTTATCAGGCATGAACTTCAAAATAATATGTTTAACTAAATTACTAAAATAATTAAAATTACCAAAAGGAACTAAAAGAACAAAAAAGAGAATTTCAGCAGAGAAATAAAAAGAATGAAACAGTCACTTTAGCTGGTAAATCCTCATATTACTAGTAACTGGTATTAGTAACTTGACAATTAATACACTTGACCCAACTATCATATATAGAAGAGTACACCTAACTGCAACACCATTTATCCAAATTGGACATATGTTAGTTCATTAGCTACACTAACAAATTTCTTAAGTTTAAAATTAGAGAGTACATCCTCTCACTACAGTAGGCATAAATTAGATATCAATAACACCACTCCCCCCAAAAAACTAGAAAACTCCCATGTTTGAAATTTCAACAATATACTTCTAAATAACCTGGTACACAGAAGTAATCAAAATGAAAATTAGAAATCACTTAAACTGACTGTTAATGAAAATCTAGTATAGTAAGCTTTGTGAGAAATGAAAGCAGTGCTTCCAGGGAAATGTATAAATGTCAATATGTATATTAGAAAAGCAAAGCATCTTAAAATCAGTGGTTTAAGTATCCATCTCAAGAAGTTGCAAAAATAAAAAGAAATGCAAAATAAGTAAAAGTAGGGAAATTATAAAAGCAGAAATTTAAAAGAAAATAAATATAAAAGAAAATTTAACCAAGCAAAAAATTATTCTTTAGAAATATTATGAAAATTGATAATACCTTTGCAAGACTAATCAATGGAAAAAGAGAGAAGGCAAAAATGATTAATACTAGAAATGAAAAAGGGATATTACTACCAGTTCTTCTGACAATAAAAAGGATAATACGAAGATATTAGGATTTATGATGAGAGATTTGCAAGTTTAGGTAAAATGAAAAAATTCCAGAAGCATATTACAACTGACACAAAACAGTAGAAACTGGCCAATGGTTCTAAAATCTACATGGAAATAGGGAGAGGGGAGGGGAATTGGATGAAGGCAATCAAAATGTACAAACTTTCAGCTACAAGATCAATAAGTACTAGGGATATAATGTACAACATGATAAATATAATTAACACTGCTGTATGTTAAATACAAAAGCTGTTAAGGGAGTAAGTCCTAAAAGTTCTCATGGTAAGGAAAAAAAAATTCTTTTTCTTTTATATTGTATCTATATGAGATGATGAATGTTCACTGAACTGACTGCGGTAATCATGATATATACTAGTCAAATCATTAGGCTGTACACCTTAAACTCATACAGCTCTGTATGTCAATTATATCTCACAAGTGAAAGGGAAAAAAAAGTAGAAATTGACCAACTGGTTCTAAAATCTATATGCAAACAGAGAGAGCTAATAATAGCTGAGGCACCTTTGAAGAAAAAGAACAGAGCTGGGAGGAGGCACACTGCTGAATATCAAGACTTGTTCTAAAGCTGTTACAATTGAGATGGTGGTACTGGTGTAAGGATAGACAATAGAGAATTGGAAGAGAACAGAATCCAGCAGAAGACCTATCCATATATGACACTTGATTATGTAAAAGGGGGCACAGCGCAGAAGGGAGAAGATGGTCTTGCAGCAAATGGACATTCATATGAAAGAGAAAACTGAAAATAAAGTTTGACTGCTCCCATGATCACAACAGGAAAAAACTCTAGAAAAAAAACCTCGGGATTATATCTTCATGAAGTAAGACTGGCAAAAATTTCTGAAATGGAACACAAAAAGCACTAGCTGTAGAAGAAAAGATAAATAAATCAGAACAAATTAAATTTAGGAACTCCAGTTCCTAAAGTAAAAAACACCAATAAGACAGTGAAAGATCTTCCATTTTGTTGGAGAGATGTTTGAAAATCAAAAATCATATAAGAGATGAGGGTTTATATCCAGAATGTGTAAAAATAATTTCTATAAATTTATAAGAAAAACATAGATACTCCTATAGAAAGATATTTAGATGGCAAAAAGCATATGAATGTGTTCAATATTATTACTAAACAGGGAAATGCACAAACAAAAACTCCAATGAGATATCAATACACATCCACCAGAATGGCTAAAATTATAAAGACTGACAATATCAAGTGTTGCTGAGACTATGGAACAACTTGACCTCACATGTCCTCTAGTGGAAGTAAAATTGGTGCAACCATTCTGGGAAAATATACATTACATGTATATGTATCTTATGACCCAACTAGTCCTCCCCTAGGCTTACACTGAAGAAAAATGCTTGTATATATGAACCAAAAGACACATATGAAAATATTGATAGAACCATTATGTAATAACTAACAATGAATAAAAAACATAAAAACCAAAGTTCTACGAACCACCAAATGATAAATACCGTGTTTTTTAATCATACAAGAATAAACAATGAAGTTCATGTGATAATAAGGAGTAATGACATGAAGGTGCTATTGCCACACATCATGGATGAACTTCTCAAACGTAGTATCAAGAAAAATGCCATCCACTCCCCTAATATATATACACATATAGTGTGTGTATGTGCGTGTGTGCGTGTGTGTGTATTTCACATGCATAAATTGGTACCTAGCCATAGACTCGGGGAACCCTATGCTAGTCTCTGGAGATTTCTCTTTACCACTTCCTCCTCTATGATACTCTGCTCCACAAATCCTGTGCCATTTCAGCCTGCAAGAACCCCACCATGAAATCTTCAGGTTTTGTTAGGGTCCTCCTTGCAAACAGCCTCTAAGAGGGAGTTCAACGAATTGATCTCATTTGTTGGGCTTCCCTTGTGGCTCAGTTGGTAAAGAATCCGCCTGCAATGAGGGAGACCTGGGTTCAATCCCTGGGTTGGGAAGATCCCCTGGAGAACGGAAAGGCTACTCCAGTATTCTGACCTAGAGAATTCTATACAGTCCATGGAGCCACAAAGAATCAGACACAACCAAGTGACTTTCACTTTCTCATTTGTTTGTCTCCTTCCATGGATCACAGTCTTGTAATGGCCTGTTATCCAATGTCAAAAAACCACAGTTTTCATATATGTTCCCCAGTTTTCCAGTTACTTACAGCAGGACCACAGTAATAAAAAACTGCAAGTGTTTGGGTTCCATTCTTGGAAGCTCTGATTCAAGGTGAGACCCTGATATCTACATTTAAAAAAAATACATAAAAATGATTCTACGATGTAGTTCCCCAGTTGTCTATGACAAGAAAAAGGTCACTATCACTAACTGACAGGCCTATGGTTCCCTATTTGAAATACTGATCATCACATTTACACACACATTAGTGTGTATTTTCAGTTTGCATATATTATCATTTCAATTAGTATGTATGTATATATATGTTATTTTAACCAGGCTTCTCTGGTGGCTTGGTGGTAAAGAATCTGCCTGCCGACACAGGAGACATGCGCTTGATCTCTGATCTGGGAAGATCCCTTGGAGAAGGAAATAGCAATCCACTCTAGTATTCTTGCCTGGAGAACTTCATGGACAAATGGAGCCTGGCAGGCTACAGGCCCTGGGGTTGCAAAGCGTTAGACAGGACTTAGCAAATAAACAACATATTTTAACTATACTGGGCACTGTGACCTTATGAATTTGAATTCTAGAGTGAAAATATATCCACTATTTTAAAGCATAGAATAACGTTTGCTTGGCATGGATGCCATTTCTAAAAATCACATTGGATATAGCTTTACAAGTGATATCTCTGTTCAAGGATTTTTAACTGCATGGATCTTTTAAAAAAATTACTGAGCTCATTTACAACTGGATTCTGTAATGTGTAGCAGTTTTTAGATTATGCAAACACACACCATAACTTGCATACATATATGTTTTTAAATATTACAATAGCATTAATATTAATAGCTAATATTTATTGAGCACTTATGTGCCAGGCACTGAACCAAAGTCTTCATATAGATCATAACCTTTGACTCTCAAAACCACTTTAAAATGTAGATCTTTCATCATCTTCTTTCATAACGTTGGTATCTTGCTCGATGTTAGGCAATGAAGAGGTTTAGAACCACACAATTCAGTTCAAATGTTTGTGATTTCAAACTGTACTTAAAAAACTATGCTACAAAGTACATGTAGAATCAGAAAAATTCCCCCAAATATTTTGGAATAAAGTGAAACAGTGAAAGAATGTTGACCAAACTTTTTTCCTCAGATTAATAAGATTTTAAAGCTTACCTCTTTTATGGAAAGAAGTAGAGTAAAAAAATGGCAAATGGGAATTTTTCTAATGATAACCCTTTTCCCTCAAGCAAGCAGTGACCTTTCAATTCAATATTTACTAATATTGATTGACATCTAAACATACAGTAAGTTCAACTGAAAAAGGAAGTTTTGTCATATCAAAGAACTTTGACACAGATAAAGAAGAAAATGATTAATCCTGGGGGAAATCAGAACTTTGATCCCATGTTTACCTGCAGATGACACTTCATCAGAGAAGAGTCATTAAAAGGAATCAGTGATTTCAGGAATTCCTTGAATCAATGCATAGCTCTCCCCATGTTTATAAAAAGCCCATTTGTTTCTCTCTGCAAACTGACTGGGTTCTGTGCAGCTGCCTCTGAACACCTGGGTTCTGTTCAATAAAGCCACAAAGGCTGAACTCAAAATAGTTCAACCATCAGGTAAGGTACTATCTCATCTCCAAAACAAATTGTCTTTTATTAACTTTCACTAAAAACACTTAGGCAGTCTGGATATGTGCATCAGAGACTGCCATTAAAGGAAAGGGCAAGAGATAATTTTCCATTACTTCTGTTTCTGTTCTTTGTGTTTTTTGTGTTTTTTTTTTTTTAATACAACACCTCCCTTTCCTTTGTCCTTCCACACCCAGCAACATGAATTTGCCTGGGGTAAATGAAATGTGGGTTAATGAACACCATATGACTAGAAATGATATCCATGTTTCCATAGTGAACATTTAGGATTGTTCATCTTCTTCACCTCTTACAGCAACTGCCAAGTGAGAATTACACTATCCTGGAGATCTAATGAACAACTGTTTCACTTACTTATGATATAATTTGGGCTACTGAAAAAACTGCTTTCTCAAAAAAGATTTAAAAAAATGATAAACAACTCGGGGAAGGCAATGGCACCCCACCCCAGTACTTCTGCCTGGAAAATCCTGTGGATGGAGGATCCTGGTAGGCTTCAGTCCATGGGGTCGCTAAGAGTCGGACAGGACTGAGCGACTTCACTTTCACTTTTCATTTTCATGCATTGGAGAAGGACATGGCAACCCACTCCAGTATTCTTGCCTGGAGAATCCCAGGGACGGGGGAGCCTGGTGGGCTTCTGTCTATGGGGTCGCACAGAGTCGGACACGACTGAAGTGACTTAGCAGCAGTAGCAGCAGCAGCAGCAGCAGCAGCAGTCTTCTTCTATCACTTCATAACTATAACTATCACTTCATAAACAATTTCAATCCAAGTCTTAACATTTGTTGTCTCAGAGGAAAGCCTTGGGAATATGGTAGAACACGTGCTTTGGCTCAGACTCCTTGGACTTGGATCCTAACACAACCACCTACTAGCTGTGTAATCTTGACCAAGTCACTTATCCATCCTGCGCCTTACTTACTGATTGGTAAGTTGGGAATAATGATAGTACCTGTCTCATAGGGTTGTTGTGAAACTGAGCAGGCATTTTGGGGGGACAAAAATTCAGTCATTTGACAGTTCTCATGGCCATTTTGGTGATGAATTCTCTCAAACACATGTCAATTAACTTTAAATAGGCAAGACACTATCTGATAAACTTCCAGATGTTCAAGCTGGATTTAGAAAAGGCAGAGGAACTAGAGATCAAATTGCCAACATCCATTGGATCATAGAAAAGGTAAGAGAATTCCAGAAAATATCTACTTCTGCTTCATTGACTACACTAAAGCCTTTGACTGTGTGCATCATAACAAACTGTGGAAAATTATTCAAGAGATAGGAATACCAGACCACCTGACCTGCCTCCTGAAAAATCTGTATGCAGATCAAGAAGAAACAGTTAGAACCAGATATGGAACAACAGACTGGTTCAAAATTGGGAAAGGAGTACATAAAGGCTGTATATTGTCACACTAACTTATATGCAGAGTACATCATGCGAAATGCTGGGCTCACGAAGAACAAGCTGGAATCAAGATTGCTGGGAGAAATATCAATAACCTCAGATATGCAGATGACACCACACTTAATGGCAAAGTGAAGAAGAACTGAAGAGCCTCTTGATCAGAGTAAAAGAGGAGAGTGAAAAGCTGGCTTAAAACTCAACATTCAAAAAACAAAGGTCATGGCATCCAGTCCCATCACTTCATGGCAAGCAGATGGGGAAACAATGGAAACAGTGACAGATTATATTTTGGGGGCTCCAAAACCACTCCAGATGGTGACTACAGCCATGAAATTAAAAAATGCTTGCTCCTTAGAAGAAAAGCTATTACCAATCTAGATAGCATATTAGAAAACAGAGACATTACTTTGCCAACAAAGGTCTGTCTACTCAAAGCTATGGTTTTTCCAGTAGTCATGTATGTGGCCACAGGACTGGAAGAGGTCAGTTTTCACTCCAATCCCAAAGAAAGGCAGTGCCAAAGAATGCTCAAACTACCGCACAATTGCACTCATCTCACACGCTAGTAAACTAATGCTCAAAATTCTCCAAGCCAGGCTTCAATAGTACATGAACCGTGAACTTCCAGATGTTCAAGCTGGATTTCAAAAAAGGCAAAGGAACCAGAGATCAAATTGCCAACATCGTTGGATTATCGAAAAAGCAAGAGAGTTTCAGAAAACATCTATTTCTTCTTTATTGACTGCCAAAGGCGTTGACTGTGTGGATCACAACAAACTGGAAAATCCTGAAAGAGATGGGAATTCCAGACCACCTGACTGCTCTCTTATGAAATCTGTATGCAGGTCAGGAAGCAACAGTTAGAACTGGACATGGAACAGCAGACCGGTTCCAAATAGGAAAAGGAGTATGTCAAGGCTGTATATTGTCACCCTGCTTCTTTAACTTCTATGCAGAGTACATCATGAGAAACGCTGGGCTGGAAGAAGCACAAGCTGGAATCAAGATTGTTGGGAGAAATATCAATAACCTCAGATATGCAGATGACACCACCCTTATGGCAGAAAGTGAAGAAGAACTAAAAAGCCTCTTGATGAAAGTGAAAGAGGCAGTGAAATGGCTGGCTTAAAGCTCAACATTCAGAAAACTAAGATCATGGTATTTGGTCCCATCATTTCATGGCAAATAGATGGGGAAACAGTGGAAACAGTGACAGACTTTATTTTTGAGGGGCTCCAAAATCACTGCAGATGGTGATTGTAGCCATGAAATTAAAAGATGCTTACTCCTTGGAAGGAAAGTCATGACCAACCTAGACAGCATATTAAAAAGCAGAGACATTACTTTGCCAACAAAGTTCTGTCTAGTCAAGGCTATGGTTTTTCCAATAGTCATGTATGTGAGATGTGAGAGTTGGACTAGGAAGAAAGCTGAGCATCGAAGAATTGATGCTTTTGGACTGTGGAGTTGGAGAAGACTCTTGAGAGTCCCTGGACAGCAAGAAGATCCAACCAGTCAATCCTAAAATAAATCAGTCTGAATATTCATTAGAAGGACTGATGTTAACGCTGAAACTCCAATACTTTGATTACCTGATGCGAAGAAATGACTCATTTGAAAAGACCCTGATGCTGGGAAGGATTGAAGGCAGGAGGAGAAGGGGACGACAGAGGATGAGATGGTTGGATGGCATCACCAACTCAATGGACATGAGTTTGAGTAAACTCTGGGAGTTGGTGATGGACAGGGAGGCCTGGCATGCTGTAGTCCATGAGGTCACAAACAGTCAAACACAACTGAGAGAATGAAGTAACTGAACTGATAGGGTAAAGAATTTCCTAGATCAATGATATTTGCAGCATATCCTAGCTAATTCCATCCAGGCTTAAGTCTCTTTACAACTATCTCCTACCTACAGAATCTTCCTTGATTAGCCTTGCCCAAAGGGACCTCATGCATATTCTTCCAAATTTGAAAATTACTGTACTTGTTGCCCTGCTCACTCTTGTGGTTTACCACATACTCTTTTGTTTTTTCAATTGTACTTCTTTTTATTTGTGAGTTATCTTCCTAGAAAGACTGTGAGGTACTCAAAGGTAGAAACTTTAACAGTTCTCTGATTTCTCCCTTATATTTAGCATCAGCATCTTCTCATCTTTTATCTCTTCAATCCAAGCAATCCCCCCAAAGGGCTGATAGCACACCCAACACCTGGGGTAATAATCCTTCATTCCTGATGGGGGCCTATGTGGTATATCAGCATATCCACTATAATATTCAGGACAGTGTTCGTATAATAACCATAGAAGGTAGGGCCAGATCTTCCTGCACTTGGGCAGAGATTTTCTATCTGTCCCTTTGGGATAGCATTGGGTACAGATATTCCTAGGGAGATGGATTGGGTTACCTCTGAGGATTGACTCTGTTTATTATCAGCCCAATCAATAACCTTTGAGAGTCTTCCTTGGGCAAATAATCATTGCTCTAGTGAATCAGAACATCAGTGCTAACAAAACATAAGTATCTTTTGAGCATCGGTGTTCAATTACAGATCCAAGGAATTCCACCAATGATTTCATTCCCCAAACCATACTGAAGAGAAGTTGAAGAGCTCAGAGCTGGCTCTAAATCTTTAAAACAACAACGACAACAAAAACAAACTTTAAGAAACTCTTTGAGAAACAGAAGGTGGTTGGGTCTAGGGTAGGATAGATGATGAGGCATGCTTTAAAGAACCAAATGGTGATAGGCTGGCAGGAAATTTCTAGTTATGATCTTTTCTCTTCCCAACATTCTCCAAGCAGAGATTACTGCCTTCTCTACCACAACCACAGAGCTTTTAAGAAGCTCTGGAAGCTGCAGAGATAAAGAATAGACAGTTTAAATACAGATGAGCTGTCAAGCACCTGAGCAACCTGTTCTTTCTCAAAGAACCCCCACAACTTTAGCAATGGCATCCTAGGATAAAAGCAGTTCCCAAGAAGAGGGGCTGAACTCCTGGGTGGAAAGGATGAAGTGGGGGTGGTGGCTTATCCTTCTGTTTCAGCTTGAGAGTCTCTCCACCATGGGTCATTTTCCCGAAATCACCTGGTCTAGAACTCCCTATTTTCTAACTCACCTGAAGAAATGCTAGTCAGTGTCTAATAAGCTTTTGCTTTTCTCTCCGGTAGACACCACTAGCTGAATATATTAGCCAGGGATTCAGCAGGAGATAGTGGCATATTCAACCTGGTAATTTGAGAAAACTTAAAAGACTATTTACAGTTGTGTGGGCAGCATATGGTAGTACTTAAGTACTACTAACAGACCTGGAAGGAGGTAAGAGATATTAGAATCAAAAGAAGACAGTCCAGATTCCAATCTTCAGTCAAGGACACAAAGGAGGGAAGTGAGAGATAAATACCCTTGACCTCACGCTCTCCCTCCCACCATTCTCCTGATGATTCTTTCCAGAAGCCAGAGGGCAAGGGAACCTGTCGAAGTTGTTTGTATAGGTCAGTCTTAAAGGATACTGAGCAGGGTGGGAAAAGATGGTGAGTGGATCTGGAGGGGTAAACAGAAGATCTCCAGAACACAAAGCCAGCTGATGATCCCAAGGAACAAACAATGAGATCTCTTACAAGGACAAACATTATACAATGAAAGCAAATACTGAACAACTTGCATGCAAAAAGCAGGATTAATGTAAGAAACATTTTAAATGAAATAAAAATTCAGAGATATAAGGAATATTAGGAACATGAGCAGAGAAAAATAATTATGAAAAACAGGCAACTGAACGTATTGCGATGGAGAATAATACAGTAAATGGGTTTAATAGCAATGGGTTTAATAGCATGATTATAGTCAAAGAACAAATTAGTGAGCTGGAGGATCTTCCCATAGTTTTGGGTATCCAACCTTTCCTTGGATCCCATGAGTCAAAGTAAGTTGCCTCTTTGCATAATCTAGTTCTATCACTGGCTACCACACCAATATACTTATTATGTTATTTAAACACTTATTTAATGCTTATTGTGATTAACAGATGAATGTAGGTTATGAAAAAGAAAATAGTACTGAGATGACATTCATGAAGCCCTTACTCTATATCCGACATCACCTTAAGTGCTTTCAGTGTCCTAACACAGCCCTCAACAATCTTAGATGGCAGGCGGTACTCTTATTTCCATTTTACGGATGAAAAATACTGAGACACAGAAAGGCAAAGAAACTTATCCAAGGTCACATAGCTAGTAATTTGTAATGTCAATATTCTGAATCATTGTGATGTGGTGCCTTATAAAGAGTAAAACACTATATGTATGTAGTGCATTGTTAGCATTTGGAAGAAAATAACATAAGAATTAGTGTTCATGTTATTGTTATTAAATAATTACTCTGAAATATGGTGTCTATTTTTTTATTGTGGTCAGTATCTCATATAGGAACTTTCAAGAAGTATTCACGACATTTGGTACTTCTAACCTATTATTTCTGGGGAAGGCAATGGCACCCCACCCCAGTACTTTTGCCTGGAAAATCCCATGGACAGAGGATCCTGGTAGGCTCCAGTACATGGGGTCACTAAGAGTCAGACATGACTGAGCAACTTCACTTTCATTTTTCACTTTCATTCATTGGAGAAGGAAATGGCAACCCACTCCAGTATTCTTGCCTGGAGAATCCCAGGGACGGAGGAGCCTGGTGACCTTCTGTCTATGGGGTTGCACAGAGTCGGACACGACTGAAGCGACTTAGCAGCAGCAGCAGCAACCTATTATTTCAGTTCTCTGATTTTAAATACCCGAATCCAAACTAATTTTTATAGTGTCCCCAGTTTTTATGAATGATTGATATCAGTATTCCAGCTTCGATAGCTACAGAGCCACATACAGTGTCTATCTCTTGGTTATGATCCCAAGGAAAGAAATGCTCATATTCTGATGTTTTATTATCAGAAAAGCTAGTAAATGATCTACGTAGAGTTCACACCAGAGCTGCAGAGTTTGATAGAATATGATCAAATCATCTAAAACGCATGCAGGGTCTTACTACTGCAGCTGTAATTCAAAAGGACAACCATTGTGCTGCATGGTTCTCTGAGCTAGAGTACTTGTAAATTTATATTAAACTTATAAAGTACTTTCTCAAGATTAGCAAATCAAATTCTGGTGAATACCAAAGCTTATCGAGTTTATTCCCAGAAGAGGTTGGAAAGTTGCACATTAAGTTTTCTACTCCTTCCTCTTAGCCTTCCCTGCCAAATGATGTGTCAACTTTTTGTTAAAGGCAGCACCCAAGGGAGAGAGGCTTTTTCCTCCAGGTTATTCACTCCCTGGTGTCTGATTTCCTACAGAGTGCTAATTATTGATAGAAACTTGTTAGATAGAGTTTGTGCACTGGGCATCCTTGTACCAGAAACAGGAAATGAAACTACCACTTCATTTCATGTAAATATGAAGTTGTCATCAAGAAGGCAACAATCAGTGCCAACATTAGATATGAACTGGTGACCCCTTGGGAGCATGCTGGCTTTCTGTCTATGAAGGGTGCTGAGACGGGTGAGGAAACTGAGCTGGCCAGAAAGTACTTGTTTCTCTTGCAGTATAATATCTGACATTGCATGGTTGGGGTTTCACTATTTAGTTTAAGATTTTGCTAGGTTATTGAACTACAATTAATCTAAGGAAAGGAGACATTTAAAATCTTTTCAATTCTTTATTATCTTGTTGGGAATGAGTTGCAGATCCTATGTGGTATGTTTTAGAAATGGAAATAAAGAATAAAAATGCACCTCTGGAAGGAGCGATGAGGGACAGGAGCTTAGAACAAATCCAATGTTGTCCCAAGTCCTGCCTTGCAGTGTCATGTCTGGCTAGTCAGTGTCTCACTGAGTCACTCATTCACTGAACCAAAGGGGAATCAGAGTGCCCTGACCATCCCACAGGAGGAATTGGGAGGAGTTCTTTCCATAAAAAGGGAATCACATAGGCCTTGAATCAAGTGAAAAGGAAAAGGGAGCCCCCAGTGATACTGTTATATTTGGTAACAACAAAGCCAATACATTTGAGCAACCATGATGAAGCAACTGCTCTGGGCAAAGTTCTACTTGAAGGAAGTAAAGGGAAAGGAATGGAATGAAAAGAACTGGTTGCCCACATCCTTTGAAAATCCAACAAGAAAAATGATATAGATACACAAAACAAGGAACAGCAATTCAAAGCAACATGTCTGATACTTCAAACTGGTAAAAACAAAGGCGGAGTATGTAAGTGAAAGTAGGATCTGAGCAAGATTGATCAGAGAACACTTCCTGCAGAAAAGATCTGATCCTTACCGGAAGGTCAGGTCAGTCAAAAGGCATCAGGGAAGAGGCCGTTTTCAAGTGTTTTTGGTCTTTAATAACTGCCCCACATGTACAAATGAGTATAGACATTGATTACATGGGCCTCTGGGTTTAATTTACACTATCAGAATAGAATCAGTTTTCAGTGAAAGAAGCCATCCCCCACTGCACTATAACTATCAGTGTAATATGGATTGCAGCTCAGGAAAGTTTTCCTAAGTCTACCTACCTCTGTAATCTCGTAAAACCTCATATGTATCCCTCCACTGTACTTGCAGTAGTATAATTTGTTTATGGCTGTTTGAGAATTCCAAAGTGCTGGGACCATGTTTTACACCCTAGCACCCCCAATACCTGACACAGGGTATTGTACATCAGATTCAGATCAGATCAGATTAGTCGCTCAGTCGTGTCCGACTCTTTGCGACCCCACGAACCGCAGCACGCCAGGCCTCCCTGTCCATCACCAACTCCCGGAGGTCACTCAGACTCACATCCATCGAGTCAGTGATGCCATCCAGCCATATCATCCTCTGTCGTCCCCTTCTCCTCTTGCCCCCAATCCCTCCCAGCATCAGAGTCTTCTTCATTGAGTCAGCTCTTCACATGAGGTGGCCAAAATACTGGAGTTTCAGCTTTAGCATCATTCCTTCCAAAGAAATCCCAGGGTTGATCTCCTTCAGAATGGACTGGTTGGATCTCCTCGCAGTCCAAGGGACTCTCAAGAGTCTTCTCAAACACCACAGTTCAAAAGCATCAATTCTTCGGGGCTCAGCCTTCTTCACAGTCCAGCTCTCACATAGTTGGCCCTAATATTATGGCACAACATAGTAGCGCCTCGCCTCCCCGCAACCGGCGCACTAGGAGTGCCTCACCTCCGAGCGCCCCGCCGGCTGCGCGGCGCACTAGGAGCTATGCTACGACCGAGGTCAGGAAGGGCGGTGGTGAAGAGATGCCCCTCCTCCAAGGTCAGGAAGGGCGGCGGTGAGGAGAGACCCCTCGTCCAAGGTAAGGTGCCATGGCTGTGCTTTGCTGGAACAGCCGGGAGGAGATACCCCACGCCCAAGGTAAGAGAAACCCAAGTAAGATGGTAAGTCTTGCCAGACGGCATCAGAGGGCAAATACACTGAAACCATACTCACAGAAAACTAGTCAATCTAATCACACCAGGACCACACCCTTGTCTAACTCAAGAAATTAAGCCATGCCCCTGGGGCAACCCAGGATGGGTGGGTCATGGTGGAGATATCTGACAGGGTGTGGTCCGCTGGAGAAGGGAATGGCAAACCACTTCAGTATTCTTGCCTTGAGAACCCCATGAACAGTATGAAAAGGCAAAATGATAGGATACTGAAAGAGAAACTCCCCAGGTCAGTAGGGGCCCAATATGCTACTGGAGATTAGTGGAGAAATAACTCCAGAAAGAATGAAAGGATGGAGCCAAAGCAAAAAGAATACCCAGCTGTGGATGGGTCTGGTGATAGAAGCAAAGTCCGATGCTATAAAGAGCAATATAGGAACCTGGAATGTCAGGTCCATGAATCAAGGCAAATTGGAAGTGGTCAAACAAGAGATGGCAAGAGTGAATGTCGACATTCTAGGAATTAGCGAACTAAAATGGACTGGAATGGGTGAATTTAACTCAGATGACCATTATATCTACTACTGCGGGCAGGAATCCCTCAGAAGAAATGGAGTGGCCATCATGGTCAACAAAAGAGTCCGAAATGCAGTACTTGGATGCAATCTCAGAAACGACAGAATGATCTCTGTTCGTTTCCAAGGCGAACCATTCAATGTCACAGTAATCCAAGTCTATGCCCCAACCAGTAACGCCGAAGAAACTGAAGTTGAACGGTTCTATGAAGACCTACAAGACCTTTTAGAACTAACACCCAAAAAAGATGTCCTTTTCATTATAGGGGACTGGAATGCAAAAGTAGGAAGTCAAGAAACACCTGGAGTAACAGGCAAATTTGGCCTTGGAATATGGAATGAAGCAGGGTAAAGACTAATAGAGTTTTGCCAAGAAAATGCACTGGTCATAGCAAATACCCTCTTCCAACAACACAAGAGAAGACTCTATACATGGACATCACCAGATGGTCAACACCGAAATCAGATCGATTATATTCTTTGCAGCCAAAGATGGAGAAGCTCTATACAATCAGCAAAAACAAGACCAGGAGCTGACTGTGGCTCAGACCATGAACACCTTATTGCCAAATTCAGACTGAAATTGAAGAAAGTAGGGAAAACCACTAGACCATGCAGGTATGACCTAAATCAAATCTCTTATGATTATACAGTGGAAGTCAGAAATAGATTTAAGGGCCTAGATCTGATAGATAGAGTGCCTGATGAACTATGGAATGAGGTTTGTGACACTGTACAGGAGACAGGGACCAAGACCATCCCCAGGGAAAAGAAATGCAAAAAAGCAAAATGGCTGTCTGGGGAGGCCTTACAAATAGCTGTGAAAAGAAGAGAAGCAAAAAGCAAAGGAGAAAAGGAAAGATATAAACATCTAAATGCAGAGTTCCAAAGAATAGCAAGAAGAGATAAGAAAGCCTTCTTCAGTGATCAATGCAAAGAAATAGAGGAAAACAACAGAATGGGAAAGACTAGGGATCTCTTCAAGAAAATCAGAGATACCAAAGGAATATTTCATGCAAAGATGGCCTTGATAAAGGACAGAAATGGTACGGACCTAACAGAAGCAGAAGATATTAAGAAGAGGTGGCAAGAATACACAGAAGAACTGTACAAAAAAGAGCTTCACGACCCAGATAATCATGATGGTGTGATCACTGACCTAGAGCCAGACATCCTGGAATGTGAAGTCAAGTGGGCCTTAGAAAGCATCACTAGGAACAAAGCTAGTGGAGGTGATGGAATTCCAGTGGAGCTATTCCAAATCCTGAAAGATGATGCTGTGAAAGTGCTGCACTCAATATGCCAGCAAATCTGGAAAACTCAGCAGTGGCCACAAGATTGGAAAAGGTCAGTTTTCATCCCAATCCCAAAGAAAGGAAATGCCAAAGAGTGCTCAAACTACCACACAATTGCACTCATCTCACACGCTAGTAAAGTAATGCTCAAAATTCTCCAAGCCAGGCTTCAGCAATATGTGAACCGTGAACTTCCTGATGTTCAAGCTGGATTTAGAAAAGGCAGAGGAACCAGAGATCAAATTGCCAACATCCGCTGGATCATGGAAAAAGCAAGAGAGTTCCAGAAAAACATCTATTTCTGCTTTATTGACTATGCCAAAGCCTTTGACTGCATAGATCACAATAAACTATGGAAAATTCTGAAAGAGATGGGAATACCAGACCACCTGATCTGCCTCTTGAGAAATCTATATGCACGTCAGGAAGCAACAGTTAGAACTGGTCATGGAACAACAGACTGGTTCCAAATAGGAAAAGGATTACGTCAAGGCTGTATATTGTCACCATATTTATTTAACTTATATGCAGAGTACATCATGAGAAATGCTGGACTGGAAGAAACACAAGTTGGAATCAAGATTGCTGGGAGAAATATCAATAACCTCAGATATGCAGATGACACCACCCTTATGGCAGAAAGTGAAGAGGAACTAAAAAGCCTGTTGATGAAAGTGAAAGTGGAGAGTGAAAAGGTTGGCTTAAAGCTCAACATTCAGAAAACGAAGATCATGGCATCTGGTCCCATCACTACATGGGAAATAGATGGAGAAAGCTATGGAGAAATAGCTTCATTACTAGC
Organism: Tragelaphus eurycerus; assembly: GCA_935064755.1. Taxonomy (NCBI): domain Eukaryota; kingdom Metazoa; phylum Chordata; class Mammalia; order Artiodactyla; family Bovidae; genus Tragelaphus; species Tragelaphus eurycerus. The sequence goes on along the minus strand of CAKXYN010000002.1, from coordinate 53,302,588 downwards.
TATTTATCATCTAACCCTGAGCAGCCCTGGAAACAGTGTCAGACTTTATTTTTGGGGCTCCAAAATCACTGCAGATGGTGACTGCAGCCATGAAATTAAAAGACGCTTACTCCTTGGAAGGAAAGTTATGACCAACCTAGATAGCATATTCAAAAGCAGAGACATCACTTTGCCAACAAAGGTTCGCCTAGTCAAGCCTATGGTCTTTCCTGTGGTCATGTATGGATGTGAGAGCTGGACTGTGAAGAAGGCTGAGTGCCGAAGAGTTGATGCTTTTGAACTGTGGTGTTGGAGAAGACTCTTGAGAGTCCCTTGGACTGCAAGGAGATCCAACCGGTCCATTCTGAAGGAGATCAGCTCTGGGATTTCTTTGGAAGGAATGATGCTAAAGCTGAAACTCCAGTATTTTGGCCACCTCATGCGAAGAGTTGACTCAGTGGAGAAGACTCTGATGCTGGGAGGGATTGGGGGCAGGAGGAGAAGGGGACGACAGAGGATGATATGGCTGGATGGCATCACTGACTCGATGGATGTGAGTCTGAGTGACCTCCGGGAGTTGGTGATGGACAGGGAGGCCTGGCGTGCTGCGGTTCATGGGGTCGCAAAGAGTCGGACACTACTGAGCGACTGATCTGATCTGATCTGATCTGAATACTCACTCAATCAATATCAACTGAGCACTTGCCTTATGTCAGTGGCATAGAGAGATAAACAAGATCAATGGAATTCTTGCTCTTACAGTCCATAAATGCAAAACTTGCCAGTGAGAGTGTAAGTGGATGACTGAGCAGTTGTTTCCATATTCAGGTGCTGACCTGTAAGGCCTTTTCCACTTCTTGAAAAAGGTAAAACTCTTCGGTTGAAAACTTGTCTTTGTCTCACCAATAAGGGTTTCCACAGTAGCCCAAGGCCACCCCCTGGACAGAAAGGTTTGTGGTTGGAAGGATGGTCAGAAGGAGGCTGTCAGGGGGAGATGGCCTGGCAAGGTGACATGGTCCAGGATAACCAGGCCCCCAGAGCCTAAACACCAAGAGGGCTGCTTTGTCAGTCCTAAGTGGGGTTTGTCTATATAATATTTTGCCTAAGCTCTACTTTTCCAGTTCCAGATTCTGTCAGCTCATCAATCTATTTACAAGATATCTAGTACTCATTTATGTGCTGTTCCTCTCAAGAAGCCCATGATGTGAATTTCTAGCTAAGTCTAATGTTTCTGTTTCTACTCTCTGAAGACCGTCCTGATAAAAAATTTTCCCCAACAGCTTGGAAAATAAAGTTTGCCATCAAAATAATCATTACTAGCTATTTATCATCTAACCCTGAGCAGCCCTGAAATTTTTCTAAAAAGTTTGAATAGGAAAGTAAGTGAAAGTCACTCAGTCCTGTCCAACTCTTTGTGACCCCATGGACTGTATAGACCATGGAATTCTCCAGGCCAGAAGACTGGTGTGGATAGCCTTTCCCTTCTCCAGGGGATCTTCCCAACCCAGGAATCAAACCCAGGCCTCCCACCTTGCAGGCAGATTCTTTACCAGCTGAGCCACCAGGGAAGCCCAAGAATACTGGAGTGGGTAGCTTATCCCTTCTCCAGTTGATCTTTGTGACCCAGGCCAGTCAATCTTCATGACCCAGGAATCAAACCGGTGTCTCCTGCATTGCAGGCAGATTCTTTACCAGCTGAGCTATGAGGGAAACCCCAAGGAAGTAAAGTGTGTCTTAAATTTAGAAGATAAAATAATGAAGGTAGACAGGTAACTTATAAAATAATGGATTTTGTATTTGTCACAATTCAGTGGTGACAAACACACCAATCTCTAAAAATGCAAAGTTTTAAAACAAAAATCACTAAATTCTATATGGCATTTTATAAATTATCTCCTGCTTCTAAAATCAAACCCACAAAGGAGATTGGAATGGTATTTACTATATGACTAATGATGAAACTTTCCCTGGAGATGAAAATGGCAACCCACTCCAATATTCTTACCTGGGAAATCCCATGGACAGAGGAGTCTGGTTGTCTATAGTCCATGGGTTGCAAAGAATCAGACACAACTTAGCGACTGTATGACAACAAGGATGAAACTTTAGGGAACCTTTTTTTCTTCTTTTCCCAACTTTATGAAAAGTTACAAGTAAAGCTGAAAGAAAGAGTAGAGTATATACTTAGATGTTCCCCCCTTAGACTGAACAATTGTTTTGCTAACTTTGGCTTATTTATGCATGTATAAAGATATGTCTCTCTTGTTGAACTATTTGAAAATAAGTTGAAAACATCATAAATTAGATCCTTAAATATTTCAGAATTTTTCAATTTAAAATAATGATATTCTTTTTTTATAGCTATAATATCATTTTTATCCTAAGAAAGTTAGAAATCATTCCCTAATATTGTCTAAGACCAAGTATATATTGCCTTGTCCCCTAAAAAGTAACTTTTTTGTTTTTGTTTTTTACTAAGATATAAATGCTCAGATGGTAAAGAATCTGCCTGCAATGCAGGAAAGCTGGGTTGGGAAGATCCCCTGAAGAGGAGAATGACAACCCACTCCAGGATTCTTGCCTGGAGAATTCCACGGACAGAGGAGCCTGGCAGGATACGGTCCATGGAGTCACAAAGGGTTGGACACAACTGAGCTACTAATGCTTTTTCACATATCATAAAATTAATATTTTCCAAGTGTATGTTTTAGTGGTATTTGTATATACCAGTATGACTAATTCTAGAATATTCTCATCCCTTCAAGGAAATCCCTTACCCTCTGGCAGTCACTCTTCATTCCCTCTTCCCTCTAGCTCTGCCAACTATTAATCTGCTTTCTGTCTCTATGGACATTTCATATGGGTGGAATCATATAATATATGGCCTTTATGTCTGCTTTTTTCACTTAGCACAATGATTTTAGGGTTCATCTATGTTGGAGACTGTATCAGTATTCCATTTCTTTTCATAACTGAATAATTCATTGCTGCAAAATAAAACTCCATTGTGTGGATATACATCTTATTTACCCATTCATCAGTTGACTGGACATTTGGGTTGGTTTTACTTTTTGACTTTTACAAATAATGTTGCTTTGAATATTAATGTACAAATTTTTGTGTGGATATATCTTTGCAATTCCCTTGAGTCAATATTTAGGAATGTAATTTCTGGGTCATATGGTAACTAATATTTTGAGGCACTTCCAAGCTGTTTCCAAGGCAGCTGAACTATTTCACATACCCACTGGCAATACATGAGGGTTCCAGTTTCTTCATATCTTCATCAGCACTTATGATTGTCCATCGTTTTGATCACAGCCAACCTAATGTGTGTGAAGTGGTACCATTGTGGTTTTGATGTTGTTATGTATGTTGTTTAGTCACTAAGTCATGTCTGACTCTTTTGTGACCCCATGGACTAGAGCCTGCCAGGCTCCTATGTCCATGAGATTTCCCAAGCAAGCATGCTGGAATGGGTTGCCATTTCCTTCTCTAGGGGATTTTACCTGCATCTCCTGCGTTGGCAGGTGGATTCTTTACCAGTAACACACCACAGAAGTACTGGTTTTGATATAGTTGTTGTTCAGTTGCTAAGTCACAGCCAACTCTTTGTGTTTTGATGTACATTTACCTAGTAACAATGATGCTGAAACTCTTACCTAGTAACAATGATACTGAAAATCTTTTCAAGTACTTATTGACCATTTAAATAGATACTTGGAATACTGTCTATTTAAATTCTTTGTTCATTTTAAAATTAGGTTGTCTTTTGTTGTTGAGTTTTAAGTGTTCTTCATATTGTGGATATCAAACTTTTTTCAGGTATGTGATCTGCAAATATTTTCTCCCATTTTGTGAGTTGTATTTTCACTTTCTTGATGCTGTCCTTTCAAGCACAAAAGTTTTCACCCTTGATGATGTTCAATCAAGCTATGTCTCCTTTTGTTAATTGTTTTTTTGGTGTTGTTTCTAAGAAACAGTTGCCTAATCCAAGGTCACAAAGATTTACTTCTGAGTTTTCTTCTAAGAGTTTCATAGTTTTTGTTCTTACCTTTAGGTCTATGATTAATTTTGAATTAAACTTTGTATGTGGTGTGAAGGAGAGGTATGACTTCATTATTTTTACATGGTTTCCAGCTGTCCTAGCATTACTACTTGAGAAGACCCTTCTTCCTATTGAATTCTTTCACCCCTGTCAAGAATTAGGTGATGATAAATATATATCTTTTTTAAGACCCTCAATTCTGTCTCATTGTTCCATATGTCTAAACATATGCTAACTTTATGCCAGTCTTGATTAGTGTCGCTTTCTAGTAAGTTTTGAAATTGTTAACTGTGTATGCTCCAACTTTGCTCTTCTTTTTCAAGATTGTTTTGGGTATTATGGCTTCCCTGTATTTCCACATGAATCTTAATATCAGCTTGTCAATTTCTACAAAAAGACAGCTATGGTTTTCATAAAGATTGTGTGTCATATTTTTAAAACTTACAAAGAATGACTATAAGTGATAGCCAATATGCTTTTCTAAGCAAAGAGGTTTTTAAAGGACAATCACTTTTAACTATTTTAATTGTTTCAAAGGACTAAATGTGGGTATTTATTCTCATTTTAAAATAACTTCATTCATTTTGAAGAAAAAATTACATTAAATACATGCAAAACTGAATTTCAAAGGGTGTTCATGAATAAAGATGTGTGCTGCCAAGTAATCTACAGCACTCTTACCAAGAAACAGTGCTCTTTAATCAACAACTTTTCTAAAAGATAATTTTGCAAGGGATTTTCTTCTTTTGAAGAAATCTGATTGCTAATTATTAAAGAGAGTACTACATATCTCCAACAATTAAATGAGGAACAGATTGAAAGATAAATTTTCAGCGAATGAAAATTCAAAAAGCAACAACCACATTTCAATCTGTTGGTGTAGTCTCTTAAAATGCTACTTGATAGAAGACTGATTGCCCATGAGTTCAGTTAGAAATACTGTCAAAGAAAAAAAATTTAAATGTTTCTTCTTATAGATTTGGTGCCAAACTCTTAAAATTGATTTTTTTCCACTGCTCTTTATCTTCCTCAATGTATCTTCATCACTCACCCCACCTTCTCTTCACTGAGTGCTTCTTTTTGAGGGGAATTTCAGGTACAGATTTCATAAAAGCATGTTAAAGTTAAAATACATTATTACTTTATTTATTTTCTTACATCTAAGTAACTGCTGACCCATCCTATACCAAGTTCTTGGGTTATAGTCGGGAGTATATGGATCATTTCAGGTGCACATGTAAGTATCAAAATAGGATGCTATCCACCCTCCCCTGAGTCTACAACAGGCAGAGTTATGTGTAAAACTTCCTGATAATAAAAATGCTTTGATACTCCTAAGATAAAACATTCTCAATAGGAATTAAGCTGGATTAGACAAGTAAAAAATACAAAAAATAATACACAAATATTTATATCATAATTGTGACTTCTGCCAGCTGCAAAAACCTCTTATAGCTAGTTTGTGGATGCAAATTTTAATGTCAAAATGATAATTTTTAATCACTTGGTTTGCTTCTGAGTCACCTACCTTCTCCACTGTCAGAAACTCTGTGTTCAGAGAAGGAAATTCACCTCAATACAGTTAAATAGGAAATGTTGATAGTGAGGTAAATCTAGTAAAAAATACTCAAGTAGCATATTCCAAAACAATTATAAGTGGTGTTTTTCTTATCTACTATGTATGTTTAAGTGTCTGATCTACTAGCCTCCATATCTTATATTAAATTACCAGAAGTTGAACATTTGTAGACTTAATTTGTTTGGGCTTCAAAAGGAAACATATTAAGGCTAATACTCACTCACACACAGATATATTCAACTCTACCAGTTTTAGTAAAAGGTTTACTAATCTGCCAGTTAGGTGCAATTTCTGAGAATGTCTTTGTTTAGTCTGGTTTGAAACAACTCAAGCCTGGGCTTTCCTTGCTTCAAAATCCTTATAGAAGACCACTATAATGAAGTATAATTTTCATTATACTGCTTCCATATTTTTAACTCGTAATTTATTAGTATTGAAAAATGTACTCTATGAAAGTAGCTTTGAAATTACTTTTTTTTTACTCTGACCCATATAAAAAATACATTTTACATTGCAAATCAGTACACACACAGGAATATGTGTATGTGTGAGAAACAATAGAAGTTTTATAAAACAATACTTGTTCTTACCACATGCAATGCATTCTGATATTTTCTATTCTATTTCCTGAATTTTATAAAAGGCTGAGAGTAATCCACCCAACTGATTTCACAATTCAGTAATGGACCCCAACTGGCAGTTTGACAAACACTGTTTAGAGAAAGACAGTCTTATCACATCAGAGTAATCCAAGAATCAAACCTCAGTTTGTTACCTGATAATCCCAGCTTTGACTCAGCTGCTACCCCACTTTAAGCAACAGAGATGGCTTATATTCTTTCCTGTTTTCTTTCTTCTGTAATAGTCTCAGATACCACATACTGCAGGGAAACACAAACAGGCCAAGAGATAAGACTGAGCAATCATGTAGCATCAGTTGTAGGCTTTGAAACAAACTCTCATCTTAAACATAAAAATCTATAAAATTGGTGACTATGTAATCAGCAATCAAGAGAAGGACAAATATTAAAGGGGAAATAGTGCACAAAAGCAAAACACATATAACATTCTACAATCTGACTCCTTCTATACTCATTTTTTATCCTTTGTCCTTCCTAATTTATTTTGCTCAGTGGGTAGAATATGGTTGCCTTCTTTGCCCTAATGTCTGTTTTCTTTCCCAGAAAGCTGCTTTTTTCTCAGACTCATGGCAGCCTTCCATGCAGTTTCTCTCTATCCTTCTCTAGCATTCCCTGAATAATGGAAGCTCTTTTATTCAGTCCAGGGCACTAGCTCTCACTTGACTCCTCACCCACTAATCAATCACTCATTGCCCAAGGATTCCCAGTAACCTCTGGCTCCACTTCCTCCGTGCCAGAACATCTTTTCAGCTTTCATCAAACAAAGGCACATGACTATGTAGCCAACCTAGGTAAGAACAACACAAAACAAAAGAGGGGTTTAGTTTTTTTTTTTTTTTTTTCATTGCAGACAGCATTGCAGTCTACTGGGTAGATATTAACCACTGTATTTACTCAACATAAGATAAACATTTTATTCAATTTACCCGGGAATTAGGTGGAATTAATTGAGCCACAGGGAATCCCCTGTCCAAGCCCTGAGTAGAGAAAAATTCCCGTCAGTGACCTCAGCTTTTCTGTTTAACTGCACACATCACCTTGCTAGTGGGGCTGTGTCATTTTTAATCATTCATCTCATCACTTGTGGTTATTTTTAATTAGTTTTACTTTTCCTACTATGACTCTTTTTTATTTTTACTTACATGACCAAACTAAATAAAAATTAAACTTGTAACCTAGAGTGGAATAGAACCAGACCATCAACATACTGTCCAAAAATGTGGTTTCACCATCTACCAATCATCTTTTTGGAAATCAAATTGTATCATATCATCCCATCTAAAAGAGATGGGCTAGATAAAACATTTAATATCAGGTGACAAATCTCAATAGAAAAATAACCTGCTTGACTCTTTTTTACTTTATTGTTTTCCCCTGATTTTTAACCAATAGATATGTATGTTCTTTCCAACATTATATAAAGGTATAAAGATAAAAGTGAGAACCATCATCCCACCACCTAGAATAACCACTGACAACACTGTGGTTATATCCATGGAGATGTTATTCTTGTAAATACCTCACACACATTAATGCAATATTTTAGGAAATATCAAAAAAGCAGTTGCCTTGGGGTGGTTGGACTAGGGATAATTTTTTTCCACTTCTTTACATTTCTCTCTGCTTTGCACATTTTAAAATAATGTCCATGCATTGGTTGCAAACCACAAGAGAAGAAAGTGAAACACTGAAAAGACCCAGAGAGGAGCCATGGGTGAAGAGAGAGGTCATGTGGGCAGATGGAGGCTGGGGCAGGCATGGGAAAGGCATGCCAGTGGAACTGGGGAAGGGTCTGCGGAGGAAGGAAGCCCCAGCTGATCACACCCAATTCTCAGTTCCTGCTGTTGTTCTCTCAGAATTCTCATACTTGGGCACCTTCACAGTCACTTGCACACATGTTTATATTTCCCAGGACTTCACTGGGAGCTGATAAAAAGAAAATTACCCAGGTCTTTTGCCAATGCCAAGAAGTGAGGAATAATTTATATGTTTTTCCTTAACTTCTGCTGTTTGGATCATTATGAAAAACTTTGCCCATAGATAGGATGTAGCTGACAGGAAAGATGTGATGATTATCTGTGCTCCCTTCATCAGAGTCAGAGAGGAGGAAGTGCACACGTCTTTGCAGGGTTCAGACTGACTCCCCATAGGCCATTATTTCAATGCAACTCTGTTCAATTACACTTCTTTGCCAATCCCAGGAAACTCCCCTCTTCCTTTAACTAAGCATTTATCACCCACCCTTTCCAAACTGAATCTACAGCCCGTCCTCTCTCCTGCACCTTCATATCTCAGCCCCATCCATCTCTTCCCTTTGTCTTACTTTAGGAGGGAGTCTTGTTATATATTGCTTGTATAATGCTTTAATCATGGATTATGGGTTGCTTTACAGCTCCCTGAATACCTTGGCAAGGTCTCTATATAAATAAAATTATTATTATTAAAGTCGATTAATCAGAGGCACAATTCACTTTTCAGTGTCTGACATCCTGAAAGCTTACTGATGCAGGAAAGTCTTTTTGTTTGCCTCTGGTGTAACAACATTTTGGGGAATCAATAATATAGAACATGGGACTGACCACAGAGGTCCTTAATTAGATTGTACTTTGCAATACATATGGGTGCATTCCTTTTTGTTGACCTGTTAAGGATCAATGATTGATCAGCAGTGAAATAAGATGTGCTACTGAGTAATTATGTTTAGGAACTGCTGGTGAGGCTTGTCATATAATTTGCAAGCTATTTTAATTCATACTCAGCAGAAGAAAGAAGGGAGAAACAGCTCCTGGTATAATTAGAGTCTTGGAGCCACCTCAGTTTCTTTTGATAGAGCCTCTGTCTGAAGCAGCTAATTCTCTGATTTTTCTTTTTTAATTTTAGTAAACTTTTCATTGAAGCACATATATACATACAGAAAAGTGCACAAATCATAAATAAATTTATGATATAAATGATATAATGATATAAGCTTAATAAATTTCACAATGGAAACTTTAAAAAAGTTTTTTGTGGGAAATGCCCTCAGCTCCACCAGAGGCAGCAGTCCCATCTCCTCAAATACAGTACCATCTCCTCCTCCAGCAAGAAGAGATGCAAGCATGGAAGCCCTGCCTTCAGGTAGCTTCCACAATGTCTCAGGCCCCCTCTCAGCTGCACTGCTCTCTCCTCCAGCTCTTTTCTCTCTCCTGCTTTCTACTTCTCTTACTCCTGGAGTTAGAATTGAGGTTGATGAGAGCCCTCATCTCCTCTCTGCCAACACCTGCTCCACCTGAGCTTCTATTGTCAACAATCAGAAGGTCACTGCCTGGGTCCTAGGCTACAACAGAGTAAACTCTCCTGACTTTCCACTGACCCAGGAAATTTCCCACCAGACAGGTGTTGGGTCCTCCCTTGCAGCGATTATGAAAACAGGAATGACAGTTCTGTGATGTACAGGGCCTAAATCCCTGTGATGCTTCCTCTGCTCTTTGCCCATTGTAAGCACTAAATAAAGTAGATTTATAATATTAAAAAAATATACTACCTAGCTCAAGGATAGAACATCATTATTTCTACAAGCCCCTCTCATGGCACCTCCCACTATTACTCTTACTCAAAAATAATTTTGACTCCTGTCCACATATTAGTATTGCTTGTTTTGGATCTTTCTATACATGCAGTCACACAGGATATATTTTCATGGCTGCAGCATCTGAGCACTGAAGAATTGATGCTTTTGAGCTGTGGTGTTGGAAAAAATACTAGAGAGTCCCTTGTACTGCAAGGAGATCCAACCAGTTCATCCTAAAGGAAATTAGTCCTGAATATTCATTGGAAGGACTGATGCTGAAGTTGAAACTCTAATACTTTGGTCACCCGATGTGAAGAACTGACTCATTGGAAAAGACCCTGATGCTGGGAAAGATTGAAGGCAGGAGGAGAAGGGGACGACAGAGAATGACATGGTTGGAGGGCATCACCGACTCTATGGATATGAATTTGATTAAGCTCTGGGAGTCGGTGATGCACAGGGAAGCCTGGTGTGCTGCAGTCCACGGGTCACAAAGAGCTGGACACGACTGAGCGACTGACCTGAACTGAATGATTTGGTTTTATGGTACTTAGGTTTTTTATTTATTAAGTCCCTGACATGAGGCAAGAATCATATTAAGGGCAGGGACTATAAAGGCCTATTAGAGACAGTCCTCACTCTTGATAGCATTTCAGTTTTGGGGGTGAGGAGTGAAAGATCTCACACTAACGTAGGCAGGCAACCATCAGTGGTTCTGTGAAGGAAGACAGAGGGGCTCCAGGCAGATGGAGTTCAGTCCCACCAGGGCTCAGTAGGTAGGTTAAAAAGACTTCCCAGACATCTATCTTGATACTATTTAAAATTTTTAAATTCTCAAAGGACCTGAAAACAGCAGAAGAAGCCACAGTACTGTCGTGTTTTTTGGACACATTATTCTGGAGGGCCTTCCTGGTGGTATCTGGGTGGGGTCCTTCCTTTTCATCCCATCACTCTTGCTTTTCCTAGTTTTTTCACTCCCTGTTCTCCTTTAATTTCTTATCCTCTCAACTCTCCTTCTCCCCTATTTCTTGGGCTCCCTCCCATCAGAATCTGGAGGTGTTACCCCCCACTTATATTCTGGATTCTTCTCTCCTGACCTGACCCTTGTTTCTGAGATGAGAGGAGACAAAATATTGAAGCCTCAGTGCTCTGGAAGCCCACACATTCTGCCTCTTCACCTTCCCATGTTAGATTCCTTAGGGTTAATGCGCTCACACCACTGATGGTGGCTGAGGACCAAGCAGGTGGAAAGGATAAAGGGAAGGATGGGTGTGGGTGTGAGGATGAACAGAAGAGACAAGCAGGACCATTTCAATCAATTGTTTTTGTTTTCCCACCTTGATTCCCGTGGTCAATTGAATTGAGTTTGGCTGACTTAGTGTTCATTGTGCTTCTTGAACCACAGCCAAGGACGTTTCAATTTCGGGTGTTGGGGTGGTGCAGTCAGTTTTGTTTCTTTTTGGCTCCAGCAAATCCATTCTTCTCTCCAAAAACTCAAAAGGTGGTTTGCAGTGATTGCTTGTCTACTGAGAGGATGCTGCTCTTGTGTCTCCTGCCAGAGGGATGCTCCCTGTTCTGTGTTAGTAGGAGACCATTTAAAACAGCAGCAAGGGCCCTGGACCTCCTGCTTCATCGTTATGCCAAGAATCCCCAGCCTGTATTTCTTTTTCATCTGATTCCGACAGGGTGGTTTTTGTATTTTGCCCACTGGCTGCCTAAATTGGAAACTTGGCTAAAAATGAACTGGCTGAAGTTCAATCCAGACAAGATGAATGCCCAGGGTTGGTAAACTATAGAAATTGGAGGACATACCCTGGTCTCTCTTTACAAAGGATTTTCCACAGGGGATGTTGGAGTTTCAGAAGAAGGAATGTGACTATCATTTGGCACGTGCTCTGTTGTGTTAAGAGGCAGAGTGGTGGGACGGTGGACATCAAGGGGCTTTGGATGAAACCATTTGAGTTAAATCCTGGCTAAATCAACCAGCTGAGTGACTTCAGGCAAGATGCTTATTAAACTCAAAGCCTTTTCTGCAGTCTGCTGCTTGGGATAGCAATGCAGGCCTCAAAGGCGACAGGTTGCAGACAGTTTGGGTTATGCATGTGGAGGACTGGATATACAGTCTAGCACAGCTCCTCCAGTGAGTTGTGTCTTTATCTCTTCTGGATGGGATTTTGTTTCTAAAACCAGAGAATGCTGATGTCAGGGTTCTAGACTAAAAGGCAGATTTTTGAAGGGTCTAGATTTCAGGTCTGATTGAGGTTAGATTTCAAAAGGGGCATGGTTGAAACTCCAGAACTGTAGCTCTTCCATTTGCATTTCCAATGAGCAAATCTTAAAAAATGCTAAACATTTACTGTCCTCTCACTTCTACAACAGACAGTACATATGGGAGGATCTTCTGGTCTCAGTGAGCTGTCACCAGGGTCCAGACCCTGAATGACAAGAGGTACTATTCCTAAAGAATTATCTTCTGATCCTTCTTCAAGCTAGGAATTCCAGTAAAACTTGGAAATAATAATTTAACCCCTATAGTAGCTTAAATTCCCACTGGAATGTAAAACTCATTAAACAAGAATCATTATCATAGAGACAATGATATAGATATATGATAGATGCTAAAGCATGATAGCTCGTGGGGATTATTCATTATTGTCACAAATGTATGAGAGAATTACATGTATGTATCTTCTGTGTAAATGAAAGTATAAAATTTTTTATGCCATAAAACACATTAATAGCCTGTAGTATACCTGGAATCATGTCTCATGATAGTGTCAGAGACGGGAAAAAACACAGGCTTATTCCAATGGAGGCTACAATCCAGAGTTTGAAAACACGACTCTTCACTGTAGTTTTTACACATAATAGGAAAGTTTCTCTGAAAAAGCATGTTTCTGAAGTTATAATGGTAGAAAATAAGATTTGAGACCAATACAACTGAATCCTTTCTTCTCTTATATGCTATATCCCCATAGGTCAGAAAATCTTGTTAGCTCTACCATAAAAGTACAACTAGACCTCATCTACTTCTCACTGCTTCTCCTGAAACCACTCTGGACCAAGCCATTATCATCTCTCACTGAAGAGAGCCCCTAACTGATCTCCCACCACACTCTATTCTAAACACAGTGGACTGAGTGGCCCTTTTTTAAAAAAAAATATAAATTTATTTATTTTAATTGGAGGTTAATTACTTTACAATATTGTATTAGTTTTGCCATACATCAACATGAATCCACCACAGGTATACACGTGTTCCCCATCCTGAACCCCTCTCTTTTCTCCCTCCCCGTACCATCCCTCTGGGTCATCTCAGTGCACCAGCCCCAAGCATCCTGTATCCTGCATCGAACTTGGACTGGTGACTTCATTTCTTATATGATATTATACATGTTTCAATGTCATTCTCCCAAATCATCCCACCCTCTCCCTCTCCCACAGAGTCCAAAAGACTGTTCTATACATCTGTGTCTCTTTTTTGAGTGGCCTTTTAAAAATGTGCCGCCTCTAATCCCAGGCCCTGTGCTCTGTGGTTTCCTATTGCACTCTGGGTAAAAGCCAAAGTTGCCCCAAGAGATCTAGGTTCCCATTCTGTCTCCAGTCTCGTCTCCAATCACTTCCCCAGAATAGCCTGCTCCAGTACACTTACTGCTCCCTCACCCATCTTCCCAGCTCTTCTATCTCAGGGTCTTTGCACTAGCTCTCCGCTCAGCCTGGACCATTCTTCCCTCCCTCATAAAGTGTCATGGCTAAGCACTCATCATCTTCAAACTTTTAATCAAATGTCATCTTCTCAATGAGGCTTACACTTGCCACAGTATCATAAATGGTCAGAAACACACACACATACACACAACTCTTGCACTTGTAACTTCCTAACTTGCATTTATATCAAATACTGTTCTACATTTGCATAATTTGCGTGCTTTTTTATATTTGTCTTTCCACCAGAATGTAAACTCCATTTTTATTATTTTATCCAATAGTATATTCGAAGCATCTGGAACATTTAACAATACATGTTTGTTAAATGAATAATTAATCACACAACCAGGATAAGAAGTTACCTTAGAAATAATATGCTCTCTCTCATCTCATACCTCAAACTTTTCAGGAATTGTGCACCTAATACAAAAATAGAACAATCTGTACTTCTATGCTCTAAGTAAAGTTCTACTTAGAGTGCACTCCTTGGAAATGTATTTATTTACACAGTTCAATTTTATTTCAACCACTGCTTCTAAAATTATCTGTGGTAAGGGAACTTTAAAATTTTTTTTAATTAAAAAATTTTGAAATATAGTTGATTTACAATGTTTGTGTTAGTTTCAGGTGTACAGTAAAGTGATTTCATTTTATATGTTCTTTTTTAGACTGTTTTCCATTATAGGTTATTACAAGATATTGAATATAGTTCCCTGTGCTATACAGTTAATCCTTGTTGATAGCTATCTGTTTTATATATAGTACTGTGTATATTTTAACCCCAAACTCCTAGTTTACCCCTCCCCTGCCTTTCCCCTTTGGTAACCATAAGTTTGTTTTCTATGCCTGTGGGTCTATTTCTGGGGATCTTTTTTTAAGAGAAAAAAATACAATCTTCAGTGGACCAACACTTCTAAATATTACAGTAAAACGTATTACTAGAAAAATAAAAAATAGAAATACAAGAATGATAATTACATTAATAATAAAATATAATGTACCATTATTAAGTTCTAAGGAATATAATTAGTCTATCAAAATCCTGAGCATGAGTGCCAAGTCGCTTCAGTTGTGTCTGACTCTTTGTGACCCTATGGACTGTAGCCTGCCAGGCTCCTCTGTCCAAGGGATTCTCCAGGCAAGAACACTGGGGTGGGTTGCCTTGCCCTCCTCCAGGAGATTTTCCCAACCCAGGGATGGAACCTGAGTCTCTTATGTCTCCTACTTTGGCAGGCAGGTTCTTTACCACTAGCGCCACCTGGGAAGCCCCAAATCCTGAGCACTTACTCTTAATCTCTATTCTCACACCATGGTGGGCAAGTAAGGACAGCCAGAGAAAACAGGCTTTGAGAAGCACAGGACTAGACTTTGCTTCAGAGTTCACTCTGCTCTCCCAAGGCTCTCGGCATGCCCCTCCCCTTGTGCTCTCAGGTAGACAATGCTGGCCTAGGTGTTTTGTAACTCTGTCCACAATCTCTCTCTCCAGGGAAGGCCTCCTGTAGAACCCTAGCACATCCTAGTTTAACAGAAGCCCAGTGAGCCGAACTTTGGAACATGGGAATAAAGCCTTATCTTTCCAAAGTCATTTATTCTAATGAAAAACAGCAAGGCCACTGTTTTTCAGTTGATTTTATAGCTCATTATGCTCACTGTTACTAAAACCACATATCTTAAAATGCAATATGCTTAATACAGTCTGTATATATGGTACCTGAGAACATCTAAAAATAAATTAAAAATTTGATCCATATGTATGAATGCAGTGAGGCAATATAGCTCTTATTTTATAGTTGTTGATAGCCTATTGTCTGGATACAGTAACACTAAGAATTGTATCTATTAAGAAGATGTGACCATTTAAAAATTGCTGAAAATATTTTGGGGGATGAAGTTGAAATACAATTTGGAAAATAAAAAAGATAGTAAACTCATATTTCTCATTTAAAAAACATGATACAGGGAACAGAGTTCACATTTCAGTGTGCAGCAATTTCTCCCCTTAACAATACCCTGATTGAGCTTTTGTAAACTTACCAGGCATTTGTTTTCAGTTTATGTACCAGATTTCTCCATGGAGATTTGTCCATAACATGAAGGCATTCAATATAGAAAATGACATGCAATGCCTTTATTCTTCCAGTTTAATTAATGCTGTGACAACCACTTGGCAGAGACTACAGTGGAGAGGAGGCCTCTGTAGGGAACTGCAGGTTATAAGCAGTAAGGAAACTGTCAAACTGTTCCTGGGATACAGTGTATCATAACTTTAAGCTTTTTTGTGGCATCACTGGAGATAAATTCCAAAGAGAACAAGCAAATTGAAAAATTGGATTGTTTAGTCTTAACAAAGAAGAAAGTTAATAATAATACAACATGTAATTTTTTACACATTTGAGATTTCTAGAAAACAGTTTCCCACCTTAAAAAAAAATCCTGAAACTAATACAATATTGCAAATCAACTATACTTCAATTATAAAAAAAATATTCCCATATCTATTTAAGCATATAAGTTCTCAATACCCTGAATACTTTGCTTGAGGAATTCAAATTTCTTTCCTCTCTTCAAGGGGCATATTGAGCCCCATCACAATGCTGGGTAAAGTGGTGAACACTACCAAGTCCCTGCTGCCATGAGTGAGCTGGAAGCAAATAGAGTAAACCATCAGATATAGGACTGGTGGGTGATGAACGAAGTGGGGGTGTCATTGCAGATCAGTTAAGGGGTCCGGGAAGTTCTCTCTTGCCGGGAGCTGGTGAGAGGACCTCTGCCCATGGCAAAGGTCACGAGGAAGGAGGCTCGACATACACAAAGGCAGGATCTAGCCTCAAGAGTCCCCCTGGAAATTCTCGAGCATCTACCCCCATAACCAGAGCCTGCCTACTTTACTACTTTGTGCTCACCTACATCTCTGACTTTACGGGGGGCTGTCCCCCACTACCTCTCTCTGAAAAAAAGAGTTAACTTACAGCTCCAGTTAATATAATTCCTGGGTGTGAGAGTGTTTTAACCTACAAACTCCTCTGAAGGTTCTCTAGCCTACCTGACAGGCTTGCCTGGCCACATGTGATTACTCACAGCCTCCCAACTGTGAGAGGCACGAGATGCATTAAACTTTCTAAAACAGGTTCTTTAGAGAAGTTAGAAAACTATTAGTATAAGTATAGTGGGCTGATTAGAAATTGTATTGGTGAAGGGTTTTTCATTGGTTGAACCAATGTTTGCTGCTAAGTCTCCACATCTCTTGCCCTTATACACATTAATGAATATATAGAAGAAATAAGTATTAACCTTCGATATTAATCACGTTAGACCTTAGGCTAAGTAAATTCTTTCCTTGATTAAAACCCACTACACCCTCACCCTATAGGAATGTAACTTTATTTAGGTGGAGTCTGTTTTAAGAATAATCACCCCTGGAGAAATAAGTGTCCTGGACTGACCGCTGTCACAAGGAGAGGGTCATAAATTGTCAGCAGGCCCCCTGGCCAGAAGATGATGTAACACCCCTAAGACCTCTGTATACATTTGTATGAAGCACCTGACTTTGATAAAAGTCAGGACTGCTGACCCCACGTGACTTTTGTATGATATTTCAGTGTATAAAAGTAGACCATGGAAAATAAAGAATTGGGATCAGTTCCTTGAAAGACTGGTCTCCCCATGTTGCTCTCTCTCTCAAACTCTGGTTGAGTCTCCATCTGGAGCGTGGAACTCACCATGCTTACTAATTATGCCTGGGCTTCTAAGATCCGACTGGGGAGGCCTCAGTGTCTCCTCTCCTTCGGGAGAAGGGAAGGACGCCTGCGGCCTACGTAAGTGGTGCAAACTTCTTGTCTTGAAGTTTTATTGGTCTCCCGCGTAAACCAAGCTACTCAGCCTCTTTTCTCCACTGAATTTTCCTACTGAGCTATCCTCATTCTATTATTCTTTATATCTCTAATTAAAACTATTGTATCCTGATCCCTCGCCGACGCAGTCCCTGCTTCGAACTCCCTCCATCAGCCGGGGCTGGACCTCGGCACTCTCTGATGCCTGAGCTGCAACTTAAGTAAGGGAGGGACGGAGAGCACTGGGAAAAGTGTTTCAGGTCATGCGAGCATAGAGTGCAAAGGGCTGAAGCAGGAGTCTGTTTGCAGAGCTTGAGAAAGAGCAAGAGGCTGGTGTGGAGGAAGCAGAGGGAGCAAATCCAAAGTGGCTTAAAGAGCCCAGGAGAGTTCTTTTTTTTTAAGATTATTTTTTATGTGGACCATTTTTAAAATCTTTTTTGAGTTTATTACAATATTGCCTGTTTTATGTTTTGTTCTTTTGGCCATGAACCATGTGGGATCCAAGTTTCCTACCAAGGATCAAACCCACACCTCCTACACTGGAAGCTGAAGTCTTAATCTCTGGACCACCAAGGAAGTTCCCCCATGGAGGTACTTGAATCTATAAAACAAAGGCATCTTTCCTATAACAAATGTTTTCAAATGGCCCTTTCACTCTCTTGAAATAAAAATCTGTAGATAATACAACATTCACTCATGATTTTAAAAAATTAATATAATACCCCAATTCCAGGAAGCAGTAGAAGGCCTTCAGATCAGATCAGATCAGTCGCTCAGTCGTGTCCGACTCTTTGCGACCCCATGAACTGCAGCACGCCAGGCCTCCCTGTCCATCACCAACTCCCAGAGGTCACCCAGACTCACATCCATTGAGTCAGTGATGCCATCCAGCCATCTCATCCTCTGTCGTCCCCTTCTCCTCCTGCCCCCAATCCCTCCCAGCATCAGAGTCTTCTCCAATGAGTCAACTCTTCGCATGAGGTGGCAAAAATACTGGAGTTTCAGCTTTAGCATCATTCCTTCCAAAGAAATCCCAGGGCTATCTCCTTCAGAATGGACTGGCTGGATCTCCTTGCAGTCCAAGGGACTCTCAAGAGTTTTCTCCAACACCACAGTTCAAAAGCATCAATTCTTCGGTGCTCAGCCTTCTTCACAGTCCAGCTCTCACATCCATACATGACCAGAGGAAAGACCATAGCCTTGACTAGGCGAAACTTTGTTGGCAAAGTAATATCTCTGCTTTTGAATATGCTATCTAGGTTGGTCATAACTTTCCTTCCAAGGAGTAAGCGTCTTTTAATTTCATGGCTGCAGTCACCATCTGCAGTGATTTTGGAGCCCAGAAAAACAAAGTCTGACACTGTTTCCACTGTTTCTCCATCTATTTCCCATGTAGTGATGGGACCAGATGCCATGATCTTCGTTTTCTGAATGTTGAGCTTTAAGCCAACCTTTTCACTCTCCACTTTCACTTTCATCAAGAGGCTTTTTAGTTCCTCTTCACTTTCTGCCATAAGGGTGGTATCATCTGCATATCTGAGGTTATTGATATTTCTCCCAGCAATCTTGATTCTAGCTTGTGCTTCTTCCAGCCCAGCGTTTCTCATGATGTGCTCTGCATATAAGTTAAATAAGCAGGGTGACAATATACAGCCTTGACGTACTCCTTTTCCTATTTGGAACCAGTCTGTTGTTCCATGACCAGTTCTAACTGTTGCTTCCTGTCCTGCATACAGATTTCTCAAGAGGCAGGTCAGGTGGGAGCATAGAGTAAGGGCTACTTAAGTAATAAACAATGGGACCTAATGCCTCTTATGAAACATGGACCAGCAGTAAGCTGAGCCCTTCCCCAGAATGAAGGATGTCTGGATACAGGGGTCGATCTCACCTGTAAGCGACTACCTGGGAGACTACCTGAGGTTTAGAATCAAAGCTATAGCAAAGTAAGGACTGAGAATGGGAGAACAGGGGAAATGAAGGAAGAATTAAAGGGGCCAAGAGGGGAGCAGAATGATGCAAGAGAACAGCTTAACCTGAGGAGAGGGATTGGCAGCCTTTGAGAAATTATCCAGTATGCTCAAACCAGAGAGCAAAGTTATCTCCCTTCAGTTGCTGGCAGCTGGGTGGTGCGTTACCAGTTAGGTGAGCTTCCTTGCTGACTGGAACCATTCCTCACTCTTCTTGGAAAGTATTCCTTGTTTCCAAGCTTCGCTCACCTGGTTCCTGCCCTTAAAATCTTACCAAGTCTGCAAAGTCCAGTCTACATGCCACCACCTCCCCTGTATGCTGTCACCACACAATGGACTGTCTTTATTTCATCCAGTTGGATGGATCACCTTCCAACTCGTACCTCTGTCATAGCATATACTACAACCAGGTGAAAAAAGTCTCCCCCAACTCCCCAAATGGATGGGCCCTCCCCTCTCCTGAATGCCTGGCCCTTCCCTTGGTCCTGAAAAAACAGTGGTGTGTGTTTATCCTACCCTACACTGCTCTGCAGAGTGCCTGGCCAAAGCTTGATGAAAAGCTGTGAATGGAAACTTAGCTACTTTTCTCCTTAGCAAATGAGTCCTTAGGTGCCCCCCAAAGGTGTCCACATCCTATTCACTGACACCTGTAAATAGGCTGTCTTACATGCCAAATAGCCCCCCAAAGGTGTTCACATCCTATTCACTAACACTTGGTAATATGCTGTCTTACATGGCAAAAAGGACTTTGCAGATATGACTGATTTCAGGATCTGGAAATGGGGGGATTACCCTCAATTATTTGAGTGGGCCCACTGTAATCAGAAGGGTTAACAGGGAAGAAGGGAGGCAGGAGAGGCAGAGAAGGAAACGCAATGACAGAAGAGGTGTCAGATTCAGAAAGGAATTTGAAGAAGGTATGCGGTTGCTTTTAAGACTAAGGAAGGTACCAAAGGAAGAATGCAGAATAGAATGTCCACAGAAGCCTAAATGAGATATATAATTAAAACAACCAATTTCAACTGAGGACTTGTTTGAAAAATCAGGGTGATATGCCCAGTCTTGTTAGGTGACAAGGCCAGAAAACCATCTGTCTGTGGACATAAACAACAACTGTAAGTAAGCATCCTCATTTAAAAATGTCTTCATCAAACAATGAGCCAGAGATATAGTCACCTCTTCTCCTAATGTGGAAACAGGTAGAGGAAAATTCTGAAGGAAGAGAATCAGCTGGAATAATTGCATGATCTCATATGCCCCTGCCCCAAGCAAAACCTACATGGACAGCTGCTGTTCCACTATGTGATGGTAAAGTCAAATTATGAGTTCCCCACTTCACAGCATGTATTTCAGCATTACAGTTTGCTTTGTGCATACAAGTACATACTTAGTAGACTTGGTTATAAAGATGCTGTCTATAAGTGACATCTCTGAATTCATAAGGATATGGCTGGATGATCCTTTAAGTAAGTCACTCTGTCAATTGAAGAAGCACTCTTGTGATGGATGTTCCCATCTTTGTTTTTATTTTTTTAATGTGCTTTTTGGCTGTTATTTAGCAGTTATTTTCCACCTGTAACATCTCTCCTGTCCATTTATAATTTTACTGCTGCTGACACTGATTTGTAACCAAAATAATTATTAAATGTCCTGAATACAAAATTAATCCCATAGAGAATGTTTATAAACTTAGTTCACACATGAGCTAACCTAAGCCTCCTAACCTAACTAAGCCCCAGCCTCTACTAAGCACTCCTCACCTTCAATATGCTACTGAATCACCCTTTTATGGGATTATTGTTTTAATTAATATACTTTTAGATGTATTAGTTTATAACAACTAGTCTGGGAAAGGCTTTATTTCAGATGATTTCTTAAAAAAATTTAGACAGCTAACAATTCTTATTCATTAAGTTTGTGAACGTACAGGCAGATGGCTAGGATGCTCAGGAAATAATTTTCAAACCCTTGCTGTATTCCTAATAAATCCATTATGTTAGCATTACAAGTCATGGATTTTTAAAGTAGTATATTATGCTCAATGCATTTTCTTCCTTTCACTGACAGCATTTAAAATAGATTCCCATGATGACTGAACCCCACAGGGTCCCTACTAGCTGCTTATGACTTACTAGAAGACTGAAAACCCGACTGAGATTGACTGTGGGCTCACAGCTTCAGCAGCGGCCTCTCATCCTGACATAATAGTATTTCCAATGGAGGAGAAGACATGCCTGGATTAAACCTGTCAGCACACCCGCCCCTTCCCCATACATGAACTTTCTGGATTGTACTCCCCTTCTGAGATAATGAAGAGCAAAGCTTCAAATGAGAAACAGACCAGCTCTTCACTGCAAACATTTTGGGGCCCCTTAGAATACACTGTAATGCAAATATGCTGACTCTGCATTTGGCAAATGATAAGAGACCCTGAAGTTAATGGTTATGTTGTCCACTGTTCCGTTAACCAGGATTTCAAGGTTTATCTCAAGAATTCAACCTGTGATGTTTATAGTTGCTAGAGAACACAGTATTGAAGATATACCAACCAATCTAGCCTCACTAAAAATGCAGCCATGGTATAATGGTACAGTATGGCTTGGGTTTGAAACCTGGCTCTACACCTTGCTTACCTGGGCATTGGAAATACCTCTTAATTTCTCCAACTGTTGGTTTCCTCATGTACTTACATACAGATTTACTGAAAATATAACAGGGCTTTTAAAAGTGGGAGCTTCCCTGGTGGCTCAAATGGTAAAGAATCTGTCTGCAATGCAGGGACCCAGGTTCAATCATTGGGCTGGAAGATCATCTGGAGAAGGAATGTCTACCCATTCCAGTATTCTTGCCTGGAGAATTCCATGGACAAAGGAGCCTTGTGGGCTCCATCCGGTCTATGGGGTGGCAAAGAGTCAGACATGAGCAACTAACACTTTCTATCTTAAAAGTGGGAAATTTAAACCTAGGGTTTCATTTTCCCTTTTTTAATTTTTACCTTTTATATTATTTTTTTCAATTTGATTCTGTTATCTTGTTTACCAATGAGTCAGTAATACTCACTGACTCATGGAGTAGATCCCCTATGGTCTAGAACAGAGAATCATTGCTAGGTTTGGGGGTTTTGTTTTTGAAGTAAAAATAAGAACATAATAGTGAAATGCATAAACTGAATAACTCTGTAGACTACAGCTCAATTGAATCTTTCTATACACCAGTGTAACCGCCACCTAGATCAAGATGAAGACTATTTCCAGCACTCCAGAAAGTTCTATCATATTCTCTTTCAGTTTACAACATTATAACCACCACATTTGGAGGTAATCATTATTCAGATGACCATGAATTAGTTTTTTCCTATTTCTGGCATATCTCACTCAACATAATGTCTATGATATTTAACCATGCTGTTGTGGATTCATTATAAGAACACAAAAACAATTTTAAAATTCTTTCTCCTATTGATGAATATTTCATTGCTTTCAGTTTTGACAATGATGAATGAAGCCACAAAGAACATTCTTAAATGCATCTTTTGTTGAGCAAATACATTCAGAAGTTTTGAGCATATAATTTAGGACTGGAATTGTAGTGTCTGCTCCCGTCCATGGGGTCGCTAAGAGTCAGACATGACTGAGCGACTTCACTTTCACTTTTCACTTTCATGCATTGGAGAAGGAAATGGCAACCCACTCCGGTGTTCTTGCCTGGAGAATCCCAAGGACCGGGGAGCCTGGTGAGCTTCCGTCTATGGGGTCGCACAGAGTCGGACACGACTGAAGCGACTTAGCAGCAGCAGCAGCAGCAGCAGTCTGGTTTTGGTATCAGGGTAATGTTGACTTCAGAGAATGATTTTAGGAGTGTTTAATTGTTTTCAGTTTGTTTAGCATAGTTTGAGGAAGATAAGTATTAGCTCTTTGTTCTGCTTGGTACAATGGTCCTGTGAAGGTGGGTGATTTGGGGCTTTTGTTTGCTGGGGCCTTGCTTACTGGTTTAAATGACAAATTTGGTCTGTTCAAATAGTCTGCTTTTGACTCAGTCCTGGCAGGTGTATGTTTCTAGAAATTTGCCCATCTCTTCCAGGTTGTCCAGTTTGTTGGCATACAACTATTTATAGTATAACTTTTTAAAATATCTGTGGGATCAGTTGTTATTGTTTCACTTTACTTCGGTCCTCTCTCTTTTCTTATTGGTGAGCCTGGCTAAAGGTTTATCAATTTTACTCATCTTTTCAAAAAGCTAAACTTTGGTTTCATTGATTTTTTTCTTGTTTTCTTTTGTCTCTATTGTATTTATTTCCTTTCTGATCTTCATTACTTCCTTCCTTCTGGTGACTTTGGGCTTTATCCATCCTTTTTCTAATTCCACTTTCTTTAGGTGGTAGGTTAGATTACTTCATATTTGTTTGTTTGTTTCTTGAGGAAGTTCTCCATCCTATAAACCTCCCTTAGAACTGGTTTTGCTACATGCAATGGGTTTTGTAGAATTTTGCTTCCATTTCATTTGTCTCAAGGTATATTCTGACTTCCTCTTTGCTATCTTTATTGACCCATTTATTTTTTTCATAGTATGTTGTTTACTTTCTACGTGTTTGTTCTTTCCCTTTTTTCTTTCTGTAATCAATTTCTAGCTTCATACCGCTGTGGCCAGAAAAAATGCTTGGTATAATTTTTATCCTCTTGAATTTGTTGAGACTTGTTTTGCGGCTTAGTCTGTGATTTATCCTGGAGAACATTCCCTGTGCATTTGGGGGAAGAAAAAGTGCATTTTGCTGTTTTTGATTAAAATGTCCTGTAGATATCTGTTAAGTTTAACTGGTCTATTGTGTCATTTAAGACTGTTGCCTTATTCTCTGTATGTATGATCTGTCCTGATGTTAGTGGGTGTTAAAGTTCTCTACTATTATTGTATTATTGTCAATATCTTACTTTGTTGTTGTTCAGTCGCTAAGTTGTCCAACTCTTTGCAACCCCATGGACTGCAGCATGCCAGCCTTTCCTGTCCTTCACTATCTCCCTGAGTTGGTTCAGTGAGTCAATGATGCCATCCAACCATCTCATTCTCTGTCACCCACTTCTCCTTTTGCCCTCAATCTTTCCCAGCATCAGGGTCTTTTCCAGTGAGTCAGTTCTTTGCATTCAGTCGCCAAAGCACTGGAGCTTCAGCTTCAGCAGCAGTCTTTCCAAATACTCAGGGTTGATTTCCTTCAGGATTGACTGGTTTGATCTCCTTGCTGTCCAAGGGACTCTCGAGAGTCTTCTCAAACCACAGTTCAAAAGCATCAGTTCTTTGGGACTCAGCCTTCTTTGTGGTCTAACTCTCACATCCATATGTGATTACTGGAAAAACCATAGCTTTGACTACACGGACCTTTGCTGGCAAAGTGATGTTTCCACTTTTTAATACACTGTCTAGGTTTGTCAGTTTTTCTTTCAAAGAACAAGCATCTTTTAATTTCGTGGCTGCAGTCATCATCTACATTAATTTTGGACCCCAAGAATATGAAATCTGACACTGTTTCCACGTTTTCCCCATCTATTTGCCATGAAGTGATAGGTCTGGATACCATGATCTTCATTTTTTTAAATGTTGGGTTTTAAGCCAGCTTTTTAACTCTCCTCTTTCATCTTCATCAAGAGACTCTTAATTCATCTTCACCTTCTGCCACTGAAGTGGTATCATTTGCATACCTGAAGTTGATATTTCTCCTGGCAATCTTGATTCCAGCTTGAGAGTCATCCAAACTGCTGCTGCTGCTGCAGCTAAGTCGCTTCAGTCGTGTCCGACTCTGTGTGACCCCATAGACGGCAGCCCACCAGGCTCCCCCGTCCCTGGGATTCTCCAGGCAAGAACACTGGAGTGGGTTGCCATTTCCTTCTCCAATGCATGAAAGTGAAAAGTGAAAGTGAAGTCGCTCAGTCGGGTCCGACTCTTAGCGACCCCATGGACAGTGGCCCACCAGGGACCTCAGTCCATGGGATTTTCCAGGCAAGAGTACTGGGGTGGGGTGCCATCGCCTTCCCCGTCTAAACTGCTAGTATTTGCTTAATATATTTAGGTTATCCTGTATTAGGTGCACATATGTTAAGTATCAGATCAGATCAGATCAGTCACTCAGTCGTGTCCGACTCTTTGCGACCCCATCAATCACACCACGCCAGGCCTCCCTGTCCATCACCAACTCCCGGAGGTCACTGACACTCACATCCATCGAGTCAGTGATGCCATCCAGCCATCTCATCCTCTGTCGGCCCCTTCTCCTCTTGCCCTCAATCCCTCCCAGCATCAGTCTTCTCCAATGAGTCAACTCTTCGCATGAGGTGGCCAAAGTACTGGAGTTTCAGCTTCAGCATCATTCCTTCCAAAGAAATCCCAGGGCTGATCTCCTTCAGAATGGACTGGTTGGATCTCCTTGCAGTCCAAGGGACTCTCAAGAGTCTTCTCCAACACCACACTTCAAAAGCATCAACTCTTTGGCACTCAGCCTTCTTCACAGTCCAACTCTCACATCCATACATGACCACAGGAAAAACCATAGCCCTGACTAGGCGAACCTTTGTTGGCAAAGTAATGTCTCTGCTTTTGAATATGTGATCTAGGTTGGTCATAACTTTTCTTCCAAGGAGTAAGCGTCTTTTAATTTCATGGCTGCAGTCACCATCTGCAGTGATTTTGGAGCCCAGAAAAATAAAGTCTGACACTGTTTCCACATCTATTTCCCATGAAGTGATGGGACCGGATGCCATGATCTTCATTTTCTGAATGTTGAGCTTTAGGCCAACTTTTTCACTCTCCACTTTCACATTCATGACATATAGATGGGTCTTATTACTTCTTTATCCAATCAGTCATCCTATGTCTTTTGATTGGAATGTTTAGTTCATTGACAGTTACAGTAATTATTGATATGTATGTACTTATTGCCATTTCACTACTTGTTTTCTGGTTATTTTTGTAGTTCTCTATTCTTCTTTTAGTTCTTTCCCTGTGGTGTGATGATTTTCTGTATGCTTGTGTTTCCTTCTGTTTAGTTTTTGATTTGTGATTACCAGGAGATTCATATATATTAATCTGTACTTACTGTTTTAGACTACTAATCATTTAAATTCAAACACATTCTAAAAGAATATCTACATTTTTTATTCCCCTCCCCAACACTTTGTGGTTTGATGTCATAGTTTACATCTTTATTTTTATCCCTTAATTGTTTATTGTAATTATGTTGATTTAATAATTGTCTTTTAATCTTTGTACTGGCCTATATAGGTGGTTCGGGGAAGGCAATGGCACCCCACCCCAGTACTTTTGCCTGGAAAATCCCATGGACGGAGGAGCCTGAGAGTCAGACACGACTGAGCGACTTCACTTTCACTTTTCACTTTCATGCATTGGAGAAGGAAATGGCAACCCACTCCAGTGTTCTTGCCTGGAGAATCCCAGGGACAGGGGAGCCTGGTGAGCTTCCGTCTGTGGGGTTGCACAGAGTCGGACACGACTGAAGCGACTTAGCAGCAAGAGCATATAGGTGGTTGACCCTCAGTCCTTACCATATACTTGCCTTTTTAAGTGGGATTTTCCCTTTCCTGTAGATTCCTACTTCTTTCCACTTAGAAGGGACCCTTTAACATTTCTTTTAGGGTAGGTTTCCTATTGATGAACTGTTTCAGGTTTTGCTTGTCTGAGAAGTTTCTTACCTCTCCTTTGATTTCAGATGCTAATCTTGCTGGGTAGAGTATTTTAGGTTGCATATTTTTCCCTTTCAGGACTTTGGATATATCATGTCACTCCCCTTCTGACCTGCCAGCAATCAGAGAAATCAGCTGATAGCCTTTTGAGGATTTTTGTATACAACACTTTTTCTCTTGCGGCCTTTAGAATTCTCTATTTTTAATTTTTGTCATTTTAATTGTGATGATGTCTTTTGAGCCTGGGTTCATTTTGTTTGGGACTCCTGTATTTCCTGTACCTAGATATGTTTCCTTGTTTAGGCGTTGGAAGCTTTCAGCCATAATTTCATTAACTATATATTCAACCACTTTCTTTCCCTTCTGGGACCCCAATAATGTAAACATTACTGTGTTTGATGTTGTCCCAGAGATCCCTTCAACCATTCTCATTTTTTATACTGTTTTCATTTTGGCTGTTCTGAGTGATTTCCATTATTCTATTTTCCAGGATCACTTATGCATTCTCTGTATCACTTAATGCATAGTTAATTCCTTCTAATGTGTTTTTCTTCTTAGTTATTGTATTTTTCAGCTCTGTTACTTTTTCAAATGTATTTTCTAGTGCCTTGTTAAAATTTTCACTGCATTCTTCTTAATCTCTTTGGCATTCTTATTACTAATGCTATGATATATGGTAAGTTGTATACTTCTGTTTCTTTTTTTCAGGGGCTTTCTCTTGCTCTGTCACCAGAAACAAAGTCCTCTGTATTCTCATTTTGCTTAACTTTCTCTGTCTCCATGGAATTAGGTGAAACAGTTACCTATTGTAGTCTTGAAGAAGTGTCCTTGTGTGGGAACAAAGCCATACAGTCTGCACGTGCCCAGTTACTTTGGGGGGAGACGCTGGATCTGGTGTGAACACAGTCACACCTTCCCCCAGCATGTGCAGTCAACTATCACCTTGGTAGTAACAGGACTGGAGATAGAGGGCATTCTAGTGTCAGTTGTGGACTGAACACATTTGTTTCCTACACACTATGTATGTCGGGGAAGGCAATGGCACCCCACCCCAGTACTTTTGCCTGGAAAATCCCATGGATGGAGGAGCCTGGTAGGCTCCAGTCCATGGGGTCGCGAAGAGTCGGACACGACTGAGCCGACTTCACTTTCACTTTTCACTTTCATGCACTGGAGAAGGAAATGGCAACCCACTCCAGTATTCTTGCCTGGAGAATCCCAGGGATGGGGGAGCCTGGTGAGCTTCCATCTATGGGGTCGCACAGAGTCGGACACGACTGAAGCGACTTAGCAGCTTAGCAGCAGCAGCAGCATATGAATTGTCTATTATGAGGCCAAGCACATAAATGTTTACCTGGTAATTATCACCATTACAATCATTTAGTGAAAAGTAAGTGAAAAGAGAGTGAAAGAGAAAAATAAAAATAAATATTTGTGTATCAAATGGCAATATGTGTCCAAGTAATCCTGTGAGCTTTAGCCCTCTTCTTCCTTAATCAGGTAGCGCTTATTTATTGTAATGTAGTGATAGAGCCCGGAGAGGGCAATGGCACCCCACTCCAGTACTCTTGTCTGGAAAATCCCATGGATGGAGGGGCCTGGTAGGATGCAGTCCATGGGGTCGCTAGGAGTCGGATACGACTAAGTGACTTCACTTTCACTTTTCACTTTCATGCATTGGAGAAGGAAATGGCAACCCACTCCAGTGTTCTTGCCTGGAGAATCCCAGGGACGGGGAGCCTGGTGGGCTGCTGTCTATGGGGTCGCACAGAGTCGGATACGACTGAAGTGACTTAGCAGCAGCAGCAGCAGCAGTGATAGAGCCACAGTTAAGAGTTTTAATCATTAGATAGGCCTGTCAGTTTTACTCTGTTCTGTCTCCTACAACTTTCACTAATGAATCATTCATGATGGAAATTAAAGGAGAATCACTGCAAACCAACAAAGCATCTGTAGCCATAACTCCAAACATTTTCCACTGAGCCTGATTCAGTGGTACATTTATCATGATTAGGGTAAAAAACATCAACAAAAGACAGATGGATATTTTCACAGAAAAAAAGTGACCAAATACTGTACACTTAGACCGGCCTTCCCAAGTGGTGCAGCTGGTAAGGAATCCGCCTGACAATGTAGGAGCTGCACGTTTGATCCTTGGGTCAGGAAGATTCCCCTGAAGAGGGAAATGGCAACCCACCCCAATATTCTTGCCTGGAAGATTCCATGGACAGAGAAGCCTGACGGGCTATAGTCCAGAGGGTTGCAGAGACGGACATGACTCAGCACAATGACATAAGGAATTTTTATTTTACTGAAGAAATGCAGCATATTGCCTTTTCATTAATTTTTACTTCTGAAATGGAAAGAACACAAATTCCTAATAGTAACAACAGCTCTAAAAGAATGGGCTTTGGGAATTAATTAGCATATTCAACCAGTAAACTCAATATTTAGAGGTCATTTTGTCTGGACTGGGCATCGTGTAAATTGCTTTACCTTACTCTATGATCCACTTACTCCTTTCCGGTAATTTTTCTTTTTAATGCTGCAAAGATCATTTGAAATCTTAGTATTAATGTTAACTTGGTATTTGCTATTTCAGTATTTAAAGAGTAAAATTCCAGTCATATCATGAATCCCATCTTCCCATGGAAAGATGTGATCAAAGATTCCTTACAGTTTAGAAGCAACTCCCCAGGGATGGGGTTTATCTTCTCGGGGACAGGGGTGGGGCGGGGGGGTTCTGAATGCTCCTGAGCTGGAACTCTAAGTAGTTTTTTGACCCAGGATATATGGCCATAATTCTTTCACATACACATTTCCCTTATACATCCCCCTTTAGATATTGAAAACCTGAATTTATGTCTCCAGCCTGGGCTTCTACCCCAAGCCCCAGACTTGTCTAACTGCCTCCTAACATGACACCTAACAGAAATCTTTAACTTACCATGTCCACACCTGAACTCCTCATCTTATCTCTCCTCCACACTTCCAGATGGTCAGGTCAAAACCCCTGGAATCATCCCTCTTTCTTTCAACACTGGCACCCACCAATTAATCAGCAAGTCCTCTAGATATTTCTTTTAAATTATATTCTAAATTTGACAACTTCTCACCACTTCCACTGCTAACACCCTCATCTCAGCCACCATTATCTCTCACTTACATTATTTTAACAGCCTTTGCTTTTCTTGCTTCGACTCTAATCTCAATATAGGTTCCACCTTTTTGAAAAAAAAAAAAATACCAAGCCAAATCATGTGACTCCTCTGCTCAAAACTCTCCCCCATCTCATACAGAATAAGAACCAAGGTCCTTCAGTGCCCTGCAAGCTACATATGACCTGGCAACCAATGCCTCTCTAATACCATCTCCTAGCACAACTGCCTCTGCTTTCTATACTCCAGTCAATAGGCCCCTTTGCAGCCAGAGCTTCTGTGCTTTGGAAGAATGGGGAAGAGATATTTGGTGGGGATATGGGTACAACCAGTAGTGTGTTACACTAATTCAGATTTTGAAAGGACATAAAATATACTCTTCATCTGCAATCTATAATATCTTAATTTTCAGCCTATTATGTTCTTTGTGGCAATTTAAAAGCATGCTTGCAAATTCTTTGACACTCCTTCTATCAAGAGATGGGTATAATTCCCTTCCCTTTAAGTACAAGCAGGACTTAACGGCTGTCTTAATCACAATGCTGCAAAAGTGATGCTATGAGACTTCTGAGGGTTGATCAGAAAAGGACAGGCAGCATCTGCTAGTTTCTCTTGGGATGGTGACTTTCGGAACCTAATCACCATGCCATGAGGAAGAGCAGAGAACATGTGGAGAGACCACAGGTAGGTGTTCCAGGTAGGAGCCATCAGCCAGTGTCATCCTCCAGACAAGTGAGGAAGCTGGCTTGCATGTGATTCAACTCCAGTTTCAAACTGCACCATAGGACACTGCATGGAGCCACACTCTGCTCAAAGTGCAGATTCATGATCAAAATAAAGATTGCTGTTTCCAGGCTATTAAGTCTGAGATGGTTTGTCATCTAGGAATAGATAACGGAACATCCTTTTTCCAAATCATTTTTGATTCTTACTTCCAGAAGTCAGCATCTAATTTACTGCCCTCCTTCCTCCTTCCGTGCTTCAACTTTTATCTCTCTTCCCTCACTTTGGTGGTTTTTTGTTGTTGTTGTTGTTCTTTTTCCCATTTTATTATCAGGACAAGCATTTTAAATAAGCAATTCTATTAAAGGAAACATTGGCCACAAATATTTAAGAATTTGTTTTTGATATCATATCTCTAAAATACATTGCTTTTCATTATGTTTGATGTAGTTTCACATTTTAACTACCTGCTATAAAACTGATTTTTTTTAAAAAACTGTTGATTAAAAAAACTTTTTTTTAAATCTAAACATTTTTTATTAAATACCCATCTTAAGCTCTACCAGTCATATTCACAGGCTGTGAGAACCATTAGTTTCTACCTGATCTGTCCTTATATTGAAAAATATAAAAGATACAATTACACTTTTTCTTTAAACTATAAGAACAATATAATAACTAAAGTATACCAACATTTTTACTTACAGAGTCTATCTCTGATATTGTTAACTGATGATTTTTAGTTCTTCTGGTTGTCCCAAATTTCCAGAGTAAAAGTGCTCCTTTTATAATAACTAAAAACAGATTTTAATATTATGTTTAACAGCACTATAAAAAACATATTCTATATTGTTTTTGCTTTAAATGGGGGTAGGGCTCTTTGCCCATTCTCTTCTTTCTTGTTTCAGTTTAACCCAGAACTTTTACCCTTAAAAAAATCAGGCAACCAGCCCAGGCAGCAGGACCTGTGGGCAGTGTCCTCTTTTGTTCAAGAGTTCCAAAGATTTAATCTTACCTAAACTGGGGAGTTAGCTCTCCTAGTCTAGTAATCTTAGAAGTCTTTTTATTGGTACATGTTTTATTTCTCCCACATAATGTTCAGTTACAATATCACAATTAAAATTTTTTTATTATTTAGCTCTATTTCCCTTCTCTGTAGGTCACTTCAGCTTAATTACTATGTTTTTACACTGAGAGGCATTTGTAACAGCTGTCTGTTTTATCCCTCCACAAGCCAGGTGGCTCTTTCCCATGTCTTTCCACCTTCTTGATGACTTTAGTCTATTTTTTTCAATTAAATAAAGACCAATGTAGAAAACAGCAGGGGTTTCTATTTTAGTGTCCTTTCTCATGGATGCTTCTGGGGTTAGTGCATCTCTGCTCCTCTAATGCTCTCTTTATTCCCAGCTGGATGAGTCCCATGAACTAGGATGGCTGCATGTTCTTTCCCAGAGGAAGTCAACTTACTAAAGTGGGTTCAGAAATTCTCAGGCATACCTGAGCCAGTGTAATGCCTCTATTATTATGAAAATTGGCCCAAAGTGATGAAAGCATTTGTTTGGATCTAATGTTCTCCATAGAACTAAGATACTAAGTGGGTTTGGTTTTTCCTTTTAGGCTGCAGGACTTAGCCCAGGTCTCCTATTGCCATTTCTTATACCGAAGGGAATGGGGTTTATATGAATAGTGGAGAACTGTTATTTGAAAAGATAAAATTATTTTGTAGTTTTGTGGTGAGCTGAAGACCAATAGCTGTGAAAACCTTCTTAATTCATTTCAAGATGGTTTCTCCCTCACAATGTCAAGAACACCTTTCACCTCTATTTTGATGATCCCAAAAGTTAATGATTGGTGCCAACTCGCACCTCTAACTAGATTCAGCTACCTACTTCACATTTCCACTTGGACAAGCACCTCAATGACATACATTCAAAACTGAACTCATGATCTTCTTCATCCCATAGACCTAGTTCTTCCCTTAGGATTTCCCATTTCAAACACTGGCTCTGCAAATGCTGATAGCACTTGTTCAGGACAGAAATCTGTCTTTGTCCACTGCTGTATCTCTTACACCCAACACAATGCCTTACACATAGCTGATACTTAGTATTTTCTTTAATGAATATTGAATTATTTTATGGAAACTGCCATTAAATAAGACTCTCAACTTCCTCAAAGGCTAATGAAGTGGATTATGGTTTATCCAAAAGTCCATGCAAATCTTTACTGCCTCTAAAATCCAGGCTCTTTCCTCATGCCAAAGCTACCACTATTTACTCAAACAGTTGAATGCATCCTAAAATTCCCATCATTATTGTGCATCAACATGCAGTTAAATGAATGAATTGATTATAATTTTCTCTGCTCTATCAAATTTCTACTTCTCAAATTGTGCTTCATGAATGTGTCACTGCTAGAAAATGAACACTAACTGTGCATTCAGGGCATTTAAAAGCCAATTTGAGTGAAATGTTGATATCTTGATAGGAAGGATTTGAGCTCTAAGAAATCTAAGCATTTTTGAAAGCAAATTGTGTCATCAGACTGAAATTACATGCAAAATTATCTAAACTATTTTACATATGATAGACAGTCACACTTTGTAGGAGATGAAGCTTTCAAAATGTAGAGGATGAAGCTGAACAATATCAACCTCCAGTTAATTACCTCCAATCCAAGTCTCTGCTCATGGAAACAGGCATAAGATGCAACTATGGTACACAGTAGTGTGAGATTTCAGGTAAAACTGGAGGATGGTATTACAGTCCTGATCACGTACATGGAGCAGTAGTTGCATTTCATCTATTATTTTAGAGACTCTCTTTTGAGTACTTAATGTGATAAGATGCATTATTCCTGGATTTGGTCCATTACTTTTCTTTGCATAGTACAAGCAGAGTAGAGCATACCTTGGAGGAACAAAGGAGACTTCTTATGCTGAGCTTTCCTTGCTCCAGACCACCTTAATTACATTAAACCGTTGCTGGTTAACTAAATCCCTTGAAGTATACCACTAATTGTTCAGCCATCACACCTTGAGGGCAAACAATGTAACTCCTCAGTCACCTGCTCTCTGATTTGATCATTCTCAGTTCAGCTTTTGACTATTCAACAAGATCCTGAAAAATAAGTAATGAAACCTGCGTGTGAGTTAGAATTCTTCAATTCCAAAAGTAAAAATCCAAGGTATTGTGTCCATTTGAATAATTAAAAATTTTTTAACACGAAGTTTCCTAGACATGATTAGGTGAGAACGCCTCTTCTCTACTTAGTTGGGAAGCTACTGCATTCCATCACTGACCTCCTTTCTAGGCCACAAATATTTCAGGACAGTGACAATAGGTAACATTTACTGAGCAATTATGGTGTGCCAGCTACCTTACTTAGACCAGGGTTTCTCAATCTTGGCACTACTGAAATTTGGATCAGATAATTCTGATGTGGGCCTTTAGGATGGTCTTTGTGACCTTTGTTAGGCAAAGATTTTTTTTAACTACAATACTGAAACCATATTTCATACACAAAAAACTGATAAATCAGACTTCATCAAAACTAAAACCTTCTATTCTACAAATACACTGTTAAAAGAATAAAAATGCAAGTTACAGACTAGGAGCAAATAACTGCAAATCACATATCTGATAAAAGACTTGTATCTAGAAGATAGAAAGAACTCTAAAAACTCAAAAGCAAAAAAAAAAAAAAAAAAAATCAAATTTAAATGAGCAAAGGACCTGAACATTTTTTCAAAGAGGACATACAAACAGCCAAACGGTACATGAAAAGGTGCTCAACATCACTAATCATCAGGGAAATGCAAGTCAAATCCACAATCAGATATCACCTCACATCTGTTAGCATGGCCATTATCAAAAAAGACAAAATGTCAGTGCTTGTTTTCTATTTCCAAGAGCATCCCAGGTACTCTACCCAGCCCCACCACACACCCAACTGTCACATCAAAAATGTCTCCAGAAATTGCTAAATATTCTCTGGTAGACAAAACTCTCTCCAGTTGAGATCTACCACCTTAGATATATCAACTTAATTATTAATTCTCTAAACAACTCCAAGAGAGAAGTTGTATGTGTACCTCACTATAGGTGAGGCACAGAGAGATTCAATAATCAGCCTAATGTCACATAGCTCCTAGAGATATAGCTGGTATCTGATTCCAGAGCCCCAACTCTTAACTGCTGCCCTAGAGACTTGACACCTTTTTGACTTTTTAGGCCTTAATGAAAAGAGGCCCGTTGGATCAGGATCCCTTCCAGAATTATTGAAAAAGAACTGCTTCAGCAATGAAGACAAATTTAGGGATTGAAACTGGAAAGTAATAAGGGGAGTAAGGTTTCCCCCTAGCCATATATATCTGAGTCACATTTTCTAAATGGGGGATAACCACTGTATAAACAATCTGAAATCCCATAGCTTGGTAACTTCATTTTTCTACTTCCTAAATCATTTTTAGATTTAGGTAGAATAAATGCTGAGAATACTTTAAGCACGTCCTAAGTATCTGGCCCACTAGCCAACATAATTCTCATCATTAGATTCTCCCCTTTAATTGGAGATTTATATCTTCCAATTAGAAAATTCATCTGCAGATGACCCTTGTTAAAGTGCTAACATCCATATTAAGCTCTGTTAGTCTTTGTTTAAATAAATTAATCAAATTAGTCAGTCATTTAGCAAGCCATTAGGAAGTAAATTACAAAACATAAAAGTTCTGATGGCGCAGTCAGAGGCAGGGAAAATCTGGTTACAAGGTGTTTTGCAGGGAAGCCACACATAGGGCTGGTAGCAGTGTTGGGCAGTGCAAGATAAGCAAGGTGCTGGGCAGGGGACAGGTGGCCTGTAGTGAAAGGGCATACAGAGTCACATATAGGAACCCTTGTCTCCTTTTTGTCTTCCCCAGTGCCCTATTTGACAAACTCTTTCCCCCTCAAATTCTAGAGTTTTTCCCTCAAAATGCTCACTGATCCCAGGCTATCCAAGAAGGCTGCACAGTAGACTTGCCACTTGATGGCAAACTATAAAGGGAGTGAAAATTCCCTCAAGTGGCATTGCTCTTCCTTGAATCAGCTACACAAACTGCCTTCTACTTGCATGATGCACAGATTTCTAAGTGCATTTGCAATGAATTTGCAATGCACATGGTTTTTTCCTGGCTCTGGCTTCTCCAAATATCTTGTAGAACACAAAATTTCACCATCTTCTGTGGGTCAAGAGACAGAGGGCGAGGGTGCTCCTTGCTATCTTTTATCTTATGTAAGGAGACAAAGAATAATTTCATTCCTTCCCCCCGACTCAGTACCTATAAATAAAAGCAAGTAGACAATTCCTTGTTTTCTTTGATCCAGAAAGTGTCAGTCACTACATTAATAGGCTTCCTATTGCTATTTGCAGGTGACGATTGTGAGAATTTTTTTTTCCAAAAAAAGAAGGAAAGTATAAAATGCAACTGAAATTTAAACTAGACTCTGTAATTAAGCACTTTAAATCTGTTCAAAATAATTTTCAAGCATTTAAGTGCTAACAGAAAACTTCAAAAGTAGGTAAGAAAATCAGACCCCAGGTTCATAACTGATGTAACAGGAAAATTTTATTGTGGAACTATTAAAGGTCAGTGATTAAAAAAAGGAAAGAAAACCATTATGCAGATTAAAAAGCTATGTTGAGTAGTTTATTGCCAGAGTGACTAGATAAATCTCACCTAAGTATACTGCAGTTATCAAGGAGGCTTAGAGGTGGAAAGCTGCCCTATCTGATCAAACTACTTTGTCTTTTGAGAAAATCAGGGTGAAAGATAGACACATATAAACTTGGATCTTAAAATAACAAAAAACTTCTACTTATTATATTTTGCAACTATGATCTTTTAAAGTGGTGGCCTTAGGAAAATCTGCTTTGGCAAGCAACTGCAAAGGCTCCTGTGGAGAGGAAGTGAAAAGACTGGGCTTATATACAAGGGCTGCTGGCACGTTCAAAGCTCAGGGGATAGTTCACAGAGCAAAATGCAGTCCTAAGTAAATGGGTTTCAGGCAATTTCAGTGTTAAGATAACATCATTAAGAATAGAACAGATTGTGCTCAGACCCTGCTGTTTATAATTAACACGTTCTTTCCAAATACTCCAGGGTCCCTGGTAAATAGTCTTCTGCTCACATTCACCCAGACCAATCAGAGTATTTTCATCAGATTCCATGCTGGGCCAGCACCTGTCTGGACAAATCCAATGGAGCCAAAGAACTCCTCTCCCAGGCCAGCTGAGTAGTTGGATGAACACAGTTTGGCTTAGTCATTGTCACAGTGTCCATATGGCTTTGAAGCTTGTTTTCACAAGAAATCATACAAGTATTTTATTATGTCAAAGTTCACCGTCCTATAAACAAAAACAGACAGTATGTTAGCATCCTCACCCCCTAGACTGCTCAGCTTTGTATGTATGATTCTGAGAAGCACATGCCAAATAATTCACAACTAATGCTAAACAACCCTATGATACCGTCAAAAGATCATGACAGAATTGTTTTTTAATGGCACTAGGAACAGAGTTTCTTTAAAAAGTTTTCCTCCCCATGCATAAAGTTTGCTTTTCTAACAAAAGTAAATGAAGTCAGAACTATCCAACATTCATATATTTCAATTATAGCACAGCAAGTTTGGATTTCATTTGAAAGCTATTTGCTTTTTGTCTAATAACCAGAATAAAGCAATTACAGATGCAGCAGTATTTAAATCTCCTTTGCTTTTGAACATTGTTTATCTCCCCAAACACCTGTTTTATCATTACATAATGCATAGCTCATCTGTCCTCATTTGTAGTTTTCATTCTTTTCAGTCTTTTTACACTGGCTGACCTGTGTGTGTATTGTAACTAAATCTGTATGATCCAAGAATACGATACAACAAACAGACGATGTGAATGTATATTTTTGTACTCTGACGGCAGGCAGAATAAAATAGCAGAAGACAGAGACATATAATTATTTTCCTTTCTCTAAATTCATTCTTCACTACAGATATTCAGACTTGGAGGTTTATTATTTGAATAAATGGTCAAAATAATTAGATATAATGATCTAGCAATAAGTATAAAATTAAAGCCTTAAAGTATTCAATTCTACAAAAATAATCATCCATATGAGAACAGCCTTTTAAAGATTCACTAATTTGCATGCTCTTATTTATTAAACCATCATTAATTGGTGTTTTTGTCTATCATTTTGTAATACACTTTCTAAAAAGTTTCTAAGCAAATGACTGACATATTAAATTTTTTTTTAAATCAGGAATAGGGAACTATAGATACTACTTATGCAAAAACATTTAAAAATAGCTCAAATGAGATGCTATGGCTTTGTGGCACCTAATGATGGAATGAAGAGTACTTTAATTGTTTCACTACAAGAGTGCCTCTCTGAAGAACACCAAAACTTTCCAAATTGCATAAAAACACTGCCAAAACAATCCTGTTATCACTGGGGTACTAAAATAACTA
The DNA here is from genome assembly GCA_935064755.1 of Tragelaphus eurycerus. NCBI lineage: Eukaryota > Metazoa > Chordata > Mammalia > Artiodactyla > Bovidae > Tragelaphus > Tragelaphus eurycerus. Next base: position 53,264,220 of record CAKXYN010000002.1, on the reverse strand, counting down.
AAAATACTTACTAAAAAAAAAAACCACAAAAATCAACTTATCTTAGGCATAATGTCACAAAAGGTATGGTTACTATATCATAAAGCTATTTATTTTTATGTGCCTTCCTTTCATTCAACTATGTGTTAGTGGTGTATCCAACTCTTTGCGACCCCAGAGACTGTAGCCTGCCAGGCTTCCCTGTCCATGGAATTCTCCAGGCAAGAATACTGGAGTGTGTTGACATTTTCTTCTCCAGGGCATCTGCCCGACCAAGGGACTGAACCTGGGTCAGTGCGGGCAGATTCTTTACTGTCTGAGCCACCAGGGAAGCCCATTACAGAACTCCCCAAATTTACTAGTGACAATGTACCACTAAAAATTACCTTTTTTAAAAAATCATGAAAAGATTTTTCATGATTGGTTGGAAACATCTTTTTTAGGGCAGTGGTACCCCACCCCAGTACTTTTGCCTGGAAAATCCCATGGACGGAGGAGCCTGGTGGGCTCCAATCCATGGGGTCGCTGAGAGTCGGACACGACTGAGCGACTTCATTTTCATTTTTCACTTTCATGCATTGGAGAAGGAAATGGCAACCCACTCCGGTGTTCTTGCCTGGAGAACCCCAGGGACGGGGGAGCCTGGTGAGCTTCCGTCTATGGGGTCGCACAGAGTCGGGCACGACTGAAGCGACTTAGCAGCAGCAGCAGCAGCAGAAGACAAAAGACACAGTAGGCTATTTTTAATCATAGGCAAAAAGGACAGTTGGATTCGTATATCTCTCCAGGAACACGTCCCTACAATGACTTTGGGTCCTAAGGTTATAAACCTAAAGTGACAAAGTAAATTGAACTTAATGTTAAGTTTTATTATATTTTGAATTTATTAATTTTTTTTCCCACTGAATAGAAAAGTTTAAAGAAGCTATGATTAAAACAAAGTTGCAACACTATGGGACTAGAAGGCATTACTTGATAAGACTATTACAAAGCCATATAAAATGATCCATATGAAGCCATAACTACAATAGTATGAGAGGTAAGGAGAACAGAGAATTCCAACTATGCTGTGACAGGTAAAGAGAAATGTTTGTATAACAGCCTAGTACTAGAATTTAAACAAATGAAAATACTGTGATTTGTTAGTGGCAGAACTCCATCTTATCTAATAATCTATTTGTTTAACACTGCAGCATAGTTTGTGCAATGAATTTTTCTTTACAGAACGACTGGACTGACTTAAAAACACTAAGCATTTGTAAAATGTTCATGACATTCTATTTCTCTGCATTGCCACTGGGAAGTACTCAAGCAAATTGAATCATACAGTGAAAGCTTTTGGACTTTAAAAAAAAACTAAATTAATGGGAATTGAATATGTAAGATCATCCCTCTGCTGCTGCTGTTGCTGCTGCTGCTAAGTCACTTCAGTCGTGTCCGACTCTGTGCGATCCCATAGATGGCAGCCCACCAGGCTCCCCCCATCCCTGGGATTCTCCAGGCAAGAACCCTGGAGTGGGCTGCCATTTCCTTCTCCAGTGCATGAAAGTGAAAAGTGAAAGTGAAGTCACTCAGTCGTGTCCGACTCTTAGCGACCCCATGGACTGCAGCCCACCAGGCTCCTCTGTCCATGAGATTTTCCAGGCAAGAGTACTGGAGTGGGGTGCCACTGCCTTCTCCGGATCATCCCTCTAAGAAACATTTACTCCCAAGATGATAACTACTTTTTCCTATCATTCCTCCATCCTCCAATATAAATAGGTAACTTACCAACTGATTCCCACATGTATCATTTTAAGACAGCTGCTGCTGCTGCTGCTGCTAAGTCGCTTCAGTCGTGCCCGACTCTGTGCGACCCCATAGACGGCAGCCCTCCAGGCTCCCCCGTCCCTGGGATTCTCCAGGCAAGAACACTGGAGTGGGTTGCCATTTCCTTCTCCAACGCATAAAAGTGAAAAGTGAAAGTGAAGTCCTCAGTCGTATCCGACTCTTAGCGACCCCATGGACTGCAGCCTACCAGGCTCCTCCGTCCATGGGATTTTCCAGACAGAAGTACTGGGGTGGGGTGCCATTGCCTTCCCCGTTTAAGACAGCAGAATTGTATAAAGTAACTGCAAAGGCAACATTAAAACTGGGCACACATTACAAAGATAGTTTTTAAATACTATAGAAGATTCTCTCTCACTGAACACAAATGAATTATTTTCTAAAGTAAGCATCTAGAAAGAAACAGGATAAACAAAAATAGTGTTGATGGCACTCTGCCTAGGAGTAATTCTTAAATCAGAATTTAGACTACTTATAAGTTAATTACATGGCATATATATCTAAGGATTTTGATTATCTAAGGAAAGAGATGGGAATACCAGACCACCTGACCTGCCTCTTGAGAAACCTATATGCAGGCCAGGAAGCAACAGTTAGAACTGGATATGGAACAACAGACTGGTTCCAAATAGGAAAAGGAGTACGTCAAGGCTGTATATTGTCACCCTGCTTATTTAACTTATATGCAGAGCACATCATGAGAAATGCTGGACTGGAAGAAGCACAAGCTGGACTCAAGATTGCCGGGAGAAATATCAATAACCTCAGATATGCAGATGACACCACCCTTATGGCAGAAAGTGAAGAGGAACTAAAAATGCCTCTTGATGAAAGTGAAAGAGGGGAGTGAAAAGGTTGGCTTAAAGCTCAATATTCAGAAAACTAAGATCATGGCATCTGGTCCCATCACTTCATGGGAAATAGATGGGGAAACAGTGTCAGACTTTATTTTTGGGGGCTCCAAAAATCACTGCAGATGGTGACTGCAGCCATGAAATTAAAAGACGCTTACTCCTTGGAAGGAAAGTTATGACCAACCTAGATAGCATATTCAAAAGCAGAGACATTACTTTGCCAACAAAGGTCTGTCTAGTCAAGGCTATGGTTTTTCCAGTGGTCATATATGGATGTGAGTTGGACTGTGAAGAAAGCTGAGCGCTGAAGAATTGATGCTTTTGAACTGTGGTGTTGGAAAAGACTCTTGAGAGTCCCTTGGACTGCAAGGAGATCCAACCAGTCCATCCTAAAGGAGATCAGTCCTGGGTGTTCTTTGGAAGGAATGATACTAAAGCTGAAACTCCAGTACTTTGGCCACCTCATGTGAAAGTTGACTCATTGGAAAAGACCCTGATGCTGGGAGGGATTGGGGGCAGGAGGAGAAGGGGATGACAGAGGATGAGATGGCTGGATGGCATCACTAACTCGATGGATGTGAATCTGAGTGAACTCCGGGAGTTGGTGATGGACAGGGAGGCCTGGCGTGCTGCGATTCATGGGGTGGCAAAGAGTCGGACACGACTGAGCGACTGAACTGAACTGAAGGATAATTTTGCCTTTATCCTTGTATTTCATGTTGTTGATGCTTTCACTACATTGACATACTTTTTTCTCTTGGGGTACTATTTTATTTCCTTTTACTTATGTAGGCAGTTTGAATTTTTCTTTCTTAGTTTGGTTTTTCAGAGAATTTGCAATCACACAACTTCAAGTTACAATATTAAGTTATTTTGCAGTGTCTTCCTAGACTGTGGAGGGAAAGAAATTAGAAACTTCAACTACCGTTAACATTAAGAACAATTCAAGTACAATGTTTATTAAGCATGTTTTCATCTGTATTCTTCCATACTCTACCTCCATATTCTGTGTTCCTTTCTAGTACCAGCCTCCTACTGCTTCTGTGTCCAAATCTTTCACAGTTCCTTGGTCAAGAAGGTGCTTTATGTCTTCTACCTCTTCCTTGAATGGTTTTCTTTTCTCAACCAGGCTTAACTGAAAGTTGGCTCTCACTGAGGGATCGAGTCTCCTCTTTAGCTCTTTCCAATGAGGTTAGACTCTACTACAGCCTAGGCAGTTCTGTCATGTGAGACTGCTGTCCTTGTGCAAAAGGTTCTGCTCCTGTGAGACTCAAACCATTCCACCAACACCCTTTATTCCCCTGTCACTACCTCTTACTGAATAATGCAGCATCCAGTTCAGTTTCCTCTCTATTCCAAGATCTGCCTCAGCTTTAGTGTCTTCATTGCACTTGACCCTTTTACCTCAAAAATGACCTTTTTTACTCTCATGATCACACTCAGAAATGTTCTACTTCTAAAAAACATAAATTCAGACATTCCACCCTGATCCCAATTTCCTTTAAGTGACCTGGTACACCTGGAAAAATCAGTGTACAAACCTCTCTTCGCCTTTTCCTCATCTACAAATAATTACTATTAAGTGCCAGGCACTGAACTGTTAGCCCTCCACATGCTTTACTTCCTTTCTTCCCTTCTTAGCTTAGACTCCATGGTTTGTCACCTCAAGCATTCATTTGCTAACATCCACTGAATTCATCTGGCAAAATCCCAATCCTATGTGATTTCAATTACACCCTTTTGCTGTCCCAGTACCCAGCACATGGAATGCTGTTGGAGAAGATCACAAGTTTCACAGATTTGTGCCACTGTAAATTCAAGGTCGGGAACCTCAACTGGGCCCTCAATACTCTCCGCAAGTTGCTTTCCTTGTTAGCACTTTCTTCCATTCTCCATGGCAGCTATTTCAAATATCCATATTTGTCTCCAACTGTTGTACTTCTGTCCTTAAGTCTCTTGCCTCTGCCTTTACACAAAAAATAGAAGGCCTCAGATCAGAGCTCCTTCAACTTCGTGCCAAGAGATCTCTAAATTCAGTTCCATCCGAAACCATCTTTACCTCTTGTATAATGAAAAAGGAGTCCCCTCTCTCATTTAGGGCTATTTCTTTAACTCAAGTTTCTAAATCCCATGTTATATATCTTTTCAAGGACTTTAAATTAGTTACCTCTCTTTTGTATCATTAACTCTTCTTCCCTACAAGTTCTTTCCTATCAGCATTTAAATATGCTCATATCTTTAAAAATAATAAGCTACTCATGCCCCCACAAGCTGTTTAGTAGGTAACAATCCTCTATTCCTCTTTATAGCAAAAACAGTCTAGAAAACAGGTACATGAGGGCAGGATACAGATCTGTTATACATCTTGCCACATCCCCAAAGCCTAGTATAGCGATTATAATGAACATCACAACAAATATTAAGTGAATAAAAAGCATTCTCTGCATGTGCAGCATCAACTTACTCACTGCTGCTGCTGCTGCTAAGTCGCTTCAGTCGTGTCCGACTCTGTGCGACCCCACAGACAGAAGCTCACCAGGCTCCCCCATCCCTGGGATTCTCCAGGCAAGAACACTGGAGTGGGTTGCCATTTCCTTCTCCAATGCATGAAAGTGAAAAGTGAAAGTGAAGTCGCTCAGTCGTGTCCGACTCTTAGCGACCCCATGGACTGGAGCCTACCAGGCTCCTCCATCCATGGGATTTTCCAGGCAAAAGTACTGGGGTGGGGTGCCATTGCCTTCCCCACAACTTACTCACAAATACCACTTAATGCACTGTATCCTAACTTGTACCCCACTGTATCCCTGAAAGTGTTCTTGTTAAAGTCACAAATGACAGCTTTACCATTAGATAGACTCTGCCTGATTTCTTGTAACCAACAATTTTGACCATTATTCCCTTGCCTTAGGTTTTTCTACCTTTCTTGGATATACAACTTTTTGTATTAATGTTTTAACCACTTAAGTTTGTATCATGAGTATTTTCCTGTGTTTTTATCCTTTAAAATTACAATTGTAAGTAACCTCACAATTTTTTAAATTATTTTCAATTGGAGAATAATTGCTTTACAATATGATGTTGGTTTCTGCCATATATCATCATGAATCAGCTATAGATATACACATGTCCCCTTGCTCTTGAACCTCTCTTCCACCTCCACTACATCCCACCCTTCCTAGTTGTCACAGAGCATTGGACTTGAACTCCCTGTGTCATACAGGAAATTTCCCCCAGCTATCTAATTTTACACATGGTAATGCATATGTTTCAGTGCTACTCTCAATTCTCCCCACCCTCTGAGAAGGTTTGAGTAAGTTAGTGATTGACACAGTCTCTGCTTTGCTCTTCATGGGCTTATACTGTAGGAAGAAAAATGAGTTCTAATTACTGAATGTATTATTTAAATAAAATAATGGTAAGTCTCAGAAGATAAGGGGACCTGGATAAACTAACTGTGAATAGTGTGTGGGAGTGGGGTGGAGGGCGTGGATGACGGGAGGTCATAGTATGCTTGAGGATAGCTTCTTCAAGAAATATGCATTTAAACTGAAATCTAAAGGTTATGTAGCAGTTAGCTGGATAGAGGAGGATTTGCAAAGTGTTGCATATGTAATGAATGGTGAATATGAAGAACTGAAAAAAAAAAAAAACCCAAAGTGGTCAAAGTGTAAATATCTACAGGAGAAGATGTGTGTGATAGGTATGGCTGGGCACAAAGGCTGAGGCCAGGCCAAGTCACTGGGGCCTTGAAAGTTATTTTAAACATTTTGGTTTTTTATCTTATGAGTTATAGGAAATTACTGAAGACTTTTAAGTAGAGGGTGACATTAAATTTTTACTAGATCACTCTGGCAATAGTGTGGACAAGAGAATAAGAGTAGACAGAAAACCAATTAGAAGGTTACCAGAGAAGAGATAGCAGTGGCTTGGTCTAGAGTATTAATGGTACAAAGGATAAAAGTGAATGAATTGAGAACATAGGAGGGACCTGACAGGCTCAGAAAGACTAATGCTTGGATACTGGGAGTAGGGGGATGACAAATGTCACTAGTGACTACCAGGTTTTAGGCCTGTGCAACATGACAGACTGCAGTGCCAATCACTGAACCAGGGAACATTGAAAGAAAGCGGCATCATTCCTTTTTTGTTGGCAAGCAGAAGAAGAGGGGGAATTCCTGAGTTCAGTTTTGGAAATATATTGATACAGGTAGGAAATATCCAAAAGTCAAGAACACTAGAAAAAAGGTCTGGCCTCTAAAAAATTGGTGAGTATGATTAGTACATAGATAGTTGTTGAAGTCAGGAATAAAGTAAAAATAGTCTAGGAAAAAAAAATATGAAAAGAGCCAAGCCTCAAGGAACAACTAAATGTAAAGGTCAGTGAATAGGATAAGCTGACAAATGAGCTTGAGAAGAAACAGCCAAGGAATAAAGATGAAAATCACAAGATTGGAATCATGGACTCTAGGAGAAGAATTTTAAAAGAGAGAAAGTGGTCAATCCTGTTGGGTGCCACTGAAAATACATAGTCTGAGGGCTGGGAAAGATGCTGGAAAAAGGGAGCAGATGGAATTAAGAGCAGAAGTGGAAAAGCCCATCTGACATAGGAGAAGGAACCCCAATCTACTGATAAAGGAAAGACAGAAGATGGGCACATATGTAGGTAGTGAAAGGAGTTCTCAATTCAGTTTCAATTTTGTTCTCTGAAGCAGTAACTGCTGAACAAAGTGAACACAGATATTAGGACTTGTGGTTTGAATACAGTCAAGAATCAGAATCTAGATCGAAAAGAAACCTGTAAACCACATATTCTACTTTTCAATACATGTAGTGGAATGGCTGGGAGGCTGGTAGAAGATAATCAATTAGAAAAAGAGGGAAATAGAGCCAGATTGTAAGAGTCTCAAAGAAATTCAAATTTTTGCAAGAAATTGGGAAGAAAATAACTATCTAGAAGTGGCAACAAAAAGAAAGGATAGCACTTAAAGAGCATCCAATCCTGAGGGATAGGAGTTTGAGAAACTAAGAAGCTACTACTAGAGATAACTGGCAGGCTTCCCAGGTAGCTCAGTGGTAAAGAATTCATCTGCCAATGAAGGAGACACAGATTCAATCCCTGGGTCGGGAAGATACCCTGGAGAAGGAAATGGCAATCTAGTATTCTTGCCTGGAAAATTCCATGGAGAGAAGAGCCTGGTAGGCTATATAGTCCATGGCGTTGCAAAGAGTTGGACAGGACTTGGCAACTAATGCAAACACACATACACTACAGTATACACAAGTTGTCTACAGTCAACCACCCATTAAATACTACCTTGCTACTATAGGACCACTATTCCAGTCTGTCTCAGACTCTCAGAATCTTGATTTTTGCCATATAACATGTTAACTAATTCTCTGAATTTTGTCATTTGTAAATCTGATGAGAGAGTTCATTCTACAGTGAAATAGTCATTCTCGGCACTTAAATGATCTTCTCTTGCTTAAATGACTAATGACATTACATTAGGAAGAAGATTAATTTTTATATTTAGTATATCATTTACATAATTCAAGACATTTTACATTAATGATTATTCTATGCTTACCTAGCAATAGCTCTGATGAAGTCTAGAGACACTGTGCATTTGTATTTTGGTTCATCAAGCTGATCGTCATGGCCAACCAGGGTTAACAGCTGAAGGGTCACTAAAGAGGTAATCTAAAAATAAGAAAAGTATTTTTATGAGAAAATGGTTTAACCAGATTGCATGATGTCCTTGTTTCTGAAACATTTTATAGTTACTTTGATAACAATATATAACAGAATTCACAAGAGCATCTGCAAATGTGACTACTTTGAAATTTGTATACACAAATTTGTACATATGCTTAACGTCCTAGTTAATCAAACTAATGATCAACCTTTAAGGACTCCACTAGAGATAAATTTATTTCAACTAACGACACACATACGACTGCTAACCTTTAAAAACTATAAACAAAGGACATTCCTTCTCTCCATAAAAATTTTATGAACTTTCTATCCAAATACCTCAGAATATCAAATCTGCACTCTCTTGAGAATCGAGCAGTTAAAATGTGAAAGTGGGCCTTTTTCAGAGTTGAGTAGCTGGTTAGATAAGAAATACATCCTTCAGATCTAGACTTAGTCTTACTTTTAAACTGATCCTCAATTAGGCAGTCAGGAAAACAGCAGGGAGATTAACAATGGCAAAAGTGCATTTTGACAAGTCAAAAATCAAAATCCAAAATAATTCCATGTGCACAACGCTGACAGAAGTATTAAGGGCTCCCAAATCCAAGAAACAAAGCTGACCCAAGAGCTGGAATTCTTTGAGTAGCCTATTTTCTTTTCCCCATGTTTTTTTTCCCTCATCTCCTGAAGGCCAACAGAAAAAGCAGCCAACAATGGCAAGAAGGAAGATCAGGAGACTTGGTGATCTGTAACTGCTGGTGACAGTATCTTTAATACTTAATCATATGCCTTAGGAATATGGCAATCCACTCCAGTACTATTGCCTGGAAAATCCCATGGACAGAGGAGTCTGGTAGGCTACAGTCCATGGGGTCGCAAAGAGTCGGACACGACTGAGCGACTTCATGTTCACGTTCGTTCACGTTAGGAATAATAAAAAAAAAAATGTTCACTTAATCTGTGATCAATACCTTGAGATGCAGTAAACATTCTGAATGATAAAAACAGTATCAGTAGTAGTGGTTTGCTTGGTACCATGTACTCTATACACAGCATCTCATTTATGCCTCATGACCCTACAAAGTGGATGCTATTATACTCATTTTATAAATGATTCTTAGAGATGTTAAGTAACTTTCCTCAGACCCCAGAACTGACAAGTGGCTTAGTAAGAATTCAAACCTAGAGTTCATGCTCACTCTATTGTACTACACAGACTCTACTAGTGCAATTTAAAAGGGGGAACTGTTATGCAGTGTTCAGTCAGCTGTCAACATTAACAATATTTAAAAACCAACAGATGGGTAGATACTACAGTATTTTATATACAGAAAAGACTATATTTAGCAAATACAAAGCATTTTTTCAATAAAAACTTACAAGTTTTATATTTTCTTAACTTTAAACAGCTCTCACATAAACAATATGCAGAGGGATATTTTTATAGGCCAGTCTAACAAGCTTTACCTTTTGGGTGGAATATACTCTATTTCCCTTCACTGCAATGATATTCTAAAATTTTGTTTTTACTACTGTGTCAACTTTTCTATTTTTTCTGTGTGTCTTTCTCATTCCTTTCTTGCCTTTCATTGAACTGAATTATACTATTTTTTTCATTCTACTGGTTTACTCTAGTATCTTGGAAATAGTTTTTTACTCCAGTTTCCACTTTGATTTTTTTCTTTTGGCCCCAAGCTATTTTAGAATTCTTTAATTTCCAACTCATGAAGTTTCTCTAGCATTTTTGACTTTTAAGAGGGGAATATCACAGAATGCAGTCTGTATACTAGCAATTCTTTGAAATTTGGTAAGAAAGCTGGATTCTCCAGAGGGAAAGAAGAGTACACAGGGACATGAAAGCCACTGTGACAAAGAGTGAAACTAACCACAAGTGGTCACTCTTCCTATTCTGCCGGCCAGTTCCCTTCCCTCTTTGTTCCAAGAATGTCTTGAGCTGATGGCAACTGAGTACAAACCATGCCCACAAATGGGATCACCTATGACAGGCCAGCAAGTGGAGTGAGATAAGAGTTTTCTCTCTTACTTATATACAAGTGCTTATATCATAATAGTATCTTCCATTTTTGTCTCTTGGACTGTAAAGCCTAAAATATTTACTATGTAGGCCCCTTACTGGAAAAAGTTTGTCAAACTCTCGCACTGAAAAATTGCTAGATTCAGATAACTTAGCAATGTAGAAATCAAAATGTTCAGTGACTTATCCAAAGTGATAATGACTACATAATGGCAGAAATTTACTTGACTAGGATTTAGGTCTCCTAACTACAATTCTAAAACATGAGAAGAATAGCTAAGATGTGATCATAGCTGAGAGAGCTAATTTCTAATAAGTTATATTATAATCTTACCCAAATAAAGAATGTGTTAAAAGAATGAGGATGATCTGTGAAAAAGGGAGTGTTCAAGGGAAAAGACACGTCAGTATGTCTCCAACAACAGGACTAAGGGCTCCCTGACCATTAAATTGGAAAATTGGTATGCACTGTGTTTGCTCATTGTGGAGGTACAGTTATCCAGCTGTCATATGAGTAAAGTTGATGAACAGATAAAAAATGTTAAGTTACTCAACATTTTTATAAAAGAGATCACATTTACCTAGTTTAAGAGTTAAATGAAACAAAAAAATTAAGTTGGTTGTTAAAAATGTATGAAATAGTATTGTGCCCATTTAAATGAGGTCATCTTTAAGGCAACTTAACAGTGTCTGAAACACAGTATTCAATATGAGCTACTATTTATATTATTACTATTAGCACTTTTCAATCTCAAATTTAACAAATAGGTTTCTTTTCTAATAACCCATTAGTTTACTTAAAACTCACTGTATTTTATTTGAAAACTGTTTCATATATTTCCTATAGCTTTCTGAATTATATGCCATGCTTAACTTATTTAGAAAATAAAAGATAAAACTACCTAAGGTTAAAAACATCTGTGTCTGTATGAGGTCTTCCCTGGTAGTCTACTGGTTAAGAATCCACTTTGCAATGAGCGGGACACTAGTTCAATCTCTGATCCAGGAAGATCCCACATGCCACAGTGCAGTTAAGCCTGTAAGCTGCAACTACTGAGCCCATGCACAGTAACTACTAAAGCCTATGTGCCCTAGAGCCCAGGCTCCTCAAAAAGAGAAGCCACCGCAATGAGAAGTCCATGCACCACAACTAGAGACCAGCCCCACTTGCCACAACTACGGAAAGCTCCCTGACAGCAACAAAGACCCAGTGCAGCCAAAAATAAATAAATATTAAAAAATATATCTGTATGAGATTTTAAAACATTCACAACAAACTATCAATTATGAGTGGAGAGAGGGATGGTGGGGTGAGACAAGAGGAGGGAATGAAAAGGTAAAACCTACTAGGAATAAAATAAATAAACTACAAGGATTATTGTACAGCATAAGAAATATAGCCAATTTTTTGTAATAACTTTAAATGGAGGACAATCTAAAAAAATATAAAATTGCCATGTTGTATACCTGAAACTAACATAACATTATGAATCAATTATATTTCAATTAAAAAAAATACTTCTGAACAGGTCAAGAAAAGTAATGGGCCACATATATTAATCCCTTTGGAAAAAATGCTCAATGTGTCAGTTTCACCAGGAAATGAAGTGGATAAAAAAATGAACTGACAAAAAAACAGCATGAAAAATATAATTAAAAATTATATGGCATATCAGACCCAGACGTAGGGAAAATTAAGGAATACATTGGTAGTTCTGAAAAAATGATACAGAAGGCAAACTAAAGAGACTAAAAAAATATAGAAAAGACAAAATGAGAAAATCTAACATATTTCTAATCAAATTTATGGAAGGAAAAGAGACAGAAAAAAGGGGCAGAAGATAATGATAATGGATGATGGATGAAAATTCATTCAAAAAGATGAAGAACACCATATCATCAAACTGAAAAGCTAAATAAATCCAACAGGGGAAATAAAAAGAAATAAATACCTAGATATGCCACAGTAAGTACAGAATATCAAAGACAAAAAGCTCTTAAAAATAGCTAGAAAAGGAAAAACAGATTATCTTTACAGGACTAGCAATTGAACTGACAACTGTCTTAAGAACAACAATGAAAGACATAAAATAGTAGAAATATATTTTTAACATACTGAAGAAAGTAATTGTTAACTCAGAAATGTATGCCCCCCAAAACCAATCTCTTAAACCTGGGGATGAAATAAAAGGCACATTTCTAAACTAAAAAAAAACAGTGTGCTATCAAAATATTCCTACTCACTTAAAGAAATTCCTAAAATATACCTCCAGGTGAAAATAAAAGAATACAAGTTGGAAGGTCTGAAGTTCAAGAAGGAATGAAGAGACTGGTAAATGTGATGGTAAATCACTTAATTTTGACTTTGATAAGTATAAATGTTATAATATTTATAGCAACAACTAAGAGAACAGAAGTAAGGAAATCTGAATTATAAAAATCTAAAACTAAGAAAAAGAAACAAAAGGTAGGTAAGACAAATAGAATAAAACAAGATATAAACAAAATTACATTAGAAATTATATTAAAAGTTAACTAAATGTTGCAAATAAAAGTCAAAGATAAAGTGACTGAAAAATAAATCCAACTATATACTCTTTAGGAGCGCTACAACAAAATAGAAGAATATGAGAAGGTTAACAGTTAAAGGACAGGATGAGATACACGAAGCAAACTAAAACAACGAAGGTATATTAACACAGACAAAAGAGAATTAAAAAGGGATTTAAAGAAGGGCTCTTTAGTATTGACAAAATGCAGTCACGACATTCCCACCTCTCATAAGGTGAGTGGCATGAGACCCTTACTATGAAGGGACGAGACACAAAACAGGACGAGCAGTCAAGGAATAATGGGATCTTTCTGGGAAAGTGAGTACCGCTGAAAGTCAAGACAAACTCATTATCGTTTCCAGTTTAGAAACAGGTAGGAATAATAATGAGAAAGTAGGTCTGAAATTGTAATAAATGGGAGGCTATATAGAAGAGTTAATATTATCTCCTATGGCAAAATATATTCATTAACTTCATTCCTTTCTATTTTTTTTTTTTACAAGGGATTCATTTGCTAAAGTAGGTTAGTATTAGATATTTGAATCCCTTTTAAAATGTCTTTTAAACCCTTTAACATTTGAAATATTAATCTCCCTTTATTATTAAAATAGGCTTCTTTAGTTTTTCCTTTAATATAGAAAACATTACTCACATTTTACTCTCCTACTGGCATTTCCTTATATTATTTCTTATAACTTCTACTTTCCTGTGTTTCAAATACTCTCACATATTTAATTCAACTCTAATCCAAATTACAGGCTAAATTTACTCTTCCATTTTTTCATAAACACAAAATCTGTCTTTAATCTAGTTAAGTTAGAATTTCAAGAATATTTTCAGATATCTCACTGTTTCATTACTTTTACTGTATTAGTTATGGTTAATTATCAAAGGCAATTACATTGAACCAGATAGTCCCTTGAATCAGTTCTACCAAGATTCCATGGATACATTAATCACATAAATTGTACAAAGGATACAGTACCACTTTAAGATATAGCAGTCAAAAGGTATTTCCAAAATATTAGTAAGATGATTGCTCAATCTGGCAGGGGATGGATGGAGTCTGATTTAGGAGATGCTAATACACACAAAAATCTAAACTAAAATGAAACAAATTATAGTGTGATTTCTCACATTAAAAAAACCTAATTTAAGAGTCTTTTAATTCCTTGAGTTACCATATGAACAGAAACAACACACAAATACATAATTTAGGAGAACATTACATAAAGAAATGTACAAATACCAACAACTTAAAAGTACTTTGATAGTTTATGAAAATGATGCTAGAGTAAACTGAAAAAATTAAGTAGAAAGATTAACTTAAAAACTGATGCTGAAACTGAAGCTCCAATACTTTGGCCACCTGATGCAAAGAGCCAACTCATTAGAAAATATCCTGATGCTGGGAAAGCGTGAAGGCAGAAGGAAAAGGGGATGACAGATTATGAGATGGTTGGATGGCACACTGACTCAATGGACATGAGTTTGAGCAAGCTCTGGGAGATGGTGAAGGACAGGGAAGCCTGGTGTGCTGCAGTCCACGGGGTCGCAAAGAGTCGGATGCGACTGATTAACTGAACAACAACATGGGGTCAACATTTTCAATCTCAAACATATTAATTTATGCCTAGATGAAAAATTCTGGGAAAATATATGGAACTTGTGGAAAATTATTTCTATATGTGTATAAGTACAAGAATACCCACCTTTCTCTCCATTATTGAATCCCTAATTTTATTTCCCACTGCATATCCATAAAACTTTTGAGGACTTGGTCTAGGTACTGCACATTCAAAGATGGACAGGATCATGGAAAATATTGATTTACTTCCTTGCCTCATGACAAAATGATGAGGTCCTCCTATCTGCAGGCTGGCATTAATGTCTAAATAATTTGATATGATCAACAGGAATATGGCAAAAGCCTGTAGACTAGTAAGGGAAAATCCCATGGACGGAGGAGCCTGGTAGGCTGTAGTCCATGGGGTCGCTAAGAGCCGGACACGACTGTGCAACTTCCCTTTCACTTTTCACTTTGATGCATTGGAGAAGGAAATGGCAACCCACTCCAGTGTTCTTGCCTGGAGAATCCCAGAGACGGGGAAGCCTGGTGGGCTTCCGTCTATGGAGCTGCACAGAGTTGGACACGACTGAAGTGACTTAGCAGCAGCAGCAGCAGTAAGGGTACTCAGGACCAGACTCAGTGAGCATGTGCAATCATAAGATAGAAGTAGAATCAGTCTTTCCCATCTGCTGCAGCAGCCAAGGATTTAGCAACACAGAAAATAGACACGCAAGAGTCATTACTGTTGTTAAGGCCCCAAATGAAGGAAGTGTTTTAGTTGCAACAAATAAGAATAAAAGAGACACTGATGTATAGAACAGTCTTTTGGACTCTGTGGGGAGAGGGAGAGGGTGGGATGATTTGTGAGAATGGCATTGAAATATGTATAATATCATATATTAAACGAGTCGCCAGTCCAGGTTCGATACACGATACTGGATGCTTGGGGCTGATGCACTGGGACAACCCCTAGGGATGGTATGGGGAGGGAGAAGGGAGGAGGGTTCGGGGTGGGGAGCACATGTATGCCTGTGGCGGATTCATTTTGATGTATGGCAAAACCAATACAATATTGTAAAGTTAAATAAAAAAAAAAAGAATAAATCGGAGTATTTTGTAGCCAATAAAATTAATCTTAGAAGGATTTAATCTTTGTTGGGGCAAAGCTCTCTAAATAATGGCAAAATATATTTTAATATTTTGAAATCCTTTTTAGCACTGTGTAATTTACAGAAAACTTCTCATCCAACTGAGCTTTAAATAAACCTAGAACATGTCTCATAAACAAATACTAACAGCAAGCCAAGCCAGAAGAAAACATATTTAAAAAAAATACAGCAGGGCTTCCGGTCCAGATAGCATGGATTAGATTCATATTTACAGTTCTTTCCAGCTAAGCACAACTATAAACCCTGGAAATAACCTTATGAAAGGACGCTGAAAAATACAAAGGGGAAGGTAGACTCTCTCATAATGTAGAGACAGGATGTCTTATGGCTGTAGCAACTGCACAAGGTGATGTAGGCTCAGCATCTCCTGATCCCTAATCTAAAACAGAAAGCTACATAGGTAGGCTTATTTCTCTCCTGGACTAAACAGGAGTCCAGGCCAAAAGAAATGGTAACTCTAAGTTCTATATCTGGCAAAACTATCCCTCATGAATAAAGTGGAAATAAAGACATTCTCAAATGAGGTAAAACTAAAGAATCGGTCAGTAGCTATCTTTGAAACATGGCTAAATGGAGTTCTTTAAACAAAAAGCAAATAATAAAAGAAGGAACCTTGACCATGAAAAAGGAATAAAGAACAACAAAAAGGCAGAAATATGAATAAAGCAGACTATCTCATGAGTTTTCTAACTCATATTTGATTAAAAACTGATTATCATCTGATCCTCAAAATGATGATATTTAAAAAGCAGGAAGTTAAAAGAACTTAGAAAGAAGTAAGGTTATCATATTTCATTGGAGGTAGTAAAACATTGATACCACTTATGAAATTAAACATGCAATTACCATATTAACAGTAGTTGCATCTTTTGTACATGTTCACACAAAAACCTGTACATGAGCATTCATAGTAGTTTTACTTGTGACAGCCAAAACCTGGAAAGAACCCAGAGAGCCTTCAATGGGTGAAGAGTTAAACAAACTATGTATTTCATATCATGGAATACAACTCAGCAGCAAAAAAAAGAATGAACTATTGGTACATGCAACAATTTGGATGACTCTCAAAGGAATTTATGCCAAATGACAAAAAGCCAATCTCAAATGTTAAATACTGTATAAATTTGTTTATACAAATTTTTGAAAAGACACAATTTTAGAAGGTGGAGATTAATGGTTGCCAGGGACTAGGGGAATAGGCAAGAGAAAGGTGAGTGTGGTTATAAAAGGAGGGGTCCTTGTGATTACAGAACTGGTATATTGTCTATGGAGGGAGATACACAAACCTACACATACAATAAAATTTCAAATAACCAATATGCACAGATACAGGCAAAAATGAATAAATGCAAAAGTGGAATATTTAATTAAGATCAGTAGATCACATCAATATCAATTTACTGGTTGTGAAACTGAGTAAAGGGCATACAGCAAGAAAGAGCCTTTATTTTTTCTTACAACTGAACATAAACCTATAGCAACTGAAAAATATTTTTATTTAAAAATTAACTACACTGAAAACATACAAAAAATACAGAGGGCTTTGAGAACTTATAAACTGCTAGAAGGCATTTTGTCTCAAGTACCTATGAAGCAGATACTTAAATCTACTCATAGAAATAAAAACATTTTTGACCTTTATTTATAGGGATTTAAAAAAACTACTTGATAAAATACTGCTCAAAGTGGGCAAGTTTAACAATTAATTATTTAACAATTTAATTATTTCTATATCAATATGCCACTGGGCTGAGGTTATATGGGTTTTAAAGTTTATAGATTACAGATTTTCCTATTTAAAGTTTGATCATTAGTTGTGACTTGTGGTTCAGCCACAAGAATTTGTAGCTGTTGGTTTCAAGCTATGAGCCCATAAAGACATCACAGAGTTGCTCCAAACCTGTGGATAATACAACTTATCACTTACTCTAAAGCACAGGAGGATTATAGCAAAACTATTATGTAAATCCCACCTTCAGTGTTCTAAATTTTCCCAAATTCTACTTTTTATTTCTATTGTTTTAAATGGTGAAAATTTTGCTTTTGTTTGTTTGGGGTCTACAGAAAACAAATGCACTTTAAACAATAAATACTAAAGTGTTCCAATGTAAAAATTATTATGAAATAAAATTGAGTCAGCCCATCAGGACTGGAAATCTTGGGAGATCAGTGCCTTGTTTCACAGATGTGAAAACAGACATCATAAAAGGATGACTGGCATTATCAGCCCCTACTCAGTCACCTCAAACAAATTAATATGTTGGACATGTTTCAAATTACAAATCCAAAAGTCCTAATGAAAAAGAATATAACATATATATCATGCAAGAGATCTACTACAAAATATTTTAAGAGTTGTAACAACAAATTTTAAATTGAGTATGTAATCCTAAGAATAATTAACATATTAAAAGTGTTTAGCCAAAATAATGCCTCACTTCTGGTATTGATGAATATTAGAAGGTAGTCTGTCAAGACTATGTAGTAAAGACCCCAGTTCAGTGCTTTTATCTTTTCTTCTAGTGCTCTTCAAATTATACATTATGTAACTGGCATTCCCTCTTCTCAGGATCTGGCAGAGGATATGGACAAAACTTGAGAGAAGAGAAATAAGAGGTATGGGGAACTACTTAATATTAGTGACCATGGGTAATTAATGGTAGAGGGATTGGAACTTGCTATTAAGTCCAGGCTCTATAGACTATATATAGACATCGACAGATCTGCATCTACAGACTACAGATAACAGGCAGTGTACTAGGCACTTTAATTCCTTTAGTCCTCACAAGAGTGCGGCCATGAGTTAGGTACTATAAATAAAGCTTATTTCCAGAACAGGAAACAACTTTAGAGAGGTTAATAAATATTCAAGGTCACTGAGCTAATAGGAGTAAAAACTACACTGGATTTGAATACAATCTGAATTTTCAAAGCTTATATTCCTTACACTATCCCAAAGGGAGAGGCGGAATATAGGGAAGACATCATTGTAATGAGACTAAGGAAAGCTTTATAGAAGGCAACAATAAGGAAAAGTGAGTAGAATGACAACTTTGAAAGCATTCCACTGTGAAAGGGAATAGCTTGAGTCTGCTGAAGGTTAGAAACTCAGCAGCAAAGGCACTGCAGATAAAACAGAGGGAAAAATGCAAATAAAATTGTAACAAAAAAGATAAAGAAGCATCTCAATACAGGCAAAAATCCTGCCCCAGGGATACAGCCTTAAGAATCAACAGTCAACAATCCTGTGAACAAAATTATCAAATATGAGAGGTCTGATGTCAAAGTAATATTAATATGCAATTTATTAACCTAATGATGTGTAATGGGCTTCCTAGGTGGCTCTGTAGTAAAGAATCTGCCTGCCTGCCAAGCAGAAAATGTGGGTTCGAACCCTGGGTCAGGAAGATCCCCTAGAGAAGGGAATGGCAACCCACTCCAGTATTCTTGCCAGGAGAATCCCATGGACAGAGGAGCCTGGAAGGCTGCAGTTCATGGGTTGGCAAAAAAGTTGGACACAACTTAGTGACTAGATAACAACAACAAATGCTGTGCAAACTTTTCATAAATGAAAACTAAACATTATATTACATATGAAATTATTGATTTTAAGGCCTAATTTTTAAAAGATAAATTAGAGTGGAAGAAAAAAGCACAATTTCTGAAAATCTGAAATTATTAGACAACACTGAAACTGGTATCCCAAAGCAAAATTTCCTATAAAAAATTTCCTGTACATTTGTGGATTAAAGATAACTTATAAAAAAATAATGACTATGAATCATACAAAATATGTAATAGTTGAATAAAAGTTAGGATTAACATCAAGAATTTTTACTTGGTTTTTCCTGAAACACTTGGGAATCATTTTCAAGAAATACTGTAGTAATTGTTTGAGTAAATTTAAATTTCTGTGGGGAAATTATTACTCTCCTTCTTGGCTTCTATTCCCTATGAAGACATATTCCTTTGCCAATAATTTTCAGATTTTAGGGGGGTATACATTGTTCTCCAGAGCTGTTTTTGTTGTCTACTGTATTAAGTTCAAATTCAAATGAGTGAAATTGAATAAAAATTAGCCTAGAAAATGCATTTTTTTCCCAAAGTGAGGATTTAGATTCTGGACTAGAAAATACAGAATAAAGTTTAAAAAGAAAGCTGTACAAAAAGTCAGTCTCTTTACCTCTAAGTTTAAGGCATATTTTCATTGGTGTTTTTCCTTAAAATGTAAGTTCTGGTTTTTAGTCATTGGCTTAAAAATAAACGAAACTAAATATCTGAAAATAAATATTCTTGCTATCAAAAAATTAGTATTTCCTTAGCCTTTATACACATATGCCCATATACACACATATACATACATATACATATATATGTAGCATACTGACACTAATTAAAGGATTTTATTTTACTTTAGCGTAAAATAATGCGTCTACCTAATTCAAAAGCCATTTCTCCTCCCTCTGACTAGCACCTATGTCACGACTGAGGCATTCATAAAGGAAAAAAAAAAAATCTCCTTAAACATAAGATGTTTTAAAATTTACATCTTTAATGGGGTTATACAATATTTGCTAAGTTAATCTTCGCTCTGTGTACTATTATGTTCTTTGTTCTCATCCATGTAGGAGATGAGCTGATTATTTATGTCTTAACAATAGGAGTTCATGTACCACAGGGAGGGTTTTTTCCCCTTAATCTGAGAGGCAGTCACTAACAAGCTTCAGCTGGAAGTGCTTGATGTTAAAACAGTGTGAACCTGTTCCTGGGCTAATAAACTATGTTATTTCTGCCAACAAAAGGAAATCAATTTACAACTGTAATTAAATTTTAACATGTTCCTTATTTTTATACTTTCATAGCTTGGTATATATGTTAATTGATTTGTGAAACATCCTATCCTGCTTATTTTGGAGGAGCTTTACAATCTGAAACATTAAATTATTTAAATAAAAAATGTGATATATATCAGTGTATGAGGTCCATACAACCCAAAAAGAAACACATTTGATTTGATTTCAAGTAATGTGATAATTCATGAACATATGGCATATATCAAGAGTTCAACTGACACTTTTTACAAAAAGTAGAGGTGGTGAGTGCTACAGTGGAAAGGAGGGAAATATTTTCAAAGCTAATTCAACTTAAAATCACTTTGAATTTGTATTGTTTTTTTTTTAGGCAGGGAGTGGATTGTTACTCTTCAAAAACACTCAAATAAAAAGTGCCATGAATGTTTATACTTAGAGGAACTAAAGATAGTGTCTCTAATCTCTGGAACTTTTTAGAACATAAATGTTTGCAAATCTTTATTATCCAGGAAAGCCTTAACTTCATCCTTACAAGAATGGGAAGTCATTCTTTCAGTGAATGAATCCCATGTTCAAGGCACTGTGCAAAAGACAGAAAAATAAACACAAAGTTTATGCCCACAAAGAATTTAAGGTATTAGGGGAGACAATAACACAATGGCAATAACACACTATGAGCGCTATGCTAGTGATATTTATAAATCCAATTACCTGACTTTAGAAAAGGTAATGAATAATAAATAGGAAAGGAGGCAAAATATGAATTCATTAGAAATGGCATTTTGGGGGTGTGGACCATAAGCATCAAATAGAGCTCAACAGTGCTGGAGGACAGCGCATGTAACAACAGGACGAGAAAAATGGGTGTGCTTTCAAAGAAAGAGCTTGCGGTGAATGGTGTACAAGATGAATAACGACAGTGGCTGAAAACACTGCCAGTCTGTGAAGGGCCTCACAAGAAATGTTATGGAATGTAGTCTTGGTTCCACAGACAATGCAACTCAGTAAAAAAACCATAAACATAAAAGCATATTTACTTTTCAAAGATTTTTTTCTGATGCTTGTATGCAAAACAAATTTGAAGATGTCAGTGTCAGGAAGACCAGCTAGGACATTATTTAGGGAATAATTTGGTTTTGGATGTATCAGTGTTGATAAATATGGCACATTCAGGTATGACTGTGCTGTTGGCAATCTGGATCCAGAGCTAGAGGAAAAGGACTAGAAATTCAGAACTCAAAAGTTAGCATACACGTAGCATTTGAAGCAAAGGGAATAAATTAGACAGTCCTAGGTAAAACTAGGACTTCCCTTTCTTATTCCTAATTGTTGGAAATTCATCTCTCTACCACTATTTAGAGTGGCCAAAGTGAGGAAGCACCTTAGGTTCTAAAAGTGACTTGGGACTAAAGACCCTGCTGCTGCTGCTGCTGCTGCTGCTAAGTCGCTTCAGTCGTGTTCGACTCTGTGCGACCCCATAGACAGAAGCTCACCAGGCTCCCCCGTCCCTGGGATTCTCCAGGCAAGAACACTGGAGTGGGTTGCCATTTCCTTCTCCAGTGCATGAAAGTGAAAAGTGAAAGTGAAGTTGCTCAGTCGTGTCCGACTCTTAGCGACCCCATGGACTGGAGACTACCAGGCTCCTCTGTCCATGGGATTTTCCAGGCAAAAGTACTGGGGTGGGGTGCCATTGCCTTCCCCGGACTAAAGACCCTAGTTTCTCATAAGGACTTGCTGCAGCACAAGCTCTTGAAAAATATCTACTTATAGGTAGATGAGGCCAATATCCTCCAAAGGACTCTGATCAGTTGTGAGCTGACAAGGAATCAAGACAATTTTTCATTGGAAACCCCCTTAAGCATCAACATTTCTTTTAATCAACTTTTTACAGAGCATTTTAAAATGTAGCACACATTTCCATAATGTGGATTTTTCCAAATCATTTAACTCCTAAATTGTTCTTGCTAAAACTCCTGTCCTCATTAAAATAATCTAGTCATAAAGCTCTATCTAAGGTATGCACTTGCCTATACAGACTCTATATTAAGAGGTTTACTTGAATAGACATGTATAAGCCCATATCCATATAAAATTCTGTCCGTTTTCAGCAAAAAGTCTGCAAAGTCATATAAAATTTATTGGTGTTAAACACATTTCCCCCTAAAAAATGCAAATAAAGGGTATACATTTGGTATATTTATTAGAAAGGTAGTTATAAAATACTGCCTACAAAGAATAAGGTTCCTAAACAGTACTCTCTTTAACAGTTGAAAGCATAATTTATACAATTTTTCTATCCCTTAGGCAGTATTTTACATGTCACCCTTAAGCAATGGTTCTATTTTTCTGGAGTTCAGTAAAAATGCCTACTGCTGGGCTGATATATTCACAAAAGGCAAAGTGGCTACACTGAAGAAATTCAACACCAGATTTAGGGAAGGCAGGAGAAAAGCAGGTGTAAACACCATCCTTTTATAAATGAAAATAAGAAAGATTTTATCCCTGGGCAACATAGTAAAATATTCCTGTGCTTTTTATTAACCTTGGTAATATTACTAATACTTGGTAATATCAGTATTCCTTACAACAATAGAGCAGCTAGTGAAAACCAACCACAGTTCAACTTTACTTTTCCAAATATGAAGCATCCCAAATCGTTTTAAAAAAGTCTCCTGAAATCAGCACTTACAGCAGAGCAATCTGATAGGCAGAATGGTAACACATCTACATCAAGAGTATCAGGAGACTTCAGAATCTAATTTACTGTCCCGGTGGAGACAGAGCTTCAAGACAGTAAGGCTCACTGCTAGAGAAGAGCCTGCCTCCGTCAAACAGCACCCCTGCTGACCTATTCATCCGGCAAAGTAGGCATTAAGTAAGGTTCTTGTGCTATCTTTGGAATGGAATGCCTCACAATTTCAGTTGTGGCTAAGAAAAAAAATAGTAAGATTATTAGAAAGTGCTAGCATTCAGGATATTTCCTATGATTTATATAATTAACCTTAATGGCATCAAGCATTTCAGTTGTATATTATAGAGGCACTAGAATGTTGGTACAAGTCAAATAAAACAGAGAAATCATAAAAGAACAGCTTTTCACATTTTCTAATACTCCAGTAACCAGGGAATTTGTTTTTAGTAAAACTGTCCCCTTTGTTCACCAATTTCATTTTCTATAAAAGTAATTTTCATACCTATATCACTTTATATGAATATCTTATATATCTAAATTGTATGACATTATGTTCATCAAATTCAAATTCTTATATAACCAATATATGCAATGGATAGTATTTTATTATCTATGATTTCTGATGTTCTATGACTAGCATTTGATAAATATAACTACTTTTTCAAAAATACAAGCCAAACAACTACTGTATTATATAATATACTAACTTTTAAGGTAAAAGGGTTTTATAAGTCTATACAATGAGTTTGACTGAAGTGCTTTTGGTTAAAAACCTACAAATATAGCTTGAAATATTGCATATAAAAAAGTAACATAATGAGCGTAACTTTTAACCACAAAGTGTTTGAAAAATAGCCATGTAACTTGAAGAAACGCCACTTAGTTTATAATGTGCTATGCACAACAGAGTATTTATTGTCCCTAAATACTTTGGCCACCTCATGAGAAGAGCTGACTCACTGGAAAAGACTCTGATGCTGGGAGGGATTGGGGGCAGGAGGAGAAGCGAACGACAGAGGATGACATCACCGACTCAATGGACATGAGTTTGAGTAAACTCTGGGAGTTGGTGATGGACAGGGAGGCCTGGGGTGCTGCAATTCATGGGGTTGCAAAGAGTCGAACACAACTGAGTGACTGAACTGAACTGAAAGAGTTTCAAGTTTTAAGAGATTTTCATAATTTAATTATTAGCAAAATTTAGGTATGACATAGGTATCAAACAATCATGCTGCATAACACTAAGTTCAAGGACTGTCAGAAGAAAACATTCAACAAATAGGTTTGCTATTTAACTTGGAAGAAGATATTCAAATATCTATATTATAAAACAGCAGGGACTACTGAAGTGAAAAAAATCCTGTTTTAATATATTTGTTAGGGGAAACACACTGACTGAAATCACCTACCCTCGCCAGGCACCATATAACCATTTTCCTGAGTTATTTTAGGACAGGAGGTCCTGGTAAGGAACACGCAACTAATAAGCTATTATCAACCGAAGATTTCGGGAAAGGTCAAAAGGAGATACCACGCATCCTACCACCTCCCAGAATTCTTGCTGGCATCCATCCTGGCTGAGCAATGTGTGCACCAACAGGAAAAGACCCCGAGTCAGAAGGATTGGCCGAAGACAACCAGGAAACTAATTTCATTTATCATAAAACAAGAAACTGTGAGCATGTGGCAGAGCAGTTCTCCTGGGTTCCCTTACTCTACTGCTCGCTGCCTGGGTGCCCCTTCCCAACAAAGTCTCTTGCTTTGTCATTTGTCAGCATGTGTGTCTCCCTGGACAATTCCTTTCCGAGTGCTGGACAAGAGCCTCCTTTCAAGGCCTGGAGGGATCCCCCTTCCTGCAACATACTCACTTTAAGTATTTAAGTTTTAGTTCCTTCAGTATGAATGCCCTCCCAGTAAAAATACATATATACCATTAACTGTGATATAATTCGGCAGTTGCACACAATACTAATGAATGGCAGAGGAAGCTACAGACTGATTAAAAGGCCCTTGAAGACAAGCACTGCATTTGCTTGACTTCTGTATTCTCTTTATATAACATAGAGTGTGAAACATAATAAGCCCTTAAAAAATATCTGTTAAATAAAATTTTAAGCAGAGAAAGAAAATTTTAATTTCAACTAGCAAAAAAAGATCAAATATTGACTTTGAAATTTGAATTAAATTATATCTAAACATTTTTAATCACATAAATATGGACAAAATCCCATCACTGAAACTGAAAATTATATAAATGTTCTATGCATATACCTATAATTGAAGAAAAATGCTAAAAATTGGTTTTTGGTTGAATAAGTAAATGCAACCTTACCTAAAATTTTAGCAAAAAGTGTTCTACAGCTATGGTAAATAAGAGATGAAGCACCTGCTTCAAAAACTCTTCATACATAAAATAACTAAATCATTCTGCTTTCTGATTAATGATAAATTCATTTAAAAATTACCAAAATAGCTTAAATATGTCCTATATCAATAAACCAAAACTTAAACGAGCAAAATACAGATGGTTAATAACTAAATGCTACTACAATTAATGCAATACTTGTGGGAAAAAAATTGAGCTAATTTACAAGTAAATGTAAGTCCAAACATGACATTGTACAGGAGGCAGTGATCAAGACCATCCCCAAGAAAAAGAAATGTAAAAAGGCAAAATGGTTGTCTGAGGAGGTCTGACAAATAGCTGAGAAAAGAAAAACGCAAAAGGCAAAGGAGAAAAGGAAGCTATACTTATTTGAATGCAGAGTTCCAAAGAATAACAAGAAGAGATAAGAAAGCCTTCCTCAGTGATCAATGCAAAGAAACAGAGGAAAATAATAGAATGGAAAAGACTAGCAATCTCTTCAAGAAAATTAGAGATACCAAGGGAACGTTTCATGCAAAGATGGCTCAAAAAAGGACAGAAGTGGTATGGACCTAACAGAAGCAGACGTTATTAAGAAAACATGGCAAGAATACACAGAAGAACTATACAAAAAACATCTTCATGACCCAGATAATCATGATGGTATGATCACTCACATCTGGAATGTGAAGTCAAAGGGCCTTAGGAAGCATCACTTTGAACAAAGCTAGTGGAGGTGATGGAGAAGGAAATGGCAACCCACTCCAGTGTTCTTGCCTGGAGAAACCCAGGGACGGGGGAGCCTGATGGGCTGCCGTCTATGGGGTCGCACAGAGTCGGACACGACTGAAGCGACGTAGCAGTAGCAGCAGCCGTGGAGGTGATGGAATTCCAGTTGAGCTATTTCAAGTCCTAAAAGATGCTGCTGCGAAAATGCTGCACTCTATATGCCAGCAAATTTGGAAAAGTCAGAAGTGGCCACAGGACTGGAAAAGGTCAGTTTTCATTCCAACTCCAAAGAAAGGCAATGCCAAAGAATGCTCCCTACCACCCGAATGTACTCATTTCACACGCTAGCAAAGTAATGCTCAAAATTCTCCAAGGCAGGCTTCAACAGTATATGAACCGTGAACTTCCATATTTTCAAGCTGGATTTAGAAAAGGCACAAGAACCAGAGATTAAATTGCCAACATCCGTTGGATCATAGAAAAAGCAAGAGAGTTCCAGAAAAACATCTATTTCTGCTTTATTGACTACACCAAAGCCTTTGACTGCGTGGATCACAAGAAACCAGAAAATTCTTCAAGAGATGGGAATTCCAGACCACCTGACCTGCCTCTTGAGAAATCTGTATGCAGGTCAAGAAGCAACAATTAGAACTGGGCACGGAACAACAGACTGGTTGCAAATAGGAAAAGGAGTATGTCAAGGCTGTATATTGTCACCTTTATTATTTAACTTATATGCAGAGTACATCATAAGAAATACTGGACTGGATGAAGCACAAGCTGGAATCAAGATTGCTGGGGGAAATATCAATAACCTCAGATATGTAGATGACACCACTCTGATGGCAGAAAGCAACAAGAAACTAAAGAGCCTCTTGATGAAAGTTAAAGAGGAGAGTGAAAAAGTTGGCTTAAAACTCAACATTCCACAGCAGGATCCTCTATGATCCACCTCCCAGAATATTGGAAATAAAAGCAAAAATAAACAAATGGGACCTAATTAAACTTAAAAAGCTTCTGCACAACAAAGGAAACTATAAGCAAGTTGAAAAGACAGCCTTCAGAATGGGAGAAAATAATAGCAAATGAAGCAACTGACAAACAACTAATCTCAAAAATATACAAGCAACTCCTATAGCTCAATTCCAGAAAAATAAATGACCCAATCAGAAAATGGGCCAAAGAACTACTCAGACATTTCTCCAAAGACATACAGATGGCTAACAAACACATGAAAAGATGCTCAACATTACTCATTATCAGAGAAATGCAAATCAAAACCACAATGAGGTATCATTTCACGCCAGTCAGAATGGCTGCAATCCAAAAGTCTACAAGCAATAAATGCTGGAGAGGGTGTGGAGAAAAGGGAACCTTCTTACACTGTTGGTGGGAATGCAAACTAGTACAGCCACTATGGAGAACAGTGTGGAGATTCCTTAAAAAACTGGGAATAGAACTGCCTTATGATCCAGCAATCCCACTGCTGGGCATACACACTGAGGAAACCAGAATTGAAAGAGACACGTGTACCTCAATGTTCATCGCAGCACTGTTTATAATAGCCAGGACATGGAAGCAACCTAGATCTCCATCAGCAGATGAATGGATAAGAAAGCTGTGGTACATACACACAATGGAGTATTACTCAGCCATTAAAAAGAATACATTTGACTCAGTTCTAATGAGGTGGATGAAACTGGAGCCTATTATACAGAGTGAAGTAAGCCAGAAAGAAAAACACCAATACAGTATACTAACACATATATATGGAATTTAGAAAGATGGTAACAATAACCCTGTATGCAAGACAGCAAAAGAGACACAGATGTATAGAACAGTCTTTTGGACTCTGTGGGAGAGGGTGGGATGATTTGGGAGAATGGCATTGAAACATATATAATATCATATGTGAAATGAATCGCCAGTCCAGGTTTGATGCATGCATGATACTGGATGCTTGGGGCTGGAGCACTGGGATGACCCAGAGGGATGGTATGGGGAGGGAGGAGGGAGGGGGGTTCAGGATGGGGAGCATGTGTCTACCTATGGCGGATTCATGCTGATGTATGGCAAAACCAATACAATATTGTAAAGTAATTAACCTCCAATTAAAATATATAAATTTATATTAAAAAAAAACACTCAACATTCACAAAACTAAGATCTTGGCATCTAGTCCCATCACTTCATGGCAAATAGATGGCGAAACAATGGAAAGAGTGAGAGCATTTATTTTTGGGGGCTCCAAAAATCACTGCAGATGGTGACTGCAGCCATGAAAATAAAAGATTGCTCCTTGGAAGAAAAGCTATAATCAACCTAGACGACATATTAAAAAGCAGAGACGTTACTTTGCCAACAAAGATCCATCCAGTCAAAGCTATGGTTTTTCCAGTAGTCACGTATGGACGTGAGAGTCAGACTATAAAGAAAGCTGAGTGCCAAACAATTCATGCTTTTGAACTGTGGTGCTGGACAATCTTGAGAGTCCCTTGGACAGCAAGGAGATACAACCAGTCCATCCTAACAGAAATCAGTTTGAATATTCTTTGGAAGGACTGATACTGAAGCTCCAATACTTTGGTCACCTGATGTGAAGAACTGAGTCAATGGAAAAGACCCTGATGTTGGCAAAGAATGAAGACAGGAGGAGAAGGAGACGACAGAGGATGAGACGGTTGTATTGTATCACTGAGTCTATGGACATGAGTTTGAGTAAGCTCTGGGAGTTGGTGATGGACAGGGAGGCCAGGTGTGCTACAGTCCATGGGTTGCAAAGAGTCAGACAGGACTGAGCAACTAAACTCAAAAGTCCAAATCTATTCCAATATACAGTATCATGTGAGTTCAAAAGAATATAGTAACGGAAATGCATATTTTTGAAAAAAATAACTGTACATTACTAGACTTGGCTCCAAAATGCTCATTTATACTCTTTAAAATGAAAATAAATTTATAAGGATATTTTCACTTAAAATTTTTCTTAGTAAACTACGTATAACTAAACAAGAATTACGCTCCTTTTATCTTCCAGTTATTTCTAGAAATTAATTCACAGTGCACTGTTCTTTGTAATTAAAGAAACAAGTTATTTTAAAACTCCCAAACTGCAGAATTACAGTGAACTACCTTCAAAAGTAATTTTTCAAAATGCTAACGATCAAATAAGATCAATAACAATGTGATATAAGTATATATGTGACTGAATGTCCTTAATTTTTTAAAGATAATTTTCCTTTTAATAGCCACTTTAGAAACCTTTATCAATAATTTCAGGAATAAATTCTTCAGCAATTCTATCCCCTTGGAAAAGATAAAGTGATATGGCTTAATATTTTAAAATAAGTGATATATCTGATAATCTTAAAGAACCATACTTTTACTGCTTTCACCTAACTGTAAGATTATGGAGGGAGTGGGCAAGGTTGAGTAAGAGAAGACACAGAAATATCAAAACAGTGAAATAAAGCTTCCAAACAAATTTTCATTTTTCTTCAAAATTAAAAAAAGACAAAAAAAGAATTAAAAAGATAAATTAAAAGCATAACCTAAAATAAAAAATTACTATAAAACAAATCCTTAAAACAGTTACAGGCAGACAAAATGGATAGAAAAATAATTTTTACTATCTCACACAGACATATGATAACCAATATAAAGCAATTTGGTTTCAAGTAGAAAGTATTCATGCAACACAATTCCTTACCGATTTTATTTACATTTTAATGAAAAAGTAGAAGTGTGAGTGTGCTCATAAATATCTTCAGGATTGTTTTTTTCTTCAAACAATCCAACGTATTAAATTAACAAACAGCTCTCTCTAAATATCAAAGACAATATTAACAAGTAAAAAGCTAGATTTTCCTGCTCATCTTATAGCTACAATGCAGCAATAT
Organism: Tragelaphus eurycerus; assembly: GCA_935064755.1. NCBI lineage: Eukaryota > Metazoa > Chordata > Mammalia > Artiodactyla > Bovidae > Tragelaphus > Tragelaphus eurycerus. The sequence continues at coordinate 53,234,040 of CAKXYN010000002.1, read as the reverse complement.
TGCCATCTAGTGTTCATATCAAATAAGTACTTTCAATACAAACGTCCTAGTTTTGTTTTGCACTTAAAAGTTAAAGACAAATCGTTGGAGAAGGCAATGGCGCCCTACTCTAGTACTCTTGCCTGAAAATCCCATGGACAGAGGAGCCTGGTGGGCTGCAGTCCATGGGGACGCTAAGAGGCAGACATGACTGAGCAACTTCACTTTTACTTTCCACTTTCATGCACTGGAGAAAGAAATGGCAGCCCACTCCAGTGTTCTTGCCCGGAGAATCCCAGGGACGGGGGTGCCTGGTGGGCTGCCATCTATGGGGTTGCACAGAGTCGGACACGACTGAAGCGACTTAGCAGCAGCATATGGCAACCCACTCCAGTACTGGATTTTCTCCAGCCTGGAAAATCCCATGGACGGAGGAGCTTAGTAGGCTACAGTCCATGGAGTCGCAAAGAGTCAGACACAACTGAGCAACTTCACTTTACTTAATGGGCAAAAGCATAGTTTTGACGGATAAGTAAAAGGAGAAAAAAAGAAGTCAGTGAGAGATAATGGGGAGAAAAAAATACAAGGTACATGGGAGACATACCTTTCTTTTGAATGCAATTTCTGTCACATTTTGTTCTTAAAGACAGTATGTTTTGTTTTGTTTTTTTAAATTTTCTTTGATATTCTATTGACGGAACAAAAGTAAATGTAAACTTCCTAGAATTAGTTATACAGTCACACTTAATATCCTGGGGATTGGTTCCAGGACACCACCCGCCAGCTCTCCATATCAAAATCTAAGGATGCTCAAGTACCTTACATAAAAGAGTATAGTGTTTGTGTATAACCTAGTTACAACCTCCCACACACTTTATACCTTTTCTAGATTATCTTTAGTACCTCCTACAATGTAAATGCTATTAAATAGTTGTAAATGCTAGGTAAATAGTTGCCAGTGAAGCAAATTCAAGTTTTGTTTTTTTGGAATTTTCTGGATTTTTTTTCTGAGTATTTTCAATCTATGGTTGGTTGACACTATGGATGCAAACCTATGGATATCTATTCCTTTGTACCGTCTCCTCCAACCTTTGTATCCTAAATGGAATCACTGAGATGAAGTACTAAATGATTTTTCATCAAATAAACAATTTAAAGCAATATTTTAAATATACAAAATTTATCATTTTGAAGACTGCTAACTAGACGAGATAAAGAATGAAAACGCTGAGGTCGTTAAAGTTGAAAAGAATTTAGCTTCATTAAAACACAAAGATCGATTCTGTGCTAAATTGCTTAAGTACAACATTATAGACATTAATGAAAACAAAGACCAGTGACATTGTTCATCTATAAAAGTCTCAGAGTAGCAAGTAGATCCCTAAATCAGCAGCCTATCAGCAGGCGGCTGCGGTGGGCGGGCTAAAGCGCAAGCGAGAGGAGGCGAGAGGAGCCACCCCAGGTCAGGGGCAGCGCGAGAGTACCAGACTGCAACAGCGCAGGAACTGCTGAGAGGAGTTACCGCGTCCGAGGTCAGGGGCAGCAAGAAGAATTACCCCACATTGGAGGTCAGGGGCAGTGGCTCAGAGGAGATACCCCACACCCCAAGCCCGAGGCCAGGGGCGGCTGCCGGGAGGAGCAATCCCATGCCTGAGGCCAGGGGCAGTGGCCTCGAGGACCAACCCCACGCCCAAGGAGCCGTGGCTGCGTGGGCACAGGAGGGCGTAGAGGAGCTATCCGGCGTTGAAGGTCAGGAAGGGCGGGAGTGAGGAAAGACCCCTCGTCCAAGGTAAGGTGTGATGGCTGTGCTTTGCTGGATCAGCTGTGAAGAGATACCCCACGCCCAAGGTAAGAGCCCAAGTAAGAGGGTAGGTGTTGAAAGAGGGCATCAGAGGGCAAACACACTGAAACCATACTCACAGAAAACTAGTCAATCTAATCACACTAGGACCACAGCCTTGTCTAACTCAGTGAAACTAAGCCATGCCTGTGGGGCAACCCAAGATGGGTGGGTCATGGTGGAGATATCTAACAGGATGTGGTCCGCTGGAGAAGGGAATGGCAAACCACTTCAGTATTCTTGCCTTGAGAACCCCATGAACAGTATGAAAAGGCAAAATGATAGGATACTGAAAGAGAAACTCCCCAGGTCAGTAGGGGCCCAATATGCTACTGGAGATCAGTGGAGAAGTAACTCCAGAAAGAATGAAGGGATGGAGCCAAAGCAAAAAGAATACCCAGCTGTGGATGTGTCTGGTGATAGAAGCAAGGTCCAATGCTGTAAAGAGCAATATTGCATACGAACCTGGAACGTCAGGTCCATGAATCAAGGCAAATTGGAAGTGGTCAAACAAGAGATGGCAAGACTGAACGTCGACATTCTAGGAATCAGCGAACTAAAATGGACTGGAATGGGTGAATTTAACTCAGATGACCATTATATCTACTACTGTGGGCAGGAATCCCTCAGAAGAAATGGAGTGGCCATCAGGGTCAACAAGAGTCCGAAATGCACTACTTGGATGCAATCTCAAAAACGACAGAATGATCTCCTTTCGTTTCCAAGGCAAACCATTCAATGTCACAGTAATCCAAGTCTATGCCCCAACCAGTAACGCTGAAGAAGCTGAAGCTGAACAGTTCTATGAAGACCTACAAGAACTTTTAGAACTAACACTCAAAAAGGATGTCCTTTTCATTATAGGGGACTGGAATGCAAAAGTAGGACGTCAAACAGGCAAATTTGGCCTTGGAATACAGAATGAAGCAGGGCAAAGACTAATAAGAGTTTTGCCAAGAAAATGCACTAGTCATAACAAACACCCTCTTCCAACAACACAAGAGAAGACTCTACACATGGACATCACCGAAATCAGATCGATTATATTCTTCGCAGCCAAAGATGGAGAAGCTCTATACGTCAGCAAAAACAAGACCAGGAGCTGACTGTGGCTCAGATCATGAACTCCTTATTGCCAAATTCAGACTGAAACTGAAGAAAGTAGGGAAAACCACTAGACCATTCAGGTATGACCTAAATAAAATGCCTTATGATTATACAGTGGAAGTGAGAAATAGATTTAAGGGCCTAGATTTGATAGATAGAGTGCCTGATGAACTATGGAATGAGGTTCGTGACATTGTACAGGAGACAGGGATCAAGACCATCCCCATGGAAAAGAAACACAAAAAAACAAAGTGGCTGTCTGAGGAGGCCTTACAAATAGCTGTGAAAAGAAGAGAAGCAAAAAGCAAAGGAGAAAAGGAAAGATATAAACATCTGAATGCAGAGTTCCAAAGAATAGCAAGAGAAGATAAGAAAGCCTTCTTCAGTGATCAATGCAAAGAAAGAGAGGAAAATAACAGAATGGGAAAGACTAGGGATCTCTTCAAGAAAATCAGAGATACCAAGGGAACATTTCATGCAAAGATGGGCTCAATAAAGGACAGAAATGGTATGGACCTAACAGAAGCAGAAGATATTAAGAAGAGGTGGCAAGAATACACAGAAGAACTGTACAAAAAAGATCTTCACAACCCAGATAATCACGATGGTGTGATCACTCACCTAGAGCCAGACATCCTGGAATGTGAAGTCAAGTGGGCCTTAGAAAGCATCACTACGAACAAAGCTAGTGGAGGTGATGGAATTCCAGTTGAGCTATTCTAAATCCTGAAAGATGATTCTGTGAAAGTGCTGCACTCTATATGCCAGCAAATTTGGAAAACTCAGCAGTGGCCACAGGATTGGAAAAGGTCAGTTTTCATTCCAGTCCCAAAGAATGCTCAAACTACCGCACAATTGCACTCATCTCACACGCTAGTAAAGTAATGCTCAAAATTCTCTAAGCCAGGCTTCAGCAATATGTGAACCGTGAATTTCCTGATGTTCAAGCTGGTTTTAGAAAAGGCAGAGGAACCAGAGATCAAATTGCCAACATCCGCTGGATCATGGAAAAAGCAAGAGAATTCCAGAAAAACATCTATTTCTGCTTTATTGACTATGCCAAAGCCTTTGACTGTGTGGATCACAATAAACTGTGGAAAATTCTGAAAGAGATGGGAATACTAGACCACTTGATCTGCCTTTGAGAAATCTGTATGCAGGTCAGGAAGCAACAGTTAGAACTGGACATCGAACAACATGGTTCCAAAAAGGAACATGGTTCCAAAAAGGAAAAGGAGTACATCAAAGCTGTATGTTGTTACCCTGTTTATTTAACTTATATGCAGAGTACATCATGAGAAACGCTGGACTGGAAGAAACACAAGCTGGAATCAAGATTGCTGGGAGAAATATCAATAACCTCAGATATGCAGATGACACCACACTTATGGCAGAAAGTGAAGAGGAACTAAAAAGCCTCTTGGTGAAAGTGAAAGAGGAGAGTGAAAAAGTTGGCTTAAAGCTCAACATTCAGAAAACGAAGATCATGGCATCTGGTCCCATCACTTCATCGGAAATAGATGGGGAAACAGTGGAAACAGTGTCAGACTTTATTTTTTGGGCTCCAAAATCACTGCAGATGGTGACTGCAACCATGAAATTAAAAGACGCCTACTCCTTGGAAGAAAAATTATGACCAACCTAGATAGCATATTCAAAAGCAGAGACATTACTTTACCTTCAAAGGTTCGCCTAGTCAAGGCTATGGTCTTTCCTGTGGTCATGTATGGATGTGAGAGTTGGACTGTGAAGAAGGCTGAGCGCCGAAGAATTGATGCTTTTGAACTGTGGTGTTGGAGAAGACTCTTGAGAGTCCCTTGGACTGCAAGGAGATCCAACCAGTCCATTCTGAAGGAGATCAGCCCTGGGATTTCTTTGGAAGGAATGATGCTAAAGCTGAAACTCCAGTCCTTTGGCCACCTCATGCGAAGAGTTGACTCATTGGGGAAGACTCTGATGCTGGGAGGGATTGGGGGCAAGATGAGAAGGGGACAACAGAGGATGAGATGGCTGGATGGCATCACTGACTCGATGGATGTGAGTCTGAGTGACCTCCGGGAATTGGTGATGGACAGGGAGGCCTGGCATGCTGCGATTCATCGGGTCGCAAAGAGTTGGACACGACTGAGCGACTGATCTGATCTGATCTGATCATTGTTTTGATTGTCCATCCTTATAAACCTACATCTGCTCGTAGAAATGCTCTACCAATGTTAGGTAAATATGTAACGTGTGACGTGTGGTAGTGGCAGTATTACTTACTACTACATCACAACTAAAATAGCTGTAATTTTAGTAGTTGGGCTACCATATAACCCCACTTATTTCGACTCATAGGGTGTGACACTTCACAAATGTGTGTCTTACGAGTCGTGTTTCTCTAGTGTAATGGTTATCACGTTTGACTCACACAACTGTGTCTTGTTTTTTTCTCCTAGTCCCACACTTTGATCATACTGTCCTCCCTCTTAAAGTTCTATAAATCCTACCCACTGGATATAAGATGTCAGCTAATTCTACTATTATTTTTCCTTTTTTACTTATTTTTGTACAACAAACACATATCATTTATATAAATTAGAAATAGCAGTATTTAAAGAAAAAAATCCTACTCATTAGCCTGGCTCCATTTTTCACCTTTACTGTGATGCCTTCAAGTTCTCTCCTCTTGTCCAATCCAGAAGTGACCTCTTTTTACGGTAAATGTTGCAGCTGCACCTCTAGCATTCACTCACAGCCTTACAATACTACTTTTTGTGTACATTTTTTTTTATCCCCCAAAATATAAGGTCTCTGAAAGAAAGAAACTCCCATTCATCATCCTTATATGTGTCTCCCACAAAAGTAACTTTGGGGCACCTAAGAAGTATTAATAATCATACATAATGCAACCATCTTTCTGCTCTGTTTAGAAGTACTGTCTACTTCACTTCTCTAGGCTTTAATTCTTGAAGATTTACTCAGTCATAGTGAGAAAGTCATTTCACCTCTTGAGGCTCAATTCCTTACAATAAAGATCATCAAGTATTACATATTAATAAAATGTACAATTTGACTAAAAACTAATTTCAGAAAAGGCATTTATATGTATTATAAACATATACATATAGATCATAAAAATTCCTGTAATACATATTAAAAAATTTTAAATTATGAACATTAGGGCACCTACCCATCTAGGTATTTATATAACTCAATAACTCACCAGACTCCCTTTCTCCAAAAATGTAATACATGTATATATGATTTTCTATAAAGCTGACTCACATAAAAATTATCAGTGTGCTGAGCACACTGAGAATGTACCTATTTTTGGTCACCAGACTTTTTTAAATGAAGCATTAAAGGTTACCATCATGCATTAGATTATAAAATCTAACATCTATTCACGAACCATATTTATTGCAGTAAATTGAAATGTAAATGTTATTATTTACATGTTTTCAACCTAAAAACATATACATAAAACAAAATGCTAACTGAAACATCTGAGGTGACACTTCTTTTCTGTAAATACTAGTGCCATCATTTGTCTTTTCTTCTATCCATTCACACTATGTGCTAAGTATTGTTTTTCTGAACCACTTAAGAGATCTACTGTGACTCTATATATTTTTTAAAATTATTTTATTTATTTTTGGCTGTGCTGGACTTTTGCTGCCGTGCAGGCTTTTCTCTAGCTGCACCAACTGGGGGGCTACTCTACAGTTGCAGCGTGCAGGCTTCTCGGTACAGTGGTTTCTCTTATTGTGGAGCATGGGCCCTATGGTGCAGGCTTCAGCAGTTGCAGATCATGGGCTCAGCAGTTGCGGCTCCCAGGCTCTAGAGCACAGGCTCAGTAGTTGTGGCACACGTGCCTAGTTGTTCTGGAGCATAAAGGATCTACCCAGACCAGAGACTGAACCCATGTCTCCTGCATTGGCAGGTGGATTCTTTACCACTGAGCCACAGGAGAAGTCTGTGACTATATTTTCAATGAATAGGTTTTTCTTAAATGTTATCAAAAAAAAAAAAAGAAGCTTAACTACTTTACAAAGGTCATGTTTCCTATTTTTATGCTACTGCTGCCATCTAGTGAAAATTTTGAGAACTTAATCATTTTGGAAACTATATAACTTTTTTAAAAAATGCATATATTGTCAACTTGCAAAGTATACATATGAGGAATAAGAATATTATAGATCATTTTCTTACAAATACATTTCTTAAACTTGTTCATTACATTTCTATATTATAATTCAACAATTTAATCATGAAGTCACTTTTTAATCAGCAAGATAATCATTATTAAATTTCTTTATTAAAAAAAGAAAAAGCCCAGACTCATCAAGTTGTTTCTGTTATCAGTTATACCTTAAGTATATGCATATTCAGTGATACCCTCAAAGACTACATATTTTGAATTTCAATTACTTACCAAGGACATTGTTCATTTTATAGTAGCAACATATGCAGACCAAATATCTAAATGTCTGGAACTCTACTGACACACTACCTGAAGAATTCCATAAAGATAAAGAAAATATATAACAGCCCTATCATTAAACTTACCTGGGAGAAGATATTTGCTGTTGGAGCAACTCTGCTGTCCACAATACTATATAATATTGCTAATAATCTGTCTAATGGAAATGGTTTTGGTCCGAGGAGATGATTGCTTGTCTATAAGAAAAAAGAACATGGATTTCTTCTTACAGCAGAACACTTGCTTTCTGTATTATAAATTCCCAATAACAACATATTTATACTGTACACAGTTCCCCACAGAGGCTAAGAAATCTAACTGGCAGTCTCTAAGTCAAAATTTTACCTGACATGATAATGATTTATTTTTCAATGGTGTCTTCAAGATGTTCTGACTTAGCATCAACAAACATTAAAGAATTCACAAGTCATCCAGTCTAGTTCCAAACATCATCCCTGTTTTGCTGTTGTGACTCTTGAGAGTCCCTTGGACTTCAAGGAGATCCAACCAGTCCATTCTGAAGGAGATCAGCCCTGGGATTTCTTTGGAAGGAATGATACTAAAGCTGAAACTCCAGTACTTTGGCCACCTCATGTGAAGAGTTGACTCATTGGGGAAGACTCTGATGCTGGGAGGGATTGGGGGCAGGAGGAGAAGGGGACGACAGAGGATGAGATGGCTGGATGGCATCACTGACTCGATGGACGTGAGTCTGAGTGAACTCCGGGAGTTGGTGATGGACAGGGAGGCCTGGCGTGCTGTGATTCATGGTGTCGCAAAGAGTCGGACACGACTGAGTGACTGAACTGAACTGAACCAGATGTTAAGTGATTTAGCCAAGTCATTTGTCAAGATGGTGCATAATCAAAAGTAGGGTCCAGGCCCTAATCCCTAGACTATAAATCTACTACTAACTCTTCACCACTCCTGTTTGTGCCACTTCCTGAAAAATGTACTTGTTCAACATTAACTGTTCTAAAAAGACGAGTTATAGTAAATACAAGCTTAGAAAATGAATGCAGTGTTTCATAGGATGTGAATAAGCTGTCAGTTTGAAACAATGTAAAATTTATTAAAAATTTTTAAGACTATAAAACATTCATACTTGTCTACAGAGTCAATAATACAATTATTTCTTACTGGAAAACTGTAGTGCTCAAGGGTCTATAATTAGATTAGATAATTCTATCAGATAATTTTAGTAGCAGTGTAAGAATTTAAGTACTCTATATGAGCAAGGACAAATAAATGGGAAGCTTTATATACATGCATGGGATTAATTATTTCTTTAAAGAATAAGTTAAAAAAAAAAACCTATTCATAATTACAAAAAAAGTAATTTATACCAGCTACTTATATCTAAAAGATAGTTTAGGAATCATTTTCCAGGTCTTAAAGTTTATATTCTTTTCTTGTTAAATACTTCAAACATTTAGAAAATATACCAGTGTACCCACCACCCAATTTCAACCACATCCAAATATTATGCAATTTGTACAAAAAAAGCATTCGATCATGTTATAAACTGAAGACCCCTGCACCCCTTCCATATCTCATTCTCCCCTTCCCTCTTGAGAAGAATTGTTCTCCAGAATTTGGTATTTTTATAATTTTCATGACAATTTTTAAACTACTACTATATATGTGGGCTTCCCTGGTGGCTCAGCAGCCAAGAATTTGCCTGCCAATGCAGGAGATGCAGATTCGAACCATGGGTCAGAAAGATTCCCTGGAGAAGAAAATGGCAACCCACTCCAGTATTCCTTTTTTTTTCCAGTTTATTCAATTGGAGGATAATTACTTTACAATATAATGATGGGTTTTGCCATACCTCAATATGAATTGGCCAAAGGTATACATGTGTCCCCTCCATCCTGAACCCCTTTCCTACCTCCCTCCCCACCCTGTCCCTGTCACAGAGCACCAGCTTTGGGAGCCACTGAGGGTCAGAGTTTGTCACTACAGTACTACCCAGCCTATCCTGATCAATGCAAAGTACATTCAAATATTGACCCTGATATGATCAAACTGCAGAATTTCAGGCTCTTATTTTTCCACACTATCACCCAACACTTGGAGTCGTAAAGATTCTTTTTAGTTTTGCTAATATTAAGAGTATAAAATAATATCCCAGTGTTGCTTAAAGTTGCATTTCTTGGGACTTCCTTGGTGGTCCACTGGTTAAGAACCTGCCTGCCAATGCAGGGGTTATGGGTTCGATCCCTGGTGTGGGAAGATTCCTCATGCCACAGGGTAACTAAGCCCTTGTGCCTCAACTACTTAAGCCCGGGTACCCTAGAGCCTATGCTCCACAACAAGAGAAGCCACTGCAATGATAAACCCATGCACTGCAACTATAAAGTAGCTCCCGCTCACTGCAATTAGAGAAATCACACATGCAATGAAGACCTAGTGCAGCCAAAAATAAATAAATAAGTAAATAAGTAATAAACTGTATATTTAAAAGTTGTATTTCTCATTAGTCAAAGTTGCACCCTCATTAGTCAATGAGGGTGATAACTGTGTCATGTTTGTAAGACACTTCAAGTTCCTTTTTGTATCACTTACCCATTTATTTACTGGACCTTTGCCTTTTTCTCATTTGTCTGTATGAGTCTTTAAAAATTCTAGATAATAATCATTTGTCAGTTGTATGAGTGCTAGAACAGTATGTCAAACATCACAGTAGGCTTTGGATTCAGGAAGTCCAGGAACTGGATGCTGGTGCTACCATATTAACTATATAATCTCAGGCAAGTTACTAAATTTCTCTTTAATATTCAATTTAATCATCTAGAAAATGAGGATAATGATAGTAACTACATTCATTAACTCATTTTGAGAATTAAGTAAGATCATACACAGAGTCTACAGTGTTTGGCTTACAGTACTCAACAACTTTTATTATTATTATCATTATATACTTATTTACATTTTTTCTTTTCCACACAAATGCCTCAAAAACAGATGTTTTATTTATCTTTTTCATCCCTAGCACTTTGTTAGTTTAAAAAATGAATGGATGAAAGGATAATGAATGAAATTATGTTAGAGGGAAGAAAGAAAAAAATAAAGGTAAAAGTTGAGCTATCTAAATTGGAACTGGTGTCCCTGTCCTCATTAACACTTAGAAGTGACTTGAGAATAGTAAAAATTACCAAATTCCTGAAGTGTTGGGAGTAAAGTGGGAGGCAATTCAAGCTGAGAATCACACTGCAAAATGCCACCAATACTTTACTAATTTTCACTTATTTTATGATTAGAAAACACATTTCCAATTCAAAATTGAAGTGTTCCAGTGCCCTGTAGGGCATATGACATTTATCTTCTTCATAGAACTGATTTTGTGTTCTATAAACACAAATTGGCTTCCCACCTAGAGAGAAAGTCAAAGTGTGAGAAATACCTCACTAGATTCACCACAGCTCATTAGAGAATGAAGGTCTGTACGAATAGAAGAAACAGGTGAAAAAGGAAACCAAGTAAAATAAATGTTTGAGGAGATAAAAAGGAATCAAAACTGGTATCAAGTCAAATTAAGAAAAATTTCAGAGCCTGAAACATGAACTTGGAGTTACAGATATTTATACCAGAAAAAACTAAAACTAGGAGCAATTAAAAGAAGTTTAATTGAGGGGAATAGAAGTATGAGTGAGGAAACGAAAAATGTTGCTTTTCCATATAAAGTGAAGTTGCCCAGTCGTGTCCGATTCTTTGCGACCCCGTGGACTGCAGCCTACCAGGTTCCTCAGTCCATGGGCTTTTCCAGGCAAACATACTGGAGTGAGTTGCCATTTCCTTCTCCAGGGGATTTTCCCGACACAGGGATGGAACCCGGATCTCCCACATTGTAGGCAGACGCTTTATCGTCTGAGCCACCAGGGAAGCCTTTTCCATATAAACTAACTGGTAAATAACCTGGTATCACATACATGCATTAGTTGAAGTGAAAAGTAAAATCTTAAAAAAATGAATACATCTTAAAAAAAATGAAGGTACATAAAGAAAAATACAAGTGAAGAACAAACACAACAGATTTAAAACAACTGTTAATGATAATTATTTGTATGGTTTGCTTTTTTTTTAAAGGTTAAATCAAATCTCCTTTCATTTAAATAAGGAAACAGAATTGAGCTCCTATGGTTTGCATTTAATGTTTGATTTCTTGGTTAAATTGAAAGCTTCATGAGAGCAGAGACAATGGTTCTTTTGTTCTCCACTTTGTCTGGAGCCTCTAGCAGAATGCTTGGCCTAAAGTAAGCATTCAGTAAGATTTCAAGAGGAAAGGCAATAAAAATACAAAGGAACTACTAAGTGTATACAGATTCCAGTAAGTTAGTTCAGATTTTAAAATGACATGAACCAAAGACAAGATGCTATTGCAAAAATCAAATCTATAAGGATATCAGAAGAACTATCATTCACCTAGAACTAAAAACCCTCACAACTAAAAACACCCTCACAATGTCTTCGCTCACACAGTTCCCTCCATCAGGATTATCTTCCTAGACTTGTACAAATCCATTCATTTCACAAGGATGGTCTAAAGTGCAAGCTCTTTCACAGTTCTCTCTGATCAGCATTCGTATATCTCCCTCAACATTCTTAAATAATTTTCTGTCTGAAGAGTAAGGCCTAAAATCTCTTAGCTCTATGTTCATTCTTTGATTTTCTTCATTCATTCATCCAATTTATTCATTTGTTCAATAAACATGCCCCAGTTACCACCAAGTACTGATATACAGAGGGGAATAGATGGGCTTTCTTCCCCTAACTGCCGAGTAAGGAAATTCTTCCACAATCTGGCCTCAATTGACTTTTCTCTCAAACTCACTGTATACTACAGCCAACTGTATTTCATTATGTAATTTACAAATCCTATACTTGCTCACCTGTACTTCTTGGTATTTCTTCAATCGGAATATCTTCTCTGTCCATCTCTGAATATCTAATCCTCACCATTCTTGAGTGCCCACTCAAAATCCAAGCCCTACTACAAATCCTTCCCTCACTACCTCAGCCAGAAGTATTCCCTTCTCCTACTAATCCTTTCTGACCCAAAGCAGCTACCCGCATAAGAAAGAGGGTACAAAATCAATGATCTCCCTATAGCAGAGAGCATAATCAGAGATGTCTCAGTGAAAGGGCGAATTAGAAAAGTCTTTCCATGCCAAGCAAATGGATTTGATAAGGAAATTTGCCTGCCAAACTCTAGCTTTGTGTGAATGGAGGAGAAAAGTCTTCCTTGAGACTTTTAACTAGAAGCCAGAGCTAATTCTGATGTGGAGGCAGAATTCACAGTATCTTTGTGGTCTGAAGGCACCCAGGCAGAATTTCAAATGATTCCAAGTTATTGGTGTTTCTGAGTGCTTGCATAGAAGCAGACGTAAAAATTCTCTAAAGGAACACACCTCAGGCCTCAAAAATGCAAACATTTAAGTTAACACAACAATTAAAAATAATAAAATATTCAGGAAGCAGGACATTATGTGCACAGGTCAGCAAAAATAGAAAATGCAGAATTAGACTGACTCTGATACTTTAGTGTCTCAGGAAGACATGCTAGAGAGAATGGAAACTTGTGTGTGTTTGTGCATGCTCTGTCATGTCTGACTGTCTGCGACCTCATGACTGTAGCACACCAGACTCCTTTGTCCATGGGATTTTTCCAGGCAAGAATACTGGAGTGGGTTGCCATTTCCTATTCCAGGAGAGAATGGAGGAGGGGCAATATTTGAAAAGTTAATGACTAAGACTTTACCAGAATTAAAAAGGCATCATTATTCCAAATAGGAAGCAAATTAATGCCATGAAAAAAGAAATTCGATCCCAGATATATCACAGTGAAACTCAAAGAACACTAAAGTAAAAGGGAAAGAGAATTTGAAAGCACCCAAAGAAAACAAGACTAACACAGGAATAAGGCAATGGCACCCTACTCCAGTACTCTTGCCTGGAAAATCCCCATGGACAGAGGAGCCTGGTAGGCTGCAGTCCATGAGGTCGCTAAGAGTCGGACATGACTGAGCGACTTCACTTTCACTTTTCACTTTCATGCATTGGAGAAGGAAACGGCAACCCACTCTAGTGTTCTTGCCTGGAGAATCCCAGGGACAGAGAAGCCTGGTAGGAGGCTGTCTATGGGGTCGCAAAGAGTCGGACACGACTGAAGTGGCTTAGCAGCGGCAGCAGCAACAGATTCACAGCAAGTGCTTTTTCTTTTTTAGCAGCAAAGACAGCAAAACAATGTCCTCAATTCAGAAGTGTAAGCTAAGTAAAACGGTTTTTAACAATAAAAGAGAAACAAAACTCTCAGCTTCCATAGTGCTAAGTCTATAGTTCAAACTCCTCTAGTTTCCGTCAAGAAAAGACACAGATCTGAACAGACTAAATGCTCCTTTCACCAATTTCAATCTTGCCCCACAACCGTACCTCCAAAGGTGCATACTGCTTCTAATTCCTCAGTATTTCCAGATTCCTCAGGTCAAAACAGCTTGTTTGGGGCATTACATTTCAGTCTTCCCTGATCTGCTTATGTGTGTCTGTTAGTTGCTCAGTAGTGTCCAACTCTTTGTGACCCCATGGACTATGCTAAGCTCCTCTGTCCATGGAATTTTCCAGGCAAGAATATTGCAGTGGATTGCCATTTTCTCCTTGAGAGGATTTTCCCGACCCACAGGTTGAAACCTGGTCTCCTGCATTGCAGGGAGATTCTTTACCATCTGAGCAACCAGGGAAGCCCCTGATCTGGTTAGTCACCTGTAAATCTATATACCAGTCAATTTCAAATTTTACAGATCTCTGATCTGCTTAGACCTTCTTAATTTTACCTTTTTAACTTCTTCAACACCATATCTGTGGGTATTCCAAAGGGGACAAGAGGAATACATTCTATATTTAACTGAAAATTCCAGTGTGACCTTTTACATCTATTAATTCACTTAGAAAAAATTTTGTCAACTCACTTTTACCTCTAGAACCAGCTCACCTGAATTGTGCCTCCCTAATCACTATATTCTACATAATAAAATACTATTACATTATGACGGTGCCATATCAATTCAAGTAACTTCTTATAGCCAAATGGCTAATACAATTATGCATTTATCTACTTTTAATAATATTCTAAATTCATAAGTTTTTTCATTAGAGAAATTACAACATAAATACCTTTTCATGTTTCTTTAAAAAATTGGTTTTCTTGATTTTCCCATGATGCTGCAATTAAGACAAATAATTTTTAAGATAAAAGATAGGACTCCATAAAACAGAAAGCACAATTTGTTTAAAACATGGTACACACAATATTAATTTATGTATCTTGGGCTTTATTATTTTATTCTATTTATTGCCTAAAATATCACCTTAAAATATCAACATATTTTAGACTTTTAAAATCAGATTTTGATCATATGCAAGATTACCTTTGCATGTAAAGAGGTTTTAAAATAAAAGTGATACTTCCTAAAGAACTTATATTGATTTATTACAGCACATTTATTTCTATAAAAATAAGACTTACAAAGATTAATGAGTTTTCATTCACTCTGTAAGGCAAGTTGTCAATTCACATAAAATTGAGAGCACTTAGTTAAGTACTTGGATTTAAGAGTGGAGAAAAAACATAGATGGCAGTCCTTGCCCTCTTTAAATGAAAGACTAGTGGTAGACACAGGCAAAAGGGAAATAGATAAAAATATATTACAATACATTTAATCAGTCAAATTGCATAGTTTTCAAAAAGAAAACAATTCTAAAATGAGATTTCTTTCCAATTAATATACATGCAAAGGCTCCTGAATGTTCTGGATAACAGTGTATGGAGTATATGATACTATAATAGGAACTTTAGAATATAAAGGAGTTACCACCCTTTAAATAATTCCCATCCCTCTTATTTTTAACAAAACCTATTTATTCTTTTTTAAATGTACAATTATTACTGAACTCCTCTGTGAAATTACCTAGCTCACCCACTTAGGTTGTTATCTTAAAGTGAGAAAGAATAAATGATTCAAGGGGGGAAAAAGTGTATAGGTGAAATTCAAGCATTCAGAGAATGGAGAGGAAGGAATTGTAGATGGAGAAACCAATGTAAGAAAAGGTTGGAGAGTTAGATGGAAAAGCAGCCAAGATCTGGAAAAGAGAAAAGTTCAGTTTGATTGAATTTTTTATTAATTAGCTTGTAACTATACATGTCTAGTATGTATAGCAAAATGTATCTGGTTGCAAGGATATTTTTCACCCATTTGACATAATGAATTGGTAAAAGAGAGCAAGTGATTATATGGGGAAGAGCAGCTGAGTTCATTATGGAAAAAGAGTTGGTATTTCCTTAGGTGGAAGGTAATTGAAG
Source organism: Tragelaphus eurycerus (assembly GCA_935064755.1). Lineage (NCBI taxonomy): Eukaryota > Metazoa > Chordata > Mammalia > Artiodactyla > Bovidae > Tragelaphus > Tragelaphus eurycerus. The sequence continues at coordinate 53,218,293 of CAKXYN010000002.1, read as the reverse complement.
AAATGGCTCATGCATTCCAAAGAAACTCTGTTTATTGTTAAGTGTGAGGAATGCTCTGTTGATGGATAAAGTTCTGAAGGCCTATAGATTTTATTATTGATAAAAGACATTTCAGGAAAGACATGTCTGTTTTTTGCTGTCATTTTCAGACTACTTTGTCTTTCAAAATTCAGCAACCAATGCCACCTTCTCCATGAAGCCTTCTTTCCTCAACACTTCCTGCAAGTTGTTTATCATATCAATCTTACTAGACACGAATACGTCTTTTTTAGCTTGTTTGCTCCATCACGTCTCCACCCTAAAAGTGGCACTCATTCATTCTTAATATCTTAAAGAAAGTTCTCAATTAACATTGTTGATTGGCAAAGGTGAAGTGAGAAACAAAGGATAAATGATTAAAAGAAAACAAAATCTTTAAAGAATGAACCCTAAGTTTACCAATCTCTTATTCTAATCTCTATCCCTTATAAATTTATAGGAGTTGAGGAATTTCAAAGTATTCCCTATTTCTTCAAAAAATAAAGTGAAAAAAAATGATTACCTTAAGGAAAAACCTCTTGTCAGTTCTTGCTGGATTATAAGAAGCGAGGTATGCAGCAATTAGAATAAATTTAGAGTAGTATGGAAGTTCCACATGAGTATATGCTGAGAGACCTATACAACAAAATACATTCATGAAGTATTTAACAGGCTACCATCAGATTTTAAGTATCATATCTTTTCTCACTTATGTATTGACTTCCATATGGTATCCTGTAGTCAAAAGATTTTTAAGTGCCCTGACCTTAAAATGCCATGATAATGATGGTGCAAATATTATTATTAATGATAAGTTTTATTCATTCTGTTATTTGTTTTAATGATATGCTCTGCTTACTCTGTTACATGAAGTCTAAATCCTAGCCATCCTGCCCTTCAAAGCTGCTGCTGTTGCTAAGTCGCTTCAGTCATGTCCAACTCTGTGCGACCCCACAGACAGCAGCCCACCGGGCTCCCCCATCCCTGGAATTCTCCAGGCAAGAACACTGGAGTGGGTTGCCATTGCCTTCTCCAATCCTTCAAAGCTACACTCCACTAAACACTCCATGATGCTCCCCTACCACACCAAAATAGAAAATTTATCTCTACTGTGAATTCTCACTTCATATATTTTTATGGTCCATGTAACTTTATATAAAGAATTAATTAAACATAAGTTATATTTCCTACTAAGCTTCAGTGTTTACTGAGGGAGATAAGTTTAACGTTTTTTGTATCCTTACAGTACCTTATACAAAAGAATGAATGGATAAATAAAATAGTAGTCAGTCAGCAGCAATGATTTTTAGGGGAAAGGAAAATGGAATCTGATATTTACTGAATATCTAGCATGTGGAAGACACTGTGCTAGGTGCTTTACTTAAGCATCTTTGAATCTTTGCAGTAATTTAATGGTAGGTATTCTTTCCATTTTAGATGAAGATAATGAGTTGGTCTCAAGGTCACACAGGCAGTAGAGCAGACAAATTATCACAGATTTTTAACTCCTGTATCTATTTCTTTCATTACAGCACACAACGGAAAATCATTTGTAGAGTATCTAAAGCATTTAAAAACCAAAACAGAATCTCAATATTACTTCATTTCATACCACTTTCCCCACCACTGGCTACTGACCCAAAATATTTTAGATATATTTTTTTGGTTGTTGTTGTTGTTTTTAAATAAAAGTAAAGTTCACCCTTAAATAATGGAGGCTATTTATGACACCTCACTCTTATACAGTAGAAAATCTGCATATAACTTCGACTCCCCCAAAACTTAACTACTAATAGCCTATTGCTGACTGGACACCTTAATGATAACCTCAACAGTCAGTTAACATATATTTTGTATATGTATACCCATATGTATTTTATGCATTCATGACATACTTAACTTTTCCTTAATTTCTTTTTGATATCTGTAGGCTATGCAGTTCATTCATGAGTTTTTCCAAATTGTTGAATATCTCCAAAAAAATTTACAACATATTTACTGAAAAAAATCTGTGTTATAAGTAGACCTCTGCAGGTCAAATATATGTTGTTCAAGGGTCAGCTGTAGTTCTACCCGGATAAACCCAAGGTAACAGTTTCTTTAAAGGAAACAAAAAAGCACAAAGCTTTCAAAATAAAACCAAATGAAATGTAATCCTCAAACTAAATTAACATAAAATTGAATTTTATTCCATAAAACTCATGGAATATATATACATTGGGATAAAATTAGGTATGCAATTGATTGGATTAATACAAGCATTTAAAGAAATATAAACTGCTTGGTTTTCACATGATATAATCCAACATGTAAAACATAGAAAACTGGTATTCAAACTTCATTTCTTCCCATTATACTGCTGCTGCTGCTTAAAAGAAAATCAGTAATTAGAACATCATGGTACCTTAAATCATTATTTAAAATATCATGGTAGCCTGTGGGAATTCCCTGGTGGTCTAGTAGTTAGGACTAACTGCTTTCAAGCCAGGGACCATGTTTGGTCCCTGGCTGAGGAACTAAGATACTGTGATACAGCAAAAAATAAATAACAGTAGCTTGTACATTCTCTTTTATAACACTACTGACTAATGCTCTAGTGTGAACTTTGGTATCTTGATTATGAGTAATCATTGAAGAAGTGTCTCTGGTAACTGTCCCAATACTTCCTTTGATACCTTTCAGTTGTCCTGGATCTGTGTCATCTTTCTGTAGCTTTTCCCACTGTGAACTGGAAAAAAAAATATGGAAGGGTAATAATGGATTGAAAATATATAAAATCAATATACTATATTTAAAGCCCTAGAACAACAAAATTTTGTTTTGATTTGACAAAATACATTAATTACCTTATAAACAAGACAGACAATATACACATGTTGGTACCACTACAAAATCACTTAGTGTATATTAGAATATAAAATTATATATCAATGCCCAGATGTTAATTTTTTTCAAAAATCTCTTTTCTTCTGATCACAATTATAAAGTTATCAAAAAGCACCAACTGATACTGTTGATTTAATTTAGCAAAAATTGTTATTATACATGTGTGAATGACAGTCACAGGTAGCAAGTGGTTGAGTCATATCCAGGGACAGTTTCAAATGGACCAGGAGATATCACCTGGCTTAGAATGTCATTTCTCTATCACACTGCTGGAGAGTCTCACTGTCCCTTTATGCCACAATATGATAAAAAGGAACTACAAGCATTATACGAGCTATTATTATAAAGGTAAACAGCTGGAACAAAAATGCAAACTGCCCTAAATACCAATTTTGTTTTCAAAAGGAGACAAAATAATCACATAAGAGATTCTGCAAACTAATCAAGGATAATAAAACATATATGTTTCCTATCAATAAACACAAATGGGTACACACCAATAAAGAACAATATTTTCAGAGTACCTTAGTAAAGTAGGTCAAATTAGCAACACTGATTTCTGCGATCTATATCTAAACATACTATAGATTACATATTAATTGCATATATAGCGATATATGTGTATACAGACATGCTTGTGAAAGATGATGATAACAAATTAGAAATTACCTATGTGGTTAAGGAAAAAAGTGAAAGGGACAATGGGGTGTTAGACTTCTGTAATTTTTTTTTATTTTAATAATTTAAAGTTCTGAACTATTCTGATGTAATCTTTTACCTGTACAGCAAACCATGAGTTTATTCTATTTTGCCTTTTCTCTCTTCTTTTTCCATATTTTAACTTTGTAATTGTGTTATTCCCATCGTGTCAGAGAATGTAATTATACAAACAGTATTCTTCTACCCTTGTTCCCATCTTTTAGTTTTGACCTATGATCAAATGTAGTGCCCATCAATCCTTTTGCTAAAGCTTCCCTAGGCATCTCCATTGCACTGATTTTTCAGAAAGTGCTTATGAATATAGCGTTCCCTGAGTTCTTACAAGCTTAACACTGTTTTTCTACACCTAGGATACCCGAATGACAGGTTGGCTGGATATAAACTTCCTTGGCTTATACTTCCTCTCTCAAGTTTCTTGAAAATATTGCTCACTTATCATTTTGCTTTATTACAGATTCACCTTCCTTGGTAAGTAGCTTACCTTTTTGCCTTAATCCCCCCACTCCACTTCATTCTTTACCACCAAGCAGACAGGACATACCATGTCCTTCCAAATCACCCTCAAAAACAGTACTTTCCCAAACCTACTTTGTTAATTCTTGTCTACATACTCTTCAGACATTTCCTTTTGACTCTCCAGTAGCCAGTGCTCAGGCCTCATTTGTTCTCAGTATTTTCTCACTTAGACTTGGACTCTCTTTCCAGAGGTGATTCATTTGTATTTCAGGACTACATGTCAACCCCATGCCCTATCTCCACCATCCTCTCCTCTTTTCCCTATAGTCATTGCTTAACTTTTCACTTCATCCCCAGAGTTGGCTCTGCTGGCTTTGATTGTTTATTTCACTATTTACATATAACTTAAAACTAGTAGTTAACTCTGTAGCATGGGCATGCATGCTTAGTCAGTCAGGTCCAACTCTTTGCAACCCGATGGATTATAGCCCACCAGGCTCCACTGTCCATGGGATTATCCTGGCAAGAATTCTGGAGTGGATTGACATTTCCTCCCCCAGGGGATCTTCCCAATCCAGGGATCGAATCTGCATCTCTGGGGCTCCTGCATTGGTAGACGGATTCTTTACCACAGAGCCGGCTGAGGAGACTTCTAGTCATACTGCAGGCTAGGGTTAGAGTGATTTTATTTGCTCTCCTTAGTGATCTTTGTGGAGAGAACTGGATTCAGGTGGCCAACATTATCCTATGGAAAACTAGAAGTCCTTGTATTACTATGTAAGAGTCACTGTAACAACCACCCAAATTTTTCTACTTTTAAAAAATCAGATCACAAGCTTTTCTATTCTGTGACTTCCAAAAACTTTCATCAAATGACTTTTTATTATTAAAAAAGGATTAAATATCTTTGCAATGTTTCTACTTATTCAGAAACTATTAATATTAAAATCTTCTAATCGGCTAATTAAATCAAATACGAAGTAGTGATAGATTAAGGTATTCATAAAAGAAAAATGATAAAATTGATTAGCAAGTGAAAAAAGACAGAAGCGTTGATGTTTTTAAATCTATATTGCTTTGCAATGTAGACTTATAAACCTAATATCCATAAGGCACTTTCTTATTTGTATCACAAATCACTTTCACATGTATTACTGAAATCTTCTAAGGATTGTTAGAAGAGGGATCTGAGGTCTAGAGGTTTAAAGCAAATTGCTAATACCTCCAAAGGCAGAAAATAGCTAAGCTGGAAATCAAAACCATTGTTCTTCTCACTATACTATGTCTGCGCAATCATGTCTCCTGAGTAGTTTCATTACTATGAACAGACAAACATAGATTTATGACTTGATTTATATACTTCAATGCTCAATTTTTCATTATTTTCAATTATCTAACATAACTATAAAACACAAAGCTGAAACGGATTTTCCTGTAGCTTTCCAGATTTAAAAAAAATTAAGTTATTAGAAATATGCCTTGTGTAACATACTGGCTAAAAATTGTCTGTCTTTCCCAAAATAGTAAGGTATGATTCAAAATTCACAAGAACTTTTTCCCAATGTGAAGAAGGTAAGAAAACATGTGGACACATTAGTGAATATTCTAAACAAAGATATAGAAACAACATATATAGTAAATTTAAAATTACCTTGATATTTCTCTGAGATAAACAGTCTGCATGGCTTTCTTCAAATGAGGTTCAATGTTTCTCCAGAGCTTGCGAGTATCACGTTCATTTGCTACCCCAAAGAGGAGAAAATTTCAGTAATTTAGATCTTACAGAAATTTTTTTTCAAAAGAAAAATTATTACAGTAAAATTATAGTTACCTTCTCCTTTAACCACAGGTTCACAATATTTAGGAAAATTAAGTGCTGCCTATAAACAAAGGGGGAAAAAAGAGAAAAAAATTTACCACAATTAGAAATTATTTTTCAAGTAAAATTTTTGTTAGGATTCAGGAAAATTTATTTCAATATAATTGCCCAAATGAAATGTTATCATAGTTTATTACTACAACAATAAAAATGATAAAAATTATCAATAACAACAGTAATACAACATGTAAAATATTCCTTAATTGGATAAATCCCACCTAATATATTGGCCTCTAGTATAAAGTAACATAACAATCCTAAAAGCAGATTTAAAAGTACATACATATAAAAGATGCCTGCTGCTACTGCTGTTGCTGCTAAGTTGCTTCAGTCGTGTCCGACTCTGTGTGACCCCATAGACGGCAGCCCACTAGGCTCCACCATCCCTGGGATTCTCCAGGCAAGAACACTGGAGTGGGTTGCCATTTCCTTCTCCAATGCATGAAAGTGAAAAGTCAAAGTGAAGTCGCTCAGTCATGTCCGACTCTTAGCGACCTCATGGACTGCAGCCTACCAGGCTCCTCCATCCACAGGATTTTCCAGGCAAGAGTACTGGAGTGGGGTGCCATTGCCTTCTCCGAATATTTTGCAGATGACTTATTAAATTCTCAAGAAATGTGCCACTTACAAACTTTGAAACAAATAAAAGTATCCATTCAAAGGAAAAAGGAAAATATATGTTTATTGTCTTACATTCTACATATGCAGAAAAATAAGGACACTATACTGTTTTTTCTCCACTAAAGATCATCTTATATTTATTAGTATCACTAGTAGTAATAAAGACTTAAACCACACTTCAAATTTCAAGTTTTTGAATATAATGTAACAATAACAAGAAAAAAAGTTGTAATCTCATCCCTCAATAAAATCATTCCTCAGTGAAACTCAAAGGACTTTATAAAAACCATATTTAGATTTAACACTCTCTTTTCCTACAAATAGTTTCTCTAAATAATTCTTCCTTCTTGTACTTTATAATAATCTACTTTGAATTGACTGCCAGCACAGATACCCACAGGATTCAAGGACATCAGAGTTAAGGAATGGTAGGCTAAGCTAACCAAAGTCGCTCGGTCGTGTCTGACTCTTTGGGACCCCGTGGACTGTAGCCCACCAGGCTTGTCCGTCCATGGGATTCTCCAGGCAAGAATACTGGAGTGGGTTGCCATTTCCTTCTCCAGGGGATCTTCCTGACCCAAGGATTGAACCCACATCTCCCATTCCTACAAATAGTTTCTCTAAATAATTCTTCCTTCTTGTACTTTATAATAATCTACTTTGAATTGACTGCCAGCACAGATACCAACAGGATTCAAGGACATCAGAGTTAAGGAATGGTAAGCTAAGCTAAGTCGCTCAGTCGTGTCCGACTCTTTGCGACCTCGTGGACTATAGCCCACCAGGCTTCTCCATCCATGGGATTCTCCAGGCAAGAATACTGGAGTGGGTTGCCATTTCCTTCTCCAGGGGATCTTCCCAACCCAAGAATCGAACCCAGGTCTCCCTCATTGAAGGCAGACGCTTTAACCTCTGAGCCACCAGGGAAGCCAACTACAAGTTATTTCCCAGGAAGGACAGAGGATGAGTACTCGCTCCCGACTCCACCTCACGCAGGAACTGCGCATTGACCCTCTATCCCCTCTGTATGCCCCCTTGCTGTCATTTCCCTCTGTCACCAGAAATCTCAGACATTCAACTTCTGGAGAGATGTTAGTGATGAGCTTGAGCTAGAAGAGTTTGTCTCTGGTTTGTTCACTACTTAGAAGACACTTGAAATCTACATCTAAATCAGAAGAGGCCTACAATTTAAAAGTTCCAAAAACATACTAAATGTGAACACAATTTCTCCTATATTCTATCTCAAATACACACTGAATCCAAGTAATATTTTTCAGAGCAAAGAAAAGAACAAAGCAAAGAAAATATATCAAGAGAATCTGTTCCTTTGAAAGTTTCATTTTCTAACCTTAGACATTTTACCATCTTGTTACATGGAGATAAGATCTTAAGTATTAATAAAAGATTTTAAGAAACCAAATATTCTTGCCTTCTCCCTCATGGATCCAACACAACTAAAGAACAAAGATCAAAATTAAGTTAAATATGAAAATTAAAGTAAATAACATTTTCCAAACTGCCTATGAAGTATAAGCAGCTATTCTAATGTTTAAAACAAATTTTTTTAAGTAACCTTTTATATAAATTCAAAGTAGTCCTTTATACAAAGATTACTAACTCAAGGTTAGTGGCTAAGGAAAGACCTATGTAAAGCTTCTGACCATATTCAAGAGTACCTAGATTTCAGATCACTATCAATACATGTGCTGTGCTTAGTTGCTCAGTCGTGTCCTACTCTTTGCAACCCCAAGGGCTGTAGCCTGCCAGGCTCCTGTGTCCATGGGGATTCTTCAGGCAAGAATACTGGAGTGGTTTGCCATGCCCTCCTCCAGGAGATCTTCCCAACCCAGGGATCACACCCAGGTCTCCTGCACTGCAGTAGGATTCTTTACTATCTGAGCTACCAGAAAAGCCCTGGTAATATCAATATATATTAATACAAAATCCTGAAAAACAATTGCTAAAAAATTAGATATACAATTGCTTATTAAGTTTTCACACATCCTCTCTGTTAGTCTTCATTTTAATTTTAATAAAAATTATTTGTGATTAGAGAAAAGAGAAAGGAGGAAATAAAAAACACACTCCTATGGATATATAAAAGTAAACAACTAAAGATGACTGAAAGGTTTCAGATCAGGTCAAAATTTGTACTAACCCACAGATTTCTATTTCCAGAATAAATTTTTAGCTTCTAGCCTATCTCATACCTTTCCTACATAAAAGATGTACATTTTATTTAAGCAAAATGAGAACTCACCAGATGCCGGAGCTCTTTCAAATCTCGACAGACAGTATAGAAAACTCCAAGAAGAATGTTAATGTAGGCAGCATAGAAATCAGCTGAATACTCTGGAGGATGATCATGAGATAGGATCTTCTGCAGGTTCCCTGTTCACGGGACATAAATGAACAGAAATGACTGACCTAGCACCCTAGTCATATCTTTTAGCATTTTATAATACAAGTTTAAACAATAAACACACAGGTTCAGCAATTATTAACAATAATAAAACAGTTACAAGATTAGGATGTAAAAGTAATACAAGTTTTGAAACTGAGGTAAAAGAATCATGAATCTAACGTTCTAGAAAAATAACTAAATTTTACCTGACATATATACTAAGAAATGACATCTAAAGAAAATCACAAGAACCTTATAATAGGCAAAGCAACATCAATATCAAGAGCAAAAAAATAATACGGACTTCAGTTATTTTTCCAATTACATAAGTCAGCTAGGTAAAAACAAGGGGTACTATATAAATCACCACCAAACTGGAAAATGTGCTTCATTTTTTTGTAAAATGAAAAAAATTAAAGAATTTTTTCATGAAAATCTTCATCTTTGTCATTCCTTTTTATAAAATGTGTTTTCTTCCTACAACTTTGGTATCTTTATTTCTTTTATCTTACTCTTATACAGTATCACATGTTTAGAACCCTAAGTGAAAGTGAACGTTGCTCAGTCACGTCCAGCTCTTTGTGACTCCATATAGTCCATGGAATTCTTCAGACCAGAATACTTGAGTGGGTAGCCTTTCCCTTTTCCCGGGGATCTTCCCAAACAAGGATCAAGCCCAGGGGGCCATCATTGCAGGCGGATTCTTTACCAGCTGAACCACAAGGGAAGCCCAAGAATACTGGAGTGGATAGCCCATCCCTTCTCCAGAGACTCTTCCTGACCCAGGAACCGAACTGGGGTCTCCAGTATTGCAGGTGGATTCTTTACCAACTGAGGTATCAGGGAAGCCTTTAGAATCCTAAACTTATATTTTATTGTGTTAGAAATGTAATATTGTAGAAGCACAGATCAGATCAGATCGGTCGCTCAGTCATGTTCGACTCTTTGCGACTCTATGAATCGCAGCATGCCAGGCCTCCCGTCCATCACCAACTCCCAGAGTTCACTGAGACTCACGTCCATTGAGTCAGTGATGCCATCCAGCCATCTAATCCTCTGTCGTCCCCTTCTCCTCTTGCCCCCAGTCCCTCCCAGCATCAGAGTCTTTTCCAATGAGTCAGCTCTTTGCATGAGGTGGCCAAAGTACTGGAGTTTCAGCTTTAGCATCATTCCTTCCAAAGAAATCCCAAGGCTGATCTCCTTTAGAATGGACTGGTTGGATGCCCTTGCAGTCCAAGGGACTCTCAAGAGTCTTCTCCAACACCACAGTTCAAAAGCATCAATTCTTCGGCGCTCAGTCTTCTTCACAGTCAAACTCTCACACCCATACATGACCACAGGAAAAACCATAGCCTTGACTAGACAAACCTGTAGAAGCATAGTTAAAACTAAAAAGAAACCATCTATTATTCAAAATTTCCCAGTTTATAGCACCTGAATCAGCCAGTTATTTATTCCTTATTGCAATTCCCTCTGACTTCTTGATGCGATGGTCTTTTCAGACTTCTTAGTTAAGAGCTCTTTGACCAAGAGTAGTACTATAAACCTTGGAGAGGGCAATGGCATCCCACTCCAGTACTCTTGCCTGGAAAAACCCATGGATGGAGGAACCTGGTAGGCTGCAGTCCATGGGGTCACTAAGAGTCGGACATGACTGAGCAACTTCACTTTCACTTTTCACTATCATGCACTGGAGAAGGAAATGGCAACCCACTCCAGTGTTCTTGCCTGGAGAATCCCAGGCACGGGGGAGCCTGGTAGGCTGCCGTCTATGGGGTAGCACAGAGTCGGACACGACTGAAGCGACTTAGCAGTAGCAGTACTGTAAACCTAGTTCCACAGGGTTCAAGACTATCACAATACTTTCAAGTGAAAATTCTTATGGAATGCTCTGATCAAGTCAATTTCCTTTTTCTTAAGAATCCTTCTGAGTATTTTTACTATGAATACTTTGCCATTTACCATCAGACCTTGATTTTAACTGTTCTCTTTTTCTTTACAGTCAGTCAGGTACATAACAATACATATGGTTTATCAATAGATATTAATATACAGAAATTTAGAAATAGTTGTATATAACAGGATCTGCTAAACAGGGCAGCTGGCCAAACAAAATGCCAAAAACCAGATAAACAAAGTCCCCATTCCCAACATCATTTTAAAGCCTATTCTCATGCCTAGAATGTTATCCTGAAGGAATTCTAAATAGAGATTGTTACTAGATCTGCAATTTTATATCAAAAACACTGAAAAAAAATAAAATTCAAAGTCAAAATTTGGAAGCCTATGTATTTTTACACCTAATAGTAATTTTAAATTTAATGTTACCAAGTTTTTAATACAGTAAAAACTTGTAAAAAGTACCTTAAAATTTGGAGATAAAGGTAACTACATATAAAAGCTGACAGATAACTGGATGGATGGAAGAAAGAGGGACTTCTGATTCTAGTCATGAGGGAGTATTTCCAGTTCAGAAATACTCTTCTATAAATAAACAACTAAAAACTGGACAAAATATAGAAAACAGCTATTTTCAGACATCAGGCAGCCAAGAACTCTAATACGAGAAAAGGAAAATGAGGTGAGTCTTACCATCAGCCAGGCTTTCTAATTATAGGAAATTTTACAATAGTGGTACAGTAGAGTTGCAAAAGGAGCCCATTAATCTTAGTTGAGTTGAGACAGAGGTGAGAGTAGAGAAAGCTAAGGGTACTAGAATATACAGGGTAAAGTTCATGAGAGAAGGACACTATGCAGAGAAAGAGCCCCAGAAATCTGCATTAAGGGTTGCCCTTGATTCTTAGCTGAATGCCAACATTTAAATGCATGTTGCTGCTGCTGCTAAGTCGCTTCAGTCGTGTCCGACTCTGGGTGAGCCCATAGACGGCAGCCCACCAGGCTCCCCCGTGCCTGGGATTCTCCAGGCAAGAACACTGGAGTGGGTTGCCATTTCCTTCTCCAATGCGAGAAAGTGAAAAGTGAAAGTGAAATTGCTCAGTTGTGTCTGACTCTTAGAGACCCCATGGACTGCAGCCTACCAGGCTCCTCCATCCATAGGATTTTCCAGGCAAGAGTACTGGAGTGGGTTGCCATTGCCTTCTTCTATTTGCATGCATAGATAGAGTAAAAGCTCAGAAAAAACAAGCAAGAAAAACTTCTGGGGGCAAAAAACAATTATTGGAGAGCTGCAGGTCAAACAATCTCCAGAGTTCAGACAGGAGTATAATCTGTTCATTTTTTCTACCAGTAAGAATCAGATCAGATCAGATCAGTCGCTCAGTCATGTCCGACTCTTTGCGACCCCATGAACTGCAGCATGCCAGGCCTCCCTATCCATCACCAGCTCTCAGAGGTCACTCAGACTCACATCCATGGAGTCAGTGATGCCATCCAGCCATCTCATCCTTTGTCGTCCCCTACTCCTCCTGCCCCCAATCCCTCCCAGCATCAGAGTCTTCTCCAATGAGTCAACTCTTCGCATGAGGTGGCCAAAATACTGGAGTTTCAGCTTTAGCATCATTCCTTCCAAAGAAATCCCAGGGCTGATCTCCTTCAGAATGGACCGGTTGGATCTCCTTGCAGTCCAAGGGACTCTCAAGAGTCTTCTTCAACACCACAGTTCAAAAGCATCAATTCTTCGGTGCTCAGCCTTCTTCACAGTCCAGCTCTCACATCCATACATGACCACAGGAAAGACCATAGCCTTGACTAGGCGAACCTTTGTTGGTAAAGTGATGTCTCTGCTTTTGAATATGCTATCTAGGTTGGTCATAACTTTCCTTCCAAGGAGTAAGCGTCTTTTAATTTCATGGCTGTAGTCACCGTCTGCAGTGATTTTGGAGCCCAGAAAAAGAAAGTCTGACACTGTTTCCACTGTTTCTCCATCTATTTCCCATGTAGTGATGGGACCAGATGCCATGATCTTCGTTTTCTGAATGTTGAGCTTTAAGCCAACCTTTTCACTCTCCACTTTCACTTTCATCAAGAGGCTTTTTAGTTCCTCTTCACTTTCTGCCATAAGGGTGGTATTATCCAGTAAGAATAGAGAAACTATACTAAATACATTGAGCATTCAGCAGAGAACCCAAAAGGACTCAGACGTATCTTAGAAGTGGAACTAAAATTAGCCCTGAACCCTCTCTCCAAAAGAACTTAAAAATAACTTCAAGAGGGTCAAACGTATCTTCAAGTGATTTAAATGCTTAACAGAAAAAAGTCCAACATGCAACAACAAAAAATTTAATATCTATCATTCAATCAAAAATTACTAAGCACATGACAAAGTATAATGGATATCCATAACAGAGAAAAATCAGTCAATAGAAAACAACCCCGCAATGAAAGAGGTAATTGAATTAGTACAAAAGGACATTAAAACAACTATTAAAAACATATGCTCAAGGAGATAAAGGAAAACAAAAGCATAATGAGATCTGTAAATAAAAATTCCACTGGATTCAGCAGTCACTCAGTCGTGTCCGACTCTCTGAGATCCCATGGACTGCAGCACTCCAGGCCTCTCTGTTCGTCACCAACCCCCGGAGTTTACACAAACTCATGTCCATGTCAGTGGAGTCGGTGATGCCATCCAACCATCTCATCATCTGTCGTCCCCTTCTCCTGTCCTCAATCTTCCCCAGCATCAGGGTCTTTTCCAGTGAGTTAGAACTTCACATCAGGTGGCCAAAGTATTGGAGTTTCAGCTTCAGTATCAGTCCTTCCAATGAACATTCAGGACTGATCTCCTGTAGGATGGACCGGTTGGATCTCCTTGCAGTCCAAGGGACTCTCAAGAGTCTTCTCCAACACCACAGTTCAAAAGCATCAATTCTTCCGTGCTCAGCTTTCTTTATACTCCAACCCTCACACCCATACATGACTACTGAAAAAACCATAGCTTTGACTAGATGGACTTTTGTTGGCAAAGTAATGTCTCTGCTTTTTAATATATGTCTAGGTTGATCATAGCTTATCTTCCAAGGAGCAAGCGTCTTTTAATTTCATGGCTGAAGTCACCATCTGCAGTGATTCTGGAGCCCCCCAAAATAAAGTCTCTCACTGTTTCCAATGTTTCCCCATCTATTTGCCATGAAGTGATGGGACCAGATGCCAAGATCTTAGTTTTTTGAATATCGAGTTTTAAGCAAACTTTTTCACTCTTTCACTTTATCAAGAGGCTCTTTAGTTCTTCTTCACTTTCTGCCATAAGGGTGGTGTCATCTGCGTATCTGAGGGTATTGATATTTCTCCTGGCAATCTTGATTCCAGCTAGTGCTTTATCCAGCCTGGCATTTCTCATGATGTACTCTGCATATAAGTTAAATAAGCAGGGTGACAATATACAGCCTTGATGTACTCCTTTCCTAATTTTGAACCAGTCTGTTATTCTATGCCCAGTTTTAACTGTTGCTTCTAGAACTGCATACAGATTTCTCAAGAGGCAGGTCAAGTGGTCTGGATTTCCCATCTCTTAAAGAATTTTCCACAGTTTGTTGTGATCCACAAGGTCAAAGGCTTTGGTGTAGTCAATAAGGCAGAAGTAGATGTTTTTGGAACTCTCTTGCTCTTTCTATGATCCAATGGATATTGGCAATTTGACCTCTGGTTCCTCTGCCTTTTCTCTTTCTTTTTATCCACTGGATTGGATAATTGCAGATGAAGATACTTGTAGAGAAAAAGGTCAGTGAACTTGAAGACACAGAAACAAAAGCTAAACCAAATAAAACACTGAGGAAAAAAAGATCCAAAGTTTAAATGAATAAATAAGAGATTCAGCAGGACAATATCAAGAGATACAACGGTCATGTAATGCAGCCCCAGAAAAAGGTGGGGGGAGCAGAGGGGACGGATGAAATATTTTTAGAAATAATGGCTGAAAAATTCCCAAAGTTGAAACTATACATTCATTATCCAAAAGGTTGAACAAATCTCCAGGAGGGTACATGATGACAGATATTTTCCACCTTGCCTTTTCAGTTCTGTAAAGCCCAAACTGATCAATGGAGATTAGAGGAGAAATAACTCCAGAAAGAATGAAGGGATGGAGCCAAAGCAAAAACAATATCCAGTTGTAGATAGGACTGGTGACAGAAGTAAGGTCCGATGCTGTAAAGAGCAATATTGCATACGAACCTGGAATGTTAGGTCCACGAATCAAGGCAAATTGGAAGTGGTCAAACAAGAGATGGCAAGACTGAACGTCGACATTCTAGGAATCAGCAAACTAAAATGGACTGGAATGGGTGAATTTAACTCAGATGACCATTATATCTACTACTGTGGGCAGGAATCCCTTAGAAGAAATGCAGTAGCCATCATGCTCAAAAAGAGAGTCCGAAATGCAGTACTTGGATGCAATCTCAAAAACGACAGAATGATCTCTGTTCGTTTTCAAGGCAAATCATTCAATATCACATTAATCCAAGTCTATGCCCCAACCAGTAATGCTGAAGAAGCTGAAGTTGAACGGTTCTATGAAGACCTACAAGACCTTTTGGAACTAACATGCAAAAAAGATGTCCTTTTCATTATAGGGGACTGGAATGCAAAAGTAGAAAGTCAAGAAACATCTGGAGTAACAGGCAAATTTGGCCTTGGAATACGGAATGAAGCAGGGCAAAGACTAATAGAGTTTTGCCAAGAGAATGCACTGGTCATAGCAAACACCCTCTTACAACAACACAAGAGAAGACTCTACACATGGACATCACCAGATGGTCAACACCGAAATCAGACTGATTATGTTCTCTGAGCCAAAGATGGAGAAGCTCTATACAGTCAGCAAGAACCAGACCAGGAGCTGACTGTGGCTCAGACCATGAACTCCTTATTGCCAAATTCAGACTTAAACTGAAGAAAGTAAGGAAAACCACTAGACCATTCAGGTATGACCTAAATCAAATGCCTTATGATTATACAGTGGAAGTGAGAAATAGATTTAAGGGCCTAGATCTGATAGATAGAGTGCCTGATGAACTATGGACTGAGGTTCGTGACATTGTACAGGAGACAGGGATCAAGACCATCCCCATGGAAAAGAAATGCAAAAAAGCAAAATGGCTGTCTGGGGAGGACTTACAAATAGCTGTGAAAAGAAGAGAAGCGAAAAGCAAAGGAGAAAAGGAAAGATATAAGCATCTGAATGCAGAGTTCCAAAGAATAGCAAGAAAAGATAACAAAGCCTTCCTCAGTGATCAGTGCAAAGAAATAGAGGAAAATAACAGAATGAGAAAGACTAGAAATCTCTTCAAGAAAATTAGAGATACCAAGGGAACATTTCATTCAAAGATCGGCTCGATAAAGGACAGAAATGGCATGGACCTAACAGAAATAGAAGATATTAAGAAGAGGTGGTAAGAATACACAGAAGAACTGTACAAAAAAGATCTTCACGACCAAGATAATCACGATGGTATGATCATTCACCTAGAGCCAGACATCCTGCAATGTGAAGTCAAGTGGGCCTTAGCAAGCATCACTATGAACAAAGCTAGTGGAGGTGATGGAATTCCAGTTGAGCTATTTCAAATCCTGAAAGATGATGCTGTGAAAGTGCTGGACTCAGTATGCCAGCAAATTTGGAAAACTCAGCAGTGGCCACAGAACTGGAGAAGGTCAGTTTTCATTCCAGTCCCAAAAAAAGGCAATGCCAAAGAATGTTCAAACTACCACACAATTGCACTCATCTTACACACTAGTAAAGTAATGCTCAAAATTCTCCAAGCCAGGCTTCAGCAATACATGAACCGTGAACTTCCAGATGTTCAAGTGGGTTTTAGAAAAGGCAGAGGAACCAGAGATCAAATTGCCAACATTCGCTGGGTCATGGAAAAAGCAAGAGAGTTCCAGAAAAACATCTATTTCTGCTTTATTGACTCTGCCAAAGGCTTTGACTGTGTGGATCACAATAAACTGTGGAAAATTCTGAAAGAGATGGGAATATCAGACCACCTGAACTGTCTCTTGAGAAACCTATATGCAGCTCAGGAAGCAACAGTTAGCACTAGACATGGAACTACAGTCTGGTTCCAAATAGGAAAAGGAGTACGTCAAGGCTGTATATTGTCACCTTGCTTATTTAACTTATATGCAGAGAACATCATAAGAAACGCTGGGCTAGAAGAAGCACAAGCTGGAATCAAGATTGCTGGGAGAAATATCAATAACCTCAGATATGCAGAAACCACCACCCTTATGGCAGAAAGTAAAGAGAAACTAAAAAGCCTCTTGATGAAAGTGAAAAGGAGAGTGAAAAAGTTGGATTAAAGTTCAACATTCAGAAAACGAGGATCAGGCATCTTGTCACATCACTTCATGGGAAATACATGGGCAAACAGTGGAAACAGTGTCAGACTTTATTTTGGGGGGCTCCAAAATCACTGCAGATGGTGACTGCAGCCATGAAATTAAAAGATGCTTACTCCTTGGAAGGAAAGTTATGATCAACCTAGATAGCATATTCAAAAACAGAGACATTACTTTGCAACAAAGTTCCGTCTAGTCAAGGCTATGGTTTTTCCTGTGGTCATATATGGATGTGAGAGTTGGATTGTGAAGAAAGCTGAGTGCCAAAGAATTGATGCTTTTGAACTGTGGTGTTGGAGAAGACTCTTGAGAGTCCCTTGGAGTGCAAGGAGATCCAACCAGTCCATTCTAAAGGAGATCAAACCTGGGTGTTCTTTGGAAGGAATGATGCTAAAGCTGAAACTCCAATACTTTGGCCACCGCATGCTAAGAGTTGACTCATTGGAAAAGCCTCTGATGCTGGGAGGGATTGGGGGCAGGAGGAGAAGGGGACGACAGAGGATGAGATGGCTGGATGGCATCACCGACTCGATGGAGGTGAGTTTGAGTGAACTCCAGGAGATGGTGATGGACAGGGAGGCCTGGTCTGCTGAGATTCATGGGGTTGCAAAGAGTCGGACACGACTGAGCGACTGAACTGAACTCAAAGCCCAAACAGTAATATATGTAAAGTGTAGGATAAAAATTGCAGAAAGGTTGTGAGGTAGGAAATTATAAGTCACTGAGATTTTCAGATTGTTTACTAGAGCTTAGTATAATTTCTTCCAATTGACTGAATTTAGTTATTCCAATAACTAAACCAAAAACCTGACTAACTGTACTATAATCCAACTGAAGGAAAAAAAAAAAAAAGCATTACCAAAAGATGAGCAGTCTGCATGTGGGAGAGACCAGAAAACAAGAAATCCAAATTAGGCCCCGATACTGTTAGGAAGAAAGGGTGTCCTGAACGTTAGATAACACAGTCCTACAGATGACATATGTATCAAGTTATGATTGGATGACTCAGGCACCAAGACTACCCTTTTACTCAGGTTCCATGCTTACTTATTCTTACTATAATTTGGCTTATCAATTAATACTTTTTTTTTAACATTTTCTTGTGTGATGGTGTTTTTGAATTTTTTAAAAAATGGTATGTTAAAGGCTCTAAAATTTCATAACTAGATGAACTTGGTTCCATATCATACTTTTCAAAAATCTACATTTTCCTATACTCTTTAAAATTAACAAGATCACTTTAATTATGTCCTCAAATTGTCTCCGGAGAAGGCAATGGCACCCCACTCCAGTACTCTTGCCTGGAAAATCCCATGGACGGAGGAGCCTGGGAGGCTGCAGTCCATGGGGTCACTAAGAGTCGGATACGACTGAGCTTTCATTCATTGGAGAAGGCAATGGCAACCCACTCCAGTGTTCTTGCCTGGAGAATCCCAGGGACGGGGGAGTCTGGTGGGCTGCCGTCTATGGGTCACACAGAGTCAGACACGACTGAAGCGACTTAGCAGCAGCAGCAGCAAATTGTCTCCATCTCTGCTGCTTTACATCCTAATTTTTTAAAAACCACAATTCACGATAACGGACTTTAATTTCAACTTCACTAGAAAACTAGCATTTCAAAATAATTTTTCACTACTTAAACCTAAAATAGGTCATGAAAAACTTTAACATCTAACAGTCATGACATTAAATACAAAGAAATTTTTTAATGAAATCCTTTATTTTCTTCCTACTCTTTTCTCCTTGTGATTTTCATAGCCCTATTAAAAATAAGGGCTCCCTTCATCTATTTTGGGCTTCTTTTTTCTATTTCAGTTAATTAGCAAAGGCAGGAGGTGTTATTTGACTGCTGTGTTCTTGTGAAAACAGGCAAAACTGTGTTGATCTTAATAATCAATGTTCATAGCTGTTAGTTCAAAGGGACAGTGTTTTGAAGCCAAGGTCAAGGAATGGTATCTTTTTCACAGCCTCTAACCACCTTATGCTTAAGTTATAATCTTTGAATCAAAAGTATCATATTTGTACAGTATCAGCACAGTTTTAATCTACAAAACTACTCAGAAACACAAAAAGCTATTGTGCTTTTCTAAAGATAAAGATCATCAAGATCTATGAAATTTAAGATTAAGCACACACACACAACAATAAGGACTAGCAGTTGCTACTGTAAGAGTTACAGTAATGAAAAATGAGATTTACAAAATTAAAAGATACATTCTGGGTAGTACTTAACTCAGGCACATGGTATACGAACATTTCAGTACAATTTTAATGCGCTTTGCTAACTTAGTCTGATTTTCACTTGTAAGGATATTATAATCACAACATATATATCTTACTGTCCTGACTAAAAAAATGTGAAAATACACCATTAGCATAAATACGTGAGAAATGCTCATTCAAAAAAAAGTAATTATAAGAGAACCACCTCTCATAGTTCCAAAATAAAATCTCTATTAAGTGCAGAAATACAAACATTTATTTGAGATTGGCAGCAAACCCTAATAGATTAAGACATCAAAATATTCTCATTTGAACATGCTAGCTTAATCTTTAAAACAACAAAAAAATATTTTACTGAGTATCATTAGTCAAAACAATGTATTCAATTTTACCTATGCTATAATCAGGGAAATACAAGACAAATGGCTCAAAGCATCCGGTATTTGGACGAAACTTTTCCCAAACAATTTCACTGAGAAAGATAACAGTCACATTTCTGTCAGTCTGTAAAAGAGAGATAAATAAAAGTAAACTTGCATTAAAAAATCTTAATCAGAACAATAATTCCATTTGAATTTTTCTTTCAAAATAAATCCAACCAAGTTCTAATATATAGCAAGTTATTTGCATATTAATAAGCCATATTTAGAAAACCTAATCAAGGAGCTCATCTTTATATGCAAATTTTCCTACATAATTACTTAAAATTTCCATAAAACTTTCAGGTTAATTGACAATTCAGTTACATGTAACAGTAGCATAGTCACACAAGGACTTATTTTATAGAAATTAAGAAACACATCTGCTTGAATGATTAAAATAAGACCTTTTTATGGGTGTTTTCAAACCATACACTTAAATAATAAACCAAAAAAGGCAAAACTGAAATGGCTATAGCACCCACAGAAAAGAATATATTTGTTGAAGAAGATTATGAGCATACATTAAAAGCACAAACAAGAATGAGCATCCAAAATACCAATGTCAAGTAAACAGACATCTTTTGAAATTATAATATTCTAGAAATAACATTAAGAGAACAAGCTCAGTGTGTATGTTATCCTTCTACAGAGTGGCCATGAATGCTATTTCTAATGCTAGAATTTATCTGTAGACACCTCTGCATTCCCAACACAAATTTTAATTCTTCTCATGTTCTTTTGGATGTCTCCCAAGTTTAGTAACAGATATGATATCTGTTTTGTTCTATAACTATTCTTAGGACCAAATCTCTTACACTATTTTTTGATGGTGATTTATTTTTATAGCTTATAACTTACGTGTAATCTTTTATTCAAATTTTCATTATTCATAGAAATATACTTCTGGCTAACAAAGATAGTTAAGTTCAATAAATTAATGACTCCACAGAAAATGTAGCATCTTCATGAAAGAGAAGATTTTTATTTTCAAATGCTTTTTGTATTATTTTTAATTCCTGATTTCATTAGAGATAAAAGGGCATGCTCTAAACACAATCTTCATCACAAAGCACTGAGCTGCTTTTGCTTTAAAATATGATTATCCAAAAGCATTTTATAAAGTCAGCTAAAAAAATACTGAGGTTAAAAAATCGAGGTTATTTATCAGTCTAAAAGGACTTTAAGTTGGTTCTCATCTGTTCATCTGAAAGCACTTTCAAGTACAGTGACATCTATCATAATTTAAACTTCATTTTACTCTCATAAGTATTTAATATAAAAAGTGGTAAATGCTTTAGCTATATTTCTTTTCAATGACATACACATTTAAAAATCAAGCATGTTTTCAGAAACATCAAAACAATTTTCTTTTCTGGTGGAGCTGAGCTTATATGAATCGTTTCATTTTCTTCAAATAGCTTCTATAACTAAAAGTAAAAAAAAGTGAATGGCCTAACTACTGTGGCGAGATGCATGATCACCATTACTAGGCACAGGGGAAAATAAGGGAGTAAGTTTTACTGAAAGGTGAGAGGACAGCAAAAATGCACTCTGGCTACCAGAGAAGGAGTCCTTGAACAAAACAATGGGAAACAGTGGATGAATACACGCAAAAACAAAAATAAATCCCACAAACTCAACACAACACAACACAACAAAAAGAGAGGAAGAGACCTCTACTCACTGAGGACAGATCCCTGGGGTCAGTAGTAAACTGCCAAGAAATAATTAAACTGGGAGAGGCTAGACTACATGAGAAGACTTCCAGATTACACCACCAAGAGTTATACTTACTTTTCTCCTGTCTTCTCCACATCTCCCCCGCCAAGACTATTAGTAAAAGTGGATTTTAGGAGTCAATCTTAAGCATACAATGATTTAAGTGGTAATAAGTTTAGAACTTCTAGTTACTCAAATTTGAGTAATGCATTTAACTTTTAAAGGTGGAAAGGCTCTAGGCACTGTATCCCCAAATATTTACTTAATTTTTATAATCAGTTCAGTCGTGTCCAACTCTTTGTGATCCCATGGACTGCAGTATGTCAGGCCTCCCTGTCCATCACCAACTCCCAGAGTTTACTCAAAATTCAAATCCATTGAGTGGGGAATGCCATCCAACCATCTCATCCTCTGTCATCCCCTTCACCCCCCATCTTCAATCTGTCCAAGGATCAGGGTCTTTTCCAATGAGTCAGCTCTTCACAACAGGTGGTCAAAGTATTGGAGTTTCAGCTTCAGTATCAGTCCTTCCAATGAATATTCAGGACTGATTCCCTTTAGGATTGACTGGTTGGATCTCCTTGCTGTCCAAGGACTCTCAAGAGTCTTCTCCAACACCACAGTTCAAAAGCATCAATTCTTCAGGACTCGGCTTTCTTTATAGTCTAACTCTCACATCCATACATGACTACTGGAAAAAACACAGCTTTGACTAGACAGACTTTTGTTGGTAAAGTAATGTCTCTGTTTTTTAATATGCTGTCTTTAATATGAAGCTTTTCCTTCAAGGAGCAAGCATCTTTTAATTTCATGACTGCAGTCACCACCCACAATGATTCTGGAGCCCCCAAAATTAAAGTGTCTCACTATTTCCATTATTTCCCCATCTATTTGCCATGAAGTGATGGGACCATGAAGTGATGGGACTGGATGCCAGGATCTTAGTTTTGTGAATGTTGAGTTTTAAGCCAACTTTTTCACTCTCCTCTTTCATCAAGAGGCTTTTTAGTTCTTCTTCACTTTCGGTGTCATCTGCGTATCTGATGTTATTGATATTTCTCCTGGCAATCTTGATTCCAGCTTGTGCTTCATTCAGCCTGGCATTTCTCATGATGTACTCTGCATATAAGTTAAATAAGCAGGGTGACAATATACAGCCTTGATGTACTCTTTTCCTGATTTGGAACCAGTCTGCTGTTCCATGTCCAATTCTAACTGTTGCTTCTTGATCTGCGTACCGATTTCTCAGGAGCAGCAAACTCCAGCTCACCAGCAACAAGGAGCAGAACAATGTGGTAGAGGAAGATGGTGGAGTAGAAGGAGGTGCACTCATCTTCTCCTGTGAGAATGCCAAAATTACAACTCACTGCTGAACAACCATCGACTGGAGAACGTTGGATCCCACCACAAAAAGATATCCCGCGTCCAAGGACAAAGGAGAAGCCCCAGCAAGACAGTTTCGGAGGGGCGAAACTGCATTTAGAATCAAACTCCATACCCGCCAGAGACACTCAGAGGGTTCAAACTAACCTTGTGTGCACCAAGACTCAGAGACCCCACAGAGATTGAGCCAGAACTGTGTTTGAGCATCTCCTGCAGAGGTACGGTCAGCAGTGGCCTGCCTCAGAGGCAGGGGCTCTGGCTGCAGCAGACCTGGGTATGGCATAAGCCCTCAGCCATCAGAACTTAATAGGGCTGGGGAAACAGACTCTTGGAGAGCACAAACAAAACCTTGTGTGCACCAGGACCCAGGAGAAAGGACCAGTGACCCCAAAAGAGACTGACACAGACTTGCCCGTGAGTGTCCAGGAGTTGCCAGCAGAGGTATGGGTAGGCGGTGGCCTGCTGCAGGGTTGGGGGTATGAAGTGCAGCAGTGCATGCATGGGACCTTTGAAGGAGGTTGCCATTATCTTCATTACCTCCACCATAGTTTGGCCTCAGGTCAAACAACAGGGAGGGAACACAGCCCTGCCTATCAGCAGAAATTTGGGTTAAAAATTTACTGAGCGTGGCCCCGCCCATCAGAACAAGACCTAGTTTCCCCTCAGTCAGTCTCTCCCATTAGGAACCTTCCATAAGCTTCTTATCCTTATCCATCAGAGAGCCAAGAAAATTAAAACCACAATCACAGAAAACTAATCAAACTGATCTCATGGACCACAGCCCTGTCTAACTCAATGAAACTATGAGCCATGCCTTATAGGGCCACCCAAGACAGACAGGTCATGGTGGAGAGTTCTGACAAAATGTGGTCCACTGGAGAAGGGAATGGCAAACCACTTATTACTCTTGCCTTGAGAACCCCATGGACAGTATAAAAAGGCAAAAAGATAGGACACTGAAAGATGAACTCCCCAGGTTGGTAGGTGTCCAATACGCCACTGAAGATCAGTGGAGAAATAAGTTCAGAAAGAATGAAGAGACAGAGCCAAAGCAAAAACAACATCCAGTTGTGGATGTGACTGGTGATGGAAGTAAAGTCTGATGCTGTAAAGAACAATACTGCATAGGAACCTGGAATGTTAGGTCCATGAATCAAGGCAAGTTGGAAATGGTCAAAGAGGAGATGGCAAGAGTGAACATCTACATTTTAGAAATCAGTGAACTAAAATGGACTGGAATAGATGAACTTAACTCAGATGACCATTATATCTACTACTGTGGGCAAGAATCCCTGAGAAGAAATGGAGTAGCCATCATAGTCAACAAAAGAGTCCAAATTGTAGTATTTGGATGCAGTCTCAAAAACAGGATAATCTCTGTTCATTTCCAAGGCAAACTATTCAATATTACAGTCATCCAAATTTATGCCCCAACCAGTAATTTTTATTATAATGTCCCTTAATATTATACTTAAATAATAGAGACATAAAACTAAGTAGGTATAAACTACTTATGTTCAAGGTACTTATAAAGTTATAAAGCCAATCTTTTAATTTATAAGTTAAATAGAAGACTATAAAGCCAATAAAACTTAAATTAACATTATTTGAGTATGATGAACATTACTGTTTTGCTTAAACTAAATCTTTGTTCACTTCATCAATATGGTACTAACAGGAAACAGACTTTTGAGTTTAGTATTCCTATACCAACTGGTATTGGTGAAAACAACTCTCTCACCGATTTCCTTTACTCAAACTACTATAAACTACTATCTGTTGTTGCCCTTGTATTATTATTTGGTTTTCGCCTGACACGTATGTTGATACACAGTAAATTTATCCCTTTCTTTTCTTATGAAGCCATGACAATTAGAATTAATATTCAGTGCCAACACGATTTTAAGTTGAAACACGAAGTTGGTTCCAATAACTGAGTGGCCATGAGACAGAATGTCAGATGATCCAGAGCAGACCTATCATTCTATATTTCTGAAAAGAAAATTTTAAAATTCTTGCAGACAGTTCAAAGTCTAGCCCTTTCCCAACATTTATTCTAGTAACTATCTAAATTCTTTTAATAGCAAGTAGTGTTAGCCACTTCACAATCAAAAATAAAAGCTAAATAACTGAAGAATAAGTGTGATCAAAGTACAAATTGATTAAACTTTGAAAAAATCTTCAACTTCACTCATAATAGAGAAATGCATATCAAATTTATATTAAGAGATTATTTCTCAGCTATCCAATAGGCAAAAATTAAAAAATGACAACACACATCTACTGATTAGGCCATAGAGGAAAAAGATTCACACATCACTTACCAATTCTTGTAATCTAAGAAATCCAGGTAAAAGGTTTGCTTCCATATCTCTTAGATACTCGGCTTTATCTAGAACCTTGTTTAAAAAACCGCAGTGTCAAAATCTATTTTAAAAGTCCCTTCACAAAACATTTATATAATTCAGGATTTGAACCTTCCATGTTAAAAAATATGACATGAATTAATATTTTAAAGAGTATTAAAATTTATGGAAGACATTTCAAATAGGTCAATAAGTCTACTAACATGTTTTAACCCAAATTTTAAAGAATAAGTCATAATTATACTTAAAAAGGTTTTAAAGATAAAGTATCAAAAAGATAGTGAATTAAGATGTTAAGGACCTTGTCTTATAGGTATACACGAAATAAAACTACATGCATTTTTATGTCACTTAATAAAAGATAAATGTCTACCACATACCAATAATAAAGCTTTCTGACCTGAGAGATAGAAGAAAATTCTAAATTTCAATATGTAAAACTTTACTTGCTTGAACTTTGTAAATGCATGCTAAACCCTTTAGCTAGAAAACCAAACATGTTAAGAAAGATTAAATTTTTGTTCAGTATTATGATAATACTACTGAGATTATAATTATAATCATTTACATTAGGAATAAAATTAAAATTCAGAAAATATAATATTATTTTCCTGAATAATCCAAAATGTTTTATATCTGTTTTGCTGATTAATAGGCAGCTTGAAACAATGTATGAGAGTAATCAACTTAAGATATTTCGTTCCTAATTCATTTAGACAAAATAAAGCTAAAGTTATTTACTACTAAAAAGAAACAAATTAGTTTCTCAACTATGTATTCTCAATATGCAATTTTCCCATCAATTTCCATTTAAAACTCTCTAATACAGCACACAGATTAATTCAAATAAATTGGTCCATTTGTATGCCTATTTTAATTCAAAACACAAAGCTGAAGCAGTAATAGTTCATTCTTCTGACTTAATATAATTAACCCACTGTAATTAATGGTTTTATAATATTTTAATAAATGACACTTCTTTTAAAGCAATTATCAAGTAACTAATAATAACTAATAATAACAAATAACTAATAATAACTCAAGTTAAAATTTTAATTCAAATTCAAACATTTTTAAAAATAATTTACATGAAAGTAATCTAATAGACTTGATTTGTAAGGATGTTTACTAACTAGAAAACATTCTCAAACATCTTTCTGCATTATTTCCTAAGTGCTGAAGCTTACCAATTCATATATTAAATAACTGCATATTCTACAAAATTATTCTAAATGTTCTACACTAAACACCTACAAACTTTTTCACCTTTAATGTTTAGTCATCTAACAAACAACATTGAATGCCTACTGATCCATGAGGCCTGAAAAAGGAGTTAGGTCCTACTGATTCCTCATGGCTCCTCACAGAATATTGATCCCTCCTCCTCCCTGAAGACACAGCTTTGAAACTCTACTTGTTGGAGTCATCCAACACTCTGGGGTCTTTCCTCCTTGTTCTTTAAATGTTACAGTTTCTGACTATCACGTTTCTAACATAACTCCTATATTTTTTGCATATTTAAAAATCTACATAAATGACTTCCTTCTGATATGGTAGACTGTTTATCTCCTTAAATCCCTCTCTCCTCCAATTATCTTGTCGCCTATCCTACCCAGTGAAAAATCAACTTATATTCTGTATCACTGGCTTTGAAGTATGATCTGTAGGCCCCTTTAAGGTGAGGGCAGGGGGGTGTGCTGTTTCTGATCCTCTATCAGGAGGCTGGTGAGGTCAAAACTATTTTCATAATAATACTAAAATTTTATATGCCTTCTTCTACCATGGTGATATTTGTACTAATGTTAAAAGAAGCAACTGTGGGTTAAATTTAAGTAGCCTTAGCATAAATCAAGGTAATGGTGCCAAACTATTCTAGCAGTTGTTAATTCTTTACTATGTACTTATTCTAAGATGGAGCAGATGTACTTTTTCCTATTCCTCCTAGGTAAAATTAAGAATCTTGAGTATTACATACAAAACAAATAAGGCTCTGAAAGGTGGAAAGAAGGCAAACTAGCTAGGGACCTCAGGACCAGGACAATGACAACTCACTTTGGAGGGTGAATTGTCTAAGTTATTTTCTTGCCTCATGTGTAGAGCTGAAGAAGCCTACAACACAGAAAGGCCAAGAAGAGACAATAAGCACTCCAACAAAAGCCTACTTTTTCTAGTCAAAGGTCCAGGAAAGGGGAAGCCTAGAGAGACTTCCAAGACTATTCACTATCTAAGTTTTATTTGTACATCAATGATATCTTCTGTCTCCTAATTTCTTCACTACCTCAATATTGGAGCACCACAGTACTCAGTCACTGGACTCAACTCTTTTCTAACTCTCTCACTCTGCTGGTGACCTAATCCTATCTTGCAGCTTAAAGTATATGCTTAGAAATCCAAAATGGTATTTCCATGTTGGATCTCTCTTGATCTCAGACGCCAAGTATCCAAGTGCCAACTCAACATCTCTACTTGGACTTTACATGCCCCAAACCAAATTCCTCAGGACTTTTCCCCCCAGCAAGACCCCACCTGCTGTAGTTTTCTTCACTCAGATCATGACAACGTCTTTCCTTCAGCTGCACAAAAACTTGGTAACTAGTTCTATCAGTTTCCTGCTGCTGCTGCTGCTGCTAAGTCGCTTCAGTCGTGTCCGACTCTGTGCGACCCCATAGACGGAAGCTCACCAGGCTCCCCTGTCCCTGGGATTCTCCAGGCAAGAACACTGGAGTGGGTTGCCATTTCCTTCTCCAATGTATGAAAGTGAAAAGTCAAAGTGAAGTCGCCCAGTCATGTCCGACTCTTAGCGACCCCACGGACTGGAGCCTACCAGGCTCCTCCGTCCATGGGATTTTCCAGGCAAAAGTACTGGGGTGGGGTGCCATTGCCTTCCCTGATCAGTTTCCTAGGGCTGCCGTAACAAAATAAGGCAAACAGGGTGGTTTAAGAGAAACTTATTATCTCACAGTTGTGAAGGCTGTAACTATCAGATCAAGCAGGGCCATGCTTTCTGTGAAGGTGCTAGAGAAGGAGGTGTATCGGGCCTCTCTTCTAGCTCCTGATAATTCCTAGCCTTGTGGCAACATGCTTTATGTGGCATTCTCCCTGTGTGCATGTCTGTCTCTACATTTCTTCTTTTTCACTACGACATCAGTCATATTGGATGAGGGGCCCAATCCTCTAGTATGACCTCAACTTAATCAGAACCACAATGATCCCATTTACAAAATAAGGTCATATTTTGAGGTTCTAGGGGCTAGAACTTCAACATACTTTTTGGAGGAAACTTCAACAACTTCTCGGAGGAAACAAATCAACTCATAACACTAGTCTGCATGCTTCTATCTTGTACTTTTTCTTTCTCAGCATTACCCCTCTCCCCTCTTACTTAAACTATTCCAGCCAAAATGGCCTTCTTGATACTCCAATCTCTGGATGCTCACATAAATCTCTCTGCTTGGAATACTCGTTTTTTTTAAGATATTTTCATGGCTTGCCCCTTACTTCTGTCCAGTTTCAGCTCTGTTATCATTATCTCAGTGAGATCTTCTCTGCCCTTCTCACTTAGAAAATAATTATTTCCCCCTGCCACAGCTGATTCTGCCTTACTCTAATGTACCACACCCAACATACTACATATTAACTTGCTTATTATCTACCTTTTTCAATTAGATTATAAGCCCCAAGTGGGCGAAGACTCTTTTGTCCCTGTTCTATCTCTAGTATCTAAAACAATGCCTGGGATATTTGCATAAATAAATGAACAAAATTAAAAAGTGGAAGGAACTGTTTTATACATTTAAGAAGATGCAAGAATGCATAAAACTTAGTCCTTTCAGTGAGTTTATAACTTAACTGTTATGAGATGGTATTATATTAAAATTTAATTTCAATTCCAGAGATAATCATTTTTAAAGTAAGATTAAAGTATTATAAAAAATTCACTAACATAAAGCACATTATATACTTTCAGTTGTCTAATTATTTTCAAATTTATGTAACAAGTTAAACTCAAACTAAGTCAATCTAAAATCAAATGATTCATCTTTCCCAGACGTACCCCATACACAATTGACAAATTTGACCTTTGCTCTCTCTTACATTTCTTTTCTGCATTTTCTACCCCATCTCTAATCCAGGCCCAAATTGCCTCTAATGAAAACAGTTACAAGAGCCTCAAAACCATCTAGCCTATGTCTTTCAATTCCCTCCAATTTATCTATTCAACATGTCTTCAGAGCAATTTTCCTAAAGCATGTTTGTTGCTCTACATCTTCCTCTCACTGAATAGGAAACGAAATAAGGCACATTAGTATGGTTTTCAAGACACTCCATGATCTATCCCCTCCCACTTTTCTAATCTTCTTTGTCCTCCCTCATATTTTATAACCCACAAAGATCAGAGTATTTGGTATTCCCTAGGCTCCAATTCCCATCTACATGCCTTTCCCTAATTCCCTCCATCTGAAATTTCTCTTCTTTATTTTCTTCCTACTAACACCCTAATCATATTTTTAGCTCCATCTCAGATGTTATCACCTTATAAGGCTGTACCAGATGTACCTGGACCAGTGCTTTGCCCATCAATGTTATCACTAATCACATTCTACATGTAGTCATATATATCATAACTCTTCTACTAAAACTGAAGCTCCCTTTAGATAAGAACTACATCTACAGACTCATAGACATAGAAAACAAACCAGTGGTTACCAGTGGGCACAGGGAATGAGGAAGGGGCAACATAAAGGTAGGGGATTAAGAGGTACAAACTACTACATATAAAATAAATAAGCTACAAGGATACATTGTAGAGCACAGAAAATATAGTGAATGTTTTATAATAACTATAAATGGAGTCAGTTCAGTTCAGTCGCTCAGTTGTGTCCGACTCCTAGCGACCCCATGAATCATAGCATGCCAGGCCTCCCTGTCCGAATCAATGTTTCAGGTGTACTACACTGTACACCTGAAACATATATTATATTGCACATCAACTATACATGCCTCAATTGAAAACTATACCTCAGTTTAAAATAAGAAATATATCAAACACTTTTTATATCACATGAGCACCTTGTACAAGGCACTGTACATAAAAGATCTCAAAAAAAAATATGGAAACTGATTTCATAGAATAGTTTTCAAGTAAGAGATGATATAATGAAATTCAATTACTTACAATATATACAGTCTGATCCTTGAGATTTTCAGCTTCAGTTATTCGTTTAAATAAGCGAACAAAGTCATTAAATATTTCACAGGTTATGTGAGTAGAACATTCACCCTCTGAAGAACTAAGATGATTTAATTTGTTTAAAATTTGTTCCAAAAGCAGTCTCAAGGTAAAGCACTCAACACAATTCACAAAGACATGTGGAAGCTGAAAACAAAAACAAAAAGTGTAAATAGAAAACACACAAACACAATAATGGCTTTGCTGGATATCCCTTTTGCCCTTCTAAATCTATACCATTCTCCAAACTGCTCTGTGCCCCCTGAGGTTGACCACTACAGACTGCATCGCTCAGACTCTACTTTTTCTGGATCTAGTGGATTCAGTCAATGGGAAGAACCAGGAGACAGATGAAGAGTGGTGAGAGAAAAAAATTGAGTATTCCCTTGACTCCCTCTCCCATCCCTTCGTGGCCCAGAGCTTGACAGTGGCTCCATCTTCTCCTAAAGGCCAAGCTGGGCAGCCCCTTGTCACAGATTACACCTCTTGCTAGGGCCTTTACACTTCCTTCTGATGGTCCATTTAAGTCTGAGGGAGCTACAGGCTCTCAGCACATCACCATCCCTTACTGGTTCCCTTAACATTTCTTCAACCTTTGTAAAACAGTCCCTCCATTAAACTCACTTCAATTATTTGAGTTTTCATTTGTTTCCAACAGGGATTCAAAGAAAACGTGTAATTTCCTCTAAAGAATTCATAAAAAGAACCCCAAGGACATGTGAATGTTAAAATTCTTAGTAAGAATTTATTTATAATTTTAAGATAATATTTTTAATGATGGACACACCTAGATTAAAAAAAAATGCTAATTAAAATTAAGCGTTAGAAACCACAGTAATCCACCTGTGAGGATTGAGAATGAACTTTTCATTTAAAGAACTACCAAAATGGAAGTTAACTCCAGAAGCAATGAAGAAACAAAAGACTTACAAATATAGTCTGTTCTCAAAATGAAATCACAAAGCAGTACTGATCGCTCAGAGGATGGCACCTGTAACTATTTTTGGTCTTCCCTGGTGGCTCAGTGGTAAAGAACCCACCTGACAATGCATGAGAGGAGGGTTCAGTCCCTGGGTTGAAAAGATCCCGACTAAGGAAATGGCAACCCACTCCAGTATTCTTGCCTGGAAAATTCCATGGAGTGAGGAGCCTGGCGGGCTACAGTCCATGGGGTCTCAAAAGAGTCAGACATGACTTAGCGACTAAACAACATAACCAGTTTTAGTGATGCTCTATAAATCTCACCCAATAAAGATTTTCTTTTCCAGAGGAACAGTATAAGTAAGGCTACAATATATTTACCTAGGCAAAATTTCACCAGCATTTTCTGACATCCTTTACCCCCACTCCTTTATGAACTAGAGTCCACACTATCTCTGTTATGAGTAACTGTCTTGCTTACTGCGATCTGTGTGCTATCTATGGCCTTTAATGGCAACATATCCTAAACATCTCTTTGTAAATTTGTATGAAAAGTGATAATCATCATTTATTACAATGATTAACTAGCAGCAAAAATCATGATACATTAAAAAATGAAATACAGTCCTTAAATATGGAACTTTTGTATTCAATTTTCATGCTTTTATTCAAAATACATTATTTTTGGACATTTCCTACAGGGACTTACAAACACAAATGCCTGAGCCAGGACCATGCGCACTCAAGGGTAGGACGGGTGGAGAGAATGAGTGTAAGAAAGTGATTCCAAGCAGAGGGAGCAGTGTATGCCCAGGGTTCAAAGTAAGAAACAGCAAGAACTGTCAGTACTCCAGTATGCCACATAAAACACACATACTGTGAGCTAAAGTTGGGACCAGGAGTAGCAAATAACAGTCTTTTGATATATAAAGCTGTATGAGAACACAGCTAAGTCCATTCAGATAGATACTGTCCACGGCTGCTTTCTTACTAAGGAGCAGTTGAGAGGTTGTAATAGAAAGTACCTGGACCACAAGTCTAAAATATTTACTATCTGGCCATTAAAGAAAAAGTTTGCCCATCCCTGGTTTAGGATACGAAATGAGGTGTGGCAATAATCATGAGTAATAGCATCTAACCTCTACTGAGTGCTTACTATACACTAAGTATTGTGGTAAGTACTTGTCATATATTAACTCACTAAATTCTCACAAAGATCCCAAATGTCGCTATTAGTCCCACTTTTCACTAATAAACTAAGTGAACACTAAGGGGTGAACCTAGAAGAGGAACATAAGCCTGCTAGATTCTGTCTCAAATTCTTAGGCATTACATTATGAAAGATAAACTGAATTCTGCTCACGAAGGGTCTTATGTATCAAGCAAAACACCTGAACATTTTGCTGAAGATCTTATATAAGATTTTCATGGACTAGCTGCAGGGTGAAGAACAGACTGCACTTAGAAAACTGTTGTGCAAATAAATGAAACAAACACAATAAATGAAACTCAGCAGCAATGGCTGTGATTAAAGCTACACAGAGTCAAGATATTAATGACACAGAATCCACAGAACATGTTTACTATTCAATTTACTGAGAGAGTAAGGACAAAGAAAAGATTAAAAAATAAATTTAGACAAACATAAATTTAAACTAAACATCTCCCAGATCCCTTCCATTTCTAGGAGTCTACGAATAAAAAGCAATTAACACTGAGCTTGGGGGTAGTCTTACCTCTAAACTTCTCAACAAAGTTTGTGTTACATAGGTCTTTCCACTGGCAGTGTGTCCATAAATAAAAATAGACGGAAAGCTGAAATGATGTCTCTAGGGGAAAAAAGGCAAATATCAATCTGCACAAACAAAACATAAAATAAATATTTATCAACTTCTGAAAAAGTTTTACATGATAATTTAATCCAAATTTTTTCAACAGTGAGCATTTAGTGAATTCATCATTACACTTTAAACTTACTTAAATTCAACTCTGCTTTTTCTCAAAATTCCTGGAAAAATCATATTTGGCCTATGTATTATACATGACATATTTCTATATATATATATATATATATATATATACTTAAATCTTTTATTATTATATACATATATATATGCACTTGTATTTTCAAATTTATGGGAGATTTAACAGAATTTTTAAGAACAATTCTGATCATACTTCTTTTTCTTAGCTCTTTTTTATAGAATCTAAGTTCACAGGCGGCAACTTCACTGTACATTTTAAAGCTCTGAAACTAAGCATACAGAATCACAGGGCTAGAATTTCAAGAATCCTCTGTTCTAAGGAAAACTTACAGAATACTTCTGAATTATGTATACTACATTTACCCTGGCCTAAATGTACACATATCATCATTGTTTTCAACGATCAAATCTACACAGCATACATTTCAACATCTATTCCCAAGATTCTCCTGCAGTACATTATGAGTTATCAGCCTAGAGAAAAGTAAAAAGTGTCAAACATCTCTCTATGGTCTGGTCAACATTACAAATATGCTTCATTCATTCAATGAACATTTATTAGACAACAATTAAATGCTAAAAACCATGATGCACTAAAGAGTACAAAAATCAGAGACAAAATATGCTTTGAGAAAATTCACATACACTTAAAAAATAATTACAAGAAAATTGGGTGACAATTCAATTTCCATGAAAAAGTAGAGTCTCTATGATCACCATCTACCATTACAACAGTACAGTTGACCCTGGAACAACACAGGTTTTGAACTTCCTGGGTTCACCTATACATGGATTTTTTTCAATAAATATGTGGAAAAAATTCTGGAGATTTGCAACAATTTTAAAAAACTCACAGAAGAACCACATAGCCTAAAAATACTGAAAAAATTAAGAAAAATTAGATATGCCATGAAGCATAAAATATATATAGATAATAGTATAACCTTACAAAGTCATAAGGTGAGGGATATTTAATATAAAACTAATAATGTATAAGTTTTGTTTTATAACTTGGCTTTCAAGGGATTACAGTACCATACAGTATGTCTGTGTTTCCCAGCCTCTCCGTTCCTTCTCTCCCT
The DNA here is from genome assembly GCA_935064755.1 of Tragelaphus eurycerus. Lineage (NCBI taxonomy): Eukaryota > Metazoa > Chordata > Mammalia > Artiodactyla > Bovidae > Tragelaphus > Tragelaphus eurycerus. The sequence goes on along the minus strand of CAKXYN010000002.1, from coordinate 53,183,674 downwards.
CTCCCCCTTTTCTTCATCCTTCTTCCTTCTACTATGTATAAAATGTCCAATGCTTTGCATTATTAACACAATACTGATGTACATACTGACACAAAATTCATCTTGTAGACAACGTAAACTTAAGGCATTGATAAACTCAGTTTAGTACTGTGAATGTATTTCTCTTTATTATGGTTTTCTTAATATTTCCTTTTCTAAAGCTTACTTTATTGTAAATGAGTACAAAATATTATACATATAATACACAAAATATGTGTTAGTTGACTGTTTATCTGTAAGACTATTAGTAGCTAAGTTTTGGGGGAGTCAAAAGTTACACACTGATTTTACACTACACAGGGGGTCAGCTGCTGCTGCTAAGTCACTTCAGTCGTGTCCGACTCTGTGCAACCCCATAGACGGCAGCCCACCAGGCTCCCCCATCCCTGGGATTCTCCAGGCAAGAACACTGGAGTGGGTTGCCATTGCCTTCTCCAATGCATGACAGTGAAAAATGAAAGTGAAGACGCTCAGTCGTGTCTGACTCTTAGCGACCCCATGGACTGCAGCCTACCAGGCTCCTCCATCCATGGGATTTTCCAGGCAAGAGTACTAGAGTGGGATGCCACTGCCTTCTCCACATAGGGGGTCAGCACCCCTAATTTCCACATTGTTCAAGGGTCAACTGTAGTCACAGACATTTATTACATTCTAGCCACCAAGTTACAAATTTCCTTTTTCCAAGACAAATGAGGAACTCAGTTTATACAGGAAAATATTAATGGTAAATGCCTATGGCAATAGCAGCCCAATAAACTAAAAATGGATGTTCTAATTCATGGATTCTTAAGTTTATACATAAGCATCTTGCAAATTTACTAGCTCAAAAATTCTGTCTCAAGAACTAAATGCAAGCTTTCTGAGCATCTCTGCTATCCAAATACTACATTTCACCTTGAAGAGAAGCTCAAGATATTCATTAGGACTTTTTCAAGCTACACTGAAATTCTTGTTTTTTGGAATCCTGCCATACTTGTCTGCATCCAAAAGGTGTTTAGTAATACTCCACCTTACATCATTTTTTCTAGTGTTACCCAGAACTGAACTCTTGCACTGTTATTTAACCTTTCACCTTCATAAATCTAACATAAACTAATAATTCTGGATGTGGATGTGGCACTGTGCCTGGAACAGAAAAGGTGCTCAATAACAATCTCCTGAATACATAAATGAGTCTGCTTAGAAATATGAACCAGTTTGTTTGTTTTTTTTTTTACAAATCTTTGCATCTCCCACATGCACTGCACCTTACAGAAAAGTGCTATTAAAACTGTTAAAACATGATTTGTTTCTCTGATCTATACCAAATTGATACTACTCATCTCTATTTGCCAACATTCATTTTCAGGAGCACCACTTCTGTTTGGAGAGATCTGGGTCTGTTAACTCCAGGGAATGAATGCATGAGGTATAACCAAGAAAATGTTTCAGTGATAATATGGGTAACTACGATCAACTAGAATATTGACTGAGGATGCAGTCATTGACATCTTCCCTAACTAATGCGCCCCTTTAGGAGGCTGGTACTTTTCCACTAACACTTCACAGGCCACCCTAGGCTGCCAACCGGCTAGTTGGATGAAAACAGTACTCAAGAAAAACCTGAGGCGTAGGGGGAGAACATGAGTATGACTCTAAATTCTTTTACTCTCCTTCAGATGAGATCCGAATCTGATTAATTCCAAGTCTCATTCATGAATCTGAAGCAAAGGCTCACTAAAGGCCACCAGAATATAATTAAAAAGTAGATTAAAGTATTCAATTGATGAATGCAAGCTCCTACGGAAAGGACTCCCTAGTGGTGTTCATCCAGAGGAAACTTAACCTCTTCTCTTAGGCATCACCTGAACTGCTAGTCAAGAAGGCAAGACTACACCTCTTCTGTGCTTTAATAACGTTGGAAAAGCCGTTGACGTTTTAAACCAGATGGACAACGATGGACCTTACTGGCCTTCCCAGCAATCACCCATCCACACAGGACTTAGAGCAACTACCTCACTGAAACAGGGCGGGGGGATTCAGATTTGAATAAGTAACACCGTGCAAACACACCTGTTGGATAAAATCCTATACAGCTGGGGTAAGAAGCAACTTTGAGTTGCTGCTCTGTATTAACGCTCTCTCAAAACTGGCGTGTGTAAGAAAACATGCCTGGGCCAACGAGCCCTAGTTAGCGGGCCAGTACAGTTCAATAAACTCCTCAGAAGTTACTTTAGGTGAGGAGTGGGACAGACCTATAACATCCCCTATCTGAACGCAAACATTGTCTATGGCCCTTCAATTCAAACGAAAATTTAAAAACTGGAAACTGTCGCAAGACCGTGAAATTCTTTGCCTCTAGGATTTAGAAGAGAAAAGACAGCTGGACCACAATACCTCTCCAAACAGGGACTGCAAGGTAGACACTTGGGACTCGCGACAAAGCACCATATTTTCCAGGTGAGACATTCTGGCAGAGGACAGAGAAGCCCGTGGTCAGGGCCGGATCCAACAGCCTAACTTCACCTACACCACAGTCTCCACGCTCCCGCCGGAAACCGGACTCGCGGGCTTCTGGGAGGAGCCGGCGTGGCCGAGCGTCGGCGTGACGTCAGCGCGCAAGAGGAGCGTCGACCCTCCCTAGTCTTTCAAGGCCCGAGGCTGTAGGGCTTTGGCGACACCGAGGGGCTGTTCCGCTCCTATTTTCTTGTGGTGGGCATCTAGGCCTGTGGTCTTTGCCACCTAGAAGTCGAAAGAACGAACAGAGGCAGTGCTGAAAGGAGCTGAGGTGGCCTCCGCAGGCTCCCAGTAAGCAGAGAACCCGTGGCTTCAGTTTTCCCTCCTAGGGGCGCCAAGAAACCTTAAGTGATGGATAAGTTTGTCGTGTAGCCCCAGCCATGAGGGGAAGGAGGCTGTGGAGCGGAGGCCCCCCCCTCCACACAGGCAGCTGAGGAAGGTGGGCTCAGTTGATCGATATTCTCAAAAAGTGGGCTTTTTTTCCTTCAGGAGGGTATGAGAAATTGGCCTCCAGTGCAAAAAAAAAAAAAAAAGACTGATGGCACTGAACAAACAATTTGGAATTAGTAGCCTTATTGCAAGCCTAAAAGCGAGACCATCTGGTAATGCCTCTCCCCCTCAACGTGAGGAAGTTCTGGTGAGTTGCTGAAGGCATCAAGAGTGAAAAATAACGTTCCTTTTAGTATTAGGCTGTTTGTGGAACACTTACTAGAAACCAGACACTAAAAGATTGTGAAAATAAACAAGTATAGAAGCAGACAGAAATGTGTGGTAAAAAGAGGGTTTGGGGTCTGAAAGCTGCTGGATTGGGGCCATTGGCTCAGAGAGACTTTGGAAGAGTTGTTGAATCATTCATACTGCTGCCCAGCCAGGTCCTATGGGCCTCCTATGCACAAAGCATTTCTGTGTCCCCCGTTTCCTTGATAACAGGAAATAGCCTTCATTCAGCCTCCATGACCATGCCTGAGTTCCAGTGGGCACGTTCAAGCGGTTGTTACTTAGCCAAGGTAGGTGATGTGACCCCAGGGAGAAACAGTCAAGAGCAGCCTTGGGACCAGGTCCTGTTTCCCCATCAAAGGTCTTGCACAACATTTTAGGCGTTTTGCAGATACTGAACCCCACTCCAGCTGGGAGAAGTAAACAGTTAATGATAGTAGGCTGCCTGTAAGCTTTTTGACCCCAGACCAGTTGGACCTGAAGGCTGATAATGTTGGCACCTACTTAACGTCACTACCAACCCATCAGAAGAGCATCAGCAAGCTGCTCACACTCTTTGAACAATTACAATAAAACTTGTCACTATCTTCCCCAAGTTGGGACACAACAGTTTTAAAGGCATTAGTCCACTGCTCACCCCCACAACTTTGCCTGACAAACTAATAAAGCTATCCTTTCCTACTTCACCCAAAACTCTGTCTCTGAGATTTGATTACACTGGTGAACAGAGAAGATGAGCTTTCAGCATCAATTTTGGTGCCCAACATGGGGCTCAACTTTGGGACAGTCCCAGATTAGTGGAGTAGGGTGGAGGGGGTCCATTGGCTTGATAGACACTGTGAGGTTTTCTCCATACCAGTCTCTTTTGAGAGAGTGGAGGATTGGAGAATTCCTTGAGAGGCCAGATTGCCTAGAACCCTTGCCTTGAAAGGCAAAGCCTTCATCGTACCCTGTCCCTGCAGCTGGAATTCTGAGGTGGGAATAGACAGGGGAAGAGGGACTGCGCTATCACCTGCTAAAGCCCTTTGTGCTTTGAGGATGCTCTTCTCTTCCTCTTGCCTGGACTGCACTGGACTTCCCACTCTGAGGAATTATTTTGGGGAAGCAGAAAGTAGCCTTCAGGACATTGCATCACCAGCATTTTGGTAAGTCCCCCAGTGTGCACACTGAGGTCACTCAGCCTGGTCCATTTAGGGAAACTCTGGTCCATTTTGGGAATCTTGTTTGGGGATTTTTTTCCATTAGAAAGATTGATTCACCACCTGTGTACAGAGAATCTGAACTTTCTTGAATCGTAAACTTCTTTATCTGTAAAAAGGAGATAATAATGGCTGGGTTATTGCTAGGGATAAAAGATTATATACTTAGTGCCTGATGTACATAGATTTAAGTCATGGATGTCAGAATTAGAATCTTGTATTTGTGATAGCCAAAAAGATCTTTTGATAATCATGGTCTCCTATAACTTACCAGCTAGTTAAAAATCATATATTTAAAGCAATTCAAATGCAATTGTTTAAGTACTTTAAGAAAGAAATATAAAAGGTACAATGGGACCATCCATCAAATCTTTCAGTATCTCTTCTTCATCCACCCTCTCTAGATGGGGTTATACATTTCCATAACACTATCTTTTTAACATTCAACAAAATTGTAACTAAATAATTGTCTAAATGTTAGTGTCTATCTCTAGATGCTTTATGAGGGCAGGAAACCCTGTCTTCTTCACAGCTCCATTTTCAGTATATACTATACTGCCTGGGACATACCAGTTAAGCAATCGATAAATAATTTGTTCACCTGGCAGGGAGTGCCTTACTGCCTAGACAGATTTAGGAAAGTTTCCCAGAGGAGGGAACTGAGACTTAAGAATAAGGGTTCACCTGTGAGACCAACAAAGGGATTCTAAGCAAAAGGACAAAAAAGACAAATAAAGATATAAAAGGAGCAAATAGGCAATCCCATGCCAGGGACCAGCAAGTAATTTTTAAGAATAAATCTACAGAGTGGCAGGCTGGGTACAAGTGCATGTTACACTAAGAGGACTGAACCTTGTACAGGCCACAGGGAGCCAAGAAGTTCCTGTGATAGATATATTATCCATTTTAAGCTTTACAATATAATAGATTGTGAATGGGAAAAAACTAGCTGAAGTTAAGTAATTTATCTTTCAAGTAAAATATGCTTGAACCTAGGTCTGCTGCTGCTGCTGCTAAGTCGCTTCAGTCGTGTCCGACTCTGTGCAACCCCACAGACGGCAGCCCACCAGGTTCCCCCATCCCTGGGATTCTCCAGGCAAGAACACTGGAGTGGGTTGCCATTTCCTTCTCCAATGCATGAAAGTGAAAAGTCAAAGTGAAGTCGCTCAGTCGTGTCCGACTCTTAGCGACCCCATGGACTGCAGCCCACCAGGCTCCTCTGTCCATGGGATTCTCCAGGCAAGAGTACTGCAGTGGGGTGCCATAGCCTTCTCCAGAACCTAGGTCTGATTGACTCCAAAGTCCTTAATCTTTCTATTACATCATACTGTGAAGAAGCTGAATCTGAGAGAAATTTAGAAGTAATTTTATAGAATTCAGTGGCTGATAAAATGAGTTGGAGGCTGGAGTCTTTAAGAGTAGCATTTAGGTTTCTTAGGTGATTTTAGGCTTTGCAGATAATGAAATAAAATATGAAGAAGGAGAAGGTTTATTGATTTAGTGTTATCTTTATGGGATTTAGTTTTTTATCTTTAAGACCAAAGTGAGTGTCTCAGATTTAATTTGAAGTGTCTACAGGGTAAATAGTTAAAGAGGTCCAGAAGAAATGGGATCTGAAGCTATAAAGGAAGTGGCCTAGCAAAGGAGATACAGAAGTTATCACTACAAAGATAGTTGAGCCAGTCCTCTGGGTTAGATTGCACACAGAGAATATATGTTTATTACACATTAACCTGCAAATAATCCTTTAAAAATGTAATAGTAGTAGATGGAAGTTGGTGCTCAAACGGTATAAATTATTTTTTCCACAGGAAGAATGTGTCTTCAGAAAATATCCCAATAGTGGAAAGCTCACTAAAAGCCTCTATGGCATATTTAATAGCTTTAGTTTTAGGCCTGCTGTATTAAAACTCAAGTTTTAATTGAAGGAAAAAAGTCTATTTGTCAGAATTAGTTTTATAAACAAAAATTTTTGGTAATACATATATCATTAGTTTAAGGAGTGTGAGAAAATGATGTGGAAACAGTTTCCTATTAAAAAAAGGTGAGCAGATCACAAGCTGTGAATCTCCAACAGTTATGCATGAGGGATATTTTAAAGAGTCCTAAAAATTGCTGCCTATCAATATATAAACATAAGGAGCAAAAAGTGTAGTATTTATGTGTTAAAATGGTCTTTAACTGTAATTTTGATTTTTCAAAGTTAAAACATTAAGCAAATAACATGAAACAATGGGAAATTTCATTCTTCAAAACAAAGCTCAAATAACTTATTTATAATACTGTTTATGAGCCCCCTAAAAGGAAACAAATGAAACTAAGCTTACTATCCTTATTTTTAATTTTTTAAACAATACCTCTGTGCTCTTTTAATCTTTGGTTACTTATTCTCTAGTTTTTAACTTAATGATTTGTATATTAAATAAACATAGAACTTTTAATCCTAAAATACTTGGTGATAAATGTGTTTTCAAGCTAATTGTTTTTCAATGCCATTTTGAATGTCTGATTTACCTATGTACTGGCATCCCAGGACTAATAAAATATAAAATAATTGTTTGAAATGTAATCAAACAGAAAATCTTTGATACTGGTTGAGGAACTTGGTCATGACATCAGATAAACTAGAGACAAACCCAAATACAGATGGAAAATTTCAAGATTTTATTTTAGTAACTTAATCTAACTTTATGAAAATAATTTTGAGTCATTCTCTTGCTCAAATCCTTCTCGTTTTCCCTCCCAGCCAAATCTTCACAATGTACAAGACCCCCTAAAACCTACTTCCCACCTCGCCCTTTACTTTGCTCACCTCATCTTCTGCTTCTCTTCCTTAAGCTCACTCTCTTTCAGCCACACTGGCCTCCTTGGACTGGACCATGCTGGGCAGGTTCCAGCTTCTTGTGATTCTGCTCTTGCTGTTCCTTCTGGAATCTTTTTCTCAATCTTATTCACACTGCTCACTCCTGACCTCCTTTGATCTCTGCTCAAATGTCACCTTACTAAAGAAGCCTTCCTTGACTACTTGTCTCCACTGTCCCCATCCCCCTTTTTTTCCTCTATTTTGGTTCACAGTATTTATTCAGGGTACTTATCATCTACATATTTTACTTGTTATTGTCAGTCTCTCACACTAAAATGTAAGGCCTCTGTGGAGCTCAATCAAAAAATTTCCTAGTCATTCCCCAGCTGGTTCTCCGCCTCCCTCTGCCTTCCATGTGGTTAGAGTCATGGCATTTTGTTTCTTAGTGGCCACATCTACTTCTGTGAAAGACCAGTTGCATTTCTGTGGACTCTCAGGTATCGTTAAAGAAAAGCCAGAGTAGAGGTGGGCAGACATCCCTGACCCCCCAGGTAGAACAAGGCTGTTTACTGGCCTTTGTCCACAAGCTCTGTGTTCTCCCAGCTCAGCGGAGCCCTGTCAAGCTCAGCATCCGCTCTCTGGACAGCGGGGCATTCTCAGCAGCGGCCAGGCTTCACCACTGCCCCAGTCCGCTGGGCACAATTGGGAAGTGACCGGGCCCCCCGCTCCCCCTCCTCTCGCTGGCCCAGCCCCTGCATTCATTAGATAAGCCACACGGCATTTCATTGGGCCCATCTTAAAAACCTCTTTCCCTGTTATGACTTCATTATGACAAGTCCAGTATTCTCTGCAGAGCCCTGCTCCTAAGGGGCCCTCGCTTCAGCTGGAGCTCTGCCTCAAGTCTCAGCGCTGGTTGGCAGGCTGGGCGCTCCTCTCCCTTTGCAGGGACGACCGTTACACACACAAACCATTTCATTTATGGGGGGAAATTGATGAAAACAAATCAGCCTTGAAATTTCATGAAAACAAAATGACCTGCCTTTTTATTTGATAGTGTAATATCATTTATTTTATAAATTTTTTAGGGTTTTTTCTCATTGTAATATTATTGTACAGTTTTGCATGGCCTGGGTGTAATCATTTTTTTGTTTAGAATATAATGCTGACAAATAAGTGTGTATGGAAGGGGAAAAGATAACTGCTTTGGCCTCTGATCACTCTTTATTTTGTTTGGTTTTACCCCCTCAGTGTCTTAGGGAACTTTATAAGGAGATTCTCTGCTACCAAACAATGGTGTGGATTCTTTTGCACAGAAATATTTAAGGTGGGACAGTCAAAAATGTAACAAGACTCCTCGCCGATATTTTATGTTGGTATCACTTAATATTAACCAGACTCTGATGTATTGCAATAAAACAGGGAAAATTAAAAAAAAAAAGAAAATTCCTAATGCCTAGGAGGCACTCAATAAATATTTATTGAATTGATTAATGACTTGACTTATCCCAAATGACTAGCATGAGCTCTGGTACAAAGTACATGTTTAACCACATTTGGTTAATGAAATGAATTACTAAGAAAACTACTGAAAAATTAAAACAGCAAAACTCCCAAAGTTCTAGTTTTAGCTGCGAGGATGATTGTTTTCTGTGCCTTTAATTATGACACCTATCCTTGCTCAGCAGTCTTATTATTGTAGTTTTAGCCACTTTGAAGACCACCCTGAACCACAAAGGAATGAAATGTTCATTGTGCAGAAAATAAATAACCATATAAATAAATAAAATTGAGTTAAAATCCAGGCAGTTTATTCAGAAATGGAGTTAACTTTAGGTCCTTTGAACATTTACTGTTAAGGAAGTTTGAATGTGAAGGAGCAGCACGATCTTTAGAAATTGGGTTAGACATTCATGGAAGTCCACTCAGATAGATGAGGGCATTATTTAGGGTATTATCTGAAAAGAAACCAAATGTTGACTTTTTTCTGAAGTAAATATATTTTAATAACATATAAATACCAATTAAATAATAATTACCTATGTTTACTTGCATTTATTAGAAGAAAACATGAAATAGATCTGAAAGCCATATCATACTTGGGAAGATTGCTGTATTATTTTATGTACCTTCTCTAACCTTATCTGACTCTAATTCAATCTAAGCATGATGTCCACCTTTCCTGTCCCTCCTACCTCCGTTTCCCACCTGTGGTAGTCAGAATAATGGCTTCTCAAAGATAGCCACAACCTAATTCCAGGACATGTTAATATGTTAGATTACATGGCAAAGGGGAATTAGAATGCAGATTGAGATGGTTATCAGCTGACTTTGAGATGGGGAGATTAGACAGTACTATCTAGATGAGCCCAACATAATTACAAGCATCATTATTAGTGAAAGTGGGAGGTAGCATAAGCCCAAAAGACAGCAGTGTGAAAGTTGCCCTGATGTTGCTCGCTTAGAAGGGGGAAAGGAGCCAAGGAATGCAGGCAGACTCTAGAAGTTGGGAAAGGGAAGAAAATGGATTCTTCCCAGAACCTCCAAAGAGGAATGCAGCCCTGCTCAGACCTCGAAATGAGTTAGACTTATTTCAGACTTCTGACCTCTGGAACTCTAAGAAAATAATTTTGTGTTGTTTTAAGCCACTAAGTATGTGGTAATTTGTTCTAGCACCAATAGAAAACTAACCCACCTATTACATTAGAGTTCATTCTGACCTTTTTGCTAGGATAAAAACGTATATGCACTACATTGATTAGTACAGTTGGCCCTCTGGATCTTCAGGTTCTGCATCCATGGATTCAACCAACATCAGATTGAAAATACTAAAAAAAAAAAAAAATTTCAGAACATTCCAAAAAGTAAAATTTGAATTTACTGGTCTCCAAGTGGCTCAGACAATAAAGAATCTTCCCGCAGTGCCAGAGACCTAGGTTGGAACCCTAGGTCGGAAAGATACCCTGGAGAAAGGAATGGTTGGTTACCCACCCCACTCTTGCCTGGAGAATTCCATGGAAAGAGGAGCCTGGCAGGCTATAGTCCATGGGGTCACAAAGAGTTGCACATGTTCACCAGCTATTTACTACCATTTACATTGTATTAAACATTATGCTGGAAGGGATTGGAGGCAGGAGGAAAAGGGGACGACAAAGGAAGAGATGGCCGGATGGCATCACCAACTCGATGGACAAGAGTTTGGGTGAACTTGGGGAGTTGGTGATGGACAGGGAGGCCTGGCATGCTGCAATTCACGGGTTTGCAAAGAGTCAGACACGACTGAGCGACTGAACTGAACTGAAACATTATATGTAATCTACAGGTCACTCAGAATGCAAGGGAGGATGTGCATTGGGTTATACACAAATACCACACCATTTCATATGAGACTTAAGCATCCATGGAACAATTCCCCATGAATACTGAGGAACTAATCTACTTATATTGGTTAATTTTCATAGTAATCATGTTTGGAAACAACCCAGGGATGTTAAGTGACCAAAATGGAAACTCATCTCTTTCATCAAGAGTGAGAGTCATGGTACAATATAATCTGAAGCTTAACAGCTTTTTTATTGCATCAATATTATGGAACAACTCTATTAAAAATACAACAAAATGTGAAAATGCCAAAAAATGATGAAAATTCAAGGAAAAGTTGACAAATCCACCACTATATCAAAAGATTTCAAGAGTCTCTTGAAATTACTGTTAGGTTGAGCAAACAAAAATTGTAAGGATGTAGGAGATTTGAAAAGCATAATTAATAAGCTTGTTTTACAAAATAAGACACTTTTCTAAGCACATGCAGTACATTTACTTAAGTTGACTACCATGTACGAGGGTATAAAGCAAATCTAAACAAATTTCAAAGAACTAGTGTCATAAAGATCATAATTCTCATTGCAATGCAATCAAAAACCAAAAAGTAGATGTCAGTACTTAAAAGATAAAAAATTCATAAGTTTTAGAATTCAAAAACATGCTTTTAAATAACTCAAAGATGAAATGTGTGGGTCACAATAAACTGTGGGAAATTCTGAAGGAGATGGGAATACCAGACCACCTGACCTGCCTCTTGAGAAACCTGTATGCAAGTCAGGAAGCAACAGTTAGAACTGAACATGGAACAACAAACTGGTTCCAAATAGGAAAAGGAGTACATCAAGGCTGTTTATTGTCACCCTGCTTATTTAACTTATATGCAGAGTACATTATGAGAAACGCTGGGCTGGAAGAAGCACAAGCTGGAATCAAGATTGCCGGGAGAAACATCAACAACCTCAGATATGCAGATGACACCACCCTTATGGCAGAAAGTGAAGAGGAACTAAAAGCCTCTTGATGATAGTGAAAGAGGAGAGTGAAAAAGTTGGCTTAAAGCTCAACATTCAGAAAACTAAGATCATGGCATCTGGTCCCATCACTTCATGGGAAATAGATGGGGAAACAGTGGGAACAGTGTCAGACTTTATTTTAGGGGGTTCCAAAATCACTGCAGATAGTGACTGCAGCCATGAAATTAAAAGACACTTACTCCTTGGAAGGAAAGTTGTGACCAACCTAGATAGCATATTGAAAAGCAGAGACATTACTTGGCCAACAAAGGTCTGTCTAGTCAAGGCTATGGTTTTTCCAATAGTCATGTATGGATGTGAGAGTTGGACTGTGAAGAAGGCTGAGCACCAAAGAATTGATGCTTTTGAACTGTGATGTTGGAGAAGACTCATGAGAGTCCCTTTGACTGCAAGGAGATCCAACCAGTCCATCCTAAAGGAGATCAGTCCTGGGTGTTCATTGGAAGGACTGCTGTTGAAGCTTAAACTCCAGTACTTTGGCCACCTGATGCAAAGAGCTGACTCATTTGAAAAGACCCTGATGCTGGGAAAGATTGAGAGCAGGAGAAGAAGGGGATGACAGAGGATGAGATGGTTGGATGGCATCACCGATTTAATGGACGTGGGTTTGTGTAGACTCTGGGAGTTGGTGATGGACAGGGAGGCCTGGCGTGCTGCGGTTCAATGGGTCACAAAGAGTCAGACACGACAGAGCTACTGAACTGAAAGATGAAATAATTAGATTTTTGAAAATATTTAATACTGATTTTAACAAATCACTGCAGATGGTGACTGCAGCCATGAAATTAAAAGACGCTTACTCCTTGGAAAGTTAAGACCAACCTAGATAGCATATTCAAAAGCAGAGACATCACTTTGCCAACAAAGGTTCGCCTAGTCAAGGCTATGGTCTTTCCTGTGGTCATGTATGGATGTGAGAGCTGGACTGTGAAGAAGGCTGAGGGCTGAAGAATTGATGCTTTTGAACTGTGGTGTTGGAGAAGACTCTTGAGAGTCCCTTGGACTGCAAGGAGATCCAACCAGTCCATTCTGAAGGAGATCAGCCCTGGGATTTCTTTGGAAGGAATGATGCTAAAGCTGAAACTCCAGTATTTTGGCCACCTCATGTGAAGAGTTGACTCATTGGAGAAGACTCTGATGCTGGGAGGGATTGGGGGCAGGAGGAGAAGGGGATGACAGAGGATGAGATGGCTGGATGGCATCACTGACTCGATGGATGTGAGTCTGAGTGATCTCCGGGAGCTGGTGATGGACAGGGAGGCCTGGCGTGCTGCAGTTCATGGGGTCGCAAAGAGTTGGACACGACTGAGTGACTGATCTGATCTGATCTGATAACAAAAATGGTACATGTCAAAACTTGTAGAATGCAGTGAAGTCTGTACTAAGAGGGAAAAGGAGCCTTAAAAGCTAGAAATTAATGCTGAGTTCACCTTAAGTAGTAAGACTTAAGAATAAACCAAAAAGTGTAGAAAGAAGTAGAAATATAAATGAAATATAAAATAGGCACCAAATATCAAATAGGGAGAATTAATGAAGCCTAAGTTTGGTTTTGAAAAAAGAAATTAATAATAAGTGGACAAGTCTTATAAATAAATAAAATGACAAAAAATACTATTGAAAAACTTGATGCTAATAAATTTAGTCCTTTTATCCAAATGTTTTGTCCCCCTGCTCCATATCACCAATTTCATATGTTGAAATCTTGACACCCAATCTGATGGTTTTAGGAGATAGGGTCTCTGAGGAGTGATTGGTCATGAGGGTGGTTCCCTCCTTTTTAGACAGTGCTCTAATGGGCTTCCCTGATAGCTCAGTTGGAAGGAATCTGCCTGCAATGCAGGAGACCCTGGTTTGATTCCTGAGTCAGGAAGATCTGCTGGAGAAGGGAAGTATTCTTGGGCTTCCCTTGTGGCTCAGCTGGTAAAGAAGCCACCTGCAATGTGGGAGACCTGGGTTTGATGCCAGGGTTGGGAACATCCTCTGGAGAAGGGAAAGGCTACCCACTCCAGTATTCTCGCCTGGAGAATTCCATGGACTGTATAGTCCATGGGATTGCAAAGAGACATGACTGAGCAACTTTCACGTTAAGCTTCCCTGGTGGCTCAGAAGGTAAAGCATCTGCCTGCAGTGCAGAAGACCCAGGTTTGATCTCTGGGTCAGGAAGATCCCCTGGAGAAGGAAATGGCAACCCACTCCAGTACTTTTGCCTGGAGAATCCCATGGATGGAGGAGCCTGGTAGGCTACAGTCCATGGGGTCACAAAGAGTCGCACATGACTGAGCGACTTCACTTTCACTTTCTAATAAAAGAGGCTCCACAGAGGCTGGCAGCTCCTTCTATTACAGGACGCTTTGGCACAAAGGCACTGGCTATGAACCAGGAAGAGAGCTCTTACCAGAACCTGACAATGCTAGCACCCTGATCTTAGACTTCCCAGACTGCAGAACTGTCAGAAATAATTTTCTGTTTATAAACTACAGTCAGTGGTATTTCAGTTTTGCAATCTGAATGGACTTTGACAGTTTTGGGTGTTTCATTTTGTTTCAGTATTCTTGCTTCATCCTCAACTTTTAGCCTTCCCTGTGCATCCACAATTTAGAGATGGTCTCTCTTCACCTTCTTGCCTCTCCTCCAGAGACAGAATGCTTTCTGTAATTTAGTACTTGCTTGTCTGATTGGAGGATGGTGGAGTGTACTCTGTTTTCCTGTCCTGCTTTAGGCTTAAGGCAGGCCTTGAACCTTAAGGAGTGGTGGTTTTTTTGCTCAGTAAACCTGTCCTCCTTCCCATGCCAGCTAAACTCTGCGGTATGTCTTTATACCACAAATATTCTGTGGAAGAGTATTTCCTGCTCCACTTCTAGGCTTAGAGGGATTTTCCTTTCACCTTTCTCCCAGTTGTAGTTTCAGCTTTTCACATGTACCATGGAGGTGGTAGGGTTTGCTGCCTTTCTTCCAAATACTTAAGATTTTTGTTTTATACAAAACAAGGGTCCAGGCAGAGCTTTGTTCAGTTCCCAATTCCCAACATTTCTCCAAATTTCCCAAAGGAGAGGTAGCCACTCCCCTTCCTCTAGACTTGCACCCCCAAGCAAAACTTTCTCTGCTCTGCCCCTCATCTTTCTGGTGAACATTCAGTCAGGGTCTGCAGAGATGAGCTTGTGGGTGAGTGTGAACTCCCATCAGAGAAGGCAATGGCAAGCCACTCCAGTACTCTTGCCTGGAGAATCCCATGGATGGAGGAGCCTGGTGGGCTGCAGTCCATGGGGTCGCTGTGAGTTGGGCATGACTGAGCGACTTCACTTTCACTTTTCACTTTCACGCAATGGAGAAGGAAATGGCAACCCACTCCAGTATTCTTGCCTGGAGAATCCCATAGACAGAGGAGCCTGGTGGGCTGCCATCTGTGGGGTCGCACAGAATCAGACACGACTGAAGCGACTTAGCAGCAGCAGCAGTGAACTTCCATTGTATCTGTGGCTCTACTTTAATCACAATCAGCCTTTAACAAATTATTTAAAATTTTAGCTGAATGTTTTTGCTTGCTTGTACGACATCTATCTTTTCCCCAGCCCCTATTTTGCCACACATGAGTTAGAGCTCCCATTCCATCTCTCCTTGGAGGAGCCTGTCTTTCCTGATGTGAGATTACTTGGCTTCCCTGTGATCTTAGCTCTCTGGTGGGTTATTAGAGAAAAAAAAATTTATTTTTTTTTTAGTTTATCCTACTTTTTTTGTTTGGGATAGGTGTGATATTCTTTTCAGATTTTTATAATCTATATAGAAGAGAAACTCAATTAGTTATTTTAAAAATTCAAGTTCCCATATGTTCTCTCATCTCATTTCCCTTTGTACTTGCCCTTTCTGCCCTTGGCATGAGGCTTCCATTTATCTGAAAGCACTGTCATCATTGACTCAGACTGCATTTTCTAGGAAACCAAATTGAAGGTATCTGCCTATCTTAAATCCAAGCCCCGAAGCATGAAACTCCCCCAATTTTTTGAACAAAATTTTCTAACCCTTCAAGTCTCACAGGATTAATCATTTATACTTGTTGTAGCACCTAAATGGCAGAAAGTGAAGAGGAACTAAAAAGCCTCTTGATGAAAGTGAAAGAGGAGAGAGAAAAAGTTGGATTAAAGCTCAACATTCAGAAAACTAAGATCATGGCATCCAGTCCCATCATTTTATGGGAAATAGATGGGGAAACAGTGGAAACAGTGTCAGACTTTATTTTTCTGGGCTCCAAAATCACTGCAGATGGTGACTGCAGCCATGAAATTAAAAGACGCTTACTCCTTGCAAGGAAAGTTATGACCAACCTAGATAGCATATTCAAAAGCAGAGACATCACTTTGCCAACAAAGGTTCGCCTAGTCAAGGCTATGGTCTTTCCTGTGGTCATATATGGATGTGAGAGCTGGACTGTGAAGAAGGCTGAGCGCCGAAGAATTGATGCTTTTGAACTGTGGTGTTGGAGAAGACTCTTGAGAGTCCCTTGGACTGCAAGGAGATCCAACCGGTCCATTCTGAAGGAGATCAGCCCTGGGATTTCTTTAGAAGGAATGATGCTAAAGCTGAAACTCCAGTATTTTGGCCACCTCATGCGAAGAGTTGACTCATTGGAAAAGACCCTGATGCTGGGAGGGTTGGGGGCAGGAGAAGGGGATGACAGAGGATGAGATGGCTGGATGGCATCACCCACTCGATGGGCATGAGTTTGAGTGAACTCTGGTAGTTGGTGATGGACAGGGAGGCCTGGCGTGCTGCGATTCATGGGGTCGCAAAGAGTCAAACATGACTGAGCGACTGAACTGAACTGAACTGAGCACCTAAAACTTTAAGCCTTGTATTATGAATATTTGTGTCTGATTTTTCAGGCACTAATTGGATGAAAATACCCAGATGTATTTATTAATTCCTTCATTCATGAATCTGGCATTTATTGAGGACCTATCATGCTGCAGTTCTGGGGGAATGAAGTGTGACCAAAAGAGACAGTGTATCAATCCTTGTAAAAACTGGAGTCTAGCAGAGAAGACAGGTAATAATTAGAAGCTTATTGAGTGTTACAAATGCCAAGTCTCATTAAATAATAATTAATATAAGTACAAAATGAATAAATGAGTAGTTAAATAAATATGTTAGTAATAATTCCTTTCCACAATTTTTTCCTCTCATCTTTTTTACTACATTTAGCAAAAAATATAATGTTTCTTATGGTCCCTATCACATTATTTGAGAATTTCACTGTATATAGCCCCAGGAAATATTTTTCACAAAACCTTTTCTTTGCTAAATGGTCAAAGGTAGCTCCTTCTAAGTGTTGGGTTTTCATCACAGGACCACAGTTTTTAGTGCTTTACACTATCTGAGAGCTACGAATATGTCTTAGAAGTCTTTTAAAATGTTCCATTGAATAGGGAAAAAACTTTGAAATTTAGCTCTACTCAAATTCATTTCAATGACATAATTTTAAAAATTATATCACAAAAGAAAACGAAAGTAATAGTTATGTAATGAAAATATATTCAAAAGTAATTATGTGATGAAATATTAGAAAATCTAATATCAGAGTGAAATTAAAACAATATTAAGTTGAAAAAGCAATTCAGTTAACTTTTCCACTGTAACATCCAGATCCATTATTTTGACCTTATTTATTTTTTAACTTTCAATATTGCATTTTTGAGGAAAATTTATTGCACAGGCTAATTTAACACTTCTTAAAAGACATTCATTATATTCACTTTTACTAGTGAATATTCATAATTACATTCTTACTCAAAAGGCAAATAATGAAACATGAGTTAGCATCTTGGCTCCAACACCTGTTAACTGTGACCTTAGTCATATTACTTTTCTAAGGCTTTTTCCCCTCTCATCTGTAAAGCAGGGGAAAATAGAAGTAAAACCTACCTTTCACGGTTGACATCTCAGGAAAAGATAATCCCCACTCATAGTGAACTTTTTCAGCAGCCTGACTGTCCTTCATTACAATGCAAGCACGACAATGGAAAGTAGTAATATTGCTGGCTTTGTCCGATACAGTATTTCCAGCTTCTAGACTAATGACTAACATGTACGTGAAATGGAGTGTTTCCTGCCATATCAATAAGCAAGGATGTCACAGTCATCAGTGCCTGCATCTCTATGGTGTGAGCCGATGAGCCCTAAAGGTAATTCAGAAAGGAGAATACCTACAGACTGCGGATGTGAAAACAGGATGCTGGCCCCAGAAAGTTGAGATGTAAAAGGAATCATTTCAGTGAGCCTAGATGCCTCCATATTTCCGTACATAGAATAACACTATAAAGTTTGGCTTAAAGCTCAACATTCAGAAAATGAAGATCATGGCATCCGGTCCCATCACTACATGGAAATAGATGGGCAAACAGTGGAAACAGTGTCAGACTTTATTTTTCTGGGCTCCAAAATCACTGCAGATGGTGACTGCAGCCATGAAATTAAAAGATGCTTACTCCTTGCAAGGAAAGTTATGACCAACCTAGATAGCATATTCAAAAGCAGAGACATTGCTTTGCCAACAAAGGTTCGCCTAGTCAAGGCTATGGTCTTCCCTGTGGTCATGTATGGATGTGAGAGCTGGACTGTGAAGAAGGCTGAGCGCCAAAGAATTGATGCTTTTGAACTGTGGTGTTGGAGAAGACTCTTGAGAGTCCCTTGGACTGCAAGGAGATCCAACCAATCCATTCTGAAGGAGATCAGCCCTGGGATTTCTTTGGAAGGAATGATGCTAAAGCTGAAACTCCAGTATTTTGGCCACCTCATGCGAAGAGTTGATTCATTGGAGAAGACTCTGCTGCTGGGAGGGATTGGGGGCAGGAGGAGAAGGGGACGACAGAGGATGAGATGGCTGGATGGCATCACTGACTCAATGGATGTGAGTCTGGGTGACCTCCGGGAGTTGGTGATGGGCAGGGAGGCCTGGCGTGCTTCGATTCATGGGGTCGCAAAGAGTCGGACACGACTGAATGACTGATCTGATCTGATCTGATCTGATGCTAAGTCACTTCAGTCATGTCCGACTCTGTGTGACCCCATAGATGGTAGCCTACCAGGCTCCCCCATCCCTGGGATTCTCCAGGCAAGAACACTGGAGTGGGTTGCCATTTCCTTCTCCAATGCATGAAAGTGAAAAGTGAAAATGAAGTCGCTCAATCGTGTCTTAGCAACCCCATGGACTGCAGCCTACGAGGCTCCTCCATCCATGGGATTTTCCAGGCAAGAGTACTGGAGTGGGGTGCCATTGCCTTCTCCGAGAATAATACTAGATTCCTTAACTTAAGATAGCTGGTTTTCCTTAATTAACAATAATTTTTGATGTTCAGACTGATGTCCTGCTTTGTAGCAAACTTCTATATAACCTGACTCCTTCCCTGGCCTCCTCCGAGCAGTTTCTCAGGGCTACTTGAGGTGCTGTCTCCAGGGCTTAAAGTCCTAAGAATTCCCACCAAATAAAACAACTCAACCTTCAGGCTGTGACTATATTTTTAAGTTGGCATGTATAAGGTGCTTAGCTGATATTTATCAATTAAATATATGTGATGTGTTTAACACAGGGCCCAGCACATGGCAGATACTCAATAAATATCCTTATGATTGTAATTATTTTATTGATTAATTAGCCTGACCAAAACCACACTTATCTTCTTGCCCTGCTACTCATACAGTGATTCCATCTCAATAAATCACCATTACATTTTTTCTAGCTGTTTAGGTCAACAATTTCTAAGTCATATTTATTTGCCCTTTTGAAAAATTACCTCACAAATCCACCATAAATCCTGGCTCTAGCTTCAAAATATTGTTGTGAATCACTCCTCCATGGGTTTCTCAAATTTTCACTTGTGAGCAAGACATTGGCTGCCCCTTTTTTAGAACTATCTCTTCTAGGATGTTTGGCTAGCAAACAGCTTTAAAAGATAGAGATAATGTCTCACTGGAGCAAAGGGGCAACCAAGCTTTCTATCCAGCATAATTAAGGATAATATCTATTTCAAGAGTAAAATGCAGGAATATTTATAAAAGATCCAGGTTCCTCAAGCTCAGAATTCCCTTTAATGTGAAAAAACCCCACTGAATGTGCAGGTATTAACTGGTCTGTGGGAATTGGGGTGTGGGCAATTCACACAAAAATGATGGGAGTAGGACATAAAAAGTACACATCATAGAAGACTTCCTAGAGAAAATGACATGATATAAATACTGAAATATAAGTAGGAGTTAGCCAGATGGATAAGAAGAGCATGTAAAGGCCCAGCACTAGAAACAGCATTAAAACATTACAAAACCTGCAAATGTTTCAGGAGAGCCAGCTGGTTGGATACAAGGAAGGAAATGGAGTAATAAGTCTGGGGGGAGAGTATAAAAAAAAAAAGCTTGAAGAGGTAAGAGTGTCCTGGGTATAAAAAGTTGTATATGCCATAACATCAAGTTTAGACATAATCTTGAAGATTATAGGGAATCATAGGATTTTTAACATGGATCTTTGCATCTTGGAAAGATTAAACAGGCAAGACTGGAAAACCAGAGACTGTCTAAATCTCTGATTTTGTAAACTGTTTTAGAGTTTTTAAGAAATTCAAATAGGGAATGGCAAAATCAGGGTCTGATAGACTCAAATATTGCAAAGATTATGGTGTTTTCAAGATCCCCCCTGTGTATTTCAACTAAAAGTTACATTAAACTGTAAAAATATTTGCAAGGAAATTCATTTATGTTCTGATATTGTCTTATGTTGAGAATAATCTTTTTTTGATAAATCAAATATTATTTTTCCAATTTTTTCCATTAAAAATAATTCCAGCTGTTTTAGAGAAATTGGTCAAATATCAAGGGAGACTTCCTCCTACTTGTCAGGATATAAATTAATTACCTGGTTTGAAAGATGCAGGACATTAAGTGAGAGAAATCAAAGAGTTCTTTGAAAAAGGTTTTTTTCATTTCTCTTTGATATTTTTGTTAAATATTAACCATATATTATCTATACATTGGTTTATCAGTTGTCTACTGGTCATTTCTCTCTTGGCTCTATCTCATAGTTCTGTTAGTGAATGCCTCTCCTGTCACAGGATTAGCTGATAAAATGATGTCCATTTACAATTAAACTCTGGACCTGATCTGGTCACTGCTTTCCTGGTTTGGGGTCAGATCAGATCAGATCAGATCAGTCGCTCAGTCGTGTCTGACTCTGTGACCCCATGAATCGCAGCACGCCAGGCCTCCCTGTCCATCACCAACTCCCGGAGGTCACTCAGACTCACATCCATCGAGTCAGTGATGCCATCCAGCCATCTCATCCTCTGTCATCCCCTTCTCCTCCTGCCCCCAATCCCTCCCAGCATCAGAGTCTTCTCCAATGAGTTAACTCTTCACATGAGGTGGCCAAAGTACTGGAGTTTCAGCTTTAGCATCATTCCTTCCAAAGAAATCCCAGGGCTGATCTCCTTCAGAATGGACCGGTTGGATCTCCTTGCAGTCCAAGGGACTCTCAAGAGTCTTCTCCAACACCACAGTTCAAAAGCATCAATTCTTTGGCACTCAGCCTTCTTCACAGTCCAGCTCTCACATCCATACATGACCACAGGAAAGACCATAGCCTTGACTAGGTGAACCTTTGTTGACAAAGTAATGTCTCTGCTTTTGAATATGCTATCTAGGTTGGTCATAACTTTCCTTGCAAGGAGTAAGTGTCTTTTAATTTCATGGCTGCAGTCACCATCTGCAGTGATTTTGGAGCCCAGAAAAATAAAATCTGACACCGTTTCCACTGTTTCCCCATCTATTTCCCATGAAGTGATGGGACCAGATGCCATGATCTTCGTTTTCTGAATGTTGAGCTTTAAGCCAACCTTTTCACTCTCCACTTTAACTTTCATCAAGAGGCTTTTTAGTTCCTCTTTACTTTCTGCCATAAGGGTGGTGTCATCTGCATATCTGTGGTTATTGATATTTCTCCTGGCAATCTTGATTCCAGCTTGTGTTTCTTCCAGTGCAGCGTTTCTCATGATGTATTCTGCATATAAGTTAAATAAACAGGGTGACAATATACAGCCTTGACTTATTCCTTTTCCTATTTGGAACTTCCTGATGTTCAAGCTGGCTTTAGAAAAGGCAGAGGAACCAGAGATCAAATTGCCAACATCCGCTGGATCATGGAAAAAGCAAGAGAGTTCCAGAAAAACATCTATTTCTGCTTTATTGACTATGCCAAAGCCTTTGACTGTGTGGATCACAATAAACTATGGAAAATTCTGAAAGAGATGGGAATACCAGACCACCTGATCTGCCTCTTGAGAAATCTGTATGCAGGTCAGGAAGCAACAGTTAGAACTGGTCATGGAACAACAGACTGGTTCCAAATAGGAAAAGGAGTACGTCAGGGCTGCATATTGTCACCATGTTTATTTAACTTATATGCAGAGTACATCATGAGAAATGCTGGACTGGAAGAAACACAAGTTGGAATCAAGATTGCCGGGAGAAATATCAATAACCTCAGATATGCAGATGACACCACTCTTATGGCAGAAAGTGAAGAGGGGCTAAAAAGCCTCTTGATGAAAGTGAAAGTGGAGAATGAAAGGGTTGGCTTAAAGCTCAACATTCAGAAAACGAAGATCATGGCATCTGGTCCCATCACTGCATGGGAAGTAGATGGGGAAACAGTGGAAACAGTGTCAGACTTTGTTTTTCTGGGCTCCAAAATCACTGCAGATGGTGACTGCAGCCATGAAATTAAAAGACGCTTACTCCTTGGAAGGAAAGTTATGAGCAACCTAGATAGCATATTCAAAAGCAGAGACATTACTTTACCAACAAAGGTTCGCCTAGTCAAGGCTATGGTCTTTCCTGTGGTCATGTATGGATGTGAGAGCTGGACTGTGAGGAAGGCTGAACGCCGAAGAATTGATGCTTTTGAACTGTGGTGTTGGAGAAGACTCTTGAGAGTCCCTTGGACTGCAAGGAGATCCAACCAGTCCATTCTGAAGGAGATCAGCCCTGGGATTTCTTTGGAAGGAATGATGCTAAAGCTGAAACTCCAGTATTTTTGCCACCTCATGCGAAGAGTTGACTCATTGGAGAAGACTCTGATGCTGGGAGGGATTGAGGGCAGGAGGAGAAGGGGACGACAGAGGATGAGATGGCTGGATGGCATCACTGACTCGATGGATGCGAGTCTGGGTGACCTCCGGGAGCTGGTGATGGACAGGGAGGCCTGGCGTGCTGCAGTTCATGGGGTCGCAAAGAGTCGGACACGACTGAGCGACTGATCTGATCTGATTTGGAACCAGTCTGTTGTTCCATGTCCAGTTCTAACTGTTGCTTCCTGACCTGCATACAAATTTCTCAAGAGGCAGATCAGGTGGTCTGGTATGCAAATTAAGTGCCTCTCTCTTTTATATATGAGATGATTGACAGTGAGAATGGGCTTCCTCTATTGCTTATTAAAATATTGCAAAGTAACTAGTATGTAAAAATTCCCATGGCTGAGAAAGGTGAGAAGATTTTGAAGAGCATCTAATATTTTAATATCCTTCCCTTGCAGTATCATATCAATTGTTTCTTGGGAACAGAACAGGGAAGATCTTTGTCTTCTGCCCTCCATTCATCAAGTTCATCTTTTTTGCAGATGAGAGTACAATTCTTAAATAACAAATAGCCAAGAGTCTTGGCTGGCAGTGTTGGTGGCTCTGAGAGCTCCCATACTCTGCCCGTACTCTGCCAGTGCCTTGATCATATGATGAAGCTATTAAATAATCCAACATTAGGAAGAGGATATGAAGGGAAATACAGATTAGAGAGCTATTCAGATGGTAGGACTGACAGATTTGTTTGGTTAAAGAGAGGGAGAAGACAAGAATGACTGTTAGGATACTGAGTGGAGATAGTGGCCATCACTGAGGGAAGTGGTTTGGGAAGGATGGAGGAGATGAATTCTGTTTGGGGCAGGCAGTTTGAGGAGACTGAAAGACATCCCAATGGTCACGCCCAGTTGGCTACATGGTTCTGGAGTTTAGAAAATCACTTAAGCTAAACACTCAGATTTGAGGGTAATTAACATTTAAATGGCTATTAAATACATGAACTAAGTGAAGTCAATCAAAGAGCATGGATAGAAGAAAAGATAAAAGAAGGGGAACATGGAAATCTGAAAAACATCTGCATTCAGAAGTGGACAAAAAGAATAGATTAATAAATTGAGAAGGCAGCCAGAGAAAGCACAGGAAAATTAGGAGTGAACAAAAAGATATCATGAAACTAAGAAAGGTTCATTAAAGAGGGAACAATCACTAGTACCAAATGCTTCAGGGGTCAAATGAAATATACATTGGGTTCGTATTACATATGCTGTTCTGTAGACTGCTTTTTCCTTACAAGATGTTGCAAAGATTTTTTTTTTTCATTTCAATAACTGTAGATCTGCATTGTAAATTTTGGCTGCGGCAGGTGCGCTAAAGCGCAGGCAGCTGCGGAGGGCGCGCTAAAATGCTGCCGAGAGGAGCCACCCCATGTCCAAGGTTAGGGGCAGAAGCCGGGAGGACCCCATGCCCAAAGGGCGGTGGCCAAGAGGAGTTACCCCACGTCCGAGGTCAGGGGCAGTGACGAGAGGAGTTGCCCTGCATCTGAGGTCAGAGGTGGGGCCCGGAGGAGATACGCCATGCCCCAAGCCCAAGGCCAGGGGCGGCGGGCAGGAGGAGCTACCCCACGCCCCCACGCCCGAGGCCAAGGGCGGCAGCCGGGAGGAGCAATCCCACATCCAAAGAGCCATGGCTGCGTGGGCGCAGGAGGGCCTAGAGGAGCTATCCCACGTTGAAGGTCAGGAAGGGCGGTGGTGAGGAGAGACCCCTCGTCCAAGGTAGGAGCCATGGCTGTGCTTTGCTGGAGCAGCCGTGAAGAGCTACCCCACACCCACGGTAAGAGAAACCCAAGTAAGACGGTAGGTGTTGCAAGAGGGCATCAGAGGGCAAACACACTGAAAGCATACTCACAAAAAACTAGTCAGTCTAATCACACTAGGACCACAGCCTTGTCTAACTCAATGAAACTAAGACATGCCCTTGGGGCAATCCAGGATGGGCGGGTCATGGTGGAGAGATCTGACAGGATGTGGTCCTCTGGAGAAGGGAATGGCAAACCACTTCAGTATTCTTGCCTTGAGAACCCCATGAACAGTATGAAAAGGCAAAATGATAGGATACTGAAAGAGAAATTCCCCCAGGTCAGTAGGGGCCCAATATGCTACTGGAGATCAGTGGAGAAGTAACTCCAGAAAGAATGAAGGGATGGAGCCAAAGCAAAAAGAATACCCAGCTGTGGATGTGTCTGGTGATAGAAGCAAGGTCAGATGCTGGAAAGAGCAATATTGCATAGGAACCTGGAATGTCAGGTCCATGAATCAAGGCAAATTGGAAGTGATCAAACAAGAGATGGCCAGAGTGAATGTCGAAATTCTAGGAATCAGCGAACTCAAATGGACTGGAATGGGTGCATTTAACTCAGATGACCATTATATCTACTACTGCAGGCAGGAATCCCTCAGAAGAAATGGAGTGGCCATCATGGTCAACAAAAGAGTCCAAAATGCAGTACTTGGATACAATCTCAAAAACAACAGAATGATCTCTCTTCCTTTCCAAGGCAAACCATTCAACGTCACAGTAATCCAAGTCTATGCCCCAACCAGGAATGCTGAAGAATCTGAACGGTTCTATGAAGACCTACAAGACCTTTTAGAACTAACACCCAAAAAAGATGTCCTTTTCATTATAGGGGACTGAAATACAAAAGTAGGAAGTCAAGAAACACCTGGAGTAACAGGCAAATTTGGCCTTGGAATACAGAATGAAGCAGGGCAAAGACTAATAGAGTTTTGCCAAGAAAATGCACTAGTCATAACAAACACCCTCTTCCAACAACACAAGAGAAGACTCTCTACATGGACATCACCAGATGGTCAACACCGAAATCAGATCGATTATATTCTTTGCAGCCAAAGATGGAGAAGCTTTATACAGTCAGCAAAAACAAGACCAGGAGCTGACTGTGGCTCAGACCATGAACTTCCTATTGCCAAATTCAGACTTAAACTGAAGAAAGTAGGGAAAACCACTAGACCATTCATGTATGACCTAAGTCAAATCCCTTATTATACAGTGGAAGTGAGAAATAGATTCAATGACCTAGATCTGATAGATAGAGTGCCTGATGAACTATGAAGTGAGGTTTGTGACATTGTACAGGAGACAGGGACCAAGACCATCCCCATGGAAAAGAAATGCAAAAAAGCAAAATAGCTGTCTGGGGAGGCCTTACAAATAGCTCTGAAAAGAAGAGAAGCAAAAAGCAAAGGAGACAAGGAAAGATATAAACATCTGAATGCAGAGTTCCAAAGAATAGCAAGAAGAGATAAGAAAGCCTTCTTCAGTGATCAATGCAAAGAAATAGAGGAAAACAACAGAATGGGAAAGACTAGGGATCTCTTCAAGAAAATCAGAGATACCAAGGGAACATTTCATGCAAAGATGGGCTCAATAAAGGACAGAAATGGTATGGACCTAACAGAAGCAGAAGATATTAAGAAGAGGTGGCAAGAATACACAGAAGAACTGTACAAAAAAGATCTTCATGACCCAGATAATCACGATGGTGTGATCACTGACCTAAAGCCAGATATCCTGGAATGTGAAGTCAAGTGGGCCTTAGAAAGCATCACCACGAACAAAGCTAGTGGAGGTGATGGAATTCCAATTGAGCTATTCCAAATCCTGAAAGATGATGCTGTGAAAGTGCTGCACTCTATATGCCAGCAAATTTGGAAAACTCAGCAGTGGCCACAGGACTGGAAAAGGTCAGTTTTCATTCCAGTCCCAAAGAAAGGCAATGCCAAGGAGTGCTCAAACTACTGCACAATTGCACTCATCTCACATGCTAGTAAAGTAATGCTCAAAATTCTCCAAGCCAGGTTTCAGCAATATGTGAACCGTGACCTTCCTGATGTTCAAGCTGGTTTTAGAAAAGGCAGAGGAACCAGAGATCAAATTGCCAACATCTGCTGGATCATGGAAAAAGCAAGAGAGTTCCAGAAAAACATCTATTTCTGCTTTATTGACTATGCCAAAGCCTTTGACTGTGTGGATCACAATAAACTGTTGAAAATTCTGAAAGAGATGAGAATACCAGACCACCTGATCTGCCTCTTGAGAAATTTGTATGCACGTCAGGAAGCAACAGTTAGAACTGGACATGGAACAACAGACTGGTTCCAAATAGGAAAAGGAGTACGTCAAGGCTGTATATTGTCACCTTGCTTATTTAACTTATATGCACAGAACATCATGAGAAACGCTGGACTGAAAGAAGCAAAGCTGGACTCAAGATTGCCAGGAGAAATATTAATAACCTCAGATATGCAGATGACACCACCCTTATGGCAGAAAGTGAAGAGGACTAAAAAGCCTCTTGATGAGAATGAAAGAGGAGTGTGAAAAAGTTGTTAAAGCTCAACATTCAGAAAATGAAGATCATGGCATCTGGTCCCAACGCTACATGGGAAATAGATGGGGAAACAGTGGAAATAGTGTCAGACTTTATTTTTCTGGGCTCCAAAATCACTGCAGATGGTGACTGCAGCCATGAAATTAAAAGACGCTTACTCCTTGCAAGGAAAGTTATCATCAACCTAGATAGCATATTCAAAAGCAGAGACATTACTTTGCCAACAAAGGTTTGTCTAGTCAAGGCTATGGTTTTTCCTGTGTTCATGTATGGATGTGAGAGTTGGACTGTGGAGAAGGCTGAGCGCCGAAGAATTGATGCTTTTGAACTGTGGTGTTGGAGAAGACTCTTGAGAGTCCCTTGGACTGCAAGGAGATCCAACCAGTCCATTCTGAAGGAGATCAGCCCTGGGATTTCTTTGGAAGGAATGATGCTAAAGCTGAAACTCCAGTACTTTGGCCACCTCATGTGAAGAGTTGACTCATTGGGGAAGACTCTGTTGATAGGAGGGATTGGGGGCAGGAGGAGAAGGGGATGACAGAGGATCAGATGGCTGGATGGCATCACTGACTCAATGGATGTGAGTCTGGGTGACCTCCGGGAGTTGGTGATGGGCAGGGAGGCCTGGTGTGCTTCGATTCATGGGGTCGCAAAGAGTCAGACACGACTGAGCGACTGATCTGATCTGATTGTAAATTTAAATAGCTACAATGTAGAAGGCAATGGCAACCAACTCCAGTACTTTTACTTGGAAAATCCCATGGACAGAGGAGCCTGGTGGGCTGTAGTCCATGGGGACGCTACAAGTCGTACACAACTTAGCGACTTCACTTTCACTTTTCACTTTCATGCACTGGAGAAGGAAATGGCACCCCACTCCAGTGTTCTTGCCTGGAGAATCCCAGGCACGGGGGAGCCTGGTGGGCTGCTGTCTATGGGTCGCACATAGTCGGACATGACTGAAATGACTTAGCAGCAGCACCAGCTGCTACATAGAATTCAGTTTGTATGGGTGCATCATAATTTATTCAGCCAATCACCAACTGAGCCTTAATATTATTCCCATTTTTGCTTTTATAAAAATGTTTATGAATAATCTTGTCATTTATTCCAATATTTCCCTGTTAAAGTCCTAGAACTGGAATGATCAGGTTTTCACACCAGCCTCTGCAAGTTGATCCTTTCCTTGATTTATCTGTGTTTATTGCAAAAGCACCTGGTATTTGACAGAGATGTTTTTCAGCTGTGCTTTAGGCAGTGGTCATTCAGTGGCCCTGAATCCAGTCTGACTTGACCACAGTAAAGTGCTTGCACCAAGGAGATGGAGACCAATTGTATCTAAAAGTTACCTTTGCCTCATTATTGTGCTAAAGTCCCTGCCCAGGGAGGGGACTTGTACTCTTCTAGGCCTTAGGGCTTCCCCTGTGGCTTAGCTGGTAAAGAATCCACCTGCAATGTGGGTTTAATCCCTGGGTTGGAAAGATCCCCTGGAGAAGGGTAAGGCTACCCACTCCAGTATTCTGGCCTGGAGAATTCCATGGACTGTATAGACCGTGGGGTCACAAAGACTCAGACAGGACTGAGTTACTTTCACTTTCACTTTCAGACCTTAGGAGGGTTTCCTAGGTGGCGCTAGTGTAAAGAACCTCCCTGCCAAAGCAGGAGACAGAAGAGGTACAGGTTCATTCCTGGATTGGGAAGATCCCTTGGAGGAGAGCATGGCCACCCACTCCAGTATCCTTTCCTGGAGAATCTTGTGGACAGAGGAGCCTGGGGGGCTACAGTCCATAGGGTTGCAAAGAGTCAGATATGACTGAAGCATCTTAGCAGCAGCAGCAGGTGGCCTTAGCAAGTTTGTGCAAAGAAGCATGTAGGACTGAATGACCCAGCTGCCTCTGGGAATGTCCACCCCTTCCTAGAGCTCTTATGAAATCTGCCTCACTTAAAATTCCCTTACTCTCCCTTCCAGGACAAAGTGTTTTTAGAGTACATCTCTCCCTTCTTCATTCCTAAATTGCTGTGCTATACTGAACCTGGTTTCATTTGATTAACATTTGTGACTCCAGGCAAACGATCCGTCGAAGGGTCACTGACCCCTTGGGAATCCGTAACAAGGTCAAAATGTTTATAGATTCTGAAGACTGTAGATATATTTACCAAATTGCTTTTCAGTAATTTGCTCCAATTAGCTACACTTAGAGTTTCTGAATTAAACCAGGGAGACTAGAAGGGGTGAGTGGTCTGCAGAAGGAGATAGACATGCTTCCAGGATCTACCAATCCTTGGGGCTGCTATTGCAGGATAAATTGCTGGACTGACCAAAGAGAGGACCAGCATCCTCTCCTCATTCTTGAGCAGTATGGGGAAAGCAGAGGCTCATTCTCTGAGCCTGAGACTGCACCATCTGGAGAAAGCATGCCAAGTTAGGAAAAATCCCTTATTTGAGTGGCAGGGTTGTCTACAAGTGATGTGTTTCTGGCTCTGGGCCCAATTCTTGGGTGTTTGAAGGCAGCTGCAGCTATAGGGTACAAAAGAAAGCCAGAAGACTGATAGACAAACAAGTTTTCCTGGGGTTTAGTAAATGGAAGAGAGAAAAGATGGAACAGTGTTTAGGGAAAGAGACCTTCTAGAAAATCAGTAAAGAGGGAAAAAAGCCTTGAAGCACTCCATTATAAAAGTCGTCATAGGGAAACAGCATTCTTCATTCTAACCAGAATAAAGTCCAAAATGGGTGAGTGTGAGTTGGGCGTCAAGGAAGCAGTCTCTGCCCTGGCAGGAACCCTGGTCACCAGGTAAAGAGGGCCATAGGGATGGCTGGAAGTACGATTCATATATCAATGCCTTCAGCTAGCTCTGCAGCTACTCTCCTCTGCCTCTAGATGTCCCCCTTGGAGTCAGAATAACAACTGGATTCCTTGAGAATGTAGGACTCTTAAGAGAAATCTATTAATACTTCATTCCTCAGTGGATGTGAATGTACTCAGTTGTGTCCGACTCTGCAGCCCCATGGACTGTAGCCTGTCAGGCTCTTCTGCCCATGGAGTTTTCCAGGCAAGAGTACTGCAGTGGGGTGCCATTTCTACTCCAAGGGATCTTCCCAACCCAGGGATGGAACCCACATTTCTTGCCTTCCTGCATTGTCAGGCAGGTTCCTTAACTGCTCAGGGGAAATGATAAACCCTGACTGGCTGAGCTTAGAGAGACATATCCCATCCTGAAACTGAAGGGCTGCAGAGTAGGAATGAGGGGCAAATAACTGCTCTCTCTTCCTGTGTCAGATAGATATATCAGAGACCAGAGGTTAGTGGCTGGAAGTTTGCTACAGCAAATGAATTAGCAGAGACTGAAAATGCTGAGGCTCCAGAAGCCTGTTGCCTGGACAATGAACGAGTTAGGGTCAGGAGCTGCCTCCAGTCCCCAAAGGATGCTCTACAACTTCTTATTGGTCTGAAGATTTCCAAGGTTTTGGGCAGCTCAGTTTCTCAGAAAACTCTCTGTAAATAGTTGATACCTGAACCATAATTTCCTGGAAACTAAGTAATCTGTGATTGCCCCACTGAGATTATTCTCATGCTTGCCCAGTAGAAAAGGGGAGAGGATGAAGGGGGTGTCTCTTCACTGCAGCTTGGTTGTATGGCCCACAGTGACTTAGATTTCTATGGGATGGAGGAAGAATTGAGATATTTGGGTCCTTGCTTACTATCCTTGGCATGTTAGTGTTCCCCCAGTAAAGCCTGTTCCTTACCATGTGATACCACAGAATTTACCATTAGCCACTTTACCACACTGCAGAAAAGCAAACATAAGCAAAAGATCATAAAAACAGCCCAAGAGAAAAGTCTAACAAGAAACCACAAATAGACTGATAGTAGACTTCTGAGTCAACAATGAATACCAGGAAAGGAAGACTATTTCCAAGAGCTGAGATAAAATATCTATCTCAAATTTATGTCAAGACCTTCTTTTTAAGAATGAGAGAAAAATAAGTTTCATTTGATAAATAGACACTTAGAGAGTTTGTCACCAATGGATCTATATTTAAATTAGATGTAAAAGTTATACTTCAAAAGAAGGAGAATTCCACTGGAAGTAAGAAATAAAAATACAAGGAATAATGGTGAGGAAAGAAAATGGTAAATAGCTGAATCTAAAACATTGCCTGCAAAAAATTAATGATGATAATAGTAATAATGTCTAATCTTATGGTGTTGGAAAAAGTCAGAACTAAAACATGAGGCAAGAGTGTCATGCAAACTCAATTTAGCCTGGCTTCTGCCCTCGCCACTTCACTGATCTAAGGCCATGTGTTAACCAAGTTCTCCAGGGCAACAAAATCCATAGGCTAGAGATAGAAAGAAATATGTTATAAGAAAACTCGTGTGATTATGGAGGCTGAGTTCCCACGATTTGCCATCTGCAAAAGGAAAAAGAATGGCATGCAAGGTGGCAGGGAGTTGGTAGGAGTCTAAGTGTTCTAAAGATCTTTTTCAAAGGAGAGTAAAGTTAACATACTAACTTTAGACTTCAACATACGTTGTTCATTAAGTATATTGCTTTGTATATGTCTTAACTTCTTTTAAAAGGAAAAAGTAAAATGTACATATGAAAACTTCAGAAGTGTATAATGTTGAAATCTCTCTTTAATTCTGTTATTTATCCTTCATATGTGAAACTTTTTGTTCACATGTGCACACAAACACTTGCACATAAGCATAACCATATTTTAACTTTAGTTTTTATTGAGGTTTAGGTGATTTATATTGGAGAAGGAAATGGCAACCCACTCCAGTGTTCTTGCCTGGAGAATCCCAGGGATGGGGGAACCTGGTGGGCTACTGTCTCTGGTGTCGCACAGAGTCAGACACGACTGAAGTGACTTAGCAGCAGCAGCAGCAGGTGATTTATAATATTAGCTTCAGGTATTCAACATAGTGATTCAACATTTTATAGGTTATACTCCATTCATATAAAATGTTGGCTATATACCCTCTGCTTTACAACATATTTGTAGCTTATATATTGTATACATAGTGGTTTATACCTCTTAGTCCCCTACCCCTATCTTCCTTCTCCACTGGTTTGTTCTCTATATCTGTGAGTCTGTTTTTCTTGTTATATTCATAGGTTTGTTTCATTTTTTTAGATTTCATGTATAAGTGATAACATACAATATTTGTCTTTCTCTGACTTATTTTTCATAGCATAATTTCCTTCAGGTTCCCTGGTGGCTCAGTTGGTAAAGAATTTGCCTGCAGTGTGGGCAACCTTGGTTTGATTCCTGGGTTGGGAAGATTCCCTGTACCCACTCCAGTATTCTGGCTTGAAGAAGCCCATGGACAGATGAGCCTGGCAGGCTACAGTCCATGGGGTCGCAATGAGTGGGACACGACTTTCACTTTCTACCCATGTTGTTGCAAATGGCAAAATTTCACTCATTTTTATGGTGGAATAATGCTCCATTGTATGTGAATACCACATCTTCTTAATCTGTGCATCTGTTGATGGACTTTTGTATTGCTTCCAGTGGAAGTGAGAAATAGATTTAAGGGCCTAGATATGATAGATAGAGTGCCTGATGAACTATGGAATGAGGTTCGTGACATTGTACAGGAGACAGGGATCAAGACCATCCCCATGGAAAAGAAATGCAAAAAAGCAAAATAGCTGTCTGGGGAGGCCTTACAAATAGCTGTGAAAAGAAGAGAAGCGAAAAGCAAAGGAGAAAAAGAAAGATATAAACATCTAAATGCAGAGTTCCAAAGAATAGCAAGAAGAGATAAGAAAGCCTTCTTCAGTGATCAATGCAAAGAAATAGAGGAAAACAAAAGAATGGGAAAGACTAGGGATCTCTTCAAGAAAATCAGAGATACCAAAGGAACATTTCATGCAAAGATGGGCACAATAAAGGACAGAGATGGTGTGGATCTAACAGAAGCAGAAGATATTAAGAAGAGGTGGCAAGAATACACAGAAGAACTGTACAAAAAAGAGCTTCAAGACCTAGACAATCATGATGATGTGATCACTGACCTAGAGCCAGACATCTTGGAATGTGAAGTCAAATGGGCCTTAGAAAGCATCACTACGAACAAAGCTAGTGGAGGTGATGGAATTCCAGTGGAACTATTCCAAATCCTGAATGATGATGCTGTGAAAGTGCTACACTCAATATGCCAGCAAATTTGGAAAACTCAGCAGTGGCCACAGGACTGGAAAAGGTCAGTTTTCATTCCAATCCCAAAGAAAGGCAATGCCAAGGAGTGCTCAAACTACCGAACAATTGCACTCATCTCACATGCTAGTAAAGTAATGCTCAAAATTCTCCAAGCCAGGCTTCAGCAATATGTGAACCGTGAACTTCCTGATGTTCAAGCTGGTTTTAGAAAAGGCAGAGGAACCAGAGATCAAATTGCCAACATCCGCTGGATCATGGAAAAAGCAAGAGAGTTCCAGAAAAACATCTATTTCTGCTTTATTGACTATGCCAAAGCCTTTGACTGTGTGGATCACAATAAACTATGGAAAATTCTGAAAGAGATGGGAATACCAGACCACCTGACCTGCCTCTTGAGAAATCTGTATGCAGGTCAGGAAGCAACAGTTAGAACTGGTCATGGAACAACAGACTGGTTCCAAATAGGAAAAGGAGTACGTCAAGGCTGCATATTGTCACCATGTTTATTTAACTTCTATGCAGAGTACATCATGAGAAATGCTGGACTGGAAGAAACACAAGTTGGAATCAAGATTGCCGGGAGAAATATCAATAACCTCAGATATGCAGATGACACCACTCTTATGGCAGAAAGTGAAGAGGGGCTAAAAAGCCTCTTGATGAAAGTGAAAGTGGAGAGTGAAAAGGTTAGCTTAAAGCTCAACATTCAGAAAACAAAGATCATGGCATCTGGTCCCATCACTGCATGGGAAATAGATGGGGAAACAGTGGAAACAGTGTCAGACTTTGTTTTTTTGGGCTCCAAAATCACTGCAGATGGTGACTGCAGCCATGAAATTAAAAGACGCTTACTCCTTGGAAGGAAAGTTATGACCAACCTAGATAGCATATTCAAAAGCAGAGACATTACTTTACCAACAAAGGTTCGCCTAGTCAAGGCTATGGTCTTTCCTGTGGTCATGTATGGATGTGAGAGCTGGACTGTGAGGAAGGCTGAACGCCGAAGAATTGATGCTTTTGAACTGTGGTGTTGGGGAAGACTCTTGAGAGTCCCTTGGACTGCAAGAAGATCCAACCAGTCCATTCTGAAGGAGATCAATCCTGGAATTTCTTTAGAAGGAATGATGCTAAAGCTGAAACTCCAGTATTTTGGCCACCTCATGCGAAGAGTTGACTCATTGGAGAAGACTCTGATGCTGGGAGGGATTGAGGGCAGGAGGAGAAGGGGACGACAGAGGATGAGATGGCTGGATGGCATCACTGACTCTATGGATGCGAGTCTGAGTGACCTCTGGGAGCTGGTGATGGACAGGGAGGCCTGGCATGCTGCGGTTCATGGGGTCGCGAAGAGTCGGACACGACTGAGCGACTTATCTATCTGATCTGTATTGCTTCCATATCTTGGCTATTGTAAATAGTGCTGCTAAGAACATTGGGGTGCATGTAACTTTTTCAGTTAGTGTTTTCATTTTTCAGGAGTGAGTATATATCTGAAGAATATATACTTTGATATAGATGTATCAAATCAGTGCATAAAGAACAGATGGGCCTGTGATGAGTGACCAGTCACATCACTACTTTTAAAGTCTGTGATCTGTTGCTGTGCCTTTGTTTTGAAGTTCAAACACAGCAAAGCATGCAGTTGTGCTGCCTTCTTGTCTCTCAGTGATAACCCAACCCACATGAAATTTTATAAAAATGAATACTCAAAAAAAGGAATTGGTCACAAAAGATAAAAGTGCAGCAAAGAAATAAAAAATGATAGCATTGGAAGAGAAAATTGAATCTCTTATGGATGGAGTTATAGAATAAATTCCTGACTGTGAGTATGTTGACAGTGCCATCATTCAAAAAAAAACTCTAGGTGAACACCATTTGAAAAATTCTAGAGGAATTTCGTGAAGGTGAACATATCAATATAAATTAGGACCGTGGTTATAATGAAAAAAATTAAGATGTCTGTGAGAAAGTGATACTGACAAAAATCTTCACATTAAAGGAATGCTTGGGAACATTTTATAACATTGAAGGCACAAGAATGAAAGTCTTTAACATTTTTTACACACTAGTAACAAACAGTATAAAATGTAATTAAAAAATTACTTGCTAAAGTAACAATAAGTTCCTAGCAATAAATAACCAAGACTTTTAAGGAACTGTGAATTTGTCACTCTTTTTACATGTATGAAAACTTTAAACTATTTGGTCCTACCTGCCGTCGCTTGAGAACAACATCGGAATACTCCTCAGGGCCACTCACAGGAAGACCTTAGGTGCTAGGGAGCAGGCTGCTGAAAAGGCCTGATGAGAAGATATATCAGATCATTTCAGTCGCTCAGTTGTGTCTGACTCTTTGCGACCCCATGAATCACAGCACGCCAGGCCTCCCTGTCCATCACCAATTCCCGGAGTTCACTCAGACTCACGTCCATCAGGTCAGTGATGCCATCCAGCCATCTCATCCTCTGTTGTCCCCTTCTCCTCTTGCCCCCAATCCCTCCCAGAATCAGATTCTTCTCCAATGAGTCAACTCTTTGCGTGAGGTGGCCAAAGTACTGGAGTTTCAGCTTTAGCATCATTCCTTCCAAAGAAATCCCAGGGCTGATCTCCTTCAGAATGGACTGGTTGGATCTTCTTGCAGTCCAAGGGACTCTCAAGAGTCTTCTCCAACACCACAGTTCAAAAGCATCAATTCTTCGGTGCTCAGCCTTCTTCACAGTCCAACTCTCACACCCATACATGATGACAGGAAAAACCATAGCCTTGACTAGATGAACCTTTGTTGGTAAAGTAATGTCTCTGCTTTTGAATATGCTATCTAGGTTCATCATAACTTTCCTTCCAAGAAGTAAGCGTCTTTTAATTTCATGGCTGCAGTCATGGAGATAGATACTCATCCAATAAGGGAAGCCCTCAACCAAGTGTTGCTCCTCTTTCACAACACTTTCCAGTCAGACAACAATGGAATCATATCTGAAGAGTCTACTGGTAGCCTCTTCCTATGGGACATACTATGACATCCTTGAAACATTTCCTAAACCTTAAACACTCTTGATATACAATTACTGAAGTTCATCCTTCACCTATTTTTTCTCAAAGACATAACTCTACTGAGTGGTGCCAGTCATGCAGTATCATTTCAGTTATGGACGACTTTGTTCAGGGCAGTTTGCACATATTTGTATTGCTATTTTCTATCAGCCCAGCAGCAAAGAACACAGATCTACTAAGTGTCCAAAGCCTTCCCACCCCCACACCTAGTCCCTGCTCCAATATCCCATCACAAGCCAGAGCCTTACCTACAAGAGGACACCAGTGGGTCAAGATTCTCGGATAGAAACAAATGTAATTGAATAGTTTGTTTAGAGCTATATGGGTTCACACTCAGGCTCTCACTTCTATCCCATGTTCTACCTCTATTTTTTTCCTACAGGGTCATCCCCAAATTTTCTGAAATGAAAATTTTTCCTCATCAAAAAAAGAGAATACAATGGATATATATAAGGAAGAAATATGGAGAAGTGAAAAATGTAAACAATAAAGCATAAAAAATATAAATCAAACCGTAGGTATCAGGAGTAAGATGGCAGTATATATAAAATACCAAGAAATAAGAAAGAGAAAGATGTTAGCAAATTAATGATGGCAAATATGAATCTACACCCTCAGGTGTACAACATAATTATTTTATTTTTTTAACATAATTAGTATGACTTTGGTATCAAGTACTTTGACAAGGTTGACAAAAATTCAGTCATATTGGAACCTAGTCTTATGAGGTACTCCAGGGAACTTACAAAATATTATGAGTGGCTCTTCCCATCTTCAATCCATCCTTGTTACCATTAATATACCTATTATCTTTTCTAGACCTTTGAACGGAGAAGGCAATGGCAACCCACTCCAGTACTCTCTCCTGGAAAATCCCATGGACAGAGGAGCCTGGAAGGGTGCAGTCCATGGGGTCGCTAAGAGTCGGACACGACTGAGCGACTTCACTTTCACTTTTCACTTTCATGCATTGGAGAAGGCAATGGCAACCCACTCCAGTGTTCTCGCCTGGAGAATCCCAGGGATGGGGGAGCCTGGTGGGCTGCCATCTATGGGGTCGCACAGAGTTGGACACGACTGAAGCGACTTAGCAGCAGCAACAGCAGCAGCAGCAGCAGCAGCAGACCTTTAAAAAGCTCTTTTACTTTGGGCATGTGAATTTTTGTCAGTGTTCTCTGGTGACTGTGTCTTCACTTGGGCTGCTGTAATAAAATACCATAGGCCATGTGGGTTAAAGAACAAAAATTTATTCTTTAGAGTTCTGGAAGCTGAAAAATTCAAGATCAAGCTTGGAAGGTATGGTTGCTGGTGAGGGTCTTCCTCTTGGCTTACAGATGGCTACCTTCTTGCTGTATCCTTACTTGAGAGAGAAAGGACTCTGGTCTATCTTCTTCTAAGGACATCAATCTCATCATGAGGCCTCACCCTCATGACCCCATCTAATTATCTTGTGAAGGCCAAATACCATCACACTAGGGGTTAGAGTTTCAGCAGATGGGCTTGGGAGGGGGGTACAAACGTTCTGTCCATAACAGTGACCATGCAGTCAGCCTCCCACCCAAATTCTGCCACCTTTCCCATCCAGCCTGATGTCCCTGTTCCATGTGGAGTCTGTTGATCTCCAAATCCTTCTAAGTCTTTTGAAAAATCCCCTTTATCTCCTTCTGTTTCTCACTCCTCAAAACCATTCACTTCTCTCCATTTCTTTCTAATGTCATCTCCTCAAGGTTTTCAGCCTTTTGGTAAACAAATATCAGAAAAAGAGGTTGCCTACCCAGAGGCAAAGGAACCTAGAGGACATGGGGGGTTTGGGAAAATGCTGGGGGAAAAACACAAACTAATATCTCAACAGACTGTCCTTTCACATTAAAGTTGATGAAATTTATAATCTCAGTCAGGCTCAGCATGTTGATTGGCAACAAAAAGATCGCATAGGAATGGGTGCCTGCACTTCCCAGACTTAAGAACAGAGCAGTAATGAATGGAGATCTTCTGATCAAAACCCACAATTCTCAGTATTCATAATGCAACAACCTCAGCAGGTAACTGGCCAATCTCAGATAACCAGATACTGCAGTTGGTACCCAATGCATTATATATTAGCTTTTGTCTATAATAGATGTCTAAAATTTAGAAAGATCAGAAAACAAATTTTTTTTTTGGTTATCATTTGGAAACAATATCTGGCTTAATCTGACTTAAAACTGTTCAGAGTCTTCATTTGCCTGATTTTGTGTAAATAGTCACATGTTTTGCTTTTGAGATATTCATATGCTGGATTATAGGATGTTATCTCAGACTTGCAGGGCATGTTAAGTAGTATATGGACCACGCACCATATTTTCTTTATAAAATCAGAAAAAATCTGAATTGCAAAAGATTAAGCCAGAATGGTTTTAGAAAAATGGTTACAGAACCTGTATGCATTGATCTTACTGGCTTATGCACAGAACTGTTCGGCAACTGACTCCTAAAGTTACTCATTTCCAACCTCAGGGACATATAACACTGAGCAAATGTGCAGGGTAGTCACACTCAAGGTTGATTAACCTGAAAGCCTGGTCTCTCATGAGACCAGACAGGGAGCAATGAATCATGAGGAGAGGTAGCATGTGGCCAGGACTCCCTGGCCTGGTGTGGTGTGTAAGTGTGCTTGCCATGGAAGCAATACATCCAGGATAGCAATAACTCCCTCTCTGTGGCTGGGCTTTATTTGCACATCGGGAGCTAAATTGGAAGCCGAGGCTGTGCTCTTTGTCCTTGAGATGGAAGTGAGTGGTAGGAGGACACAGAAGTTGGCAATTGCTTTTAACCCAGTCTGAAGCTTATTCGTGGGAAGAGATTTTGGGGGGAACATAAATCCAGGTCTTGCAGCTTACCAAGGGGTTTTACCAGGCAGAGACCACATGCCTATTAGATCTCAGTTTTATATGGCAAAGAAGATGTAGTTGGGGGAAAGAAAGCAGTAAGAAAAATGAAATAGGAAGGCACTTCAATAGGAAATGGTTATTTCTTTGCATGAGGAGATCAGAGCTAATAAACAAAGAGAAAATTCTCTAAGAGGTAAAGATGCAGGCAAGAATCCAAGGAAATCAAGAAGAAAGGTACCAACATTCATGGGCCTCCTTGCAGTTATTTCACAGCATGAAAAGATATCTGGGAGTTATTTTCACAGTTTGAGGAAGAATCCATAATGTAAAGACTTTTTTGTATAATAAAACACAAATATGAGCTGGTTCAAATGCTTTGGTCAACAAAAGAGGTGTAAATAAGTAAATAAACAAGTATAATTTAAAGTTATCCCTCACAACATATATGAAACATACTCATCTTGAAGATATTCCTTGCATTTCTTAGATAATACCATTACTGTGAGCTTTAAGGAGCTCGCCACAGGATTTGACTATTTTAGAATCTTCCATTACCATTTGAGACCTAACTATCAATCTCTCCTGTAGAAATCCTTGTTAATCATATGTATTAGAGTAGTGTTTGCTCCATAATGCACATTCTCAGGAAGAGTCTGAGAGTGGTTATAATACTCGCAGTTGATTTACTCCACAGATCCTGGTAATATTTAAGCAAGATTTCCATTTCCCTATTATTCTTTATCACATTCCCTAGGTTGTGAATGTGGCAGGGTAGTCTCCTTCTCCTCTGTCTCACTGGCTGTTCTTGGGCAGATTTTCAGCACAAGCTGTTAAAAGGGCCTTCGACCTACTTTTATGTGCTGCTGGTTCTCATTTGACATTACCTCCAGTGTCATGATAATTGTCTTCCCTCTCAGCTTCTGTTTTCTCATGTTGTCTTGGCAGTCTCCTGGGATTACCTTCTGTTCACCCTTGGTTTGCGTGTTACTTCCTGGCTTTGGCTGGCCATCCATCTTGCTTGCTCCCTTGGCTGGTTCTTATCTAGCATCATCTCTGGCTAGATTCAGTATACCCCATCCTTCAGCTCTCTTCCTGAGAGATGCTGTATTGCCTTTCCCACTGATTAGCTTCCTTCTTCTGTGCCACACACCTAATTAGTCTCTTCTTGATTACTTACACATTTATAGACCAGAGATTGCCATCTGTGTCATTTAAATGCTGAATAATTCTTATCTCTATAGCTGAACATTATTAATTGTTCATTAAATATTTGTTGAATATTAATCAAACTAGTTTTCAAAGTTCGCTCAACCAACTGTGGTCATGAAAATACTATGATAAATCAGGACTTGGGATTTTTTTTTTTAATGAAGTAGAAAGTGATAGAATGGAAAATATCAGAGTGCAATGCAAAACAGTATTATTTTGTGAAACTTGTGTTTCATAAAAGTTGGGAATCTTAGGATCAAGTTATTTTTAACACAGGTCATGGTTAGGTCATGGTTAAAAAAGTTTGAATTTCATGAATTAAATTACAGGGTGGTTCAGACAGATGAACTAGACACTGGTTGTTTTCATATGTCTAAAATATTTTCCAGTCATTTTCTGGCAACAGATCCACTTCTGTTCCACACTTACAGGATAGTTTACTCACTCACCCGTCCTTATCATTAGAGAACTCCATTGGCTGAGGAGGAAGCAAGTGAACAGTCTAA
This sequence comes from Tragelaphus eurycerus, assembly GCA_935064755.1. Taxonomy (NCBI): domain Eukaryota; kingdom Metazoa; phylum Chordata; class Mammalia; order Artiodactyla; family Bovidae; genus Tragelaphus; species Tragelaphus eurycerus. The sequence goes on along the minus strand of CAKXYN010000002.1, from coordinate 53,142,735 downwards.
TCAGGGTGCTCCCTGGGTTATTTTATTTCCCCTATTGCTGTTAGAAAAAAACTCTTTCCATTGCAGTTACCAGATTGGTAGAATATGCTTTTATGGCTACCAGTGGATAGATTGGAAAGGCTTCGAGTGGGAAACACTGCCCCTGGTCCCAGTGTTAGCCCTGAGGACTTTCCCATTACAGAAGCCAATGAATTTCCTTTCTAGCTTAAAGTAGCTTAGATGAATTTCTGTGGTTTGCAACCAAATGAATCCTGACCAACATAAAGGAGCACAGAATGAAGAGTGGGGAAAGTTGGATGTAACTCTAATGGCATCATGTGCTACATATGTAACTCTTGAAAAGTCTCAAAAACTATGTAGTTCTCAGTCTTCTCTTCCTCTGAAATAGGAGAAGTGAATTTGATGGTAACTCACAATCCAATTTTTATTGGTCATCAGAGATCCCTCTGGAGCATTAAACAGTAAGGTGCCTGAGCTCTATATTGGATTTTCTGAATCAAAACCTATAAGAGTATGTCCCACATGTAATTTTAAAATGACCTTAGGTGATTCTGATGCACAGTCAACATGGGAAGGTGCTGGGCTAGGTCATCTCTAAGGTGTTTTCCACCTTAATACTCAGTGCTCTGTGATTCTTCCAAGATCACAGAGTCTGATTAAATTTCTAACAGTTGACAAAGTGACAAATGCAGAATCTGGATTCACATAATTTTTGTTGACTGTCCTGAGATGAATGGTGCATGTAAATGATAATAATGACTACTAAAGGTGTGCTATCACCATTCCTTATTAGCCTTATAGAGAAATAACACTCACCAACACATCAATCAAATTTTCCTGGTGTAGACACCCAGAGCATGGTTGACATCATAAAAAGTTGAGGCTTAAGAGAAGTGTGGAAGTTTAAAAAAAATAAGTAAGTGCAAGAAAGTCAGATGATTAAATTTGTTTTGTGTCATTACAAACAGTCCTGGTATCCAGAAGTGTCACATTTCATTTCTTCCCTGTGTCAGAGCACAAATGTAAATTAGAGATAATAGACAAGTGATAATATAATGGCCTAAATGATCTTTCCTAAGTAATTGTTTCTTGCCTAAAGATTTCTTTCTGTATAGAAAACACATATTTTTCTCATTAATAAAAAACCCACAGAGATAAGTCTCATTATCCCTACAGATTTATGTCTATCTTCCACTTTAATATGCTTCAAGATAATTCATTAGTCTGTTCATTGTTTTTCACAGGAACACTAACAAGACTAGCAGACTTGAAATCCTTTGTCTAGGAGACTGATGTCTTGGTAAGTTTTCATTACACTTTTCTCACTCCCACCCTTTGGTGGAAAATACAGTGAGTTATGGGAGAGCTGCAGAGATGTTGTAGACAAGGCTTTCACATGCACATATTCAGTTCAGTGTTCTGGGGGCTCCAGGGTAGTGGCCACAGAGATATGTGTAGCATCTATTCTCAAATGTGAATGATTGATGAAGACCTCTGGAGAGGGAGGAGGATGCATAGGGACAACCGAGTAGGCAGAATAGGGGAGGCAAAATAGCAGATAATTTTACACGCAAGAAAATAACTATTTTTGAAATGTCAGAGTAGCCTGTCAGCCTTAACAAATTTTTTTTTTTTAAAGATTTGGAGGAAACTGGGTGAGTAATTACAGTCAGTGACTGTCATTGTCAAGATAGTTCTGTAATTAGAGAAATTCAAAATATGTCTCATTTAGAGACACCTCAAATAGAGCCACAGGGGTAGCCATCAGTTGGAAAAGGTTAATAAAGTCGAAACAGTCAGACAATGGTGCTTAAGCTAAAATGCTGGCAGTGTCCATGATAGGAAAGGACATTCTGTCATCCTAAAGCATGGACCCTTCTTGAAAGCAAATCTGAACAGAGCAATCTGGAAAGAGAAATGGGTCTTGGAATTCACAGTAAAATTGAAGAAGGGCACAGAGGAAAAGCCTACTAAATTTCTGTGCATTAACTATTCATTTTAAGATCCTATTTGTTTTCTTAAATTAATGGAATAATAAGTAGTTTGGGAGGGTGAGAGGAGAAAGATTCTTTCTTTAGATTCATAATACAGTTGGAATCCATTTTTGCTCATGTGGAAACCTAATGAAATGGTTGAAGTAGGGCAACTGGCTGTCTACGCAGTCAGTGTATTAATAGGCACCAAGCTGAAAAATTCCACATAATTTGGAAAAATGAGAAAAGTTCACCCATGAAAGCATGTAGGAAGCAGATATATATGAATTCAGGTGCTAGTTGGAGGGACAAAATCTTCACTTATTTCATAAATAGAGAAGCAGTTGGATGCAGCTGTCTCCTGCATCTGGTCCAGATTTATGGGTGCCCAAAGGGCACCCTGAATTCTAATGAAGACACTGGTCAGAGTAACTGATTGCACAATTGTGTTATTGTGTGTTTTTTTTAAAATTAGAGATATCCTTCTTATTCTTACCATACCAAGGGAATTAAAGAAAAAAAAGCATATCTTTATATTTCTATGAAATCATATGTTTACAATGATTTTTAGAATTTATGAAAACTCCAAGGAAATTTGTTTCCTCTAAAACCAGATAACATAGTCTTCCTTCCTCCTTCTCACTTCTTTTTTCTCCCCCTCTCTCCTTCCCTTCACAGTTTATATTTAGGATATGAAATCTCTCTAAGTCAAGTGTGAGAACTCTGTGAAAATTAGGCTAAAATGGAAAGTTTATTTATTTTTCTTAAGAAAGCTTTCTTCATTGGCCACAAATAGATGTGATCTTTAAATACTAGCACCATATATTAGTTTGAATGTAAGAATAATTTTAAGTCATGTCTAAAAGAAAAACCAAAGTATTAAAATGTCAACTAACTACACTGGAGTGAAAGTATCTGCCCACATGTGTAACTTTCCCTCGTCTTATTTAATGTTCGGTGTAACGGAGTAGTTTTCATCCCATGCATGAGCCAATGATACCAGCACTCAGTGCTCAAGTGTGGAGAATGTTACTTGATCACTTCTCATGTACTAGGTTTGAAGAAGAACAGACTAGAGGCCCAGAGATCCGTTAGCATCTCACTCAGCTAAGTTTCTTTAAAATCTGGCTCCCACTCCCACACTTGAGATGAAAACACACTTGAGAGCAACATTTCAGGATACACATGGCACATGTGTACTTATGGTTTCCAGTCTAGGTCCTCTCACCTATCACACCAGATGACTTATTATCAACTAGGATACTCAAGGACAAGTATTAGTCATTGGACCCCACTCTGCTTGCCAGGCAATTCTTTAAGGAGGGATGGCCTTAAGACGTTATATTCACTGGCCTATATTTAAGCATAGTAATTAATGAGGTCAAGGTTTGGAATCCTGGCTGTTGACAAGAGAGGTCATATTCAACATTATTCACTATTCAGTTCAGTTCAGTTCAGTTGCTCAGTCGTGTCCGACTCCTAGTGATCCCATGGACTGCAACATGCCAAACTTCCCTGTCTTACCAACTTCTGGAGCTTGCTCAAACACATGTCCATTGAGTCAGTTATGCCATCCAACCATCTCATCCTCTGTGGTCCCCTTCTCCTCCCACCTTCAATCTTTCCTAGCATCAAGGTCTTTTCCAGTGAGTCAGTTCTTCGCACCAGGTGGCCAAAGTATTGGAGCTTCACCCTCAGTATCAGTCGTTTCAGTGAATATTCAGGGTTTATTTCCTTTGGGATTCACTGGTTGGATCTCCTTGAAGTCCAAGGGACTCTCTAGAGTCTTCTACAGTACCACAGTTCAATTCTTCAAGCATCAATTCTTCAGCACTCAGCTTTTTTATGGCCCAACTTTCACATCCGTACATGACTACTGGAAAAACCATAGGTTTAACCAGATGGACCTTCGTCAACAAAGTAACGTCTCTGCTTTTTACTATGCTGTGTAGGTTGGTCATAGTTTTTCTTCCAAGGGGCAAGCTTCTTTTAATTTCGTGGCTGCAGTCACCATCTGCAGTGATTTTGGAGGCCAAAAAAATAGTCTGTCCCTATTTCCATTGTTTCCCCATCTGTTTGCCATGAAGTGATGAGACCGGATGCCACGATCTTAGTTTTTTGAATGTTGGGTTTTAAGCCAGCTTTTTCACTCTCCTCTTTTGCTTTCATCAAGAGGCTCTTCAGTTCCTCTTCACTTTCTGCCATAAGGTTGTTGTCATCTGCATATCTGAGGTTATTGATATTTCTCCCAGCAATCTTGATTCTATCTTTTGCTTCATCCAGCCTGGCATTTCTCATGATGTACTCTGCATGTAAGTGACAATATACAGCCTTGACGTACTCCTTTACCAATTTGGAACCAGTCTGTTGGTCCATGTCCAGTTCTAACTGCTGCTTCTTGACCTGCATACAGATTTCTCAGGAGGCAGATAAGCTGGTCTGGTATTCCCATCTCTTTAAGAATTTTCCACAGTTTGTTGTGATCCACACAGTTAAAGACTTTGGCACAGTCTATAAAGCAGAAGTAGATGTTTTTCTGGAACTCTCTTGCTTTTTTGATGATCCAGTGGATGTTGGCAATTTGAACTCTGGTTCCTCTGCCTTTTCTAAATCCAACTTGAGCATCTGGAAGTTCATGGTTCATGTGCTGTTGAAGCCTTGCTTGGAGAATTTTGAGCATTACTTTGCTAGCGTGTGAGATGAGTGCAATTGTGGGATAGGTTGAACATTCTTTGGCATTGTCTTTCTTTAGGGTTGGAATGAAAACTAACCTTTTCCAGTCCTGTGGCCACTACTTTTATTCACTATTACACATATGCTTTTCTAAAAGGCCAGATTTCACAGAGAGCCTTTCTCAGAGACCAGTTGCTGTACTGATAAACATATATATGAGCTTACCAGAATAATAAGTACAACTTCACCCATGCAGATAGGAAATTATAATCTCAGTTTTCTTGTCTGTAAAATAAACACAGTAGTGCCTGTCCAGGCTGCCTTACAGTTTCTTGTGCTAGTCAAATGAAAACATATGAGTTTACTTCATAAAAACTAAAGCAGTAAACCCATGATCTCAACCAGGTAGCCCAGAGACACGTTTGATTTTGTAGAAGAATTTGTTTCATGTTCTCTAATTTGGTTGCTTTCAGATGAATGATAGTCCCTGACAGGTTTCACACCTGATATAACATTAATTGACATAAACTTCTTAACCCTAAAGGCTTTTGAGTTTGTAATTGTGCTTATGCAAATGTAAGTTATTATTATCAACAATGCTTTAAGAGAAAATTCTACTCTCACAATGGTACATTCATCAATGTCTAATAAATTATAAATAAATCTCTTTCTATAGCAACTGTAAATTCATCCCATCAGACTGTGAACTCACTGAGGAGAAATGCAGTATTTTATTCGTTATTTTATCTCCAAAACGTAAGACAGTAACTGGGCATTGTAAATGCTCGTTTAATATTTGTTGGGCTTAATTGACCCAGATGGTAGGGAAAGTGGGTCATTGGAAGAGTGTAGATGTTCAAGAGGAGCAGAATATGAAAAGGTAAAAAAAAAATCTAGAAGTGTATAAAGTGTGGAAATAAGTGGTCTTGTAAGAATTGGGCTTCCCCCCTTAAGAGAAAAAAATATTAGAACAGTAAATTTTGAGCACCAAGTGGACACTGGGACACAACCAGGACAGCTTGAGATTCCAGTGGATGTGACTCAGAGATGGGGAAATGCAATATGTCTTTCAAAGATAAAACACAGAACTGGGTCTGTCACATAGTAGGAAAGCACATCTTCTGAATGCTTCAGCTTCATGGGCAATATCTGGGTTTGTTGGATAGGTACTTACTAGCCTGGCCACAGGTGGTTTGCTGCTTATGTGTGGGTACCCAATTTAGGATTATGATATCAGCTCCCTCTGCTGCCTACGTAAGATATATTTCTTTGATCTGTATGCAAAGCACCCAAGTGAAAGTTTTGTCACCTACTTCTGTCCACACAGATGGCCAGGTCATGGTTTATCACCTACAATCTTTCTCCTTCCTTCAGCTTCACATCAACAATTCACCAAGGCCTTTGACCTCCCTCAGTAGTGTAATAAGGCACAACCTCGACTAGAGTAGACCATCCACACGACATATCCTGGACCATTGATCTTGATAGATTTTGGCCTCCAGACTACAATTTCTTCCTGCTTCAACTCATTACATGGGGCTTGTCTCTCCCTTAGATCCCCTGCTTGTTTTTCAAATTGAATTAAAATGTCAACTCCAAAGATTCATGCTTATCTTCCCATGGAAACTTCCTGCTGCGTTCATTCAAGCCTGTGCATGCCCTCTCTTCCATCAGGCTGTTTCTCATGCCCTGATATTTTTAGTGAGTTGAGGCTTATTCTGTTTCCTACTTGCAATGGCTTCCCTGCTTTTCTTTACCAACCATTTGCAGTTTTAATTTAAATACTTTACTTTTGCAGTGTGGGTCTACATGTGATTTCGTGGAAGTTCTGGCATAGGAATGCATCACCTGAAGAAGTCATTGTCCCACACATGGTGTCTTTATCTGGGAAGATGGCCTTGTCATTTTGAAAAGGACATGCATCCTATGGTGAGGAAGGGAAGGGTTCCTATGCTGACCTTCTATAAGAGGGTACTTACAGCAAAATTGCCTCATGAGGAGCAAGGACAACAAACCAGAACCTGTTGGTCAAATCCAGCCTGCTGCCTGTTCTTGCAAATGAGTCTTTATTGGAACATAGCTACACCCTTTCTTTCACATATCATGTGTGGCTGCTTTCATGCTACGATGGCTGAGTTGAGTAGTTGTAATAGAGACCATAATGGCTGCAAGGCCAAAATTAAAATTCAGTATCTAGTCCTTTACAGAATGTTTGCTGACACCTGACCTTGAGTTTTCTTGATAATTTTAGCTTGTCTGGTCTCCTCCATTAGACTGCAGCCTGCTTAAGCCCATGTCTGTGTTTCCCCCATAGCAACTTTTAATACACTCCATGCAAGCAAAGAGTTGAATTTCTGATTGAATGACAGGCATTCATCCAAGTAACAATTTAAAGTGCACGAGGTGAGCAGGAAGATCCAGAGATGATTTATATTTTATGTAGTAGAAAGGCTATTTCCATTCCTTTTTCTTCTCAATACATTCATTATTTTAAGTTCTACTCCACAGGGGAACCATAGTAAAAGCATCTCAACTCTGTTGACAAATTTTCAGGAGACACAGCCTTTTTGAGGAAAGGGACTCTTTCGTTCACTGCAGCAGCCTCCCTCCTACTACAACGTTTGGCACAGAGGAGATGCTCGTCAGATATTAGTCAAATGAATGATGGATAAATGAGCTTCCTCTTCTGGTTGCAAATAACTTTATTTAAAATATGTTGTTTGAAAACATATGTAAACTTGAATTTCACAATGTTCATAGCTCAACAGTTAATTAAATAACACCCAGGCATATGTTTGTTTGAAGAATGCCAGCATATTTTGCAGGGAGATCATCTAAAAAGCAAGCACTGGTATATGAAGCCCATCAGGCCAATTTTGTGTGTTAGGAACAAACTCCTCCAAATAACAGTATGATGATCAAGATGAACATTGGCAGCTTCCATTTAAAAAGCAGATTGTGTTTCAGAATTACATTTGTAAGTCAAGAATTTGACCTATATTTTCTCATAGAAACAATCTTATAAGGAATGGCTAGATTCTCATCCAAAGAAATCATTGTGGCAAAGAGGCTTTGTTTGGAGGAAAACAATCCTGAGTCCATTCAGTCTTGGTCATGTCACTCATCAGCTGACTTGGGCAAGTTATTCTCCACTGTGGAGCCTCTGGGGTTTGTTTTTAAATCTGTAAAGTGGGGGGAAATAACACACAAATTTTGGGGAGAATTATGTGTCATAATAGTGTACATGAGTTGACTTTCACAATACCTGGCACATATTAAGTATTTAAAAAAATATATCTGAAACCTTTCCTTCCTTTCTGCACCTTCTTTTTTAAATTTATTTTAATTGGAGGCTAATTACTTTACAATATTGTAGTAGTTTTTGCCATATGCACCCCTCTTTCACCTCCAGTACCGTCACTTCCATCTAGAGATCAGTAATGTACATCCTTTTCCAGGCCTATCTCATTTCCCAAAGTATTCCAAGCTCCAGAATAACTAAAATTTTCATTTGTGTAATTCATCTGATTGTGCACAGGTGTTAGAAAGAAAGCACTCTGAGTGAATTTACTTATGTGTGCATGCTCACTGGCTTCAGTCATGTCTGACTCTTTGCAACCTTGTGGACCGTAGCCTGCTAGGTACCTCTGTCCGTGGGATTCTCCAGGCAAGAATACTGGGGTGGCCTGCCATGCCCTCCTCCAGGGGATCTTTCTAACCCAGGGACTAAACCAGCATCTCATGCATCTCCTGCATTGCGGGCAGATTCTTTACCGCTGAGCCACTGAGGAAGCCCCAAATTTACTTATACTACAGTGTTAATGGCTCACCATTTTTTTTTCACTCTCCCAAGATTGTTAATATTTTTGAAAGGGACTGTTAGATCATCCATAGCAATCTCTAACAGTCAAATTAAAATGCAGGAAAAGACGAAGGGCCATTCCATTTTGGTATACTAAGTTGCTTCAGTTGTGTCTGACTCTTAGTGACCCTATGGACTGTGGCCCACCAGGCTCCTCTGTCCATGGGATTCTCTAGGCAAAAATGCTAGAGTGGGTTGCCGTGCCCTGCTCCAGAGGATCTTCCCAACTCAGGAATCCAATCTCTGTCTATTATAGCTCCTGCATTGGTAGGTGGGTTCTTTACCACTAGTGCCACCTGGGAAGCCCCATTCCATTTCACTTCTTAAAATTATCTCCCTACTTTTTACCCTAGTGGTAAGGTGGTCCTTGCTTTCCAGGAGGCTGCTGCTGGGGTCAGTTCTTCTAAATCTGGATTTCTATGGATAAAGAGGTCTGGAAATACCCTGAAATTGTACATGAGTAAATGAAGGCGCATTTTTCTGGGGAGAGGGTCTTCAGTTTTTATCAGATACTAATAGTGATTAATGAGATTAAGCCATGCCCGAGGGGCAACTTGGGATGGGCGGGTCATGGTGGAGAGATATGACAGGGTGTGGTCCGCTGGAGAAGGGAATGGCAAACCACTTCAGTATTCTTGCCTTGAGAACCCCATGAACAGTATGAAAAGACAAAATGATAGGATACTGAAAGAGAAACCCCCCAGGTCAGTAGGGGCCCAATATGCTACTGGAGATCAGTGGAGAAATAACTCCAGAAAGAATGAAAGGATGGAGCCAAAACAAAAAGAATACCCACCTGTGGATGTGTCTGGTGATAGAAGCAAAGTCCGATGCTATAAAGAGCAATATAGGAACCTGGAATGTCAGGTCCATGAATCAAGGCAAATTGGAAGTGGTCAAACAAGAGATGGCAAGAGTGAATGTTGACATTCTAGGAATTAGCGAACTAAAATGGACTGGAATGGGTGAATTTAACTCAGAGGACCATTATATCTACTACTGCGGGCAGGTATCCCTCAGAAGAAATGGAGTGGCCATCATGGTCAACAAAAGAGTCCGAAATGCAGTACTTGGATGCAATCTCAAAAACGACAGAATGATCTCTGTTCGTTTCCAAGGCAAACCATTCAATGTCACAGTAATCCAAGTCTATGCCCCAACCAGTAACGCCGAAGAAGCTGAAGTTGAAAGGTTCTATGAAGACCTACAAGACCCTTTAGAACTAACACCAAAAAAAGATGTCCTTTTCATTATAGGGGACTGGAATGCAAAAGTAGGAAGTCAAGAAACACCTGGAGTAACAGGCAAATTTGGCCTTGGAATACGGAATGAAGCAGGGCAAAGACTAATAGAGTTTTGCCAAGAAAATGCACTGGTCATAGCAAATACCCTCTTCCAACAACACAAGAGAAGACTCTATACATGGACATCACCAGATGGTCAACACCGAAATCAGATCGATTATATTCTTTGCAGCCAAAGATGGAGAAGCTCTATACAATCAGCAAAAACAAGACCAGGAGCTGACTGTGGCTCGGACCATGAACTCCTTATTGCCAAATTCAGACTGAAATTGAAGAAAGTAGAGAAAACTACTAGACCATTCAGGTATGACCTAAATCAAATCCCTTATGATTATACAGTGGAAGTGAGAAATAGATTTAAGGGCCTAGATCTGATAGATAGAGTGCCTGATGAACTATGGAATGAGGTTCGTGACATTGTACAGGAGACAGGGATCAAGACCATCCCCATGGAAAAGAAATGCAAAAAAGCAAAATGGCTGTCTGGGGAGGCCTTACAAATAGCTGTGAAAAGAAGAGAAGCGAAAAGCAAAGGAGAAAAGGAAAGATATAAACATCTGAATGCAGAGTTCCAAAGAATAGCAAGAAGAGATAAGAAAGCCTTCTTCAGTGATCAATGCAAAGAAATAGAGGAAAACAAAAGAATGGGAAAGACTAGGGATCTCTTCAAGAAAATCAGAGATACCAAAGGAACATTTCTTGCAAAGATGGGCACAATAAAGGACAGAGATGGTGTGAATCTAACAGAAGCAGAAGATATTAAGAAGAGGTGGCAAGAATACACAGAAGAACTGTACAAAAAAGAGCTTCAAGACCCAGATAATCATGATGATGTGATCACTGACCTAGAGCCAGACATCTTGGAATGTGAAGTCAAATGGGCCTTAGAAAGCATCACTACGAACAAAGCTAGTGGAGGTGATGGAATTCCAGTGGAGCTATTCCAAATCCTGAATGATGATGCTGTGAAAGTGCTACACTCAATATGCCAGCAAATTTGGAAAACTCAGCAGTGGCCACAAGATTGGAAAAGGTCAGTTTTCATTCCAATCCCAAAGAAAGGCAATGCCAAGGAGTGCTCAAACTACCGCAAAATTGCACTCATCTCACACGCTAGTAAAGTAATGCTCAAAATTCTCCAAGCCAGGCTTCAGCAATATGTGAACCGTGAACTGCCTGATGTTCAAGCTGGTTTTAGAAAAGGCAGAGGAACCAGAGATCAAATTGCCAACATCCGCTGGATCATGGAAAAAGCAAGAGAGTTCCAGAAAAACATCTATTTCTGCTTTATTGACTATGCCAAAGCCTTTGACTGTGTGGATCACAATAAACTATGGAAAATTCTGAAAGAGATGGGAATACCAGACCACCTGATCTGCCTCTTAAGAAATCTGTATGCAGGTCAGGAAGCAACAGTTAGAACTGGTCATGGAACAACAGACTGGTTCCAAATAGGAAAAGGAGTACGTCAAGGCTGCATATTGTCACCATGTTTATTTAACTTATATGCAGAGTACATCATGAGAAATGCTGGACTGGAAGAAACACAAGTTGGAATCAAGATTGCCGGGAGAAATATCAATAACCTCAGATATGCAGATGACACCACTCTTATGGCAGAAAGTGAAGAGGGGCTAAAAAGCCTCTTGATGAAAGTGAAAGTGGAGAGTGAAAAGGTTGGCTTAAAGCTCAACATTCAGAAAACGAAGATCATGGCATCTGGTCCCATCACTGCATGGGAAATAGATGGGGAAACAGTGGAAACAGTGTCAGACTTTGTTTTTCTGGGCTCCAAAATCACTGCAGATGGTGACTGCAGCCATGAAATTAAAAGACGCTTACTCCTTGGAAGGAAAGTTATGACCAACCTAGATAGCATATTCAAAAGCAGAGACATTACTTTACCAACAAAGGTTTGCCTAGTCAAGGCTATGGTCTTTCCTGTGGTCATGTATGGATGTGAGAGCTGGACTGTGAAGAAGGCTGAGCGCCGAAGAATTGATGCTTTTGAACTGTGGTGTTGGAGAAGACTCTTGAGAGTCCCTTGGACTGCAAGAAGATCCAACCAGTCCATTCTGAAGGAGATCAATCCTGGAATTTCTTTAGAAGGAATGATGCTAAAGCTGAAACTCCAGTATTTTGGCCACCTCATGCGAAGAGTTGACTCATTGGAGAAGACTCTGATGCTGGGAGGGATTGAGGGCAGGAGGAGAAGGGGACGACAGAGGATGAGATGGCTGGATGGCATCACTGACTCGATGGATGCGAGTCTGAGTGACCTCCGGGAGCTGGTGATGGACAGGGAGGCCTGGCGTGCTGCAGTTCATGGGGTCGCGAAGAGTCAGACACGACTGAGCGACTGATCTGATCTGAGTGACTCCAGAGTGGTTAAAAATCTCTTGTCTAAGCTGTACCTTCTGAAGGAGATCAGCCCTGGGATTTCTTTGGAAGGAATGATGCTAAAGCTGAAACTCCAATATTTTGGCCACCTCATGTGAAGAGTTGACTCATTGGAGAAGACTCTGATGCTGGGAGGGATTGAGGGCAGGAGGAGAAGGGGACGACAGAGGATGAGATGGCTGGATGGCATCACTGACTCGATGGATGTGAGTCTGAGTGACTTCCGAGAGCTGGTGATGGATAGGGAGGCCTGGCGTGCTGCAGTTCATGGGGTCGCAAAGAGTCAGACACGACTGAGCGACTGATCTGAAGCTGTACCTGATTTCACAGTTTCTTCCCTGCCTGTACTTCTGAACCCTTACATCCTCTAAACACTCAAGTTCTGATTGCCTTCCCTACAGGCCCCTGACTACTCTTGATGATTAAGCAAGGAGACCACAGACAGGGTATGAATGGCACTGGCTATTTTTTCTATTCAGAGAAGGCAATGGCACCCCACTCCAGTACTCTTGCCTGGAAAATCCCATGGACGGAAGGGCCTGGTGGGCTGCAGTTCATGGGGTCGCTACTGGAATTCTTTAAAAATGCAATTTTTCCGTATAAAGTGAATTCTCACTGAAGACAACTTAGAAATTAAGGAAAAATAGAAAAAACAAGAGAAAAGCACTTTTTCTAAGCATATATGCAAATTATTAGTTGTGTGGTCTTTGTTCCTTAGTTTCTTCATTTTTTAAGTGATTTTAAAATTTTTATTCAATTTTTAAGAACTCAAAGCATTTATCTATTGAACTTAGAAAAACAGCACAGTAGTAAAAACATGATGTGGTAGAGCTTTAACATCCTACTCACAATTAAAAATTGTTTCTGGTTTTACTGAGGCATAATTGACAAATAAAACTTGTCTATACTTAAGGTTTACAAATACACACACACACACACACACACACACACACACACACACACACACACACACTGTGAGATGATTACCACAAGCTAATTAACACATCCATCACCTCAAACAATATCTACATTGCATGGTCATTGTTTAGGGGTAAAATACAATTTCTGGCACATTGTTGGCATTCAATGTGCATGTGTGTTGAGTTGCTTCAGTCATGTCCAACTCTTTGCGACCCTATGGACTGTGGCCCACCAGGCTCCTCTGTCCGTGGGATTCTCCAGGCAAGAGTACTGGAGTGGGTTGCCAAGCCCTCCTCCAGAGGATCTTCCAGATCCAGAGGTAGAACCCATGTCTCCTGTGGCTCCTGCACTGCAGGTGGATTTTTTACTGCTGAGCCACTGGGGAATCCCTGGCATTCAATAAATATTAGTTATTTTTAATTCTCATGCCTGAGTTTAATTGCCTATAAAATCAAGATAACGATAACTACATTTTAGCTACTATGGGTACTGAAGATACACCTGTAGAACATATGACACATAACTATTATTATATTGGTGATTAGTATCATTATTATAATTCTTCCAACTATAATTTTAATACCAGCATAATATCCCACTGATATAAAGACACCATCTTTCACTTAACCATTCCTTCATACCAGGCATATAGGTCTGGAAACATCCTTATTTTAAAGGTCAAAATAACTTTTATGTGGTTAAATAATCCCCATTTTCATTCATGTTTTAAATTTAGTATTCCTCCTCCTTCCAGAAATATCCCATTCCCAGTTCTAGTTTATTTTTAATGGTTTGAAACTTGTATATGTAGCTCTAAATCTACCTTAAACTTATTTTAATATATGGCTGAAAATTAAGAATCTAAATTGTGGTTTTAAATTATTAATTCACCATCTCAGCACCATTTATTAAATAATCCTCCTTTTTCCCAATTAGATGGATCATTTATAAAATGAATGCCTAAGAAACAGGGACCAGTGGTAGTGTTTAAAATACAGAGGTTTCTGAAAATAAACTTTTATTTCTAGAGATCCCAAATGCATATACCTGCAGGGATAAGCAGGTAACATAAAACATAAAGAAATTGTGACTGTGGGTCTGGAGTGAAGCACAGACTACCTGTCCTTTCTAAAGACATTCAAATTCAAAATGCTGTATTTGTCACTTTTTCTTTTCAAGTGAAAAATGAGAAGAGAGAAGCTTATCTCACTTGCAATGTCTAAGCATATTTTATACTGAAAGCTATATGTTTAGAGATGAAATACTGAAATTCAGGATTTTCTTGGACTCTCAGTCAAGAAGCTATTCAGGATTCTATCCTCTACAAGATCATAAAAATATTCTACCTGTGAACCTGAGCTGACTGAAGAGTTTTCAGAACTCTGGGACTTGCGATCCCTACCTGACACCCCCTGCCCCGAATCCAGCATACTTTGTAGTCCGGAGGCCAGCAAGACTGAGCATGATGTTATCCATTTTCCGCATGGCCAACCCTGAGCCACATTTCTCCTGGGCCTGTGTCACCTGACAAGCTGCACTCAGTCACAATGGGCTGTGATGATCTCCATCCTGGTCAAATTGTTCTATGTATCAGACCCAAGATAAAAGAGAAGGGCTTGCATGTCTTTACAAGGAACGAGTCATTCTACACTGCATAAAATGTGGAGTGTGCAAGGGGAGGATTCCACAGGAAAAACAACTTCAAACAGAAAGACCAAAGCTAGAAGGAAGATCCCATGAAAAAATAGCCCAGTTGTCTTGATGATATTGGAAAATTAGCGTAAAGAACATATTTAACTGTTTGGAAAGTTTAAGCAAATTCCTTTATTCATTCATTCATTCGACAATTACTTCTTGCACTGTAACAGCTGTCCTTGCCTGAGGTATGGGAGATAAGAGGAGAGAGAATCTAAATTTTTCTCTTTAGGTGATAAAAAGACTGACAATTCACAGTGCAGTGATTGTTTTATAGGGAGTATCTCAAGGTTTGATGCAAGTTATGAGGAACATCTAAGTCTGACTGGGAAATAATGGAAGATTTTTTAGACGATGATACTTCCGTTCTAATACTTGAATAGAAAACAGATTGCCATGCCTGACTTTCAAGGACTTTATCTGTTTGAAACTAAGTGCCAATCATTAGCACAAAAGGACTATTTCCTCTCCCAAACCCCTCAATAGTCAATACTTTCAGTTCAGTTCAGTTCAGTCCCTCAGTTGTGTCCGAATCTTTGCGACCCCATGAATCGCAGCACGCCAGGCCTCCCTGTCAATCACCAGCTCCCGGAGTTCACTCAAACTCACGTCCATTGAGTCAGTGATGCCATCCAGCCATCTCATCCTCTGTTGTCCCTTTCTCCTCCTGCCCCCAATCCCTCCCAGCATCAGAGTTTTTTCCAATGAGTCAACTCATGCAAAGAGGTGACCAAAGTACTGGAGTTTCAGCTTCAGCATCATTCCCTCCAGAGAAATCTCAGGGCTGATCTTCAGAATGGACTGGTTGGATCTCCTTGCAGTTCAAGGGACTTTCAAGAGTTCTTCTCCAACACCACAATTCAAAAGCGTCAATTCTTCAGTGCTCAGCCTTCTTCACAGTCCAACTCTCACATCCATACATGACCACTGGAAAAACCATAGCCTTGACTAGACGGACCTTTGTTGGCAAAGTAATGTCTCTGCTTTTGAGTATCCTATCTAGGTTGGTCATAACTTTCCTTCCAAGGAGTAAGCATCTTTTAATTTCATGGCTGCAGTCACCATCTGCAGTGATTTTGGAGCCCCCCCCAAATAAAGTCTGACACTGTTTCCACTGTTTCCCCATCTATTTCCCATGGAGTGATGGGACCAGATGCCATGGTCTTCATTTTCTGAATGTTGAGCTTTAAGCCAACTTTTTCACTCTCCTCTTTCACTTTCATTTTAGTGAGTTTTTTTTGCTTATGTATTATTTTATTCAGACTTTTATTTTAAATAAGAATGTTTATCACTTAGGAGTCATTTCAGCTGCATATAGCAACTAAACCAAATTAGCCACATATCAAATTTTAAAAATCATATGGGGGAGGGCTGGATTTGGAGTTTGAGATTAGTAGACATAAATTATTATATATAGACTGGATAAGTAACAATGTCCTACTGTATAGCCAAGTAAACTATATTCACATCCTGTAATAAACCATAGTGGAAAAGAATATTAAAAAGTATATGTGTATATATATATATATATATATATATGGCTTCCCAGATGGTGTGAATGGTAAATAACCTGCCTGCGAATCCTGGAGACATAAGAGACATGGGTTCTATCCCTGGGTTGGGAAGATCCACTGGAGAAAGTAATGGCACCCACCTCAGTATTCTTGCCTATAGAATCCCATGGACAAAAGAGCCTGGAGGGCTACAGTCCATAGGGTCTCACAGAGTCAGACATGATTGAAGCAACATAGTACACATGCCTACACACATAAATATATATATGCTACTGCACATGGAGAAGGCAATGGCACCCCACTGCAGTACTCTTGCCTGGAAAATCCCATGGACGGAGGAGCCTGGTAGGCTGCAGTCCGTGGGGTCGCTAAGAGTCAGACATGACTGAGCGACTTCACTTTCTCTTTTCATTTTCATGCATTGGAGAAGGAAATGGCAACCCACTCCAGTGTTCTTGCCTGGAGAATCCCAGGGACCAGGAAGCCTGGTGGGCTGCCGTCTATGGGGTCACACAGAGTCGGACACGACTGAAGTGACTTAGCATAGCATAGCATAGCATAGCATACTGCACATAAATAGTACATTAAAAACACAAATAATATATAAAAAGCAAACACAAAAAATAAACATTTTTACTCTTACAGTACAGTACCCTGAAAAATATAGCAGTACAGTACAACACTTGACATACAGGGGCTGGCACTGAGTGAACAGCCTAGAAGAATTGGTGACTGGAGGAGGGAGAGAAGGTGGGAGATGGTAGAGCTGAAGGATCATCAGCAATAGTAGATGGAGGGCAAGCTGAAATTTCACTCATGCCTTATGTTGATGGCACAGGTTCTGGTTCCTTGCTGGATTCAATTCTGTCTGCCCTCTTGAAAAAAAAGTCTGGGTAGTAGCTCTTTTTTTCTCATCGTAGATGACGCGGTAGCACTGAATTGCATTCTGAATAGCTGCTGCAACCTTTGTGTAGTTTTATAGTCAGGTCCTATGCCTCAAAAACTAACAAGTGCCTCATCAAAGAAAGAAAATCTCCTTGCCATTTCCTGTGTTGTGAATGTTAGGTTTTTCAGCAGTAGCAGCTACATCACCACTGCATTTATGCTTTCTTCCAGACATCCTGGCTTGAAATAAAATACTGTAGTACTGTACTCAGTACAGTACTGTAAAGTACACAAAAGCATAACCACTTGTAGAAGATGCACACACTTGACAATGTACACCAGACACGTGAACTAGCTTATGTTATTGGACATGCAAACATATATTCTCATATTTGAAATTTCACATGTAGGAGACTTACTGAATCACTTTGCTATACAGCAGAAATAAACACAACATTTTAAATCAACTATCCTTCAATTTAAAAAAATCATAAAAATGGCTTAAACAAGATAGGTGTGTATATCTTTGCACTTCTTTCTCTTGTAAAGGAAGTTGGTAGGAAGATTCGGAGAAGGCAATGGCACCCCACTCCAGTACTTTTGCCTGGAAAATCCCATGGACCGAGGAGCCTGGTAGGCTGCAGTCCATGGGGTCGCTAAGAGTCAGACACGACTGAGCGACTTCACTTTCACTCTTCACTTTCATGCATTGGAGAAGGAAATGGCAACCCACTCCAGTGTTCTTGCTTGGAAAATCCCAGGGACGGGGGAGCCTGCTGGGCTTCCATCTATGGGGTTGCACAGAGTCGGACATGACTGAAGCAACTTAGCAGCAGCAGCAGGAAGATTAGAGTTGATATGGCAGCTACGTGGGTGTCAGGGGTCTTGGTTTCTTCTGTTTTGCCCTGTATCATCCTTAGTGTGCTGTTTCATGGTTCAAGATAGCTGTCAGAGTTCCAGCTCTCCTATGTACACTTCAGCTAGCAAGAAGAAGGAAGGGAGTTGGAAAGAGAACCCTGTTTCCCTTTTTCAGCATATTTGCTTAAGTTCTGTAGATAATCCAGTTTACATCTCATTGGCCAAAACTTAATCACAAGGCAAAGGAGGCTGGGAAATGTAGTCTTTAGCAGACAATGTGTCAAATTAAAAATTGAGCTTGTTACTAAAGAAGAAGGGGTGAGTTGACATTGGGAAGCAGTCAGCAGTATCTGCCACAGATTGTCAATACATACTGCATGAAGACAACATCACAGTCTCCCAGCCTGGTGGAGCAAGACCAGTGAAGTAAAAGTTACGTGAAAAGTAGATTATGTAGAAAAGAAGTTTGGGAGACACAGTGTTAGAGTTAAATAGGTTTCTTTATTGTAAGATTTCTCAGAATCATTTATTTGCTATTGTCTATTGGACATCTCTGGAGAAGGCAGTGGCACCCCACTCCAGTACTTTGCCTCGAAAATCCCGTGGATGGAGGAGCCTGGTAGGTTGCAGTCCATGGGGTCGCTAAGAGTCGGACAGGACTGAGGGACTTCACTTTCACTTTTCACTTTCATGCATTAGAGAAGGAAATAGCAACCCACTCCAGTGTTCTTGCCTGGAGAATCCCAGGGTCGGGGGAGCCTGGTGGCTGCTGTCTATGGGGTCGCACAGAGTCGGACACAACTGAAGTGACTTAGCAGCAGCATTGGGTGTCTCTAAAGGGCCTCAGGGGAGCTCTATAACAAATTTCCCAAATATATTTAACAAGTAAATAATTTCTTACAAAAAACACTTTTCCTCAAGACTCTTTAATGGGGTTAATGTCCCCAGGACATATTTTGACAAATGCTGATCTAGTGGAAAGACGAGAGCTTTGCAGCCAAACTGAGATCTAGTAAATTCCTGCTCTTTTGCTTACTAGTTATATATCTCTTGCAGGTTGCTTTTGAATGTAAAATAAAGAAATATTAGAATTAATCCAAGCTTAGGGATGGCAAATAGCATGCCTGTTTTTTCATGAATAGAATTTAATTTTCAGAAGTTCTAAATTTACAGAAAAATAGAGCAGCTTCTGCAGAAAGTTCCTATATATCTTCTCAATCAAATTTAAGCAAAAAGCAAAGTTCCAAAGCAGAGTTCCAAAGAATAGCAAGAAGAGATAAGAAAGCCTTCTTCAGTGTTCAATGCAAAGAAATAGAGGAAAACAACAGAATGGGAAAGACTAGAGATCTCTTCAAGAAAATCAGAGATACCAAAGGAGCATTTCATGCAAAGATGAGCTCAATAAAGGACAGAAATGGTATGGACCTAACAGAAGCAGAAGATACTAAGAAGAGATGGCAAGAATACACAGAAGAACTGTACAAAAAAGATCCTCATGACCCAGATAATCACGATGGTGTGATCACTGACCTAGAGCCAGACATCCTGGAATGTGAAGTCAAGTGGGCCTTAGAAAGCATCACTATGAACAAAGCTAGTGGAGGTGATAGAATTCCAGTTGAGCTATTCCAAATCCTGAAAGATGATGCTGTGAAAGTGCTGCACTCAATATGCCAGCAAATTTGGAAAAGTCAGCAGTGGCCACAGGACTGGAAAAAGTCAGTTTTAATTTGAATCCCAAAGAAAGGCAATGCCAAAGAATGCTCAAACTACCGCACAATTGCACTCATCTCACACGCTAGTAAAGTAATGCTCAAAATTGCCCAAGCCAGGCTTCAGCAATACATGAACCGTGAACTTCCTGATGTTCAAGCTGGTTTTAGAAAAGGCAGAGGAACCAGAGATCAAATTGCCAACATCCGCTGAATCATGGAAAAAGCAAGAGAGTTCCAGAAAAACATCCATTTCTGCTTTATTGACTATGCCAAAGCCTTTGACTGTGTGGATCACAATCAACTGTGGAAAATTCTGAAAGAGATGGGAATACCAGACCACCTGATCTGCCTCTTGAGAAATTTGTATGCAGGTCAGGAAGCAACAGATTGGCTCCAAATAGGAAAAGGAGTTCGTCAAGGCTGTATATTATCACCCTGCTTATTTAACTTCTATGCAGAGTACATCATGAGAAACGCTTGGACTGGAAGAAACATAAGCTGGAATCAAGATTGCTGGGAGAAATATCAAAACCTCAGAATGCAGATGACACCACCCTTATGGCAGAAAGTGAAGAGGAACTAAAAAGCTGCTTGATGAAAGTGAAAGTGGAGAGTGAAAAAGTTGGCTTAAAGCTCAACATTCAGAAAACGAAGATCATGGCATCTGGTCCCATCACTTCATGGGAAATAGATAGGGAAACAGTGGAAACAGAGTCAGACTTTATTTTGGGGGGCTCCAAAATCACTGCAGATGGTGACTGCAGCCATGAAATTAAAAGACGCTTACTCCTTGGAAGGAAAGTTATGACCAACCTAGATAGCATATTCAAAAGCAGAGACATTACTTTGCCAACTAAAGTTCATCTAGTCAAGGCTGTGGTTTTTCCAGTGGTCATGTATGGATGTGAGAGTTGGGCTGTGAAGAAGGCTGAGTGCCAAAGAATTGATGCTTTTGAACTGTGGTGTTGGAGAAGACTCCTGCGTGTCCCTTGGACTGCAAGGAGAGCCAACCAGTCCATTCTAAAGATCAGCCCTGGGATTTCTTTAGAAGGAATGATGCTAAAGCTGAAACTCCAGTACTTTGGCCACCTCATGCGAAGAGTTAACTCATTGGAAAAGACTCTGATGCTGGGAGGGATTGGAGGCAAGAGGAGAAGGGTACGATAGAGGATGAGATGGCTGGATGGCATCACTGACTCAATGGACGTGAGTCTGGGTGGACTCTGGGAGTTGGTGATGGACAGGAAGGCCTGGCGTGCTGGGATTCATGGGGTCACAAAGAGTCGGACATGACTGAGCAACTGATCTGATCTGATCTGATCAAATTTATCCTGTTAGTAACTGCATTAGTATGGTATTTTTTTTATGACTAACGAACCCCTATTGATACATTAATGTTAACTAAAATCTATCATTTATTCAGGTTTCCTTAGTTTTTACTTAAAATCCCTTTTCTATTCCAGGATCCATTCTAAAATAGCACATTACATTTGGCTGTCATGTCTCCCTCTGTAGGCTCCGCTTAGTTGTGGGAATTTCTAAGATACTTTTTGTAAAGACAGGGTTTTCCTAGTAGTTCAGCTGATAAGGAATCTGCCTGCGATGTGTCCACCTGGGTTCAATCCCTGGGTTGGGAAGATCCCCTGAAGAAGGGAACAGCTACTCACTCAAGTATTGTGACCTGTATAGTCCATGGCATCGCAAAGAGTCAGACATGACTCAGCTATACAAAAAGTTGTAAAGACAAGGAGTTTTAAGGAGTCATGGTAAAGTACAACATAGAATGGCCTGCTACTGTAATTGTTCTCATGTTTTTCTCATGATTAAACTGGAGTTGTGGGTTTGAGGAAGAAATATGACAAGAGGTAAAGTGCCATTTTCATCATATTATATGAAGGAGACATGCAATCAACATGATTTATGACTGTTGACATTGACATTGGTAATTTTAAAGTTATCCTTCCCCCCTTTCCATATTGTACTCTTTAGAAGGAAAGTCTGTGAGCATGCCCACACTTAAGGAATGGAATTATATACCTCCTTCATTTGGGGTGAAGAAGCTATATAACTTAAATTTGGACTTCTCCTGCATGGGGGATTTGTCCCTTCTTACCAATTTGTTAATTTATGCAATTATTTATTTTTATCAGCATGGACTCACAAATACTCCTTTAAACTTTGGGGTATAATCCAACACAGTTTTGTTGCTCAAATTGGTCCAGCTTTGGCCATTAGGAGCTCTTTTAGTTGGAACCTCTGCCCCTTTGACATAACCCCATTGATATGGGTTGTTTTAAGAAGTTCCTTACTTCCTGGCATTACAAGATGCTTTAGGCTTATCTTGTATATTTCCTGTCCAAGTCCTAAAATCAGCTATCTCTTCAAGGATCTTGGTTCCTTATAATGGAAAATGGTATTAAAAGTCCACATTGAGCTCTCAGCCATAGCACTATCTTTTGAGAAACCTCCATGCCATGAGAGCAAAGTGGAGGAAGAACCAATGCACAGGCTGAAGCACAAAATAAAAAAGATGACTCAGAGGTCCAAGTAAATTTGTACACCCATAGAAGCCACAGATGCAGAAACAAGGGAAGCTAGAAGCCAGGGACATGGGTACAAATTATTGGGCTGCATGTCTACTATCTATAACTTGTCTCAATGGATCTGGAACATCTATGGCCATTGTGATCCCCTCGACCACCTTTGAGAGACTCACCTTGCTTGTAACAAAGCGGTTCCTATTGGTCCTTTGCCCTGAATATGTGATATTATGGACTAGTTCTCTTCTCAATTGTGGCTGAATGTAACATGTGTACAATAAATCATCTCCTTTGCTATCTTAGCAGAAGAAAATAAAAATCCACACTGAATGTTACGCGTGCCTGTTGCTATAGGGGTGTCATTTCTTTAAGTCTCTGTCAGCTGGCAGACCAAGGAAACATATATGTGTATACTAACCCATGTCTATACACATATGTGTAAATATTTCTGTAAGTACCCATTTTATATATATGAAGTTAAACATGAGTTCTTAATGTTTCCAGTTCTGCTCGATTACCACAAGGATCATTTTAGCTTTCTTCCCTTTCTATTGTTCAGTCGCTATGTCATATCTGACTCTGTGACCCCATGGACTGTAGCGTGCCAAGCTTCCTTGTCCTTCACTATCTCCTGGAGTTTTCTCAAACTCATGTCCATTGAGTTGGTGATGCCATTCAGCCATCTCATCCTTTGTCGCCCTCCTGCCCTCAATCTTCCCCACCTTCCAGGTCTTTTCCAATGAGTCAGCTCTTCACATCAGGTGGCCAAAGTATTAGAGCTTCAGCTTCAGTACCAGTCCTTCCAATGAATCTTCAGGGTTGATTTCCTTTAGGATTGACTTATTTTCTTGTAATCCAAGGAACTCTCAAGAGTCTTCTCCAACACCACAATTCAAAAGCATCAATTCTTTGGCACTCAGCCTTCTTTATGGTCCAACTCTCACATCTACTTCAGCAGTAAGGAATTTGGCTTCCATCATCTGGCATTCATTTACTTAATTGTCTAATTCCAATAAACATGTATAGTAATCTTGGAATTGTTAACCCATATTCCTGTGGGAAACAACTTTATAGACTACAATACATTATTTATGTACAGTTCCTTTTGCCTTTCATCTTATATTCATTTCCAAAGTTATTTAGGTCAGTACCTTTCCCTGAACTCCCTTCAGTGAAATTGTTTCTTGCATTTGTAATAGAATTAGATTCTCTTGTCACAGTCTACATTTTCCTGGGATCTTCCAACTTCCTAAATTATTATTTTTGATAATAATCAAAAGTCACTTTTTATTATAGAATTCTATGGGTTGTGACACATGCATAATGCTGTGTATCCACTATTACAGTATTATGCAGAATATTTTCACCACCCTAAAATTCTCCTGTGCTTCACTTATTCATTCCTTCCCTTCTGTTCTGCTCTGAATCTCTAGCTACCATTGTGAGGTTTTTTTTTTTTTTTTTTTTAACCACTTATTTTTTTGTTGTTGTCTCTAGAATTTTACCTTTTGCAGAATGTCATAATTTGAATTACAGAAAGTCATATAATTGGAATCATAACATCTGTACATACCCACTTCTTTCACTTATAGGTATGCATTTAAGATTTCTCCACATCTTTATGTGGCTTGATAGCTCATTTATTTTTACTTCTGGATAATATTCCATTGCATGGATGTACCAGAGTTTGTTTACTCATCATCTATTGAAGGGCTTCTCAGTTGCTTCTGGGTTTTGGCAATTATGAATAAAGCTGCTGTAAATATTCCTGTGTGGGTTTTGTGTGGATTTATGTTTTCAGCTCTATTGGGTAAGTACCTAAGAGTACAATTGTTGGATCATAGCTTTGTAAGAAATTGTTGAACTGTCTTCCAGAGTTGTTACATCATTTTTCATCCCCACCCATGAGTGAATGTTCCTGTTGCTTCACATCTTTGTTAGTTTAGTGTTGTTTAGTGTTGTTTGTTTTAGTTTTTAAAAATTCTAACCATTCTAGGGAGGAGCTAAGATGGCAGAGGAATAGGACGGGGAGAACACTTTCTCCTCCACAAATTCATCAAAAGAACATTTGAACACCAAGTAAATTCCACAAAACAACTTCTGAATGCCGGCAGAGGACATCAGGCACCCAGAAAGACCACCCATTGTCTTTGAAAGGAGATTACAAGCCCTGCAGCAACTCCCCCAGCGGAGAAGCAGCGCAGATGCCTGCATCCACCATTAGCAAGCGGGGGCTGGGCAGGGAGGCGCGGCGCGGCCTGCATCGCTTAGAGTAAGGATGTGGCCTGAATATCCTGAGTGCTACCTGAGCAAAATAATTTGGGCTAGCAAACCAGACTGTGGGATATCTACCACAAGAAAAGCCAGCCCTAACCTAAGACACCACCAGGCCTGCACACGGAACAAAGGACTGTACAGAGATAGCTGGCTGCAGACCGTCTCCCTCTGGTGACAGGCAGCCAGAGCCGGAAGTGGGCAATTGCAGCCCCAGAGAGACATTATCTACAAAACTGTAAGTAGGCTTCTTTGCCAACTAAGGCTTCTTGGGGCTCTGGACGGTCAACATCTGCCTGAGAAGGTGCGCGGTTGTGCACCCAGAAAACCGAGCGGCGGGGAGGTGATAAGTCACAGCAGCTGCACTTGCTAAACACCTCATCACCTGCACTGCTCGGACCTGGGAAGGGCACAAAACGCAGGCCCAACTGAGTCTGTGCTTCTGAGGACCACCCAAGTGCCTGAACCTGAGCGGCTTGGACCTGGGAGGTGCAAGCAGCCCAGGGCTGGCCATGGATGATTCCCAGTGGAGCAACCTAGAGCCTTAGCAGTGTGGGCAGGGAAGCTACACACACCGTGAGCAGGGACAGGCCCAGAGTGGCTTAGGCACTGCAAGCACATGCCAGTGTTATTTATTTGCAGCGTCCCTCCCTCCCCATGGCACGACTGAACAAGTGAGCCTTAAAAAAAAAAAAAAAAAGGTGTCCACCACCACCCCCTCTGTATCAGGGCAGAAATCAGACACTGAAAAGACCAGCAAACAGAAGAAGCTATAACAGAGGGAACCGCCTTGGAAGCGACAGGCAATAAACTAAAACCCCATGGAGCTCATCAATTGCCTCCATACCTACACTGAAACCCAGTACTATACAAGGACCAACAAGTTCCAGGGCAAGACATACCAAGCAAATTCTCCAGCAACACAGGAACACAGCCCTGAGCTCCAATATACAGGCTACCCAAAGTCACCCCAAAACCATAGACATCTCATAACTCATTACTGGACACTTCATTGCACTCAAGAGAGAAGAAATCCAGCTCCACCCACCAGAACACCGACACAAGCTTCCCTAACCAAGAAGCATTGACAAGCCACCTATACAAACCCACACACAGTGAGGAAATGCCACAATAAAGAGAACTCCACAAACTGCCAGAATACAGTAAGGACACCCCAAACTCAGCAATTTAAACAAGATGAAGAGACAGAGGAATACCCAGCAGGTAAAGGAACAGGATAAATGCCCACCAAACCAAACAAAAGAGGAAGAGATGGGGAATCTACCTGATAAAGAATTCCAAATAATGATAGTGAAATTAATCCAAAATCTTGAAATCAAAATGGAATCACAGATAAATAGCCTGGAAACAGGAATTGAGAAGATGCAAGAAAGGTTTAACAAGGACTTAGAAGAAATAAAAAAGAGTCAATATGTAATGAATAATGCAATAAATGAGATCAAAAACACTCTGGAGGCAACAAATAGTAGAATAACAGAGGCAGAAGATAGGATTAGTGAATTAGAAGATAAAATGGTAGAAATAAATGAATCAGAGGAGAAAAAAGAAAAACGAATTAAAAGAAATGAGGACAACCTCAGAGACCTCCAGGACACTATTAAACACTACAACATTCGAATCATAGGAGTCCCAGAGAAGAAGACAAAAAGAAAGACCATGAGAAAATACTTGAGGAGATAATAGCTGAAAACTTCCCTAAAATGGGGAAGGAAATAATCACTCAAGTTCAAGAAACCCAGAGAGTCCCAAACAGGATAAACCCAAGGCAAAACACCCCAAGACACATATTAATCAAATTAACAAAGATCAAACACAAAGAACAAATATTAAAAGCAGCAAGGGAAAAACAACAAATAACACACAAGTGAATTCCCATAAGGATAACAGCTGATCTTTCAATAGAAACTCTCCAAGCCAGGAGGGAATGGCAAGACATACTTAAAGTGATGAAAGAAAATAACCTACAGCCCAGATTATTGTACCCAGCAAGGATCTCATTCAAATATGAAGGAGAAATCATAAGCTTTACAGACAAGCAAAAGCTGAGAGAATTCAGCACCACCAAACCAACTCTCCAACAAATATTAAAGGACATTCTCTAGACAGGAAACACAAAAAGGGTGTATAAATTCGAACTCAAAACAATAAAGTAAATGGCAACAGGATCATACTTATCAATAATTACCTTAAACGTTAATGGGCTGAATGCCCCAAGCAAAAGACAAAGACTGGCTGAATGGATACAAAAACAAGACCCCTACATATGTTGTCTACAAGAGACCCACCTCAAAACAGGGGACACATACAGACTGAAAGTGAAGGGCTGGAAAAAGATTTTCCATGCAAATAGGGACCAAAAGAAAGCAGGAGTATCAATACTCATATCAGATAAAATAGACTAAAACAAAGGCTGTGAAAAGAGACAAAGAAGATCACTACATAATGATCAAAGAATCAATCCAAGAAGAAGATATAACAATTATAAATATATATGCACCCAACATAGGAGCACCGCAATATGTAAGACAAATACTAACAAGTATGAAAGGAGAAATCAACAATAACACAATAATAGTGGGAGACATTAATACCTCACTCACACCTATGGATAGATCAACTAAATGGAAAATTAACAAGGAAACACAAACTTTAAATGATACAATAGACCAGTTAGACCTAATTGATATCTATAGGACATTTCATCCCAAAACAATGAATTTCACCTTTTTCTCAAGTGCACATGGAACCTTCTCCAGGATAGATCACATCCTGGGCCATAAATCTAGCCTTGGTAAGTTCAGAAAAATTGAAATCATTCCAAGCATCTTTTCTGACCACAGTGCTGTAAGATTAGATCTCAATAACAGGAGAAAAACTATTAAAAATTCCAACATATGGAGGCTGAACAACACGGTGCTGAATAACCTACAAATCACAGAAGAAATCAAAAAAGAAATCAAAATTTGCATAGAAATGAATGAAAATGAAAACACAACAACCCAAAACCTGTGGGACACTGTAAAAGCAGTCCTAAAGGGAAAGTTCATAGCAATACAGGCATACATCAAGAAACGAGAAAAAAGTCAAATAAATAATCTAACTCTACACCTAAAGCAACTAGAAAAGGAAGAAATGAAGAACCCCAGTGTTAGTAGAAGGAAAGAAATCTTAAAAATTAGGGCAGAAATAAATGCAAAAGAAACAAAAGAGACCATAGCAAAAATCAACAAAACCAAAAGCTGGTTCTTTGAAAGTATAGATAAAATTGACAAACCATTAGCCAGACTCATCAAGAAACAAAGGGAGAAAAATCAAATCAATAAAATTAGAAATGAAAATGGAGAGATTACAACAGACAACACAGAAATACAAAGGATCATAAGAGACTACTATCAGCAATTATATGGCAATAAAATGGACAACGTGGAAGAAATGGACAAATTCTTAGAAAAGTACAACTTTCCAAAACTGGACCAGGAAGAAATAGAAAATCTTAACAGATCCATCACAAGCACGGAAATTGAAACTGTAACCAAAAATCTTCCAGCAAACAAAAGCCCAGGTCCAGATGGCTTCACAGCTGAATTCTACCAAAAATTTAGAGAAGAGCTAACAGCTATCCTACTCAAACTGTTCCAGAAAATTGCAGAGGAAGGCAAACTTCCAAACTCATTCTATGAGGCCACCATCATCCTAATACCAAAACCTGAAAAAGATGCCACAAAAAAAGAAAACTACAGGCCAATATCACTGATGAACATAGATGCAAAAATCCTTAACAAAATTCTAGCAATCAGAATCCAACAACACATTAAAAAGATCATACATCATGACCAAGTGGGCTTTATCCCAGGGATGCAAGTATTCTTCAATATCCGCAAATCAATCAACGTAATACACCACATTAACAAATTGAAAAATAAAAACCATATGATTATCTCAATAGATGCAGAGAAAGCCTTTGACAAAGTTCAACATCCATTTATGATAAAAACTCTCCAGAAAGCAGGAATAGAAGGAACATACCTCAACATAATAAAAGCTATATTTGACAAACCCATAGCAAACATTATCCTCAATGGTGAAAAATTGAAAGCATTTCCTCTAAAGTCAGGAACAAGACAAGGGTGCCCACTTTCACCATTACTATTCAACATAGTTTTGGAAGTTTTGGCCACAGCAATCAGAGCAGAAAAAGAAATAAAAGGAATCCAAATTGGAAAAGAAGTAAAACTCTCACTGTTTACAGATGACATGATCCTCTACATAGAAAACCCTAAAGACTCCACCAGAAAATTACTAAAACTAGTCAATGAATATAGTAAAGTTGCAGGATATAAAATCAACATACAGAAATCCCTTGCATTTCTGTACACTAATAATGAGAATGACTCTATGGATGTGAGTCTGAGTGACCTCCGGGAGTTGGTGTTGGACAGGGAGGCCTGGTGTGCTGCAGTTCATGGGGTTGCAAAGAGTCGGACATGACTGAGCGACTGATCTGATCTGAATAATGAGAAAATAGAAAGAGAAATTAAGGAAACAATTCCATTCACCATTGCAACGAAAAAAATAAAATACTTAGGAATATATCTACCTAAAGAAACTAAAGACCTATATATAGAAAACTATAAAACACTGGTGAAAGAAATCAAAGCGGACACTAATAGATGGAGAAATATACCATGTTCATGGATTGGAAGAATAAATATAGTGAAAATGAGTATACTACCCCAAGCAATTTATAGACTCAATGCAATCCCCATCAAGCTACCAACGGTATTCTTCACAGAGCTAGAACAAATAATTTCGCAATTTGTATGGAAATACAAAAAACCTCGAATAGCCACAGCTATCTTGAGAAAGAAGAATGGAACTGGAGGAATCAACCTGCCTGACTTCAGGCTCTACTACAAAGCCACAGTCATCAAGACAGTATGGTACTGGCACAAATACAGAATTATAGACCAATGGAACAAAATAGAAAGCCCAGAGATAAATCCATGCACATATGGACACCTTATCTTTGACAAAGGAAGCAAGAATATACAATGGATTAAAGACAATCTCTTTAACAAGTGGTGCTGGGAAAACTGGTCAACCACTTGTAAAAGAATGAAACTAGAGTACTTTCT
Organism: Tragelaphus eurycerus; assembly: GCA_935064755.1. Taxonomy (NCBI): domain Eukaryota; kingdom Metazoa; phylum Chordata; class Mammalia; order Artiodactyla; family Bovidae; genus Tragelaphus; species Tragelaphus eurycerus. The sequence goes on along the minus strand of CAKXYN010000002.1, from coordinate 53,112,965 downwards.
AACACCATACACAAAAATAAACTCAAAATGGATTAAATATCTAAATGTAAGACCAGAAACTATAAAACTCCTAGAGGAGAACATAGGCAAAACACTCTCTGACATGCATCACAGCAGGATCCTCTATGACCCACCTCCCAGAATATTGTAAATAAAAGCAAAAATAAGCAAATGGGACCTAATTAAACTTAAAAAGCTTCTGCACAACAAAGGAAACTATAAGCAAGGTGAAAAGACAGCCTTCAGAATGGGAGAAAATAATAGCAAATGAAGCAACAGACAAACAACTAATCTTAAAAATATACAAGCAACTCCTATAGCTCAATTCCAGAAAAATAAATGACCCAATCAAAAATGGGCCAAAGAACTAAATAGACATTTCTCCAAAGAAGACATACAGATGGCTAACAAACATATGAAAAGATGCTCAACATCACTCATTATCAGAGAAATGCAAATCAAAACCACTATGAGGTACCATTTCACACCAGTCAGAATGGCTGCAATCCAAAAGTCTACAAGCAATAAATGCTGGAGAGGGTGTGGAGAAAAGGGAACCCTCTTACACTGTTGGTGAGAATGCAAACTAGTACAGCCACTATGGAGAACAGTGTGGAGATTCCTTAAAAAACTGGGAATAGAACTGCCTTATGATCCAGCAATCCCACTGCTGGGCATACACACTGAGGAAACCAGAATTGAAAGAGACACGTGTACCTCAATGTTCATCGCAGCACTGTTTATAATAGCCAGGACATGGAAGCAACCTAGATCTCCATCAGCAGATGAATGGATAAGAAAGCTGTGGTACATATACACAATGGAGTATTACTCAGCCATTCAAAAGAATACATTTGAATGAGTTCTAATGAGGTAGATGAAACTGGAGCCTATTATATAGAGTGAAGTAAGCCAGAAAGAAAAACACCAATACAGTATACTAACACATATATATGGAATTTAGAAAGATGGTAACAATAACCCTGTATATGAGACAGCAAAAGAGACACGGATGTATAGACCAGTCTTTTGGACTCTGGGAGAGGGAGAGGGTAGGATGAAAATTAAAAAAAAGAAAGAAAGAAACATAACAAAAGATAATGTGTCATTCTTATTTGCACACTGGCCGTGGAGGGTGGGAAACCATTTAAAATTAAAAAAAAAAAAAAATTCTAACCATTCTAATAGAATTTTAAAAAAATTCTACCCATTCTGTAGTGGTATTTCATTACTGTTATAATTTGCAATTTTCTAATGACAGATGATGTTGAGCACCTTTTCATATGCCTATGTGCCATCTGTATACATTCTAGGAGAAGAGTCTGTTTATATCGTTCATCCAATTTTTTAAATTGGGTAGTTGGTTTTCTTATTGTTGACTTTTTAGAGTTCTTAGTATACTTAATATTTTAAAAAATTTTATATTGGAGTAGAGTTGATTACCAATGTTATGTGGATTTCAGGTATACAGCAAAGTGGTCAGTTATACATAAACATGTCTCTATTCTTTAAGAGTTCTTAGTACACTTTTGACAAAATTTTTCTTTTTTTTTTTTTAAAGAGTACAGTCATAGTTGGGATGTATTATTTTCATGTACAGTAATACTGTAAAGAATTCTCACTAAATATTTTTACTAGCCTTGTTCAAGCAGATTATTCATAGCTATTGATTACTTTTTTGGCTGCACTGGGTCGTCAGTGGGGCCCACAGCATCCTAGCTGCTGTGTGCTGGCTTTCTTTAGTTACAGTGAGCAGGGGCTACCATAATTGTGGTGCATGGCGTTCTCATTGTGGTGGCTCCTTTTGTTGTGGAGTACAGGCTCTAGGCTGTATAGAATTCAGTAGTTGTGGCACATGGGCCTAGTTGTCCTGAGGCGTGTGGGATCTTCGTTCCCAGACCAGTGATCGAGTCTGTGTTCCCTGTACTAGCAAATGGATTCTTAACCACTGGACCACTAGGGAAGTCCCCATAGCTATTGACTTTAAACATAATTATTTTATCCTGAAATTGCCTAACTATTCAGGTTTTTCTGATTCATTTCTTTTGTGTATTAAGTCTTCTATTCACTAATTAAAAATTTTTTTTCTCCCTTGAAAATAGCTAGCAAATAATATCATCTATGTGTAAGGATAAAGACTGCCTGAAATTATATGAGTAATTCTAAAATCAGACCTCCAACTCCAGAATAATCTACTTCTACAATTTTCATTCATTAAAAATAGGAAGATAGAATAAGAGTAATCCAAAGGATTTAAAAATTGATTTGCACAGATAGTAATTTCACTATAGTGCCTTCACTGTAAAGTCAAAGCAATAGAGAATAAATGGTAATAGTCCAGGAACAGTTGATAGTGGCAATTAATATTCATAACAACCATCATATAGCTATAAAATATTACTTATTGTTATAGCTAGTATATAAAATCCAGTTGACTTCCTCAGGATTAACATAGTAATGGCATTATAGTCTGAAATCATGTTATAAAGCTGTAATCATACTGGCCTAAATAAAATGAGATTTTGCCTCAGAAAAAAATTCATCCATTTAATTACATTTTGTATTTGACTTAACTCAAATGCCTCCTATCTAGATTGTACATCACACAGTCCTGTCAGTGTAAACTTAGTAAGAAATGGGTCCATGAACTAAGGTGCCATATCCAGTCTATCATAGAAAACACTAAGATTGTCTACTGTGGGACTATCTGGTTAATTTCTGGGATGAAGGATATGCAGAAACAAGGTCTCACAAGGCAAAACAAAATATAGAATCAAAGGAGCTAGTCAACCTCTACTTTTGAGATGACTGGATGGAATAAACTGCATGGTTCAAGTAATGCATTACCATCCTCATTTGTACATGAATTAATAGTTTTCTATACACCAAATCAAATGAAAAAAATTATGTTTGAAAGGTCCAGAGGGCACTTTGGTGAAATAAAGGATCTCAAAACAAAGAATTAAGAGATTTGGATCCAAATCCAAATTCCACTTACTAGTTGTGTCAGCTTGGATTATCGTGTTTAAATGTGTGAGCTCTGGAGGCCATCTTTTGCATTTGAATTTTCTACATTTCTTTCTCCCCCAGTTCTTCTCCACTCCCTCAATATCTCCTACCCTCTTTCTAGCTTCTTTCCTATCAACATGCCCTTTAATTTCTTCCTTTTCCCTCTTGTTTCTCTCTCCTTCATCTCTGCCCTCTTAATTTCTCCTTTGTTTCCTCTTAGTCACTGTTCTCCTCTTTCTCATTTCTTTTCTGAAATGTATTCACAAAAGTTGCTCTTTTCAGCTGTGCCTATGTTAATAAAATAGTTAACTATACACAGTTTCAAGTCTTTCATTAATGTTTTTGGTTTTCCTCCTTACCACTAAAAGCTTCCCTCATACCTCAGCTGGTAAAGAATCTGCCTGCAATGCAGGATACCCGGGTTTGATCCCTGGGTTAAGAAGATCCCCTGTAGAAGGAAATGGCAATCCACTCCAGGATTTTTGCCTGGAGAATCCCAAGGACAGAGGAGCCTGGCAGGCTACATTCCATGGGGTCTCAAGAGTCAGACACAACTTAGTGACTAAACCACCACCACCATTACTAAAATCTTAAGATACAAAAGTCATTTATAGAAGTGTCTATAGGCAACAGAACCTCAGAAAAATGGAGAAAAGGTGGAATGGGTTATCTGAACTAGTTGGACCTAGTGGTACCAAATCCAGCTAATAATAGCAGTGTCACAGATGCTAGTGTCACACAGAACACACAGAGTGGCAAAAGAGCTAATTAAGTTGGACAGAGTGCCTGATGAACTATGGACGGAGGTTCGTGACATTGTACAAAAGACAGGGATCAAGACCATCTCCATGGAAAAGAAATGCAAAAAAGCAAAATGGCTGTCTGGGGAGGGCTTATAAATAGCTGTGAAAAGAAGAGAAGCGAAAAGCAAAGGAGAAAAGGAAAGATATAAGCATCTGCAGAGTTCCAAAGAATTGCAAGGAGAGATAAGAAAGCCTTCCTCAGCGATCAATGCAAAGGAATAGAGGAAAACAACAGAATGGGAAAGACTAGATATTCTTCAAGAAAACTAGAGATACCAAGGGAACATTTCATGCAAAGATGGGCTGAATAAAGGACAGGAATGGTATGGACCTAACAGAAGCAGAAGATATTAAGAAGAGATGGCAAGAATACACAGAAGAACTATACAAAAAAGATCCTAATGACCCAGATAATCACGATGGTGTGATCACTGACCTAGAGTCAGACATCCTGGAATGTGAAGTCAAGTGGGCCTTAGAAAGCATCACTACGAACAAAGCTAGTGGAGGTGATGGAATTCCAGTTGAGCTATTCCAAATCCTGAAAGATGATGCTGTGAAAGTGCTGCACTCAATATGCCAGCAAATGTGGAAAACTCAGCAGTGGCCACAGGACTGGAAAAGGTCAGTTTCATCCCAATCCCAAAGAAAGGCAATGCCAAAGAATGCTCAAACTACTGCACAATTGCACTCATCTCACACGCTAGTAAAGTAATGCTCAAAATTCTCCAAGCCAGGCTTCAGCAATACGTGAACCATGAACTTCCTGATGTTCAAGCTGGTTTTAGAAAAGGTAGAGGAACCAGAGATCAAATTGCCAACATCCACTGGATCATGGAAAAAGCAAGAGAGTTCCATAAAAACATCTATTTCTGCTTTATTGACTATGCCAAAGCCTTTGACTGTGTGGATCACAATCAAGTGTGGAAAATTCTGAAAGAGATGGGAATACCAGACCACCTGATCTGCCTCTTGATAAATTTATATGCAGGTCAGGAAGCAACAGTTAGAACTGGACATGGAACAACAGACTGGTTCCAAATAGGAAAAGGAGTACGTCAAGGCTGTATATTGTCACTCTGTTTATTTAACTTCTATGCAGAGTACATCATGAGAAACGCTGGACTGGAAGAAACACAAGTTGGAATCAAGATTGCTGGGAGAAATATCAATAACCTCAGATATGCAGATGACACCACCCTTATGGCAGAAAGTGAAGAGGAACTCAAAAGCCTCTTGATGAAGGTGAAAGTGGAGAGTGAAAAAGTTGGCTTAAAGCTCAACATTGAGAAAACAAAGATCATGACATCCAGTCCCATCACTTCATGGGAAATAGATGGGGAAACAGTGGCAGACATTACTTTTCTGGGCTCCAAAATCACTGCAGATGGTGACTGCAGCCATGAAATTAAAAGACGCTTACTCCTTGGAAGAAAAGTTATGACCAACCTAGATAGCATATTCAAAAGCAGAGACATTACTTTGCCAACAAAGGTTCGCCTAGTCAAGGCTATGGTCTTTCCTGTGGTCATGTATGGATGTGAGAGCTGGACTGTGAAGAAGGCTGAGCACCGAAGAATTGATGCTTTTGAACTGTGGTGTTGGAGAAGACTCTTGAGAGTCCCTTGGACTGCAAGGAGATCTAACCAATCCATTCTGAAGATCAGCCCTGGGATTTCTTTGGAAGGAATGATGCTAAAGCTGAAACTCCAGTACTTTGGCCACCTCATGCAAAGAGTTGACTCATTGGAGAAGGCTCTGATGCTGGGAGGGATTGGGGGCAGGAGGAGAAGGGGACGACAAAGGATGAGATGGCTGGATGGCATCACTGACTCGATGGATGTGAGTCTGAGTGACCTCCGGGAGTTGGTGATGGACAGGGAGGCCTGGCGTGCTGCGATTCATGGGGTTGCGAAGAGATGGACATGATTGAGTGACTGATCTGATCTGATCTGATGGTCTTTGGCTGTGTGGATCACAATAAACTGGAAAATTCTGAAAGGGATGGGCATACCAAACCACCTGAACTGCCTCTTGACAAACCTATATGCAGGTCAGGAAGCAACAGTTAGAACTGGACATGGAACAACAGACTGATTCCAAATAGGAAAAGGAGGACATCAAGGCTGTATATTGTCACCCTGTTTATTTAACTTATATGCAGAGTATATCATGTGAAATACTGGAAGAAGCACAAGCTGGAATCAAGATTGCCAGGAGAAATATCATTAACCTCAGATATGCAGATGACACCACCCTTATGGCAGAAAGTAAAGAAAACTAAAAAGCCTCTTGATGAAAGTGAAAGAGGAGAGTGAAAAAGTTGGCTTAAAGCTCAACATTCAGAAAACGAAGATCATGGCATCTAGTCCCATCGCTTCATGGCAAATAGATGTGAAAATAGTGGAGATAGTGTCAGACTTTATTTTGGGGGGCTCCAAAATCTGCAGATGGTGACTGCAGCCATGAAATTAAAAGACATTTACTCCTTGGAAGGAAAGTTATGGCCAACCTAGATAGCATATTCAAAAGCAGAGACATTGCTTTGCCAACAAAGGTCCATCTAGTCAAGGCTATGGTTTTTCCAGTGGTCATGCATGGATGCGAGAATTGGACTGTGAAGAAAGCTGAGTGCCAAAGAATTGATGCTTTTGAAAAGTGATGTTGGAGAAGCCTCTTGAGAGTCCCTTGATCTGCAAGGAGATCCAACCAGTCCATCCTAAAGGAGATCAGTCCTGCATGTTCTTTGGAAGGACTGATGCTAAAGCTGAAACTCCAATACTTTGGCCACCTGATGAGAAGAGTTGACTAATTGGAAAAGAATCTGATGCTGGGAGGGATTGGGGGCAGGAAGAGAAGGGGATGACAGAGGATGAGATGGCTGGATGGCATCACTGACTCAATGGACATGAGTTTGAGTAAACTCCAGGTGTTGGTGATGGACAGGGAGGCCTGGAGTGCTGTGATTCATGGGGACACAAGGAATCGGAAACAACTGAGTGACTGAACTGAACTGAACTGACTGAATAACAATGAACACCTACAGCCACATGGAATTAAGTGTCCATTGAAGGCAACACTTTGAGTAGCCACATGGCTGCTCCCGTAGAGAAAATAAGAAGGTTCTGAGGGATTTAAGGGCTATAGGATAAGCTGTTTACTTCTAATTGCACTGAATAGCTTAACAAAAGAGAATAAAAGCCTCAGCCTATTAAATTCCAAGCTCACATGTCCATATTTAAAAGACATGGGTCTTTTATCAAAATTAATTGCAGGGGATTTCTGTGTATTAATTTTGTATCTTTTGACCTTACTAAATTCATTGATCAGATCTAGTAATGTTTCTGGTGGCATTTCTAGGATTTTTCTCTGTACAGAATCATGTCATCCACAAACAGTGATAGTTTTACTTCTTCCTTTCCAGTCTGGATTCCTGTTATTTCTTTTTCTTCTCTGAGTGCCATGGCTAGGATTTCCAGAGTGATATTAAATAATAGTGGTGACAGTGGGCACCCTTGTTTTGTTTCTGATCTTAGAGGAAAATGTTATCAATTTTTCACCATTGAGAACAGTGTTTGCTGGGGTTTGTCATATATGGCCTTTATTATGTTGAGGTAGGTTCCTTCTATGCCCACTTTCTGTAGAATTTCTATCATAAATCAGTGTTGATTTTTGATGAAAGCTCTATCTGCATCTATTGAGATTATCGTGTTTTTTTACCTTTCAATTTGTTAATATGGTATATCACATTGATCAGTTTGCATATATTACAGAATCCTTGCATGAAGTGGAGAATAAACCCTACTTGATCATCATGTATGATCCTTTTAAGGTGTTGTTGTCTGCTAGTATTTTGTTGAGGATTTTTACATCTATGTTCATCAGTGATATTTGCCTTTTTTATATGAAATCTTTGTCTGATTTTGGTATCAGGGTGATAGTGACCTCATCAAATCAGTTTGGGAGTGTTCCTCCCTCTGCAGTTTTTTGAAAGAGTTTGAAAAGGATAGGTAAACACTTGTTAGAATTCACCTGTGAAGGCATCTGGCCCTGTGCTGTTGTTTGTTGGAAGATTTTTTATCACAGTTTCAATTTCAGTACTTGTGATTTGTCTGTTCATATTTTCTATTTCTTCCTGGCTCAGTCTTGGAAAGTTATACTTTTCTAAGAATCTGTCCATTCCTTCCAGGTCATCCATTTTATTGGCATATAGTTGCTTGTAGTAGTCTTTTATGATCCTTTTTATTTCTGCAGTGTATAACTTCTCCGTTTTCACTTCTAATTTTATTGGCTTCAGTCATCTTTCCTTTTTTCTTGATGGTCTGACTAATGATTTATCAATTTTCTTTGTCTTATCGAAGAACCAGCTTTTAGTTTTATTAGTCTTTGCTTAGTAAAGTCACAAAATTAATACATAGAAACCCCTATAGTGCTATACACTAACAATGAAAACTCAGAAAGAGAAATTAAGGAAACATCCCATTCATCTTTGCAACAAAAAGAGTAAAATACCTAGGGATAAAGCTGTCTAAGGAGACAAAAGACCTATATGCAGAAAATTATAAGACAGTGATGAAAGAAATCAAAGATGACACAAACAGATAAAAGATGTACCAAGTTTTTAGATTGGAAGAATCAATATTGTGAAAATGACTATACTACCCAAAACAATCTAGGATTGTTCAATAGGCTGGGATTCAGTGCAATCCCTAAGAAATTACCAATGGCACTTTTCACAGAACTAGAACAAAAAAAAGTTTAAAACTTGTATGAAAACACAAAAGACCCTGAATAGCCAAAGCAAGCTTTTGAAAGAAAAACAGAGATGGAAGAATCAATCTTCCTGACTTTAGACTATACTACAAAGATATAGTAATCAAGACAGTATGGTACTCGCACAAAAACAGAAATAAAGATCAATGGAACAAGCTAGGAAGGAAGCCCAGAGATAAACCCATGCACCTAGGGTTACCTTATCTTTGACAAAGGCGGCAAGAATATACAACAAAGAAAGATAATCTCTTCAATAAGTGGTGCTGGGAAAACTGGATAGCTACATGTTGAAAGAATGAAATTAGAACACTCCCTAACACCATACACAAAAATAAACTCAAGATGGATTAAAGGTCAGACACTGTAAAGCTCTTAGAGGAAAACATAGGCAGAATGCTGACATATATCACAGCAAGATCCTCTTGAGCCACCTCCTAGAGTAATTGAAATAAAAACAAAAATAGGCAAATGGGACCTAATTAAACTTAAAACCTTTTGTACATCAAAGGAAACTGTAAATAAGATGAAAAGACAACCTTCAGAATGGGAGAAAATAATTGCAAATAAAGCAACTGACAAAGGATTAACCTCTGAAAACTGCAAGTAGCTCATGCAGTTCAATATCAGAAAAACAAAGAGCACAATCAAAAATGGGTGGAAGACCTAAACAGACATTTCTCCAAAGACGTAAAGATAGCCAAAAGCATAGGAAAAGTTGCTTAACATGGCCTATTATTCAGTTCAGTTCAGTTGCTCAATTGTGTCTGACTCTTTGCCACACCATGAATCGTAGCATGCCAGGCCTCCCTGTCCATCACCAACTCCCAGAGTTCATTCAAACTCATGTCCATTGAGTTGGTGATGCCATCCAGCCATCTCACCTCCATCATCCCCTTCTCCTCCTGCCCCCAATCCCTCCCAGCATCAGAGTCTTTTCCAATGAGTCAACTCTTCACATCAGGTGGCCAAAGTATTGGAGTTTCAGCTTCAGCATCAGTCCTTCCAAAGAACACTCAGGACTGATCTCCTTTAGAATGGACTGGTTGGATCTCCTTGCAGATCAAGGGACTCTCAAGAGTCTTCTCCAACACCACAGTTCAAAAGCATCAATTCTTTGGCACTCAGCTTTCTTCACAGTCCAACTCTCACACCCATACATGACCACAGGAAAAACCATAGCCTTGACTAGATGGACCTTTGTTGGCAAAGCAATGTCTCTGCTTTGGAATATGCTATCTAGGTTGGTCATAACTTTCCTTCCAAGGAGTAAGCGTCTTTTAATTTCATGGCTGCAATCACCATCTGCAGATTTTGGAGACCCCCAAAATAAAGTCTGACACTGTCTCCACTGTTTCCCCATCTATTTGCCATGAAGTGATGGGGCTAGATGCCATGATCTTCGTTTTCTGAATGTGGCATGCTGTGATTCATGGGGTCACAAAGAGTTGGACATGACTGAGCAACTGAACTGAACTGAGCTTTAAGCCAACTTTTTCACTCTCCTCTTTCACTTTCATCAAGAGGCTTTTTAGTTCCTCTTCACTTTCTGCCATAAGGGTGGTGTCATTTGCATATCTGAGGTTATTGATATTTCTTCCAGCAATCTTGATTCCAGCTTGTGCTTCTCCCAGCCCACTGTTTCTCATGATGTATTCTGCATATAAGTTAAATAAGCAGGGTGACAATATACAGCCTTGATGTACTCTTTTTCCTATTTGGAACCAGTCTGTTGTTCCATGTCCAGTTCTAACTGTTGCTTCCTGACCTGCATACAGGTTTCTCAAGAGGCAGGTCAGGTGGTCTGGTATTCCCATCTCTTTCAGAATTTTCCACAGTTGATTGTGATCCACACAGTCAAAGGCTTTGGTATAGTCAACAAAGCAGAAATAGATGTTTTTCTGGAACTCTCTTGTTTTTTCCGTGATTCAGTGGGTGTTGGCAATTTGATCTCTGGTTCCTCTGCCTTTTCTAAAACCAGCTTGAACATCTGGAAGTTCACAGTTCGCGTATTGCTGAAGCCTGGCTTGGAGAATTTTGTCCCCAGGTCGGTAGGTGCCCAGTATGCTACAGGAGATCAATGGAGAAATAACTCCAGAAAGAATGAAGGGATGGAACCAAAGCAAAAACAATACCCAGTTGTGGATGTGACTGGTGATAGAAGCAAGGTCTGATGCTGTAAAGAGCAATATTGCATAGGAACCTGGAATGTCAGGTCCATGAATCAAGGCAAATTGGAAGTGGTCAAACAGGAGATGGCAAGAGTCAATGTTGACATTCTAGGAATCAGCGAACTCAAATGGACTGGAATGGGTGAATTTAACTCAGATGACCATTATATCTACTATTGTGGGCAGGAATCCCTCAGAAGAAATGGAGTGGCCATCATGGTCAACAAAAGAGTCTGAAATGCAGTACTTGGATGCAATCTCAAAAATGACAGAATGATCTCTGTTCGTTTCCAAGGCAAACCATTCAGTATCACAGTAATCCAAGTCTATGCCCCAACCAGGAACGCTGAAGAAGCTGAAGTTGAATGGTTCTATGAAGACCTACAAGACCTTTTAGAACTAACACCCCCAAAAGATGTCCTTTTCATTATAGGGGACTGAAATGCAAAAGTAGGAAGTCAAGAAATGCCTGGGCTTATTATTAGAGAAATGAAAATCAAAACTACAGTGAGGTATCACCTAATGCTGGTCAGAATGGCCATCATCAAAAAATCTACAAACAATAAATGCTGGAGAGGGTATGGAGAAAAGGAAATCCTCTTGCACTATTGGTGGGAATATAAATTGACAGTTCAAGTTTGAAAGCTATCTGCCGCAGAATTCCTTCATGCTAGTCAGACTTTCAATTGATTGGATGAATCCCATCCAGTGCAGGCCACTATGCTTTAAATGTTCCCTGATTTAAATGTTCATCTCATCCAAAACATTCTCACAGAAATATCCAGAATAATGTTTAACCACATACCTGGGCACTGTGGTCTAGCCAAACTGACATGTAAAATTAACCATCACACCAGAAAAATAAAGATGTTTATAAGATTACTGAGAATCTGCATTATATATCAAGAATTATTTCTATAGATGTAACCCAAAAAGTGAACTAAGTGAACTAAGTTAAACTAACTTGAGTCCAGTTTAAAATGCTGAATTTAAATGCACCAGAATTCCCTACTATACAGTTTTCTAAATTGCTTGTTCTAATGATTAATGGTCATATTAGCAGGGCACCAGTCTATCATGCTTACTCTCAATTATTTTTTCTTGGTCAATATGCTTTATTCACAGATTGTAAGCAGGTAAATTGGTATTCACGCCACACAACTAAATAGAAGCCTGTGAAAGATAATGGGTAAACATTAAGACTCCAAAGTTCTGATCCATGGGGTCATCAGGCTATTGATCTTGCTTGTTTATATTTGCCTTGCCAATCGAAATCCTAAGATATGTCACTTTAATGTGTATTACTAGACAATAACTGCAAATCACAGAATAGATCATCCACTTCAGTGAGGGCAAACAGATAAAATGATTGAGATTTAGAGAACATTTTTCCCTTGACGAATGGAGACTTAACAATGAAAGCATATTCTTTTTATTTAATTCAGTCAAGGGTGAATTAAATATATTAGGGTGATAGAGGCTCTATAGATTTTAGTCTCATAAAAATTTCTCTACTAAATGTATACACTCAAATGAGATATAAAAAGAATCAATGAATTATTCTGTTGAAAGCAACTTTTTTATAATAAAAATCTGCAGAAAAGGATGAATTAACTCTATACGTTATTATATAAATATTTGACCTCCCTTGAACTGAGAATTTCAAGGACTCTGAGAGCCAGACAAAAAGCTATTTAGTTTCACTGGAGGTTTTATAAGTCTCCCCTGTGTTAAATGTTCAAGATGGTTATTACTTTTTGACTCACAACAAGAGGTTCTTAGCCAGTAGCAGAAGTAGTTTACTTAAAAACTAGTTTCACACTACACTTGCCATGTCAGAACCCACAAATGTTCCCCAATCTTGCTTTTCCACAAGCCTATTCTAGAAAGTGTCATGGTAGTGCATATATAAACTTATCTTTAAATATAAATTTAACTTTACTATTTCAAATCATCTTCAACAATTTAGTGATAGAGCTGGATATAGCAGAGCCAAACATGTTCTCCTATATCTATTTTCAGTTTATAAAATGTCTATGCGGGGACTTGCCTAGTGGTCCAGTGGCCAAGACTCAGCCCTCCCAATGCAGGAGGCCCAGGTTAGATACCTGGTCAGGGAATTAGATCCCAAATGCCACAACTAAACCAGTCAGTCCTAAAGGAAATCAACCCTGAATATTCTTCGGAAGGACTGATGCTGATCCTGAAACTCCGATACTTTGGATACCTGATGCGAAGAGCTGGCTCCTTAGAAAAGACCCTGATGCTGGGAAAGATTGAGGGTAGGAGGAAAAGGGGACGACAGAGGATGAGATGGTTGGATGGCATCACGGATTCAATGAACATGAGTTTGAGCAAACTCCAGGAGATAGTGAAGGACAGGGAAGCCTGGTGTGCTGCAGTCCATGGGGTCTCAGAGTCAGACACGACTGAGTAACTAAATAACAAACTAAAGATACCTCATGCCACAGCTAAAAATTCCACATGCTGCAACAGAGATTGAAGATCCTACATGCTACAACTAAGACTGTAACCTGTCACAGTCAGATAAATAAATATTTAAAAAAAAAAAAAAAGAACGTAAAAATAATGCCTATGCAATGTGTGGCTTGTGCAGTAGATGGCAGTGTTTTAAAACCCTCCACTTGCAAATCAGGATGATTAAATCTTTAATCAGGCTATTTATATTATATATAGATGAGGCTCTGCAAAACAGTCGTGCTTTGATTGTCACATTTATTACTTCCTGGGAAAATGCTAAAAAGCAATGAAACTTGAATTAACAAACATTTTGTACTTGAGAGGTTCCAGGTGTTACTTGGGGAGTGCATGGAATTCCCTGAGCTGCAGGAACAGACAAAATCAGGGTTAAATTGTGTTAATAAAGGTCATCAGCGGAGACTCCTTGAGCCCAGATAACGTTAAATGTGTTTTTCAAAGAACTCAATAGTGAAATAAGAGTTTATGTCTTAAAAATTGGGCATTTAATAACTCCAGGAGAGGTGAAATTATTCTCTTCATAGAAAAATATTTCTGACACTCAGATTTGCATTGGAAATCTTTAGAAAATGCTTTTGGCTGAGTATTGTGCAGCATTAGTAATATGTTTGTTATTTATTTTCATTGACTGATATGGACTTGTATGTTCCTGACTTAAAACTTCACCTAGAAGCAGTTATTTAAACTTTGTTTTTTTATTTTTTTAAATCACTCTATTTACCATATAGCTACAATGGAAATAAAAATTTCCCCATTATTCCCCAAAATACTTGGAGGAAAGAGTTTCTGAAAGGCAAGTAGTAAACAACAAGGCTCCTGATAAACAAAGCATTTTATAGAATCCTCTTCTTCAACCTTGTACTCTATAGTCTTTCAACACTTCCTGAATGCAGAATATTAAACACTTCAACAGTCAATTGTAGGGCGTGATTCTGGAAACTCTGCTTCATACATACCTATTATGTATTTTTCCTATTTTAGATCAATCCCTGTTTCATGCTCTTGGCTCCACTTCCTACTGCTTTCTTAGGAGTTTTGTTCCATTAATTATCCATTTTATTTTCTGTCTCCTCAACCTTTTCTTTTTCACTGCCTTCCTTACCTAAGCCTGGAAATATATTCAACCTTGCCCATCCTAAAAAAATAAACTAGCAGTCCCTTGATCCAGAACCTCATTTTGGATATTGCTTGTATTAGTCAGCTCAGGCTGCTGTAACAAAATACCATAAACTGTGTGGCTGAAGCAACAAAAGTGTATTTTCTCACAATTCTGGAAGCTAGAAGTCCAAGGTTAAGGTGCTAGCATGGTCAGATTCTGATGAGAGCTCTCTTTCTGGTGACCTGAAATGGCTGCCTTCTCTCTGTGTCTTCACATGACAAAGAGAAGGGGATCCTTCTCTATCTTCTTCTTCTTATAAGGCCATTAATCCATGATGAGGCTCTACTCTCATGGCCTCATCTAACCCTATTACTTCCCAACACCTCAACTCCAAAGACCATCACATTGAGGTCTGCGGCTTTAGCATATGATTTGGGTGTGGGGGAAACAAACATTTGCCATGACATTGCCCCATTGTTCTTCCTGTGGAATTTTTCAAGGAACGTTTTGGAAAGAGCAGCTATTACTGTCTGCTCTCTTTCATCACCATTCATGTTCCCACAGCTCTCCACAGTTTGGCTTCTGTCCTCTTACAGTGGCTGAAATCACTAAGATCAACAGAGGCCTGTCTGTTAAATCCAAACTTTACTCTTCAGTTCTTATCTTACTTGATCTCTCTTGAGTTGTTCGATGCTGGTGATCATTTTATTTCTTCTTGGTTTCCTCCTTTGGTTTCTAAAAAATGATGCTGTTCTCTGTCTCCTAAGTCTTGAGTTTCTCTTACTCAGTCTCCTCTGGATTGCCTTCCTCAGGGACTCTCCATGTAGGGTTCCTTCCTCAGTGTTCTTCCCTTCACAATCTATATCTCTCCTTCTACCTACTCCGATGTCGTAATTACTGCCTCTGTGCTGTGGGCAGTCTCCTGAGGACCTCTTTGCCATGATGCAAAAGGAGTTCCTTGCCTTGTTAGGCAACCTACATCACTTTCCTAGCTAATTAAATATATATTTTCTCAGGACTCAAAATCTGCCTCATTATCAGCTCTGGGGGTTTTGTTATTGTTATTGTTGTAGCAGTATAAAACAAATGTATCCTTTTACTTATCCAGGAAAACTCTTAAAATATATTTTAGAAGTTTTATAGTGAACCTCTTACTTTTCACTTACCAACACTAAGAAGCATATTACCTTCCATCTAGGTTGCTTCCACGTCCTGGCTATTGTAAACAGTGCTGCTATGAACACTGGGGTACACGTGCCTCTTTCAATTCTGGTTTTCTCAGTGTGTATGCCCAGCAGGGGGATTGCTGGGTCATAAGGCAGTTCTATTCCCAGTTTTTTGAGGAATCTCCATACTGTTCTCCATAGTGGCTGTACTAGTTTGCATTCCCACCAACAGTGTAAGAGGGTACCCTTCTCTCCGCACCCTCTCCAGCATTTATTGCTTGTGGATTTTTGGATCGCAGCCATTCTGACTGGCGTGTAATGGTATCTCATAGTGGTTTTGATTTGCATTTCTCTGATAATGAGCGATGTTGAGCATCTTTTCATGTGTTTGTTAGCCATCTGTATGTCTTCTTTGGAGAAATGTCTATTAAGTTCTTTGGCCCATTTTTTGATTGGGTCGTTTATTTTCCTGGAATTGAGCTGTAGAAGTTGCTTGTATATTTTTGAGATTAGTTGTTTGTCTGTTGCTTCATTTGCTATTATTTTCTCCCATTCTGAGGGCTGTCTTTTCAGCTTGCCTATAGTTTCCTTTGTTGTGCAGAAGCTTTTAAGTTTGATTAGGTCCCATTTGTTCATTTTTGATTTTATTTTCGATATTCTGGGAGGTGGGTCATAGAGGATCCTGCTGTGATGTAAGTCAGAGAGTGTTTTGCCTATGTTATCCTCTAGGAGTTTTATGGTTTCTGGTCTTATATTTAGCTCTTTAATCCATTTTGAATTTATTTTTGTGTATGGTGTTAGACAGTGTTCTAGTTTCATTCTTTTACAAGTGTTTAACCAGTTTTCCCAGCACCACTTGTTAAAAAGATTGTCTTTACTCCATTGTATATTCTTGCCGCCTTTGTCAAAGATTAGGTGACCATATGTGCGTGGATTTATCTCTGGACTTTCTATTTTGTTCCATTGATCTATGTTTCTGTCTTTGTGCCAGTACCATACTGTCTTGATGACTGTAGCTTTATAGTAGAGCCTGAAGTCAGGCAGGTTGATTCCTCCCGTTCCGTTCTTCTTTCTCAAGATAGCTTTGGCTATTCGAGGTTTTTTGTATTTCCATACAAATTGAGAAATTATTTGTTCTAGCTCTGTGAAGAATACTGTTGGTAGCTTGATGGGGATTGCATTGAATCTATAAATTAAGCAAGCTGTGGTACATATACACGATGGAGTATTACTCAGCCATTAAAAAGAATACATTTGAATCAGTTCTAATGAGGTGGATGGAACTGGAGCCTATTATACAGAGTGAAGTAAGCCAGAAAGAAAAACACAAATACAGTATACTAACGCATATATATGGAATTTAGAAAGATGGTAACAATCACCCTGCTTATGAGACAGCAAAAGAGACACTGATGTATAGAACAGACTTTTGGACTCTGGGACTGGGAGAGGGTGGGACGATTGGGGAGAATAGCATTGAAATATGTATAATATCATATCTGAAACGAGTCAGTCCAGGTACGATGCCCGATAACAGATGCCTGGGACTGGAGCACTGGGATGACCTGGAGGGATGGTGTGGGAGGGGGGAGGGAGGAGGGTTCTGGATGGGGAGCACGGGTATTCTGGTGGCGGATCCATCTCGATGTATAGTAAAAGTAATACAATATTGTAAAGTTAAGAAAAATTAAAATAATAATAATAAAAAAAATAAATAAAAATGTTACTCAAAAAAAAAAAAAAAGAAGCATATTACCTTCCAGTTGTTCCTCAGTAGTTATGGTCTCCAGGATGCTTCAGTCATGTCTGGATCCTTCACTACTTATCAATGTCTTTCTTAAAATGTGCCACTAAAAAATACTCCGTAAGTTAAGAAATTGCTAGTCTAATGGTCTTGACACTTCTTTTTTAAGATAGAATGATGTTCTATGAGATGTTTTCATGAAAAACAACCTGTCTCCAAACCACACTTTGTTTGATGAAAAATACATGAATTATCATTTACTTCTATTAAATTTTCTATAAGTTTTAATTCAGTATTCTAGCTGCTGTAAATAATAGATGGTAATATGGGATCTGCTGTGTTTACTCTATTCAATAAATCATCATTCCTAATTTCACAGTCTGAAATTTGGAATAATCTTGCTCTCTGGGAATTTATTCAATTCACCGAGATTGATGAACAGATGAAGTCAAGGAGAGCTTCTAGCACTTTTTCTGAAGATGCTGTCTCACCGGTAGCATTGTGTGTTTTGCTCAGAATTTGCTCTGGAAGAAGAATGACCCACACCCTGTCATTCACAAGCAACAGTTGTGTTTGTGCAAACGTCCATAACTCACCAATGATGCTGTCATGTCAACAACACATCCACGAGGCTGTTGTGGAAATCTTCATCAAATATGCATTGAAAATCAAGATACGTTAAATGTCTACGATGTTTCTGTGTTCCACCAAGCCATAGGTTTTAAGTAAAAAGGAAAAGATTAATTTAATATTATTGTCTCATTGAACTTGGCTTTATCATAGAGAAGGTCCAAAACTTTATCTTGATTTTTATTTCAAATTTCAGATAAACTTTAATTTACCTTTCCTTTTCCTTTTCCCTTTGTATACTTGCCTTGCTTAGTCAGGACAGGGCACTGGCCAGAGAGAATTCTTCTGGTAGAAATTGCTTCATTGTTCTGAGTATTTTCCTGACACTTTTCTTAGCATGGTTCATTATAGTGATGAGAAACTATAGTCTAAAAAAATAAATATATAGATTTCCCATTGTGTCACTGGAGAGTCTCTGAAAATATAAAAACTATGCTTTTATGTCATCCCTTGCATATCAGAGTCTCCCAAGTATGTTAGTGAGATTCAAAGTGTGATTTTCATTCAGTATTTTAATCCTAGACACATGAATATAGCATATTTTAGGAAACTCTGATTAGCTATATCATGGGTTTATTTCACACTCTGTTACAAACATTCCAAACACTTTGATTGGAGTATAAATGCTTAGCCTCAAGATTTTTCCACATTCTAAAATATTGCCTCAAAATTGATGGTTGAGGAGTCATTCCTCTCAATTGTCACAGCTTTCCAGAAACATCTTACCCAAGCAAATGCACATGTATAAGTTATCACCTTTCTGTTTTACCTCTTCTTGACTTCTCCTGATCTGTTTGTCATTAAGACCTGACCCACTAGGGCAAAACTATGCTAGTCACTCCCTCAGGCTTCTGAACCCCTACTGCCAGGTGGCATTTCCGCTGGAGTTTCTCGTTTACTGTCCCTTTCTCCTCACTAACAACCTCCCATCCTCACTGTTGCTGGTCCATCTTTTATCTTCCCAGGCCTACATAATCAGCCCTCATAAGCAGCATTTGCAGTTAGATTGAACCTCATCTACACCAAAGTTTAAATCTTCCGGGTGTTTGTCCTTGATTTCTAGCTGTGAAATGAGACACTTTCATTCCTGTGAAAAGAGTTTCAGGTCATACTCAGCAGGAAGAAGTAGATTTTACTTTGGATGAAGGAGTTATTTTCTTCTGCTTCTGAATCAGATTATCCAAGGTTGGCCCCAAAGTCATTTATTAAGGGTATCTGAGATAAAGGAAACCTTTGTCAGAATGGGCAGTAAGTCTAGGTCAATTCCTTTTAAGACAACAATTTCAAGAAAGCTATAAGGCAAAGTTTAGGGAAGAAAAATAAACACAGTATCCCCCATCCCCAAATTTGGTCATATGTAGCAATTAATTTGACCAATTATGTAATTCTTAGATTGATAGTTACTTTAATCTACAGAAAGGGCCAACACAAAAGGTCTCTAGGGCTGAGAGAAAACTGAAATTACCATTCAAGCTTTAGAAAATCCCAAAGGGAATCATACAACACATACTTCTTTTATAATTTGGGAGACTGTAAGTCCCTTAAGAACACAATGAACTGTATTGAATCATACATTTGTTTCACAAACCTCAGAAGTTACAAATTATTCAATAGCATAGTGGGCAACACTTGACTACAGTTGATTCTGTATGTCTTATGGAAGAACAAGTCCCACAGAAGGTCAGTGGTAATTTCTGATGAAATGATTAAGTCATGACTCTCAGCAAGATAGGCTGAGACAGAAAAATATTGGTCCCTCTGACAGGTACATGCTAGCAAAGTAATGCTCAAAATTCTCTAAGCTAGGCTTCAGCAGTACATGAACCAAGGACTCCCAGATGTTCAAGCTGGATTTAGAAAAGGCAGAGGAAACAGAAATCAAATGGCCAACATCCGTTGGATAAAAGAAAAAGCAAGAGAATTCCAGAAAAACATCTATTTCTTCTTCATTGACTCCACTGAAGACTTTGCCTGTTTGGATCACAACAAAGTGTGGAAAATTCTTCAAGAGAAGGGAATACTAGACCACCTTACCTGCCTTCTGAAAAACCTGTATGCAGGTCAAACAGCAGCAGTTAGAACTGGACAGGGAACAACAGACTGGTTAAAAATTGGGAAAGGAGTATATCAAGGCTGTATATTGTCACCCTGTTTGTTTAACTTATACGCAGTGTACATCAGGAGAAATGCCAGGCTGGATAAAGCACAAGCTGGAACCAAGATTATCAGGAGAAATATCAATAACATCAGATATGTAGATCATACCACCCTTATGGCAGAAAGCAAAGAGGAACTAAAAAACCTCTTGATGAAAGTGAAAGAGGAGAGTTAAAACTCAACATTCAGAAAACTAAGATCATGGCATCTGGTCCCATCATTTCATGGCAAATAAATGGAGAGACAATGGAAACAGTGACAGACTTTATTTTTGGAGCTCCAAAATCACTGCAGATGGTGACTGCGGCCATGAAATTGAAAAGACCATTGCTCCTTGGAAGAAAAGCTATGACCAACCTAGACAGCATATTAAAAAGCAGAGACATTACTTTGCTGACAAAGATCTGTATAGTCAAAGCTATGGTTTTTCCAATAGTCATGTATGGATGTGAGAGTTGGACCATAAAGAGGCTAAGCACCAAAGAATTGATGGTTTTGAACTGTGGTGTTAGAGAAGACTTTTGAGAGTCCCTTGGACAGCAAGGAGATCAAACCAGTCCATCCTAAAGAAAAATCAACCCTGAATATTCATTGATTGATGCTAAAGCTGAAGCTTTAATACTTTGGCCATCTAATGCGAAGAGCCAATTCCTTAGAAAAGACTCTGATGCTGGGACAGATTGAAGGCAGGAAGAGAAGGGGATGACAGAGGATGAGATGGTTGGATGGCATTGCTGACTCCCAGAGTTTGAGCAACCTCTGGGAGACAGTAAAGGACAGAGAAGCCTGGTGTGCTGCAGTCCATGGGGTTGCAAAGAGTTGGATAGGACTGAACGATGACCATGGCTACTTCAACAGGTAGCCAAGTTGAAGATCAAAAGATGATCCTTCCAACCATAACCTAGGGTTCTACTGTAGCTGTCTACATAATGAGAAACCACTGGTGATTCTCCATACAAGTTCAATCTTATTCAGGAAAGAAAAATACCAGAAACTATGAAAACAGTCTTTCCTTTATAAAAAATTTGTCAAGCCCTCAAATTGACTCATCATGAAAAATGCAGTATCTCATCTAGGAAAATCAAATCTGAACTTATAGCATTTTAAAGAGGTGGTACATCAGTCAGGCTGACATAAGTGGAAGCAGAATTAGTTGGTTGTTCAGATATAAAACTAAGGAAATAAATCTATATGAAGTATTAAGAAAGATTTTTGTAGGCACAGTGAGGATCCATGATTATTACATATAATGTTTGGGGAAGGCTAGTAACTTGAAGTACACTACACTATTTTAATATAGGGATAACTAGGAACTTCATATTTGTTTGGTTAATTCATTTTTGGAAAATGAAATAAAACTTTGCTAGAATTTTTATAGATCTCACAAAATCCTTCTGCTTAGACATTTTGAGCAAATATCTCTAGAAATATCCTTCCCTAGAATGGTAGTGATGAGCTACATCCATAGATGTATTTATCTTCATTCTTTTATATTGGCATATTTTCAAGGAAATTGCAACTAAAAATATGAAATCCATTATATAAATACACAAGTCCAGTTTTGGTGAAATTGAAATTCTGTCAGAAGGTAGGAATTGCCTAGTGATCAAATTGGAATGAACAAATAATTTGTTGACATGTCTAATTCCACTTAAAGCAGATGACCTTCTCAGATCCCTCATTATCCTTCAGGATTTTTCTCTTTCCCAGCTAGGTTTGGCATCCATAGATTTAAAAAGGTGATGATCTACTTAAATAGTTTCTGTTGCTATGGTATTAGCATTTGTACTTTCTCAAAAGTGGTCTAGGAATTGGATTCTAAAGTTTCTTTAGTTTGAAATGTCTTTGGAACTTCTGGATGAGTAGTTTAGCATCTCCAACCTAGCATTAAGATCAGATACTGCTGATCGTACTTAAGAATTTGCACTGTCTTCCAGCCAAAGCTGTGGCTTATTGGGTAACAGCAGCAGGGACCACAAATCGAGTGGTGACCAGAAGACTGTTGAAAGTTTTTAGTAAAGGAAGACCATGAAGCAAAGAGCACATATTTTATATATTTCAGGCTCTACAAATGGCAGTCTTCCCTCAGGTATTCCTGTCTCTGGAGAAAGAAGAGCTGATCACAAAATGGACATAAAATGACAAATCAGACATCACAAATCAGATGGGCTCATGTACTTAGGAAGTAGCAGAAGCAGTAGCAGCAGCAGTAACATGCATGTGTGGATTTGAATGCTGGTGTATGTGTAGTATGTTACTTAAATTTACTAATGAGATACATCTCAAGTTGTATGTCAAGTTTATTCATTTAAGAAAGCGGCATCATAGGACAGTATTTTATCTTTCAATAATCTGTGCTCTCCCCTGATTTAAAAGCAATCTAATGCTCTCAGTAAAAACCTGTATTTGCATGGGAAAAAGCCCAGTTTGCATTTGGTGAGTGCTCAAATATGGAATATCATGGCAAATGATGAGCAAAATAATAGACAAGATTGATCCATAATTCCCATAGGCATGGAATCAACATTTTCACCTCTTGAAAGGATAAAAGGAAAAGAGAAAAATATATTCAACAATGTCCTGGCATTTGCCATTAATTGTAACTTAACCCAGTTGCATATTTAAGAGCAGTTACAGCCCTTCAAGATTTATATAATACAGCAGTATGATTTATTTACAAAGAGCTCCTTTGATGTGCTCTTTGAAACAGTCCAGTAAAGTCATATCTCTTCCATCCAAATAGCGTTTGATTTGAATTCCAAATTCAGTCCTGGAAAGGAATGCAGGCAGTCAAATGCATTTGCTTTGGACATGAGCCATGCACAGATCCCAGGCCTCTCAGAGCGAATGTCAGCTGCTCTGTCCCCTCTGGGCCCAGTAGGTCTCCTGAGGCTGCTTTCTTTATCAGCGTGATACCTGCATGGTGTGGACTCTGTGATTTTCCACAGCCCAACATTCAGTCCCTCTTCTGTTATTTGTCCTCTTTTGCCCTATATAATTACTCTTCTCACTTTCACTGGATACAGACTTGATGAGTATAATAATCAAGATGTGCTGTCATTCCCTAGTCAAGGGAGAAGACTGTGACCCAAATTAGGTCATTAGAGACTGTCTTCTGGGAATTTGACTCTGGAATTGAGACTGATACCAGGAGCTGGCCCATTCCAGTGATGGCACTTTCAAGAGAATACATATTGGTTCTTGTTATTGAGGTCCCCAGACTGCTCTGGCCCTGTCCTCACTGCATACTTGCTGACTTGAATTTGTAAGTCACCCCAACAACACTGTTTCTTTTTTCTTGCTTGCTTAAGTTGGTTTTGGGGTTTTGTTCTTGTGTTTGCAAACAAAGACCCCTACTCACTTAGCTATGCCTCTCACCTTGTAAAAATTTTCTCTTCATAATATCTGTCCCCAAGGCCAATCTCCGTTTTCTCTGTTCTCCTCACAGTCTCTAATGGACACATGGTGAGTGACCTGGGGACTGTTAAGTGGAGATTCTTCAAGAAAATATAGTAAGGGCAGGAAATAAGATGAAAAATAATTTTAGTTACAAATATTTAGTATTTTAGATGTCACATCCCTTTTTTTCTAAGATTGGAGGTACTTCCTTACACATCTGAACCCCTGATACACCAAAATTGGATCCTACTTCATCAGCAATTCAAATAAAGATGTTGATCATCGACCATCAGCAATTCAAATAAGCACCTGGCACCCCTCCAGAGAACTCTGCATATCCTACTGTTCTCAGGAGTGGCTCCTGTTCCTCTCTAGAAAATTGTGCACAGGCAGGCTTTGGTGGGAGACTTCCTCCAGGGATTTCCTGGAAACCACCTGGATGACAGCCAGTTGTTGCCCCTCAAACCTTCTCTTTTCCCCTCTTTTGTCCTGTACTTCCTTGTCCTTCAAAGTCTTCCAGCCCCAGATCAGATCAGATCAGATCAGTCACTCAGTCTTGTCCGACTCTCTGCGACCCCATGAACCGCAGCACTCCAGGCCTCCCTGTCCATCACCAACTCCCGGAGGTCACCCAGACCCACATCCATCGAGTCAGTGATGCCATCCAGCCATCTCATCCTCTGTCGTCCCCTTCTCCTCCTGCCCCCAATCCCTCCCCAGCATCAGAGTCTTCTCCAATGAGTCAACTCTTCGCATGAGGTGGCCAAAGTACTGGAGTTTCAGCTTTAGCGTCATTCCTTCCAAAGAAATCCCAGGGCTGATCTCCTTCACAATGGACTGGTTGGATCTCCTTGCAGTCCAAGGGACTCTCAAGAGTCTTCTCCAACACCACAGTTCAAAAGCATCAATTCTTCGGCGCTCAGCCTTCTTCACAGTCCAGCTCTCACATCCATCAGATCAGATCAGACCAGTCGCTCAGTCGTGTCCGACTCTCTGCGACCCCATGAACTGCAGCACGCCAGGCCTCCCTATCCATCATCAGCTCTCGGAGATCACTCAGACTCACATTCATTGAGTCAGTGATGCCATCCAGCCATCTCATCCTCTGTCGTCCCCTTCTCCTCCTGCCCTCAATCCCTCCCAGCATCAGAGTCTTCTCCAATGAGTCAACTCTTCGCATGAGGTGGCCAAAATACTGGAGTTTCAGCTTTAGCTTCATTCCTTCCAAAGAAATTCCAGGGCTGATCTCCTTCAGAATGGACCGGTTGGATCTCCTTGCAGTCCAAGGGACTCTCAAGAGTCTTCTCCAACACCACAGTTCAAAAGCATCAATTCTTCGGTGCTCAGCCTTCTTCACAGTCCAGCTCTCACATCCATACATGACCACAGGAAAGACCATAGCCTTGACTAGGTGAAACTTTGTTGGCAAAGTGATGTCTCTGCTTTTGAATATGCTATCTAGGTTGGTCATAACTTTCCTTCCAAGGAGTAAGCGTCTTTTAATTTCATGGCTGCAGTCACCATCTGCAGTGATTTTGGAGCCCAGAAAAATCAAGTCTGACACTGTTTCCACTGTTTCTCCATCTATTTCCCATGAAGTGATGGGACCAGATGCCATGATCTTCGTTTTCTGAATGTTGAGCTTTAAGCCAACCCTTTCACTCTCCACTTTCACTCTCATCAAGAGGCTTTTTAGTTCCTCTTCACTTTCTGCCATAAGGGTAGTATCATCTGCATATCTGAGGTTATTGATATTTCTCCCGGCAATCTTGATTCCAGCTTGTGTTTCCTCCAGTCCAGCATTTCTCATGATGTACTCTGCATATAAGTTAAATAAACATGGTGACAATATGCAGCCTTGACATACTCCTTTTCCTATTTGGAACCAGTCTGTTGTTCCATGACCAGTTCTAACTGTTGCTTCCTGACCTGCATACAAATTTCTCAAGAGGTAGATCAGGTGGTCTGGTATTCCCATCTCTTTCAGAATTTTCCACAGTTGATTGTGATCCACACAGTCAAAGGCTTTGGCATGGACAATAAAGCAGAAATAGATGTTTTTCTGGAGCTCTCTTGCTTTTTCCATGATCCAGCGGATGTTGGCAATTTGATCTCTGGTTCCTCTGCCTTTTCTAAAACTAGCATGAACATCTGGAAGTTCACGGTTCACATATTGCTGAAGCCTGGCTTGGAGAATTTTGAGCATTACTTTACTAGCGTGTGAGATGAGTGCAATTGTGCGGTAGTTTGAGCATTCTTTGGCCCAACACTATATTATTAACATTAAGACTTCTGGTTTAGGGACTTCCCTGGTATCCAGTGGATAAGACTCCACATTCCCAATACAGGGACCCAGTTTCTATCCCTGGCTTAAGAACTAGATTGCATACATCAAAACTAAAAGTTTGCATGCCTCAAATAAAGATCACATATGCCTCAAGGAAGACTGAAGATCCTGCATGCCACAACTAAGACCTAGCCCAGCTAAATAAATAAAAATAAATATTAAGAAAAAACACGTCTTGTTTAGGATACAGAGGGCTCTTGGAGGCTCTTTATCCAAAAACGTTGTTTTCCATTAATTTCTAAGTTCACTTCTTCTTTGTCTTCCTCATCAACTTCTTTGACATTTCAGTGTTTTCCAAAGAAAACACTCTATCTTCACTTTCAGTGTATGAATTTTGGGTCTCAAATCTTATAAGTTGTTGCATTGTAACAGACTCCTAACTGGCCTCCTTATCACTCTAGTGTTCAATTTTCACACTGAAAATCAGAGTTTTTTTGAGACAGAAATCTGATCATGACATTTTTTGCCTTCAAAATGACTGATGGCTCCCGACTTCCTATAGGATAAAATCCAAACTCCTTAAAGGATACCTAAGGTCTTTCAGAATCTGTATAAACCTTGTTTCCCACTAAGATACCTCACCCTTTTTCTGCTGGAGCCACACCAAATTTCTGGTTCTCACATCAGCCTGTTTTGGTGCATGTCACTCTCTCTGCATGAGAAAGAAGAAGATAAATGGTTATCACTGCATATCCACTACGTTCTAGGCATTGTACTATCTATTTCTTCCTCCTTTACTCCTAGAATTTAGCTGTTTTTCCAATTTTGAAAATGAGAAAAAATTTAGAAAAATTTAAGGTTTAGAAAAAATTTAAAAAGCTTGCTCGAGTTCATGGAATGTTTGAGCTAGAACCAGGATTCAGACTCTAGTCTTCTTGATTCTAAAGCCCAAGTACTTTTCACTTAATCAAGCTGTGCTCTGGAACTCACCCCCTTTTTGTCCTTCAAGACCCAGTCTAAAATTTTACCTCTTCTATGAAAACATTTTCTGGCCCCGCTCCTCCCTTCCCCCTCCAAGGCAGTGTTAGTAATTCCCTCCTCTGAGTTCAAGTACCAGAATGTATACTTCTCTGTGTAGTTCCCATGACATTGTATGGTAGTTATGCACAGGTCTGCTTTTCCCTCAGTCTGTGGGACAAGGGCCACATCTGATTCATCAGCAGGGAGGAGGCCAGCTGGGGAGGTAGAAATGGCAACAACTTGCCAAAGGAGTTGAATGCTATTTCTGTTATTTATTAACCATGCAATTTTGGCCATTTAACACACCTCTCAGAATATTTTCACCCACCCAGTGGTGATTACAGTACTGTAGGTAAGGTTTCTGGTACATAGTGGGCTCTCATTAAATGTTGAAAAAAAAAAAACTTGTAAGAATATTTGATTGTTTAGTAGTCCTTTCAAGACATAAATTCGCATTTTAAGGGATCTTCCATAGAACTTTAAAACTGAGGATTTTGTTATTGATGGGAGATTGGAAGGAGAGGTGGTTGGTGATAGGGGCAGAACATGTAATCTTCTGCTCTCCTCCCCTCCCTCTGTATTTTGGAATTCCCAGTGCTTGCTTTAGTGAGATATGCCTGACCTCTAGTGGAAACTAATTATTCTTGGATCTGTTTAGCACTTCTTTACAAGAACCAGAACCTAGTCCTGTGCTAAGCAGGTATTGAGGAGGTACCCACTGATTAATTTTTTAATTGAACACTCTTAGCTTTATAAAGAAAAATCATTTTTATTTTATTATACAATCATGAAAAATACTCAATAATAGACTTTCCTTCACAAAATATCTTTTAAGAAAAATGAATCTCCAAATATCTTTCATGAAGCTAATTATTGTGTTTTAATATTCATGGGAATCTTTCTATCTGAGTAGACTTGAAAGCATTTTGCAAACAGATTTATTACCTATATAGTGTGTTCAAGTCAATTAAAGTGAAATTCAATTAAAATGCAACCACCTTCGAAGTAGGGCACAGCAGATGTTTAACAGCTCACAGCGACACCTCACAGCAGTGTGAGTTAAGCAGCAGTTGACGAACGAAAATGAAGAATTCCATTTTCTATTTAGGCTACAGGAGCAATAGAGAGAAGCAGAATGTAATTATCCAAATTAGAAATTTTCTGTGACACTGAGGTCACCAACTCTGCTATTCACAGAAGGGCCAATGGATATTTATTGATCACATGCAGCCAAGAACACTGCTTTATGCCTCTGCTGACAGACAGCCCCCTCAGGCACATGGCCTCCTAACACTCTAGTGATGAAAATTCACGACAAAGCTAGGGAGTGCTTCAGGACTGCAAAAACACAATCCTTCACTCCTGATTCTCCTATTCTTGGGCTCCAAATCAGACTTGACCACCAGCCTGTCTACTGAATGACACAAGCAAAATACAATGTTAGTGATGCAGCCATAGTGTATATTTGTAGCCAGTGCAATAGGGATGTCACTGCTGTTTAACTCGATTCTGAGACTGAGTGGAATGGGAAACGTTCTGACCTCTTCATGCCATGATTTTCATGTTCCCTGTGACTGAAGACCGCAGAGATACTGAGGTGGGCTGGGATTTCATCCACATGTAGAGATGTAATTTGGAGAGTGGCTATACAATATCAAAGCAACCTTACGTAGAGTAGAACATATCAACCATGACACTGAAACATGCCTGGATGGAGAACTGAAAAGTCTTCTTTTCTTCTAGATGTGAACTTGTTCTGCATCCACAAACTAGCTTAATCATCCTGCATGTACCAACCATATGCCTATTATATTGCATTTAATTTAAATGCTGGATGAAATAGGTTTCCAGGTAGAAATGAAAAAGAACAGCTTCTTAACGTCAGTTTGTGTGGAACTGAATGATAATTTGACTCAGTTTTGCCTTAATCTGATAGAATTCTAAAATTAGAAACAAGCAGAAACATGTTAGTGGGTTTGTCTCTGGGTCAAATTTCTACATGAACTAGCCATTGTAATGCTATTATTCAATTCGTTCGTTTTGGTAATGGCTGCTTGCAAGCAACTTACTGATACATATAGAATTCACAATTACTCTGCCCCTACGTGCTAAGGAAAGGGCATCTTGATGGTCTGAAGGAGAAGGAAGCCAGCAGTTTCTGGTTTAACCTCTAAATCACAGTCTATTTAGCTGTTGCTATTACAATTTTACCTAATAAGAAAAATAACAAAGGCTGCTTAGATATAAATTTATGACCTCACCTCTAGCCTATGGACTGCAGGGGTCTTCCTTAAAAGGTTTATATAGACCTGATTTTCTCAGAATCAAGCAGATGCAAATCAACATGTTTATTACACACCCACTGTGTGCACAAAACTATGTTCAGTACTAAGCAGATAGAAGACAAGCAGAGGAAGAATCATTCCAGGTCACATGGAGGGGAGACCAAATTTGGAGACCAAGGTGGAGGCTGTCATCTCTCTCCAGACTGAGATTTCTTGTGTCAGCTGACAAACTTGATTCTATCAATAATCTCCCTCTCCTGTAACCACCAGTCCTCTTCCTAACCACTAGGTCTTTCTAAGCACAGAATATGATCAACTCCCGATGTCTAAACTCTTCCTGTAAACAAGCAACCTGAACCCTGAGTTCCCTGTCCACATTTTTTAATATTTCTCCTTTTCTTCATAGCCAGATTTTTGTCTGCATTCATTGCCCCTGATTGTTTATCTAAGTCTTTCCTCAGGCATGAGCAATCTGGCACCAAGCTATTGAGATTGCCCTTTTAAGACCGATAATAATTGCTTTCCTGTTGTTCATCTCAGTGCTGCATTAATCCTGTTGACAGTGTCCTCATCTTGAATCTCTCTCTTACCACTGCCTCCATGACACCACCCTTTCAAATCTTCTCCCCTGCTTCAGACTATTTGTGGTCCACTTAATAGGTTCCTCTTCTTCATCCACCTCTTCAATACCATTCTTTCCCCCAAATTCCCCTCTTGGTCCTGTCACTTTGTCAGTCTCCTAGAGCACTATGGGAAGTGGAAATAATCTCGGCCTGTTAGACAGTCATGTGGGTGGGAACATTGATTCTTTATTAGCTGGGCTTAATAGCTGGGCTTCCTTGGTGACTCAGATGATAAAGAACCTGCCTGAAAGGCAGAAGACTTGAGTTCAATCCCTGGGTCAGAAAGATCGCCTGGAGAAGGGAGCAACTACCCACTCCAATATTCTTGCCTGGAAAATCCCATGGACAGAAGGCCTGGTGGGCTATAGTCCAAGGGGTTGCAAAGAATCAGACACAATTGAGTGACTTAACACTTGCACTTTTTTTTTTTTCACTTTCTTGAGCAAGTTATTTGACTTCTCTCAACTTCAGTTTACTTGTCCTCTGTAAAATGGAGTGAATCATGCACAACTGACCAAGTCCTGGTAAGAAATAAATATGAAACCATAAGAGAATCTCAGATCTGCCACATGGTATGTGCATGTTAAATGTCCATCATCCCTCACCTACCACCTCTGCATTGATAATGCCTTCATTTATGTCTGCAGCTTAGCTGAGACCTCTCTCAGTGAAGTATACCTACAGGACCTACAAGTCACCTTAGATCCTATCCTCTATACCCCTCTCTCAAATGGAGTGGCATTGCTCTGAAAGGTATTGAATCAACTATCCTCACATTTCCCCACTAGTATTCCAGCCAGCCTCCTTCCAGTCATCCCCATCACTACTCCCACTCCATCATTCTCCATAACTACCATCTAAAGCATGTTCCCTATTGGAAAGCCTTCACTGCTCCCCATTGTCTAGAAAACAAAGCTCTCATCTTTGCACAGTATACAAAGCCTCTGAGTGTTCCTCTTACTAAAGCTTTCACCTCTATCTCCAGCTCTTTCCCACAGACATCTTGCTCTCCATTCTTAAGGTGGCTCTACTAGAAAGTTTCCTAACTCTAATCTCCTTACATTCTCTCTGCCCTTTACACACCAATCCCTCTGTTAGAGATATTCCATTCCCCTTTGTTCACCCTTCAAACTTCAGCTCAGTTATCACCTTATTTGTGGAAGAATTCTTCCCTAATATTTCTGTATTTCCACTCTTTACCCATTTTTTCCAGCTCAATGAATGCTTATTGCTTTATTAATTGAATATTTATTGGACACTGCATTAGTTACCTATCTGCTGCTAAGTCGCTTCAGTCGTGTCCGACTCTGTGCGACCCCATAGACAGCAGCCCACCAGGCTCCCCCGTCCCTGGGATTCTCCAGGCAAGAACACTGGAGTGGGTTGCCATTTCCTTCACCAATGCATGAAAGTGAAAAGTGACAGTGAAGTCGCCCGGTCATGTCCGACTCTTAGCGACTCCATGGACTGCAGCCCACCAGGCTTCTCTGTCCATGGGACTCTCCAGGCAAGAGTACTGGAGTGGGGTGCCATTGCCTTCTCCAGTTACCTATCACTTTATAGCAAATTACTCCCAAATTTAGCAGTGTAAACAGTATTTATTAAACAATAGTTCCTGCAGGTCAGGAGTTTGGGCACAGCTTAGCTGGGTTCTCTGGCTCAGTCAGCATCTCTCACAAGGCTTTAGTTAAGATGTCATCAGTGTTGCAGTCATTTTAAGATTGAACTGGTGAAGGATTAGCTTTCAGGCTCACTTTTGTTAGCAGGATTGAGTTCGTGGGACTCAGGGCATTTAATCCAAGAGTGGTGGGGCAGGGTGGTCACTGGCAGCCATCCCTGAGAAGAACTAATTATTAGACGGGACTTCTCCTGCCATTAAGGACCACCCAGTCTTATAGGGAGGGAGATGAGGGTCCAAATGATTGCAGGCATTTGAAAAGTGCTGTCATATAATAGTACACAAGTGCACTGATTAGAAAGGTGCTTGGCTGCAATATATAGCAAGTCCAATTACAGTGGCTTAAACATAACAGGATTTTTGTTTTCTCACATAATATAAAATCCAGAGGCAGGTTATTATGGCCATTG
The DNA here is from genome assembly GCA_935064755.1 of Tragelaphus eurycerus. NCBI lineage: Eukaryota > Metazoa > Chordata > Mammalia > Artiodactyla > Bovidae > Tragelaphus > Tragelaphus eurycerus. The sequence goes on along the minus strand of CAKXYN010000002.1, from coordinate 53,081,215 downwards.
GTTCAGTGGTGCTCAGTGGAAAGGTCTAGATCATTAAATTCTCTCCATCATTAATTCATGCTTTTCTTGACTCCTCATGATGCCATAATGACCACTGCACCTCCAGGTATCATGTCTAGTTTTAAAGCAAGAAGAAAGGGATGAAGCATTATATTTTATCCTCTTGTGGCTTTGTATTTGTATTTGGGAAGGATGCTCTCCTCAGGAGATTTTTCCTTGGAGGCAATGAAGTATCACAATTCTGGAGCCAGACTCACTAGATTCAAATCCTACCTTAGTCATTTACAAGTCATTTGACTTTGTTCGTGTTACCTGATTGATCTGTATCTTACTCTTCTAATCTGTAAAATGCATTTAATATGCTAGCAAATTAGGAAAACTCAGGAATGACCACAGGACTGGAAAAGGTAGGTTTTTATTCCAATTGCAAAGAAGGGCAATGTCAAAGAATATTCGAGTTCAGTTCAGTCCCTCAGTCGTATCCAACTCTTTGCGGTCCCAGGGACTGCAGCACGCCAGGCCTCCTTGCCATCACAAACTCCCAGAGTTTACTCAAACTCATGTCCATTGAGTTGGTGATGCCATCCAACCATCTCATCCTCTGTTGTCCCCTTCTCCTCCCTTCAATCTTTCCCAGCAACAGGGTCTTTACAAATGAGTCAGCTCTTTGCATCAGGTGGCCAAAGTATTAAGAGTTTCAGCTTCAGCATTGGTTCTTCCAATGAATATTCAGGACTGACTTCCTTTAGGATGGACTGATTGGATCTCCTTGTAGTCCAAGGGACTCTCAAGAGTCTTCTCCAACACCACAGTTCAAAAGCGTCAATTTTTCGGTGCTCAGCATTCTTTATACTCCAACTCTCACATCCCTACATGACTACTGGAAAAACCATAGCTTTGACTAGTTGGATCTTTGTTGGCAAAGTAATGTCTCTGCTTTTTAAAAAGCTGTGTAGGTTGGTCACAATTTTTTTTCCAAGGAGCAAGCATCTTTTAACTTCATGGCTGCATTCACCATCTGCGGTGATTTTGGAGCTCCACAAAAGTAAAGTCTGTCACTGTTTCCTCATCTATTTGCCATGAAGTAATAGGACCAGATACCATGATCTTAGTTTTCTGAATGTTAAGTATTAAGACAAAATTTTCACTCTCTTTAGTTCAAGAGGCTCTTTAGTTCTTCTTCACTTTCTGCCATAAGGGTGGTGTCATCTATATATCTGAGGTTATTGATATTTCTCCTGGCAATCTTGATTCCAGCTTGTGTTTCATCCAGTCCAGCATTTCTCATGATGTACTCTGCATGTAAGTTAAATAAGCAGGGAGACAATATATAGCCTTGATGTACCCCTTTCCTGATTTGGAACCAGTCTGTTGTTCCATGTCCAGTTTTAACTGTTGCTTCTTGACCTGCATACAGATTTCTCAGGAGGCAGGTCATGTGGTCTGGTATTCCCATTTCTTAAAGAATGTTCCACAATTTGTTGTACTCCACATGTCAAAGGCTTTGTCATGGACAATAAAGCAGAAATAGATGTTTTTCTGGAACTCTCTTGCATTTTTGATGGTCCAGTGTATATTGGCAATTTGATCTGCCAACATTTCCTCTCATCCAGCTTGAACATCTGGAAGTTCACGGTTCTCGTACTGTTGAAGTCTTGCTTGGAGAATTTTGAGCATTACTTTGCTAGCATGTGAGATGAGAGCAATTGTGCAGTAGTTTCAGCATTCTTTGGCATTGCTTTTCTTTGGGATCTGAATGAAAACTGGCCTTTTCCAGTTCTGTGGCCACTGCTGAGTTTTCCAAATTTGCTGACATATTGAGTGCAGCACTTTAACAACACTTATCTTTTAGAATTTGAAATAGCTCAATTGGAAGTGCATCACCTCCAGTTTGTAGTAATGCTTCCTAAGGCCCATTTGACTTCCCATTCCAAGATGTCTGGCTCTAGGTGAATGATCACACCATCATGATTATCTGGGTCGTGAAGATCTTTTTTGTATAGTTCTTCTGTGTATTCTTGGCACCTCTTCTTAATGTTTTCCACTTCTGTTAGGTCCATACCATTTCTGTCCTTTATTGTGCCCATCTTTGCATGAAATGTTCCCTTGGTATCTCTAATTTTCTTGAGGTGATCTCTTGTCTTTCCCATTGTATTATTTTCCTCTATTTCTTTGCACTGATCACTGAGGAAGGCTTTCTTATCTTTCCTTGCTATTCTTTGGAACTCTGCATTCAAATAGCTAAAAATAGCTGCAAAAAATAGCTTTCCTTTCCTCCTTTGCCTTTCACATATCTTCTTTTCATAGCTGTTTGGAAGGCCTCCTCAGACAACCATTCAGCCTTTTTGCATTTCTTTTTCTTGGGGATGGTCTTGATTCCTGCCTCCTGTACAATGTCACAAACCTCTGTCCATAGTTCTTCAGGCACTCTGTCTATTAGATCTAATCCCTTGAATCTATTTCTCACTTTCACGGTATAGTCATAAGGGATTTGATTTAGATCATACCTGAATGGTCTAGTGGTTTTCCCTTCTTTCTTCAATTTAAGTCTGAATTTTTTAATAAGGAGTTCATGATCTGAGACACAGTCAGCTCCCAGTCTTGTTTTTGCTGATTGTATAGAGCTTCTTTGTAATGTTAACTGCTGCTGCTGCTAAGTCGCTTCAGTCATGTCCAACTCTGTGCGACCCCATAGATGGCAGCCCACTAGGCTCCCCCATCCCTGGGATTCTCAAGGCAAGAGTACTGGAGTGGGGTGCCATCGCCTTCTCCAATGCATGAAAGTGAAGTCGCTCAGTCGTGTCCAACTCTTCACGACCCCATGGACTGCAGCCTACCAGGCTCCTCTGTCCAAGGGATTTTCCAGGTAAGAGTACTGGAGTGGGGTGCCATCACCTTCTCCCTGTAATGTTAAACTACCACACAATTGCTCTCATTTCACATGCTGGTAAGGTAATGCTCAAAATCCTTCAAGCTAGGTTTCAGTGGTACATGCAAATACTTCCAGATGTACAAGCTGGAGTTAGAAAAGGCAGAGGAACCAGAGATCAAATTGCCAACACCCTTTGGATCATAGGAAAAGCAAGAGAATTCTAGAAAAACATCTACTTCTGATTCATTGAATTCGCTAAAGTCTTTGACTGTGTGGATCACAATGAACTGTAGAAAATTCTTAGACATGTGAATACCAGACCACCTTACCTGCCTTTTGAGAAACCTATATGCAAGTCAAGAAGCAATAGTTAGACCCAATATGGAACAACAGACTGGTTCAAAATTGGGAAAGGAGTACATCAAGGCTGTTTATTGTCACCCTGCTTATATAACTTCTATGCAGAATAATCATGCAAAATGCCAGGGTGGATGAATCATAACCTGGAATCAAGATTGCTGGGATTAATGTCAACAGATATGCAGATGATATCACCCTAATGGCAGAAAGTGAAGCGAGACTAAAGAGCCTCTTGATGAAAGTGAAAGAGGAGTGTGAAAAGCTGGCTTATAACTCAACATTCAAAAATCCAAGATCATGGTTTTTAGTCCCATCACTTCATGGCAAATAAATAGGGAAAAGTAGAAATAGTGACCGACTTCATTTTTTTGAGTATCAGAATCACTGCAGACAATAACTACAGCCATGAAATCAAAAGATGCTTGCACCTTAGAAGGAAAACTATGATAAACCTAGACTGAGTATTAAAAAGCAGAGACATACTTTGCTGACAAAGGTCTATATAGTCAAAACTATGGTTTTTCCAGTAGTCATGTATGGATGTGAGAGCTGGACCATAAAGAAGACTGAGCACCAAAGAACTGGTGCTTTCTAACTGTAGTGCTGGACAAGACTCTTGAGAGTCCCTTGGACTGCAAGGAGTCAAACCAGTCAACCCCAAAGGAAATCAACCCTGAATATTCATTGGAAGGACTGATACTGAAGCTGAAGCTCCAGTCTTTTGGCCACATGATGCAAACAGCTGACACAATGGAGAAGACCCTGATGCTAGGAAAGATTGAAGACAGAAGGAGAAGGGGTGGCAGAGGATGAGATTGTTGGATTGCATTACTGACTCAGTGGACATGAGCTTGAGCAAACCCCATAGATAATGATGGACAGGGAAGCCTGACATCCTGCAGTCCATGGAGTTGCAAAGAATGGACAGGACTGAGCAACTGAACAACAATGTTAGAATATTAGCAACTGAACAATAATAACAATATTAGTATATTAGTCACTCCCATTTTGAAGGTACCATCTTCTCTGGAAATCACAAAATGAAAAGTTTATTTTCTTCAACCATTAAGCTGCTTAAAAACTACCAGTTTCCTTAAACTGTTATTAATAGTAATTTTAGACAAGATCTGCAACACTTTCAGCTACCAAACCTGGTGATTTCCCATCTGTTGTGCATTTAATTCATTTTTTTAACTCAAGCCACTTTTAATTCAGTTGAAAAACAGGAATAATTACTCTAGATAAAGAGAAAAGAATGTCTTTAATTATTTTTAAAGGATATGATCATAGGCTTATACTGCTTCTTACACTTTTTCCCTCCAATTTATTGCTTAAAAAAGAGAAGACATTCGATTAACCAGTTTAAGTGTGATGATGGTGGGATTGGTGAAAAGATTTTATGAAAGCTAGAAGCCTTTTTATTTAATCACAAAACAAAGTTGATCTCTGAGTCCAGACGTTGAGAAAATCAGCTTGGTTACCATCCTGCTTTCTCTTTTGAGTGCATCCCAACTTTAGGTACAGATTATAGATTTGTCACTCCTGGTCACAAAGAGAGATTCCTTCTCATTTCACCTGAGAAATGCTTCCTGTAGGAAATGAGAATCCTTTCTTTCTTTTCTTTTTTTTGGCTGCACCACAAGACAGGTGGGATTTTAGTTCCCTGAACAGGCATGATCAACCCTGGGCCCTTCTCAGTAAGAGTGCAGTGTCCTAACCACTTGACCACCAGGAAATTCCCAGGATGTGAGATTTCTGAATAATGGGAAATGGAATAGTTAGTATATGTGTATCCCAAGGTAAAGTCTGGGCACTGAAATCTAATGCAAATCTAGATTTGCCACTTAACCAAGGATCCTCACTGCATCTCAGTTTCCTTTTCTATAAAATAGGACAATGAAAATAATAATAGAATATATATTATAGCATTGTTGTGGGATTTTAATTTACTGATTGATATAAAATGCTTAAATAGGTCTTGATTTTCAGAAGGGATATAGTAAATGTTAGTCCTTATTATAATCAGTGGCTATTTTGAACTATCTGGTGATTACAGTTTCCTTAAACAAATCATAGAATGTTTGAGGTGGGAAAAAATCTTAAAAATCACCTGGTCTAATCGCTTCAAACCTCTCATCAATCCTTTTTTTTTTTTTTTTTCACAGTACTAAGAGTGATCTTTCTAAAATGCAGATGTGATCAATGACTCATCCTCCCCAAGGTAAAGACTTAATTGTTTTACCTTGTTTAACACTCTGGCTGCTCCCTTGCTCTCCACCTATCACTCATCAACAATTCCAGCCGGTTTTGCCAAGATCTCCTCTATCTTAGGCCTCTAAGGAGCTGTTGCTTTTGCTTCTGTTTGAGGTGTTTCCCTGGAGAAGGCAGTGGCACCCCACTCCAGTACTCTTGCCTGGAAAATCACATGGACAGAGGAGCCTGGTAGGCTGCAGTCCATGGGGTCGCTGAGGGTCAGACACGACTGAGTGACTCCACTTTCCCTTTTCACTTTCATGCATTGGAGAAGGAAATGGCAACCCACTCCAGTGTTCTTGCCTGAAGAATCCCAGGGACGGGGGAGCCTGGTGAGCTGCCGTCTATGGAGTCGCACAGAGTCGGACATGACTGAAGCGACTTAGCAGCAGCAGCAGAGATGTTCCCTTCTGCTCACTAATCATCTCACTATTCTGACTCCTACTGAAATTAAGGTGAGACCCCTCCTAAGTGCTCCCAGAAAATGCCTGTACTTTCTCCATCAGCCCTTATCACACTATCCTACTGTTGCTCTGTCTGTATCTGGCTATGAACCCCAGTTCTATAAAGGAAAGGATCCTCTTCATCTTCTGCATGGCTTTATCTTCAAGATTAAGTTTGGTGCCTGACACATAGGAGGTGCCAAACAGATACATATTTGTTTTATGAATAAATCAGTGACTTTCCCCCAAAGTTACTCAGGTTAAAGATGGGCTTAGAATTAGTCTTTCTTCCATAGGCATTTAATCAGTTTTTGGACAAAATGAGAAAGCTTTGTTCAGCAGTTATTGAAATTCACTCTTTATTTTTTCCTGTCTATTCTTCACCCTAGCTTTTTATAAACAGAACATGTTTTCATTTCTTGATGATTTTATTCTTCCCACTTGTCAGATAATCATTTTTTTCTTTATGTGTGTATGTTTAATGGTGCTGAGATTAACACAGGTATTTTTGCTTGACAGCTTCAATTTCTGAACCTTTTTATTACAACCAAACATCTCTAATTTAATGCTATATCAGTAATTAGGAAGGGAAAGATTTTATGATTGAGGAGTATATCTCTCGTAGTTGCTATTGTGAGAAAGAGAAAAAAATAATTCACCTGATTTCACAAATGTGCTGGGAGTTTTACTTTAGGCAAAGATAGAGTCTCCCCTATGCAAGGATTGAAGGGAAAGCCTCAGAGACTCTAATGCTCAATATTAGCCACTCCTCCCAGCCTTCACATAAACTCCATTGGAAAGGGGATCCTGACACTTTGCATTCCTAACAGTGCCCTCACCTGTCCTCTTCATCCTCAGGCACAGCCTTTCCTGCCCTACTCTGTTTTAACAATCCCAAGGCAGATTTCATTATGTTCATCTCTGTTTACTTTAATTACTGGTAATAACCCAAGATGCCTCTCCTCCCACCCACTCTAATCAGCAAGCAATTCTTTGCATCCCACTTTTAGATTCTATCTTACTCCTTCCCTTTACACCAGCAATCTGAAACTCATGTTCTGTTACCAGAAAATCCCCTCACTCTGCTCTGAACATTTTCTTCACCTTCTAGAGCTCATGAGAAGCAGTAATCCTCTCAGGTCTCTGCTTCTGCTTTGGTCCTCTGAAATGAAGGCTGTTTTCTCTCCCACACTCCTATGCAGCTGGAATTGGAGGTGGTCCTAGCTTCTCACAGTCTCTTGTAGATGGTAGGCCATTCTTCCTCTTTTCTCCCTCCCACCAAAAACCAGGTTAGAACTTTGCCATCAGAATCTACTACTCACTACCTTGGTGGCTGATATCACCTACCAACTCCCCCACATTATTTAAAACTTTACCTCAGGCTTTATCTAAGGCTCAGGTTGCCCATGAAACAGACTCTCAGTGGGATATTTGTACACAGGAGACCTACTGGGAACTGCACTATGAAACAATCCTTATAAAGCAGTGAAGAAAGTGGAATTCACTGAGGAGAAATCGATCTATGATATAGCTTCAAGAGAGGCTTCAGCTCATTCCAGGAGAAGCACTGTAGTTGAGACGTTCTTTGAGAGTTTTCCCCAGTTAATGGAGGGGGGCAGGACTTTGTACTTCATCATCACTCTGACTCTGGAGTTTCTGTGTCTTACCAAGGCCCACGATATACTTAGCATTTGTTCAAGCAGTGTGATGAACATGATCTCATTGATAGATGGAAACAGTGAACCTATGTGATATTCTACAGAATGCCCAGATGCTCTAGGTCCTTCAGACTATGACAGAGAAAAAGAGAGTTAATATAGCCCTAGATGAAGACATAAATTGTATTGTGGTCTAGGCCACATTTATACAAACCACTCCTGATTCTTCTTTCTAACAAGGGATGAAAAAGAATGCATTCACCAGATCAATGGCTACATACCACATACGTAGGCTGCATTAATCTGCTCCAGCAAGGATGCAACATCTAATGCTACGAGTCCTGTATGTCTGAGTTTGCAGAAGTCTTCCTTCATCCACCACAATATATCAATATTTGATTCTGTAGGGACAAAGCTGCTGAATGGCATGAGAATACAATGGGTACCTCTGCCCCTGCATCCTTTATGTTTTTAAGGATAAGAATAATCTTGGCCATTCCATCCAGGAGGGATAGTATTTTTTATTTATCTCTTGGCTGGGGCAGAAGAACTCCTGAAGGCTCATTTCTACTGTTACTATTGAATGCTTTTACCTTCAGAAAACTCACCTCTAACCTCTGTGTGGAGGATTGATTGAAAATTTTGTCTCCAGAGAGGCAGGCAGCCCAGTGCAGTGGCAGGAATTGTGGTCCCAGCTGTACACCAGATTGTCTGTGACATCAATTTTAGAACTGGCCATGGTGGGTATGTGATTTTTAGTTCGTAGCCTGGATAGGTTAGACGATTTATGGATTTAGAGAGGGTAGGCAGATGAAAGAGTCAGCTTGTGGAGGACTTGAAGGCAACATAAAGGAACTTGCAATTGATTAAACTCACAATGAGGAAACCCTTGCAATTTCTTATGCAGAACAGTGAGTTTGTGCAGTCAGGACTCAATGATATCAATATCCTGGCTGCAGAATGAATGGAGCGTGGCAATCAATGGAGCCAAGTATGATGGAAAATATTACAGTAAAGCAGGCATGAAATGATAAGGTCATGAACTAAGGTGGTAGCTGTGGAAATTTTAAGAATGAAATTGCAGTAAGATACATTCAAAAAATATTTAAAAGATCTTGATAATGTAATAGGATCAAGGGATGGAAGAAAGATAGTTATCAAAAGTGATTCTACCTTTTCACCCTTGAGTGATGAAGGAATGCTGTTCTTTTTAAGGTAATTCAGAAATAAAGGAGAGGATGGGGTAGAAAAAGGGGACATTTAAAACACATGAGGATGTGTTTGCTTTGGAAAAGGTTGAGTGTGAGTTGATGGTAAAATATCCTATTAGAATTGTGCCTTAACAATTGTAAATGTGAAGTTATAGATTCAGGTAATTATTCAACAAAACTAGAAACATTTAGACTAAAAAGGAACTCTTTTACTGAGATCAACTAGGACATATTCAGGTGCTTCAGTGAGGAATGATAGTGGTAGATTTTAAGAAGTTATAGAATGTTTGTGAAGTTTACACCTGGATATTTGGAGACATTAATTCATGTCCCCTCAAACACTGGTACCTACTCCAAACACACACACACACACAGCATTTTCCTGTTCTACTGCTGCTAAGTCACTTCAGTCGTGTCCGACTCTGTGCAACCCCATAGACGGCAGCCCACCAGGCTCCTCCATCCCTGGGATTCTCCAGGCAAGAACCTTGGAGTGGGTTGCCATTTCCTTCTCCAATGCAGGAAAGTGAAAAGTGAAAGTGAAGTCGCTCAGTCATGTCCGACTCCTAGGGACCCCATGGACTGCAGCCCACCAAGCTCCTCCATCCATGGGATTTTCCAGGCAAGAGTACCAGAGTGGGGTGCCATTGCCTTCTCTGATTTTCCTTTTCATTTCCCATTAATTCAGCAGTGCTTCATTGCTTAAGGGGATTCCCTGGTGGCTCAGACGGTAAAGCGTCTGCCTGCAATGTGGGAGACCTGGGTTCATCCCCGGGTCAGGAAGATCCCCTGGAGAAAGAAATGGCAACCCACTCCAGTACTCTTGCCTAGAAAATTCCATGGATGGAGGAGCCTGGTGGGCTACAGTCTATGGGGTCGCAAAGAGTTGGACACGACTGAGCGACTTAACTCACTCATTCAATAACTCATTGCTTAAGGGAAAGTAAGGGGCAGGTAGAAAGTACATAAGTGATTTATGGGACCACCCGACTCCAGTACTCTTGCCTGGAAAATCCCATGGAAGGAGGAGCCTGGTAGGCTGCAGTCCATGGGGTCACTAAGAGTCAGACACAACTGAGCGACTTTACTTTCACTTTTCACTTTCATGCATTGGAGAAGGAAATGGCAACCCGCTCCAGTGTTCTTGCCTGGAGAATCCCAGGGACAGGGGAGCCTGGTGGGCTGCCATCTATGGGGTCACACAGAGTCAGACACAACTGAAGTGACTTAGCAGCAGCAGCAGCAGTAATTTAAAAGCGTAAACCTATAAGTGATATAAGCAAGAAAAGTAGGCTGAAAGAAACAGAAGGGAGAGAGGATCTCCCTTAGATTCAAAGAAGACTCTCTTGGGATGGAGAACTGAGAGGTCTATAGGTTTCTTAATGCTTCATTTCCTGATAGCACACAGGGAGTGCTGGACCCCAGAGAGAAATAAGTGGATGAATCATCCAATACAGTGGTACTCAACCATGACTGCATATAAGATTATCTGGAGATTTTTTTGTTTTATATTTTTTATGCCAGTACCAAATTCTACCTCTAAAGACTCCAATTTAAATAGTCTACTTTGGCCCTAGGAATAGATATTTTTTAAAATCTCTCCAATTTTAATGAGTGGTCAAAGTTGCTGGTCTAGGGCACAGTTTCTCAACCTCAGTACTATTAACACTTTGGGCTGATAATTCTTAGGTGGTGCATGGGATAGAAGGGCTGTCCTTGATTGCAGGATGTGCAACAGCAGCAGCAGCCCTGGCTTCTATTAACTAGTGTTAAGTAACACCCGCCTATTCTAGGTTGTGACAATAAAAAAGGTTTACAGATATTGCCAAATGTTCCTTGGGGACAAAGTTGCCTTAGCTGAGAACCACTGGTTTAGGAAAACCATAAGCTTTGAGTTTCCTGGCTTTGCTCATGAGTGATATGCAAGTGCAGAGAGCTTGTGAATCTGGAGAAGATGGCAGCCAACTCAGAGGAGGTAAGTGAAGACATGAGCATTGCAAACCAATGACTGATGAACAAGTATCCTCCTGCTCCTTCTTAAACCTAGTGCTGTTCATTGTGATAGCTTCTGAAGTCTTGACACAACTTAGAGGGAGGGATAGAGGAAGGGGGACTGGAAATAGAACACCAAACTAACTACTAATATAACAAAATTTCCTCCCAACTTGGTGGTCTGAGGGATAGAATTAAAAATGAAATATTAAAAGAAAAAGGGAAGAATAATATTTCTCGTGTACCTGAGTTTGTGACCTGATTTCATGTCTTACACAAGTTCATATAATACGGTCCTGTTAGTTATCAAAAATAAATCACACAAAGCTCTGTTATGTATGCATCTCCATGAAAATTCTGCAGTAGACTGGAAAGCCAAAGCAAGTGGCTAGATGGAAGCAGAGTTGTTGCAATGACTAACTTAAAAATCCATAGGAGATGTATGAACTTATTCAGAAGATATATTAATGACATTGTAAAATAACTGCTGGAAAACAAAGACGTTGGGGGCATCTTCAGCAGCTAGAGCAACCTAGCTCTAGGGGCCTTCCAAACCCTCTTGTTACCTGGAAAATCAGTGATTTTAGGTCAGTCAGTCAATTCAATTGCTCAGTCATGTCCAAGTCTTTGTGACCCCATGGACTGCAGCATGCCAGGCTTCCCTGTCCATCACCAACTCCTGGAACTGGCTCAAATTCATGTCCATTGAGTTAGTGATGCCATCCAATCATCTCATCCTCTCATGCCCCCTTCTCCTCCCTCCTGCCTCAATCTTTCCTAGCATCAGGGTCTTTTCCAATGAGTCAGTTCTTCACATCAGGTGGCCAAAGCATTGGAGCTTCAGCTTCAGCATCAGTCCTTCCAATGCATATTCAGGTCTGATTTCCTTTAGGAGTGACTGCTTTGATCTCTTTGCTATCCAAGAGTCTTCTCCTGCACCACAGTTCAATAGCATCAATGCTTTGGTGCTCAGCATTTTTAATGGTCCAACTCTTATATCCACACGTGACTACTGGAAAAACCATAGCTTTGACTATACGGACCTTTGTCGGCAAAGTAATGTCTCTGCTTTTTAATATGATGTCTAGGTTGGTCAAAGCTTTTCTTCCAAGGAGAAAGTATCTTTTAATTTCATGGGCTGCAGTCACCATCTACAGTGATTTTGGAGCCCAAGAAAATAAAGTATGTTACTGTTTCCATTGTTTCCCCATCTATTTGCCATGAAGTGATGGGACCGGATGCCATGATGTTAGTTTTCTGAGTGTTGAGCTTTAAGCCAACTTTTCCACTCTCCTCTTTCACTTTCATCAGGAGGCTCTTTAGTTCCTCTTCACTTTCTGCCATAAGGGTGGTGTCATCTGCATATCTGAGATTATTGGTATTTCTCCCAGCAATCTTGATTCCAGCTTGTGCTTCATCCAGTCCAGCATTTCACGTAATGTACTCTGCATGTAAGTTAAATAAGCAGGGTGACAATATAGAGCCTTGACATACTGCTTTGCAAATTTGGAACCAGCCATTGTTCCAGGTCTGCTTCTAACTGTTGCTTCTTGACCTGCATACAGATTTCTCAGGAGGCAGGTCAGGTGGTCTGGTATTCCCATTTCTTAAAGAATGTTCCACAGTTTGTTGTGATCCACACAAAGGCTTTGGCGTAGTCAATAAAACAGAAGTAGATGTTTTTCTGGGACTCTCTTGCTTTATTGATGATGCCAATGGATGTTGGCAATTTGATCTCTGGTTCCCCTGCCTTTTCTAAATCCAGCTTGAACATCTGGAAGTCCTCGGTTCACATACTGTTAAAGCCTGGCTTGGAGAATTTTGAGCATTACTTTGCTAGCATGTGAGATGAGAGCAATCGTGCAGTAGTTTGAGTGTTCTTTGGCATTGCCTTTCTTTGGGAGTGGAATGAAAACTGGCCTTTTCCAGTTCTGTGGCCACTGCTGATTTTTCCAAATCTGCTGGTGTATTGAGTGTAGCACTGTTACAGCATCATCTTTTAGGATTTGAAATAGCTCCACTGGAATTCCATCACCTCCACTAGCTTTGTTTGTTGTGATGTTGCCTAAGGCCCATTTGACTTCCCATTCCAGGATGTCTGGCTTTAGGTGAGTGATCACACCACCATGGTTATCTGGGTTATTAAGATCTTTTTGTAGAGTTCTTCTGTGTATTCTTGCCACCTTTTCTTAATATCTTCTGCTTCTGTTAGATCCTCATACCATTTCTGTCCTTTATTGTGCCCATCTTTGCATGAAATGTTCCCTTGGTATCTCTAATTTTTTTTAAAGAGATCTCTAGTCTTTCCTATTCTGTTTTCCTCTGTTTCTTTGCATTGATTACTGAGGAAGGCTTTCTTATCTCTCCTTGCTATTCTTTGGAACTCTGTGGTCAGATGGGTATATCTTTCCTTTTCTTCTTTGCCTTTATCTTCTCTTCTTTCTTCAGCTATTTGTAAGGCTTCCTCAGACAACCATTCAGCCTTTTTGCATTTCTTTTTCTTGGGGATGTTCTTGATCACTGCCTCCTATACAATGTCATGAACCTCTGTCTGTAGTTCTTCTGGTACTCTGTCTATCAGATCTAATCCCTTGAATCTATTTCTCACTTCCACTGTAAAATCATAAGGTATTTGATTTAGGTCATACCTGAATAGTCTAGTGGTTTTCCCTACTTTCTTCAACTTAAGTTTAAATTTGGCAATAAGAAGTTCATGGTCTGAGCCACAGTCAGCTCCTGGTCTTGTTTTTGCTGATTGTATAGAGCTTCTCCATCTTTGGCTGCAAAGAATATAATCAATCTGATTTCGATATTGACCATCTGATGATGTCCATGTGTAGAATCTTCTCTTGTGCTGTTGGAAGAGTGTATTTGCTATGACCAGAGTGTTCTCTTGGTAAAACTCTGTTAGTCTTTGCCGTGTTTCATTTTGTACTCCAAGGCCAAAGTTGCCTCTTACTTCAGGTATCTCTTGAGTTCCTACTTTTGCATTCCAGTCCGCTGTGATGAAAAGGACCTTTTTTTTTTTTTTTTTTGTTAGTTCTAGAAGGTCTTGTAGGTCTTGATAGAACCATTCCTCTTCACCTTCTTCAGCATTAGTGGTTGGGGCATAGAGTTGGATTACCGTGATATTGAATGGTTTGCCTTGGAAATGAACAGAGATCGTTTTGTCATTTTTGAGATTGCACCTCGTGCTATATTTCAGATTATTTTGTTGACTGTGAGGGCTACTCCATTTCTTCTAAGGGATTCTTGCCCACAGTAGTAGATATAATGGTTATCTGAATTAAATTCACCCATTCCAGTCCATTTTAGTTCACTGATTCCTAAAATGCTGATGTTCACTCTTGCTATCTCCTGTTTGACCACTTCCAATTTACCTTGATTCATGGACCTAACATTCCAGGTTCCTATGCAATATTGTTCTTTATAGCATCAGACTTTACTTCAGTCATCCATCACGTCCACAACTGGGCACTATTTTCGCTTTGGTTCAGCCTCTTCATTTTTTCTGGAGCTATTCTCCACTCTTCTTCAGCAGCATATTGGGCGTCTACTGACCTGGGGAGTTCATCTTTCAGTGTCCTTTTTGCCTTTTCATACTGTTCATGGGGTTCTCAAGGCAAGAATAATAAGTGGTTTTCCATTCCCTTCCCCAATGTACCATGTTTCGTCAGAACTCTCCACCATGACTCACCTGTCCTGGGTGGCCCTACACAGCATGGCTCATAGTTTCATTGAGTTAGACAAGGCTGTGGTCCATGTGATCAGTTTAGTTGGTTTTCTGATTTTAGGTAGACCTCTCAGATCTCAGGTAGACTGCTCAGATCTCAGGTAGATAAGCAAATAAAGCATCCTCTTCCTGGTGGCTCAGATGGTAAAGAATCTGCCTGCAGTGCAGGAGACCCAGATTCAAGAAGGTCAGGAAGATCCCCTAGAGAAGAGAATGGCAACCCACTCCAGTATTCTTGTCTGGAAAAGCTCATGGACATAACAGCCTAGTGGGCTACAGTCCATGAGGATACAGAGTCACACACGACTGAACATCTAACACTTCCCTAAGGAGGAGAGATTATTATTCCCTCAATAATGCAGGAAATTCATCTCATCCAGACAGCCTGTGACCTCTTTCAAAGAACAAAGTAATTTCTAAGGGTGGTTTACTATACCCAGGGCACCATGTGATTACTTGTCAAACTGTGTCCCCTGAAACTTTCCAAGGACCTACTTTTGAAGTGAACATTTGAAGGTTTGGTGCCTCTGGTTTCCAGAGACTAATGAACCATGACACACTAGAGACCAAAGGTGTGGAAAAGATGGGAGCAGAGCTGGTTGATGGTGCTGGGACCAGAGCAGATGTGGAGCCAGGAGTGAGGTCAACAGAACATAAATGGTGAAGTGAGCAGGTCAGGGTACGATAGCAGTTCTTACTACTTCTTCCAGTAGAAGTTGGAGCTTGTGTGGCATAGGCAGTAAACCACTTCTATGATCTGTCTTTACTAGGACAAAAGACTTTTCCCTTCACTTTGTCCCATCATTTTTCCTAGTTCAGTTCTGAAATATACTAGGAAAACAATGAACTTGACTGAATCAATGAAGTAGTCAAAGAGTTTACTCTCCCAAGCACATTTGCATTTTATAGAGGATTCCTTTTTAAACATTTACTCAGATCTACTTTCTCTGGACCCTAAAACAAATAAAAATGAAGACTTGAAGCAAAAGCAAATAAAAACTTTTAAATTTACTTTTAAACCTTAAAGAATTTAAAATTGTGGGGAGGACTTCCCTGGTGACTCAGTGGATAAAAATCTGCCTGCCAATGCAGGGGACATGGGTCTGATCCCTGGTCCAGGAATTCCACATGCTGTAGAGCAATTAAATATGTGAACCACAACTCCTGAGCCCAAGCTCTAGAGCTCATATGCTGCAACTAGTGAGCCAGTGTGCTGCAACTATTGAAGCTCACACGTACCTAGAGCCTGTTCTCTGTGACAAGAGAGGCCACCGCAATGAGAAGCCTATGCATCATAACTAGAGAGTAGCTTGTGCTCGCTGCAACTGGAGAAAACTGTGCAAAGCAACAAAGACCCAGCACAGCAAAAATTAAATAAAAACCTAGTTTAAAATAAATAAAATTCTGGGGAAATGTCAGACAAATTCTGAGAGATAACCCGATCCCAAAGAGGTTAGTAAAGTCACTGAGCACCAATACTGCTTGAGAGCATTTGCCAATGTTAAAAAACATTTATAGGAAGCTTGAGCTTTGATTCAGCACTCTCAGGGGTAGTGGGACAGAAATCAAGTTCTTTGCCAGAAAATTCTACCAAATGTTCAGTAATGAAATATGTCAATGATGAAATCAAACAGATACAAATTCTTCCAGAAAATAGAAAGGGAACATTTTCCAATTCCTGTTGTGAGGTTAGTATATCCTTGATTCCAAAACTCAGCAAGGGTTTTAAACAAAAGGAAAAATAGAGGTTAATTTCAACATTAGGGCTTCCCAGGTGCCTGCTGGTGCAGGAGACACAAGAAACGAAGGTTCAATCCCTGCGTCGGGAAGATCACCTGGAGTAAGAAATGGCAACCCACTCAAGTGTTCTTGCCTGAAAAATTCCATGGATAGGGCTCGGCAGGCTACAGTTCATGGGATTACAAAGAGTCAGACATGGCTAAGCACAGCACAACCACAGTCTCAACATATGAAAATAGTGGCTCAGGAACTAAAACCATAGGAATGTGTGATTGGATTAACATTAAATCAATCAGTGTAATTCATCACAGTAAAAGATTGAAGTAGAAAAATTATTTGAACAACCCAAAAGATGATGAAAATATAGCCCAAATGTCCATCAACAGTAGAGTACAATGGAATACTATACACTAATGGTAATGAGTTAACTGTAGTTAATTATCATAGCCTAAATGAATCTTATATATAATTTTAGCAAGAGAAGGAAAACGTTAAATACCTATAACATAATTTCATTTATGGAAAGTCTTTAAAAACAGAAAACATGTTATTATATTGTTTAGGAATGCATACCCAGCTGGTAAAACTATAAAGAAAAGAATTGTTACTGTAAATATCAAGAATGCTGTTATCTCTGGGAAAGAGAGAAGGAGCTGTTAATTGGATAAGATACATGGAGAATTTGGGGAGTGCTGTCAGTGTTTTATTTCTTGATTTCAGTGATGGTTTCTCAGGTGTTTGCTTAGTAATTACTGTAGATGTTAAATTGATTTATGGTTTGCTGCTGCTGCTGCTGCTAAGTCGCTTCAGTTGTGTCCGACTCAGTGTGACCCCATAGATGGCAGCCCACCAGGCTCCCCCATCTCTGGGATTCTCACAAGAATACTGGAGTGGGTTGCCATTTCCTTCTCCAATGCATGAAAGTGAAAAGTGAAAGGGAAGTCGCTCAGTCATGTCCGACCCTCAGCGATCCCATGGACTGCAGCCTTCCAGGCTCCTCCATCCATGGGATTTTCCAGGCAAGAGTACTGGAGAGGGGTGCCATTGCCTTCTCCATTTATGGTTTATGCACTTCTAAATATGTATCTTTTATTTCACACAAGATTTTTTTTTTCTAATAAAACTTCTGAAGATTCATAGAAATAAAGCTCTAATAGTGGCATTTTAGGCACCATGTCTGATGAGTATCAGAAGATATATTTTGGGGTAAAGTAGCAAAGTAATGGTCCCTTCAACCACATTAGACACCCAGTTTATCTATTCAGCTGCTCAGATAGACAACCTTGTCCTCCACAATCTACCACACTAGCCTAGAAAGCCTGGTCCATTGATTTTGCCATAATCTTTCAGGACCAGCCAAACCTGCTGTTTTATTATGTTATATTTTATGGTTAGCTCAACCATAATACATCATAAATTTAAATTGAAAGCACAGTAATTAGTTTCATGATTTAAAAAAAAAATTTTTGAGTTACACAAACCAATGAACGTGATCCCAAAGCAACTAAGATGATTATTCATGCCTTGTAGGTTGTCTGGTCATGGGTCATAAAACATAAGAAATAAAATACTTCAGAAAAAGTCAATGGTAGAAAGTAAAAACACAAAACTTACTAATTTTTTTTTTTGAGTGATAGCAATAGCTCATCAGAGAAGAGCCTGGGAGTTGTCATGGCAACGGTAATACAGGAAAGTGAACCTCTAGTCCCCAAGTCTTCTTTTTCTTTTTCCTTGTACAGGCACAAAATAATAAAGAATGGTCCCGGATGATGTGTAAAACCCATAGTGTTTATAAATTAATCTCAGTTAACAGATCCAACAACCTTGAGTATCTAAACAAATAACATGCTAATGAATGTTGAGAGAGTAAGAGACATCTTTGGTGAATATACAATGCATCCAGGTCCCCAAAAATAAAATAATATGGCATATGGTTGGGTTTACTGGTGGCCCGTCTATTTCGGGCATGATTAGCATGATGTGGACTTACAATATTTGTATTTTGATCTATGTTTATGACACTTTACTGTAACATATGTCATTTCAGCTCTCCTATATAAACTTTCAGCCCTTATCTCCAATCAGCATACACTATCTAGTCTACAATAAATAGTAGAGGATACTGGTTAAGATCGTGGAGTTTGGGACCAGAGAGACCTAAGATCAAATTCCAACACTGCCACTCATTTACTGGATGGTCTGGGGTGAGTTAATAATATTTCTAAATTTCCAATTCCCCATCTGTAAAATGGAGATAACTATAATTATAATCACTCTTATAGGTAGTTGTGAGACTTAACAGAGATAATATGTATAAAAACAGTGCAAAATCTGACACACATTAAGCACTGTAAATACTAATTTTTTTATTATTATATATAAAATACTACTGTCTGTGGCCTATAATCATGGATATTTCAAGAAGTTTTTGAAAGTCACAGAAAAAAATTCCAGCTACTTTTTCTACTTCTGTTTCTATTCCTGATTTAGTATGATTTATTTCTCAGTTGACCACTTCCAATTTACCTTGATTCATGGACCTGACATTCCAGGTTCCTATGCAATATTGCTCTTTATAGCATCGGACTTTGCTTCTATCACCAGACACATCCACAGCTGGGTATTCTTTTTGCTTTGGCTCCATCCCTTCATTCTTTCTGGAGTTATTTCTCCACTGATCTCCAGTAGCATATTGGGCCCCTACTGACCTGGGGAGTTTCTCTTTCAGTATCCTATCATTTTGCCTTTTCATACTGTTCATGGGGTTCTCAAGGCAAGAATACTGAAGTGGTTTGCCATTCCCTTCTCCAGCGGACCACACCCTGTCAGATATCTCCACTATGACCTAGAATGTCAACATTCTAGGAATTAGCAAACTAAAATGGACTGGAATGGGTGAATTTAACTCAGAGGACCATATATCTACCACTGCGGGCAGGAATCCCTCAGAAGAAATAGAGTGGCCATCATGGTCAACAAAAGAGTCCGAAATGCAGTACTTAGATGCAATCTCAAAAACGACAGAATGATCTCTGTTCGTTTCCAAGGCAAACCATTCAATGTCACAGTAATCCAAGTCTATGCCCCAACCAGTAACGCTGAAGAAGCTGAAGTTGAACGGTTCTATGAAGACCTACAAGACCTTTTAGAACTAACACCAAAAAAAGATATCCTTTTCATTATAGGGGACTGGAATGCAAAAGTAGAAAGTCAAGAAACACCTGGAGTAACAGGCAAATTTGGCTTTGGAATACGGAATGAAGCAGGGCAAAGACTAATAGAGTTTTGCCAAAAACGCACTGGTTATAACAAATACCCTCTTCCAACAACACAAGAGAAGACTCTATACATGGACATCACCAGATGGTCAACACCGAAATCAGATCGATTATATTCTTTGCAGCCAAAGATGGAGAAGCTCTATACAATCAGCAAAAACAAGACCAGGAGCTGACTGTGGCTCAGACCATGAACTCCTTATTGCCAAATTCAGACTGAAATTGAAGAAAGTAGGGAAAACCACCAGACCATTCAGATATGACCTAAATCAAATCCCTTATGATTATACAGTGGAAGTGAGAAATAGATTTAAGGGCCTAGATCTGATAGAGTGCCTGATGAACTATGGAATGAGGTTCGTGACATTGTACAGGAGACAGGGATCAAGACCATCCCCATGGAAAAGAAATGCAAAAAAGCAAAATGGCTGTCTGGGGAGGCCTTACAAATAGCTGTGAAAAGAAGAGAAGAGAAAAGCAAAGGAGAAAAGGAAAGATATAAACATCTGAATGCAGAGTTCCAAAGAAGAGCAAGAAGAGATAAGAAAACCTTCTTCAGTGATCAATGCAAAGAAATAGAGGAAAACAACAGAATGGGAAAGACTAGGGATCTCTTCAAGAAAATCAGAGATACCAAAGGAACATTTCATGCAAAGATGGGCTCGATAAAGGACAGAAATGGTATGGACTTAACAGAAGCAGAAGATATTAAGAAGAGGGGCAAGAATACACAGAAGAACTGTACAAAAAAGAGCTTCACAACCCAGATAATCACAAAGGTGTGATCACTGACCTAGAGCCAGACATCCTGGAATGTGAAGTCAAGTGGGCCTTAGAAAGCATCACTACGAACAAAGCTAGTGGAGGTGATGGAATTCCAGTGGAGCTATTTCAAATCCTGAAAGATGATGCTGTGAAAGTGCTGCACTCAATATGCTAGCACATTTGGAAAACTCAGCAGTGGCCACATGACTGGAAAAGGTCAGTTTTCATTCCAATCCCAAAGAAAGGCAATGCCAAAGAGTGCTCAAACTACCACACAATTGCACTCATCTCACACGCTAGTAAAGTAATGCTCAAAATTCTCCAAGCCAGGCTTCAGCAATATGTGAACCGTGAACTTCCTGATGTTCAAGCTGGATTTAGAAAAGGCAGAGGAACCAGAGATCAAATTGCCAACATCTGATGGATCATGGAAAAAGCAAGAGAGTTCCAGAAAAACATCTATTTCTGCTTTATTGACTATGCCAAAGCCTTTGACTGTATGGATCACAATCAACTGTGGAAAATTCTGAAAGAGATGGGAATACCAGACTACCTGACCTGCCTCTTGAGAAACCTATATGCAGGTCAGGAAGCCACAGTTAGAACTGGACATGGAACAACAGACTGGTTCCAAATAGGAAAAGGAGTACGTCAAGGCTGTATATTGTCACCCTGCTTATTTAACTTATATGCAGAATACATCATGAGAAATGCTGGACTGGAAGAAGCACAAGCTGGTATCAAGATTGCTGGGAGAAATATCAATGTCTCAGATATGCAGATGACACCATCCTTATGGCAGAAAGTGAAGAGAAACTCAAAAGCCTCTTGATGAAAGTGAAAGTGGAGAGTGAAAAGGTTGGCTTAAAGCTCAACATTCAGAAAACGAAGATCATGGCATCTGGTCCCATCACTTCATGGGAAATAGATGGGGAAACAGTGGAAACAGTGTCAGCCTTTATTTTGGGGGGCTCCAAAATCACTACAGATGGTGACTGCAGTCATGAAATTAAAAGATGCTTACTCCTTGGAAGGAAAGTTATGACCAACCTAGATAGCATATTCAAAAGCAGAGACATTACTTTGCCAACAAAGGTCCGTCTAGTCAAGGCTATGGTCTTTCCAGTGGTCATGTATGGATGTGAGAGTTGGACTGTGAAGAAGGCTGAGCGCCGAAGAATTGATGCTTTTGAACTGTGGTGTTGGAGAAGACTCTTGAGAGTCCTTTGGACTGCGAGGAGATCCAACCAGTCCATTGTGAAGGAGATCAGCCCTGGGATTTCTTTGGAAGGAATGATGCTACAGCTGAAACTCCAGTATTTTGGCCACCTCATGCAAAGAGTTGACTCATTGGAGAAGACTCTGATGCTGGGAGGGATTGAGGGCAGGAGGAGAAGGGGATGACAGAGGATGAGATGGCTGGATGGCATCACTGACTCGATGGATGTGAGTCTGAGTGACCTCTGGGAATTGGTGATGGACAGGGAGGCCTGGTGTGCTGCGATTCATGGGGTCGCAAAGAGTTGGACACGACTGAGCGACTGAACTGAACTGATAGTTGAATTACAATGTTCTACTCTCGGAATCTTCTTTAAAGTTTTATTTATTTTTGGCTGCACTGTGTCTTCCTTGCCACATGCAGGTTTCTCTAGTTGCAGCCAGCAGGGGCTACTCTTTGTTGTGGTGTGCAGTCTTCTCATTGTGGTGACTTCTCTTGTTGCAGAGCATGGGATGTAGGGTGCTCAGGCTTCAGTAGTTCCGGTGCCTGGGCTTAGTAGTTGCTACTCATGGGCTTAGTTACCCTGCGGCATGTAGAATATTTCCGGATCAGGGATTGATTGTCTGTGTCCCTTGCAGTGGCAAGCAAATTTTAAGCACTGAATGACCAGGGAAGTCCTCTTTGAATCTTTGATGCAGTATTTTGATGGTTGCTTTGCTCTGTTCCATTATTTAAATAGTTGACTGGAAAAAAGCACTTTGTGAGTGACCAAAAATCAATCCAATTTACTGATCTTGACAACCTAATCTGGATATTTTTCAGTAAGTGTGAATCTCTTTTACTATATATATTCCAGTTACCTCTTGCTGTGTAACAAAATACCCCACCATTTCCTGCCTTAAAACAGTGCGGGGCTTTGCAGACGTGGCTCATCACTGCTGCACGTAGTACTAGCTGGTGTGGCTCAACTGGAGGTTGGGACCTGTTTTCAAGATAGCTCTCACATGTGATGTAAGATGGTGCTAGCTGGGTTCTCCTGGTCGTCCAGTGGCTGGAAGTCTGCCTGCCAATGTAGGGGACACAGGTTCAGTTCCCACCCCAGGAGGATTCCACATGCAGGGGAGCGGCTGAGCCCATGTGCTACAACAGCTAAAGATGAGAGCCCTAGAGCCTGTGCTCTGCGACAAGAGAAGCCTGAGCTCATTGCAACTAGAGAAAGCCCATATGCATTAACGAAGACCCACCACAGCCAAAAATAAAGAAATTAATTAAATCTTAAAGAGAAAAAACAGATGGTGCTGGATACTAGCTGGGAGTACAGACATGGCTGTGGAACAGAGGGAAGGGTCTCAGTTCTTCATCTCAGACTTACCTGTGGCCAAGTTCCTAGTCCGAAAGTCTCAGAAGGAGCAAGCAGAAGCTGTTGCCTTTTATAGTCTAGCCTCAGAAGTCACATAGCATCACTTCTGTAATCACACACCTGCCTAGACTCAAGGGAAGAGAACACAGTTACCATCTCTCAATAGGAGGTACATTAAAGCCACACATTAAGAAATACATACAATATATGTGTAGTGGGAGATGTTGTCGTGGTCAGTTTTGGAAAGTGCAACCTAGCATACTATATGTGCATCCATGCATGCTAAATTGCTTCAGTAGTGTCTGACTCTGTGACTCCATGGACTGTAGCCCACTAGGCTTCTCTGTCCATTGGATTCTCCAGCCAAGAATACTGGAGTGGGTTGCCATTCCCTCCTCCAGGGATTCTTCCAGACCCAGGGATTGAACCTGCACCTCTAGCGTCTCCTGCATTGGCAGGCGAGTTCTTTACCACTAACACCACCTGGGAACGACACACTATATATATTCATTCAATCAATGAATATTTTATTGAGCACTGGATTAGGTGAGGAAAATATACATTTACTATTATATCTAATGAGAGAAATAGGCCTTATTTGAACATCACATAAATAGATACAGGATTTAAGGGTGGTGAATAGTGCAAATGAGAGATCATAAGGGACTATCAGGAGGTCTAAGAGGTTGGTAAAGGCTGCTTTCCTGAAGAACGAATAAGAGTTAGGCTGAAGTCTTAAGAATGAGGAAGGATAAATTTCTCCAAGAGTATTCCATACACACAGGACAGCATGAAGAAAGGTCCTGTCACAGAGGGACAGGACCATGGTAAGAACAAAGACACAAAGGCCTGTATGGCTAGAGAAGTGAGTGAGAAGGACAAGATTGAGACTGGAGAGGTTGGTAGAAGTATCCAGACCAGGCAGGAGCATGCTGAGACATTTTTCATTTCATCTCATAGCAGTGAGAATTCAGAGGCACTGGTCTAATCAGATTTGCATTTGAAAAAGTATGCTGTCCTCAGTGTGAAGGATAAATAAGAGTTGTTAGACAAAAAGCAAATTCCAGTGATTTTCTTATTCAAGTTCAAAATGGGTCATAAAGCAGTGGAGACAACTCACAATATCTACAGTGCATTTGGCCCAGGAATTGCTAACGAACATACAGTGCTGTGGTGGTTCAAGAACTTACGCAAAGGAGACAAGAGCCTTGAAGATGAGGAGCCTAGTGGCCATCCATCGGACTCGACAGAGACCAATTGAGAGTGATGACTGAAGCCGATCCTCTTACAACTACATGAGAAGTTGCCAAAGAACTCAACATTGATCATTTTGCGGTCATTCTGCATTTGAAACAAATTGGACAGGTGAAAAAACTGGATAAGTGGGTGCCTTGCGAGCTGACCAAAAAAAAAAATTGTTACTTTGCATGATTGTCTTCACTTATTCTACGCAACAACAATGAACCATTTCTCAGTTGGGTTGTGATGTACGACGAAAAGTGGATCTTATATGACAACCAGCTCAGTGGTTAGACTGAGAAGAAGCTCCAAAGCACTTCCCAAAGTCAATCTTGCACCAGAAAAAGGTCATGGTCATTGTTTGGTGGTCTCCTGTCCATCTGATCCACTACAGCTTTCTACATCCCAGCAAAACCATCACATCTGAGAAGTATGCTCAGCAAATGAATGAGATGCACCAAAAACTGCAACACCTGCAGCCCATAACGGTCAACAGAAAGGGCCCAATTCTCCAGGATGACACCCGACTGTAGGTTGCACAACTAACCTTCAAAAGTTGAACAAATTGGGCTATGAAAGTTTGCCTCATCCCCCATATTCACCTGACCTCTCGCCAACCAATTACCAGTTCTTCAAGCATCTTGACAACTTTTTTCAGGGGAAATGCTTTCACAACTAGCAAGAGGCAGAAAATCCTTTCCTGAAGCATGAATTTTCACACTATAGGCATAAACAAACTTACTTCTTGTTGGAAAAGAATGTGTTAATTGTAATGGTTCCTATTTTGATTAATAAAATAATAAAACAAATTTATTAAAAAATAAATTAAAATGTGTTTGAGACTAGTTATAATTATTTAAATTCATGGTCCAAAACTGCAATTACATTTGCACCAACCTAACAGATTAGTTTGGCAGTAAAAAAGGAGAAGGCAATGGCACCCCACTCCAGTACTCTTGCCTGGAAAATCCCATGGACAGAGGAGCCTGGTAGGCTGCAGTCCATGTGGTTGCTAAGAGTTGGACACGACTGAGAGACTTTACTTTCACTTTTCACTTTCCTGCATTGGAGAAGGAAATGGCAACCCACTCCAGTGTTCTTGCCTGGAGAATCCCAGGGACCGGGGAGCCTGGTGGGCTGCTGTCTATGGGGTCGCACAGAGTCGAGCACAACTGAAGCAACTTAGCAAAGAAGGAGAGAACTGAACAGCTTCAAGAAATAGATGAGGAGATCCTGCAGTTATTTAGGTCTCTCCTGAACCATTTGGCTCCAGTTCCTCTAGAGTAATGGGGGTCAAATCTTAATAATTTTTGATTTCATATCACTTAGCCCAGCATCTGGAATTTAAGAGATAACTTGAGTATTTGTTGGTTGAATGGATGGTGGATGGATGGGTAGAGGGATAAATAAGAAAATGGACACATTTCTCTTCAATTCCAAGTTCCTTTTTTCTTTCCTGCCTAAGTGCCTTTACTGCTTTTGCTACCTCTTCTTGTACCATCCTGCTGCTTGTTCTTACTTCTCTCTATCCCTTCATCAGTCTATTCCTCATCAAGGGAGCTTTCTTGGATTTAAGGCTAATCAGATGCTTCCCTTCTATGCCTTCAGAAGGCACTTCTATTGATGCCGGAACTTTACACAATGCATTGTATGTAATACTCAGTTTGTCTCTCTTTTACCTGATAGCATGTACCTTCTCAGGCAGGAACTGTGTCTCATTTACATCCATAACCCCAACAGTTAGCATATTGTACAACCACAGTAGGCACTAATATTTGTTCATGTCAATGAAGGAAGGAAATTAATTTTCTGTGTATAAGACCCCCAAATGCAAAGGTGTCTGAGCTGATATTCTGTGGGTGAAGACTAGTAGTGAAACTAGTTTTCCTTCCCAAAAGATTGCCATTGCCTCTGCCAGGGAACAGACTGGAAGGCTGCCAATGAGTTATCTTTTCTTGTTGTTACAACTGCCTTTTTTTTTTTTTTTATCTTCACTTTAAAAAAAAAAAATTCTTTTTTGACTGGCTTGCCAAGGTCTTAGTTCCTTGACTAGGGACTGAACCTGTGCCCTTAGCAGTGAAAGCACGGAGTCCCAGCCATTGGACAACCAGGGAATTCCCCCATAAACGGCCTTTGTTCTCCTTTCTCCCTCTCCAGTGTACAGCCACTCCTCTACCCTTGGCCAAGAATCTGCTTCAGCTTTTAAAGAAACAGTTGAGATTTCAGAATTCTCCATAATAAAACAGTGTAGGAATGAATTGAGCCTGAAAAATAGTTAAAAGCAGATGTTTTCAATTTAAAAAAGTATTAAGTAGAATATACCTCCCAACAGAATAAGTAGTTGGAGGATTTCATGCTTTTAGTGAGGACAGTAATGAAATATAAATGCTCATCAAACTGAGAAACAGCATCAGGTCAAACACGTAATGATTTAGGCCAGTGCTTCCTAAACTGAGATCCACACAACACATGCTTCAGCATTTATGAGTTTTCTAGGAGAATTTTTCATTTTAGTTTTTAGTTAGATGCTATTTAAAAATTAATGTAAAACATATTTCAAATTATCGAAAACACTTACTGTTTACTGAGGAAACAGGCTGAAAAACTGAAATGACAAACAGTTTTAGATCACAGGAGGGCTACATATTTATTACTGCGCTGATACTGAGTGATCCACCAGAGTTTCATTTTGAATGTGTTGGTAAGAATGTCCAGTCCTACTATATGTCCTGATGTCAAAATGATAACGCTCATCCCACAACTACTATTGTTGTTTAGTTGCTAGGTCATGTCCGACTCTTTTGCAACCCCATGAACTGTAGCCCACCAGACTTCGCTGTCCATGGATTTCCCAGGCAAGAATACAGGAATGGATTGCCATTTCCTTCTCCAGGGGAAATTTCCAACCCAGGGATCAAACCCCTGTCTTCTGCACTGGCAGGGGATTCTTTACCACTGAGCCACCAGTGAATAGACAACTCTTACTAGTTTCAAATACAGGGGGAAAATTTCACTCTTCTTTTTTTACAGTGATATTTAATTGAAAATCATTTTCTTAGAGTAAGATGTTCAGTGACTATGATAATATCATGTGAAAATGACACAGTAAATTGGAATAATATTGTGAAGTTGACACATAATAGAAGTGGTCTTCACGTGTGAAGTCACTCATTTATTCTTTTGATATCTGCAGTATGCCATGTACTACTGTTCTGTGCTTTGGGGACACAGCAGTGAATTAAAAAATTTTTCCAGTCCTGTGGGGCTTACACTCTAGTGAATGATGTCTAAGCACCAAGTAAAGTCAAAGCACATTCTGGTCCAACTATGCAAGGGAGAATTTTGCAGTAGTTTGGAGGGAAAATTGGTAAGATAATTGATTTATCAGAACTGGACATGGAACAACAGACTGGTTCCAAATAGGAAAAGGAATACATCAAGGCTGTATATTGTCACCCTGCTTATTTAACTTATATGCAGAGTACATCATGAGAAATGCTGGACTGGAAGAAGCACAAGCTGGAATCAAGATTGCCAGGAGAAATATCAATAACCTCAGATATGCAGATGACACCACCCTTATGGCAGAAAGTGAAGAGGAACTCAAAAGCCTCTTGATGAAAGTGAAAGAGGAGAGTGAAAAAGTTGGCTTAAAGCTCAACATTCAAAAAACTAAGATCATGGCATCTGGTCCCATCACTTCATGAGAAATAGATGGGGAAACAGTGGAAACAGTGTCAGACTTTATTTTTGGGGGGCTCCAAAATCACTGCAGATGGTGACTGCGGCCATGAAATTAAAAGATGATTACTCCTTGGAAGGAAAGTTATACCAACCTAGATAGCATATTGAAAAACAGAGACATTACTTTGCCAACAAAGGTTCGTCTAGTCAAGGCTATGGTTTTTCCTGTGGTCATGTATGGATATGAGAGTTGGACTGTGAAGAAGGCTGAGCACCAAAGCACTGATGCTTTTGAACTGTGGTGTTGGAGAAGACTTTTGAGAGTTCCCTGGACTGCAAGGAGATCCAACCAGTCCATTCTGAAGGAGATCAGCCCTGGGATTTCTTTGGAAAGAATGATGCTAAAGCTGAACCTCCAGTACTTTGGCCACCTCATGTGAAGAGCTGACTCATTGGAGAAGACTCATTGGAGAATCCCTCCCTCTGGGAGGGATTGGGGGCAGGAGGAGAAGGGGACGACAGAGGATGAAGATGGCCGGATGGCATCACTGACTCGATGGACGTGAATCTGAGTGAACTCCGGGAGTTAATGATGGACAGGGAGGCCTGGTGTGCTGCAATTCATGGGGTCACAGAGTTGGACATGACTGAGCAACTGAACTGAACTGAACTGAAGGCACACTTCAGCCTCTAAAAGCCTGCACTAGATCAACCATGGTGATATTCACAGTGAGAGTGAGAAAACTTCTTGTTTAAGGAAAAGGTGGTATCTTTAAGTTTATCAGTTGTGTCCTAGAAATGTTAATTTGAATTTTACTAGTTTGGTGGTTTGATTATATTTAATTTGTAAAAGACTTTTGGATTGATAATTGTATGAGTAGGTTTCAAAAGAAGTATGAGAATGAAGACTTAATTAAGCATAACTTGGTAAATAGTTTTATAGAAGTGTAATTTACATGCTTTTAAAATTCAAGTATGTTAAGTGCGCAGTTCAAGGATTTCTTTTTAAGTAAGTGTCTACAGTTGTGCAATAATCATCACAATCCAATTTTAGAACATTTAAGTTTCCCCCAGAGCTCTCTTGTACCCCTTTGAATCAGTCCCTCTCCCACCTCCAGTTGCAGGCTATCAATAATCTACTGTTTCTAGATATTTTCCTTTTCTGGAAATTTCTTATAAATGGAATTGTTTGCATCTTTCTCTTAGTGTAATGCTTTTAAGCTTCATCCATCCCGAAGTATGTATTAGTAGTTTTTCTATGTTTGTGTTTGAATAAATTGTGTTGTATGGATAAAACACATTTTGTTTATCCATTATCAGTTCACAGACATTTAGATTGTTTTCTTGCCATTGTGACAATCTCTGTCTTTTAAATGGAGTGTTTGGTCCATTCACTTTGTTTTCTGAAGTTTAAAAAATACAATGTTTATCTTTACATGTAATTTTTAAAACTAAGCTTTTTATTTTGAGATAATTGTAGATTCCCATGGAATTATAAGAAATAATGCAGAAATATTCTGTGTATCCTGCACTCATTTTCCCCCAATTGGTAACATTTTACAAAACTATAGTACTACAGCACAACTAAGATATTAAGATTGATACGGATCAAGATACAAAACGTTACCATCAATACAAGAATCCCCTCCAACCCGGGTTATCTTTTTATAGCCGACCTACTTCCCTCAGATATCCACTCCCTCCTTAACCCCTGCTGCTGCTGTTGCTAAGTCACTTCAGTCGTCACTTCAGTCGTGTCCTACCAGGCTCCTCCGTCCATGGGATTTTCCAGGCAAGAGTGCTGGAGTGGGGTGCCATTGCCTTCTCCCCTTAACCCCTAACAGCTGTTAATTTGTTCTCCACTTCTATAATTTTTATTTTAACGATGTTATATACAATGACAAAGTATATAATCTTCTGGAATTGGCTTTCTTCACTCAGCTTAATTCACTGCAGATTTACCCAGGCTATTCCATGTATCAATAATTTGTTTCTTTTTTGAAATTGCTGAGTGATATTCAGTTTTTGAAGGACAATTTTCCTGAATATAGAATTCTTGGTTTAGTTTATTTTTTTTTCTTTCAGCTTATTGAATGTCATCCCAATGCCATTGGCCTCCATTTTTTTTCAGATGAGAAATCAGCTATAAATTGTATAGTTCCAGTGTTCCTATGAAGTTTTTTTTTTCTCTTGTTGTTTTCAATATTTCCTCCTTTTTAGCTTCAGCAGTTTAACTATGATATGCCTTGATATGAATCTCTTTGTGTTTATCCAACTTGGAATTTATTATCCTTCCTAGATCTGTAATGTTTTTCATCCAATGCGGACAGTTTTATGCCACTATTTCTTCAGATAAACTTTCTGTTCCTGTAGGGGATTCTCATTACACATCTTTGGTACACTTGATATTGTACCACAGATCTCTGAAGCTATGCTTTTTTAAAAATCTTTTTTCTTTTTTCTTCATGTTCTTCAGATTGTATATTTTCTCTCAACTTATATTCAAATTTACTGATGCTTCCTGGTATCATATCTGCTGTTGAAGCTATTTAGTGAATTTGTCATTTCAATTGTTGAACTTTTCAACTCTAGAATCACGATTTGGTTCTCTTTTGTGGTTTCTATTTCTCTTTTGATATTCTTTATTTGTTGTGTATTTGTTATTATACTTTTAGGTCTCTAAACATGGTTTCCTTTCTTTTTTAAAACGTATTTAAAATTTTTTTAGTGAACTATAGTTGATTTACAATATTATATTAGTTTTTTAAACATTATTGTATTATTGACTATAATAAGTTATTAGTGAACTATATTAATTTACAATATAGTATTGCTATATATATATATATATATATAGCAGATTATTTTCTGCTATAGATTATTATACCCTGGTGGCTCAGATGGTAAAGAATCTTCCTGCAATGTGGGCGATCCAGTTTTGATCCCTGTGAAGATCCCCTAAGGAAGAGAATGGCTCCCCACTCCAGTATTCTTGCTTGGAGAATTCCATGGACAGAGGAGCCTGGGAGGGCTACAGTCCATGGGGTCACAAAGAGTTGGACACAGTGGAGCAACTAACATTTTCACTTTTATGGTTCCCTGTGTTATATGGTAAATTCTTGTCGCTTATAAATTTTATGTATAGTAGTTCATTCTTTTGTATGATTAATATTCCACTGTATATATACAATGTGTATATATATATTTGCACATACACACACACATGCACACATACCACATCTTCTTAAGCCAGTCATCTGCTGATGGATGTTTAGTTTGCTTCCACATATTGGCCATTATAAATAATGCTACTATGAACATTGGGGTGCATATATCTTTTTGGATTAATTTTCATCTTTTCCAGATATATATCCTAGACAGAGATTGCAGGATCATATAGTAACTCTATATTTATTTTTTTTTAAGGAATGTCCATACTGTTGTCCTTAGTGGCTACAGGAATTTACATTCCTCCCAACAGTGGAGGAGGGCTATCTTTTCAACACAACCTCTCTAGCAGTCACTATTTGTAGACTTTTTGATAAAAGTCATTCTGACCAGTGTGATACCTCATTGTGGTTTTGATTAGCGTTTTTTAAAATTGAGTTGTATGACCTGTCTGTATATTTTGGATTTTAACCTCTTGTCAGTTGTATGGTTAAATCTTTTAAATAGCTGCCTTGAAGTTTTTGTGTGCTAAAGCTAACCTTTGGGCCTACTTAAAAGTCACCTTCTATTGACTGATTTTTCTCCTTAGTAAAGGTTCAGATCAGATCAGTCGCTCAGTCGTGTCCGACTCTTTGCGACCCCATGAACCGCAGCCCGCCAGGCCTCCCTGTCCATCACCAACTCCCGGAGGTCAAGGTTAGACTTTACTATTTCTTTGCATGTCTTTTTTTTGTTGTTGTTGAAAACTGAACATTTTAAATAATAAATTATGTTGGCAATTTGATCTCTGGTTCCTCTGCCTTTTCTAAAACCAGCTTGAACATCAGGAAGTTCATGGTTCACATATTGCTGAAGCCTGACTTGGAGAATTTTGAGCAGTACTTTACTAGCGTGTGAGATGAGTGCAATTGTGCAGTAGTTTGAGCATTCTTTGGCATTGCCTTTCTTTGGGATTGGGATGAAAACTGACCTTTTCCAATCTTGTGGCCACTGCTGAGTTTTCCAAATTTGCTGGCATATTGAGTGCAGCACTTTCAAAACATCATCTTTCAGGATTTGGAATAGCTCAACTGGAATTCCATCACCTCCACTAGCTTTGTTCGTAGTGATGCTTTCTAAGGCCCACTAGACTTCACATTCCAGGATGTCTGGCTCTAGGTCAGTGATCACTCCATTATGATTATCTGGGTCGTGAAGCTCTTTTTTGTACAGTTCTTCTGTGTATTCTTGCCACCTCTTCTTAATATCTTCTGCTTCTGTTAGGTCCATACCATTTCTGTCCTTTATCGAGCCCATCTTTGCATGAAATGTTCCTTTGGTATCTCTGATTTTCTTGAAGAGATCCCTAGTCTTTCCCATTCTGTTGTTTTCCTCTATTTCTTTGCATTGATCACTGAAGAAGGCTTTCTTATCTCTTCTTGCTATTCTTTGGAACTCTGCATTCAGATGTTTATATCTCTCCTTTTCTCCTTTGCTTTTCGCTTCTCTTCTTTTCACAGCTATTTGTAAGGCCTCCCCAGACAGCCATTTTGCTTTTTTGCATTTCTTTTCCATGGGGATGGTCTTGATCCCTGTCTCCTGTACAATATCACGAACCTCATTCCATAGTTCATCATGGAAAAAGCAAGAGAGTTCCAGAAAAACATCTATTTCTGCTTTATTGACTATGCCAAAGCCTTTGACTGTGTAGATCACAATAAACTGTGGGAAATTCTGAAAGAGATGGGAATACCAGACCACCTGATCTGCCTCTTGAGAAATCTGTATGCAGGTCAGGAAGCAACAGTTAGAACTGGTCATGGAACAACAGACTGGTTCCAAATAGGAAAAGGAGTACGTCAGGGCTGTATATTGTCACCATGTTTATTTAACTTATATGCAGAGTACATCATGAGAAATGCTGGACTGGAAGAAACACAAGTTGGAATCAAGATTGCCGGGAGAAATATCAATAACCTCAGATATGCAGATGACACCACCCTTATGGTAGAAAGTGAAGAGGAACTAAAAAGCCTCTTGATGAAAGTGAAAGTGAAGAGTGAAAAGGTTGGCTTAAAGCTCAACATTCAGAAAACGAAGATCATGGCATCTGGTCCCATCACTACATGGGAAATAGATGGGGAAACAGTGGAAACAGTGTCAGACTTTCTTTTTCTGGGCTCCAAAATCACTGCAGATGGTGACTGCAGCCATGAAATTAAAAGACGCTTACTCCTTGGAAGAAAAGTTATGACCAACCTAGATAGCAGATTCAAAAGCAGAGACATTCCTTTGCCAACAAAGGTTCGCCTAGTCAAGGCTATGGTCTTTCCTGTGGTCATGTATGGATGTGAGAGCTGGACTGTGAAGAAGGCTGAGCGCCGAAGAATTGATGCTTTTGAACTGTGGTGTTGGAGAAGACTCTTGAGAGTCCCTTGGACTGCAAGGAGATCCAGCCAGTCCATTCTGAAGGAGATCAGCCCTGGGATTTCTTTGGAAGGAATGATGCTAAAGCTGAAACTCCAGTATTTTGGCCACCTCATGTGAAGAGTTGACTCATTGGAGAAGACTCTGATGCTGGGAGGGATTGAGGGCAGGAGGAGAAGGGGACGACAGAGGATGAGATGGCTGGATGGCATCACTGACTCGATGGATGTGAGTCTGGGTGACCTCCAGGAGTTGGTGATGGACAGGGAGGCCTGGCATGCTGCAGTTCATGGGGTCACAATGAGTCGGACATGACTGAGCAACTGATCTGATCTGATCTGATCTGATCTATAGCAGCTCTCCTTGCTACAAAGATTCTCATTTCTCCCTCCTGAAGAATATTTTTTTTTATTATTATTAATTTGCCTGGACTTAGCTTGCAGAACCTGTTTTCCTCATGATTCATAGCTCCTGATATCTCTGCTCAGGTATTATTATTACTATTATTACATTTTTTAGCCTGGCTTCCTAGAGTTTTCCTTTGGATGTGCATAACTTTGTGGTCAGGCAGTGATTTGGGTAGAAGTGAAGTGAAGTGAAAGTCGTTCAGTCATGTCCAGCTCTTCGTAAACATGGAATTCTCCAGGCCAGAATACTGAAGTGGGGTAGCCTTTCCCTTCTCCAGAGGATCTTCCCAACCCAGAGATTGAACCCTGGTCTCCTTCATTGCGGGAGGATTCTTTACCAGCTGAGCCACAGGTAGAGATGGTGCTCAAATACATCAAATCAGTAAGGCTTCAATCCTCTGACAGTGAATTTCTCCAGCATGTCTCAAGTCTTCCTTAGCTTTAACTATCAAATCATTTTTTGTCTCTTCTAAATGTGTATGTCATTTCTCAGTTGGCCAGAGATGTGTGTACAGCGTATCTAGCTTTTCTAAGGCTTTCTCATTTCCAGAGTATCCCCATTAAATTTCTGACCAGTCCCACTTGCCCTAAGTGGGACCTCAGGCTAGCAGAGACATGGGTTTTCCATACTCATTTCTTATTGAACTAGCTAACTTCAGTGACACTGTTGCTTGGCATGGACTCTTGTCCTTTACTCCAAATGAAGTCTTCGCCTTCTGGCAGAAGTTGTTGGAGTTCACTGTCAGCCCTGCTCTGCTAAAACAATATGCTCATTGAGCTAAGAGTAAGTAGGAAGGGAGCCACCCCAGGCAAAAAGACCACAGACTCTACTTTTCTTACCCAGATCCCAGCAGTTCTTCATGAATTGGCTTTTTTAAATAATTTTCAAACCTTCAAATGGCTGTTTTGATGATTTTGTTCAGTTTTATACTTTCTTTGTTGAAAATAGATTAAATTTTTTGCTTTTAATATTTACTCTGTACATTTAAGTAACATTACAATAACAATCTTGCAAGTCATTACTGTGGTTACACTAGGGTTTTTTGTTTGTTTGTTTGAAAGAATTCATAATCTAGTTTGGAAAACACTGTAGGTGCATGAGAATTCATGAAGTAAAATCCACTTTGAAACTAAATGCCATTTCTGAAAATACACATTTTAAAAGAGAGAATCATATAGCATTTCTGAATTCTGTAAAATGATGAAACCAATGATGAATTTAGCTTCTCATGGGAACTTTTCAGTTTATTAATTCATTCCATTAAAAAAGCAAGTAAAGGCAGATAATTCAAAAATGAGTGGAGGAATTCCCTGGTGATCCAGTGGTTAGGACTTGGCATTTTCACCACCATGGCCTGAGTTCAATCCCAGGTTGTGGAACTAAGAGCCCCATAAGCTGCACAGCACAGCAAAAATAAATAAATAAATAAGTAAATAAATAAATTTTAAAAAAGTATTTTCATTACAATGAATTGTTTATTCAAAATGAAACAGTCTGTGGCTGAAGAACTGATGCTTTTGAACTGTGGTGTTGGAGAAGACTCTTGAGAATCCCTTGAACTGCAAGGAGATCAAACTAGTCAATCCTAAAGGAAATCAGTCCTGAATAGTCATTGGAAGGACTCATGCTGAAACTGAAGCTGCAATACTTTGGCCACCTGATGTAAAGAACTGATCCCTTAGAAAAGACTTTGATGCTAGGAACGATTGAAGGTAGGAGGAAAAGGGGATGACAGAGGATAAGATGGTTGGATGGCATCACCATCTCAATGGACATGAGTTTGAGCAAGGTCCAAGAGTTGGTGATGGACAGGGAAGCCTGGTGTGCTGCAGTCCGTGGGGTTGCCAAGAGTTGGACATAACTGTGCAACTGAACTGGCTGACTGATGGTCTTAAAATAAAAATCATATATGCATATAACATCTTTCTAGGAACCAAATCTGTTTGAAAAGTAAGTTGGTATTAATATTTTATCAGAGGATGGATATGATGGATTTGATTAAAGTTCTTAATTTTTCACTCATTTATTTCTAATAAGAGGATTATATATCCCTAGCACACTGACTCTCAGATTTTTCTTATGATATGCTTTGGCGAATGGGGTATGAGTTGACATGCTGCGTGCTATATTTGAGCAGAAGTTTTAGATACAGTTTTATAATTTGCCTCTGCCTCTTATACTTCTGCCAACATGTCTTGGAGAGGAGCTGTTTCTTCAACTTGAATCTCAGAATAAGAATATAAGCAGACCTGCACTCAGGTCTACTGCTTGGTCTTTGGTTAGCCAGCCAACAACCGTTATGTGATGTGGGTTAGAAGAAAATGCTTGTTGTTATAAGCAACTGAGAGTTTGGGTTGCTTCTCTAGCAAAACCTGACTATATCAACGTGAAAATGTGACCCTTCAATAAAAGCACTAAATTATCAAAATCAATATTTTTGTGTCTCTACGGCAGTAAAAGAAAGCATCTGGGTTTTTTTCACATTCAGAGGGTGTTTGGGACTATAAGACCATGTGTCTTGGGGAAGATCCTCACCAAGGCCAAACCTGAGATTTGAGAGACTCAAGTGATTGCCAAGTAGGAGAGATAAGTTTTGTGGATAAATATGCCTTTAGCAGAGAATTCAAGTAGTGGTTTCAAATATGAGCCCAATACTAAACATATAAGTGTAGATTTTCAAAATGAAAATGTTTTTCAATCAAGGTGCATATTGAATGGGAAACTCTATGAAGTAGGGTCAGAATGAATAGCAGATATAATTCTTTTTTTTTTTAAAGATCAGGAAAATGAATCAGCACTAGATTGAAAAAGAAATGAACCTACATACTGAACTTAAAACTTTAGTATCACTGCATGACAGACTTTAAAAAATCATCCTTAAAGTGATGGTCATGTTTTCATAGTATTTTACTCAATACAGGTTACTACTTACCTTCAGACAGAATTGTTCTAAAATTATCAAGGGCTTAAAAGGGTTACCAGAGAGATAGTTCTTCTAACATAAGATATGTTCAGTCTTACAAGAAAATAATTTATGGTTTTAGCTAGGTTCTGGAAAAGTGAAGAGTACTTATAAAAGGGGTAAGTTTTACACAGAATGCAAATCAAACTAGAGGAAAAGGTTAAGAAAGAGAATGACTGATATTTCTATTTCCCATTTCTTTGTTTATGTGGAATTCCACATGTCATTGCAAAGGGTATAGGTGCAATGAAACTGGAGCTTTGTGATCATTTGATCTTGATTTGTATGGGTGTTGAAACACTCCATCCATCTGATTGCTACTGCTAACCTAGTGACTGCTTAACTAAGAGATGTTTCACAATTTCTGAAAAGCCCTAAAAAAAAGTAAGAAAGAAAAAAGAAAGGAGAAAAAGATGGGGGAGGAGTAGAGGGAAACCCTTGGTGAGTGAAAAGAGCTTCATTCCTAGAATCTTCATGTTCTGGAGTGGGTTCTGATATTGGCTTTGGTAATAGTCGTAGTTACTGATTAAGTAACAGTTTTTAGAAATCATCTTTTTCTGCATTTCCCAAGGTCATAGCAATGACTCACTTGAAAATACTAAGTACCTATTGCCTGAAAAATTATTAATATAACAATTGGATTTCAGAAAGGATTTTCAATTTTAAATAAAATGTCTGTATTGTCAGTCTGATATCTCTTGTTAGGTCTCACCCCATTTTTTCCCAAGTTCTGCATTTTATCTATTTTTGCAAAGTCATCCAGAAATAGTCTTTGTAGAACAAAATAGAGTTTTACTGCAGAAGGGGCCTTAGAATTCCTCTTATGTCCCCTCTTCCTCACTATAATTATTGAAATGAAGTAAAGAACCCCAAGAGCCTTGATCTCTTATTAGGTGAAGATAGTACTGGGTCTGGATCCCAAGTTCCTTGCCCTGCAAAGCTTTTTTTTTTTACACTCTCCCAAGCCATCACAGACTAGCCTGGAATCAAAACAGTTAGGCCTTTAACTCACCAGGAATCTTTTTAGTAGTGTTATATAGTCCAACTATTCTTCGGTTGTTTTTCTTTTATAGCCCTAACATTAAAACAGTTTGGGGAATAACTGGATCTCACTACTGACCCTTTGTGGCAGTAAGAGAAAAACATTTTAAACAGTGAAGTTTGAGATTTGAGTATTCAGTGTTTCTAATTTGGTGCTGTCAATGACACTGACTTTTACTAGTTATTTAGCACATATGAATCACATTTTAGTTTCAAAATACTTTTCTATCAATAGTTACTTCTTAGCATGAACCAGGCTAGTATTATTTCCTCCTCCCCAAAACAACTTCCTTGGTCGTATAACATTTGAACTCCTAAAGTCTGCATGGTTTGAGACCAAAGCTTTAGATTAAAGATAGGGACAGCCTTACCGCTGGGATTTCTGGTTGCCAAGGGCGAGTTTGGAGATGTGCAACAGGGGAGAGGGTGGAATGGCACCCCACTCCAGTACTCTTGCCTGGAAAATCCCATGGACGGAGGAGCCTGGTAGGCTGCAGTCCATGGGGTCGCTAAGAGTCGGATATGACTGAGTGACTTCACTTTCACTTTTCACTCTCATACACTGGAGGAGGAAATGGCAACCCACTCCAGTGTTTTTGCCTGGAGAATCCCAGGGACGGCGGGGCCTGGTGGGCTGCCATCTATGGGGTCACACAGAGTTGGACACGACTGAAGTGACTTAGTAGTAGTAGTAGTAGAAGGACAATCTGCATTCATTGATGGTAATTGAAAAGTCTACAGGTCATCCCTATTTCCAATAGTCTTGGGAGATCCTTATTCATCCTGGAAATCTTCAGGGAAGGATAAAAGTGAGGAGAAAGACCATTGGAAGTGTTCAATATATCTGTGATTGACCCCTCACCACAAGGAGCAACAGCTCAGATTCTCAGGGGGAAGGGATCACTTTAGGTCACAATACACAAACACTGGTCTGTCCCTAGATGCTATTGATAAGAGGGGACACCTTGAGTATGCCCCTTGGCATAGTGATTCTGAGCTTGAACACAGAGGCATTTCCAAATTGGGAATAAGAATAAGGCTCTCCTTCAGCATGACTCAAATAGAAAAGCTCTTTGAATCACAACATTTGAATCTGAGTCACTCGCCAGTCTTTTCTTGGTCCTGTAAAGGCAATTTAAGCACTGAGATCTAAACCAGACTTTTTGATTCTCAGCCTTTCCCCTCTCAGCAACCTTCTATCTCAACTACCCCAGGAGAACAGTAAGATCTCTTTTAAGCATTGATTTTAAAGAAAGACCACTTTATACAAGCAGGTTTGGGGGGGATTTGAAGGCTTGAAAGAGTCTCTAGAAATTACCGTAGTTCTTGCTATAAAGCTATCACTGCCCCTAGGACACATGGCCTGCCAGATGGCCCCATAAATCCGATTACCCTCACCTTTTCTCTTCATCCTTCCATGTTAAAATTCTTCTGCTTTTCTGATTTAACAGCAATTTCAGGGAAGTTAAAACAAATGAAACCTAACAGATGTTCTGACCCTCCATTGCCACCAATGCACTGATGATATATCATCACAAATTATATTTTTAGAGACTTGCAAGTGTTAAATTGGGCTGGCTCATATTTAGGTCATCCTCCTTCCTCTCCACACCCCCACCCCACACCCCAATCCTTCTGATTTTTAAAAGACCTTCTGAGAGGCTGCAAGCACACTTGTAAGAAGTTCTTGCCTGTGTGCCTGCTAAGTCACTTCAGTCGTGTCTAACTCTTTGTGAATCTATGGACTATAGCTTGCCAGGCTCCTCTGTCCATGGGGTTCTCCAGGAAAAAATACTGGAGTGGGTTGCCATGTCCTCCTCCAGGGGATCTTCCCAACCCAGGGGTTAAACTCACATCTCTCATGTTTCCTGCATTGGCAGGCAGGTTCTTTACTATCTGGGCCATCAGGGAAGTCCAAAATTCCAGTCCTCAGTACTCACACTTTTAAATCTAGTTTCAATCCCTTCATTAGCTTTTGTGTCCCATAGCCTTATTTCCACAAACTCCCTTCTCTCTCCCTATAAAATCTCAAATCTTCAGGTTAATAGATGAGGGGCGTGGTTGCTCTTCACCACTTAGGGTATGACTCCTCTTTCACATAACTGCTATCTATGTAGCTGAATACCTTTTGGAGCTTTCCTTCCTGCTTGCTGAGCAGCCACCCCTCCAAACTGAACCACTGTATTAGTAAGTGTTCTTACCTCTTCCTGCTAACTTCACTTTCCACCTGGTATCTCACGTCTTTCACTGTTCTAAGAAGCTGGGCAGATTGGACATAATGGCAAGACAGTGTCAAGGAGCTTACATATGTTTTGGGGTTATAGTAAGGTGTGCAATTAAGTGTAGATTTAAGGGTCAAATTCTAACAGAATCCCCTCCTTTCTGCTCAGAGTATTCAGTGATCATAGTGTTCAAAATGATTTGTTATCCATATCTGAGGCTGCTACTGAACATTCTGGTTTCACTGTTTTGTGTAGGGCTTACGGGTTTCATCTCATAGTCAGAGGGAACCAAACAAGTAACAAATGGAAATAAAGGAGTTTAAAAGGCAGGGACTGTTAAAAGAGCAATAGAAAGTCTGGAAAGGAAAAACATTAAGCTAAGGAAACAGCACCAAGTAGGGGTGTATAACAGTAATGCCACATGAAAATGTAAGGGATTATACATGGATAATTCAGAGGAAATTACTCTGAAAACAACTTTCTGGTTAGTTGTGGGGGAGGAAGAAATACCTGGACAGGGAAAGAAGACAACCATCTTCTGTGGCTTTGTATCCTTAGCACGCAGCCTAGTGCCTGGGCACAAAATACCTGCCAATGAATATTTGTATAAGAAATAGAACACTGGCCAAAATAACCAATGTTTTGAGAAAAACTATACATTTCGGTGACACAGTCACTTCTATGCCCCACAGGCCCCATTTATGGCAGAATTTATGGGGGAAGCGACCTTACTTAAAGGAAAGTATAAGCGTCGGTTTGTCTGACCCAATAGGGGCGGAGGGAATGGGAATGCCAAGAAGAAATAAGTCCAGCTTAGCTGGTATGAGACTACTCATGAGATGTGTCTTTTACGTTATTGTCTGCCAGGGTCCTGCCCAACTTGTCTCCACCCCGTCGAGGAGTTAGCCAGGGGCAGTCTTTCTGTGGTTGTCACCAGGTATTCTCTTGGGGCAGCACGTCTCTTTTCCTTCGGCCTCTCTCGCCTTCACCTGCCACGTTGCCCCTCTTACGCCTGCAAAGATGCAGAGGTCGAAGCACGTTGCTGTGCGGCGCTTGAAAGGCTTCCAAAATCAGTCTTCGGCGCCCGGCCCCCAACCCCAACTGGGATCCTGGGATCGCCTCGGGA
This sequence comes from Tragelaphus eurycerus, assembly GCA_935064755.1. NCBI lineage: Eukaryota > Metazoa > Chordata > Mammalia > Artiodactyla > Bovidae > Tragelaphus > Tragelaphus eurycerus. The sequence continues at coordinate 53,040,075 of CAKXYN010000002.1, read as the reverse complement.
ATCCCTGTGGGTGCTCCCACCCTCTTCTAAGGTTCCGCCATCCGCAACTCAAGGCCAGCTTCCCTGGCCCACGCCCGGCACTCGAGGGGTGTCCCAGGGTCGCTGGGGAGCAGAAATCTGGAAGGGCGCCGGAGCTCGCGCGCCGCGACGCCGCGCGCTATATTTGCCGCCTTCAGCGGCTGCAGCTGCATCGGCGGCGGCGGGAAGAGGGGCGGAGGGCGGTGAGGAGGGCTGGAGCCCCGGCCAGAAGGGAGGGAGGGAGAGGGGCCGGGAGGCTGTGCCAGGAGAGCCGAAGGGGTGCTCGGCGCTCCCCCGCCCTCCTTCCGGGAGCGAGGATGCAGACTCTGAAACTGGCGCTACTGGGCTGAGGAGGAGGCAGGGGAGTTGCAGCTCGCGCGGCTCGGTGAGTGTGTCTCCTGAGCGCGGAGAGGCGGGGGGAAGGCGGAGGACGAGGAGGAGGAGGAGGAGGAGGGGGAGAATGCCCGGAGCCGCCGCCGCTGCCGCCGCCGCCGCGATGCTCCCGGCTCAGGAGGCTGCCAAGCTGTACCACACCAACTATGTGCGGAACTCGCGAGCCATCGGCGTGCTGTGGGCCATCTTCACCATCTGCTTTGCCATCGTCAACGTGGTGTGCTTCATCCAGCCCTACTGGATCGGCGACGGCGTGGACACCCCGCAAGCTGGCTATTTCGGGCTCTTCCACTACTGCATCGGCAACGGCTTCTCCCGGGAGCTGACCTGCAGGGGCAGCTTCACGGACTTCTCCACGCTGCCCTCGGGCGCCTTCAAAGCCGCCTCCTTTTTCATCGGCCTCTCCATGATGCTCATCATTGCCTGCATCATTTGCTTTACCCTCTTCTTCTTCTGCAACACGGCTACGGTGTACAAGATCTGTGCCTGGATGCAGCTCACCTCCGGTGAGTGCGCGCTCACCTCAGCGGAGGCTGGGGGACCCAGGGCGCGGGAGCCCGGGAGGGGCGGGAGTGGGAGCGACGCGGGCAGTGCGCGCCTCTGGGGGCCGAGCAACTTAATCCGCTCTGGCGGGAGCCCTGGGAGGCTGGAACCCCCAGGGTTCCTCAGCCTCAGCATCAGCGCCTAGACTGGGGCTTTCGAGAACCTCCCAAGTGCGGGGGACGCCACCCAGAGGGACACGTCAGGGGCAGTTGCTGGGCCGAGTCCGCTAAGAACTCGAGGTGGGGGAGAAGAAGCTGCAGCTTAAGGCGCGAGCCGAGGAGGGGCTGACAGCGAGGCGAAAAGCGGATTTGGAGTGATTGTAGTGGGAGGGTCAGCGGAGGGTCAGCCTGCTCAGTCCCTCTCTGGGACTGTTTCAGTCATTGCTTTCTGAGCGTGATTGGGGTTGGGGGCTGGAGTAAAGTTGTCTCTCTCTGTCCCAGGAAGTTATAAAATTTTTATCGTCGGTCTGGAGGTGAATAAACCTGAATTCTGTTTTGGGATTTACCCGTTTAAGAAAACGGTACCGTAGGATGTTCCTTTGTAATTCCCCAATGTCAAGTCTTCTGTTTGCTTCCTTGTCAGAGCAAAGGTCCTTCCATTCCATCTTTAAACAGAAATCTTGAGGGAATCAAGATTTCTCAAGATCTCAGTTTTGGGGAAGTGGCTTTAGGAAGATGGACACAGAGGAAAGCTTGTTTCTTTGGTGTCTCTGATCACTCTTTGGCTATGGATGATCGATTGTTGCTAGCTGGAGAATGTGAAAGTACTTTTTCTGAGCATCCGAGTTACTTTTAACCCAAAAAGTGACGGGAGGGTGCATTTCCTGGTGGCTCTGGAGAGTCCTGAAACTGACTCCTTTCTCTGCCTCCAGCAGAGATTCCCTTTCTGCTAGCCACCTTCGTTGCCCTGCCTTCTAAAGGAAGACTCCATCCTCCAACACTTGACACCTTCTTGTTCCAATATGGTGGGGGTCCTTTTGATGTTATGGATGATCTGGTTGGAAAAGTAGAGGATATCTCAGGCAGCCACATTTTCATTTGTGTTTTAGTTTATTGTTCTCCTTCTTTAAAGGTGTTACCTTTAAGATTTTGTAGTTTTTCCTATGCCGGGGAAGGTTTTCTAGGGAGTAGGGCTTTGATACCTGTGTTTACCAGAATGGTACAACCTGATTAAGTTCTGAAGGGTGCCAGACAAGAGCATTAAGGTTCATGATCTTATGCTGCTAGTTAACTATAGGAAAAGCTTGTGGGAGAATAAACTTGTTTGGAAGTTATTTGCTTTGTGTTAAGTGTGCTGCAGCTGATTTCCATTTGCTATATACTGTGAGCATATGCATGTGAAAGGGGGTCTCACTAGTTGAGACCCGCCCCCCGCATATAGGTATATTCCGTTATTCTTAAATATAGAGTTTTATGCTTTTCTTCTGTGCTCTCAACTTCTTCAAGCATCCCTCCCCACGGTTTTTCTATATAATGTTATCTTTTATGGCCATCTCAAGAGCAGACTAACTTTGAGATTTGGAATAAATTAATATATTATTGTTGTTCTTGACACTTAGCTCTGGTTTGACTTTGAAGACAGCAGGACATTGAGGATGCAGATGCTTAGCTATACAGGGTCAATTCTTTTTCTAATTTTAATTTTTCTGAGTTAAATGACCTATTTAGACTGGTGATTCAAATTAGATTGTTTTTCCAAAGGTCTGAAAGTGATTTGTGGGTGATTTCTCAACATATTACAAGATGTTTTACTTTTATGAGATTTTGTGTCTAAGCTGACATTGTTGTTTTAAAAAGGAAAGAAAGTAAACTATCTTTGGAAAAGAATTCCCAGATTTGAAGTTAATACAAATTGCAACTATTACGATGTTTTTTTCTTTTCTCTTCCTGGAAGAGAATACCAAAAAAATCATTTATTCTGCAGTAGTGAAATGTGATGTCATGTTTTCAGAAATTTGACATTAGTATGCTATCATGTTTCCCATATATCAGTGTGAAATGTGATGATAACCTTTGTACTGATGAAGCTATGTTTACTTCATTTTCAGATAAGTCCAGATCCTTAGGTTCTTGGCACTTATTTGCCATTTATATGGTATTTTATTTCTAGGTAAACCACTGAAGGACATAATTTTATTTATTAATGAAGTATATTAATTAAAGAATTGATTATGACTCAAAGTCAATTATATTAAGAGTTAAAGTCAGTTGTATTCACAGATTTTTTAAAAGATGGGATAAAGAAGGTATTTCTGAAGAAAGTCACATTTAATGTGCTTTTCAGGTTTTTTACCAAAGTCTCAATACTAACAGTATATTTGACATAATTGTAAATTACTGTCAAAGTTTAGTTTCTCACCTTTAGACTATTCCTCTTTAATATTAAGAAGGCTTCTTATAATTTACCTAGGTCTCTCAAGTGTAATTTGCTAACTCTTAAAGATGAGACTTAATGTGCCATTTGTTTATCAGAGACTGTTTAACCTTCATTGGAAGTCAAATTATTAAGTTGTGTATTTAGTTATCTAAGCATTTTAATATAGTAACCTCATAAATCAGAGCCAGGTAGACTATAAAATCCCATATGAAATAATACACTAAGATGAAAGCAGAAGACTTTCTTATGGCAATACAACATCAAGAATTATTCTTTTATGATTCTGAACAATGAACTAGAAAACGTACTTAATTTATTGGACCTGAAAATGATGTTGCTTTCTACTTAGATGTGTGAAACGACCATAATTAATGCTGCTATTATGAACACCTGTCCTCTCCCTCTCCCTCTCCCCTGTGAAACATCATTAACCTCAGTGGAGTGAAACTACAGACTTAGGAGCTAATATGTCACACTTCTTCAAGATGTAATCCTATACTTAGGGACCATGCCTAACATAAAGAGTGAAGACATAAAAATAATGTGTAAAATAAATAATAACAATTAGAGATGCAAAACTTCCCAAATCCACAAGGAAATAATTTCTTAAGAAGAGAGATGTTTCCTTTTTTTTTCCCTCTACTAATAAAAGAGGTAGATCTATAATTGACAAGTAGGGGCAATAAAGTCCAAATCTTTTTTTTTTTTTTTTTAATCTGAATGGAAAGGGGATTTTGTCTTCCTGGGAGCATGATTCTCTGATTTCATGTTTTTGTTTTCAAATCAGTATTTCAGTCTCTGTTTCCAACTCTGTTAATAGCCAAGTCTCGTAAACATGGAGATTTTTTGTTTTGTTGACTATAAGCCATTATCTTATTTTCAGAAATGCAAGTTTTACCAATTACAAGCCAATGAGATCTTTCTTTTTATTTTCCTTTTTAGTTCTTACTCTGTTTATTGCTCCCAATCTATCTCCCTCCACCCCTTCTCCTGCATGTGTGACCCCATGGACTGCAGCCTTCCAGGCTCTTCTGTCCATGGAATTTTACAGGCAAGAATACTGGAGTGGGTTGCTATTTCCTTCCTTCTCCATCGTTTTTTTTTTTTTTTTAATAAGCTAAAGCATTGAGGCAAAATTTGAAATTTTTAGACATCTACCATAACCTTTGGTGGAATATAGCAGATGAGGAGAGTCTTGGTTTCACCTGGGAAGAAGGAGCACCTAATCCTGATTGGATTTCAGTATCTGAGAGGGGTAAGATGGGAAGTGGGGGGTTGCATTCACCAGATCCCTGTCGCTAGTGTTTCTGAGTTGTACCAACAAGAAGGGCCTCCAAGATAGTGAGCCTTGATTGTATGGCAAGTATGGCAAGGATTGAAGACTGAATTGCTTACTTACCTTCCCCAGCTTCCTGGCCTTAGTTTTTCCACAGGTCTTTTTAATCAGCTTGCATTCTTCAGTTTTATACCTTTGCTATTTTGGTGAGTTGAGAATCACCATAGGTAATTATCATACTTCTTAGGCAGCAGGAAGAGCCTTGGCATTGTTATGCCATCCTATCTCAAGGCATTGTGCTCTTTTCTTATATATCTTATCAGCATTTGGGATTACAAATGTGTTTATTTGTTTAATGTCTGTCTTTTCCAGTACATTGAAAGTTCTACAAACCCATGTCCTTTTCTCATATATCATAGTAGTCAAGATCATAGACACTGGAGTAAAAAGAGGTAGATGTGAACCCTTGCTCTGGTATTCATTCACTATATGACCTAGGGAATTAACCTTTCTGTACTTCAGTTGCTCATCTGCAAGGTGAGCATATAATTGTACTTACCTCAGGAGATTGCTGCAAGGATTAAATAAGCCAAGGTGTATAGGAGAAGAGTGTTCAGTACATAGTGAAAGTGAAAGTCGCTCAGCTGTGTCCGACTCCTTGCAACCCCATAGACTGTAGTCCATGGAATTCTCTAGGCCAGTATACTGGAGTGGGTAGCCTTTCTCTTCTCCAGAGGATCTTCCCAACCCAGGGGTTGAACCCACATCTCCCTCATTGCCGGCGGTTTCTTTACCAGCTGAGCCAATAGGCAGGGTTACTGTTCTTATGTTATCATTACTGCTGTATCTTGTCACACAGTAGTATGTATATGTATAGCCCATAATAGGTATTCATTTTTGTTGAATTAATGAGTTAAAAAATGAATGATTAATGGCATGAAGAATGGGAAAAGAGGAAGTTACTTGAAATGTGCCACATGCCAGGTTGAGAAGTGAATAATACCATATACTTTGAAAGCCATGATACTCATTTTTCTCATGAATTTGTGACCCCAGCAGTAACTGCACTAAAGGAATTCTTCCAGAATTTTTTTGATGGCCTAATTTATGATGAGCTCATTCCTAAATCAAGGGTTTTTCTAATGTGTAGATAATGATCTTTATTAAAATGCTGGGATATAATCAATTGTATGGGATTTCTTTGGAAGGAATGATGCTAAAGCCGAAACTCCAGTACTTTGGCCACCTCATGCGAAGAGTTGACTCACTGGAAAAGACTCTGATGCTGGGAGGGATTGGGGGCAGGAGGAGAAGGGGACAACAGAGGATGAGATGGCTGGATGGCATCACTGACTCGATGGATGTGAGTCTGGGTGACCTCCAGGAGTTGGTGATGGACAGGGAGGCCTGGTGTGCTGCGATACATGGGGTCGCAAAGAGTCAGACACGACTGAGCGACTGATCTGATCTGATATTAGGATCCAGCAAATTTCCCCTTACCTTTTAGTTTCTCATGAAAAAGTATCATGTTATTAAAAATGGAGGTTTTATGTAAGAATCAAAAGGTTAGACTTTCTTTCTTAAGAGTGGGGACTTATGAAAGACTTACTCTCTTTCATAAGAGTTCCACATTGGATTTCCTTACACGCCTGTAGGAGCAGTTGGCACAGGAGAAGAGGGTATGTCTTCCAAGCTTTCCTCTCATAATTTTGGGCATCATTGTAGATGTGCTCTTCTTGGATATGCAGGCCTGCTCAGCTGTGTGGCCCAGCATGTGCAGAGCTCGATGGCAGAACTCTGAATAGACAAGGTCAGGATTTACTCAAGTTCAGAACAGTCACCAGGTTTCACCATTTGGCTGGTGCTGAGCATATGACAGGAGAAGGCAATGGCAACCCACTCTACTCTTGCCTGGAAAATCCCATGGATGGAGGAGCCTGGTGGGCTACAGTCCATGGGGTCGCAAAGAGTTGGACACAACTGAGTGACTTCACTTTCATTTTTCACTTTCACACACTGGAGAAGGAAATGGCAACCCACTCCAGTATTCTTGCCTGGAGAATCCCAGGGACAGAGGAGCCTGGTGGGCTGCTGTCTGTGGGGTCTCACAGAGTTGGACATGACGGATGTGACTTAGCAGCAGCAGCAGTAGCAGAGCATATGACAAAGTAAGGTCTTGCCTCCTAGAGATGCTAATCCGTCCTAAGTTCAGAGTTATGGAATGGCCCTAAAGGGGGGTTTTCCTCTGCTAGAGCATTTCAAATATTCCCCCAGATGCAGAGAAGAATGTGTACCCTCAGGAAAGGTGGTTTTCATTTTCTAACAACATATTTCACTTACAAGAATTTTCGATCTGCTAAGCTAAACTTACAAGAAAATGATTTTAAATGAGAATTTTGAAACTTTTTTTCTTTGCTTTTATGTAATGTGAGAATTGAAGGGATGTTGGAAAATAAGTAATGTGAATATCAAATGAATTTTTATAACTGTGAGATTTTAAGTGAACATTTGTGAAAAATAACGGGCCCTATATAACCCATATCATATCTTATTAGGTATTTTCTTTGGTGTGAGGCTACATGTACATGTAAAAGCTTTTTTCCATTGTCAAAATGTTAAAAAGGTGCTTATATATTTTTTATAAATAATAAATATGTATACATACATAACTAGAACATTGTATCAGATGATTAATATGAAAATGAATTTTTAGTGATTGGTGCTTATGTTTGGTGTGACAATATCATGCAGTAAAAGAATCCAAATGGCCAGGCCAGTGTATTACATTTCATATCTTTACTTTAGAGACTTTTCAAAGTGAGCAAAATTTTAAATGAAAACAAACAGACCCAAACCTAGCAGAGCATATAGTTGTAGTTGCAGCCTGTGGCTCAGTGCCCTTCTGTGTGTGGTATGAGGAGATAAACCATGGGGACAGGAGTAGAGAGAACTTCATCTCACACTGGCATGGAGCAAAGAACTCTCCAGGAGAATTCTAACTGGGGGGCTTAATAGCATGATAATTGGGAAAGTTTTAAAGTGTAATTTCCATGATATATATGAACTTTGAGGGTCAACACAAACTTTCATTAATGTGATTTTATTCCTTATAATGAGTCAACTGGAGTTTTTATTTGATATGAGGAAAGACTAAGAAACTGACCTTTATTCTTAATAATAGCAAGAAGATATTACCGACAACAAAGAGCTAAGAGGCTGGTTCACGTGGCAAATAGTAGATAGTTATTTGGTGATTTAAACATAAAGCTGTTATGAAAAGTCACCGGGGCATTTCAAGAAAAGAAATAAGCAAACCATCCTCCTCCAGCATCCTACATGTTTATGCAGCTATTATCATACAGCTCTCAAATTATGATTGCAATTCTATGACACATGTACTGCACAGGATCATAGCACTATCCTTGTTAATTGTCCTAAGTGTAATCTTGAGCACATTTCTCATTGCTTCTACTAAAATAAAACAGAAGAATGAGTAGCTTGCAAGAGAAAGATAAATACTTTTTTGATCAATATAGACATAAACCATTTCTCCAACAAAAACTAAAGGACATTTTCTAGACAAGAATCACTAAAAGGGTGTATAAATTCGAACCCAAAACAATAAAGTAAATCTTATTTATCAATAATTGCTTTAAACGTTTATGGGCTGAATGCCCTAATCAACAGACAAAGACTGGCTGAATCGATACAAAAACAAGACCCCTACATACCTTGTCTACAAGAGACAACCAAAAGACTAAAATGGGTCAAATGGATACAAAAACTAGACCCCTATATATGTTGTCAACAAGAGAACCACCTTAAAATACGGGATATATACTGACTGAAAATGAAGGCCTGGAAAAAGATTTTCTATGCAAATATGGACCATAAGAAAACAGGAGTAGCAATACTTATATTAGATAAAATTGACTTTAAAGATCTTGAAAAGGAGACAATGAAGGTTACACATAACGACTTAAAGGAACAATCCAAAAAGAAGTTATAACAATTATAAATATATATGCACCCAACATTGGAGCATTGATATATCTAAGACAAACATTAATTAATATGATAGAAGAAATATGCAGCAATACAATAATAGTGGGAGACTTTAATACCCCACTCATATAATCTGGCTGTAATAGACAAAGTAAAAAGCAAAACATATTTACTTATGAGCCTCAAAAAATTCAGTTCACTCAGGAGAGTTTAAAAAAAAAAAAAAAAAGACTTATTTGTTCACTCTGTAAAGGTTTGTTGACTATTTTATGGGTTTGGTACCACTTTGGGTAGTAGGGAGGAAGAGGTGACAAATGTGATCCTGTCCTAAATAATATATTGTGGTAAAGATAGACCTACCAATACAAAATACCAAGATGTGCCTAAAGATGAGGACACCCAAACTGGACTTTTTGATTCCTGAACTTTTCATTTTGAGAACAAACCTCCTAATATAGGATGAATTCAACATGATTTTAAGTGTTCTTTGTGATTAAAAACAGAAAGCCATTGGTTAAGAAATTACATATACTCCTCCCCACCATCACTCCCCTTCTTTCTTCCCATTTCCCTCCCACCCTCATTGATCCTTTCCTTTGTCCATTTTCCCCTGCAAAAAAAAATATATATATATATATATAGACATGAACCATATCTAATTACTGTTGAGCATAATAAAAGAAGATAGCAAACCTTTTTGAAATAGAGTTGCTGACATAGAGTTACCAGAATGGGTCTCTTGTGCCTGGATTCTGCTATCTTTCCTAATGAAACTGGGTATCCAGCAGTGTAGGGACTGTCTATGGGTTCTTAATAGGAGAAAAGATCCTAAATGATAGGCTGTGTGAAGTTAGTCTAATTGCATGAAATTTTGAGATTATGACTTATCAATGAAAGGGCTAGTGGAAGAGTAGTGAAAGGTAGTAAAATGAAAGATAAATTAGTTGTAGATCAGAAAAAAAGGCCTTAGCTTAAAGGCAGACATGAAGAACTTAACTAAGAAAAATTTCACATCAGAAAATCATGGCAGACAGAAGTCGGAAGGGAACTCAGCTTTGGATTTAGTATAGAATGTATCATAAACCCATTTACTCAAGTGTCTGGGAACTCCTGGGGCAGAGTTGTTCTGCATGGTATTTTTGGTGTTATGAGAAAAGTTGTAAAAATCAGAATGGGAAATGTGTATCATCATTGACAGAAGGCTCAGTATTTGAAACATAGGCAAATACATCCAGGTGTGAAGAATGACCGGGATGTAGAAGAGTGACAGCAAAAATAAATGAAATACGAAGAGAGAAGACATAGAAATTCAAGGCTGAAAGCCTCTGAAACTTGATAACATCAAAAGCCTGTTGAATTTGATATTATCAATAGCTTAAAAATATATTGACACAGGACAAGCAGAGAGCTGGAATATGCATTACAGTCCAAAACTGTGAGCTAATCCTAATTATCGAGAAAGAAAAATTATGACTACACCCCCCTTTTTTCCATAAGAAGTTGCCATAGATTCTGGGATAAAGGTATACAAAGAAAGATGATAGAACTTCTTGTATGATAGATGCAAACATGGAGGATTAAAATAACTCAACCTAAGAAAGAAAAAGTCATTGTAAAATTTGATAAAGAGCATTCCTACAGTTTCTCTTTGAAATTCTAGTTACAGATTTTGAAGCTAAATTGATGTCTATAATGCTTTTAGAAGAAGCTAAAGAGCCTCTTGATGAAAGTGAAAGAGCAGAGTGAAAAAGTTGGCTTAAAGCTCAACAGTCAGAAAACTAACATCATGGCATCCAGTCCCATCACTTCATGGCAAATAGGTGGGGAAACAGTGGAAACAGTGTCAGACTTTAATTTTTTGGGCTCCAAAATCACTGCAGATGGTGACTGCAGCCATGAAATTAAAAGACGCTTACTCCTTGGAAGGAAAGTTATGACTAACCTAGACAGCATATTAAAAAGCAGACATTACTTTGCCAACAAAGGTCCATCTCATCAAGGCTATGGTTGTTCCAGTAGTCATGTATGGATGTGAGAGTCAGACTATAAAGCAAGCTGAGCGCCAAAGAATTGATGCTTTTGAACTGTGGTATTGGACTACAAGGAGATCCAACCAGCCCATCTTAAAGGAGATCAGTCCTGGGTGTTCATTGGAAGGACTGATGTTGAAGCTGAAACTCCAATACTTTGGCCACCTGATGTGAAGAACTGACTCATTTGAAAAGACCCTGATGCTGGGAAAGATTGAGGGCAGGAGAAGTAGGGGACAACAGGACGAGATGGTTGGATGACATCACCGATTCAATGGAGATGAGTTTGAGTAGACTCCAGGAGTTGATGAAGGACAGGGACGCCTGGCATAATGGGGTCGCAAAGAGTCAGACATGACTGAGTGACTGAACTCAACTGAACTGAATGCCTTTAGTGGGAAAAGGGAACTTATAGTGAGCATTTAAGGTAAATATATTTCTAGAGCATTTTAAGAACATAATATAGTTATAAGCTAGATTAATTGAAGTTGTCTAAATTCCCATTGATTAATGACCAGCAATATTGTGATCTATGTGTGACATATTATTTAACTGAATGTACATGTTTTAAGCAGCTGACTGGACAGGAAATAGTACTGACTAGTTGACATTTTTAAATAATCTTCATAGGGAAGGAATTGCTGTACTGTAGTGTTTTACAGATGGTGGCTGGTGACCCTTTGATGGGTCATGATATCAGTTTAGTAGATAATGATCAGCATTAAACCTTAAATTAAAAAAGAATAGAAAATGTGAATGCAATGCAGATAGTTTGTGAAACCTTTATTTCTTTTTTATTTTTAAAAATATTTGCATATGTGTGTGTGGACTAGATTGCAATGGGTTGTAGTCAAAATGTATGAAAGATACTATTCCAGAGAAAAGATGATATAGTATGGATTTGGAAAAATAATTATTTCTTGTTTGGAAAATTGTGGAAGTTTTGCACCAATTCATAGGTGATTTGAAAGGCAATGCCAAGGAGTGCTCAAACTACTGAACAATTGCACTCATCTCACACGCTAGTAAAGTAATGCTCAAAATTCTCCAAGCCAGGCTTCAGCAATATGTGAACCGTGAACTGCCTGATGTTCAAGCTGGTTTTAGATAAGGCAGAGGAACCAGAGATCAAATTGCCAACATCCGCTGGATCATGGAAAAAGCAAGAGAGTTCCAGAAAAACATCTATTTCTGCTTTATTGACTATGCCAAAGCCTTTGACTGTGTGGATCACAATAAACTATGGAAAATTCTGAAAGAGATGGGAATACCAGACCACCTGATCTGCCTCTTAAGAAATCTGTATGCAGGTCAGGAAGCAACAGTTAGAACTGGTCATGGAACAACAGACTGGTTCCAAATAGGAAAAGGAGTACGTCAAGGCTGCATATTGTCACCATGTTTATTTAACTTCTATGCAGAGTACATCATGAGAAATGCTGGACTGGAAGAAACAGAAGTTGGAATCAAGATTGCTGGGAGAAATATCAATAACCTCAGATATGCAGATGACACCACTCTTATGGCAGAAAGTGAAGAGGGGCTAAAAAGCCTCTTGATGAAAGTGAAAGTGGAGAGTGAAAGGGTTGGCTTAAAGCTCAACATTCAGAAAACGAAGATCATGGCATCTGGTCCCATCACTGCATGGGAAATAGATGGGGAAACAGTGGAAACAGTGTCAGACTTTGTTTTTCTGGGCTCCAAAATCACTGCAGATGGTGACTGCAGCCATGAAATTAAAAGACGCTTACTCCTTGGAAGGAAAGTTATGACCAACCTAGATAGCATATTCAAAAGCAGAGACATTACTTTACCAACAAAGGTTCGCCTAGTCAAGGCTATGGTCTTTCCTGTGGTCATGTATGGATGTGAGAGCTGGACTGTGAGGAAGGCTGAACGCCGAAGAATTGATGCTTTTGAACTGTGGTGTTGGAGAAGACTCTTGAGAGTCCCTTGGACTGCAAGAAGATCCAACCAGTCCATTCTGAAGGAGATCAATCCTGGAATTTCTTTGGAAGGAATGATGCTAAAGCTGAAACTCCAGTATTTTGGCCACCTCATGCGAAGAGTTGACTCATTGGAGAAGACTCTGATGCTGGGAGGGATTGAGGGCAGGAGGAGAAGGGGACGACAGAGGATGAGATGGCTGGATGGCATCACTGACTCGATGGATGCGAGTCTGAGTGACCTCCGGGAGCTGGTGATGGACAGGGAGGCCTGGCGTGCTGCGGTTCATGGGGTCGCAAAGAGTCGGACACAACTGAGCGACTGATCTGATCTGATCTGATAGGTGATTTTTCACTAGAGGATAGATTAGGTAAAATATGCTTAATCTAAGCAATTTGAGACATTTTTCTTATCTCACTTCTATTAATGACTTAATGCTTATGTACCCAAGTTGGATTGAGGGTTGATTGAAAATAAGAATTATTTTTTCTAGACGTGATTTGATTGGCCGTTCATGCTATAAACATGACATGGTCATTAAGCAACAATCTGTTAAAGCAAATATTTAAACAAGTGTACTTAACCCAGTGCCAAGCACATATAGATTCATGTGTGTGTGCATGCTAAATCACTTCAGTCGTGTTTGACTCTTTGTGATCCTATGAAATGTAGCCTGCCTGGCTCCTCTGTCCCTGGGACTCTCCGGGTAAGAATATAGGCTTTTAAAAATTGGAGGGATATGAAAAATTATTTAGTAGTCTCCTCATTTTCTCAATAAAGAGATAATAAAGGTAAATACTATTAAGCCACTACTATTTGCAAAGACCTTAGTATATTTCAGTTCAGTTCAGTTTAGTTGCTCAGTCGTGTCTGACTCTTTGTGACCCCATAAGCCGCAGCACGCCAGCCTCCCTGTCCTTCACCAACTCCCAGAGTTTACCAAACTCATGTCCATTGAGTCAGTGATGACATCCAACCATCTCATCCTCTGTCGTCCCCTTCTCCTCCTGCCCTCAGTCTTTCCCAGCATCAGGGTTTTTTAAATGAATCAGTTCTTCACATCAGGTGGCCAAAGTATTGGAGTTTCAGCTTCAACATCAGTCCTTCCAATGAACACTCAGGACTGATCTCTTTTATGATTGACTGGTTGGATCTCCTTGCAGTCCAAGGGACTCAAGAGTCTTCTCCAACACCACAGTTCAAAAGCATCAACTCTTTGGCGCTCAGCTTTCTTCACAGTCCAAATCTCACATCCATACATGACCACTGGAAAAACTGTAGCCTTGACTAGATGGACCTTTGTTGGCAAAGTAATGTCTCTGCTTTTCAATATGCTATCTAGGTTGGTCATAACTTTCCTTCCAAGGAGTAAGCGTCTTTTAATTTCATGGCTGCAGTCACGATCTGCAGTGATTTTGGAGCCCAAGAAAATAAAGTCTGACACTGTTTCCACTGTTTCCCCATCTATTTCCCATGAAGTGATGGGACTGGATGCCATGATCTTAGTTTTCTGAATGTTGAGTTTTAAGCCAACTTTTCCACTCTCCTCTTTCACTTTCATCAAGAGGCTTTTGAGTTCCTCTTCACTTTCTGCCATAAGGGTGGTGTCATCTGCATATCTGAGGTTATTGATATTTCTCCCGGCAATCTTGATTCCAACTTGTGTTTCTTCCAGTCCAGCATTTCTCATGATGTACTCTGCATAGAAGTTAAATAAACATGGTGACAATATGCAGCCTTGATGTATTCCTTTTCCTATTTGGAACCAGTCTGTTGTTCCATGTCCAGTTCTAACTGTGGCTTCCTGACCTGCATATAGGTTTCTTAAGAGGCAGGTCAAGTAGTCTGGTATTCCCATCTCTTTCAGAATTTTCCACAGTTGATTGTGATCCACACAGTCAAAGGCTTTGGCATAGTCAATAAAGCAGAAATAGATGTTTTTCTGGAACTCTCTTGCTTTTTCCATGATCCAGCGGATGTTGGCAATTTGATCTCTGGTTCCTCTGCCTTTTCTAAAACCAGCATGAACATCTGGAAGTTCACGGTTCACATATTGCTGAAGCCTGGCTTGGAGAATTTTGAGCATGACTTTACTAGCGTGTGAAATGAGTGCAATTGTGCGGTAGTTTGAGCATTCTTTGGCATTGCCTTTCTTTGGAATTGGAATGAAAACTGACCTTTTCCAGTCCTGTGGCCTCTGCTGAGTTTTCCAAATTTGCTGGCATATTGAGTGTAACACTTTCACAGCATCATCTTTCAGGATTTGAAATAATTCAACTGGAATTTCATCACCTCCACTAGCTTTGTTCATAGTGATGCTTTCTAAGGCCCACTTGATTTCACATTCCAGGATGTCTGGCTCTAGGTCAGTGATCACACCTTTGTGATTATCTGGGTTGTGAAGATCTTTTTTGTACAGTTCTTCTGTGTATTCTTGCCACCTCTTCTTAATATCTTCTGCTTCTGTTAGGTCCATACCATTTCTGTCCTTTATCGAGCCCATATTTGCATAAAATGTTCCCTTTGTATCTCTAATTTTCTTGAGGAGATCTCTAGTCTTTCCCATTCTGTTTTTTTCCTCTATTTGTTTGCACTGATCACTGAGGAGAGCTTTCTTATCTCTCTTTGCTATTCTTTGGAACTCTGCATTCAAATGGGAATATCTTTGCTTTTATCCTTTGCTTTGCTTTTCTCTTCTTTTCACAGCTATTTGTAAGGCCTCCCCAAACAGCCATTTTGCTTTTTTGCATTTCTTTTCCATGGGGATGGTCTTGATCCCTGTCTTCTTTAAAATGTTATGAACCTCATTCCATAGTTCATCAGGCACTCTATCTATCAGATCTAGGCCCTTAAATGTATTTCTCACATCTACTGTATAATCATAAGGGATTTGATTTAGGTCATACCTGAATGGTCTAGTAGTTTTCCCTACTTTCTTCAATTTCAGTCTGAATTTGGCAATAAGGAGTTCATGATCTGAGCCACAGTCAGCTCCTGGTCTTGTTTTTGCTGACTGTATAGAGCTTCTCCATCTTTGGCTGCAAAGAATATAATCAATCTGATTTCATTGTTGACCATCTGGTGATGTCCATGTGTAGAATCTTTTCTCGTGTTATTGGAAGAGGGTGTTTGCTATGACCAGTGGGTTCTCTTGGCAAAACTCTATTAGCCTTTGCCCTGCTTCATTCTGTACTCCAAGGCCAAATTTGCCTGTTACTCCAGGTGTTTTTTGACTTCCTACTTTTACATTCCAGTCCCCTGTAATGAAAAGGACATCTTTTTTGGGTATTAGTTCTAAAAGGTCTTGTTGGTCTTCATAGAACCGTTCAACTTCAGCTTCTTCAGTGTTACTGATTGGTGCATAGGCTTGGATTAATGTGGTATTGAATGATTTGCCTTGGAAACGAACAGAGATCATTCTGTCATTTTTGAGATTGCATCCAAGTACTACATTTTGAACTCTTTTGTTGAACATGATGGCTACTCCATTTCTTCTAAGGGATTCCTGCCCACTGTAGTAGAAATAATGGTTATCTAGTTAAATTCACCCATTCCAATCCATTTTAGTTCGATGATTCCTAGACGTTCACTCTTGCCATCTCCTATTTGACCACTTCCAATGTGCCTTGATTCATGGACCTAACATTCCAGGTTCTTATACAATATTGCTCTTTACAGCCTCGGACCTAGCATCTGGGTATGTCACAACTGGGTATTGTTTTTGCTTTGGCTCCATCCGTTCATTCTTTCTGGAGTTATTTTTCCACTGAACTTCAGTAGCATATTGGGTACCTACCGACCTGGGGAGTTCCTCTTTCAGTATCCTATCATTTTGCCTTTTCATACTGTTCATGGGGTTCTCAAGGCAAAAATACTGAAGTGGTTTGCCATTCCTTTGTCCAGTGGACCACATCCTATCAGACCTCTCCACCATGACCCGTCAGTCTTGGGCGGCACCACAGGGCATGGCTTAGTTTCATTGAGTTAGACAAGGCTGTGGTCCATGTGATCAGATTGGCTAGTTTTCCGTGATTGTGGTTTCGGTGTGTCTGTCCTCTGATGCCCTCTTGCAACACTTACCGTCTCACTTGGGTTTCTCTTACCTTGGACGTGGGATATCTTCACAGCTGCTGCAGCAAAGTGCAGCCACTGCTCCTTACCTTGGACGAGGGGTATCTCCTCATGGCCGCCCCTCCTGACCTTGAATGTGGAACAGCTCCTCTCGGCCCTCCTGCACCCCACGCAGCTGCCGCTCCTTGGAAATGGGGTAGCTCCTCTCGGCTGCTGCCCCTGACCTCAGACATGGGGTAGCTCCCCTCGGCTGCGACCTCGGGCGTGGAGCTGTGTTCTTAGGATTATTGAATTAATGCATATAAAACACTTAAAACTGGACCTAGCACACAGTAGTTCAGTTCAGTCACTCAGTCGTGTCTGATTCTTTGCGACTCCATGGACTGCAGCATGCCAGGCTTCCCTGCTGCTGCTAAGTCGCTTCAGTCATGTCCGACTCTGTGCGACCCGGTAGATGGCAGCCCACCAGGCTCCGCCATACCTGGGATTCTCCAGGCAAGAATACTGGAGTGGGTTGCCATTTCCTTCTCCAATGCATGAAAGAGAAAAGTGAAAGTGAAGTTGCTCGGTCCTGTCTGACTCTTAGCAACCCCATGGACTGCAGCCTACCAGGCTCCTCCGTCCATGGATTTTCCAGGCAAGAGTACTGGAGTGGGGTGCCATTGCCTTCTCCAGCCAGGCTTTCCTATCCATCACCAACTTGTGGAGCTTGCTCAAACTTACGTTCATCGAGTCAGTGATGCCATCCAACCATCCCAGCACACAGTGAGCACTCAATAAATGTTAGCTATAATTGCTGATCAATGCAAAGAAATAGAGGAAAACAACAGAATGGGAAAGACTAAGGATCTCTTCAAGAAAATCAGAGATACCAAAGGAACATTTCATGCAAAGATGGGCACAATAAAGGACAGAGATGGTGTGGATCTAACAGAAGCAGAAGATATTAAGAAGAGGTGGCAAGAATACACAGAAGAACTGTACAAAAAAGAGCTTCACGACCCAGATAATCATGATGGTGTGATCACTGACCTAGAGCCAGACATCTTGGAATGTGAAGTCAAATGGGCCTTAGAAAGCATCACTACGAACAAAGCTAGTGGAGGTGATGGAATTCCAGTGGAGCTATTCCAAATCCTGAATGATGATGCTGTGAAAGTGCTACACTCAATATGCCAGCAAATTTGGAAGACTCAGCAGTGGCCACAAGATTGGAAAAGGTCAGTTTTCATCCCAATCCCAAAGAAAGGCAATGCCAAGGAGTGCTCAAACTACCGAACAATTGCACTCATCTCACACGCTAGTAAAGTAATGCTCAAAATTCTCCAAGCCAGGCTTCAGCAATATGTGAACCGTGAACTTCCTGATGTTCAAGCTGGTTTTAGAAAAGGCAGAGGAACCAGAGATCAAATTGCCAACATCCGCTGGATCATGGAAAAAGCAAGAGAGTTCCAGAAAAACATCTATTTCTGCTTTATTGACTATGCCAAAGCCTTTGACTGTGTGGATCACAATAAACTGTGGAAAATTCTGAAAGAGATGGGAATACCAGACCACCTGATCTGCCTCTTAAGAAATCTGTATGCAGGTCAGGAAGCAACAGTTAGAACTGGTCATGGAACAACAGACTGGTTCCAAATAGGAAAAGGAGTACGTCAAGGCTGCATATTGTCACCATGTTTATTTAACTTCTATGCAGAGTACATCATGAGAAATGCTGGACTGGAAGAAACAGAAGTTGGAATCAAGATTGCTGGGAGAAATATCAATAACCTCAGATATGCAGATGACACCACCCTTATGGCAGAAAGTGAAGAGGGGCTAAAAAGCCTCTTGATGAAAGTGAAAGTGGAGAGTGAAAAGGTTGGCTTAAAGCTCAACATTCAGAAAACGAAGATCATGGCATCTGGTCCCATCACTGCATGGGAAATAGATGGGGAAACAGTGGAAACAGTGTCAGACTTTGTTTTTCTGGGCTCCAAAATCACTGCAGATGGTGACTGCAGCCATGAAATTAAAAGACGCTTACTCCTTGGAAGGAAAGTTATGACCAACCTAGATAGCATATTCAAAAGCAGAGACATTACTTTACCAACAAAGGTTCGCCTAGTCAAGGGTATGGTCTTTCCTGTGGTCATGTATGGATGTGAGAGCTGGACTGTGAAGAAGGCTGAGCGCCGAAGAATTGATGCTTTTGAACTGTGGTGTTGGAGAAGACTCTTGAGAGTCCCTTGGACTGCAAGAAGATCCAACCAGTCCATTCTGAAGGAGATCAATCCTGGAATTTCTTTAGAAGGAATGATGCTAAAGCTGAAACTCCAGTATTTTGGCCACCTCATGCGAAGAGTTGACTCATTGGAGAAGACTCTGATGCTGGGAGGGATTGGGGGCAGGAGGAGAAGGGGACGACAGAGGATGAGATGGCTGGATGGCATCACTGACTCAATGGATGCGAGTCTGAGTGACCTCCGGGAGCTGGTGATGGACAGGGAGGCCTGGCGTGCTGCGGTTCATGGGGTCGCAAAGAGTCGGACACGACTGAGCGACTGATCTGATCTGATCTGATAATTGCTGCACTAAAGAGTGCAGGTCTGGAGGAGTTGTTAGTATTCAGAAAATTTAGTAGACAGAAAAATTGGACTCACATTACACAAATTAAAGAAGGACAGTTTCATTTCACAAGTTTACATTTCAGATCTACTTTATCCTGAGGATCGAGAAAAATAATGGTTATGAAAGCCTTTCAGAAACTGCAGTGTTATATAAAGGCCATTGTGATTCCTAGAATGAATTTTGTACATTACTAAGAAAATACTATATTCAGTTAAGAGTTTAATTTTGTGTTGACAGGGTCTAGCTTTTCTATTTTATTTATCTACAATAGTGACTCAGAAGTAACAAGAAGATGTTGTGGAGATATGTCGAACTGTTTAGTAAGTCCAGCTGAACTCATCTAAAAAACAGAAGCCATGTTTTGAAGGCATGTGGACCAGACAATCTTTTGATTACATCAAATACTTAGGCATTCTTGTGAAGTTTCACCAAATGACAGAGAAATATTATTCGTGTTACCCTCTTCACAGTTATCAAAAGAAAAAATGGAATATTCTTTATCTCTAATAACATCATGTTACAGGAACAAATCAGAAGCTGCATTTTATTATATGATATTTTAAAAATAACTGTAATACACTGAAAATTAGGTTTCTCAGTATGATATCTGTGAATCATTATTTTTCTTCCTAGGCAAAAAAAGTAGTGATTTATGCTCAAATGGAGATCGTGTTTCTCTTTCATTAACATATTAATTCTTTGTATTTCTTTAGCTTTTCTAAAGAATATTTTTAAAAGCCCAACATTGCTTCTTATTAATATTTTCCTTTCATATTTGAAGTCATCAGCTTATTGAAAAATTAGAGTATTCATTTGTTATGAGTAAATCTGTGACTATGACCCAGACTGCTAGATTGAATAATGAACAAATGAACATTCTCTGTTCTATATCCACAGTACCAAGATCCCTTTTGTGGTGAGTATCCAGAGTTGAGATTGACAGGAGAACTTATAAGCATTCTTGCTCAGACCATTTGCTTCTAAAGGTGCTGGTGAAGAGATTTTGGTTAATCTCTTCTGGTCAGCCTCCAAACTACATCCTTCAGGGCATGGTGAATAGCTCTGCCCTTGCAGACCTCTCCATCTGCTGGAAAGGGCTGTCCAGCAAGGCGGGCTGGGATGAGGAAATGGGCCAGGATCCATCCAGCCCTAGGTCACTTTACTGAAGACCTCCATGCACTGCAGGATGGGCTCTAGAGGGAGCTCCAGCCTTGTCATCTTGTGCCTCTCAGAACTCTCTTTTTTATAGAGTCAGATCCAGAATCATTTCCCCACTATGTATAAGATAGCATTTTGATGATGGAGGGTGGAGGATAAAATGTGAAGGGTGAAAAAGAATAAGAAAAGGCATTCATCCAGAATCCGGGCAGTAGAAGGAAACACTCAGAAAAGGTCAGCTCCTCCTGGACTTTTTTGCAGTCCTTTGCCTTGATATAAATTCTTTTAAATTACTCTCTATAAGGGAACGACAGAGGATGAGATGGTTGGATGGCATCACTGATGCGATGAACATGAGTTAGAGTAGGCTCTGAGAGTTGGTGATGGACAGGGAAGCCTGGCGTGCTGCAGTCCATGGGTCACAGAGTCAGGCCTCATGACTGAGTGACTGAACTGAACTGACAACTTATCTGTCTTGTTAAGAATCTGTTGTGACTTTCCACTGGCCTATGTTTTTCAGAGGACTCATTGAATTGGTCTTTCTCCCATCTGAACTTTTTGGTTATTGTTTCTCAGCTTGGAGATGGACACTTTGGAATAACTTGGACATCCCTGGAGAATTAGCAGCTCACTGGAGACCTGCTAATAGTAGGTTATTGTAGAATTCAAAAAAAGTTGAGAAATTCAGAAGTGGAAGATTCTAAATAGCTGTTTGATTTTGGTGGTCACAAACTATGCATTATAGTTGTGGGTTGGAATCCACACAAAGTAAAACCAATCTGCTAACATCAGGTTGTTGTGAAGCAAAGCACAACATTTATTGCAAGGTGCCAAGCAAGGAGTTCGGGATAGCTAGTGCTCAAAACACTTGAACTCACTGATGATTTCAGCAAAGCATTTTTAAAGGCAAGGTGGAGGAAAGTGCGTTCTATCAGCTTATGTGCAGTTCTCTGAGTGGTTGATGGTAAGATAACAGGGTTGTAGTAGTGTAGTATAAGTCACTCAGTTGTGTGACTCTTTGTGATCCCATGGACTGTAGCCCACCAGGTTCCTCTGCCCATGGGATTCTCCAGGCAAGAATACTGGGGTGGATTGCCATTTCCTTCTCCAGGGGATCTTCCCGACCCAGGGATCAAACGCAGATCTCCTGCATTGCAGGCAGATTCTTTACTGTTTGAGCTATAGGAAAGACTAACTGGACTACAGGGAAGACTAACAGGGCTATGTCACAGGTTAACTTTATCAATCCTTAGGCGCCAGTAGGTCTGGGGGCTACATGCTCATGATCATCAAGTAGTTAATTTTTTCCATTTGGTGATGGTTTTAGTGTCTATAAAATAATTCAGGAAATGTGTATCAGATATTAGGTGCTTCAGAGAGGAACTATAGCAGAGAATATGGGGGAGGGGCCTTTCCCAGGAACAGACTCCATAAGGTTCTGCTCTGTTGCATCTGCAGCAGCCTGATCATGTTTTGAAAATTAAAATAAAAATAAAAGTAAAATTGGAAATAGCATTTCTTGGTAAGCTTTAGGGACTTTGCAGAATTTAAAAATAATATTTATAGTAACTTAGAACATGGACCCCAGCCATAAGCAAGTCATGCTTCATATGATCAGAATGAAAACTTGGGCACCTAATTTCATTACTACTGTCTACCTACATATTCTAGTCCTTAAACACAATGACAACAAAAAAGAGAGAATGAATGAGTGCCTACTATATTCATATATACCTTACTCTGCTGGAAGCCACTCAGAGAACACATAAATTCTGTTTTTTCGTCCCCCTTTTCTTTTTTTTTTTAAAAAACAATGGAACCTGAACTCAGTGTGGTTTCTATTTTGTCTTCTATTTCTACTTTGGGGACCAGAAGTTCAGAAAGTTCTTTAGAGGAAGGCTTTTGAAAAGCGCACTTCCCTGCTCAATATCAAGCCCTCTTTTCCATCTCATACTCAGAAAACATTCTTGTTAATCCTCCTCAGAGTTCCCCCTCATTAGCCCCCATGCTCCACTCTGGCTCCAGTTCCCACTAAAGTGTCTGTGCATGAAGAGACAAAGCAGAAAATCTTGAACTGTCTGAATACTCTGGTTCGATACATCACACTAGCATTGCTCTTAGAATTTGGCCTCTTAGAATTTGGGGGCTGAATGAAACATTCCTAGAACAAAGGGGAAGAATTCTGCAATCAATGTGAGTTCATTTGATGAAGGCTGTTCCTTTCCTTTGTGAACTGTTAAAGAATTGATTTCTTTGCAAACGGTTTCTAAAAAAACCAACGTAATGATGTGGAAAGTGGTCCCTAAACATAAAGTTTTAATTGTGATGGATTTACTTAGGAAATAGAATGAGTCTGCACATATAATTCTTTCTAAGTCTTCATGGAGATGTGAGCAGTTCATTTGAAATTTATTCCCAAACATGTTAAACCGTGACCTTAGTGTACAAATATGACTTATATGAAGACAAGCTTGAACTCGCACAGTGGAAGATAAAGTGATTTAAATTTCTATTATAGTTATAATGTTATTTAGACTAGCCATCATTCTGGATTTGTTTAACATTTGCAGAATGAATCATTGTTTCAGTTCATCTGCAAACACATTATGAATAATATATTTTATATTGGAGAAGGCAATGGCACCCCACTCCAGTACTCTTGCCTGGAAAATCCCATGGACAGAGGAGCCTGGAAGGCTGCAGTCCATGGGGTCACTAAGAGTCGGACATGACTGAGCGACTTCACTTTTACTTTTCTCTTTCCTGCATTGGAGAAGGAAATGGCAACCCACTCCAGTGTTCTTGCCTGGAGACGGGGGAGCCTGATGGGCTGCCATCTGTGGGGTTGCACAGAGTCAGACACGACTGAAGTGACTTAGCAGCAGCAGCATTGTGTATATATGCTTGTGTGTGTCTATAATGACCCTTTGTGTATCAACTGTCCATTTTCCTGATTATAACCATCCAGACATAGCCATTTCTCTGAGTTTTGTGTTACTACCCTATATTTCTTAGTTTTATCACTAAAGTACATATTGCTAAGTAACATGTTTAATTTTTATCTTTTTCTGTTTTTAAAGGAAATATTTTTAATATTTCACTATGACACTATTCACTGTGACATATGCTGTAGATTTTTTTTTGCAAATGCTATTTATCAGGTTAAGGAAATTCTCTTATATTCCTACATTGATAAGTTTTTAGAATGTGAATATATATTGAAATTTATCAGATGAATTTTCTGCATCTATTGAGGTGATCAAATGACTTTTCTGACTAGTATATATTGATGAGATGAATTACAATACTGGATTTTCTGATGTTGAAATAATGTATTTTTATTTTTTTATATTTTATTGTATTTTCTCATCCTCTTTTGTTAATCAAGTTTTTATAAAAGGCTTAATCAATTAAATTATTCAGAATTTTATGGATAGAGGCCCAGTTTATCTGGTCGTAGTGACCTGCATTTGGTGTAGTATGGAAATCTGAACAAGGTAGAAGGAATTTTAGCCTTAACTAGTAGCTTTTCAAGTAAAATTAATTCTGAAAAACACAGCCAACTTTCACATATATAAGACTTAGCAGTCTCTAACGTTTTATTTATTTTTAGAGTATTTTCATGAGTAAGATTTTTGATTTTTTGCTTTGTCATACTGTCATTATCTAGTTTTGATATCAAGGTTATGTAAGATTCATAAAAGTAGTTGAGAAGCCTGTTTCTTTTCTTTGAAAGACTGTGAACCATTGGAATTATCTATTCTTTGAATATTTAATAGGATTACTGTGTAAAACTGTCTGGGCCTGGTATTTCCTTGAGGAAGACTTTACCGATTGCATTTCTTTTTTTTTTCAATTACTGAGGGAGTTCTTTATTTATTTATTTTTTTTGCAGGGGAAAATGGACAAAGGAAAGGATCAATGAGGGTGGGAGGGAAATGGGAAGAAAGAAGGGGAGAGATGGTGGGGAGGAGTATATGTAATTTCTTAACCAGTGGCTTTCTGTTTTTGATCACAAAGAACACTTTAAAAAAATCATGTTGAATTTTACCACAATATATTATTTAGGACAGAATCACATTTGTCACCTCTTCCTCCCGACTACCCAAAGTGGTACCAAGCCCATAAAATAGCCAATAAACCTTTACAGAGTGAACAAATAAATCTTTTTTTTAAACTCTCCTGAGTGAACTGAATTTTTTGAGGCTCATAAGTGAATATGTTTTGCTCTTTACTTTGTCTATTACAGCCTCATTTCTTTAATTGTTATAGAATTATTCAGGTTTTTCATCTTCAGTTTTTAAAGATATATTTTTCTAAGGATTCGTCCATTTTATCTACCTTGTCAACTTTATGGGCATAAAGTTGTTCACACTATACTTCAAAATCGTTAAAAAGTTCTTCATTAATGTCTTCTCTATTTTCTCTAAGTCAACTTTGCCAAAAGTTTGTCAAATTTATGAGTCTTTTTAAAAGAACCAACTTTATCTTTGCTCTTCTCCATTACATTCCTCTGTCCTATGTGGCGTTAACTTTTGCTTTTATATCTTACTTCCTTTCTTCCATTTTCTTTGGGAATATTCTTTTATTCTTCCTCTAACTTCTTAATTGATTACCAAGCTCATTGATTTTTAGCTGCTACAAAGTTGTAGAAAAAATGGCTTATCCATAGTGAGACTTTTGAAAAAATCATCTTTAAAAGATTTTATTAAGAATTATATGCAACTATGCATGACATAAAATGAAAAAATATATATGTTCATGAAAGAAAGTTCAAGTTACTTTAAAAATATGTGCAGGGACCTTCCTAGTGGTCCAGTGATTAAAACTCTGAGCTTCAACTGCAGGGGGCACAAATACAGTCTCTGGTCAGGGAACTAAGATCCCTCAAATTCTATAGTGCAGGGAAAAATAAAAAATTAAATTAAAAAAAATCTACAAATTTTTTAATGTCAAATTTATACAAATCCAGTATATTTAGCACTGAGTATTTATTCAATATATTTAATACTTTATATTTTATTTTTCTTCTGTGAAGCAAATATGATGAATTTTTTGCAGTTACATATCAATGCTTCCAAATACTCTCCCATTTTTTTCTAGCAGTTGCTATTATAATAATTTCATTTTCTATTTGTATCATAATATGTAAAGTATGAAGGAAAAAACCTCAGTCACTAAGGGTAAGTTAATGCCACCAAATTGCCAACATCCACTGGATCATAGAAAAAGCAAAAGAGTTCCAGAAAAACATCTGTTTCTGCTTTATTGACTACACCAAAGACTTTGTGCAAATCACAACAGACTGTGGAACATTCTTAAAGTGATGGGAATACCATACCACCTGACATGCCTCTTGAGAAATCTGTATACAGGTCAGGAAGCAACAGTTAGAACTGGACATGGAACAACAGACTGGTTCCAAATAGGAAAAGAAGTACATCAAGGCCGTATATTGTCACCCTGCTTATTTAACTTATATGCAGAGTACATCATGAGAAATGCTGGGTTGAATGAAGCACAAGCTGGAATCAAGATTGCTGGGAGAAATATCAATAACCTCAGATATGCAGGTGACACCACCATTATGGCAGAAAGTGAAGAAGAACTAAAGAGCTTCTTGATGAAAGTGAAAGAAGAGAGTGAAAAAGTAGGCTTAAAACTCAACATTCGGAAAACTAAGATCACGGCATCTGGTCCCATCACTTCATGACAAATAGATGATGAAACAAAGAAAACAGTGACAGACTATTTTTTTGGGTTCCAAAATCACTACAGATGGTAACTGCAGCTATGAAATTAAAAGATGCTTGCTCCTTGGAAGAAGACTATGACCAACCCATACAGCATACTGAAAAGGAGATTATTCTGCCAACAAAGTCCGTCTCGTCAAGGCTATGGTTTTTCCAGTAGTCATGAATGGATGTGAGAGTCAGACTATAAAGTAAGCTGAGCGCTGAAGAATTGATGCTTTTGAACTGTGGTGTTGAGGAAAACTCTTGAGAATCCCTTGGACTGCAAGGAGATCCAACCAGTCCATCCTAAAGGAAATCAGTCCTGAATTTTCATTGGAAGGACTGATGTTGAAGCTGAAACTCCAATACTTTGGCCACCTGATGTGAAGAACTAACTCACTTGAAAAGACCCTGATGCTGGGAAAGATTGAAGATGGGAGAAGGGGACGACAGAGGATGAGATGGTTGGATGACATCACCGACTCAATGGACGTGAGTCTGAGTAAACTGCGGGAGTTGGTGATAGACAGTGAATCTTGGTGTACTGCAGTCCATGGAGTTGCAAAGAGTCGGACACAACTGAGCGACTGAACTGAACTGAATGCTAGCAAGATCAGTGTTAGTATTAAGTTGCTTCTCTGATTTTTTTTCTTACTTCTAAGTAATTCTCTTACTTAACTAAGAGATGGGAATCTTCTAAGTATTGGTAAGTTATGCAT
This sequence comes from Tragelaphus eurycerus, assembly GCA_935064755.1. NCBI lineage: Eukaryota > Metazoa > Chordata > Mammalia > Artiodactyla > Bovidae > Tragelaphus > Tragelaphus eurycerus. Next base: position 53,013,191 of record CAKXYN010000002.1, on the reverse strand, counting down.
ATTAAAAATATTTTGAAATTTTATTCCACATTTTTAGGTATTCTATTTGTGCCATTTTGTGGGGGATATCTGATCTATCATATTGCCCAAAATGTAAATGTTGTGGATAATATTTAGTTAACATTTCTCAGTTCTGTGGCCATATGTCCTTCCTGGTGGCTTGGCTAGTAAAGAATCTGCCTGCAATGTGAGAGACCTGGGTTCGATCCCTGGATTGGGAAGATCCCCTAGAGAAGGGAACAGCTACCCAACTCCAGTATTCTGGTCTGGAGAATTCCGTGGACTGTGTAGTGCACAGGGTCTCAAAGAGTTGGACACGACTGAATGACTTTCACTTCACTTCACTTTCATTGGCCATATAGAATCTAAATTTCAAAGTGCCAAGTTAAACAATTTATGCTGTTGCTGAAGGGGGCCATGATTGGCGAAGTGTGGATGAATGCATGTAAGCCAGTTTTAATTTTTGAACCAACTACTTGAAACTCATGAATCTCCCATGATGAACTCACATCATATTTTTTAAGATGAATTCTTTATTAGGAGCAAGGAAGTGAAGATCTCCACTTCCAATGACATATGCATGTAATGTAGATTTTCTTAGTTCTAATATAAAAGTACCAAGTTAATATAGAAATACTGTGAATTTCTCAGTTTTTCTTTTATCATTTCATTTATTCATTTATCCTTCCCTGTTACATGCCTGTTACATGTATTAGAAAAATATGAAGACTAAAATGCTCTCTAATATTAAGGATCTCTTTGTGATTGATTTTCTTCTCAAGTTTGGAAAGAACTTTGCACTACTTAGAAGAACTTGGACCAGTTTCTGAGCCTATTATGCCTCAGTTTCCGTATATGTAAAATGTGGATATAAATAGTACCTTTCTCATCTGGAACTTCAGAGAAGGCAATGGCACCCCACTCCAGTACTCTTGCCTGGAACATCCCATGGATGGAGGAGCCTAGTAGGCTGCAGTCCATGGGGTCGTGAAGAGTCAGACACGACTGAACGACTTCACTTTCACTTTTCACTTTCTTGCATTGGAGAAAGAAATGGCAACCCACTCCAGTATTCTTGCCTGGAGAATCCCAGGGATGGGGGAGCCTGGTGGGCTGCTGTCTATGAGGTCGCACAGAGTTGGACATGACAGGCAATGCCAAAGAGTGCTCAAACTACCGCACAATTGCACTCATCTCACACGCTAGTAAAGTAATGCTCAAAATTCTCCAAGCCAGGCTTCAGCAATATGTGAACCGTGAACTTCTGATGTTCATGCTGGTTTTAGAAAAGGCAGAGGAACCAGAGATCAAATTGCCAACATCCGCTGGATCATGGAAAAAGCAAGAGAGTTCCAGAAAAACATCTATTTCTGCTTTATTGACTATGCCAAAGCCTTTGACTGTGTAGATCACAATAAACTATGGAAAATTCTGAAAGAGATAGGAATACCAGACCACCTGACCTGCCTCTTGAGAAATCTGTATGCAGGTCAGGAAGCAACAGTTAGAACTGGTCATGGAACAACAGACTGGTTCCAAATAGGAAAAGGAGTACGTCAAGGCTGTATATTGTCACCATGTTTATTTAACTTCTATGCAGAGTACATCATGAGAAATGCTGGACTGGAAGAAACACAAGTTGAAATCAAGATTGCTGGGAGAAATAGCAATAACCTCAGATATGCGGATGACACCACCCTTATGGCAGAAAGTGAAGAGGAACTAAAAAGCCTCTTGATGAAAGTGAAAGTGGAGAGTGAAAAGGTTGGCTTAAAGCTCAACATTCAGAAAACAAAGATCATGGCATCTGGTCCCATCACTACATGGGAAATAGATAGAGAAACAGTAGAAACAGTGTCAGACTTTCTTTTTCTGGTCTCCAAAATCACTGCAGATGGTGACTGCAGCCATGAAATTAAAAGACGCTTACTCCTTGGAAGGAAAGTTATGACCAACCTAGATAGCATATTCAAAAGCAGAGACATTCCTTTGCCAACAAAGGTTCGCCTAGTCAAGGCTATGGTCTTTCCTGTGGTCATGTATGGATGTGAGAGTTGGACTGTGAAGAAGGCTGAGCGCCGAAGAATTGATGCTTTTGAACTGTGGTGTTGGAGAAGACTCTTGAGAGTCCCTTGGACTGCAAGGAGATCCAACCGGTCCATTCTGAAGGAGATCAGCCCTGGGATTTCTTTGGAAGGAACGATGCTAAAGCTGAAACTCCAGTATTTTGGCCACCTCATGCGAAGAGTTGACTCATTGGAGAAGACTCTGATGCTGGGAGGGATTGAGGGCAAGAGGAGAAGGGGACGACAGAGGATGAGATGGCTGGATAGCATCACTGACTCGATGATTGTGAGTCTGAGTGACCTCTGGGAGTTGGTGATGGACAGGGAGGCCTGGCGTGCTGCGGTTCATGGGGTCGCAAAGAGTCGGACACAACTGAGCGACTAATCTGATCTGATCTGAAGCAACTTAGCAGTAGCAGCAGCATCTAGAACTTGTAAAGAAAGAAAGTGAAGTCACTCAGTTGTGTCTGACTCTTTGTGACCCCATGGACTGTAGCCTACCACACTCCTCCATCATGGGATTTTCCAGGCAAGAGTACTGGAGTGGGTTACCATTTCCTTCTTCAGAGCATCTTCCCGATTCAGGGATCAAACCCAGGTCTCCCACATTGTAGGCAGATGCTTTATCATCTGAGTCACCAGGGAAGTCCTGGTGGAACTTGTAGGAGACTCAAATGTTAAATAATAGTATCACCATCATCATCTCCGTGTTATCACCATCACTCTAGAAGTGGAAAGTATGTAGTAGGTTGCTGTTCCATAAAACTCTTATATGATCTCAAAATTTTATTTCTCTTTTAAACTAGAAGAGGAATCATGTACATTTTGAAGCTGTCAATTCATTGTTAACCCTTTCCATTCTAGGCCTTTGTGGGAGCTTTATGATAGTAAAAGGAGAACAGAGAAGGTTGTGGAACCTGCCTGAAGTGGATTCCCTTTTAGCCCTCTTTTTGGGTTTGAAGATTGAAATTTGTAGAATCACACCTTTGGGGTTCAGACAGAAGTGTAGCAATTAGCAATTTAACTCCTTGTGCTCTTCTTACTGGAAGCCTCCTGAGGACAGGGATCATGGGTGTTTTATTCAGCATTGCATTTAGTGCCTAGGATACTTGTTGTTTTAAGTTTGCTTTACATTTTGATGCTTTAAACTGATGCCACAACTCAAAGCTCTGTCCTAGGAACTGATCTAATGACTGCTTCTTAGCTCTTTTTAGAGAGGGATCAACATAGTGATTTCCACATAGGGTCAGTGCAACTAGAGATCTTATCACTTCTATATGATTTAATCATTTGGAAAAATAGGTCCTATTTTTATTTCAAGTTTCAAAACAATGAACCCTGAACCAAACTTGATTATGCCTTTATATCTTATGTGTGTAAATATGAAAAGACACATTCTAAACAGCCCACCTTGACCAGAGAAATATGGCACTGAATAAACAGATGTTTTATTAAAATCAGATCCGTGGGCCCTATGATTTTGATTTTTGACCTTAACATGAAAGATGAAAACATTACCAAACAAAGTAAATGTTAACATATGTGAGTATAAACCTTGTTTTTAAACAATTTTCCAAAAGAAATTCTTTCAGCTCTCAGCCTTTAAGGTAATGACCATCAAATCTGAGAGTAGAGCAAGGCGAGATATTCTAGAGGACAAAAGAGAAAGACAAAAGAGAGCAATATAGTTCAAGGAACTAGACAGATGGGTCTGGCATGTGAAAGAGGCAGCAGTAATCATGTGTGGTCTCTGCCATCCCTGCTCAGGTTACGGACATTTATATAATGGTAGCAAGAGAAGAGCTGATCAGGTAAAGTCTAATCAGGAGCAAAATAACCTTTTCTAGTTCTCCTCTCCCCCATCCTCTTCTCCTTTGCAATTTTGACTTGACATTCAAATTCTCTGGGAAGGAAGAAAAGTATGAAGTGTATAAAGAAAATAAAACCTGCAGAGGTAGTGAAAATCATCTCATTTGGAGGCTCACAAAAATACAAAATACTAAAAAAAATTAATTCAAACCTCCTTCAAAATACAATAACATCAGTTTGCTGCTTCCTTGGGCAATAATAAAGTGATGTCATAAGCTATCCTTAATAATCCTGTTTTCTTATAAAATGATCGTTTTACCATTTCACTTTTGTGAGTTTTTAAAAGACATCTAAATAGACCCTCAGAAATAATAAAAATGTGTAGAATCTTGGGTACAAAGTAGAGATGGGAAACTGGAGAAAAGTGTTGGGAAGTGAACTATCCTCAGTGATAAACACCAGACATAGAAGGGAGCCCTTTTATGATATTGCTTAGTTAACATTGTTCACAAGGATTCTTTAAGAAGATATTCATTGTCTTTGATTCTAAAATGACTTTGTAATGTTTGGCTGCTATGGTAACTGTTCTTTTATTAAAGAGTAACATTACAGTCATTGGAACTATACATTCATTGGAAGGACTGATGCTAAAGCTGAAACTACAATACTTTGGCCACCTGATATGAAGAACTGACTCATTAGAAAAGACCCTGATGTTGCACATGATTGAAGGCAGGAGGAGAAGGGGACGACAGAAGATGAGATGGGTGGATAGCATCATCAACTTGATGGACATGAGTTTGAGCGAGCTCTGGGAATTGGTGATGGACAGGGAAGCCTGCCGTGTTGCAATCCATGGGGTTGCAAAGAGTCAGACATGACTGAGTGACTGAGCTGAACTGAACATTACAGTCAACTAAAATTGTCAACTTGTTGGCATGTGATCCTAGATTTCTTTTACATTTACCCTATTTTCTGAGTTATCGCATAGTTGATATAATCTTACTTTCTGGAAATGCCTATGTTTCCATTTGCTTATTTATATGTTAGATTAATATTGTTGTTATACCTGAATGATTCAGTGTTATTGCAAAGCCAGCTCCTTTTTCCTACATTCAGTTCAATTCAGTTCAGTTCAGTCGCTCAGTCATGTCTGACTCTTTGTGACCCCATGAATTGCAGCACGCAGGCCTCCCTGTCCATCACCAACTCCCGGAGTTCACTGAGACTCACGTCCATCGAGTCGGTGATGCCATCCAGCCATCTCATCCTCTGTCGTCCCCTTCTCCTCCTGCCCTCAATCCCTCCCAGCATCAGAGTCTTCTCCAATGAGTCAGCTCTTCACATTAGGTGGCCAAAGTACTGGAGTATCAGCTTTAGCATCATTCCTTCCAAAGAAATCCCAGGACTGATCTCCTTTAAAATGGACTGGTTGGATCTCCTTGCAGTCCATGGGACTTTCAAGAGTCTTCTCCAACATCACAGTTCAAAAACATCAATTCTACAGTGCTCAGCTTTCTTCACAGTCCAACTCTCACATCCACATATGACCACTGGAAAAACCATAGCCTTGACTAGACGGACCTTTGTTGGCAAAGTGATGTCTCTGCTTTTGAATATGCTATCTAGGTTGGTCATAACTTTCCTTCCAAGGAGTAAGCGTCTTTTAATTTCATGGCTGCAATCACCATCTGCAGGGATTTTGGAGCCCCTCAAAATAAAGTCTGACACTGTTTCCACTGTTTCCCCATCTATTTCCCGTGAAGTGATGGGACCAGATGCCATGATCTTAGTTTTCTGAATGTTGAGCTTTAAGCCAACTTTTTCACTCTCCTGTTTTACTTTCATTAAGAATCTTTTTAGTTCCTGTTCACTTTCTGCCATAAGTACCACTTTCTGCCCACAATAGTGCCACCTATTTAGAGGTCAGTATGTATCAGGTACTTTTTTATGGTAGTGCATATTGTCTGATTTACTTCTTACAAAATCCTATGGGTGCTGCTACTGTTATTGTTACTGCAATTGCTATTATTGCCATTTCACTAATGAGGAAATGGAGGCACAGAGAAATTAAGAAATCTTCTCTAGGGTTACACAGCTACAACTGTGCTATCCAGTACAGTAAGCACTAGTTACGTGAAGCTACTTAAATTTACATTTAAGTTAAGTGAAATAAAAATTAAGTTCCTCAGTCACACTAGCCACACTCGAAGTGCTCAGTAGGGCCACGTGCCTCATGTCTACTGTACTGGACAGTGTAGAACAGAAGACTTGTATCATAGCAGAAAGTTCTATTGGGCAGTGCTGTCAAGGAAGCTGTGAAGCCAAGCTTGATACCAGGTGGTTTTGTTCTGGTGTCCACACTCAGAACTACACTGAACTGTCTTCTTTTCCCGCTTCCATCAACAATAAAGGGACTGGTACCCAGAGTCTATGAATTGATGTTAACCTGAAGGATAAAGGAAATCTCATGACTAAAGATGGTATGGGTCACCATTCATTCTACAAATATTAATAGAGCCCCTGTGGAGTGATAGATACTGTTCCAGATGCTGTTAATGATGCAGCAGTGAATCAAACAGATGGATTCTCTGACCTCACCAAGCTTACATTCTACTGGGAGCAGACAGACACACAACTAAATACATAACATACTGTGTTCGGTGGCAAAAACACTATGGAGAAAGCCAAGCATGGTAAGGATGATGATGCGGAGTGCTGATGAAAAGTCTGTCTGATAAGACCCCGTTTAAAAAGAGACCTGGGAGAAAGAAGATACACAGAGAGATGAGAGAGGAGCAAGCCAGGCAATGGGAGCAGGGATCCTATTGGATCCTGTTGGATCCATCTCATACTTGGTGCTATGTCACCTTTCTTCCTCAGTTTCTGTACATTTTCCTTTGAGTCAGATAGTATTGATTTTGCTGTTGGCAAACTTTGCAACAGAAAGCAAATCTTGACACTCTTCTATGATTAACCTTCTCTCAATGGGATTAAAGGATTATATTTGTTGGAAAAATCTTTCTGCATATCATAGTCCCCTCTCCCCAATAAATAGAGAGAAGCCTACCAGATTACAAGTTACTATATATAAAGCCAGATACAGTTCTTTTTAGAAGAAAATTAATGACTGGGGTAGAGAGAAATTAGGAGTTTGGAATTAACATATGCATGCTATTCTATATAAAATAATCAACAAGAACCTACTGTATAGCACATTATTCTGTAATAATCTATATGGGAAATAATCTGAAAAATAATGTGTATACACACACACACACACACACACATACATATATATACATATATATAACTGAGTCACTTTGCTGTACACCTGATACTAACACAGATCAGATCAGATCAGATCAGTCGCTCAGTCGTGTCCCACTCTTTGCGACCCCATGAATCGAAGCATACCAGGCCTCCCTGTCCATCACCAACTCCCAGAGTTCACCCAGACTCACATCCATCGAGTCAGTGATGCCATCCAGCCATCTCATCCTCCGTCGTCCCCTTCTCCTCTTGTCCTCAATCCCTTTCAGCATCAGAGTCTTTTCCAATGAGTCAACTCTTCGCATGAGGTGGCCAAAGTACTGGAGTTTCAGCTTTAGCATCATTCCTTCCAAAGAAATCCCAGGGCTGATCTTCAGAATGGACTGGTTGGATCTCCTTGCAGTCCAAGGGACTCTCAAGAGTCTTCTCCAACACCACAGTTCAAAAGCATCAATTCTTCAGCGCTCAGCCTTCTTCATAGTCCAACTCTCACATCCATACATGACCACAGGAAAAACCATAGCCTTGACTAGGCGAACCTTTGTTGGCAAAGTAATGTCTCTGCTTTTGAATATGTGATCTAGGTTGGTCATAACTTTTCTTCCAAGGAGTAATGTTGTGATACTAACACAGCATAAACAATACTCCAATATAAAATAAAAATTAAATTTAAAAAAGGAAATTAAAATGAAAAGAAACTGAGTCATAGTCTAAAATTTTACTTCTAGAATCGACAGTCTTATGATTTTAATTGTTTATAGTTTCATCACACATAGAAAATGAATCCCAAGCTTCTGAGTAAATTTGAATTTTTTAAGACAGCCACTACCTTGACACCCCATAAAGATATATTCAGCCTCTCATTTGGCAAGTATTTGCAAAGCTTGAATTCATAAGGCAATTCCTAGAAATTTCCGTGAACCATCCCTTCTTGACTATGGCACTGTTCCTCCCTTGGTCTCTACGTCCTGTAAGTCCAAGTACATACTTTCCTTTTCTCTGTTAAGATCTAGTACAAATTACTCCTTTCTCTTCCTATTAATAAATTAATAGACAAATTAATAAATTAACATAAAGTATTAATTTTATATTTATATTCCAAGCATTTTACATGTAAGATACTTTTACATGCAAAATTATTTGCATAGTACCAAATATATTGGTATTATTATAATGCTAAGAGCTCCTTAAGTGTTAGTTGTCATCCTTACTCCCAGTACTCTAATCCCATCCTCTGGGTTGTTTAAGACCTTAAACAACCTAGCATCCTATCCTTTTTTACTGTAGCCTACCTATGTCTTCCGTCCTGGCCCTGTGTCCCTGATAGCTTACACACAGAGCAAATCTCCTTTGGTGAGCACTGATTCTCCTCCTAATTCTCCTAACCTGTCCTTCTAATGGCAGTTCCTGCACCCTGAAAACTCTCTGATATCCTGTATGGTGCACTGTTAAGATTTCACCTGTTTATAATCTAAAGGGAAGACCTCAAGACAGAAGACAATAAGCCTGTTTCTCCAGAGTGGAGCTTTCTCCATCCTTCCCTCAATGTACGGGAAGGATCATGTGGGCCCATAACCAGGACTCCAGCTGTGAGTCTGGGTCTAGCAAGTGAAGAGGGGTCCAGGTAGAACCAGCCACATGATCCTGACTAATCTTCCAGTAACAGTTGGGGCTCCCCAACCCCATTTAAAAACAGTCTATAAAAGCTTGAAAGTTGGCAGCTGAAAGGAGGTGCATCTCCAACTGCACTGGACAGGTGCCTGATTTCAGTGGGGTGCCTGTGAAGGCTATGCAGAAAGGCTGTTTTTCCTCTGCAGTTCTGGATGCCTGACAAAGGCTCTGAAGGGCTTGAAATGTACTGATTTCTGTTTGCAGTGGATTTGTGAGGAAGCAGTAAAAGCTCTGAAACCAGGCATTTTTGTCTAGTTTATATTATTATATGTCATATATGTATCATTTATATGTAATATATATGCATTATGTTACACTATAACACTATGGACCACTCTGTGAGGAAGGATAAGGTATGCAACAGGAGCCAAAGTTGGAAGAATTCACATTTTAAAGCTACCTGAGCATATAGGCAGTGGCACTGAAGAGGAGTAAATCAGGGTGTGCCATCCTGCTGGGGATGTTAACTGAGACTAAATGAGGAACATAATGTATGGGAAGGATCACCATTTTCTCAAAACTTCTTAATAGTCTGTCATTGAATAACATTAATTCTTTTTATTTATGTTTCCCCAGGCCTTAGTTTGGGTCTGTGTTTCTGATAGATACAGTGATATATTATTCATTTGTATAGTATATAAATAGAGAGAGCAAATTCTGGATGGAAGAAGTATTTGCAAAGGGAGAGTAATTCCTGTAAGACCAAAGATAATCCTTTCAAACTACCTAAAATCTGAATCATGGCACCTTATTTTCTTCATCGAGGCCTGATTAGCCTGGAGTTAAACAGTCTGTGACCATCAGTGCCTAATAAAGAGTAAGAGGGTATGCTTCAGAGGATGTGCAGAACCTGTATAAACTCAAAGTGATAATCATTGTTGCTGTTTAAGGAGCCCGCGGGATATACCAACACTGTGCTTGGCACTTTATTTGTGGCACCTTTACTTTTATTAGCAATCACTCAAAGTAGATTTTATTTGCTGATGATGTAACTGAAATTCAGAGAGCTTATGTCACTTGTCTTATATAGGCACCATATGAGCGTGTGCTAAGTCACTTTAGTAGTGTCCTACTCTGCGACCCCAGGGACTGTAGCCCTCCAGGCTCCGCTGTCCATGGGATTCTCCAGGCAAGAATACTGGAGTGGAGTGGAGGGCCATACACTCCTCCAGGGGATTGTCCCAACCCAGGGATTTAACCCATGTCTCTTATGTCTCCTGCATTGGCTGACAGGTTCTTTACCATTAGTGCCACCTGGGAAGCCCAAGGCACCATGGAAAGTGCAGAAACATGACTTGATTGTCTCTTTTCTTTGATATATTTTTTTGGTTAACTCCTTTTTCCCTCATTTCCAGCTCCCATTGTCTGCCTCACCCACAAGCAAACCATTGTAAGAAATCTGCAGTGTATCCTTTGGAATGTATGGATTCTTCTTTAAAAAAAAAAAAAAAAAGATTTATCTTTTGTATTCCTCTATTTTTTAAAATTTCAGTAAATGGTATACTGCTATAGATTTCTCTCTGTTACCCATTATCTAGGGGAAACATTTTTTCGTGGAGCACCAGGCTCTGAAGATCTGTCCATTGGCTATAAGGACTTGTGGTCCATTGTTGCTGACACCTGCACAATACTCCACAGCAGTATTCACCACATTTTATCTGGTGACACCTGAATTGCCTTTAGATCTCCACTTTGCATTAAGCATCTTGTCCACATCCCTTGATGCCCCTGTGTGGGGTTGTTTGGGAACTGAGGTTCATAGGGCATGCATATGCTAACTTTGATCATACTGGGTCAATTTTCTGTCTAGGCCGACTGCTACAGTCAACACACCCACCTTCAGGGAGCTCTCCTCTACCTTCTCATCTCCACTGGTACCTTCAGTTTTCTCATTTTTCTAATTTTCTTCTTTTGGTCAGTCTGTATATGTAACCAATATCTCACTGTTTTACCTTTCTCCAGATTTTTAATGGTTTTTAAAGCTCATCTTTTCATATGCTTGTTAGCTGAACTTTTTCTACTGTTATACTGTGTTCCAGTTCATGAGATGAAGGTCAGGGCCCTGCTCATCTCTCTAGAAAAACACTGCCCATTCAGAATGTAAGCCATATATATAATTTCTAATTTTGTAGTATCCACAGTAAAGAAAAAGGTAAAAGAGAGAATTGAAAGATTTCCCCTAAAGTCAGGAACAAGACAAGGATGCCCACTCTCACCACTGCTATTCAACATAGTTTTGGAAGTTTTGGCCACAGCAATCAGAGCAGAAAAAGAAATAAAAGGAATCCAGATTGGAAAAGAAGTAAAACTCTCACTGTTTGCAGATGACATGATCCTCTACATAAAAACTCTAAAGACTCCACCAGAAAATTACTAGAGCTAATCAATGAATACAGTAAAGTTGCAGGATATAAAATTAACACACAGAAATCCCTTGCCTTCCTATACACTAACAATGAGAAACCAGAAAGAGAAATTAAGGAAACAATTCCATTCACCATTGCAATGAAAAGAATAAAATACTTAGCAATAAATCTACCTAAAGAAACAAAAGACCTATATATATATATAAAACTATAAAACATTGATGAAAGAAATCAAAGATGACACAAATAGATGGAGAAATATACCGTGTTCATGGATTAGAAGAATCAATATGGTGAAAATGAGTATACTGCCCAAAACAATCTAGAAATTCAGTGCAATCCCTATCAAGCTACCAATGGTATTTTTCAGAGAATTGGAACAAATAATTTCACAATTTGCATGGAATTACAAAAAGTCTTGAATAGCCAAAGCAATCTTGAGAAAGAAGAATGGAACTGGAGGAATCAACCCACCTGACTTCAGGCTATACTACAAAGCGACAGTCATCAAGACAGTATGGTACTGGCACAAAGACAGAAACATAGATCAATGAAACAAAATAGAAAGCCCAGAGATAAATCCATGCACCTATGAACACCTTATCTTTGACAAAGGAGGCAAGAATATACAATGGAGAAAAGACAATCTCTTTACCAAGTGGTGCTGGGAAAACTGGTCAACCACTTGTAAAAGAATAAAACTAGAACGCTTTCTAACACCATACACAAAAATAAACTCAAAATGGATTAAAAATCTAAATGTAAGACCAGAAACCATAAAACTCCTAGAGGAAAACATAGGCAAAACATGCTCTGACATAAATCACAGCAGGATCCTATATGACCCACCTTCCAAAGTAATAGAAATAAAAACAAAAATAAACGAATGGGACCTAATTAAACTTAAAAGCTTTTGCACAACAAAGGAAACTATAAGCAAGGTGAAAAGACAGCCTTCAGAACGGGAGAAAATAATAGCAAGTGAAGGAACTGACATAGAATTAATCTCAAAACTATACAAGCAGCTCCTGTAGCTCAATTCCAGAAAAATAAGTGACCCAGTCAAAAAATGGGCCAAAGAACAGACATTTCTCCAAAGAAGACATACAAATGGCTAACAAACACATGAAAAGATGCTCAACATCACTCATTATCAGAGAAATGCAAATCAAAACCACAATAAAGTACCATCTCACGCTGGTCAGAATGGCTGCTATCAAAAAGTCTACAAACAATAAATGCTGGAGAGGGTGCAGAGGAAAAGGAACCCTCTTACACTGTTGGTGGGAATGCAAACTAGTACAGTCACTATGGAGAACAGTGTGGAGATTACTTAAAAAGCTGGAAATAGAACTGCCATATGACCCAGCAATCCCACTGCTGGGCATGCACACTGAGGAAACCAGAATTGAAAGAGACACATGTATCCCAATGTTCATCACAGCACTGTTTGCAGTAGCCAGGACATGGAAGCAACCTAGATGTCCATCAGCAAATGAATGGATAAGAAAGCTGTGGTACATATACACAATGGAATATTACTCAGCTATTAAAAATGCATTTGAATCAGTTCTAATGAGGTGAATGAAAGCAGAGCCTATTATATACAAGGAAGTAAGTCAGAAAGAAAAACACCAATACAGTATATTAACACATATATATGGAATTTAGAAAGATGATAAAGATGACCCTATATGCGAGATAGCAAAAGAGACACAGATATAAAGAACAGACTGTTGGACTCTGTGGGAGAAGACGAGGATGTGATGATTTTAGAGAATAGCATTGAAACATGTATATTATCATATGTGAAATAGTTCGCCAGTCCAGCTTCAGTGCATGAGTCAGGGTGCTCAGGGCTGGTGTACTGGGATGACCCTGAGAGATGGAATGTGGAGGAAGGTGGGAGGGAGGGTCAGATGGGGAACACATGTACACCCATGGCTGAATGGCAAAAACCACCAAAATATTGTAAAGTATAGCCTCCTATTAAAATAAGAAAGAAAGAAAGAAAATACTACTTGTTGAGTGCTTTCTTAATTCTCTAAGCCAGGCTTCAGCAATACGTGAACCATGAACTTCCACATGTTCAAGCTGGTTTTAGAAAAGGCAGAGGAACCAGAGATCAAATTGCCAACATCCACTGGATCATCAAAAAAGCAAGAGAGTTCCAGAAAAACATCTATTTCTGCTTTGTTGACTATGCCAAAGCCTTTGACTGTGTGGATCACAATCAGCTGTGGAAAATTCTGAAATAGATGGGCATACCAGACCACCTGACCTGCCTCTTGAGAAACCTATATGCAGCTCAAGAAACAACAGTTAGAACTAGACATGGAACAACAGACTGGTTCCAAATAGGAAAAGGAGTACGTCAAGGCTGTGTATTGTCACCCTGCTTATTTAACTTCTATGCAGAGTACATCATGAGAAATGCTGGGTTGGAAGAAGCACAAGCTGGAAGCAAGATTGCCAGGAGAAATACCAGATATGCAGATGACACCACCCTTATGGCAGAAAGTGAAGAAGATCTAAAGAGCCTCTTTTTTTTTTTTTTCAAGAAAAACATTTATTATTCTTTTTTTTTTTTTTTTTTAATGAGGGAAGGTGATTTTATTTTATTTTATTATTTTTTTCAGTTTTGGTAATTCATGGTTTTTTTTTTTTATCAAGAATCTCTTATTGATTATCAGAAACATTACAAACATCTAATATGAACAAATTGTAACATGACAGTATTTAGTTTGAACAATTAATACATTTCAGATATAATATTATACATATTTCAATGCCATTCTCCCAAATCCTCCCACCCTCTCCCGGTCCCAGAGTCCAAAAGTCTGTTCTATACATCAGTGTCTCTTTTGCTGTCTCGTAAATAGGATTATTTTTACCATCTTTCTAAATTCCATATATATGCGTTAGTATACTGTATTTGTGTTTTTGTTTCTGGCTTACTTCACTCTGTATAATAGGCTCCAGTTCCATCCACCTCCTTAGAACTGATTCAAATGTATTCTTTTTAATGGCTGAGTAATACTCCATTGTGTATATGTACCACAGCTTGCTTATCCATTCATCTGTGGATGGACATCTAGGTTGCTTCCACGTTCTGGCTATTGCAAACAGTGCTGCTATGAACATTGGGGTACACGTGTCTCTTTCAATTCTGGTTTTCTCAGTGTATATGCCCAGCAGTGGGATTGCTGGATCATAAGGCAGTTCTATTCCCAGTTTTTTGAGGAATCTCCAGACTGTTCTCCATAGTGGCTGTACCAGTTTGCATTCCCACCAACAGTGCAAGAGGGTTCCCTTCTCTCCGCACCCTCTCCAGCATTTATTGCTTGTGGACTTTTGGATAGCAGCCATTCTGATTGGCGTGAAATGGTATCTCATAGTGGTTTTGATTTGCATTTCTCTGATAATGAGTGATGTTGAGCATCTCTTCATGTGTTTGTTAGCCATCTGTATGTCTTCTTTGGAGAAATGTCTATTTAGTTCTTTGGCCCATTTTTTGATTGGGTCATTTATTTTTCTGGAATTGAGCTGTAGAAAAACCCACAGCAAACATTATCCTCAATGGTGAAAAACTGAAAGCATTTCCTCTAAAGTCAGGAACAAGACAAGGATGCCCACTTTCACCATTACTATTCAACATAGTTTTGGAAGTTTTGGCCACAGCAATCAGAGCAGAAAAAGAAATAAAAGGAATCCAAATTGGAAAAGAAGAAGTAAAACTCTCACTGTTTGCAGATGACATGATCCTCTACGTAGAAAACCCTAAAGATTCCACCAGAAAATTACTAGAACTGATCAATGAATATAGTAAAGTTGCAGGATATAAAATTAACACACAGAAATCCCTTGCATTCCTGTACACTAATAATGAGAAAATAGAAAGAGAAATTAAGGAAACAATTCCATTCACCATTGCAATGAAAACAATAAAATACTTAGGAATATATCTTCCTAAAGAATCTAAAGACCTATATATAGAAAACTATAAAACACTGGTGAAAGAAATCAAAGCGGACACTAATAGATGGAGAAATATACCATGTTCATGGATTGGTAGAATCAATATAGTGAAAATGAGTATACTACCCAAAGCAATTTATAGATTCAATGCAATCCCCATCAAGCTACCAACGGTATTCTTCACAGAGCTAGAACAAATAATTTCTCAATTTGTATGGAAATACAAAAAACCTCGAATAGCCAAAACTATCTTGAGAAAGAAGAACGGAACTGGAGGAATCAACCTGCCTGACTTCAGGCTCTACTACAAAGCCACAGTCATCAAGACAGTATGGTACTGGCACAAGGACAGAAATATAGATCAATGGAACAAAATAGAAAGCCCAGAGATAAATCCACGCACATATGGTCACCTTATCTTTGACAAAGGTGGCAAGAATATACAATGGATTAAAGACAATCTCTTTAACAAGTGGTGCTGGGAAAACTGGTCAACCACTTGTAAAAGAATGAAACTAGAACACTTTCTAACACCATACACAAAAATAAACTCAAAATGGATTAAAGAGCTAAATATAAGACCAGAAACCATAAAACTCCTAGAGGAAAACATAGGCAAAACACTCTCTGACTTACATCACAGCAGGATCCTCCATGACCCACCTCCCAGAATATTGGAAATAAAATCAAAAATGAACAAATGGGACCTAATCAAACTTAAAAGCTTCTGCACAACAAAGGAAACTATAAGCAAGGTGAAAAGACAGCCTTCAGATTGGGAGAAAATAATAGCAAATGAAGCAACTGACAAACAACTAATCTCAAAAATATAAAGAGCCTCTTGATGAAAGTGAAAGAGGAGAGTGAAAAAGTTGGCTTAAAGTTCAACATTCAGAAAACTAAGATAATAGCATCTGGTCCCATCACTTCATGGTAAATAGTTGGGGAAACAGTGTCAGACTTTATTTTTCTGGGCTCCAAAATCACTGCAGATGGTGACTGCAGCCATGAAATTAAAAGACGTTTACTCCTTGGAAGGTAAGTTATGACCAACCTAGACAGCATATTCAAAAGCAGAGACGTTACTTTGTCAACAAAGGTCCGTCTAGTCAAGGCTATGGTTTTTCCAGTAGTCATGTATGGATGTGAGAGTTGGACTATAAAAAAAGCTGAGTGCCAAAGAATTGATGCTTTTGAACTGTGGTATTGGAAAAGACTCTTGTGAGTCCCTTGGACTGCAAGGAGATCCAACCAGTCCATCCTAAAGGAGATCAGTCCTGGGTGTTCATTGGAAGGACTGATGTTGAAGCTGAAACTCCAGTACTTTGGTCACCTAATGCAAAAAGCTGACTCATTTGAAAAACCCTGATGCTGGGAAAGATTGAGGGCAGTAAGAGAAGGAGATGACAGAGGATGATATGGTTGGATGGCATCACTGACTTAATAGACATGGGTTTGGGTGAACTCCAGGAATTGGTGATGGACAGAGAGGCCTGGCATGGTGCGGTTCATGGGGTCACAAAGACCCCTGCTTATTTAACTTATATGCAGAGTACCTCATGTGAAATGCCCATCTGGATGAAGCAGAAGCTGGAATCAAGTTTTCCGGGAGAAATAGCAACAATCTCAGATATGCAGATGATACCACTCAAATGGCAGAAAGTAAAGAGAAACTAAAGAGCCTCATGATGAGGATGAAAGTGGAGAGTGAAAAAGCTGGCTTAAAACTCATCATTCAAAAAATGAATCATGGCATCCAATCCCATCACTTCATCGCAAATAGATGGGGAAAAAGTGGAAGCAGTGATATAATTTATTTTCTTGGCTCCAAAATCACTGCAGACAGTGACTGCACCCATGAAATTAAATGATACTTGTTCCTTGGAAGAAAAGCTATGACAACTTAGAGTGTATTAAAAAACAAAAGTCCATACAGTCAAAGCTAAAGTCTTCTCAGTGTTCAAGTATGGACCATAAAGATGGCTGACCCTTTTGAAATGTGGTGCTGGAGAAGATTCCTGTCCCTTAGACAGCAAGGAGGTCAAACCAGTCAATCTTTGGGAAATCGACCCAGAATATTCATTGGAAGGGTTGGTGCTGAAGCTCAAGCTCCAACACTTTGGCCACCTGATGCAGAGGCTGACTCATTGGAAAAGACCCTGATGCTGTGAAAGATTGATGGCAGGAGGAGAGGAGGGCAACAGAGGATGAGATGGTTGGATGGCAATTCCATGTCCATGGACATGAGTTTGAGCAAACTCCAGGAGATACTGGAGGATAGGGAAGCCTGGCATGCTGCAGTCCGTGGGGGCACAATGAGTCAGACACTGCTTAGCGACTGAACGACAACTTTGATAGAAAATAAAGAAGTGAATGATATTTGAATACCTAAAAATAAGAGAGAAATGAATGAAATTAATTTCAGTAATGTATCTTATTTAACTCAATAGGTATAAATTATTGTTTGCATATGTAATTGAAAAAAATTATTCATGAGATATATAATGTTATTTTTCCATAATAAATCTTCAGAATCTCATATGTATTTAACAGTGAAAGCACTGTTCAGATGCTAAATTTTCAATGACTGAAGTTAAATGTCACTTTATATAAGTAAAGTTTTGTTTAATGGAAAAATACTTTACATTGTTAAGAAAATATAGGATGTCCTGATTTTAGAAAGTCCGTCCTATATTGAGCCCAAATTGGCATCTCTCTAATTTGTATACATTTGTCTAATTCTGCTTTCCCAGCCACACATAAAATATGTAATCTGTCTTTGAGAGGACATTCTGATGACCCTTGGATCTTGAGTTTCAGTTTCCTCATGACATCTTTTCTTCTTGGTTCTCGTTAGCCCCATTTCCCTGAGTTGTGCCTCACATGACATAGTTCTTTCATTTAATCACACTGGATCCTTCGGCTGATTACATTCCAGATTGTCCATTTTATTTCTAAGATGGGGCACTGGAAGCAGAATGATTCTTTAGATGGATGGAGCAGTCTCCAGCTGATTTCTAGCTCCTCTGACCCAGACACTCTGCTACCATCAGAGTAACCCCAAATTAAATTAGCTTTTAGTCCAATCACATTTGGCCTTGGTTAACAATTTCTTGTTCTCTGATAATTATTCTGTTGATATTTTTCAAGCATCCACTGTATGTTTAATACAAAGGTGTAGATCATATGTGACCTCCTACTCACAGTATCTAAGGGAAGGGAATTAAGCTTATAAAAATAAATTTTGTTTAATAAAATAATAATACCCCCTACATTAACTAGCATGCCCCCCAAAATCTTCTGAAGACCTCTTCTCAGAAATAACTATAGCATGTCTTAAGTGACTGGAGAAATTTCTTCAAGATTAAATTAGTAGAAAACCTCTTCCTCTACTAGCATCTATCCAGAATGAATTAGTAGAACAATCTTTGAATATTTTAATCTAATAAAGAATTAGTTAGAGGATTTTACTGCACAAGCAAAGCCAGTGCACTATCTTATTTTACTAAGAGAAATATGATATAGAGAGATAGATTTTCATCTTGATATTATAGATACAGTTCATTACAGATGTACCAAATTAAGAAATAATGACATGCAATATGGCAAGCATTAATAAAAAGAGAGGTTGAAAAATTGCTGGATAAAAGCCATATCAGTAAAATGATTGTATCCAGATATAGCTTTTATAATGAAGGAAATATGCTGTAACAAAAGGATGAAAAATGTGGTTGCTTGCAACTTGCAGTCACTACTTAGCCCATGGAGGGTGAAGAGAAAGGTTCAGAATCCAGACTCAAGGCAAGAATATAACAGATGAAAGAATTTTCTTCCTTGTTTTCTCTAATCCTTAATGTTGACCACAGACTTTCTCTGACTATATATCCAGAAAAAGGGGTAACAACTTTAACTGTTAAACTTGGTGAGGACCAGTTTGAGAAACAGGTGCTGGAAAGGAATAATCAAGAAAATGGGAAGATATGTGTGCTTGGTAGAGAAGGCAATGGCATCCCACTCCAGTACTCTTGCCTGGAAAATCCCATGGACAGAGGAGCCTGGTAGGTTGCAGTCCATAGGGTCGCTAGAGTTGGACATGACTGAGCGACTTCACTTTCACTTTTCACTTTTATGCATTAGAGAAGGAAATGGCAACCCACTCCAGTATTCTTGCCTGGAGAACCCCAGGGACGAGGGAGCCTGGTGGGCTGCCGTCTATGGGGTCGCACAGAGTCGGACACGACTGAAGCGACTTAGCAGCAGCAGCAGCAGCATGTGTGCTTGGAGTCATCCTTACTTGACCCTTATGAAATCTCCCATTTTTCTTTTTATCATTTCCAGGAAGAGTTTCATTTGGATCATGACAGCTGTGGGATTCAAGTATTTTCCTTTCAGTTCAGTTCAGTTCAGTTGCTCAGTCGTGTCCAACTCTTTGCAACCTCATGAATCACAGCAAGCCAGGCCTCCCTGTCCATCACCAACTCCCGGAGTTCACTCAAACTCATGTTCTTCGAGTTGGTGTTGCCATCCAGCCATCTCATCCTCCGTCATCCCCTTCTTCTCCAGCCCCCAAATCCCTCCCAGCATCAGGGTCTTTTCCAATGAGTCATCTCTTTGCATGAGGTGGCCAAAGTATTGGAGCTTCAGCCTCAGCATCAGTCCCTCCAATAAACACCCAAGACTGATCTCCTTCAGAATGGACTGGTTGGATCTCCTTGCAGTCCAAGGGACTCTCAAGAGTCTTCTCCAACACCACAGTTTAAAAGCATCAATTCTTCGGTGCTCAGCTTTCTTCACAGTCCAACTCTCACATCCATACATGACCACAGGAAAAACCATAGCCTTGACTAGATGGACCTTTGTTGGCAAAGTAATATCTCTGGTCCTTTAGTTTTGGTAAAAACAGGTGACAGGGAGAGCAGGTAAAGGAGTGACGGAGCAGAGAAACAATGAAGAAAAGACAACCCAGTTCTGACCCAGAGAGATTAAAGATGGGCTCTCATTTGTCCCCAGACTCCTAGGACTTAATTCACTTCAGCAGACAGTCTCCTAGTAGACACTGTGCTAGTTTTCATGGGATCCCAAAGGTGAGTGATCCATCACTCACATAATCTGATGGGGAGGAGATGGCACCTTCACATGGTCAATGAAAATCAAGGGCAGACTATAGTGTGTGGTCTCAGAGAGGCATAGTGTGTTGTAGGAGTTCAATGGGAAGCCTTCACATTTAATTTAATTTGGAGACTTGGAATGAACTATTGAGTAGATTGGTCTTTGAGGTGAATTTTATTTTTTTTAAAACTTTTTATATTTAATTTTTATTTTGTATTGGAATATAGTTGATTTTACAATGTTGTGTTAGTTTCAGGTGAAGAGCAAAGTGATTCAGTTACACATATACATGTATCCATTTTTTCAGATTCTTTTCCCATATAGGTTATTACAGATTAGATTTCCCTATGCTCTATAGTAGGTCCTTCAGTTCAGTTCAGTTCAGTCGCTCAGTCGTGTCTGACTCTTTGTGACCCCATGAATCACAGCACGCCAGGCCTCCTGTCCATCACCAACTCCTAGAGTTAACTCAGACTCACGTCCATTGAGTCGGTGATGTGAATTTTATTTTATTTTATTTTGTTTTTTTACATATTGATAACTATATTTTAAACCAAAAAATTCCTCACATAATAAATACATTTTATGCACATTAACTTCGAATTTACTTCAGAAAGCTATTTACAATATAAATAATTATAAATGGGAACACTTTGCAAGATATCATTGACATAGCTAATATTTTCTACTTTACATTCCAAGGTAAAAGTTCAAATTACAGACTTATACTACGATGTCACTAAAAACTATACATTGCAAGATGGTATTTGAAATATTGGCAATCAGTATCTTCTTTCACAAATATAATCCTTTTTATAGTGTGTCAGTCAAAAAACAAACAAAATATTTTATCTCTTCTTCGAAGTGCCTACTCATATGTTTCACTTTTTGAAATATTTCCCTTTGGGGAAAAATAATGGAAAAAAAAGTATTTCTAAAATTTTTTCCACGTCAATTTTAGTTCTTTTGAAATGTAAACACACCAGGCTTGTTGGGTGCAAATTCAAATGTGAATAAATGTGTTCCAGATCAGAAAATTAGGACAAACTCTCTACTCTATAGGCTTATGAAAGCAAAGTCCCATGCAGCAAAACTGCAATAAATAAAATGATAAAGTTTGGTATTAAATTATTAATTAGAATTTATCATGTGAACCATCAGTTTTTCAGGAGCACAGCAGAATAGAATCTTGTTACTTGTTTTACACTTGTGTTTGTGTGTATATGTATATACACACGTACTCAGACTTTCTGCATACTGTCCTAGAGAAGGAACTCTGCTGCTGCTAAGTCACTTCAGTCGTATCCGACTCTGTGCGATCCCATAGACGGCAGCCCACCAGGCTCCCCCGTCCCTGAGATTCTCCAGGCAAGAATACTGGAGTGGGCTGCCATTTCCTTCTCCAATGCATGAAAGTGAAAAGTGAAAGCGAAGTCGCTCAGTTGTGTCCGACTCTTAGCGACCCCGTGGACTGCAGCCTACCAGGCTCCTCCGTCCATGGGATTTTCCAGGCAAGAGTACTGGGGTGGGGTGCCACTGCCTTCCCCGGAAGGAACTCTGAGCAAACCCCTATTTGGATATGAGCAAACCCCTATTTGGATATGAGCACAACCTCAGTCTTCAAATTCAGCATTACCCGTAGAACTCTTGTGCACAAGAAATGAGCCCCACACAAAAACTCCTCTCCCCAAGAAGACTTTCTATGCACGTGTCCATAGCTGTTCTGTCATTCATCTGACATTTAGCAGGAAAATGAATGTTTTCTCTACAATGCATTTCCCAGTTAGAACTAAGCAATCAATTCTGCTGTTAAACGCTTATTCACAAAACTGACACTGACATGAAAGTTGAATCACTTATTTGGAGAACCACAGGATTCACAATTATTATTAAATTATTCCGAAAACAAGATGCATCTTTCTGTCCTGTAATTTGAGTGAATGAAGGAACCAAATCTGGGCACTAAAACTTTTTAAATCAAAAAGAGCACATGGAAATGTAAGCTCTTCCACTGGTCTAGGTAGCTGCTGCTGCTGCTAAGTCACTTCAGTCATGTCTGACTCTGTGCGACCCCAGAGACGGCAGCCCACCAGGCTCCCCCATCCCTGGGATTCTTCAGGCAAGAACACTGGAGTGGATTGCCATTTCCTTCTCCGGTGATATGAATTTTAAATGAGTCAAATTTCCATAGACAAAGATGAGCTGGAAAAAGCATGTGAGGCTTCTTGTTCCAAGTGGTATTATGAAGCCTGAATTCTTTGCTTACTGTACTTGGAGTAAAGGGCTAACGAGTGAAGGCATTCATATCTGTGCCCTGTGTATCTCATAGCTTCGTGAAGATAACTCAGAGTAATCTCAGAGCTCTGAAACAAGTTGTGTGTAGTATTGGCCAGATACCTGGGCCCCAAGTATGAATTTAAACCAGGAATACAGACTCAGACCTTTTTCTTCCTCTTAATGTCAATTAATAGTTACTGACAGAGGCATCTGGACAAAGACTGTCTAAAACAACCATTTAAGATAGGGCATCTTTATAGCTCTGAAAGCACTAACTTTTAGGTAGCCAACTTCAGTAGACTAGAAAATTCAGAATACTATGTTATTTAATGGAGAAGGCAAGGGCACCCCACTCCAGTACTCTTGCCTGGAAAATCCCATGGACGGAAGAGCCTGGAAGGCTGCAGTCCATGGGGTCGCTGAGGGTCGGGCACAACTGAGCGACTTCACTTTCACTTTTCACTTTCATGCATTAGAGAAGTAAATGGCAACCCACTCCAGTGTTCTTGCCTGGAGAATCCCAGGGACGGGGGAGCCTGGTGGGCTGCCGTCTATGGGGTCACACAGAGTTGGACACGACAGGGTTCAACCAGAGAATCTATACCAGTAGGAGATACATGTTAAGAAAGTATAGAAGTCAGAGAATTGGCTTACATGGTGGGGACAGACTAGGCAAGTCTGAAATCTATAGGGCAGGCTGTCAGGAAGGACAGACAGTAACTCTTGGACATGAGCCGAAGCTGCTATTTATGGTGGAATTTCTCTGTCATCTTCAGGTAAGCCTCAGTTATGCTCTTAAGGCCTTTGCTAACTGATTATGGACTTTAATCACATTTATACAATGCCTACATGGCAACACTTAGATTAATGTTTGACTGAATAACTGGGGCTGTAGCCTAGCCAAATCAACATGTAAAGTGGACTATCACACCTCCTTTAGATGAGCCCCAATGTTAAGGGGAGAGCAGGTAATAGTAACAGTGGAATAAGTCATCTTACAGCGATGGCAGAGAGGATTCAATCAGAGATAACGAAACACCAAGTATTATGTGGATCTATTACTAAAAATATCTGGAATAGATGAATCCACAGAAATAGAAAACAGATTTCTGGGTGCCAAGGACTGGGGGTAGTGGGGAATGGGGAGTGAGTGCTTAATGAGTACAAGTTTCCATTTAGAGATGATATAAAAGCTCTGGAACTGAGGCATGGTGATGGTTGCACAACCTCATGGGTGTACTTAAGCCGTTGAATTGTATGTTTTAAAATGATAAATTTTATGTGATATGTATTTTTACCATAATAAAAATAATTAAAAGGAACTGTCATTAAACAGTGCTCTGCACAGCCAATTGCAGAGGGCTGGAAAACTGGAACACACCTGTCATTGTGGATTGGTAGGATGTAATTTAGAAGTGCCAATTTAGTGTGTTTACCTTTGTTTAAGCAAAGAATTCAGGTTCTTGACAATTGGCAGTTTCAGCTTCCTGACGCACTTGAGATGGACATTGTTCAAGTCTATTGTTCTGAATTCCCAGCTTATAATGTGAGGGCACAGGTAGGCTTTACTTAGACTACTTAAAAGTGTATTGAGTAGTAAAGATAAAAAAAGATTGGGTGGCTTTCACAGGGCCAGTGATGGAGATCTTCAGATACAAGGAGCTTCTGTTTAGAGTGTGTTAACTGGAAAGATGATCATGAATCTCTGGGCTGTCAGAAAGAAAACTGAGATTTAGCTTGGCTGTTATACTTGGGTTCCTGGGAATATTTTACTGCCATAGCTCTTTTATTCTCAATAAATGCTTTTCAGACTTGCTTTTTATTGGGAACTGTGATGTGTGTGTCCTTTCCTCTGTGTATAGCATGAGCTTTTGCTTGGTGTATGGTGGATGTCAGCATAATGATCCTTTTGCAGTGGTGACAGTTCAGAGAAATGTTTTTCAAATTTGTTGCTACTGACAGACATAGATGAATTCCCAACCAGAGTTATGGATCACCAAGAAAATGGGCTCTGACAGTGCCCTGGGGCCAGGGAGTGAAATAGGCCTTCCCTGGAAGAGGCTGCATGGGGCATATGTTCAGAGCCGATGTGCAGAGCTGCACATAGAGGGCCAGCCTGGGATGTCCTTCTGTTCATGTTCATGCTTCTTCCTTCTTAACTGGAAACAACATATTGCATGCCTAATGTTCTCAATACAGAGATTTCTCCTTGGAAATGTTTCCAGCTTTTTTTTTTTTTTAGAAATGACATTAAGTATTTGAAGCCTTGAAGGAAGAATTTATTTGTGTATGGGGGAAGGGGGGCAGACAAAAAAAAGAATGAATTGTGTGATGTTTGTTGTTCTTTTTTTTTTTTTTTTTTTATAAAAAAAAAAAAAAAAAAAAAAAAAAAAAAAAAAAAATATATGATTTATTTTTTTTTTTTTTTTTGATCAAGAATCTCTTTTATTGATTATCAGAAACATTACAAACATCTAGTATGAACAAATTGTAACATGATAGTGTTTAGTTTGAACAATTAATACATTTCAGATATAATATTATACATATTTCAATGCTATTCTCCCCAATCATCTCACCCTCTCCCGGTCCCAGAGTCCAAAAGTCTGGTCTATACATCAGTGTCTCTTTTGTTGTCTCGTAAGTAGGGTTATTTTTTACCATCTTTCTAAATTCCATATATATGTGTTAGTATACTGTATTTGTGTTTTTGTTTCTGGCTTACTTCACTCTGTATAATAGGCTCCAGTTCCATCCACCTCCTTAGAACTGATTCAAATGTATTCTTTTTAATGGCTGAGTAATACTCCATTGTGTATATGTACCACAGCTTGCTTATCCATTCATCTGTGGATGGACATCTAGGTTGCTTCCACGTTCTGGCTATTGCAAACAGTGCTGCTATGAACATTGGGGTACACGTGTCTCTTTCAATTCTGGTTTTCTCAGTGTATATGCCCAGCAGTGGGATTGCTGGATCATAAGGCAGTTCTATTCGCAGTTTTTTGAGGAATCTCCAGACTGTTCTCCAAAGTGGCTGTACTAGTTTGCATTCCCACCAACAGTGCAAGAGGGTTCCCTTCTCTCCGCACCCTCTCCAGCATTTATTGCTTGTAGACTTTTGGATAGCAGCCATTCTGATTGGCGTGAAATGGTATCTCATAGTGGTTTTGATTTGCATTTCTCTGATAATGAGTGATGTTGAGCATCTCTTCATGTGTTTGTTAGCCATCTGTATGTCTTCTTTGGAGAAATGTCTATTGAGTTCTTTGGCCCATTTTTTGATTGGGTCATTTATTTTTCTGGAATTGAGCTGTAGAAGTTGCTTGTATATTTTTGAGATTAGTTGTTTGTCAGTTGCTTCATTTGCTATTATTTTCTCCCATTCTGAAGGCTGTCTTTTCACCTTGCTTATAGTTTCCTTTGTTGTGCAGAAGCTTTTAAGTTTGATTAGGTCCCATTTGTTCATTTTTGATTTTATTTCCGATATTCTGGGAGGTGGGTCATAGAGGATCCTGCTGTGATGTAAGTCAGAGAGTGTTTTGCCTATGTTTTCCTCTAGGAGTTTTATGGTTTCTGGTCTTACATTTAGCTCTTTAATCCATTTTGAGTTTATTTTTGTGTATGGTGTTAGAAAGTGTTCTAGTTTCATTCTTTTACAAGTGTTTGACCAGTTTTCCCAGCACCACTTGTTAAAGAGATTGTCTTTAATCCATTGTATATTCTTGCCTCCTTTGTCAAAGATAAGGTGACCATATGTGCGTGGATTTATCTCTGGGCTTTCTATTTTGTTCCATTGATCTATATTTCTGTCCTTGTGCCAGTACCATACTGTCTTGATGACTGTGGCTTTGTAGTAGAGCCTGAAGTCAGGCAGGTTAATTCCTCCAGTTCCGTTCTTCTTTCTCAAGATAGCTTTGGCTATTCGAGGTTTTTTGTATTTCCATACAAATTGAGAAATTATTTGTTCTAGCTCTGTGAAGAATACCGTTGGTAGCTTGATGGGGATTGCATTGAATCTATAAATTGCTTTGGGTAGTATATTCATTTTCACTCTATTGATTCTACCAATCCATGAACATGGTATATTTCTCCATCTATTAGTGTCCTCTTTGATTTCTTTCACCAGTGTTTTATAGTTTTCTATATATAGGTCTTTAGATTCTTTAGGAAGATATATTCCTAAGTATTTTATTGTTTTCATTGCAATGGTGAATGGAATTGTTTCCTTAATTTCTCTTTCTATTTTCTCGTTATTAGTGTACAGGAATGCAAGGGATTTCTGTGTGTTAATTTTATATCCTGCAACTTTACCATATTCATTGATCAGTTCTAGTAATTTTCTGGTGGAATCTTTAGGGTTTTCTACGTAGAGGATCATGTCATCTGCAAATAGTGAGAGTTTTACTTCTTCTTTTCCAATTTGGATTCCTTTTATTTCTTTTTCTGCTCTGATTGCTGTGGCCAAAACTTCCAAAACTATGTTGAATAGTAATGGTGAAAGTGGGCATCCTTGTCTTGTTCCTGACTTTAGAGGAAATGCTTTCAATTTTTCACCATTGAGGATAATGTTTGCTGTGGGCTTGTCATATATAGCTTTTATTATGTTGAGGTATGTTCCTTCTATTCCTGCTTTCTGGAGAGTTTTTATCATAAATGGATGTTGAACTTTGTCAAAGGCTTTCTCTGCATCTATTGAGATAATCATATGGTTTTTATTCTTCAGTTTGTTAATGTGGTGTATTACGTTGATTGATTTGCGGATATTGAAGAATCCTTGCATTCCTGGGATAAAGCCCACTTGGTCATGATGTATGATCTTTTTAATGTGTTGTTGGATTCTGATTGCTAGAATTTTGTTAAGGATTTTTGCATCTATGTTCATCAGTGATATTGGCCTGTAGTTTTCTTTTTTTGTGGGATCTTTGTCAGGTTTTGGTATTAGGGTGATGGTGGCCTCATAGAATGAGTTTGGAAGTTTGCCTTCTTCTGCAATTTTCTGGAACAGTTTGAGTAGGATAGGTGTTAGCTCTTCTCTAAATTTTTGGTAGAATTCAGCTGTGAAGCCATCTGGACCTGGGCTTTTGTTTGCTGGAAGATTTCTGATTACAGTTTCAATTTCTGTGCTTGTGATGGGTCTGTTAAGATTTTCTATTTCTTCCTGATCCAGTTTTGGGAAGTTGTACTTTTCTAAGAATTTGTCCATTTCTTCCACATTGTCCATTTTATTGCCATATAATTGCTGATAGTAGTCTCTTATGATCCTTTGTATTTCTGTGCTGTCTGTTGTGATCTCTCCATTTTCATTTCTAATTTTATTGATTTGGTTTTTCTCCCTTTGTTTCTTGATGAGTCTGGCTAGTGGTTTGTCAATTTTATTTACCCTTTCAAAGAACCAGCTTTTGGCTTTGTTGATTTTTGCTATGGTTTCTTTTGTTTCTTTTGCATTTATTTCTGCCCTAATTTTTAGGATTTCTTTCCTTCTACTAACCTTGGGGTGCTTCATTTCTTCCTTTTCTAGTTGCTTTAGATGTAGAGTTAGGTTATTTATTTGGCTTTTTTCTTGTTTCTTTAGGTATGCCTGTATTGCTATGAACTTTCCCCTTAGGACTGCTTTTACAGTGTCCCACAGGTTTTGGGTTGTTGTGTTTTCATTTTCATTCGTTTCTATGCAGAATTTGATTTCTTTTTTGATTTCTTCTGTGATTTGTTGGTTATTCAGGAGTGTGTTGTTCAGCCTCCATATGTTGGTCTTTTTAATAGATTTTCTCCTGTTATTGAGATTTACTCTTACTGCATTGTGGTCAGAAAAAATGCCTGGAATGATTTCAATTTTTCTGAACTTACCAAGGCTGGATTTATGGCCCAGGATGTGGTCTATCCTGGAGAAGGTTCCGTGTGCACTTGAGAAAAAGGTGAAATTCATTGTTTTGGGATGAAATGTCCTATAGATATCAATTAGTTCTAACTGGTCTATTGTATCGTTTAAAGTTTGTGTTTCCTTGTTAATTTTCTGTTTAGTTGATCTATCCATTGGTGTGAGTGGGGTATTAAAGTCTCCCACTATTATTGTGTTATTGTTGATTTCTCCTTTCATTCTTGTTAGTATTTGTCTTATATATTGTGGTGCTCCTAAGTTGGGTGCATATATATTTATAATTGTTATATCTTCTTCTTGGATTGATCCTTTGATCATTAGGTAGTGACCTTCTTTGTCTCTTTTCACATCCTTTGTTTTAAAGTCTATTTTATCTGATATGAGTATTGCTACTCCTGCTTTCTTTTGGTCTCTATTTGCGTGGAAAATCTTTTTCCAGCCCTTAACTTTCAGTCTGTATGTGTCCCCTGTTTTGAGGTGGGTTTCTTGTAGACAGCATATGGAGGGGTCTTGTTTTTGTATCCATTCAGCCAGTCTCTGTCTTTTGGTTGGGGCATTCAACCCATTTACATTTAAGGTAATTAATGATAAATATGATCCCGTTGCCATTTACTTTGTTGTTTTGGGTTTGAATTTATATATCCTTTTTGTGTTTCCTGTCTAGAGAATGTCCTTTAGTATTTGTTGGAGAGCTGGTTTGGTGGTGCTGAATTCTCTCAGCTTTTGCTTGTCTGTAAAGGTTTTGATTTCTCCTTCATATTTGAATGAGATCCTTGCTGGGTACAATAATCTGGGCTGTAGGTTCTTTTCTTTCATCACTTTAAGTATGTCTTGCCATTCCCTCCTGGCTTGGAGAGTTTCTATTGAAAGATCAGCTGTTATCCTTATGGGAATTCCCTTGTGTGTTATTTGTTGTTTTTCCCTTGCTGCTTTTAATATTTGTTCTTTGTGTTTGATCTTTGTTAATTTGATTAATATGTGTCTTGGGGTGTTTCGTCTTGGGTTTATCCTATTTGGGACTCTCTGGGTTTCTTGGACTTGAGTGATTATTTCCTTCCCCATTTTAGGGAAGTTTTCAACTATTATCTCCTCTAGTATCTTCTCATGGTCTTTCTTTTTGTCTTCTTCTTCTGGGACTCCTATGATTCGAATATTGTAACGTTTAATATTGTCCTGGAGGTCTCTGAGATTGTCCTCATTTCTTTTAATTCGTTTTTCTTTTTTCTCCTCTGATTCCTTTAATTCTGCCATTCTATCTTCTAATTCGCTAATTCTATCTTCTGCCTCTGTTATTCTACTATTTGTTGCCTCCAGAGTGTTTTGGATCTCATTTATTGCATTATTCATTATATATTGACTCTTTTTTATTTCTTCTAGGTCCTTGTTAAATCTTTCTTGCATCTTCTCAATGCTTTTCTCCAGACTATTTATCCATGATTCCATTTTGCTTTCCAGATTTTGGATTAATTTCACGATCATAATTCGGAATTCTTTATCAGGTAGGTTCGCTATTTCTTCCTCTTTTGTTTGGTTTGGTGGGTAATTATCCTGTTCCTTTACCTGCTGGGAATTCTTCTGTCTTTTCATCTTGTTTAAATTGCTAAGTTTGGGGCGTCTTTACTGTATTCTGGTAGTCTGTGGAGTTCTCTTTATTGTGTCGTTTCTGCACTATATGTGGGTTTGTACCGGTGGCTTGTCGAGGTTTCTTGTTTATGGAAGTTTGTATCGGTGTTCTGGTGTGTGGAGCTGGATTTCTTTTCTCTGGGGTGCAGTGGAGTGTCTAGTAGTGAGTTATGAGATGTCTATGCTTTTGGGGTCGCTTTGTGTAGCCTGTGTATTGGAGCTCAGGCTGTGTTCTTGTTTTTCTGGAGAATTTGCTTGGTATGTCTTGTTGTGGAACTTGCTGGTCTTTGTGTGATGCTTGGTTTCAGAGTAGGTATGGAGGCTTTTAATGAGCTCCTGTCAATTAGTGTTTCGTGGGATCAGGGTATGGACTTAAGCCTCCTGGTTCCAGTTATTGGTCTTATTTTTACAGTAGTCTCAAAAACTTCTTCTTCTATAATGCATTCCACAACTGGACCACTCAGAGATGTTCACGGAATTATACATAGAAGGAAAAAGGGAGGAAGGAGACAGAGGTGGTCAGGAGGATAAAAGGAGGGAGTGTGAAGGAGAGAGACAAATCTAGTCAGTAATCAGTAAAGAAAAGAAAAAAGGAAAGGAAAAAAGGAAAGGACAAAAAGGAAAAAAGAAAAAAAAAAACAAAAAACAAAACAGGGTCGCAAAAGTTATATCTAAACGTGGAGATTAAAGAAGTACTAGAGGATAAAAAAAAAAAAAAAAAATAAAAGAAACAAAACAAACAACAACAAAAAAAAATTAAAAGGAAAAAAAAATTTTTGTTTTCCTTTTTCCAATTAAAAAATAATAAAAATTAAAAAAATATATATATATTAAAAAAAGAAAAGAAAAGAAAAAAGGAAATAATGATGGTAAAAATAGTAACAATATATATAAGAGTTTCTCTATTATTGTTGTGGGTTCAGTTCATTTTCAGCTAGTTCCTTGTTCCGGCTTAAATTTCTCAAGATCTATAGGCCCCTTTCTCTGTGGTTGGTCTGTATAGTTCTTTGTTCTGTGCACGGTTCGGCGGTGTTCTGGGCCAAGGCCCACCACTCGTGTGGTTGGCGCTGCACAATCTGGATTGCCGGCCCAAACTACTCCAGTTAGGCAGCACTCCAGACAATCAGGCGAACGAAGTCTGGGCTGAGGCCCGCAGAGGGGGAAGGGCCGGCGACGGGAATGGCGGGCGGGCGGGTGGGGGAGGGGATGGGGTGGCCCTCCTGGGAGCCGCGGGCACAGCGGGCGGGGGCACGCCTGCGCGGGAGTGGCCGGCGGGGGAGCGTCCAGTAGGGGAGAGTCCCACTGGGGAGCGTCCCTCTGGGGAGCGCCGGCAGGGGAGCGTCCCTCGTGGGAACGGCCAAGGCGTCTCCCTGCCCAGCCCCGGCTCCCCAATGGCAGATGCGGGCGTTTGCAGCGGTGCTTTTCCGCTGCGGAAGTTACCGCAGGGCCCGCAGTCTGTGGGTTCTAATTGCTCAACTGTTCTCCTCCCTGTTATGATAGTCTCCGTGTTTCCCAGGTTCGGCGCAGATTCCGCAGGGAGAGTGTTTCCTGGTGTTTGGAAACTTCTCTTTTTAAGACTCCCTTCCCCGGACAGAGGTCCGCCCCTCCCTCTTTGTCTCTCTCTGGCTTCTATATTCTTTCCTACCTCCTTTAGAAGGCAGTGAGTTGCTTTTCTGGGTGTCCGACGTCCTCCGCCAGCACTCCGAAGCTGTTTGTGGTATTTCCTCGGCGCCCAGATGTCCCATTGATGAATTTGTGGAGGAGAAAGCGTATTCCCCGTCCTAATCCTCCGCCATCTTAACCGGGAGGCCTGCTAATTTCAAAAAAATTGATTTAACCCTTAAAAAAGCAAATTTTAGACAAAATTAATTTTTTGAGATGTGAATGTTCTCATCCTTAATGACTCTATAAATATATCAAAAAGCTAAGTACAATTTGATGTACAATTTTCCACAAAACTGAATCAGCAAACTTACACATCTTAGGCCTCCATTGACTTATTCAGGTCCCTGAGTCCTGCACATGGGGACCTAAGGAGCAGCCTTATAAAGGGAGAGTTCTGCCCAGCTATATCACTGGTGGCCACGATTAGGGTCCATGCTTCAGAATGGCCTAACTCTAGGAATCATATGTTAAAAGATGACTGTGTGAGTGTGATGTATGTTGGATGTCTAAAATGTGCTAGACACTCTTTACACATGATTTTACTTTTTCTTTTTTAAAATATAAAACAAATATTTTTTCTATTCTTTAATTTCCAAAGCATGCTCATTCACATTTGACTGACAGTATCTGAATATTCCTGGAATGTGAAGTCGAGTTGGCCTTAGAAAGCATCACTACGAACAAAACTAGTGGAGGTGATGGAATTCCAGTTGAGCTATTTCAAGTCCTGAAAGATGATGCTGTGAAAGTGCTTCATTCAATATGCCAGCAAATTTGGAAAACTCAGCAGTGGCTACAGGACTGGAAAAGGTCAGTTTTCATTCCAATCCCAAAGAAAGGCAATGCCAAAGAATGCTCAAACTACCGCACAATTGTACTCATCTCACATGCTAGTAAAGTCATGCTCAAAATTCTCCAAGCCAGGCTTCAGCAATACGTGAACCATGAACTTCCAGATGTTCAAGCTGGATTTAGAAAAGGCAGAGGAACCAGAGATCAAATTGCCAACATCTGCTGGATCATGGAAAAAGCAAGAGAGTTCCAGAAAAACATCTATTTCTGCTTTATTGACTATGCCAAAGCCTTTGACTGTGTGGATCACAATAATCTGTGGAAAATTCTGAAAGAGATGGGAATACCAGACTACCTGAGGTATGCATGTATGCGGGTCAGGAAGCCACAGTTAGAACTGGACATGGAACAACAGACTGGTTCCAAATAGGAAAAGGAGTACGTCAAGGCTGTATATTGTCACCATGTTTATTTAACTTCTATGCAGAGTACTTCATGAGAAATGCTGGGCTGGAAGAAGCACAAGCTGGGATCAAGATTGCTGGGAGAAATATCAATAACCTCAGATATGCAGATGACACCACCCTTATGGCAGAAAGTGAAGAGGAACTTAAGAGCCTCTGATGAAAGTGAAAGAGGAGAGTGAAAAAGTTGGCTTAAAGCTCAACATTCAGAAAACGAAGATCATGGCATCTGGTCCCATCACTTCATGGGAAATGGATGGGGAAACAGTGTCAGACTTTATTTTTCTGGGCTCCAAAATCACTGCAGATGGTGACTGCAGCTATGAAACTAAAAGACGCTTACTCCTTGGAAGGAAAGTTGTGGCTAACCTAGATAGCATATTCAAAAGCAGAGACATTACTTTGCCAACAAAGGTCTGTCTAGTCAAGGCTATGGTTTTTCCAGTGGTCATGTATGGATGTGAGAGTTGGACTGTGAAGAAAGCTGAGAGCCGAAGAATTGATGCTTTTGAACTGTGGTGTTGGAGAAGACTCGAGAGTTCCATGCACTGCAAGGAGATCCAACCAGTCCATTCTGAAGGAGATCAGTCCTGGGATTTCTTTGGAAGGAATGATGCTAAAGCTGAAACTCCAGTATTTTGGCCACCTCATGCGAAGAGTTGACTCATTGGAGAAGACTCTGATGCTGGGAGGGATTGGGGGCAGGAGAAGAAGGGGACGACAGAGGATGAGATGGCTGGATGGCATCACTGACTCGATGGACATGAGTCTGGGTGAACTCGGGAGTTGGTGATGGACAGGGAGGTCTGGCGTGCTGCAATTCATAGGGTCGCAAAGAGTTGGACATGACTGAGTGACTGAACTGAACTGAACTGAACTGATATAGATATTTTTTTACAGTAGGCTGGGACGTCCATGTTATCGTGAATATACAAAAATAGATACAAAATAATGTTAAGACTTCCTTGTATAAAATTACAAGACTAACAATGTGTGCATATATTTAAAAAATTTCTTTATTTCCATTCCATCCTTTTGGCTAAATTTTATTAATACAATATCTTTCCTTCTTCTTATATTCTTCTCTCTTGTGGAAGGCATCACTATCCAGTCACCCAAGCCAAATCTCCTTTGTCATCCACTCCCCCACTCCAGTAGTCATTAAGTGCTAATAAGACATCTTTGTAAATCTCTCTGGAATTGATCTCTTCCCCATTAGAGTTCCCTTTTGCAAGTCCATTTCTTCATAAGTCTAACATATGAGCTCTTAATTGCTCTGCCACAGTTTTCTCTTCTTCAGTCAGTGGTAACAGCATCAGTTTCAGTTTATCTACCTCTGCCTCCATGTTGAGTCGTTGACATTCCTCTGATTTTACTTTTTCTAACATTTTATGCACTATGTGTCATATCACAAAACTGGACACTCAGAAAAGTGAATAACTTGCCAAGTCACACAGATATTAAGTGTTAGAGTGGGCCTCAAACCCAGGACAGTCTGATTCTCAAACCCTGTCACTTTGCTTTGCATCATGCTAATAAGTTTTAGCTATGAAGCTAATATCTGAGTCTCTTTGGGCTGCTGTAACAAAATGCCACAGACTGGATAGCTTATAAACAACAGAGATGTATTGCTCACAGTTCTCTAAGCTGGAAATCTAAGACTAGGGTGCCAGTATGGTTGAGTGGTAGCTCCCTTCAGGATCACAGACTTTGTGTATCCCTGCCTGGTGGAAGGTGCAAGCAAGATCTCGAGGCCTCTTTTATAAGGCACTAATCCCATTCATGAGGGTTCCACCCATAAGCACCATCGAAAGACCCATTTCAACATATGAATTTTGAGGGGGACACAAACATTCATTCCATAACAGCTTGTTTTTCACCGAAAACAAGACATAGGG
This sequence comes from Tragelaphus eurycerus, assembly GCA_935064755.1. Lineage (NCBI taxonomy): Eukaryota > Metazoa > Chordata > Mammalia > Artiodactyla > Bovidae > Tragelaphus > Tragelaphus eurycerus. The sequence goes on along the minus strand of CAKXYN010000002.1, from coordinate 52,978,322 downwards.
CACCTACAGCTTTAAAGGAGACAGAGCAGTCCAGAAGATGTTCCCTGATAGAAGACCAGGGCAATGGCTAGTAATACATTTGAAGGGTTTCTGTTCTTTAGAAAGCACAGCTTAAGCATAACCTCCTCTTTGGAGCTTTGTATCCCCAGGTGTCATGTCCAACAGTTAACCACACCCTCCTCTATACTGGCTGAACACCTGACCATGTGTCTGTAGTACACACCTGTCATCCTATATGGTGCCTGGCACAGAGCCTGTCGTAGAAGAAAACCTGAATGAGTGCTTATTGAATTAATCAGGTGAAAGCATCCAGGTGCATTCTGGTGGAAGGGATGGCCAGGGGGAGACTGGGCAGGGGAAGTAGGCGACCAGACACCTCTAACCGGACGCTTCTAACCGGACTTGAAGACAAGCCACCAGTTTCTATGTTTGAGGATGGATCAGCTGGCACCTGAAATATAAATGCAGTGACAGACTGGAAGATGAAACCCAGCTTTTCTATTCATTGTATTTTCAGCTTTAAGGAAGTTGATTTCCACAGTGGATATATACATTTTAAATAAGTGCTTTCTGTTTTGTGTGCGTGTGTGTTTGAACATTTACAAACATTTTTGCCCAAGATGAAAACAGTGAAACAGTGTGGAGAAAGACTTCAGGGAGAGTAAAGATATGGAGATCATCTGTGCTGAAGATTCAAAAATCCCCATTTTGGTCTCTAAGCTAATAGTTGGGCAACAGTATAGCCTGTGGGCCAAATTATTCTTGCTATCTGTTTTTCTACATTTCTACAAAAACTAAGCTAAAAATGATTTTTACGTTGTATAATGGTTGAAAAAATAGAAAGAAAAATATTTCATAACTTTAAAATTATATGAGATTTAAATGTCAGGGTCCATAAGTATAGTTTTATTGGAACCCAGCCATGTCCACTCATTTATGGCTGCTTTTTTGTTACAAGAGCAGAGGTGAGTAGTTGCCACAATGATGTTATGGCCCACAAGCCTCAAATATTTACTGTTTTTTTGCAGAAAAAGTTTACTAACTGGTGCTTGAAGCCAGAGTAGTGTCATCCCCTTATAAGGCTGGTGGGAAAGCAATAGCATTGTTTCCATTGTTGCAGGAATCGTCCAGCAGAGCAGAATGATTTCATTTATAGATTTCTATTGATTTTATGGTGTAACTTTAATCTGTGTTGGCATGAAAGTCTGGAATAATTGTTGCATATTGTGAAGGTACATTCTAAATATTAATAGCATCTGGAAAATCTCTCATGATTGATTTTGGTAAAATAACTTTAATTTTTAAACTGTTTTTGAGCTTTTCCGTCTGAAAGTAGGCACAGAGGAAAAAAGGAGGGATGGTTACTAGCAGCTCTCGCGCCACACTACCTCACGGGCTGTCACGAGAATTAATGAGATAATGTATAGGCAGTGTTTTTGCTTCTCGAGGAAAAGTGGTGATCAGTATAAGACATTATTATTAATGACACACAGAGGGCCTTGAGGTAATGATCTTCATCTCTGACTCAAAATAATAGGTTTCTAGTAAAACAATGCAGATTTCCTGATTAAATGCATGTTTGTAATGGGGCCAAACTAGCAAGGAAATCTTGGAGCCATGAGAGAGACTACTGTGATTTCAAGATACATAAATCTGTCTTGATTGGTAAAAAGACAGTTTTGGGGAGGTACTCCTGGGAAATAAAAATAAGGAGAATGGAGATTAGGAGAAGGAAGAGGAAAAGCCAATAGACTGTGTTTTCCTGGGATAAAATCCAGGTGTTCTATTCAAGTCTATTCAGGGATGGTTAACCTGTGGACAACCTGGACTCCATCTTCTAGATTAAGCCTTGGATTCCTAACAATGTTGAAATTAGTGAACTAATCATGTATGACAGATATGACCATTACCAAGTTTTGAGGTCGTACATTGTGGCTGGATATTTGACTAAGTAGTTTTGTTTAATTTTGGGGAAAAAAAATCTGAAAAAGTATCTTTAGTAATATTTTACAACCAGACACTGAGGAGTTAGTATAAATTACACAGTCACTTTCTGGTAAGCATTAGGCCTAGGATCCAAGTCCAGATCTACCTAAAAGCCCTGCTCATACTTTTTCCTCTATGCTGTGTTAGAATATAGTGTCTTCCTACAAAAACTTTAAGTTGTTTTAAATTTGTAACGTTGGGAGGATGGGTGCATGTTGGGAGTTTATGCTGCAATAACAAATAACCCTCAAAATCTCAGTGATTTAACCACAACTTATTCCTCTCGCTAATGTCCATGTGGGTGGCAGGTGGCTACATGGGAAGCATCTTCCCTTAGGGATCCAGGCTGATGGGGCAGCCCTCTCTAGTGGTGCTGTCTTTCACTCTCAGATCATATATGTGCCAACCCTACATTTACGTGGCTCTATGAGTGCCCCCTAGATTTTACACCATAGGCTTCTTACTTTGTTTACCATAGTCCAGTCAAAGTGGCAGAGGGAAGAGGGTCTGGTGAAGTATGTGTAGCCACTTAATGCTTTCCTCCAGGGTGGCAGAGCTGCTTATGTTGGAAGACCAGAAAAAAAAAAAAAACAACACACCAGATGTTAAAGAATGATAATGAGAGTCTCCCAGAGTAGATTTGATTTAATTCATTTTCACAAATTTCCTCCTTTTCTTGTTAATAGGTTAACTAGTTTAAGCTAATAGAGAAATCATTACAGCTAGGTATATTTTTAATTCAGATGTTGACTTTCCTATGTGGTGTCATATAAATTCAGAGAAACCAAGTGCTACAGCTGAAAGTTCCTATATGTCAGTCTTAGAAGTTGAGTAACAAAGAGGTTGCTCTGTAAAAATTCCTGCCCCCAGATCAGCAACCCACAGCTAATCTTAGGTTTTAGCCATTTCCAAGATTGCCTGAAGACAGAGGATACAGACAGGCAATTATTACTCAAAGATTTTGTCTTAAACATGTAATAATAGCCTTTGGCAATAGGCACAGTTTGATAATATTACTGCATGATGATGGTGGGGGGCTTGTTTATGAGTGGTCGCCCTTTTCAGCCTGTGGTCTAGTAACTTCTTTTGTTGTGAGCTGTATTTTTTCTGTGAGTAGAAAACACAACCAAACAGAATAAATGTAAAAGGAACATTAACCACACACAACACACACATTTTGAAGAAGTTTTGCAAGAAGAAAAATGGCTTTGAACAAGTAACAGCAAAGCTGATAGTAGATATTAGACTTTTATGTCTGTTTAGCCCTATTCAGAAGTCCAGAGAACCCAGATATTCTATCAAAATTGTACTGTTGTCTCGGACGCAAGTTCTAGGCATGGAAAATGGTGTTCACAATCATGATTAGAATTTAGGCATTGGAGGAGAGAGTAGTGTTAGGAGGAAGGAAGTTATCAGGGTGAAGAACTGTAGCAGTATCCTTGTGTTTGGGTCCATTCTCACATGCACAGATTATGTAACCAGGACATTTAACTTTGCTTTCTTCACTTGTAAGGTGAAACTGTAGACGATTGAAGCTCTAAAATTGTCAATGAAAATAAAGGAAGGGATTGTGAGTTTAGAGGTACAGCAGAACTGAGAAATTTTTTTTTTAGGCTAGAAGAGACTTTAGAGTATTTTTACTTACGCTGAGTTAGTTGAGAGAGTTACTGAAGGTATAGGAGAAAATTTCTGCCATAGCAAGCTTATGAAAGAGGTAGGAGAAAGTGACATCAGGAGATCACTCTGAAAGATTGAGTACAGAAAGGTGAGGCAGGCTGGTGTGGGGACACAGTGGGTGGAGACACAGGTAGTGAGGAGGATGAGGCAGCGTCAAGAAGATAAAAGGTCTTGCACTAGCTTGGTCATCTGCTAGGATATGTGAATAGAGAGGGAAGATGGACATAGTGGAGAAAAAGTTTAGAACAACTATGTGGAGAGATCAAGAAAGTTACCAAGAAGGGAATAGCAACATTTTGGAGGACATCAAGGACTCGCCTGAAACTAAACAACAGGAATGGCAGTATAATCATTTCCTGTATTTTCATGCTTCAAAACACAAGGAGGTATGAATGAAAGACGGGGCTACTTTGAAATGATTGCCCTTGGCAACTTGGCTAGGAAGGGAAGCAGAAGCGTTTGAAGTTTCCTGTGGTCTCTAGAAGAGGGTAGAGAAGGATCAATTGAAAGGAAAGGATAATTTGAACATGCAGGAAATACTAGAGGCAAAACAATACTCAGCAAAGATGCTCTAAGACCCGTGAGTGACTGAAATAGAATGGAAATTACTTTTTCCTTTTGAGAAGGTTGAGCAATAAGGCAGAGGGCTCAACTATGAGCCCAACAAAGCCAAGGCCAAAGTCGCTTTTATTTTGATATCCCAGGCCTTAGTATGTTGTCGAGCACATACTAAGAGTAGTTGCTCAGTTGATCATTTTGGAAGCAAAGTAAGCTGAATATTATCTATGATGATGTAAGAAGATGAAATCAGGAAAAAAATTCTTCAGTGACTGGAATGTAGGTTGATTCGCAAAGTTCTTGTCTCATTTAGAGGAGATGGGTGATCTGTTTATCCTGGCAAGTACCCCATCATGGGCTTTCCTTTCCTCTCTATGACTGGCTCCACACATAAGGGATAATTTCCCTAGCTATACCAGGCCCATTTCTATAGGAAGGGTTTCTGCTCTCATCTTGATAGAAAATTATATTCTTCTGCTTGCCTGTATTAGTACATTTTATGGTTATGGATTTGAATACATTCTTGATAGTCATTTCAGGAGATTCAGATAAGATATAAAACATGAACAGAAATGAGAACCCAACTAACTTATATTAGAGATGGGTGAATCCATTTTTGGATTGTTTAATTTTGAAAGATAGCCAGGAAAGAAAAGACAAACAGCCAGCACTGCCAAATGTAAGATTTTTTTCCATTTATTTTGCTAAGTGTGGATGATTATTAATTATATATTTGTGAAAATACTTCATAGCTGAGTTGTGAATGTCGTGAAGCATTTTTTCTACATGTAATGAAGTCTGGACTGCATGGAGCCTTCTTGCTCCATTATTCTGCCCTTAAAATATATCTGAGAAGTGTTTTAGGTTTGATATGGAATTTATGGGTTAATTAGGGGCTTTGCTGGTAGCTCAGCTGGTAAAGCATCTGCCTGCAATGCAGGAGACCTGGGTTCAATCCCTGGGCTGGGAAGATCCCCTAGAGAAGGAAATGGCAACCCACTCTAGCATTCTGGCCTGGAGAATTCCATGGACAGAGGGGCCTGATGGGCTACAGTCCATGGTGTCACAGAGTCAGACATGACTGAGCAACTTTCACTTCACTTATGGGTTAATTATATTGGAGTAGGTTTAGCTAAGTTCTGACAATCCAACTAAAATACCAGGGAGACATTTTTAATTTTTGAGAGAATCTATGAAGTCTCTACCTTTAATGCATACAAGTAACACGTTTGATCATCAGACAGAACTATTTTGATGCTGAGTTCTGAGGGCTTTATTAGCTATAAATGTAAGTATAGCACTTTTATTTCCAGCTTGTGGACTAAATATCCTGTGTTTAAGTCATAACCTGAACAAGCATCTTTCTTATTCTATTTCTTAATCTATTTCTATTAGAGAATTGGAACATTTTTATACTCAAGCTTTGTCTTAAGATGGGATTCAACTTTAACTTCTATCTAGTATTAATGTTAGGCCAGATAAAATGGGCTGTTTGTGACTTTGGGATATAGATTTTTGAATTTTAAGCGGTGCAAGAGGGAAGCTGCTGTCATAGTCAGGGCCACAGTTAGAAATAGTGGGATTGGAAACATCAGCACAGTGGATGTGTGTTTTCCAACTTGGAAATTCTAGAGCTATTCACATCATGTTAGAAAAAAATGTGTTTTGGCTTATTTGTTTGCTTTTGGGTACCCAGGCAAATAAAACTGAGTTATTATGACTTGCAGATGAAAGTGGCTATTGCTGAGAGATTGATAGAACTTAAGGAGGGAGAGTATCCCACAGTAAATTTTTTTTAGAATTTCATGTAAAGACACAAGGAAAAATTGCATCTCTGTAATTGTCCATTTACTAGAAATAGCTATATCCCCAGTGCTTACTTTCTCCTTGTACTTCTGAACTTTAAGCCTTTAGCCCAGGAGCATTTAGGAATTTGTCATTGTATTTCTCTGGCTATCATTTCTTGCCTGTGGACCCAGCTTTCCTCTCATTGGGCAGTCAGTGTTCTTGCTAGGTTGTTTATCCATAGAGAGTAGTATAGAGTCAGCTCATTAGCAGTGAGACATGTGATTTAGGTGTACTATGGAATTCAGGAGGGCTGTATTAGGAGACCTCACCAGACAGCCTTTGCCGTGGGCGCTGCACTTTATTTTCCCCAACAGGACAATTTGGGTTTAAATAACATTTTCCTTGTGGTCAAAACCTCCCTCCAGCTTCTTTTGGGAAAAAAAAAAGTGTTGGAGAAAAGGGAAGGAAGAAAGGAAACTTAATGGTTTAGTTTGGAAATTTCAAGGCTCTGATTTTAGCTTAGTAAGAAGCTGAAGACCTTGGCCAAGACAAGATGCTTGTAGACGTGTACCTGCCTGCATAGCGGAGGGGAGGGAGGTGGGGGACCCACTTTTCTGGTTTGCAGTCTGTTCCTTTATGCTCACCAGTACTTCCTGCCTTTCATTTATATCTTTGCTCCTGCCTCTGCCTAAATCTTTCCTCTCCTTTCCTATCTCTGACTCCTAGCCCAGTATATTTGAAATATGGTATGTGCATATGCATGTGCTGTTTTGTTTTTCTTTGCATAGCATTCCCACAGACCAGTGATTCTGTCATTTCTATATGGATACCTCCATACTAGCCTTTTACAAGGGCATGGTCAGTTTGTTCTGCACTGATACCTACTATGTGCCAAACATTTTGCCAAGAGCAGTATACATATAGTGTTTAATTTGTGGTCGGACAAAGTAATATAATTAAGAGTTAACACTTACATACCACTTACTAAATGCCTGATGCTATTCTACACACCTCCTTGTTATTGTTCAGTCGCTCAGTCATATCCAACTCTTTGCAGCCCCATAGGCGACAGCATACCAGGCTTCCATGACCTTCACCAACTCCTGGAACTTGCTCAAACTCATGTCCATTGAGTCGGTGATGCCATCCAACCATATTGTCCTCTGTTGCCCCCTTCTCCTCCTGCCTTCAATCTTTTCCATCATCAGGATCTTTTCCAATTAGTCATTTTTTCACATCTGGTGGCCAAAGTATTAGAATTTGAGCTTAAGCATCAGTCCTTCCAATGTATATTCAGGACTGATTTCCTTTAGGATGGACTGGCTGGATCTCCTTGCAGTCCAAGGGACTCTCAAGAGTCTTCTCCAACACCACAGTTCAAAAGCATCAATTCTTTAGCATTCAGCCTTCTTTATGGTCCATCTCTCACATCTATACACTACTCCTGGAAAAACCATAACTTTGACTATGTGGACCTTTGTTGGCAAAGTAATGTCTCTACTTTCTAATATGCTGTCTAGGTTTGTCATAGCTTTTCTTCCAAGGAGCAAGCATCTTTTAATTTCATGATTATAGTCACCATTTGCAGTGATTTTGGAGCCCAAGAAAATAAAATCTGTCACTTTTTCCATTGTTTCCCCATCTCTTTTCCGTGAAGTGATGGTACCAGATGCCATGATCTTAGTTTTTGAATGTTGAGTTTTAAGCCAGCTTTTTCACTCTCCTCTTTCACCTTCATCAATTTGTTTTATATTCACAGAGATCCTATGAAAGTTATATCTGTCAGATCTGTCCAGGAGACAGAAACCATACCATTTTAATAGCTTTGTTGGGTGCAGTTTTATATACCATAAAACTTACCATCATAAGTTTACATCATAAGTTTATATAAGTGATTTTTAGTAAATTTATAGATGTGTATAATTATCACTATAATCCAGCTCTAGAGCATTCCCATCACCCCCAGAACTCCCTAGAGCCTGTTTGCAGTTTGTACTTGCTCCCATTTCCAGCCCCATATGTTCTGTATCTGTATAGATATATTTTTCTGGATATTTCATAAGTGTGAAACCCTATAGTCTGCGGTATTTTGTGTTGTTGTCTTTCACTATTGTTGTTGTTTAGTTCCTAACTCATGTCTGATTCTTTGTGACCCCCATGGACTATAGTCTGCCAGGCTCCTCTGTCCATGGGATTTCCCAGGCAAGAATATTGGAATGGGTTGTCATTTCCTTCTCCAGGGTATCTTCCAGACCCAGGGACTGAACCTGTGTTCCTGCATTACAGGCAGATTCTCTACCACTGAGCCACCTGGGAATCCCTTGTCTCATACTGGCATAATGCTTTTAAACATCACGCATGTAGTTGCATGTATCACAGGTTCATTCCTTTTTATTGCTGAATTGAATTTTGTTAGAAGGATATACTTACTACATTTTGTTTATTAACTCCCCAGATGATGGACATTTATGTTTTTCTAGTTTTGACTATTATGAATAATGAGTGGGCATGTGTTTTCACTTCTTTCAGATAGATTCCTAGGAATTACTTGGTTGTATGGTAAGTTTATAAACAACTTTCAAAGAAACTTCCAAGCTATTTCCATACACCAAAATGGCATATTTACCATTTTGCTTCCCAGGTGGCACAATAATAAAGAGTCTGCCTGCTGATGCAGGAGATGCAAGAAACAGACACGGGTTCAATCCCTGGGTCGGGAAGATCCCCTGGAGTAGGAAATGCCAACCCACTCCAGTATTATTGCCTGGCAAATTCCATGAACAGAGGAGCCTGGTGGGCTAGTCCATGGGATCACAAACTAAGCACTGCACAGCATGTCCCATTATACATTCCTGTGAATAATGTGTGAGAGTTCCAGTTTCTTGTACATTCTTGGTTCAGTTCAGTTCAGTTGCTCAGTCATGTCTGACTCTTTGCGACCCCATGAATCGCAGTACACCAGCCCTCCCTGTCCATCATCATCTCCCAGAGTTTACCCAAACTCATGTCCATCGAGTCAGTGATGCCATCCAGCCACCTCATCCTCTGTCATCCTCTTCTCCTGCCCCTAATCCCTCCCAGCATCAGGGTCTTTTCCAATGAGTCAACTCTTCGCATGAGGTGGCCAAAGTATTGGAGTTTCAGCTTCAACATCAGTCCTTTCAATGAAAACTCAGGACTGATCTCCTTCAGAATGGACTGGTTGGATCTCCTTGCAGTCCAAGGGACTCTCAAGAGTCTTCTCCAACACCACAGTTCAAAAGCATCAATTCCTTGGCACTCAGCTTTCTTCACAGTCCAACTCTCACATCCATACATGACCCTACCGGAAAAACCATAGCCTTGACTAGATGGACCTTTGTTGGCAAAGTAATGTCTCTGCTTTTCAATATGCTATCTAGGTTGGTCATAACTTTCCTTCCAAGGAGTAAGTGTCTTTTAATTTCATGGCTGCAATCATTATATGCAGTGATTTTGGAGCCCGAAAAATAAAGTCTGACACTGTTTCCACTGTTTCCCCATCTATTTCCCATGAAGTGATGGAACCAAATGCCATGATCTTTGTTTTCTGAATGTTGAGCTTTAAGCTAACTTTTTCACTCTCCTCTTTCACTTTCATCAAGAGGCTTTTTAGTTCTTCTTCACTTTCTGCCATAAGGGTGGTATCATCTGCATGAGGTTATTGATATTTCTGCTGGCAATCTTGATTCCAGCTTGTCTTATTTGGTAAATTGCTATTAAGGTCTCTTGCTTGTTATTAATTTATTTATTTGGCTGGGTTGGGTCTTCATTGCTGCACAGGCTTTTCTCTAGTTACAGAGCAACTAGAGAAAAGGACTACTCTTTAGTTGTGGTGCACTGGCTTCTTGGCCGTGGCTGCTCTTGTTGCTGAGCACGAGGTCTAGAGCACTTGGGCTTCAGTAGTTGTGGCCCATGGGCTCAGTAGGTGCAGCTCCTGGGCCCTAGAGCACAGGCTCAGTAGTTGTGGCAGGCAGGCGTAGTTACTCCATGGTATGTGGGATCTTTGTGGATCAGATATTGACTCTGTATCTCCTGGATTGGCAGGCAGATTCTTTACCACTGAGCTACCAGGGAAGCCCTTATTGTCTTATTTTTGAGTTGAAAGACTTCTTTATATATCCTGAATGTAATCCTTTATCAGATACATAATTTGCAAATGCTTTCTCCCAAGCTCTAGATGATCTTTTCATACATCAATTGTTTGGAGAAAATTTAATATGAAGAATTATTAACCGTTTTAACATACACATTAACCATGTACTGAAAGGCCAAAAAAGAGTGCAAAGATTTCATGGAGGCAACCACTGCCAGAAGCAGCAAACACCTCTAAGGATGGAGAACAAAGGGAAGAGGTTAAAATCATAAGACTTAGAAGCCCAGAGAACAAGCTTAGTCCTCTCGGGAAAGGATGCTTCTTTGTTGGTGCTAGTCTCTATGTGGAAATACAATGAAGGCTCTTGGAATGTCGGAAAACTGCAAACTGGAGTCAACTGTAGGTTTTGAAACTAACTGCCACTGATGAGAAGAAGAAAAACATTAGAGCAACTGACAAGAAGATCAACAAGAAGTCCCATTTTCCTCCTCTGACCTTCCAGGCTCCTCCCCCTTCCATATTGCCAGAGCCTAAAATGAGCAATGGGTGAATTTAACTCAGAGGACCATTATATCTACTACTGTGGGCAGGAATCCCTCAGAAGAAATGGAGTGGCCATCATGGTCAACAAAAGAGTCCGGAATGCAGTACTTGGATGCAATCTCAAAAACGACAGAATGATCTCTGTTCGTTTCCAAGGCAAACCATTCAATGTCACAGTAATCCAAGTCTATGCCCCAACCAGTAATGCTGAAGAAGCTGAAGTTGAACGGTTCTATGAAGACCTACAAGACCTTTTAGAACTAACACCCAAAAAAGATGTCCTTTTCATTATAGGGGACTGGAATGCAAAAGTAGGAAGTCAAGAAACACCTGGAGTAACAGGCAAATTTGGCCTTGGAACACGGAATGAAGCAGGGCAAAGACTAACAGAGTTTTGCCAAGAAAATGCACTGGTCATAGCAAATACCCTCTTCCAACAACACAAGAGAAGACTTTATACATGGACATCACCAGATGGTCAACACCGAAATCAGATCGATTATATTCTTTGCAGCCAAAGATGGAGAAGCTCTATCCAATCAGCAAAAACAAGACCAGGAGCTGACTGTGGCTCAGACCATGAACTCCTTATTGACAAATTCAGACTTAAACTGAAGAAAGTAGGGAAAACCACTAGACCATTCAGGTATGACCTAAATCAAATCCCTTATGATTATACAGTGGAAGTGAGAAATAGATTTAAGGGCCTAGATCTGATAGATAGAGTGCCTGATGAACTATGGAATGAGGTTCGTGACATTGTACAGGAGACAGGGATCAAGACCATCCCCAAGAAAAAGAAATGCAAAAAAGCAAAATGGCTGTCTGGGGAGGCCTTGCAAATAGCTGCAAAAAGAAGAGAAGCAAAAAGCAAAGGAGAAAAGGAAAGATATAAACATCTGAATGCAGAGTTCCAAAGAATAGCAAGAAGAGATAAGAAAGCCTTCTTCAGCGATCAATGCAAAGAAATAGAGGAAAACAACAGAATGGGAAAGACTAAGGATCTATTCAAGAAAATCAGAGATACCAAAGGAACATTTCATGCAAAGATGGGCTCGATAAAGGACAGAAATGGTGTGGACCTAACGGAAGCAGAAGATATTAAGAAGAGGTGGCAAGAATACACAGAAGAACTGTACAAAAAAGAGCTTCATGACCCAGATGATCATGATGGTGTGATCACTGACCTAGAGCCAGACATCCTGGAATGTGAAGTCAAGTGGGCCTTAGAAAGCATCACTCGGAACAAAGCTAGTGGAGGTGATGGAATTCCAGTGGAGCTATTCCAAGTCCTGAATGATGATGCTGTGAAAGTGCTTCACTCAATATGCCAGCAAATTTGGAAAACTCAGCAGTGGCCACAAGATTGGAAAAGGTCAGTTATCATCCCGATCCCAAAGAAAGGCAATGCCAAAGAGTGCTCAAACTACCGCACAATTGCACTCATCTCGCACGCTAGTAAAGTAATGCTCAAAATTCTCCAAGCCAGGCTTCAGCAATATGTGAACCGTGAGCTTCCTGATGTTCAAGCTGGTTTTAGAAAAGGCAGAGGAACGAGAGATCAAATTGCCAACATCCGCTGGATTATCGAAAAAGCAAGAGAGTTCCAGAAAAACATCTATTTCTGCTTTATTGACTATGCCAAAGCCTTTGACTGTGTGGATCACAATAAACTGTGGAAAATTCTGAGAGAGATGGGAATACCAGACCACCTGATCTGCCTCTTGAGAAATCTGTATGCAGGTCAGGAAGCAACAGTTAGAACTGGTCATGGAACAACAGACTGGTTCCAAATAGGAAAAGGAGTACGTCAAGGCTGTATATTGTCACCATGTTTATTTAACTTCTATGCAGAGTACATCATGAGAAATGCTGGACTGGAGGAAGCACAAGCTGGAATCAAGATTGCCGGGAGAAATATCAATAACCTCAGATATGCAGATGATACCACCCTTATGGCAGAAAGTGAAGAGGAACTCAAAAGCCTCTTGATGAAAGTGAAAGTGGAGAGTGAAAAGGTTGGCTTAAAGCTCAACATTCAGAAAACGAAGATCATGGCATCTGGTCCCATCACTACATGGGAAATAGATGGAGAAACAGTGGAAACAGTGTCAGACTTTATTTTTCTGGGCTCCAAAATCACTGCAGATGGTGACTGCAGCCATGAAATTAAAAGACGCTTACTCCTTGGAAGGAAGGTTATGACCAACCTAGATAGCATATTCAAAAGCAGAGACATCACTTTGCCAACAAAGGTTCGCCTAGTCAAGGCTATGGTCTTTCCTGTGGTCATGTATGGATGTGAGAGCTGGACTGTGAAGAAGGCTGAGCACCGAAGAATAGATGCTTTTGAACTGTGGTGTTGGAGAAGACTCTTGAGAGTCCCTTGGACTGCAAGGAGATCCAACCAGTCCATTCTGAAGGAGATCAGCCCTGGGATTTCTTTGGAGGGAATGATGCTCAAGCTGAAACTCCAGTATTTTGGCCACCTCATGCGAAGAGTTGACTCATTGGAGAAGACTCTGATGCTGGGAGGGATTGAGGGCAGGAGGAGAAGGGGACGACAGAGGATGAGATGGCTGGATGGCATCACTGACTCGATGAATGTGAGTCTGAGTGACCTCCGAGAGCTGGTGATGGATAGGGAGGCCTGGCGTGCTGCAGTTCATGGGGTCGCAAAGAGTCGGACACGACTGAGCGACTGATCTGATCTGAAAATGAGCAATATGACAAAGCAGAAACGTGGCTTGCAGAGTTCTATCCCTAACATTAAAGATTAGAGTATAAAAGGGAGGGCTGATAGAAAGTAGCTTAGGAACCAGCATGTGTAGATGGAGCAAAGAAATTACATAACTTTCCCAAGATATTAAAGCTGATAAGGACCAGAGCTGGATTTGAACTCACATATCTGGCTCCAGATTTCTTAACTGCAACTAGTCCATTTTCATAACAACAATTATTCTGCCTCTCTCATCCAACCACAGGTTTTAATAAGGCATGCCATTTGCAAACAATTTTCCTTTCTGTTTTGTACTCTTGGATCATCTGTGATCCTGTGATCTTGTTAGCTGAGAAAAGCTACTATAGTTTTCTGGAATTCTCGAATGCATAAAAGAATTATAAAATTCTAGACCCTTATTAGAGAGACCCCAGACAGTGAGCTTTGGCTTCAGCCTTCAAAACAAACCAATCTACCTGGTTTATTCCTTTTTTTAAAAAACCTGTGTCTTTTACTTTCAACTCTCAGCTTCCTACAACATCAAAATGATTTACTAACCAAGAACAAATGTTTTTCTCCCAGAATGACTCATGGGGGTTGGGAGAACTTAGCATTAGAGGATATCATATCATTTGGATATGATTCTCTCAGAGGGTAAGAGTCTAAATTCACTTGGTTCTGTGTTTTCCAGTTGATCATGTCTTTCCTATTTTTAGTTGCTTTCTAGTTCTCTGAGTTTCAGAATATAGTTCACTGTTCTTACTGTGGACTTGAACTTGATGCTTTCATTCCTTAACTTGCAAGTTCTAGAGTAATATTACCATCAATTTCCCCAAATGAGAGATTTGGCAAATTTTCTTTGTTTCCAGATGAGTCACAATATGGATGTTATACATACATAATTGGTTCATAGGTTGTTTGGTGGCTTTATGCTAAGATTTTGAAAGTGACATTAGAGAATATTTATAAGAGTACAGGTACATAATTTAGCACAGACAAAATAGTGTTGCAACAAAATAAAGTGACATGTCTGGGATATGCACATAGTAAATGAGCATCTCCCAATTCTATGAATTTACCTGTAGGATTTATCCAGACCAAAATCTGGACCAGAGTTATCTCACAACACATTGAAAACATCAGAAAGGATAAAAAAAAAAATTTTAATTTGGTGAATGGCTTGTTAATGGTCAGTTAATTCCTTTTTCCTTTCAATGAAAGTTGCAGTCCATTTAAGAATAATCTAGCTCTTTCAGAATAATTTCCCCTTTGGTGATAAATTGTTACTCTTTCAAAAAGCCATTAAAAACAATATGAATTCAGCCAGAGCAGTCAGAGCCTAAAAGATGACTTTAGTTTTGTAGCTGGAAATACTCAGCTACAGCATAAGCATCTCTAATGGTCTGGGAGATGGTGAGGAAGCTACTTTCTCACATATACTTTGACTCTGAGGCTTTTGTCCTTTTCTGGCCAGGGAGCCTGTGAAAGGAAATTCAAGGGTTGTAGTTTCTGAATATATGATGTCTATGTGGGACCAACAGGAGTGGTAAATTTGGTACTTGCATCTGAATATTAGCATAGTTCTTGATTCATCATTGGCTTCAATGTTTCCAGGATCTTGTTCACATCTGATTCATCCTAGGGTCAGCTCATTGTGATTTTATTATACATTTACCAGCGAATGGTTGATAATGAATTAATACAAATAAAACACTCTGCCTGACATTGACTATACTTCTGAGTAAAGGAAAATGTCCATAGCTTAAACATGCAATTTTTTTTCTTAAGAGATACTTTTTAAGAAAAATATTTCTATAGGCGAATGAGTTTGTGAATTGCTGCATGCTCTCTTGCTCTACTAATGATTCATACAGCACACTAATATCTTGAAGTTTCTGAGAAGTCTCACAGTACCTAGTGCTGGTGAATTTTGTTAAGCCAGTGTGCTCACTTAATTGACTTGCTGTTTATTCATGGTGTGTTATAACCTGCTATCCCATCAGCTCCCAAACATGTCTTGAATATTTATTTATTTGAATAATTCTGTTATCTATGAATGAATAGTAAAGTTTCTGTGTAGAATAAGGATGGGTGGGTGGGAGACACATATGAAAAATGGAAAATAAGATGGCAGGAGAAGTCCTATCTGGAGGTTGTCTGAGATGTTAAAAACACAGGGTCCTGCCTTGATCTAATGGGATGGTTTTGTAGTTAATTCCGGTGAATGGTATCAGAGGGACTAATGCTATTGCAAATAGTTTGGAGCCCACTAGAAGTATGGGTTTTTCCACCAGACTATGAGCTTCTTATGACTGACTTTATGTGCAATTTTATTTTATTTTATTTAACTTTACAATATTGTATTGGTTTTGCCATATATCAAAATGAATCTGCCACCGGTATACATGTGTTCCTCATCCTGAACCCTCCACCTTCCTCCCTCCCCATACCATCCCTCTGGTTCGTCCCAGTGCACCAGCCTCAGGCGTCTGGTATCAGGCATCGAACCTAGACTGGCAACTCGTTTCATATATGATATTATACATATTTCAATGCCACTCTCCCAAATCATCCCACCCTCTCCCTCTCCCAGAGTCCAAAAGACTGTTCTATACATCAGTGTCTCTTTTGCTGTCTCGTATACAGGGTTATTGTTACCATCTTTCTAAATTCCATATATATGCATTAGTATACTGTATTTGTGTTTTTCTTTCTGGCTTACGACTTTTTGTCTTTTAGATCCTAGCACAGTCCTAGGCACATGGTAAACATGAAATTATTTTTTTGAATCTTCAATAAATTAGTAGAATTGGGAGCAGAATGTTTTGATCCCCACCTGTCATTTGTTTCCCTTACTAATGTTACTTTCTTTGAGCAATAAATACATACTATTGGTTTATTTAAAATTCACAATGAAATGAAAATTCAAAGTGAAAATGTAAGTGATAAACACTGCACATGGTAAAATTTGATATGTTTGGCACGCAAGTTGTAGGACCAAATCTGTTTGGTAAAATTGAAATTTGTAAAAATTGACCTGGGAAAAACTGGACTTGATGAAAAGTAATCAAAGTAATATAAAACTAACGAGACTGAAAACTACATGTTTCAATTTTTTATTGGTGGAAAGTGCTTGACAACGTTTAGATTTGTAAGATTTGACCCCAGAATCTGGTAGAAACAGTGTGTGCAAAGGAAACCTCATAGTCACTATCCTGGGTCCACCATTTCAGTAATGTGTTTTTGGAGGCAAACCTGCATGGACTAGTATTTTTTCTCACTCTATTTTCCAGAACGTGCATTATTACCACTTTCTAGTAATCCTGCACTGTCTTACCATTATCATAGCTGCCTGCCTTCATCTTCTGTGTTAAGCTTTACACAAATAAAAAGTATATATTTTCAGATAGTGCTAACTGCCATGAATGAAGTATAAGGAAGTTTTCATATAGAACCTTTCAGTGTATCATCAAATTCCAAGAGCCTACAGAAAGGGCGATGTTAGATGAGATCTCTGAAGTCAGTTATCTCCCCAGTTAGGGCAAGGGTAACGTTAGAAACTGTTTCCTTTCCGTTCTCCTGATGATATCCCTGCTGGCTTTTCTTGGGATACGGTTGTCATGATGATAAGGCTGAACTGGCAGGGGGTTGTGAAAAGTTACATTGTGAGAAGGAATTTTTGCCCTATAAAAAAGCTTTGTCAAAATATGCTCCTTGGGTGGACATCAAGAAGAAAATAAAGTTGGTGAAGTGTCTGCAGGCCATTCTCTATTACTCAAGGCTGGCAGGGAAGTTGTGGCTATGCTCCTCCTTCCCATTGCTAGAATATATTGGTGAATTATGCTATTTTAGTCATCTTCCCAGTAATATTTATACATATACAATTCAGAATATGCAGTTTTTTCCTTAAAAGTTCTAGGAATCCTACAAAGCAAGATAGGATTGTTATTGTTATGTAGTATACCTGGGTCATGACTTTAAAATTTTGATATATGATGTAGGAAGGAAGTTTTGCTTGGTGAGGGCAAAAAGGAAATATCACAGATTGGCTACATTTCCCCAAATATCAGGACAGTTTCCAGTTCCCGACTAACTCTGTTAGGACTGCAGGAAGGTCGAAAATATCCCTGTTGTTGTGGGTGGCAGGGGATGAATTCACCGTGACATCTTGTAAAGTTCCACGCCTTGTGTAATCACAGGAGAGAAAGGAAGAATTTGCTGACTCACCTCGCATCCTCGCAGGTGCCTGATTTAAACCATTGCTATGAAAGGTGACCCAGAGAGGGATCCTGGAGTGCTGATAATCCTGAATACCTCTTGCGAAATACACTTGATTGTTAAAATGTCCTAGTTCCCCTGCTTTTTTATTGCTTGAAGGGAGACATTGCTCTGTTCTTTATAGGAAAAGGAAAGAAATCAGATTTTGATGTGTCGCAAATGCACACATAGGTAGGAGGAAAGGAACAGAAGAGTTTAAGGAGTGAAGCAATTCAAACCGAATGCTTTGGAAAAGCATCTCTTCATCACAATATCTTTTTATTCTTTGGAATCAATTTTTAAAGAAATGACAGAAGCCTCATTGCTTGAATACTTAAAACTGTCTATTGGTTTTTCTAAAGAATCAGCTTCTACCTGTGAGAACTGAGTCGATTAGCATAAGTTGTCTCTTTCACCATTTTCTGTGATAGTTGGCACAATAGTGACTGCTCCACCTTTCACATTTATCCCCTTCCCAAATCATCTCAGTGTCTTCTCAGCAGTACATGACCCCTGGGAAGGAGAAATCTCATACTAAAAAAAAACAACAAAAAAAACAAAACTAGTAATGCTTCCTGACTTTTCCTGTGTTTTCTCAATAATGTTAGCTAGGTTTTTATTTGCCTTCAACTTAGAAATCTAGAGTTTCCTTGCTGGTGGCTTCTTCAATTCTTATTGTGGTTGTTCAGTCGCTAAGTTATATCCGACTCTTTGCAACCCCATTGACTGCAGTATGCCAAGTTTCCCTGTCCTTCACTATCTCCTGGAGTTTGGACAAACTCATTCTTATAAAAATTCTAAAAAATGAAATGGGTGGAGCACTGCAGTAGAATGCTGAGCTTTCCTGAATGAAATTTACTTTCAGCTTAGTTTAAAAAAAGATTCAACTCTTTGGGGGTATAATTTTCATGTAACAAAATGCACTTATTTCCAGTGTGCGGTTGTGAGTTTTGACAAATCGTATGCCTAAATACTTATCACAGTCAAGAGGTAGACAATTTTTTTCATCCTCAAATCTTTCCTTTCACCCCTTTGCAGTCATTCCCCTCATCCTTGACTGAGTTAACCACTGAACTACTTTCTGTCATTATAAATGAGCTGATATTCTCTTGAATTTTAGAGAATTGGAACATGCAGTGTGTAGTCTTGTGCTTCTTTTGCAGAGCCTTTTCAAATTCATCAGAATGATTGTGTTAATCAGTAGCCCATTTCCTTTCATTGCTGAATAGTTGTTCCTTTGTATGGATGTACTACTTTTTGTTTTTCTGTCGATGAGCATTTATGTTGTTTCCAAGTTGTAACTGTTATGAATAAAGCTACTATGAGCATGCATGTGCAAGGTATAATGACTCATGCTTTCCCTTTTCTTGGGTAAATACCTAGTGGATGGAATTTCTTGGACATAAGGGTAAGTGCATGTTTAACTTCTATGAAATTTCTAAATTGTTTTCCAAAATGGCTGAGTCACTTTACATTCCTACCAGCAGTGTACAAGAGTTCCACTTTCTTCACATCTTCATTCACACTTGGCATTGATAGTCCTTTGTATATGGCCATTCAATGGATGTATGATGATGTCTCATTGTTTTAATTTGCATTTCTCTGATGACTAATGATGATGTTAAGCATCTTTTTATGTGCTTCTTGGCCACTAGTGTATCTTCTTCAGTGAAGTATATTTTCAAATCTTTTGTAAGAATTTGGTGCGAGAGCTCTTCATGTACCCTTGGTACTACTCCCTTGATATATATGTAGATCTTGAATCTTTTCTCCTAGTCTGTGAATTACTTTTTTCATTTTTGTTAATGGAGTCTTGCAGTTCAGTTTATCAATGTTTTTCTTTTATGCTTTGGGTTCAATTTATTCTTGTCTCTCATCCAATATATTGCTCCTGAATACTGAAACCAAGAACCAAATTACGTCTGGCAAGAATCCTGACTTTAATTTTATAAACTTAGCATAGAAGTTTTGAAAAAAATAGTGCCAGATGGCCTGGGGGTATAGACCTTGCTCCTTCTTGCCAACTTCAGTGCAATCAACTCGACTTCTAGAGCAGACTTGAAAACTGAGATAGATTCACAGGTCCTTGATGCTACTGTAGGACAATAACAGGTTGCCAAATTGATCTGTCAGGGAATTTGAGGTAATTCAGGGAAACTTTGTAAAATTCCCTGGCATTGCTCATTGAAGACTGGCCTGAACCAGAACAAACTACCTGCTGACATTGGGAGTATTTCCTGTGTAAGTCTGTAAATGTGCCTGTCCATTTTGACGTTTTCTTGAGCATGAAAATGGAATTCCTTCTTTATTTCAAGAGGCCAGTAAAGGTTTCTTAAGTATGATGTATCTGAGAGAAGCAGTGTATCTGAAATAAAAAAGTGCTTCTTTTCTAAAATCTTGAACAAGTCAACTATTTCAATTTTCCAAGCTGGTGGTGAGGAAATAGGACATCTGAGAAGGAGAGTGGTATAATAGACAGACACATTAGCTAATAGACTTTCCTGGAGGTGCATCAGTTAATGCTTGTAAGACAAGATCTAATAGAGAACAAAGCCACTGAACTATCAATCATAGGAAGTCACAAAAGTCTTCATGTGTATGTGTAGATCCATTTTCAACTTTAGAGGAAATAAAGATGGGGGAACAGGGCTGTGCATCGTTGTAGAGGAAGCAGTGGATGTGGTTGAAGCCACAGTCTGGGACTCTTAGTCATAGTGCTATCCTGCTGCTGCTAAGTTGCTTCAGTTCAGTTCAGTTCAGTTCAGTTGCTCAGTCGCATCCAACTCTTTGCGACCCCATGAATCGCAGCATGCCAGGCCTCCCTGTCCATCACCAACTCCCAGAGTTCACTCAGACTCATGTCCATCGAGTCAGTGATGCCATCCAGCCATTTCATCCTCTGTCGTCCCCTTCTCCTCCTGCCCCCAATCTCTCCCAGCATCAGAGTCTGTTCCAATGAGTCAACTCTTCGCATGAGGTGGCCAAAGTACTGGAGTTTCAGCCTTAGCATCATTCCTTCCAAAGAAATCCCAGGGCTGATCTTCTTCAGAATGGACTGGTTGGATCTCCTTGCAGTCCAAGGGACTCTCAAGAGTCTTCTCCAACACCACAGTTCAAAAGCATCAACTCTTCGGCGCTCAGCTTTCTTCACAGTCCAGCTCTCACATCCATACATGACCACAGGAAAGACCATAGTCTTGACTAGGCGAACCTTTGTTGGCAAAGTAATGTCTCTGCTTTTGAATATGCTATCTAGGTTGGTCATAACTTTCCTTCCAAGGAGTAAGCGTCTTTTAATTTCATGGCAGCAGTCACCATCTGCAGTGATTTTGGAGCCCCTCAAAATAAAGTCTGACACTGTTTCCACTGTTTCCCCATCTGTTTGCCATGAAGTGATGGGACCAGATGCCATGATCTTTGTTTTCTGAATGTTGAGCTTTAAGCCAACTTTTTCACATTCCTCTTTCACCTTCATCAAGAGGCTTTTTAGTTCCTCTTCCCTTTCTGCCATAAGGGGGGTGTCATCTACATATGTGAGTCGCTTCAGTCGTGTCCAACTCTGTGCGACCCCATAGACAGCAGCCCACCAGGCTCCCCCATCCCTCGAATTCTCCAGGCAAGAACACTGGAGTGGGTTGCCGTTTCCTTCTCCTATAGTGCTATCCTAGGTTTTACCAAATCTCATGTTAATCATGATGGGAAATGCCATATATTTATATTTACATTTATATTTATTGGATTGATTATATGAAATTCTCTGACTAGAGCAGAAATATTAAATTGTGCTGATGGCATAGACCTAATGGGAACAATACTTTCTGCTTATATTGTAAAGTCGTATGTTTCATTATGATATATATCATATTTTTATCAGTAAACATAGTGGTTAAGAGCACAGCATCAAAAATCCAGAATAATTGCCTTCCCATCATAACTCCATCCCTTACCAGCTGTGTAGCCTATATCTTCTCTGAGCCTTAAATTTTGCAACTGCAAAATGAGGATACCACAGAACGCATCTTATAGAATTGTCTTATGAAGATTCATTCAGATAATTCATGTGCCTAGCATGTGGTAACAGAGAAGGCAATGGCACCCCACTCCAGTACTCTTGCTTGGAAAATCCCATGGACGGAGGAGCCTGGTAGGCTGCAGTCCACGGAGTCGCTAAGAGTCGGACACGACTGAGCGACTTCACTTTCACTTTTCACTTTCATGCATTAGAGAAGGAAATGGCAACCCACTTCAGTGTTCTTGCCTGGAGAATCCCAGGGACGAGGCAGCCCGGTGGACTGCTGTCACACAGAGTCGGACATGGCTGAAGCAACTTAGCAGCAGCAGCAGCAGCAGCATGTGGTGAATCCTTCCTAGATATTAACCATTATATTATTTAAAATAATATCCTTGTAAGTGTGTGTGTGTGTGTGTGTGTGTGTGTGAGAGAAATGAGAATTAAGAGATGTTAGAGGTGGAAATGAGAAACCACAGTCTAGCTTGTAGTAATTGATGTTTCTAACAGAAGGTTCGTGAAGAAATGGAATGTCAACAAAATTCATAGATATAAATAGAAGAAAGTGTTCCAAGGTCCAAGAAGATCTGTACTGAAAGAGTTTATTGTGTTTCAGGAAAAATTAATGAAAATAGCTGTAGTCTAAACATATCTGTGTGATAGTTTTGAGTTCCAAGAGTAAAGAAAAATTCTGACAAGCATTCAATAAGGAAAAAAATAAGTTTCCTACAGTGGAATAAAAAGTCAAATAAGTCTTAGAATCTCCATAAGATGAAAACCATGTGTCAACGGAATTTTAGGAGACACATTTGTGACAGAGGAATTCTAAGCCATATATGCCTGAAAGAAACAGAAAGACATTCTCAGATTTAGGGCTTAGAAAATATGTCATTTATATATAATGCTGAAAATTTTTCTTACAGGCATTCTCTAGCCAAGAAATAAATGAAAACAACAAAGAAAACAAGAAAAGGGAATTCATGTCATAAAAGGAATCACTAAGAAAATTGATTTGTGCAGATTTAATTCTTAATTGTTGAAAATGTGTTTGCTGAGAATGTATTGTAATAAATCTTGAAAGAAAACAAATACGAGTTTATTATTTATAAGGTTGGTGGAAAATCCTAAATTATTTTTAAAATAGCAAATGTGAGGAATAGTAAGGAGAAAATTAGTAAATAAAGGGCTTCTCTTTATACTGGCTTCCCACTCTAGTATTCTTGGACTTCCCTGGTGGCTCAGATGGTAAAGAATCTGCCTGCAATGCAGGAGACGGGAGTTCGATCCCTGGGTTGAGAAGATACCCTGGAGAAGGGAATGGGCACCTACTCCAATATGCTGGCCTGGAGAATCCCACAGACAGAGGAGCCTGGTGGGCTACAGTCCAGGGGGTCCTGAAAAGTTGGGCATGACTGAGCAACTAACACTTTAACTTGAAGAGAGGGAGTTAATACTGTTTCACTCTCCTACTGATAATTAGTATCATAGGCTCAGTGTGTTTTCTAAAGCTGAAAGCTACTCACAAGTAGAATTTGAAATAGAACTATACCTTCCAAAAAACATAGAGACTGCAGATAGGCATGTATAACAGTTAAATTTTATGTAATATAAATTATACTACGATAAAACTGTTTTTAAGTGTAGAAAAATGAAACATAATCCATGTTGCAAAAACAGACCATAAAGGAAATATTTAACTACTATATAAAGTAAAAGTCATAAAGCCTGATGACAGGATTAAAATCCAGTGTTCACATATGACTGTATTCACTTTTGGCTATAAATTAAAGTGGATGCCATTTCTCTGTGTGCTGACCAAGATTTACAGATCAAGTCAATTAACAGGAGAGTTCAATGGAATACTGCATATAAGAGGAGACTTCAATAGGGTGACTCAAAAAGATCTACTATTATTGAGCTTCTAGTATTTCTGCCTTATATGTTAACAGTTTTTCTTTTCCATATTTCCATGTTATCCATTTCAATACATAAAGGTCAATGACTGTTTTCTCTTTATTGTGGACAATATTAACTTAATCTTCTTTGCTCCATTTGTTGTTTTTTGCCTTGCATCATGTTTCTTTCCTCTCTTTCTCCTCCTACCATCCTCCCTTCCTCTTTCCTCTGTTCAATGTACAGCTCTTAAATGTTTGCTGTGTATCAGGCCATGCACTTATTCTGGACATGAAGTGTAAGTAAAACAGATATGTCTTTGCTGTCATGGAACTTAGAATTCAAGGACAAGTTAGGACTGTAACTCCTCTTTTCACTATTTGCTGGATGAATCTCTGCTCATCCATTAATACCAAACATTTTTGTAAATGAATAGCAGTAAGTGGGTTGCGACTTAAAAAATATCCAATCTGAAAGTTTGATGTTGAACGAAATATTACTGCTTTCACCAGAATAGATGCACTGGAATAATGAGAGACACTAATTTGATTAAAAGTACCAAAGATGGGCATAAAAATGTCAACCTTTTTGAATGAGCTTTAGGAAAGAAGGTGGGCAGGAGTGTGTTTTGTTCCCCACTGTGTGTCTCTAGACTCCAGTCTGGAATAATCAGCTCCTCCTGTCTCTGCATATACTCATCCTCCTACTATGTGCAGGTCCTCAGACTTATCCAGGAAAATTTCTAGAAATGCACATTCTCAGGTCCTATCCCATCTCCACTGAATCAGAAACTCTGGGGCAGTGGGTGGGAGGGAGGGGGATGCGTGGCAGAAGTTTGAATTAACAAGTTCTCCCAGTGATTCTGACCTGACGAGGGTGGGGAGCTTTACTAGCTACTGATGAATGGGTCTCATCTCCAAAGATACTGGGTTTAACTGTTCTTGAATGTAGCCTGATTATCAAGAGCTTTGAACTTGTGCATCAAGATTTGAGTATCCTTGACCTAGATCTTTTCGGATTATCGTTCTCTTTATACCCTACATCTGACCACAGTTTACATAGCCTGTGTCCCATTTCCACAAAGAAATCTGAAAAACATAGCAACCAGCTTCATAAGATCTTACTATGGGGAGATGAGAGGCAAAGTGCATGCCCAGGTTTGGAGACAGATGGCCCTGATTACTACTGCTCAGGGATCTGGCACAACTGCTGTGTGATTTTCAGCAGGCACCTTACTTCCTTATGGCTCAGTTTTCTCATCTGAAAAATAATAACCGAAATACTGGTTATGTTCTTACCATATGCTAGCCACTCTTAAAGGCAACTTATTGGTAATAATTAATCTACTGCTCACAGCAGTGCTAAAAGTACATTATTTGTCCCCTTTCACAGATGAGAAGGGCTTCCCTCATAGCTCAGTCGGTGAAGAATCTGCCTGTAATGCAGGAGACTTGGGTTCAATTCCTGGGTCGGGAAGATACCCTGGAGAAGGCAATGGCAACCCACTCCAGTATTCTTGCCTGGAGAATCCCATGAACAGAGGAGCCTGGTGTGCTACAGTCCAGGGGGTCACAAGAGTCAGACACAACTGAGTGACTTCCACTACCACTACAGCTGAGAAAACTGAGGCAAGTAAGGCACTGCTGCTGCTGCTAAGTCGCTTCAGTCGTGTCCGACTCTGTGCACTAGGACATGACAGATCCAGGGTTCAAGTCCAGTTAGTCTCCTTGTATAGCTTGTGCTCCTGACCACCATGTTGTAATGGCTTGTCTTAATGATAGTAACAGTTGCATCTCAGGAGATTTTTTGTCAATATCTTATATAGTGATAGGATCACTTGTAGTCACAAATGTGAAAAAAACCCTCATAAGACTTTAGTATCTGTGCTTTTCCTCCCTGTGCCTTTTCTTTCCTCTTGTCAATTGTTCATATTTTAGTGTCAGTTCTTATGGTGGCTCCTAACACAATGGCTTCCCTGGTGGCTCAGTTGGTAAAGAATCTGCCTGCAATGTGAGAGACCTGGGTTTGATCCCTGAGTTGGGAAGATGCCTTTCAGGAGGGTATGGCAACCCACTCCAGTATTCTTACCTGGAAAACCCCCATGGACAGAGGAGCCTGGTGCACTGCAATCCGTGGGATCACAGAGTCAGACACGACTGAGCCCCTAAGCAAAACACAACACAGTGACAACGTGTGGAGGTTTCAAGTGCCAAGATAATCTGTGGCTGGGGTCTTAGACAGAGGATTGCCATCATCCCTCACAAATTAGCACTTTCCTAATCTGTTTAGACATAGGCTGGCCTTGTCAATCATCATTAAAGTTAATGTTTAAAAATGTCCATGCTAATTGGCCTCTGTGAGTGTATTTCCTTTAACTAGATATTCAGATAGTTGAATCAGCATTTGAAGGTCTTCAGTTTGACAGTTTATGCCCTGAGATCTTAACATTTCATTAGCATTTGCTGATTAAATACACAGCACCTGGCTTCTCTTTCAAAGTGTTTCTGTGAAGGAAGTGGTCTTTTCTCCTAAAGAGCAACATTTTAAATGCATTTGATTTCTAGATGGAAAAAGATTGCTTTCAGTAAGCCTGGACCTTGTTGCAAGTTTGCTGCTCTTTTTGACAGTCTTTAAAGTCTAGACGTAAGATTGCAAGAATTGCTGTCTTGTTTTTTTATTTTTGAAAAAAAAAAAAAAAAAGCTATAAATATGCAAGAAAGTGACACTCTTTTCATTCTTTTCTCATCAGGGAAATGGAAAAAGTCCATGGGCTCTCATTAAAGGTTAGTTTTGAATCTTGAATGTCAGTAAGGCTTATTTCTGTGTGTCTTGTGGAATTATTTTTGAGGCAAATCATCAGTTGTCTGACTTCTAGCCATAGCCCCTTTCAGCAGTTTAAGAGGGTGTCTTGTGAATCCTGGAATCATGGTGGACTTGAGTACTATTCACTTCACTTTTCCTTTTCCATCTGCAACTTATGCAAGTGGGAAAAATGGAAGTGAGGGACATTTTGAATAATTAGAGCAGAGTGTATGGAGAAAACAAGTTAAAAAGTGGGCAATAATGATGGCAAAGGAAACCAAGTGAAGCCAACTGTGAGGATGTAGAGGAAGGAATAAGGAGAAGGCCTAGTGAATAAGCACATTAGGACGTGCTATCAACACCAGCAATTGAGGGAGATTAAATAAAAGATTTAAGAATAAAAGGAACAAAGAAGACTAAACAGAGGGTACAAGGTGGCACTAGTGATAAAGAATCTGCCTGCCACTCCGATACTGGAGTGGGTTCCCTTCTCCAGGAGATCTTCCCAGCCCGGGATTGAACCCGGGTCTCCTGCATTGCAGGCAGATTCTTTACCAACTGAGCCACCAGGGAACCCCAATAAAAGGAACATAGAAGACTAAACAGAGGGTACCAGGCGGCGCTAGTGGTAAAGAACCTACCTGCCAATGCAGGAGACATAAGAGACACAGGTTGAATCTCTGGGTTTGGAAGATTCCCTGGAGGAGGGAATGGCAACCCACTCCAGTGTTCTTGCCCGGAGAGTCCCATGGACAGAGAAGCCTGGTGGGCTTCAGTCCATGGGATCGCAAAGAGGTGGACACTACTGAAGAGACTGAGCACTCACACAAATGGGAAAGAGAAAGATTAGAAGTCTTTTTAGAGAGTTATTTTGAGACTAAATGCCTCAGGAACCTGTTTGATACAGATGCAGTAGATACAAAACTGGGAAGCAGAATCAAGAGGTGGTGATAAAATGAGACACCTCCTAGAGCTTGGGTTGGAGCAGCTCTGTTGTGAAAACAAAGATTAAAGAATGAACATATCAAATGAGGGATTGTTCAGAAATGGTACATATTAAAAGGGGAATCAGCAAAAGGACCTTGATGAGAACCATTTAAACTTTGCCCCAGAGAAGGAAGTCTTTCACACCAGAAAAGTAAGGAGCAGTTGGGAATTTAAATCTTAATCATATTTTCCACTGAGGAATTCTACAGGTTACAGGGAAGTTCTGCAGGTTCTGGAGAAGTTGGGCCTCCCATTTTTAGTCTGCCTTTACTCATAGCTGGAACGGTCCATTTGAAAACTTGGGGTTTCTGAGCAGATAGGTACTAAGTGTACAGCTTTCTGAAAGGGGGTTGTGGGCCTCGGCTACTTGTAGAACCACTTTCCCAAACTCCGTCCCCTCTTTACCTTTCTCAGGCTCAGGGAAGTCTTGTTCTCCTCAGGTCAGACCACTTACTTTCTCATGTAAGCGTCTATCTCCCTTTCCATCACAACTGGGGCCATGCCAGCCTAACTCCATGCTGGGCTCAACTTTCCAAACAAAGACTGGTGGTGCCCCCTCCCCAACCCTACCCCCCAAAAAAGAAGGCATTTGTTGCCTTTCTTCCATTTACCTCTCTACTAACTCCCTCCTTCAGATAAAAATATCTTAGATCTTATATGGTGAGATTACCTTTTCATTATTTCTAGTCTCCTAAGCAACAGGAACAAGGCAGAAGCTTTAATAGATTCTCAGGTCTCAGTAGCTCACTGTCACTAAACATTTGTGTTTTATAATAATTCTTGTTGTGTTTCTGTGCTCACCTGGCAAACATCTCAAAAGGATTTGTCTTTCCATCTAGATCTACCACCAGGGAGAAAATGCACTAGACCTGCTGAATAATAGTCCTCATGGAATTTATAGTTTATATAGTAAATTAATAAGTTGACGTTCTGATCTTTCTCAGCTGGGTTAATGAGAAGCTGTCGGAGGGATGTGGCCCCACTTATAAGCTGACAGACTAGCTTTAAGCTGAGTCTGCAAATCCAAAAGCCAGACTTGGCATCAGGGTAAAATCACCAAGATAATAATTGCCTCCCTAGAAGGCATCTTGGTAGGCTGCCAGCCTGCCTCGCTTGGTCACACTTGAGCTTCTGGGGAGGAAGGACATTCATCAATTATGCATGTGTTCACTCATTCATTCATTTATTTAGTCAGGCACCAATTGTTATTCTGTCCTTCAAGAAATAGTAGATGAGTTTTACTTTAATGCTAGGATGAGCTAAGGCAACTGTACTTTCTTACCAGGATTAGAATACTGTGAACTATAAGTGGTTCTAAATTGGAGATCATTGCTTCAAATGTCATGTTCTCATTTTTTGTTATTTTTAGTACAGGAAAAGGTTTTACAATACTTATTTTTAAAAGTTTGAAGGGATGAAGAACTTTGAGAATGGGTCTTTAAAAATTACACCTCCATAAAAACAATGAGATAGCTAGCAAGTTTATCGAAATCAAATTTTTCAAAGCTCTAGAAGGTAACCAAAGGCTTACCAAAATCTGAGAAGCATCTATTAAAGAAAAACAGCTGAATCTCAGTAGTAACAGTAAACTTTGTGGCTTCTTACTTATCCTGTACTCATTCCCCTTCACCCAGCTCTGTGGTAGCCTTGATTACTAGGAGTCTCACAATTAACAACCTAGTAGCCACTGTGCTAATGGATTTGGAACTCTCCAAAACATCCTCTCTCCAGAACATTGTCATTACTTGACTTTTTCCACAGTTACCGAGAAAAGCTCTCTTCACAGGGCATTTGTAATTGACTGATTTGGAGCTTGCTGCTGCTACTAAGTCACTTCAGTTGTGTCCGACTCTGTGCGACCCCGTAGATGACAGCCCACCAGGCTCCCCCATCCCTGAGATTCTCCAGGCAAGAACACTGGAGTGGGTTGCCATTGCCTTCTCCAATGCATGAAAGTGAAAAGTGAAAGTGAAGTCACTCAGTTGTGCCTGACTCTTAGCAACCCCATGGACTGCAGCCTACCAGGCTCCTCCATCCATGGGATTTTCTGGGCAAGAGTACTAGAGTGGGGTGCCATTGCCTTCTCTGGATTTGGGGCTTACTATCTAGGAAAATCACTGTCCTTTAGAAGTGTGTGAAAGATAATCATTGGCAATTGTTTAATGATACTGCTGTCCAAGGCTGCAGTGCTGACTGGGGCAACCAAGAGCCTGACTACAAACTTAAAAGGAAGATGTGAGAAGCAAGATGGCCATAGGAGTTTGTGAAAAGCTTTTCCATAGTCTTGGGGACATACAAGGGTACATGCATATGTAAGGCTGTGATCATGTCAGGAAGGACCAGAGAATGTCCTAATTTATCATGTCTGACTGACTTTGAGGCTCGTACAAGCAGGAAGTGAAGGCACTAAAGGCAGAGTTATAAACTTCCAGTGCATTGCAGCTGTGCCCCAGTATACACATAGAACCCCTCAACAAAGGCTGGGAAACTTAGTTTAAGGGAATTAAGAAAATCCCTGTCCAATTATTAACCAACCATTAGACTAACTGAGCAGAGAATTCTGTAGCTACACATAACCTAGAATACAGACTCTGTAGAATTAGTTCCGGAAAGTCAGTAAACAAACAACAACAGCAGAAACAAAAAGAGCAACAGCAAACCCTGAATAGGGGTGAGAATCTGATTTCCAAAGTTGCCACATTATATTACTTAAAATGTTTACTTTTCAACAAAAAATTGTCAGACACACAGAGAAATGAGTAAGTATGGTCCCTACAAAAGAAGAAAAGCAGTCAACAGAAACTATTCCTGAGGAAGCCAAAATGCTGGAATTATTGAGCACAATTCCTTAAGCTATTATGTTTAATAGACTTTAGCTATGTAAATATATTCAAAGAACTAAAAGAAATCCATGTCTAAAGAATTAAAGGAAAATAGAAGGATGATATTCTACCAGATAGGGGCTATAAATAAAGAGCTAGATTATAAAGATCTGAATAGTAACTTTGGAATTGAAAAGTACAATAACTGAAATGAAAAATTCAGTACAGAGTTCCAAAGCAGATATGAGTTAGCAGAAGAAAGAACCAGCAGAATTGAAGCAAGCCCAATTGAGATTATCCAGCTTGAGAAACAAAAAGAAAAAAAAAAAATGAAGGAAAATGATCAGAGTCTCAGAGACCTGTGGATGTTATCAAATGTATCAGTACATGCATAGTAGGAGTCCCAGCAGGAGAGATGTGAAAGAAGAGAGAAAAAGAGGAAGGGACAGAATATTTCAAGAAATATTGGCAAACTTGCCCCCAGACTGATGATAAACATCAATCTGAGCATACAGGAAACTCAGCCGATTCCAAGTGGGATAAATTCAGATATCTACACCTAGACAAATTAGTCAAATCATTGAAAGACAAAGAAAAACAGAATCTTGAAAGTAGCAAGAGGAAAACAATTTATTATATATAATGGATCTTCATTCAGTAAGATATACAGCTCACTTTTCACTGAAACTGTTAACTGGAAGGCCAAAAATGATGTATTCAGAGTGCCCAAAGAATGTCACATTAGTCCTTCATAAATTTTTTTAAAAAAAGAAGTGAATACTTCCCAACTCACTCTATTGAGAGCAATATTATCCTGATATCAAACTCAGACAAAGACTCAAAAGAAAACTATAGACCAATATCCTTTGTAAATACAGACACAAAAATCCCTAACAAAATACTAGTGATGTAATATATCTTATTAATAAAGGACAAAAACCACATGAGCATTTCAATAGACACAAGAAAAGCATTTGATAAAACGTAACATTTTTTCATGGTAAAAGAAAAAACATTCAGCAACCTTGGAATAGAAGCCTTCAACTAACATCATACTTAAAGTGAAGTGAAGTCGCTCAGTTGTGTCTGACTCTTTGTGACCCCATGGACAGTAGCCTACCAGGATCCACCATCCATGGTATTTTCCAGGCAATAATACTGGAGTGGGCTGCCATTTCCTTTTCCAGGGGATCTTCCCAACCCAGGGATCGAACCCAGGTCTCCTGCATTGCAGACAAACGCTTTACCATCTGAGCCACCAGAGACTACTAAAAGGCCTAAAATACTGAATGCTTTCCCTGTAGGATCAGGAACAAGACAAGAATGTCTACTCTCACAACTGCCCTTTAACATTCTACTGGAGGTTCTACTCTGGGAAATAGGGCAAGAAAAAGAAACAAAAGGCATCATGATTGGAATGGAAGAAGAAAAACCTTATTTGCAAATGACATGGTCTTGTATATTGAAAAACTTAAGGAATCTGGAAAAAAAATAGAGCTAATGAATGAATTTATCCAAGTTAGAGGATAAAAAATTAATATGTCAGTTTTATTTCTGTAAACAAGCAACCAACATGATGAAAATGAAATCAAGAAAACAATTCCATTTTAATAGCATCAAAAAATACTTAGGGAAAAATTTAGCAAAAGAAATTTAAGATTTGTACACTGAAAACTAAAAAACATTGTTGAAAGAAATTAAAGGACTAATATGAAAAGGGATCCCATATTCATGGACCCAAAGACATAATATTGTTAATATATACATAATTAATATTATGTAAATACATAATATTGTTAATTTGGGCAGTACTCCCCAAATTAATCTGCAGACAATGCCACTCCTATGAAAATCTATTTGCTTCTTTGCAAGAGTTGGAACATTGATGCTAAATGTCCTGTGGAAGTGTAAGAGACTCAATAAAGCAAAAGTATCTTGAAAAAGAACAGAGTTAAAAGACTCACACTTCCCAATTTTAAAACATATTACCAAGCTTTATTATTCAACACAATGTGGTACTGGGATAAGAATTGACATATAGATCAGGAAATAGGATTGACAGTCAAGAAATATTCCTATACATCTATTTATGGTCGGCTTAAAAAAATGATGTTCAGTTCAGTTCAGTCGCTCAGTCGTGTCCGACTCTTCGCCACCCCATGAATCGCAGCACTCCAGACCTCCCTGTCCATCACCAATTCCCAGAGTTCACTGAGACTCACATCCATTGAGTCAGTGATGCCATCCAGCCATCTCATCCTCTGTCATCCCCTTCTCCTCCTGCCCACAGCCCTCCCAGCATCAGAGTCTTTTCCAATGAGTCAGCTCTTCCCATGAGGTAGCCAAAGTATTGGAGTTTCAGCTTCAACATCAGTCCTTCCAATGAACACCCAGGACTGATATCCTTTAGGATGAACTGGTTGGATCTCCTTGCAGTCCAAGGGACTCTCAAGAGTCTTCTCCAACACCACAGTTCAAAAACATCAATTTTCTGGTGCTCAGCCTTCTTCACAGTCCAACTCTCACATCCATACATGACCACTGGAAAAACCATAGCCTTGACTAGACAGACCTTTGTTGGCAAAGTAATGTCTCTGCTTTTGAATATGGTATCTAGATTGCTCATAACTTTCCTTCCAAGGAGTAAGCGTCTTTTAATTTCATGGCTTCACTCACCATTTAATGGGGAAATAAGTCTTTTCAAGAAATGGTAGTGGGACTAGTGGATATCCTCATGGAAAAGAATGAAGTCGGGACTTCTACCTGACACCATATACAGAAATTAGCTCTTAATAGATCATAGATCTAAATGTTAAAACTGTAAATTTTTAGAAGAAAATATAATTGTAAATCTTTCTGTCCTTGGGTAACAGTTTCTTTGCTATGTTTCCAACAGCACAAACACAAGAGACAAAATATGTATAAATTGAATTTCATCACAGTTTAAACCTTTTTTGCTTCAAAGAACATCAAAAAGAAAGTGAAATTACAACTCCTAGAATGAGAGAAAATAATCATTTATTTGTTAAGGGTCTATTTTTTAAAGAACTCAGTAATAAAAAAGACAAATCAGTTCAATTAAGTCTCTCAGTCATGTCCAACTCTTTGAGACCCCATGAACTGCAGTACGCCAGGCCTCCCTGTCCATTACTAACTCCCAAAGTTTACTCAAACTCATGTCCATTGAGTTGGTGATGCCATCCAACCCTCTCATCCTCTGTCCCATTCTCCTCCCGCCTTCAATCTTTCCCAGCATCAGGGTCTTTTCAAATGAGTTAGTTCTTCACATCAAGTGGTCAAAATATTGGAGTTTCAGCTTCAACATCAGTCCTTCCAATGAATATTCAGGACTAACTTCCTTTATGTTGAACTGGTTGGATCTCTCTGAAGTCCAAGGGACTCTCAAGAGTCTTCTCCAACACTACAGTTCAAAAGCATCAATTCTTTGGTACTCAGCTTTCTTTATAGTCCAACTCTCACATCCATATGTGACTACTGGAAAAACCATAGCCTTGACGAGACGGACCTTTGTTGGCAAAATAATGTCTCTGCTTTTTAATATGCTGTCTAGGTTGGTCATAACTTTCCTTCCAAGGAGTAAGCATCTTTTAATTTCATGGCTGCAGTCACCATCTGCAGTGATTTTGAAGCCCGACCCCTCCCCTCCAAAAAAAATAGTCTGTCACTATTTCCACTGTTTCCCCATCTATTTGTCATGAAATGATGGGACCAGATGCCATGATCTTACTTTTCTGAATTTTGAGCTAGGCTTGAAGCCAACTTTTTCACTCTCCTCTTTCACTTTCATCAAGAGGCTCTTTAGTTCTTTTTTGCTTTCTGCCATAAGGATGGTGTCATCTACATATCTGAGGTTATTGATATTTCTCATGGCAATCTTGATTCCAGCTTGTGCTTCATCCAGCCTAGCGTTTCTCATAATGTACTCTGCATATAAGTTAAATAAGCATTGTGACCAGTCTGTTGTTCCATGTCCAGTTCTAACTGTTGCTTCCTGACCTACATACAGATTTCTCAAGAGGCAGGTCAGGTGGTCTGGTATTCCCATTTCTTTAAGAATCCCTAATTTAAAAACAGGCAGAGTCTGAACAGACATTTCTCTGAGAAAGATATACAAGTGTCCGGTGAACATGTGAAAAGATACTCAGCATCATTAGCCATCATTGAAATGCAAATCAAACCCCAAGATACCACTTCACACCTACGGTGTTGCCTAGAATCAAAAAATTCAGATAATAACAAGTGTTGTTGAGGATGTGAAGAAATCAAAAGTCTCATATACTGCTGGTGGGAATGCAGGATGGTGGAGTCACTTTGGAAAACAGTCTGGCTGGACCTCAGACAATTAAACATAGTTACCCTGCTGCTGCTGCTGCTGCTGCTGCGAAGTCGCTTCAGTCGTGTCTGACTCTGTGCAACCCCAGAGACGGCAGCCCACCAGGCTCCCCCATCCCTGGGATTCTCCAGGCAAGAACACTGGAGTGGGTTACCATTTCCTTCTCCAATGCATGAAAGTGAAAAGTGAAAGTGAAGTCACTCAGTCGTGTCTAACTCCTAGCGACCCCATGCACTGCAGCCCAGCAGGCTCCTCCGTCCACGGGATTTGCCAGGCAAGAGTACTGGAATGGGTTGCCATTGCCTTCTCCCATAGTTACCCTATGACCTAGCAACTCTATGAAAGAGAAATGAAAATATACATTCACACAAAAGCTTTTACATGAATGTTCATAATAGCCAAAAAGTGAAAAAAAATGTTAATCAACTGATGAATAGATAAACAAAATGCCATGTGTCCATATAATGGGGTATGTTCTTGTCTGGAGAATCCCAGAGACAGGGGAACCTGGTGGGCTGCCGTCTATGGGGTTGCACAGAGTCGGACATGACTGAAGCAACTTAGTAGCAGCAGCAGCAGTTCATCAATAAAAGGAAATGAGGTAGTGATACATGCTACAACATGATGAATATTGAAGACATGCTAAGTGAAAGAAGCTAGCCACAAAAATCACTTATTATATGATTTTATTTATGTGAAATTTCCAAAATAGGGAAATCTTTAGGGGCAGAGATAGGTTAATGCTTACTGGAGACTTGAGGGTAGGAGCAGTGGGGAGTGAGTACAAATAGTAATGACAATATTCTAAAGTCATATATTAGCAATGGCTCGACAACTCTATGCATATACAAAAAGCCCATTTGTATATTTTAAAAAGTTGATTTATATGGCAAGCAAATTGTATCTCAATAAAACTGTTTTTAAAAATTCTGGTTCAACCTTTTGGCAAAGCAGACTGAAAAATCTACCTAGTATAGTAGTTCTCAACTTTTTAGTGTAGTCTCGGAAGGATAATTTCAGGAGTATCAATTAATGAGCCTAGTGATGTAATTTAGGTCATTTAAGTTTTCTTTTTTATACCCTTCTAAGTTTTCTGATTCTTTGAAAGTTTATTTTTAAATAATCAGAAAGATATAAATAGCTATTTCTAAAAAGGAAAAGAAATCTTCTGCAAGCATGTTATACTTGCTTTAGGCTAGTGTTAGTTTTCCTTCTGTCCTACATTTCTGTCAGGATAATTAATTTTGTAAAGAAGTTATGGGTGAATATTTAAGTATATAATTAATATTATTATTTTTTATATTACTTTTTAAACATTCTGGTTATCATTAATAAGTCGGTTGAGGTTAATTATTTATAATTAGTAGCCATCATTTTCTAAGGATCAACACTGCCACATGCTGTGCCCACTTTTTGTCCAGAGGGCTAATTTTATATTACGATTACCCCACATCTACTCTATGCCTCATTGCTATGAGAGACATCAGAGAGGAAGAGATTCTAAAGGTTTGATTTACAAGGAGTTTGTAGTTATTTTATTAAGTACTGGATGGATATTTTAGCATGACCAACAAACACGGAGATTTTCAAATTAACTCTAGTTTTTCCTGAATATGTGTGTCTAGTCCATTAACAAAGCTGACTTCAGAGCTGTTTAGTTGTGACATAGCTGTATTTTCCCATCTGCTGACATGCCCCTCGTTCTTTGAGTACATTCAGTGACTTTCTTGTGTGCTCCAGCCACTCTGCCACTTAGTGTCACTCGTATCATTACAGGCAATAATTTTTTTTTTTCTGAAACTGGCAGCCAGTTTCTTTGCCACCCACTCTCAGACTTTCTCTTCCACTCCTACCCCAGAGACACTCTCCACAGGTTTTATCTACTTAGTTATCAGAAGAGCCAGGTGATTGACAAGAGAAGCAATAGTTAGGAGACGTAGGAGGAATTGGACAACAGGTGGAAGAAATAAATTGCCCGCCACTGAGATACTGACATTCTTCTGCATTTTTTGTCTCAATTTCGGCTCTGTCTCAAATATACTTTATGAGAATAAATTTCAATACTTTATGAGAGTAAATTTCCTCAGCTTGGATTTTTTCTAGGCTGCCAGGTAATTTCATATATTGGATTAAGTCATAGTGAGATTTGCTCTTTATTTCCTAATGTGGAGAGTGTTCAGCGAGCTTTAGATTTTGCAAACCCTCAAAAATAACTTTGCTTTTTATAAATGTACATGTACTAATAAAAGCTATCTCTGGCTAAACGTGGTACAAATAGGCAAGTAAACCTAAAACCCAAAGGGAATCCACATTGTCTCACTGGCCACAACACAGGAAGGCAGATGGGCCTGAAAGAATGACATATTGGAAGAACACCAAGACTCCTCTTCTTCCTTTTCTTTCTCTGTAGGGCATCTTTCCTGCCCTTGAGTCCACATAGAAAGCATAGCAACTCTATCACCTCTGTTGACCAGAAATAATAATAAACTGCCAGACATTTCTCCCACAAAATTGAGTTTATTTGGGATCAGCAGAGAAGTGCAATCAGGGTCTGCAATTATGATGAGCCACATGCAAGTCTCCCAAGGGCAAGGGAAGGAGCCGCTCTTTTAGAGGGGAAAAGGAAGTTGGGAGGGCTCAGTAAACAAAGAGCCCATGGTTTTTCATTGGTGGAGTCCTTGCCAGGGAAGAATTCTTCCAGTTGGACTCTGCTATGGTTGCAGGGTGTGAGAGCTCCCCCTTCTGGTTTCCCAACTCTGTAATAATTGAGGTTTCTGTTTATTAATTTTTTGCACCTTTGAATTAATGTGCTCATAATCATATATATATATATATATAATGATGCTTAGTTAACTTATATGCAGAGTACATCATGTGAAATGTTGGACTGGATGAAGCACAAGCTAGAATCAAGATTGCCAGGAGAAATACCAAATAACCTTAGATATGCAGATGACACCACCCTTACAGCAGAAAGCAAAGATCAACCCAGGTCTCCCACATTGCAGGTGAATTCTTTACCGGTTGAGCTACAAGGGAAGTTCAGTTCAGTTCAGTTGCTCAGTCGTGTCCGACTCTTTGCGACCCCATGAATTGCAGCATACCAGGCCTCCCTGTCTATCACCAACTCCCGGAGTTCACTCAGACTCACATCCATCGAGTCAGTGATGCCATCCAGCCATCTCATCCTCTATTGTCCCCTCCTCCTCTTGCCCCCAGTCTCTCCCAGCATCAGAGTCTTTTCCAGTGAGTCAACTCTTTGCATGAGGTGGCCAAAGTACTGGAGTTTCAGCTTTAGCATCATTCCTTCCAAAGAAATCTCAGGGCTGATGTCCTTCAGAATGGACTGATTGGATCTCCTTGCAGTCCAAGGGACTCTCAAGAGTCTTCATGGCAAATAGATGGGGAAACGATGGAAACAGTGGCTGACTTTATTTTTTGGGGTTCCAAAATCACTGCAGATGGTGACTACAGCCATGAAATTAAAAGACGCTTGCTCCTTGAAGGAAAAGCTATGACCAACCTAGACAGCATATTAAAAAGCAGAAACATTACTTTGCCAGCAAAGGTCTGTCTAGTCAAAGCTATAGTTTTTCCAGTAGTCATGTATGGGTGTGAGAGTTGGACTATAAAGAAAACAGAACGCAATTGATGCTTTTGAACTATGGTGCTAGAGAAGACTCTTGGACTGCAGGGAGGCCCAACCAGTCCATCCTAAAGGAAATCAGTCCTGAATATTCACTGGAAGGACTGATGCTGAAGCTGAAACTCCAATACTTTGTCCACCTGATATGAAGAACTCAATCATTTGAAAATACCCTGATTCTGGAAGAGATGGAAGGCAGGAGGAGAAGGTGACAACAGAAGATGAGATGGTTGGATGGCATCACCAACTTGATGGACATGAGTTTGGGTAAGCTCTGGGAGTTGGTGATGGACAGGGAACCTGGCATGCTGCAGTCCATGGGGTCGCAAAGAGTCAGACACAACTGAACGACTGAACTGAACTGAACTGAATCCTATATATTCAGCGACACTAAAATAGGAAATAATTCTCTCTTGGGCTTACTCAGTTTTTTCAGTTGCTCGCCTTATGTTCAATTGAGCCGTGCAGTCATGTCTGACTCTTTGCGACCCCATGAACCGCAGCATGCCAGGCCTCTCTGTCCATCACCAACTGCCAGAGTCCACCCAAACCCATGTCCATTGAGTTGGTGATGCCATCCAACCATCTTATCCTCTGTCGTCCCCTTCTCCTCCTGCCCTCAATCTTTCACAGCATCAGTGTCTTTTCAAATGAGTCAGCTCTTCACATCAGGTGGCCAAAGTATTGGAGTTTCAGCTTCAAAATCAGTCCTACTAATGAACACCCGGAACTAATCTCCTTTAGGATGGACTGGTTGGATCTCCTTGTAGTCCAAGGGACTCTCAAGAGTCTTCTCCAACACCACAGTTCAAAAGTATCAATTCTTCTGCACTCAGCTTTCTTTATAGTCCAACTCTCACAACCATACATGACCACTGGAAAAACCATAGCCTTGACTAGATGAACCTTTGTTGACAAAGTAATGTATCTGTTTTTTAATATGCTGTTTAGGTTGGTCATAACTTTCCTTCCAAGTAGTAAGCATCTTCTAATTTCATGGCTGTAGTCACCAGCTGCAGTGATTTTGGAGCCCAGAAAAATAAAGTCAGCCACTATTTCCACTATTTCCTCATCTATGTGCCATAAAGTGATGGGACCAGATGCCATGATCTTAGTTTTCTGAATGTTGAGCTTTAAGGCAACATTTTCACTTTCCTCTTTCACTTTCACCAAGAGGCTTTTTAGTTCCTCTTCACTTTCTGCCATAAGGGTGGTGTCATCTGCGTATCTGAGGTTATTGATATTTCTCCCAGCAATCTTGATTGCAGCTTGTGCTTCCTCCAGCCCAGCGTTTCCCATATAAATTTAATAAGCAGGGTAACAATGTACAACCTTGACGTACTCCTTTTCCTATTTGGAACCAGTCTGTTGTTCCATGTCCAGTTCTAACTGTTGCTTCCTGACCTGCATACAGGTTTCTCAATAGGCAGGTCAGGTGGTCTAGTATTCCCATCTCCTTCAGAATTTTCCACAGTTTATTGTGATCCACACAGTCAAAGCCTTTGGCAGAGTCAATAAAGCAGAAATAGATGTTTTTCTGGAACTCTCTTGCTTTTTTTGATGATCCAGCAGATGTTGGCAATTTGATCTCTGGTTCCTCTGCCTTTTCTAAAGCCAGCTTGTACCTCTGGAAGTTCATGGTTCATGTATTGCTGAAGCCTGGGTTGGAGAATTTTGAGCATTACTTTACTAGCATGTGAGATGAGTGCAATTGTGCAGTAATTTGATCATTCTTAGGCATTGCTTTTCTTTGGGATTGGGATGAAAACTGACCTTTTCCAGTCCTGTGGCCACTGCTGAGTTTTCCAAATTTGCTGACATATCGAGTGTAGCACTTTCACAGCATCATCTTTTAGGATTTGAAATAGCTCCACTGGAATTCCATCACCTCCACTAGCTTTGTTGTAGTGATGCTTCCTAAGGCCCACTTGACTTCACATTCCAGAATGTCTGGCTCTAGATGAGTCTGAGTGATCACACCATCGTGATTATCTGGGTTATGAAAATCTTTTTTGTACAGTTCTTCTGTGTATTCTTGCCACCTCTTCTTAATATCTTCTGCTTCTTTTAGGTCCATACCATTTCTGTCCTTTATTGAGCCCATCTTTGCATGAAATGTTCCCTTGCTATCTCAAATTTTCTTGAATACATCTCTGCTGCTGCTGCTAAGTCGCTTCAGTCATGTCTGACTCTGCGACCCTATAGACGGTAGCCCACCAGGCTCCCCCATCCCTGGGATTCTCCAGGCAAGAACACTGGAGTGGGTTGTCATTTACTTCTCCAATGCATGAAAGTGAAAAGTGAAAGGGAAGTCTCTCAGTCATATCTGACTCTTTGCGACCCCATGGACTGCCTACCAGGCTCCTCCATCCGTGGGATTTTCCAGGCAAGAGTACTGATCTCTAGTCTTTGCCATTCTGTTGTTTTCCTCTATTTCTTTGCATTGGTCGCTGAGGAAGGCTTCCTTATCTCTCCTTGCTATTCTTTGGAACTCTGGTTACATTGTATGAAGTGGCATTCAGAAACCATTTCTACAGGGAGACATGAAGGAGGTCAAATATAGTGAAATAAAGATGGTACAAAATGACAGAAAATGGTATTGACATAAGAGAAATAATAGTCCGGAAATGAAAGGCTCCATGGCAGTGATTATGGTGAGGTACTGGAGAGAGTTGATGTTGACTGAAAGCAGAGGGTTTAGCTAGCAAGGGTAGAGTTATGATGCTATAAATCTGAGTTTCTCAAGGAAGGAATGACAGAGCTATTACATTAAAGGTTTTTCAAAGCTCAATCTAGGAAAATCTAAGACATCTTCTTTTCTTAAACCCATGCTCTTTATTAGATCCTCTATGTTTCTACAGTGAAATATGGTACAAAAGCACAATACTGAAGAGTTAATAAAAAGAAAGGTGGAAAATATGCACCGATCTTAACTCTTTTTTTAGTTGTAGTGTTTTGCTTGGTTAAAAATCATTAGATTAATATATCCAAGGAGTCCCAGTAAAACTCTGGAAACCAAAGAAGAGTGAATAAAATCAAATGCAAAAGTGAATTTATTAGACCATAAAGAATGTTCTTATAGCACTTGGAACACATTTAAAGTAATTAGTAACAAGTGAATCTAATAAAATTGTACAAATTCCATTAAAGTAAAAATTATAGACTATAATTTTATATCATGTAATATTCTCATCTAAAAAATTTCTCTAGAGCTGTAACACTAAGAGTAGAGAATCTTATTATTGTTTTTTGGATTTTGTTACCCAATAAATCATTTCACCATGTTCCTTTTAACTTCCATAGTTATTTCATTAAAAAAAATATTTTTTATAGGCTTACCTCAGAGATATCGCAAGTTTGATTCCAGACTATGGCAATAAAGTGAGTATTGCAATAGAACAAATCACATGAATTTTTTGATCTCCCCGTGCATATAAAAGTTATCTTTATATTATGCTGTACTCTGTTTAAAAATGCATTATGTCTAGAAAAGTAAATAGCATTATGTCTAAAAAAGTAAATAATTTAAATATAATTTATTGCTAAAAGATGCTAGCAATCATTTAAGGCTTCAGTAAGTCATAATCTTTTGTAATTCAAAGATCACCAAACAGAGATTAGCATAACAAGTATTATAATAATGAAAAAGTTTTGATAATTGTGAGAATTACCCAAATCTGATACAGAGAAGCAAAGTGAGCAAATGCTATTGGAAAAATGATAGCAATAGATTTGCTCAATGCAGAGTTGCCACAAGCTTTCAGTTTGTAAAAAACAAAACAAAACACAGTAAAGCAAAGCAAAATAAAAGGAGGCATGCCTCTATATGAATCTTGATTAATTTTTGGCTGTCTCATCACCCATACCACCTAAGAAAATCTGAGACCCTTGAGAAATTCTGGGAATTCCTGGGATGCCATGGCTTACAATGGAATGCTTACAGTGGAAACATAGGAAGAAAAATGTAACTGTGGATCAGGGAGTTTTCAGCCACTTCATCACATTATCCCCTCACTTCCCCCAAGTTACCACACTGTCCTTTGTTTTCCTTTTCTCTACAATCTGTCTTTCTCCCCCTGTATGCATCTCATGGTATGAAAAGAAGGCACATTTCTTACCCTCCAATAACCCACTTATTCAGCAAACACTTACAGAGCATCTGTTATTTGAAAGGCAGAAGGAGTATGAGCAAGCAGAAAAGAAGCAGTGTCCTAGACCAAGGTGGTTTGAACTAAACCAAGGAGCATTTAGCTCCAAAGGGACTTGAGTCTTGAAAGGAGAGTGGGAATTTGATAGTAGACAGGGAATAAGGGTTTCATGTTAAGCAAATAGCACAAATAAAGGCTCCCATGGGTTAAAACTTTATCTTGAGCCCCATGGAAAAGGAGTTCTGGCAAAAACCAGAAACACTTCAATAGTTTCTTGTGATGATAGACGGAATGAGCCTGCTCGACAGCTGCCATATCCCATTCCTCTCCCTTATTCTCTGTTCTTCACTGGCAAACTTCTCTTTTCCCTCCTTCAGGAAACCTTTCCTGACAAAAAGAGCATCCCCTAGGTACTCTCTTGGTGCTTCCCAGGTGGCACCAGTGGTAAAGAATCTGCCCACCAATGCAGGAGACATTAAGAACAGCGGGACAGATCCCTGGGTTGGGAAGATCTCCTGGAGGAGGGCACGGCAACCCACTCCAGTATTCCTGTCTGGAGAAATTCCAGAAATTCCATGGACAGAGGAGTCTGGAGGGCTGCAGTCCATGGGTTGCAAAGAATTGGACACGACAGAAGTGACTTAACAT
Organism: Tragelaphus eurycerus; assembly: GCA_935064755.1. Taxonomy (NCBI): domain Eukaryota; kingdom Metazoa; phylum Chordata; class Mammalia; order Artiodactyla; family Bovidae; genus Tragelaphus; species Tragelaphus eurycerus. The sequence goes on along the minus strand of CAKXYN010000002.1, from coordinate 52,935,371 downwards.
GCACGGGTACTCACTGAAGCTACATGTCTTTGTTTCACACAGCTCCTATCACACTGTTTTACTATGATTTGTTTGTCCTTTTTTTTTTCCGCTGACCTTAGTGGCCAAGACACTTGCTGGCCTTAGTGCCTTGAGAGCGTGTGTTAGGTCTTATTTGTTTCAGTGTCCCCAGTGCCTCCCATAGGGTCTGACATATAGTAGATATTTACAAACAGTAAGGGGCTTCCCTGATAGCTCAGTTGGTAAAGAATCCGCCTGCAACGCAAGAGATCCTGGTTCGATCCCTGGGTTGGGAAGATCTGCTGGAGAAAGGAAAGTCTACCCACTCCAGTATTCTGCCCATGGACCATATAGTCCATGGGATTGCAAAGGGTCGGACACGACTGAGTGACTTTCACTTTACAAATGGTAAATTCCCTTTCTATTGACTGGAGTTTTAGTCATAGGTCATAGTGGGAGTAAAAATACCAATTTCCAGAAGCCTCTTTACACTGCTGAAAGATGGCAAGGTACTGGGAGGAAGAAGTCACTTCCTGTGGAGTTTTCTGAGGGATGGAGACTTTCTGTAAGCTGGCCCAGAAGCTGCTAGGCCTGTTGTCTCTCACATCCCTGGACATCCTGTGTCCTTGGATGGGCAAGGCCATGGTATAGCTCTAAGATGCTAGAGTAAGCATCTAGGTACCAAGTTGTTTGAAATCAGAGTAAATGTTGGTATTTTGTACAGTTTTAATTTTTCTGGGTAATTTAAGACTTTCACTTATCATTTATTATTGCTCTAATGATGTTTTTCCACATCTGCTTTGTTCACTGAGATCACAGTTGAGAACTCCATTGCGTTTGTCTATTCTTAAGGCAATTATGTTACTCTGAAGTGGCTACCCCGCCCAGGGGTTATATGGAGGGCTCTAGAAGGACTCTCTGAGAGAATTAGGACTTGATCTGCCATGTGTTTTCACAGATTGATGTCTTTCAGCAGTCATCCAGGGTCAAGCTCCTTACTGACACTCTAAGAAGATGTGTATTCTCAGTGGTGATGATGCATACAAGAAGTGTCACAACCTGCCAATTAACTATTGTTAAAAAGAACAATTTGGCATAAATTATACTGTAACAGAAGTTGTTTTTGGCAGATTTTTGTTCATCACTTAATTGGAGAATATAATTAGCCCTATCTGGTAGGTCAATTCTTTCAGTTACTTAGGGGCATATTCTTAAGGTTATTCATATTGACAAGTCATTTGGTTGCCATTTTGCTAAAGAAAATCAAATATTCTACATAGAGTATACCGAGGTTCCTTAGTTTATGAGTCATGCTTAAAAATTCCAGATTTCAATTACTTGTCATCTGGTTTTTACCAGATTTCATAAATGTTAAAAAAAAATCTAGACATTTGACCTCAAAGACAATATCCTTTCCACTGAACCATATTAACAAATTCAAATATGCTTTAACACTTTCTAAAGCAGCCCAGCCTCTATAATTTCTGTGAAACACACAGACATTTCAAATTTTTTCTCAATATTTTTAGCTCAAAAATTTTAACCCTCTTCTTCTCCAAGCTATTCATGAGAACTATTTATGGATTTTCCATTTTACATCATTCTCATAAATACTCCCTGATGGTGAAGGACAGCTACTATCTGTAAAGGTTTACTGGACTATCTAAGTGTCTCATTACATTGTTGTAAGTAATTTAGAGCTATGAATTTTATATTGATATTTGCACTGAAGTGTGTGTGTATGCGCATGCACATGCTCACTCACTCAGTCATGTCTGATTCTGTGACCCTATGGACTGTAGCCCGCCGGGCTTCTCTGTCAATAGAATTTTTCAGGCAAGAATACTGGAGAGTGGGTTGCCATTTCTCACCCAGGGATTAAACCCACATCTCTTGCGTCTCCTGCATTCTTTACCACCTCACCACCTGTGAAGGCTCTCACTTAAGTCCTGTAGAAGTAACAAAATGTGTAATTTCTTGTCTGTTATGTACAGAGGAAGTTCTAGGGTCATTTGTAGTGTGGGACTGGGCTCCAGTCCTAGGTGTGGCTGTTGGGTCACTTCACCTCTCCCCTCTCATTGGAAAGGATTCTCACCCACTGTGTAGTGTTTGGAAGTAGCCCAAGTAGTGAATTACATGTTGAGAAAATCAAAATTCTCAGCTGCAAACTCTAAACACAGTATAACATGGCTACTATTGGCTCATTCCTAGTATTTATCCCAAATGTGTTTATACAGATTCTCGAAATTCTTGGAGGAAAAGAAAACCTTAGAGAAAATATTATTTTTGAACATTTTTCAAAGGATGGAATTTTTAGAAATGTATTTAGCATAATATTTAAGCTAACATTTTCATTAAATAAAAATAGCCATAGTACTCTCAGCAGTATTCAGAAGACCAAAAAGTAACTTGTGTTTACCAAATAGAAAATGACAGAGACCAATGGAGAAGAAAAATAAAAAGTTAGCATAGCCGTTTGGGTGATTTAGAATTTGAGAAACAAAAGCAAAACTCCTAAACTCATATTTTATTTAAGGAAAAAGAAGCTACCCAGTGCCAGATATTTTCCAGAAATTCAATTTGGAAAAGAGAATATTTATAAAATATAAGTCAAGACAAACTAGGTTTATACTAAAAGCAGCCATCAATAAACTTCTATGTTCTCTATTTCTGCTACTGGTTTTGAGTGGCTCAGGTGTGGACATTTCATTAAGAGAAAGATTCAGAAAACTGAAGATAAAACACTATGAAGAGAAAACAAATAATAAGAATTATTAAGGGAACAGGGCTTCCCTGGTGGCTCAGAGGGTAAAGCGTCTGCCTGCAATGCAGGAGACCTGGGTTCGATCCCTGGGTCAGGAAGATGGAGGGATCTCCATCCCTGGAGATGGAAGTGGCAACCCACTCCAGAACTCTTGCCTGAAAAATCCCATGGACAGAGAAGCCTAGTAGAAAATCCCATAGGGTTGCAAAGAGTCAGACACGACTGAGCGACTTTACTTTTATTAACGGAACAATGGAATTAAATTACAAGGACAGATTAAAGTAGCAAAGAATGTCTATCTTTGCTTAGAAGTGACTCAGGGGAATGATAATAGCAGTATACAAACATTTAAAAGGTGTAAAACACTGAGAGAAAGAAGAATTATTTAGCATTATGCCACATGGATACAATAAAAAATAACAGGATAAACTCAAAAAGGTTATTGAAAAAAGCTTCCAACCAGTGAATACTTGTGGATGACTCAATGTTTACTCCCACTAGAAGTGCTTCAGGTTTTAAACAGTGAACTTTCTTAGCAAATAAAGCAGAAAAGTTCCTTTTGTTATTACTTATTAGTCTCTTCACTTGGGGAGATTCCACAATCTAATTAAAGTAAATTTATATGAAAGTTTAAAGTAGGGAATTGGCTTGCTTAGCCAAGGGCTTTTGCCAGTAGCCTTTACTTACTCTGTTCTGGTTCACCTTATCTGGCAAACTCTTTGAGGCTCAGCTCACGTATCCTACAAGAAGGCTTTGCCACACAGGCGAGGAGAGGGCCTTTGAGCTGGATCCTCCCAAGGCAGAGGAGGATTCCTGCTCCCTAGCACAGAGCACAGAGTGTGGCATCTGAGTTTACTTGCTTGTCTCACCCACTGCACCCTGGTCTCCTTCAGGGCAAGGACTGTGTTCTTACACCTCTCTGCACTCCTGACATTTCTCAAGGCATCAAACACAGAGTAGGCACTCTGAGAAATTTTATCACCTGGATGAATGAATGAGAAAAAATATATAATTAATGATGGAGCTATTTAAATTTCTCCTTCTGAGTACATTACTTTGGTCTTTGGATAACTTTGATAACGTTTTTTATAAGTGTGCTTAAAGATGTCTTTGGAGGGGAAAGAAAAAGAGAAAGAATATGAAGTGAACCTCAGGATCTCTCCAGAATAGATTGTGGTTTTGATGGCACTACGGATCAAAGCATGTCCTTTGTGAGCCTAGGTGCTCGATTTCTGTTATTACCAAACAGTAAATCTATAACCTCACATTCCTTTGTGATGACTAGAAACAGGGTTGGCTCACTATAGCTACCTGGCCAAATTTGGTCTGTCACCTGGTTTTGCATGGCTTAATGTCTAAGAATGATTTTTATATTTTTATAGAATTGAAAAAAATCAAAAGAATAGTTTGTGATATGTGAAAATTACATGAAATTCTTATTTCAGTGGACATAAAGTTTTACTGGAACACAACCCTGCTCATTTGTTTACATATTATCTGTAGGTGCTTTTGTAACAGCATAATTTGAGGAGCTGTGGGAGCCATCATATGGCCCGAAACTTCAAAGATCTCTCTGGCCCTTTAAAGAAAAATTTGGCTGATGCTTGTTCTAGAGAATAGTTTTACCATACTCTTGAAAAGGGCTTCTCTGGTGGCTCAGATGGTAAAGAATCTGCTTGCAATGCTGGAGACCTGGGTTCAATCCCTGGGTTAGGAGGATCCCCTGGAGAAGGGCATGGCAACCCACTCCAGTATTCTTGCCTGGAGAATCCCCATGGGCAAAGGAATCTGGCAGGCTACAGTCAATGGGGTCGCAAAGAGTCAGACGTGACTGAGTGACAAAGCACAGCACATACTCTTGAAAAGAATATGTTATATCACATTTGATAAATTACATCTTTAAACATTTATTTTAATGAGATCACTTGGACAATTATTTTCTGATTTTCCTACTTTCTGTAATATGGGTGAATAACTATGCTTAAATTTGACACTAAACATTTAAAAATTTTCAAAATATAATTACATTTAATTGAATGTCTTTGGAGTTAGACTCAGCCCAAATGAAACAAAGATTTCTAAAAAAAAAAAGTGATTATGTGTTTCATTAGAGATCAATAATGATGTGATTACTGGTCCATTTTTGCTGAAGTAAAGTTGTTTGAGAAATGCACAGTATATTTCAGAGAGAGTATTTTAAAAGGTAAACTCTGGCCTGAAAATCAAGGTTACTGACTTTTGATTCTGGTTAGTAGCAGTAAATCACTGTAGTCACCTCTTCTGTCATAAAAGGAATCAGAACAGAGCCGTAAAGTATAAGACAGACTGCACTGGTTCAAACAAGTACTTTGTCTCCATGGTTTTCTGCCTCTGTGTCAGACAAGAAGTTTTTTAGAAGGTAGAGGAGCTGAGCTCCATGAATCTGACCTGAAAAACTCAAGTGAGTAGGTGGCATTTTTTTTTTTTTTTTTTTTGCTAGAAGCCAGCTACTTGTTAACTAGCTAAGTATTTATATTGAAATACTTTGTATTTTCATCCTGTGTTACCTTATAGGGACTCAAAGTTACTTGACTTCATAGCTTAGTATTCCTATAGTTTAAGTAAAAATAAACTTCTCTAGAATTACCAATGCAAAGAAGATGAAAATTAGGTTGTTCTCAAGTTGGTTGTTTCACCCTGGTCTTTTATTGAAACAGATCAGATCCATCAAAACTAGTAAACAAGTTTTTACACTTACTTTAGTTACTTGAGTTTTTAAGGAGGGGTGTGTGGGTGAGTGTATGTGTGTACCTATGTGTGATTTATATGTTTCTAAATTCAGATGTATATAGTTTTTCAAAATAGCATTGATCCTTTTTGTGAGATCTTATTTTTCACCTAAGGTAAAATCATAACGGGCTTTGTCAATCTACTTTGTTGTTCTGTCGCTCAGTCATGCCTGACTCTTTGCAACCCCAGGGACTGTAACCCACCAGGCTCCTCTGTCCATGGGATTCTCCAGGCAAGAATACTGGAGTGGGTTGCCATTTCCTTCTCCATCTACTCTTCTAGTGATTAAATTTTTGAGCCTTGCAAAATGATTTAAGTACTATAGAATTAGAGAATTAAGAAAAAATGACACTTGAGATATTATTTTCTCCTGTTTATATTTCATGATATAAAAACTATTCTCCTCCCTTGCACTTTTACTTAGTAATAATGTAGGATTGATGGGAAATAAAGTGTTTTTCATTGCTGACTTTAGTAATGCATTTAACACTTAATTTATCAAATGAATGACAAAGTAAGAATAAAATCCAGGGGATCAGCTGTATGGTAATGGATAGAAAGTCATTTTTTGGTGGTAATCATGCTTTAGTGTATATAGAAATATGAGTAGAATATTGTATACATGAAACTAATATAATGTTATAAACCAGTGTTACCTCAATTAAAAAAAAAAAAAATGTTCCCAAATAATGACAGCTAACTAGGGCATTATTACATACCTGGCATTCTCCTAAGTGCTTAACATAAAATTTTACTTTATCCTATCAATGGTCTAATGAACCAAGTACTATTGTTATCTTCATTTTATAAGCTGGGCAGAGAGTGTAAGTTGTATAAAGTCACACAGTAATGGTGGATTCAGGTTTCAAATTCAAACTCTTTAAATCAAAAATCCAAGATTTTAACTACTATACTATATTGCCTACCAATCATTCCTGGCAACTTTTTAATCATAAATTTTGGTTTTAGATCTTTGGAACAAAACATAATATTTAAAGCATGAATATGTTCGAGAAGATATAGTTGACATATATTGAGAGTTTATTATATGTTAGACTGTAGGCCTGTGGCATTCACGTCTTATAATTCCCTTTATTTTTCACAAGAGCATTGAAATATAAGATTCATAGTTCCTGTTTATGAAATAGGAAATGGAACCTTTAGGAGGTTAACAAGTTTCCCTGAATTAAACAGGTAAAGTGACAGCTAGAATTCTAGCACATAGTGACTCATTTCTGGATGAATCTGGCTAGGAATTTCTTTTTCCTTTATTGTCCACTAGATAAGGCTTCAGACCTTTTCACAAGCATGCTGTCAAGTCATAGTGATTCACAAATTTAAAGCTTTTCATTTATAACCCAGGCACTCCATTCAGATCCTTGCCGGCTGGGAGCTTCCTAGTGAGCTGGGACCCAACTGAATGGAGGTGTAATTGTGCAGCAGATATATTCCTATTTATGTGGAGACTTTGAGTCCAAAGATCTTAGACTTGGATAAGCAAAGCATCTTTGTAGGCAGGAGAGAGAGGGAGCATTTTACCTGCAGAATACAGGCTGAGTTGGACATGTTAAGAGAACAGTTTCATAGCTGACATTAGCAGTGGTTATCCAAGGAAAGGTCAAGGAGATAACCAATATGTATTGCTGCTATAGACTGAATTTTTGTGTTCCACCCCACCACCGGCCAAATTCATATGTTGAAATCTGATCCCCAATGTGATAGCATTAGGAGGTTGGGTCATTTGGGGATGATTAGGTCAGAAAAGAGACTCTGGAAAATTCCCTCATCCCTTCCATCATGTGAGGACACAGCAAGTAGATGATCTTCTATGAACAGGAATCAGGCCCTTACCAGATGCCAAATCTGTAAGTGCTTTCATCTTGGGACTTCCCAAGTCTCCAGAACTGTGAGAAATAAGTTTCTATCATTTATATATCATCCAGTTAATAGTACTCTTTCAGCAGCCCAAACAGACTAAGACAATTGCCGGTCTATCAGGAACCAGAAAATTCATGTATCAAATTCTACAATCAGATCTATTATTGATTCCTCAGAATCACCCTAGGATGTGGTTATAACTATGTCCACTAATTGAAATTGTTTCATTTAACTGATACATGAATTAAAGTCAGAGAGCGAATAACATTCCCGTAGTTGTGTGCTGCTGCTGCTGCTGCTAAGTCGCTTCAGTCGTGTCCGACTGTGCGACCCCACAGACAGAAGCCCACCAGGCTCCCCTGTCCCTGGGATTCTCCAGGCAAGAATACTGGAGTGGGTTGCCATTTCCTTCTCCAACGTATGAAAGTGGAAAGCGAAAGTGAAGTCGCTCAGTCGTGTCCGACTCTTAGCGACCCCATGGACTGGAGCCTACCAGGCTCCTCCGTCCATGGGATTTTCCAGGCAAAAGTACTGGGGTGGGGTGCCATTGCCTTGTAGTTGAATTCAAATTCAGGCCATCAGACTCGAAGCCAATGATCTTTCTACTGAACTAAATGTGTTCTTTTGGAGAAAGACATGGATAGGTGTGCAGGAAGAAAATGTGATGTCATTGATGCTGCCTGGAAGGCAACTCATGTCAGATATGCCAGGTGAAATGAAATGGAGACAATAGATACTCACTGATTTTTTCTTGGAGTTAAAGTCAGTGTACAAAAACCAGAGGGATTCAAAAAGACCTGCAACACACCCTGCTTTCAAGGAATTTATAATTTAAGGAATATTTAAGGGTATCATATTGTTTGTCTTTCTAGAAACCTGTGCTTATTAACCTCTAACTCTTGGTAGAGGTTAGAGTTAGAAAGGAGTCCAAGAAGTGGGTTGGATTCCACCTGGTCATTTAATAGCTATTGGATTGTGGGTACCCTGAGAAATGCTTCTGATCCACAGATGCTATGTCTGTAAAATCAGAAAGACTTATCTCATGAGGTTGAAGCGAGGGTTCAGTGACATCCTGTATGAATAACCACATCTGACCCTCTGCTAGATACAAGAAGTTCTTTTCCTTTCTTCAGCTTACTCTCGCTTGGATGCTAATCCTAAAAGATCAGGTCACCCTGCTAGGTTCTGTGGTTGGTGGAAGATTATAATACATAATCCCTATTCTTAAGTGGGTTTTCTTTCTTTTTTTTTTTTTTTTTTGGCCATACCATACTACATGTGGGAGCTTAGTTTCCCAAGCAGTGATCAATCCTGGACAACTACAGAAGTCCTTGCCCTTATGTAATTAAAGTTGTGAGAGGATAGTCAAGAGCAAAAATAGCTCTAATGGCAGATAAGATAAATTCTATAAGAAGGGCACAAAGACTGCTATGTGGATCTTAAGAAGCAAAAGAAATGGAGGATGGGGTCTTGAAGAATGTTTAAGATTCAACATGAGAGATGGTGGAAACATAATCAGTAGAGATCAACTAAATTCTTTGTGCCCCATTTCCCATTTGGGGTGAAATAATTTTATTTAAATTATCACATTGTCTTACATGGCAACCATCTGGAAATTTTAAGTAAAAATTGGACAACTTGGATATGAGGTGATATCTCATTGTGGTTTTGATTTGCACTTGCAAGAAAAAGAAGGGCAAAAAGGCAAAATGGTTGTCTGAGGAGGCCTTACAAATAGCTGTGAAAAGAAGAGAAGCAAAAGGTAAAGGAGGAAAGGAAAGATATACCTATTTGAATGCAAAGGTCCAAAGAATAGCAAAGAGCGATAAGAAAGCCTTCCTCAGTGATCAATGCAAAGAAATAGCAGAAAACAACAGAATGGGAAAGACTAGAGATCTCTTCAAGAAAATTAGAGCTATGAAGGGAACATTTCATGTAAAGATGGGCATAATAAAGGACAGAAATGGTATGGACCTAACAGAAGCAGAAGATATTAAGAAGTGGTGGCAAGAATACACAGAAGAACTATACAAAAAAGATCTTCATGACCCAGATAATCACAATGGTGTGATCACTCACCTAGAGCCAGACATCCTGGAATGTGAAATCAAGTGGGCCTTAGGAAGCGTCACTACAAACAAAGCTAGTGGAGGTGATGGAATTCCAATTGAGCTATTTCAAATCCTAAAAGATGATGCTATGAAAGTGCTGCACTCAATAGGCCAGCAAATTTGGAAAAGTCAGTAGTGGCCACAGGACTGGAAAAGGTCAGTTTTCATCCCAATCCCAAAGAAAGGCAATGCCAAAGAATGCTCGAACTACCGCACAATTGCACTCATCTCACACACTGGTAAAGTAATGCTCAAAGTTCTCCAAGCCAGGCTTCAACAATACAAGAACCACAATCTTCCAGATGTTCAAGCTGGATTTAGAAAAGGCAGAGGAACAGGAGATGAAATTGCCAACATCCGCTGGATCATCGAAAAAGCAAGAGAGTTCCAGAAAAAATCTACTTCTGCTTCATCGACTATGCCAAAGACTTTGACTGTGTGGATCACAACAAACTGTGGAAAATTCTGAAGGAGATAGGAATACCAGACCACCTGACCTGCCTCCTGAGAAAACTGTATACATGTCAGGAAGCAACAGTTAGAACTGGACATGAAACAACAGACTGGTTCTAAATAGGAAAAGGAGTATGTCAAGGCTGTACATTGTCACCTGCTTATTTAACTTATATGCAGAGTACATCATGAGAAACACTGGGCTAGATGAATCACAAGCTGGAATCAAGATTGCCAGGAGAAATATCAATAACCTCAGATATGCAGATGACACCACCCTTATGGCAGAAAGTAAAGAAGAACTAAAGAGCTTCTTGATGAAAGTGAAAGAGGAGAGTGAAAAACTTGGCTTAAAGCTCAACATTCAGAAAACGAAGATCATGGCATCTGGTCCCATTACTTTATGGCAAATAGATGGGGAAACAATGAAAACAGTGTCAGACTTTATTTTGGGGGGCTCCAAAATCACTGCAGATGGTGACTGCAGCCATGAAATTAAAAGACACTTTCTCCTTGGAAGAAAAGTTATGACCAACCTAGACATCATATTAAAAACCAGAGACATTACTTTGCCAACAAGGTTCATCTAATCAAAGCTATGGTTTTTCCAGTAGTCATGTATGGATGTGAGAGTTGGAGTATAAAGAAAGCTGAGCGCTGAGGAATCGATGCTTTTGAACTGGGGTGTTGGTGAAGACTCTTGAGAGTCCCTTGGATGGTGAGGAGATCCAACCAGTCAATCCTAAAGGAAATCAGTCCTGAATATTCATTGGAAGGACTGATGCTGAAGCTGAAACTCCCAATACTTTGGCCACATGATGCGAAGAACTGACTCATTGGAAAAGACCCTGATGCTGGGAAATATTGAAGGCAGGAAGAGAAGATGAGATGGTTGGATGGCATCACTGACTCAATGGACATGAGTTTGAGTAAACTCCACCAGTTGGTGATGGACAAGGAAGCCTGGCATACTGCAGTCCGTGGGGTCACAAAGAATGGGTTACAACTGAACAACTGAACTGAACTGAAGAAGGTAAGAAAAGTTTAGCATCTCTCATCATCTTATTATCCAGGTTTAAGTACTGTGAACACATGTTTTCTTGTTAGCCAATTGTAAACATTTTCTCATTTGTTCAATAATCTTGGAAATAAAATGAATGCATACTATTTCATTGTATTTATGAATGTGTAATTATTGCCTTATTTTTGGATGTCTAGGTGATTTCAATTATTTGCTGTCATAAATAACATGATAAGTATCTTTGGACATAGATCTTTGCCTATATGTTTGAGAATCAACTGGATAACTAAAATAATGAATGTGTAAACAAGTTAAAAGTTAACAAATTTAGTGGCAGAGGAGAGTAATAATCCATAAATTGAAATGATTCACCATTAAACTGGCTGACTAAGTCATTTTTGGTTATAACACATCTTATTAAAGACTCAAACAAGGTCATGCAAAGGACATAAACATTGTATTATTTTGCAGCAGAGAGATAAGTATGTGTAACAATGTACATAATATTTTGCTGATTAATATGGATCATACAAAGATAATCACCAAATGATCTTAATAACTCTACACAGAAGCAGCTAAAAAGGATATTAGTAAACATGTAAATTAAAACATTTGAAGGATGGATTGGCAAAGCAAAATGTCTAATAGTGAAGTATATTGAGCATCTCAATGTGATTTTGAGTGATTTTCAGAAATGACTCATTTCCTCAATCACGTAAGAGTATTATAGAACCCAACCAGAAATTATTTTAATGGAAAATGTCTTCTGTGCTTTAAACACTGCAGAATAGAGAAGACATATTGACTATGCCCTCATAGAAATAGACTCTTTCCAAATGGATTGTTTTCAGTGAGGGTATTTAAGGGCTTCCCTCATAGCTCAGTTGGTAAAGAATCCACCTGTAATGCAGGAGACCCTGTTTCAATTCTTGGGTCAGGAAGATCCCCTGGAGAAGGGATAGGCTACCCACTCCAGTATTCTTGAGCCTCCCTTGTGGCTCCGCTAGTAAAGAATCTGCCTGCAATGTGGGAGACCTTTGTTCGATCCCTGGGTTGGGAAAACCCTCTGGAGAAGGGAAAGGCTATTTTAATTAAAAGGTAATATGAGCTTGTTCAGTTGCTAAGTCGTGTCTGACTTTTTGCAGCCCTATGGACTGCAGCACACCAGGCTTCCCGGTCCTTCACCATCTCCTAGAGTTTGCTCAAACTCATGTCCATTGAGTCGGTGAGGCCATCCAATTATCTTATCCTCTGTTGTCCTATTCTTCTGCCCTCAATCTTTCCCAGCATCAGGGTGTTTCCAGTGAGTTGGCTGTTCACATCAAGTGGCCAAAGTATTAGAGCTTCAGCTTCAGCATCAGTCCTTCCAATGAATATTCAGGGTTGATTTCCTTAAGGATTGACTAGTTTGGTCTCCATGCTTTCCAAGGGATTTTCAAGAGTATTCTCCACCACCACAATTTGAAAGCATCAATTTTTAAGTGCTTCACTCTATTCCCATGCTTATTAGGTGATAAGTTGGTTTTGAATGTGTTAGTTCAGTTCAGTCACTCAGTTGTGTCCAACTCTGCGACCCCATGAATTGCAGCATGCCAGGCCTCTCTGTCCATCACCAACTCCCGGAGTTCACCCAAACTCATATTCATCGAGTCGGTGATGCCATCCAGCCATCTCGTCCTCTCTGGTCCCCTTCTCCTCCTGTCCCCAATCCCTCCTAGCATCGGGGTCATTTCCAATGATTCAGCTCTCTGCATGAGGTGGCCAAAGTATTGGAGTTTCAGCTTTAGCATCAGTCCTTCCAAAGAACACCCAGGACTGGTCTCCTTTAGAATGGACTGGTTGGATCTCCTTGCAGTCCAAGGGACTCTCAAGAGGCTTCTCCAACACCACAGTTCAAAAGCATCAATTCTTCAGCGCTCAGCTTTCTTCACAGTCCAACTTCACATCCATACATGACCACTGGAAAAACCATAACCTTGACTAGATGGACCTTTGTTGGCAAAGTAATGTCTCTGCTTTTGAATATGCTATCTAGGTTGGTCATAGCTTTCCTTCCAAGGAGTAAGCGTCTTTTAATTTCATGGCTGCAGTCACCATCTGCAGTGATTTTTGAGCCCCCAAAATTAAGACTGACACTGTTTCCACTGTTTACCCATCCATTTCCCATGAAGTGATGGGACCAGATGCCATGATCTTTGTTTTCTGAATGTTGAGCTTTAAGCCAACTTTTTCACTCTCCTCTTTCACTTTCATCAAGAGAATGTGTTAACCTCTCAATTTATGACTTATAATGTCAGTTCTCAGTTCTAGTAGTTTTTTAAATAAAAATTAGCATTTAATTTTAATTTAATGTTGGTTACTTATGTTTATGAAAGGATTAACAAGATAATAGATAGTTATGGAGCCATTGGCTGTATTATGAATATCTTGTCGTTGTTGTTCAGAATGGCATTTGGGCTAGGTATATCCTTCACAGGAGAACAACCAAAAAGGCTTATTAGTACAACTTTTTGACAGAAGGTGGTAGGATGGAAAGATAGTTTATATGGCTTTTGTATGCTTTTGAAATTTAATAGTCTTAATTCTTTGAAATATGCAGGTAACATGGATCTTCATAAAGGACCCTCACCACTCTTTTCCTAAAGTCATCCATTATAGACCTAGTTGAAACTTAGAAGTAAGTTTCAGAACAATAGAAATAGGCTGCCCAGAAGAAGTCCTCAGAAAATTAAATTTGCTCTTTTCTACTTCTTTAATGATTGTGGATTTGTTCTAATTTCATTGTTGAGTCTATCAGAATATCAGCAAGACAAATAGCACACACATGAAAAGCAGTTCGGACAAGGGCAATATTGAAAACAAACCAAAGAAATTTTTTGCCTTTTAGAAGTAATACTGCAGTACTGCAATTCAGATGTTAGAAAGTAAACACATTTATTTAAATTGGTGGCAATCTGTTGAACTAGATATGCTAACTCCAGAAAACAGATACAAGGCAAGTAGCAATATTTTATATATATTTATTTTAAATCTGTTTCGAAAAATATGACTGAAGTTCTACATGCAAATTTCTTTTCTGATTGTTCAAATCAGAACAGGAAGCACATTAGCATAAAATTAAGGTGAAAGGAACAGGGTCTGTCTCATTTTACTATCTCTTTCCTCCCTTTTGTCTGCCAATAAGAGGCACTGATCTAAAATTTAGTAAGATCGCTCCCTAATTTCAAGAACTATGATTTAGCAAGTGTTTACTGTAGTTTTATGTGCTATATTAAGCCATACACACACACACACACACACACACACAGTTAATTTCATCCTCACAGCAGTCCCTAGAGTGACTCTCTCCATTTGACAAATGAGGAAGCTGAAATGAAGACAGATTAAATAGCTGGTGTGAGAGGTGGTGTCACACCCAAAGCCCCTGCTATTTTCCAATCCACTCCACTCCCCCACTTCCCTGTGTGTGGTTGCTGTGTAAAGATTGTCATAGAGAGGAGACAAATGAAACTAGAATTGTTTATCAAGCATTCAAAATACAGCTAGATTAACACGAAACAAATAGTGAAATGTTACACATTGTAGAAAAAATAGTAAAATCTTATCTAGTATCAGTTACACTAATAATTGGAGAAGGAAATGGTAACCCACTCCAGTATTCTTGCCTGAAGAATCCCATGGACCTGGCGAGCTATGGTCCATAGGGTCGCAAAGAGTCAGACACGACTGAAGCAACTTAGCACGCACGCACTAATAATTGTAAGGATTCAAGTAGTTGCAGGGCATAGACAAAGTAGGAAGTGGTCTGGAACCTCCAATTTGCACCCCAGGTCTTTTCTTGCTGCACCAGTATGTATATCCTGGGCCAAGATAAACAGGTGTGTAAGTGATGTGTGCAGTTTGCATCACTTAGAAGAATCTCCAGTGTGTGCTAGAGAGTTCCATAGTTTATGTGACATTTTCTATCCCATAAATCTATAGATTCCAAGTCTGTTTACTATAAGCAGTCCTGGGTAGTCCAGGTATATCCTCCTATAAGTATTCTATAGATAAGGACTTTTCTGTTAGTAAATACCATTTTTTTTTAAATTGAAGTATAGTTGTTTAAACGGTGTTCGTTTCAGGTGTACAGCAAAGTGATTCACTTGTACATACATATGTATCTTTTTTTTTCTAAGTAAATACCGTTTGTCATCAGAGGTCTGTCATTAGCGTGTTGACAAGGAGATTTTTTTCTTCATCCCCTTCTAGTCCACTCCACAATTCATACACAATAACAGAACAGAATGGATTGCAAACCTTCTCTTTATTCCTCTTCTACCTGCAAGCTTAGAGGAAGAAAAAAAGGTAGCTACCATTTTCATTTCAAAATCAACTACTGGCTTAGAATACGTCAGGCAAAGAAAAGGAAAAGGGTAGCTCTGGCTTATTGCCACCTGCAGAGTCCTTCCTTCTTAGACCAGTCAGAGTGAGATCCCAGGTTGTGCTGACCAACTTCTTTTCTCAAATGGATTTGATGTTGTTAAGCCGGCATTGGCATAAAGGGATGTGATCACATCCCTACCTTGTTTGCCTAAGATGTGCCTGTTTCTCCAGTTGATCCCTGCCATTTGGTTATTTTCTGAATCCTCAATGTCCACAAATAATTATACTAAGATTTAGAAAGTGCTTATTTGTCAGGTACTCCTCCAAGCTCTTTTTACAGTAGCTCATTTAGTATTCAGAACAACCCTATGGGGAAGATGCTATTATACCTGTATTATAGCCAAGGAAACTGAGGCACAAAGCAGTAAGATAACTTGCTTGCATTAAGGTCACATAGTCAATCAGAGGTGGAGTGAGAATTGGAACCCAGGTGGTCTGGCTCTAGAGTCCATGCTTTTGAGCACTGTGCTCTTGCTTTCTCTATGAGGACAGCTCTGTGTGCCCCTCCTCCGGTAAAACCTTTCTGGGATGCTCCAGGGAGCAGTGTGTTTTGCACTACAAACAGTGTTTACTCATAAAAACACCATCTCATGTTGGTTTTAGTATCTTAGGGTCATTGTTTACAACTCTTTTCTATTCCCATCATAGTCAAACACAAGGCAAAGTGCCCTATTCGTGGCATCACCTCTTTTCCTCTAGGAATCTTTTTTTTTTTTTTTTTTTACCACTTGACCTGCTGGTTGATTAATTTATTTTCTGTAGAAAAAGTGATTTAAAATATAAATATTTTTTGCTTATTAGATAGAGACATTTTAAAAAGTACAATTTACAGTAGAGATGGGAGAGTTAAACGAATCCCTTTATCTCCTCTAAATGTGGCACTGTATTTCTCCATTACATCAGTGAAAGAGAATTGTGTGATACACAATGTGTGAACTGTGTATCACACAAAAGTTTATTTTTTTCTTTGAAACCTGTTTGAGGGCATTAGTGTGAACAGTAGGTGGAGAATAATAGTTATACCAAAAATGGTTAACCATCAAATGTAGTAGCTTTCATATTTTATCCATGTAAAAACAATGCTCTTAATTGGAATTTCTCTTTTGCTTTTTAAGAAACACATACAGCTTCAGGAATAAGAAGAGGAAATTGCGGCTGATGAGTTTTTCAGGATCTCTAGCAGAGGAATTTCTGTGTGGATTTTTTAAAGGATTCTGTAGAAGGAACATTGTTAAGCATTTCATAGAATTTCTTAGGAGCCTCTATATTCTGAGCAAAACATGATTGTGCCTCAATCTGAGGACAGGGAACTCTGAAATGAAACACAGCTGGCCTGATATTTTTAAGAAAATTGTAAGGGAGACACTATGTGCAATCAATTAAATTGTTCTTTTCCCCTTTTCAGAAGACAAACAAATTGTAAAAGCAGAGTTGCTGCTGAGAATGTAAATTGGCTAGAATATCTGTTTATGCTGTTAGATTTATGCATAAACTGTAAATGGCACAAACAAAGTCTTATTGACCTTAGTAGCTAAGCAGTGATCCAAAACAGGCTTGTTGCATACAGTTTCATGCTACCAACCAGCAGCCTTAACATTTCAATTTTGAGGTTTGAATTCTCTTATTTAAAAAGAACTTTGACAAGTTCATATAATGTTGCTGTCTAAAAATTTTTATTCACCATTTCAAATGAGTGTATTTCCAATGTTTAATAATGGCATTGCCCAGGATGTTTGGATTTAATGGTTGTTCGCATTCACTCACTCGTGAGTCAGCCTGAAAAAGAAAACAGATTGCCCCGTATCATGATACCACTAGTAAATGTTAACTCCGTTTAGCATATAATTGAGATCATGATGAAAAACAATGAGTGCAGAAATTGATTTAAGAGCATAAATTTTTATTCATCAACTAGTGTCAGTTTGAGCAGAGCCAAGAAATTGGAAATTGAAGTAGAAAAGTGGGAGAATAAATTTTTACTCCTACATCAAGGACACTTGCTTACTCATACAATTATAAGTAATTTAACCGTTCAACAGCAAATACTTAAGCATGTTCTGTTTGTAATGCCTATGTTAGGTACTAACAACAAAATAATTAAGATTAAATTTCTGTCTTGAGAGCTTGGTTAAATGGCGGTCACTCTTAACTATTCTGTGAATGATGCTTAATATTTTTTTCTTAATACCAAAGCGGTAGATGGATTCTCTATCCCCAAACACTGTTTTGAAATTCCTACTAAGAAAATAATAAATGATAGTATTAGATTGGACGCACTTTGACTCATTGTTTCTTTCCTTCTCACTTCTTCCAGAATTTTTGAAAATTAAGAAAATTATGTAAAATTAAGAAATTTTTGAAAATTAAGAAAATTATATAAAAATATGGAAGACAGTTGTGAAAAATTAATAAAACAGAGCTATCTGTCACCCCAACCCCAATATACCCTAATTCCCAGTTCTTGGCTACCTAAGTACAGATATTTCCATATGCTTACAATATCATATACAATATCATATATTCTATTATCTATCCTGCTTTTTTTTTCACTTGATGTGATATATAATTATACATTTTAATTAATAGATTCTTGGGGAACAGTTTTAGGTTTACAGTAGAATTGGGCAAAAGTATAGGGAATTCATATATTACCCTCACCCCATGCCCCTTACAGTTTACTCTATTGATTTCTTGCATTAGTAAGGTGTGTTTGTTATAATTGGTGGGCCAATATTGGTACATTGTTAACTAAAGTCCACAGGATATGTTAGAGCTTACTCTGTGTATGTGTATTCTTTGATTGATGGATAAACAGTGGTACATGTAGAATATTATTCAGTAGTAAAAAGAAGTCAAGAAAAGACATGGAGAAATCTTGAATGCATATTGCTAAGGGAGAGATGTCAATATGGAAAGGCTAAACACTGTGATTCCAACTCTATGACATTCTGGAAAAGGCAAAAATATGGACACAGTTTAAAAAAGTATCAGTGGTTCCAGAGGAGAGGGGGAGGGAGAGATGAATGAGTGCACACATGGATTTTTAAGACAGTGGAACTTTTCTGTGTGACACCATAAGGGTAGATACATGTCATTAAACTGTATCAAAACCCATAGACACATAATTGTTATACTTCTAAATAGTGTACAGCATTCCTGATTGAAAGCAACAGAAATGTAGCTAATTTAAGTAGAACATAACTATTAAAGGGTATTAGATAACTTCTAAAATTGCCAGGAGGGCTGTAATTGGCTAGAGAGCCCCAAGCAAGGTCCCAGTCAGGTCTCCAGCATGAGGAGGAAGCCACCAAGCACTAGACATTAAAGCTTGCACTGCAGATAGACTGGCATTGATTGGTAGATACCAGCTGTCATGGGTTGCATGGAAGCGAAGTGAAGTGAAGTGAAAGTCGCTCAGTTGTGTCTGACTCTTTGCAATCCTATGGACTATACAGTCCATGGAATTCTCCAGGCCATAATACTGGACCAGGCAGCCTTTCCCTTCTCCAGGGGATTTTCCCAACCCAGAGGTTGAACCCAGGTCTCCCACATTGCAGGAGGATTCTTTACCAGCTGAGCCACAGGGAAGCCCCTGTAGGGGTTGCATTGGGCCCTGCAAAAAGAGAGGTTGAAATCCTAATCTCCAGTATCTCAGAAAGTGACCCCATTTAGAAATAGTTACAGATGTAGGTAGTTAGGATGAGGTCAGACTGGACTGGGGGGCCCTAATCCAACATGAGTGGTACCCCTGTAAGAGGAGAGAGACACACAAGGAAAAGATGGCCACATGATGATGAAGGCAGAGAGTGGGGGCCAAGGATCACCAGCAAACATCAGAAGCTAGAATAGACAAGGAATTATTTTCCCCTACAGGTTTCAGAGGAGGCATGATGCTGCCCACACTTTGATTTTGGACTTCTGGCCTCTAGAACCATTAGACAATAAATTTCTGTTGTTTTAAGCCACCTAGTTTATGGGTCTTTGACATAGCAGCCCTAGCAAACTAATATACCACTGACCACCACTGTCTCTAGAGAAAAACCTTCTCTGGCTCCTTTTTCTGACTCACCAGCTCCTCTTTAAAGCATGGGAGGAGCATCTGAACAGTAACTTGTAGGACACATGTCCATGCCCTAGCTCTAGGGAATGCCAGGAGAATGAGGATCTGGCATTTCATATTTCTATAGCCTCTTACTGACACTCATAAGATATGGAATTCTCCCAACATTAGGGAGGGGCTCAGATGCCAGGCAACCAAAAGGAAGGACAGGAGTCTGATATAATTGACTTTATAGTTACGAATTTTAAGGGCTATATAATATTCCATCATGTTGATGCCATTTCTAGAAAGCTTTTTCAAAGCAACTTCCAGATTGATATTATTTTATGTGGTAACATATTTTGCCTATATGATTTTGCTTCTGTTGGGCCATGTTTTGAATGGAATATTAGAGCCTTCATGACTCCCAACTACATATTCATAGATTTATTTTCAAAAAATGTCTTCTCACTTTATAACTTAATGGATAGTATATGCGTGTGCCTGTTTGATCATTATCTTAGGTTATACTGCTGAGGTTTAGTTGCTAAGTTGTGTCTGACTCTTTTGCGACCCCATGGACATAGCTCGCGAGGCTCCTCTGTACATAGGATTTCTGGACAGGCTAGAATACTGGAATGGGTTGCCATTTTCTTCCCTATGGGATCTTCCTGACCCAGAATTTCAACTTACATCTCCTGCGTTGGCAGGCAGATTCTTGAAGAGACATGGGTTTGATCCCTGGGTTAGAAAGGTCCTTTGGAGTAGGAAATGGCAACCCATTCCAGTGTTCTATTCATTGGCAGAAGAGATTGGTGGGCCACAGTCTATGGGGTTGTAAAATGTTGGACACAACTGAGCATAATCATCATCATCATCATTTCCTTAAGGCTGTGTTGACTTGCATTTACTTGACCTTTAGAAAAGATAAATGTTTTTCCATACATAGTTTAGTGCAAGTCACTCAGTCATGTCTGACTCTTTGTGACCCCATGGACCATACAGTCCATGGAATTCTCCAGTCCAGAATACTGGCCTTTTCCTTCTCCAGGGGATCTTCCCAAATACATAGTTTACACTTTGAATTTCTTCTGATCTGATTTTACTGGTGCCTTGCTATTTCTTGAAGGCTGTATTTAAACAAACATTTTTTAGGTATTAGTCCTGAGAGGCTTTAAGTTGCTGCCAGTGTTTTTGCTGAGAATCAACTAAATTGTATGTGAAATAGCTGAGAAAATAATCATTTTCCCCCCAAGTTTTATTAATTGAAATATATGAGGAAGTCCTATTTTTACCGTATGCCTAATATGCCATAAAATGCTTAGCAGTGCCTGACCTAGAGGAAGTACATTGACACACTCAATAAAATATCAATAAAGCCTAACTTTCATGTTATTTTTATGTTGTGGGTATTTTATATTTTTATTAAGGGAAGTGAAATCCAAACTTTATTAATTCATTGCTTAAACAAATGAGGCAAGAGATTGCAGCAGCACAATAGATGATTCAACAATGAACATGGGTCAAGTGGCTTTGAATTGAGTATAAGAAATGAGAAAACTTAACAAAGTTTACATTGTGATAGTTTCTAAAAATGAAGAACTGTGATACAATGTGATAAGCCTCTTAAAAATTATGCAGATTTTCTTAGGATTTTGGAGAAGGGGCAAGTCACTTCAGAGCTTAATGAGTCCAGAACACTTCATAGAAGGAAAGGATTTCAACCTAGCCTTTAAATGAGAGTTTGATTTCAATGACCAGAGATGGAGTGGAAGCATTCCATGCAGTGGGGATGGCATGGAGAAGACATAGATAGGAAAGTATAAATCATGTTCCAAAAAGGAGAAATAATTAGTAGTATTCTAGCTAAAAATCTCCCTGGTGGCTCAGTTGGTAAAGAGTCTGCCTGCAATGTGGGAGACCTGGGTTCAATCCCTGGATCAGGAAGATCCCCTGAAGAAGGAAATGGTAACCCACTCTGGTATTCTTGCCTGGAGAATTCCATGGACAAAGGAGCTTGGTGGGCTACAGTTCATGGGGTCCTAAAAAGTCGGACACGACTGAGTGACTAACTCTCACTTTTCATTCTAGCTAAAAGATAGTGTATCCCTTCTAATGTGTTGGGTACTTTGCTAATTCTGCACTTAAATCCTTACACCAAGCCTATAAGACAAATATCATGATTGTTTCCATTTTATTGATGAGAAAACCATAGCTCAGGAAGGCTATACAGACTAAAAATTATGAAGTCCATAGCTTGAATTCTTATTTGTCTGACTCTAGAGCCCAAGCTCTTTACTCTGTGGGAGGAAGTTGCTTCAAATAGTAAAACTAGCAGGTCCAATTTGGTTGCAGTCTAGAATGCAAGTTGGATAGTGATGAAAGAGAAAACAGAAGAAGAGGTATATTGGTGAAAAACCATGCAGGGTGCCAAAGTGTCAGATGAAGAGGTTTGAACTTCATTTAGCAGAGACTAGAGTGCCATGGGTGTTCTGAGTAGTAGAGTGATAGGTTCACAGTGTTACTTTGGAAGGGCAATCTGGTGACATTGTATAGGATTACTTGAAAGAGAAACCAGAGTTAAGGAGATCAGTTAAAGAAATTGTCATTGTTAAGGTAACAAGAGCTTGAAATACAGTTGACAGATTGGTATAGAACAGTTGTGAATTTGAAAGACACTCCTAAGATGAGTGAGCATAATTTAGTGACCCATGGAAAATGGGAAAGGGAAAGAAAAGGAAGAAGTCAAAGATGGATTCGTGTTTCAGATCTGGGTGACTCTAGGATTATAATACCACTAAAAACACAGATCTAGATATTAAAAAGGAGAGTGGATTTTAGGGGGAAGATTATAAACTTGACTTTAGACATGTTTATTTTGAGGTGGATATCTTCAGCAAAAAGTTCAAGATTCCAAACTATAACTGGGAAGAAGGATGAAACTAAAGCTACAGATTTAGGGGTCCTCTGAGTGGAGATTTTAGTTGAGGTCAGTGGCCATATATGTTTGCTGAAGGAAAGGCAGAATAGGATCCTATCAAAGCTATAAGTTCAGGAATATCACAGTGAGGGGAGGGAGGAAGAAAAGGGGCAGGAGGAACCCAGAGAAGTAATCATCTTCTCTGAGTTATGAAGGCATGAAAATATGATTGAGCTGGAATAGGGAACTAGAAATTTCCCCATTCTATCCCTGACAAGTTTACTCTCATCCTCAAATTCCAAGTGGAAAAAAAGTTCAGAAAAGGCAAAGAAAGGCAGAGGAACACTTACTAGTAGAGAGCTTTGGCTCTGACCCCAGGGAGAGTTTCAGGGGTCCAGACTTGGTCATACAGAAGACTGTGTCTTTCTTGGCTGATAAGACATAAGAGCCAAGAAGCAAAGCAGAATGGAAAGAACTTTTCTGGGCTTTCTTCCAGGGGATATAGCCAGACCTTCTTACTGCTTTTCCCACACGGGAAGGAGAGAACCGGAGGGAGCCACACTAGTAATGGGCCCCAACCCACCGACACAGTGCTCAGCATAATGTCTGTGGCAGCCTCTCTCCCTTGCAGGTGGAATAGAGGCACTAGATAGAACCGTTATCACAATACACTGCCTTTTATTTAATAAAGAGACAAGACAGGTAGATAACAAAGAGGCTTGTCAAAGAAGAAGAGCTGAGAGGTAGAGGTAGTGGTAAGTGTTGAATTCCATATAAGGATGGAAGAAGATGAAAATTGAAGACATGTTACATTTAAGGTATCTAAAATTAAAATTTAGATGGCTGCTGGTAGCCTTCCAAGGGTTGGATTTAGTAGAATAGTATTTTTAAAACATATTGACAGGATTGGAGAGTAATCAGGTGGGAAGCATGGAGAAGAGTAATGTGGATTACACTTTGGGGTAATTTGAGTTAAGAAGAATGAGAGAGATGGCCAGGAACTCAAGGGCACAGTATGACAGACATTTGTAGTTGTTAACTGTTTGAAAGATCAGGAAGACTGACAGAGAGAGAAAACAATAAATGTAGTAAGTTTGTGCAAAAGAGAAATATACACTTTATGAAGTAAGATGCTGGACAACTTGAGAAAAGATAGCATTAGAAAAGGATTTGTCGTTGAAATTTTTTTAAAAAGGAAAATGCTGTGAGTTTGAGATATAACTATAGTAGGTGAGCAAGAAAAGCTTTGCTAAAGTAGATTAAAGGAAGAAAGATAAGATATAGGCAGATTTGGTTGAGGGTAGAGAAGAGAAAAAGTGGAAGTGAGTCCTAACCAGCTGAGAGGCACTGGGGAAGGGGAAAACTGGATGTGCTGCAGATGACCACCTGTTAGCAGCTAATTCTTATGGAATGTTATCAGAGTCTCAGGAGTCAGAAAGAAAAGGCCCAAAGGAGCACACTGGAGAGAAGAAAATGGACTGCAAATGTGAGATGAGGCCAACGAACATTACATAATGATGGGGGCAAGTCACTTAAAAATCTTCTTGGAAAGAGGCCATGAAGATAATTTTTCTGCAGCATCTTAAACTAGAGGAAATGAAGTCTTCACTGAGTATTGGAGAGGCTCAGCCAGGGAAGCCAGAGAGGATGATGGCTGTCAACACTGGAGATCAAAGCACTGAAAGAGAAAAAGTGCTATAGAAAAATAAAAAGGGGGACTAATAAGTTAAGTTGCCAAGATGAAAAGGAGGAAGAAATGGATTTGGAAATTGTTCAAGTGCAGAAAGCAAAGATTGCCATAGTCCTCCTAATGCTGGTCTCTCTAGTTTCCTTCTCCCCAAATACATTAAAGTAGAGCTATGTGGCTTATAGAGATTTACTTATCTTCAACTAACTTTTATTACACAATTGTTGAACAAGAATTCTAGAGTGAAACTGCATAGGCTTGAATCCCAACTCTGCCACGAATTGTCTATATGACTTGGACAAGTTACTTCATCTCTGTAAGCCTTAGTTTCTTCACCTGTACAAAGGGGATAATAATGCAATAGCTTTCTCATGGTGAAGATGAAATATGGTATTGTACCAAAAAAAAAAAAAAAAAAGGGTTTCAGAGCTGGCAACTTGTACACATTCATTATTACCCCCATTACCCTGATGATGGTTATGGTGATGAAAAATACATTGGGAATTCGGAGATGAATAAGATGGATCCCTAAACCCAAGGACTCAAGGGCTATTGGGAAATATATTAATATCTTTGAGTGAATCAACAGTTATAATCAAATTAATGATTCACTGGACAAATAGTTATTAAGCTCCTTACAGTGTTTCAGGTGTTGGGGATACATTGTTGAGTGAAACATACCAAGATTATCAGCCTTCATGGAACTTGCATTCTACTGAGAAAAAGAAAAAAATAAGTGTTAAATAACTCTAGTCCATTAGGAAGGATGCATTATGTGTTTGAGAGGAAAGGAGAATAAAGTAATGGTGATAGAGACCAGTGTGAGAGAGGTGGTGGGGATAAAATAAAGTTAAAATAAAGATTAAGGGTAAGGTAGGCCTCATTGTGGGGAAGGCAATGGCACCCCACCCCAGTACTCTTGCCTGGAAAATCCCATGGACGGAGGAGCCTGGTAGGCTCCAGTCCATGGGGTCGCTAAGAGTCAGACACGACTGAGCGACTTCACTTTCACTTTTCACTTTAATGCATTGGAGAAGGAAATGGCAACCCACTCCAGTATTCTTGCCTGGAGAATCCCAGGGACAGGGGAGCCTGGTGGGCTTCTGTCTGTGGGATCGCACAGAGTCGGACACGACTGAAGCGACTTAGCAGCAGCAGCAGCAGCAGGCCTCATTGAGCAAACTGTTTAGGGGTTGTCACTGGGACATTTATAATGAAGTCATCAAGAAGGCTGCTGCTTATAGAAGCAAAGAGGTGAGCTATCTAACCTGGCCCGGCCTTGGAGGAAAGGCTGAACTATTAGGAAGGGTTAGTGATGGTTAGAAAGGCTGGCAGAACTGTGGAAAACAGTACAGAGGTTCTTCAGAAAATTGCAAATAGAAGCAATTCCAATTGTGGATATAAATCCCAAAGAAATGGAGTTATTCTCTTGAAGATGTATCTGCACCCCCATGTTCATTGCAGCATAATTTACAATAACCAGGACGTGGAAACCTAAATGTCCATGATGAATGGATAAAGAGAATGTGATATATATAATATATATATGTGTGTGTGTGTGTGTGTGTGTGTGTGTGTGTGTATGCGCAACAGAATTACTCAGTCATTAAAAAGAAGGAAATCCTGTATCATTTGCTACATTATGGATTAACCACGAGAATATAAATCAGGCAAAGCAAATACTCTATGATCTCACTTATATATGGAATCTTAAGAAAACTCACAGAAATAGAACAGATTTATTGGAAGGGGGAGAGGTTGTCAAAGATACAATCTTCTGGTTATAAGATGAATAGGTTCTGGGGATCTAATAATAGGGCTTCGTGTCTATAGGTAAGATACATGGAATTTGTGAGGTGGGGCAGTAAAATGTTGTTCAATCAGTAGATTGTAGGGTCCAGTGAGAGGAAAGGCATGTTGTAATCATGGTAGAGAAGGAGATGAGATAGAAAGCAGATGGGAAGTTGGAGACTGGGGATGCTCGGAGTGGGGATGTTCAAAGGGATTGTCCAGGTGTTGATATTGACAAAGGATGTTTGTGTGCCACGTACGCATAGACCTGAACTTGAGTGTTTATTCCAACATGTAGTAGTTTGTGATCTTTGTTAACTGCACTGAGAATAAGATTTTATCTGAAAAAAGTTGCCTCATTTGCTTGTTAGGAATAGTGAATGAAATAATGTATGCATGCTCTGAATATGATACTACCTGACACATATTAGGTGCTCAATAAATATTAGTTCTTATTATCACTATTATGATGATGATTAGAAAGACAACTATGTTTTTTTGCTATCTGTTACCTGAGGGGAAAAGAAGGACAGGTAAGGAAAGAAAAAGAGTTTAGATGAAATGCTTTTCTTAAAGATTCAGCTTTCTTCTTAGCTCTAATGTCACATCTGTAGGTGATTAATTATGTTACTAATTTCTATTTTTAGTAATGAAGTTGTTTTTATATTTTCACAGTTGGGAATGCCTGAGGGATTATCTTAACTCTGGAAGATGATTTGGTGAAATTATTTCCTAGAAGGTTTTTCTGGAGATTTTTCATATAGAGGACTAAATGAAGTATTTCTTCCATCTTCTTTTTAACCTTTTACTTACAAAATAGATACATTCTTATCCTTTCCCAGCTTTCCCTTCTACTGGGCTGGATATTCTTAAAATAAATCATTATACTTAGAAGATACCTTTCAGGGAAGCTTCTGTGTCATTTTAAAATTATAACTTAACACCCATAAAACAGTGTAAAATATTTCCATCACCCTATTGATGCTGGCGCAGTGTAGCACTAAGATGTCTCCCAGTTTATTGGCATGGCATTTTCTCCATTGTCCATTTTAGCATTTTATTCTAATATATGGAGGGATTTCAATTTTAATTTGTCTTGCTTGTTAAGGATTGGAATTTCATCAGCTAACTTATATGTGACATTTTAATTTTTATTCCTGTGTTCTACACTATGTTCCAAAACATAGTGAAGCTCTTAAGAAAATGAAATCAGTGTTTATGAAGGAAAGAAAGAAAGAAAGTGAAGTCACTTTACTCTTGTCTGACTCTTTTGCAACTCTGTGGACTGTAGCTCACCAGGCTCCTCCGTCCATGGAATTTTCCAGGCAAGAGTACTGGAGTGGTTTGCCATTTCCTTCTCCAGGGGATCTTCCCAACCCAGGGATCAAACCCAGGTCTCCAGCATTGCAGGCAGACACTTTACCAGCTGAGCCACCAGGGAAGCCCAGTGTTTATGAAAGAGACCCAAATAAGAGCAGATCAGAGAATTTAAAAATAGGCGTGCCAGGGGTAATTTTGTTAGTTCTCTATCTTATATACATTTTCCTAAGAATTCTCTTTCCACAAGACATCCTTTGTTCTTTGGACAGACTTCATGCTTTTATTTACATTATTGTGTTAAAAAATACTTTTTGATGAATGGCTTACATTGAACTCCACATTGCTTTATAATTAACTTCTGTGATCTTTCTTCTTTACTAGATGAAAGAGGAGGAACTATGTATTATTCACTGCTCTCACTGTCACCCCAGCCACCCCCCAGTCCAATGTGTGACACATAATAAACTTTCAAAAATTTTTATTGAATAAAATTAAAGTGATGAATAATTAGCAAACCTTTGTAAAGTACCTACTATGTTCTAGGTACTGTGCTAGGGATTCAAAAACATTTTATCTCAAGGTGTTCATAGTCTGTCTAGTCAAATCCAGGAGAGACTTGTCCATTGTCAACATTCAGTAGTGTTTATGGAGAGATGGAAGGCAAGGTAGAAGAAGGGGGTTGGAGAAAAACAGTGTCCTTGAATATCTTCACGGCGACCAGTCCCATTCTCCCATGAAACCTCTTGAACTTGAAAAGCTGGCTTTATGGATTAGTGAAATATCATTATTCCTATCCCTCTTACAGCCTACACTAAACTATCTAAGTGGAAGAGTTTGCTAAGAACTTCACCATCAGAGAGCTTCCCTCCGAATTCCTAAAGGAAGCAAATTATTCTTTTAAATCTGTTAGTTGCTTATATAAAATGAATCGTGCTAATGTCAGATCATTCTTTAAAGCAGGCCTGGCAGGGTAATTTTTGTCAACATGTAATTTGAATTCCTAGGTAAATTTAAAAGAAGCAAACTACATAACTTACAAAACATTCTATGATCAGATTTTGTACTGACTTTGCCTGACTTGTATCCTGATTGATTTGCTCTGCGTTAGGGCTCTTCTTTCCTGTGAGTTGAAATCATTTGCACTCTCTCTATCTGGGGTTTTAAGCAGACCAGACAGTTGTGTGGAATCAGTTTTAAACCCTGTTTCAAATTAAATCATCTAGTTTTTCAAGTACTTGACATTTTTATATGCAGGGTCATGAACAAAGTAGCTTCGATTGTTCACTTCAAGCAATCACAACTTGAAACACCTCATGCATCACTTTTGGCTATGATGAGTATCAGGGATGAGGACTATCCCCAGCAGTCCCAACTGCTCTTTCACAGTATAAAGCTGAGGTTATGCAGCATATGCCAGGATACAACTTGTCTAATGACAATCGATGGGAAGTGCCATCCCAGTAAAGCAGCAGATAATACACTGTGTCATAATGCATCATGTAGGTAATAATAACATTTCACCCTGCTCATTTTTAAATGGTCATTTAGCCCCTTGGCGTTGCAATCATATTATGCTGCCTTTGCCTAACACCATCCTAAATGATGGCCATCTTATAGATGTCTGTCCACAATCATGTTAAAATCTGGATATATAACCCACTAGAGTGATCCCATAGTACCAACTTTTCCTCACTTAGGAAGAGACAATAGAACAATGCATGTATGAAAATGGGATCCTAACATAATCATTACTTAAATTGTTTCATCATATCTGAGAATCTGCACTATTGTTTCTGTACATTTTTTTGTAGTCAATATTCTTTTTTCTAAGATGAGAACAATTGGATCTTTTTGAAAACTAAGGAAATAACCAAAGTAGGCATTTTCTTTTCAGGTTTGATAATTTAGCCAATTCTGTCACCAGTATTTGTGTATGTGTAGTTGACACATTAACAATTGCTGTCCTGATTATGTTGTCTGATTAATGTGGAATCTAAAATGTTTACTTAGTCAGATGTTCACAGAGCTTCATATAGTACTAAAACATCTACCTCAAGTCCAAGTCATGGCTTCTGGCTTCTTGCTTATAACCTGTCCTTGTGGAACTATTAGAATTAACCACTTAAAGTACAGGGAAAATTGGACAGCTACATGTAAAGAATGAAATTAGAACATCTTCTGACACTATGTACAAAAACAAACTCAAAATGAATTAAAGACCTAAATGTAAAGCTGGACACTATAATACTCTTAGAAGAAAGCATAGGCAAAATACTCTTTGACATAAATTGCAGCAGTATCTTTTTGGATCCACCTCTTAGAGTGATGATAACATTTTAAAAATGAGACCTAATTAAACTTAAAAGCTTTTGGACAGCAAAGGAATCCATGAACAAAATGAAAAGACAACCCACAGAGCAGGGGAAAATATTTGTGAGTGAAGTGACCAACAAGGGATTAATCTCCAAAACATACAAACAACTGATAAAAGCTCCATACCCAGAAAACAAACAACCCAATAAAAAAAATTGGTAGAAGATCTAAATAAACATTTCTCCAAAGAAGACATACAGATGGTCAATAATCATGAAAAGATGCTCAACATTGCTAATTATTGGAGAAATGCAAATCAAAACCATGAGATACCCCTCACACTGGTCAGAATGGCCATCATCAAAAAATCTGCAAATAATAAATTCTGGAAAAGTATGGATAAAAGGAAACCCTCCTATACTGTTGCTGCTGCTGCTAAGTCACTTCAGTCGTGTCCGACTCTGTGCAACCCATAGACGGCAGCCCACCAGGCTTCCCGTCCCTGAGATTCTCCAGGCAAGAACACTAGAGTGGGTTGCCATTTCCTTCTCCAATGCATTAAAGTGAAAAGTGAAAGTGAAGTTGCTCAGTTGTGTCCGACTCTAGCGACCCCATGGACTGGAGCCTACCAGGCTCCTCCGTCCATGGGATTTTCCAGGCAAGAGTACTGGAGTGGGGTGCCATTGCCTTCTCCGTCCTATACTGTTAGGGGAATGTAAATTGATACAGCCACTATGAAGAACAGTATGGAGGTTCTACAACTACCATACTATCCAGCAATCCCACTCCTGGGCTATACCCAGAAAAATATTTAATTCAAAAAGATACATGCACTCCAATGTTCATTGCAGCACTATTTATAATAGCTAAGACATGGAAACGCTGGACTGGAAGAAACACAAGTAGGAATCAAGATTGCTGGGAGAAATATCAATAACCTCAGATATGCAGATGACACCACCCTTATGGCAGACAGTGAAGAGGAACTCAAAAGCCTCTTGATGAAAGTGAAAGTGAAGAGTGAAAAAGTTGGCTTAAAGCTCAACATTCAGAAAACGAAGATCATGGCATCTAGTCCCATCACTTCATGGGAAATAGATGGGGAAACAGTGGAAACAGTGTCAGACTTTCTTTTTCTGGGCTCCAAAATCACTACAGATGGTGACTGCAGCCATGAAATTAAAAGACACTCCTTGAAAGGAAAGTTATGACCAACCTAGATAGCATATTCAAAAGCTATCAAAAAAGACATTACTTTGCCAACAAAGGTTCGTCTAGTCAAGGCTATGGTTTTTCCTGTGGTCATGTATGGATGTGAGAGTTGGACTGTGAAGAAGGCTGACTGCTGAAGAATTGATGCTTTTGAACTGTGGTGTTGGAGAAAATTCTTGAGAGTCCCTTGGACTGCAAGGAGATCCAGTCAGTCCATTGTGAAGGAGATTAGCCCTGGGATTTCTTTGGAAGGAATGATGCTAAAGCTAAAACTCCAATACTTTGGCCACCTCATGCAAAGAGTTGACTCATTGGAGAAGACTCTGATGCTGGGGAGGGATTGAGGGCAAGAGGAGAAGGGGACGACAGAGGATGAGATGGCTGGATGGCATCACTGACTCAATGGACGTGGGTCTGAGTGAGCTCCAGGAGTTTGTGATGGACAGGGAGGCCTGACGTGCTGCGATTCATGGGATCACAAAGAGTCGGACATGACTGAGTGACTGATCTGATCTGAAGACATGGAAGCATCCTAAATGTCCATCAACAGATGAACTGGTCAAGAAGATGTGGTACATATATACAATGGAATATTTTTCAGCTGTAAAAAAGAATGAAATAATGCCATTTGCAAAAATGATGAACCTAGAGATTCATATGAACCTAGACTTCTTATACTCAGTGAAGTCAGACAGAAAAAGGCAAATACCATATGATATCATTTATGTGTGGAATCTAAAGCAATTATACAAATGAATATATTTACAAAATGGAAACTGACTCCCAGATTTAGAAAACTTTCATGGTTACCAAAGAGGAAAGATAGAGGGGAGGAATAAATTAGGAGGTTGGAATTAACATATACATGCTATTATATAAAAAATTGATAATCAACTGGGACCTACTGTATAGCACAGGGAACCCTACTCAGTACTCTGTAATAACCTAGGTGGAAAAAGAATCTGAAAAAGAATATATGTATATATGACTAAATCACTTAACTGTACACTTGAAACTAACACAATGTTGTAAATCAAATATTCTGCATTAATTAATTAATTAATTAAAAATAATTAACCACTTAGGATTATAAAATAATTTTATGACTCTAGAAAATTTTATTTTGTAATTATTCTCATATTTCTATTTTTTGTTTAGAAATGAGTAGGAAAATAACTTTCCCTATCCAAAAGTCTAGCTGAAATGTGATCAGTGTGTTTTTTTTTTCTGGCAGGAAAATAGATGATATTTATTTATTTATTTATTTTGGTGTGCTGAGTCTTCATTGCTTTGTGGGCTTTTCTCTAGTTGTGGAGAGAGGGGCTGCTTTCTAGGGGTCGTGCGCAGGGTTCTCATTGCAGTGGCATCTCTTGTTGCAGCACACACACTATAGGGCATGCAGGCTTCAGTATTTGCAACTCATCGGTTTGGTAGTTAGGTTTCTGGGCTCTAAAGCACAGGCTCAACAGTTGTGGGTGCATGGTATTAGTTGCTCCTCGGCATGTGGGATCTTCCCAGAACATGGATTGAACTTGTGACTCTTGCGCTGTTGGGCAGATTCTTAACACTGAGCCACCAAAGAAGGTACAGATTATTATTTTAAATAACTCACTTGATAGGAAGATATTCTTGGAAGATTTCCTTGTGTATATATACTTGCCTCTGGGAATTAAATACTGGTGTCAGAGCTAGGTTTAGAATTTGACCCAAAATAAGCAAGCAAAATGCTTGCACCAAAGGAAAAAATCCCTGTGATAAACTGAAAATCATTAAAAAATCAATAGCTACTAGTGATGTTATCAATTTTTCTTCTTAGTTATGAGTATTTCTCATTTTAATCAGAGATGTATGCTTTTATTGATGAAATTGTTGGTGTGCAAACATTGAAAAATTAACCTCCCAAAAGGCAGTTGGGGTCACATCTGCCCTATTTTAAAACAGCAGCCTAGCTTTTTTTTTAATATAGAAAGATAATATAACACAATATTTCATGTTCCATCTTCCCCAAGAGTGGGGCAAGGTTTCACTCTTTCCTACAGAAAAAGTTGTCAGCATCTATCAATGTGTCCCTAGTCATCCTTCAACTTTCTGAAGCAAACAAGAAGTGCCTTCCGAAACAACCATGGGATGGACATTTTCCCTTCACATTCTCACTAGGTTCTGTGAAATAGACTTGCTCTTCTAGCTAGAAATTTATGTTAACCATCCCTGACATTATTTCAACCGCCATCACCACCAACAAACAAACAGACTAACATAGAAAATACCAGAGCAGAGCAACAACCATTTAAAGATCCAGGGATGTACACTCAGAGGTCTATATGTGTTATTCCCTAATTATTTCTTACAAAAAGATTGGAATCTCAGTACTGCTATTTGGACTATAATCAGTACAACTCACGCAAGTTACTCTGCTTTTATTTTTCCTTACCTATAAAGGTAAAGTAATAGTACATAACACAGTTGTTTGGAAACATGAAAGTGAAAATCGCTCAGTCGTGTCTGACTCTTCGTGACCCCATAGAGTCCATGGAATTCTCCAGGCCAGAATACTGGAGTGAGTAGACTTTCCCTTCTCCGGGGGATTTTTCTGACCCAGGGATCGAACACAGGTCTCCCGCATTGCAGGCAGATTCTTTACCAGCTGAGCCACAAGGGAAGCCCAAGAATACTGGAGTGGGTAGCCTGTCCCTTCTCCAGGGGAATCTTCCTGACCCAGGAATCGAACCGAGGTCTTCTGCATTGCAGGTGGATTCTTTACCAACTGAGCTATGAGGGAAGCCCTCATTTATATTTGGAAACATAAATGAAATTATATATTTATATGAATTTGAGACATGAAATGAGGCAAATCAACAAAGAAAAATGAAGGTAGACTTAGAACTTTAATCCAGAAAGAAAGAAAACAGGTAGCTAAGGTGGATGCATGATTTATGAAAAGGAACATGTCTATTGATATTTGAACTATTCTTTGAAGATAAGGCTCTTGTTCTACTTGAGATTGGTTCAGTTCAGTTCAGTCACTCAGTTGTGTCTGACTCTTTGTGACCCCGTGGACAGCAGCATGCCAGGCTACCCTGTCCATCACCAACTCCTGGAGCTTACTCGAACTCATGTCCATCGAGTCAGTGATGCCATCCAACCATCTCATCCTCTGTCATCCCCTTCTCCTCCTGCCTTCAGTCTTTCCCAGCATCATGGTCTTTTCCAGTGAGTCAGTTTTTCACATCAGGTGGCCAGAGTTTCAGCTTCATCATCAGTCCTTCCAATGAATATTCAGGACTGATTTCCTTTAGGATTGACTGGTTTGATTTC
Organism: Tragelaphus eurycerus; assembly: GCA_935064755.1. NCBI lineage: Eukaryota > Metazoa > Chordata > Mammalia > Artiodactyla > Bovidae > Tragelaphus > Tragelaphus eurycerus. The sequence goes on along the minus strand of CAKXYN010000002.1, from coordinate 52,901,353 downwards.
CTTTCAGTCCAAGGAACTCTCAAAGAGTCTTCTCCAACACCACAGTTCGAAAGCATCAATTCTTTGGTGTTCAGCTTTCTTTATAGTCCAACTCTCACATTCATACATGACTACTGGAAAAACCATACCTTTGACTGGACAGACCTTTGTTGGCAAAGTAATGTCTCTGCTTTTGAATATGCTGTCTGGGTTGGTCATAGCTTTTCTTCCAAGGAGCAAGCGTCTTTTAATTTCATGGCTGCAGTCACCATCTGCAGTGATTTTGGAGCCCAGAAAAATAAAGTCTGTCACTGTTTCCACTGTTTCCCTGTCTATTTGCCATGAAGTGATGGGACCTGATGCCATGATCTAAAGTTTTCTGAATGTTGAGTTTTAAGCCAACTTTTTCACTCTCCTCTTTCACTTTCATCAAGAGGCTCTTTAGTTCTTCGCTTTCTGACATAAGGGTGGTGGTGTCTGCGTATCTGAAGTTATTGATATTTCTCCCTGCAGTCTTGATCCCAGCTTGTGCTTCATCCAGCTTGTGTATCTCTACTTGAGATACAAAAGGACAAAATCAAGGAGAAATTGCTCAATGGCTCCTCAGACTGCTCTGGTCATTACTTCTAGCAGGGCTTCAGTATCAACTGAATATGATGGTGACAGCATTTAGAAAACATGAAAAAATAGAAAACAGTGGAAACAAGATAGGAAAAAAACCCTAAATTTAAGATATTATTTTAAAAATCTGGTTTGCAAAAAAAGCCCTTTCAATCTTTGTCTTATCTGTTTTCAAGTTGGAGTAACTGATGCCTTATCGAGGCAACATCTTATTTCCTATGGAAGATGATGAAAACATGAGAGTGGAAGAGTGATGGTCCAAGGCAAGGACTTGGCCAGCTCCTCTAGGGCCTATGGTACCATCTGTGTGAATGCCGATAGAGGTTCTAATTGAAATTCATGTTTATGTGGGTTTATTTTTAAGCACATTGTTCTCTTTGATTGTCTGCAAGGAAGCTCTGCACACTCCTCCACTTTACAAGTGTATAAGGTATGCATGGTGTACATCTGATGACTTAATTTCCCCCTTTCACTTCCCCTTTATCCTAATTTGCTTGTCTGATTTGTATGCCTTTCAGAAACACCTTAAATCTATTTTGTGATGATAAATAAAATAAAAAATGCTCACTTCCTTCCTATCTCAGAAGCCTTCCCTCAACTCAGGGTTTTCGCCTATCTGTGATTTCCTCTGTCTGTGCAATAAGGGCAATTTCACAGGAGTTTTCTGCACTTGTCTGTTTCTTCATCTCTTGGTCTTTCCTAAATCCACTGCTGTCTGGCTTTTCTTAAATTGATCATCCAAGTAGTCTTAAATTGATTATCCATATATATAGTCAAGAATGACTCTGTCAGCAGACACCTCTCAGGCTTTCTCCTGGCCTCTCTGCCATAATTGTGCCATTCTTATTGTATTCAGAGTTGTCGAATTCTTAACCTAGCATCACCTACAGGTTTCTCCAATGAGACACTCGTACTTTTAGTGCCCCCTGCTCCATCCCACCATGTTGATATCTTCTGATATTTAGAACTGGATTGTTTGGGGCTATAGTTTGTTTTTCTGTTTCTTTTCTTTGGACCTTCTGTTTTTAGAGGGTAATATGTTTTTCTAATTTTTTGATCATTCTTATTTCCTGTATCTCTTGAAATTCTCATGAATTTATTTCTTGTCTTTTTTAAGTACTTCCTCTAAGAATATTTCCAAAGTGGGCCTTTGAGGTGCAGTTTCTGAGACCTTATCAGCCTGAGAGCATATTTATTTTACCATCACAGATATATAATAATTTGTAGGACATAAAATTGTAGGCTAAAAGTTTTTCCTTTCAATACCTTTAAATATTACTTTATTCTCTTTCTACATTCTTTTTTTTCTATTTGGAGATATGATTTCATTATCCCTTTGGAAATGTTAAGCTCTTTCTTTCTTCAAGGCTTTAGAGTTTTCTCCTGTGTTTCATTTCACCATCATGCCAGTCTCCTTCATTTGTCATCATTTAGTTCTGGAGGTTTAAAGGGGAGAAGTGGAGGAATAAATGTCCCAGGGTCAATCAGCTTCACTGTTGTACTCCAGCTCCTGCCCCACTAGGATTCTGAGTGCATGATATTGTACCCCAGAAACAGGCTACTTGTGCTGGTTTTTGTCATCTTCCACAGCATTGCCAGATGGAGACTAGAGCAGAATTTAAAAGCTTTGCCTCAACCTGTCCTCCCATTGCACCAGACTGCACTTGACCTTACTGATTCAGGATAGTCTTTGGCATCCCCAGGAGTTTCTCGGTTTTAATGTTCCTGATACCTACGTAGTTTCTCTAGGGTTGATTTAGGGGAAGGAGCTCAACGACCAAGTCTGGTTTGTCATCTTGTCAGAACTGGAAGACTCCTTTTAGCAGTGTTTTGTATAACTGAATCATATCTTCTTCCTAAAACACCCTCGCCTTACCTTCCTGATAGTACATTTATGAGTTGCTTTTTTTTTTTTTTTCCTAAGAGTCCTTTTCTGCCCACTCCTGTTTCTCCTAAGTCCTGCTTTCTTGTCATGTTCCACATTCTCTAGAGATGATCCCATCTCCTTTAGAGACTTCAGTTACCACTTACATGCTGAGGCTACCTAACAATCTAGTTCCAGCTCTAGACACTACTGTTCTCCAGACTTGTATAGTCAGCTCTCTAGTGCACATGACCAAACAGATGTAAAACACATCCAAAAAAATCATCCTGCTCCTGAGAGCTCCTCCTGGTTGCTCTCTCTGTGAGGCTTCCACTTAACTTTCAAAGCCAGAATCTGAGTGTCCTTCTTGATCTCTCCCTTATAGCCTGATCAGATCAGATCATATCAGTCACTCAGTCGTGTCCAACTCTTTGCGACGCCATGAATCACAGCACGGCAAGCCTCCCTGTCCATCACCAACTCCCGGAGTTCACTGAGACTCACGTCCATCGAGTCAGTGATGCCATCCAGCCATCTCATCCTCTGTCGTCCCCTTCTCCTCTTGCACCCAATCCCTCCCAGCATCAGAGTCTTTTCCAATGAGTCAACTCTTCACATGAGGTGGCCAAAGTACTGGAGTTTCAGCTTTAGCATCATTTCTTCCAAAGAAATCCCAGGGCTGATCTCCTTCAGAATGGACTGGTTGGATCTCCTTGCAGTCCAAGGGACTCTCAAGAGTCTTCTCCAACACCACAGTTCAAAAGCATCAATTCTTCAGCGCTCAGCCTTCTTCACAGTCCAAGACTAGACGGACCTTTGTTGGCAAAGTAATGTCTCTTTTGATAGCTTTTGAATATGCTATCTAGGTTGGTCATAACTTTCCTTCCAAGGAATAAGCGTCTTTTAATTTCATGGCTGCAGTCACCATCTGTAGTGATTTTGGAGCCCAGAAAAATAAAGTCTGACACAGTTTCCACTGTTTCCCCATCTATTTCCCATGAAGTGATGGGACCGGATGCCATGATCTTCGTTTTCTGAATGTTGAGCTTTAAGCCAACTTTTTCACTCTCCACTTTCACTTTCATCAACAGGCTCTTTAGTTCTTCTTCACTTTCTGCCATAAGGGTGGTGTCATCTGTCATCTGAGGTTATTGATATTTCTCCTGGCAATCTTGATTCCAGCTTATGTTTCTTCTAGTCCAGCGTTTCTCATGATGTACTCTGCATATAAGTTAAATAAACAGGGTGACAATATACAGCCTTGATGAACTCCTTTTCCTATTTGGAACCAGTCTGTTATTCCATGTCCAGTTCTAACTGTTGCTTCCTGACCTGCATACAAATTTCTCAAGAGGCAGGTCAGGTGGTCTGATATTCCCATCTCTTTCAGAATTTTCCACAGTTTATTGTGATCCACACAGTCAAAGGCTTTGGCATAGTCCCCTTATCAGATCAGATCAGATCAGTCGCTCAGTCGTGTCCGACTCTTTGCGACCCCATGAACTGCAGCACGCCAGGCCTCCCTGTCCATCACCAGCTCCTGGAGGTCACTCAGACTCACATCCATCAAGTAAGTGATGCCATCCAGCCATCTCATCCTCTGTCGTCCCCTTCTCCTCCTGCCCTCAATCCCTCCCAGCAATTCTGTTGATTATGCCTCTTCAACATATCTTAGACTTATCTCCTTTTCTCTGTTCCTACTTTAAGCCTTAATCCAGGTCATTATCATCAATCACCAGTGATGCAAATGACCCTTCTAACTGTTCCTCTCCTTCCACACCTGTTCCATCCTATACAGTTGGAGTGAAATCTTTAATTCAGCAATTCTGAAATATTCTTGTTTCAGGAAACCTTTACATTCTTAAAATTTATTGAGGGCTTTGTTTATGTGCAATGGATAGATAGAGATACAGTTACAGATATATTTACTTCATTAGAAACAAAAGTGAAAAAAACACAAGAATAACACAGGAGCATCAGATCAATGATATCATCACTCAATTTGTAGCCTCTGGAAAACTCCATGGTACATGAGAGAATTAGAGTGAGAAAAGTAAACAATGTCTTACTATTATTATGAAAATTTTTTGACCACACAGACCTCTGAAGGTTTTAGCAATATCCAACCAGTCTATTCTGAAGGAGATCAGCCCTGGGATTTCTTTGGAAGGAATGATGCTAAAGCTGAAACTCCAGTATTTTGGCCACCTCATGCGAAGAGTTGACTCATTGGAGAAGACTTTGATGCTGGGAGGGATTGGGGGCAGGAGGAGAAGGGGACGACAGAGGATGAGATGGCTGGATGGCATCACTGACTCGATGGATGTGAGTCTGAGTGACCTCCGGGAGTTGGTGATGGACAGGGAGGCCTGGCGTGCTGCGGTTCATGGGGTCGCAAAGAGTGGGACACGACTGAGCGACTGATCTCATCTCTGAGGGCTTTGTAGACCCTATTGTGGGAACCACTGCTTAATCCACTCATCCCTTTGCTTCCCAGTTTCAGTCACTTTATTACCTTGCCAGTCTTTCAGGATGGAGTCCAAAAGCTCCAGCAAGATATGTAAAATCCTTTATGATATGGCCTCTACCCGTCTCTCCAGACCCAGCTCTTATGATGTCCCCATTTTGACCTCTGCGTCAGCCAGGTTGACAAGCTTGCCAGCCTCAGCACTTCCTCTCTTTGCAGGCGTCACTCCTGCTTTTCTCACGACCTGGGATGCCTTGTGTCCCTACTCATTCTTCTGGGCTCAGATTCGTCTTCAGTTTTGCCTAAAACTTTCGCTGAAAACCAGGCCCCTCCTCTGGTTTCCTTCTTTTATAACCGTTGTTTACTTATGTCTCCTTCATTGGACTATAAGCTCCGTGGGTGTTTGCTGTAGCTTTCTAGTGCCAGACAGTATGAGTTCAAAAGCATTGCTGCATCACTGGATGAAAAAAACAGATGTATAGTAATATAAGGCTTGTATAACTGACTTAGGTATTTTTCTTTTAGATGCTTAGTAAACTGACATTATGGTTTTCTATAATATATATTAATTCACCCCTTTTGTTTAAAAAAATTCCAATTTAAAAATGCCAGTAAGGCATATACCCCAGATCAGATCAGATCAGTTGCTCAGTCGTGTCCGACTCTTTGCGACCCCATAAACTGCAGCACGCCAGGCCTCCCTATCCATCACCAGCTCTCGGAGGTCACTCAGACTCACATTCATCGAGTCAGTGATGCCATCCAGCCATCTCATCCTCTGTCATCCCCTTCTCCTCCTGCCCTCAATCCCTCCCAGCATCAGAGTCTTCTCCAATGAGTCAACTCTTCGCATGAGGTGGCCAAAGTACTGGAGTTTCAGCTTTAGCATCATTCCTTCCAAAGAAATCCCACGGCTGATCTCCTTCAGAATGGACTGGTTGGATCTCCTTGCAGTCCAAGGGACTCTCAAGAGTCTTCTCCAACACCACAGTTCAAAAGCATCAATTCTTCGGCGCTCAGCCTTCTTCACAGTCCAGCTCTCACATCCATACATGACCACAGGAAAGACCATAGCCTTGACTAGGCGAACCTTTGTTGGCAAAGTGATGTCTCTGCTTTTGAATATGCTATCTAGGTTGGTCATAACTTTCCTTCCAAGGAGTAAGCGTCTTTTAATTTCATGGCTGCAGTCACCATCTGCAGTGATTTTGGAGCCCAGAAAAATAAAGTCTGACACTGTTTCCGCTGTTTCTCCATCTATTTCCCATGTAGTGATGGGACCAGATGCCATGATCTTCGTTTTCTGAATGTTGAGCTTTAAGCCAACCTTTTCACTCTCCACTTTCACTTTCATCAAGAGGCTTTTGAGTTCCTCTTCACTTCCTGCCATAAGGGTGGTATCATCTGCATATCTGAGGTTATTGATATTTCTCCCGGCAATCTTGATTCCAGCTTGTGTTTCCTCCAGTCCAGCATTTCTCATGATGTACTCTGCATATAAGTTAAATAAACATGGTGACAATATACAGCCTTGACGTACTCCTTTTCCTATTTGGAACCAGTCTGTTGTTCCATGTTCAGTTCTAACTGTTGCTTCCTGACCTGCATACAGATTTCTCAAGAGGCAGATCAGGTGGTCTGGTATTCCCATCTCTCTCAGAATTTTCCACAGTTGATTGTTATGCACACAGTCAAAGGCTTTGGCATAGTCAATAAAGCAGAAATAGATGTTTTTCTGAAATTCTCTTGCTTTTTCGATGATCCAGAGGATGTTGGCAATTTGATCTCTGGTTCCTCTGCCTTTTCTAAATCCAAATATACCCCAAGGAAATCATAATTGAAAAGAAGACATGTACCCCAATGTTCACTGCAGTATTACATTAGCTAGGACATGGAAGCAACCTAGATGTCCATCAACAGATGAATGGATAAAGAAGAAGTGGTCCATATATACAATGGACTATTAATCAGCAAAAAAGAAATGCATTTGAGTTAGTTCTAATGAGGTGGATGAACCTAGAGCCTACTAAACAGAGTGAAGTAAGTCAGAAAGAGAAAAACAAATATCGTATATTAAAGCATGTATGTGGAATCTAGAAAGATGGTACTGATGATCTGGTTTGCAGGGCAGCAGAGGAGACACAGACATGAAAAACAGACTTGTGGACACAGTGGGGGAGAAGGAGAGTGGGATGATTTGAGAGGGCAGCATTGAAAAATATACATTACAATATGTAAAATAGATAGCTAGCGGGAATTGCTGTCTGACGCAGGGAACCCACATCTGGGACAACCTAGAGGGGTGGGAGGGGATGGGGGAGGTTCAAGAGGGAGGGGACATATTGTACCTATGGCTGATTCATGTTGATGTATGGCAGAAACCAACACAATATTGTAAAGTAATTATCCTCCAATTTAAAATAAAACTTAAAAAAATAAAAACACCAATAAGATGTTAGTTGTGATGCTACTGGGTATATACTATGGACCAACTTATTTGCTGGTTACAGAGAACTAACTGTCCCTGACTGAGTCTACCTTCCCCCTAAGAACAAGGTAATTGGTATGTTGGGGCTAGGGCATAAGGAGAAGCAGTTTCCTGTGGGTAACTACTTTCTTGGCTGGTGGAACTATGGAATGTTTGCCTATGGGTGATCTTTCTGTGCCACCAGTAGATTTATCTAGGGTTGGAGGATCGAGGAGGCACAGTGAAAATTGCATACAAAAGCTTTTTTGCATATGTCAATTTTTCTGGGAAGGGCATGAATAGCTTTCCCCTTTGAAAGGGCTCAAGGATTCAGAAAAGGCTCAAGGATCCTGAGAGACACTTTACAATTAATGACTTGTTTTTCAGTGTGTAATAGGCTATTTTATTTTCAATAAAAAAGAGTGAACTTAGTACAAGATCTATCAGTATCCCAGGTCCATTTTATGATTGCATATTTATACCTACTATGATTCTGTGAGGATTCTGTATTGTATTTGTAGAATTCTGTACTGTATGTAATGTAAACTGAGGATGTGAGTATTTCTAAATTAGATATTTACTGTGCAAATGGACTTTAAAAATGATTAGAGGAAAACGAAGACCTAAATTTTCATGTTAATGCTATTAAGTCACATTCAAAATAGCCTTATGCTCAGAAAGTTATTTTGTAAGAACAGAGTTTAGTTATTGATCAATTCTTTAGACAGATAATTTCAAAAAAACAGTATTTTTTAAAATAATATTTTTCATTAACAATTTGATTCACTTTATTAGATATTTATTTAACAATTAATTTATTAACATATTAATTATTTATTGAGTATATTTGGTGTTTATTAAATATTTTATTTGCATCTTGGATATATCTTTTTTGCTAAAGATATAATTTTCTCATTTGATAGCACATCAACATTAAATGAAAGAAGAGTAAGCATCTAAAAATAAAAATGAATGGAAAAAAAATGGGATTGAATGCTTTCTGTAATATTCTTTTCAGTATTTATTTATTAAAAGCCTTTATGCTTTGCTTTTTCCCTCCCAGATTAGATTTCTTTACTTATTTTTTATCACCCCTTCCCACCTAAGGTTTACACACTAGTTTTTATGATGAGAATATATTCTGGATTTTTTAGAACATAAAGTGTCCTTAATCATGGCTCCTTGCTTGGATTGTTTAATATCTTTTATTTTTTTACCTATTTTGAAAGTTCACCTCAAGAAAGTCTATTTCTTATTGAATTCCTATCTAAATATACATTTCCTTCTGACTGATTATTTACAGACTAGCCCCATGGCCTGTGATTCAACCTCATAAGGTCAACTGAGTTGCTTATGATTTTCAAACAACAAAATAAGGTCATCACCAAGATCCAAAAGGAGAAGTGGCAAAGATAATACTATAATAGTCGATCTGGGAATATGTTTTGGATTTGAATTTAAATGTGAAGATGACTGGTGCTTTGAAAACTATAGTAGTAATAACAATAAAAATTTTCAAATTATACCTATTGTGTGTTTATTATCTTCTAGACCTGCACTGAACAAATTTGATAACTCCTAACCACATGTAGCTACTGATCACCTGAAATATGACCCATGCCACATGTCAAAAAATAATATTTTGGAGGGTTTCCCAGGTGGTGCTAGTGGTAAAGAACCTGCCTGCCATTGCAGGAGACATAAAAATTGTGGGTTCATCCTTGGGTCAGGAAGATCCCCGGAGAAGGGCATGGCAACTCACTCCAGTAGTCTTGCCTGGAGAATCCCATGGACAGAGGAGCCTGGTGTGTTACAGTCCATAGGGTTGCAAAGAATTGGACATGACCAAACCAATTTAGCGGTGCATGCAATATTTTGGAGTTATAAGGTTAAATAAATTATTCTATTAAAGCTATTTCACCTGTTTCTTTTCACTCTCTTAATGAGGCTACTAGAGTATTTCAAAGTTATATAAGTGACTTACATTATGTGAAGTTATAGAATGTTAATTATAATAACAATATAACGTAATTGTTAATATAACAATATGTAATAATATTTTTAAAATAAAATTACATAACTGACTATGAGTGATCTAGGTAGTTTAAATGCATTTTGGTCTCATTTAATCCTTACAACAATCCTAAGAGATATATATTTTTAATATTCTTATCATTCATAGAAGGAAACTGATTATTAGAGAGATTAAATAACTATCCTAGGATTATTTATGATAGAACCAGTACACAAATCCAATTTGTGTTATTAACCAGTAGTCTCTAAGCTTTTTGATAGCATCATCTGTCAGTTCTTTTTTGCTACCAGCGACAGCAATATGATTGAATAGGCTTCTTTATTTTTGTCAATCTTGGTTTCTTACTTTGTGATGGAGCAGCTTGAAAGTCTCATTTTAAAGATGTGTGCATTTAATGGATCTGATGGCTGAAATACAGATCTACAACAACATGTGCATCATGTGAGGAGGGGCATCACTGACTGAGTGCACTTACTAAAGCATGATGCTCAGTTTTTTCATCTACTCATTAACTATGCAAAGGCTTTTATTGAAATTCAGCTAGTAGATTTCTATCTCTTCTCATGTCATTAAGTTGTTCTGGCACACTAATTGGATGATGTTGCAGTTTTATATTTCAAATGGTTCCTACTAAAATTCTTTAAAAGATTTTAAAACAAGTTTAAAATGATGTGAGACTTTTTAAAGGTGACACATAATTTTTATGAAGAAAAAAAATGAAAATATTTCCATATGTTATTTCTTAAAATCCGTATGTTTAAACATTTCCATATGTTTGTCTTTCAGATGTTTCTGCTCTCACTGCTAAAAATGACACCTTTGCTTTGAAGAGACAGATTAAGTGTAATTATATTTTTTTCAAAGTATCTGCTATGTCACATACTATTGTCATTACAGAGAAACTTGGAAGATTTGTAACATTTGTCCTTTGTCAAAAAAATGTGCAACATCTTTATGTTTGACAATTTTCTTCAGTACTGCATTTTTCCACAGGATACCAGAGATGAAACAAATTTTATGGTTAGCAGCAATCTTATTTTAAAGTATTAGGAAGATTTTACCAAAGTATTTTGAAGATTCTACCAGGGTCTACATTTTTAAAAATGTTTATTCAGAATGAACTGCATTTGCTGACACTGATACACTGTGCACCTGGGTTGCTCTTGTTAGTGGATTAGTCTGACTGCAGGGAATGATTTTCGTGTCTGGTGCTTTCTCTGAAACTTGACCTTGGAAATATTTTCTTTAAAAATTCTAATTTAAAAAGTTACTCCACCGCTGGTTATACTTGCATAGATTTTCAAATAATTCACATACTATGAGCATATAGATTTTCTTGTATAGCTTGTCTTTAGAGGCTTATGAAAATAATTCTTCATGATTTTGTCATTGAGGTGTAATTTGTGCATGAAGGGAATTAGAAACTATTTAAAACTAGGTGATAATGAAAACATATCATAACAGTTTGGGGATACGGTTAAAGCAGTGCTTAAGAGGAATTTGTAGTTTTCAATGCTTATATTAGAAAGGCATTATGTTGGACACGGAACTATATTCAACATCCTATGACAAACCATAATGGAAAAGTATGTAAATGAATACAGAACTGAATCATTTTGATGTATAAAAGAAATTAACACAAAACTGCAAATCAACTATACTTCAATAATTTTTTTAAAAAAGAAAGGAAAAGCTTAAAAATCAATGATTTACATTTCCTTATTAAGAAGGCAGAAAAAGATGAGTAAAACAACCCCAAAATAAGTATCAATAGAAGAACGGAAATAGTAAAACTTAAATAGAATGCAAACAACAGAGAGGATTAACAAAGCCAAAAGCTGTTTTTCAAAAACATCAACAAAATTATTACATTTAATTATGTTAATTATTATAATTTAATAATTATGTTAATTAGTAAATTTCTAGCAAAGCTGTTCAAGAAAATAGAGAGAAAATACAAATTACCAATATCAGGAAGGAGAGGGGATTTCACTACAGATTTTACAAACTAAAAGGAATAAGAAATAAATAATATGAACAAGTCTATGTCAATCAACTCAACAAGTTCAATGAAATGGACATTTTTATGTCAATCAACTGAACAAGTTCAATGAAATGAACATGTTTTGAAAATTATAATTTATCAAAATTAACACAAGATGAAGTAGAAGATATGAACAGGCTTATATCAATACACAATGTTAGATTTATTAACAAAAATTTCATAAAGCAAATTTCAGATCTTTGTAATTGCACTGATAAATTTTATCAAAGAATTAGGAAGACATAATAAGCTTTGAAAAACAGAAGAAGATAAAAAAATACTTCCTGACTAATTTATGAAGCCAGAGTAACCTTGGATACCAAAGTTAGGCAAAGATATTACAGAATACTACAAATGAAATCCTTCATAAACATAGACGTAAAATCAATTTAAAATTAGCAAATCAAATCCAACAATAAATATAAAATGCTATGTATGAGATATATAATATATATGAGATATATATGGGCTTTCCAGGTGCCACAGTGTTGAATAATCTGCCTGTCAATGCAAGAGACACAAAAGACGCAGGCTCAATCCCTGGGTTGGGAAGATCCCATGGAGAAGGAAATGGCAAACTGCCCCAGTATTCTTGCCTGGAAAATTACACAGAAAGAGGAGTCTGCTTGGCTCTAGTCCAGGGGTTTGCAAAGAGTCAAACATGTCTGAGTGACTGAGCATACGCGCGCGTGCACACACACACACACACACACACACACACTATATATATATATATAAAATAAGCTTTGAAAAACAAAAGAAAAAGAAATCAGATCAGATCAGATCAGTCACTCAGTCGTGTCCGACTCTTTGCAACCCCATGAATTGCAGCACACCAGGCCTCCCTCTCCATCACCAACTCCTGGAGGTCACTGAGACTCACATCCATCGAGTCAGTGATGCCATCCAGCCATCTCATCCTCTGTCATCCCCTTCTCCTCCTGCCCCAATCCCTCCCAGCATCAGAGTCTTTTCCAATGAGTCAACTCTTCACATGAGGTGGCCAAAATACTGGAGTTTCAGCTTCAGCATCATTCCTTCCAAAGAAATCCCAGGGCTGATCTCCTTCAGAATGGACTGGTTGGATCTCCTTGCAGTCCAAGGGACTCTCAAGAGTCTTCTCCAACACCACAGTTCAAAAGCATCAATTCTTCGGCGCTCAGCCTTCTTCACAGTCCAGCTCTCACATCCATACATGACCACAGGAAAGACCATAGCCTTGACTAGGTGAACCTTTGTTGGCAAAGTGATGTCTCTGCTTTTGAAAATGCTATCTAGGTTGGTCATGACTTTCCTTCCAAGGAGTAAGCGTCTTTTAATTTCATGGCTGCAGTCATCAAGTGCAGTGATTTTGGAGCCCAGAAAAATAAAGTCTGACACCGTTTCCACTGTTTCCCCATCTATTTCCCATGAAGTGATGGGACCAGGTGCCATGATCTTTGTTTTCTGAATGTTGAGCTTTAAGCCAACCTTTTCACTCTCCACTTTCACTTTCATCAAGAGGCTTTTTAGTTCCTCTTCACTTTCTGCCATAAGGGTGGTGTCATCCACATATCTGAGGTTATTGATATTTCTCCCAGCAATCTTGATTCCAACTTGTGTTTCTTCCAGTCTAGTGTTTCTCATGATGTACTCTGCATATAAGTTAAATAAGCAGGGTGACAATATACAGCCTTGATGAACTCCTTTTCCTATTTGGAACCAGTCTGTTGGTCCATGTCCAGTTCTAACTGTTGCTTCCTGACCTGCATACAGATTTCTCAAGAGGCAGATCAGGTGGTCTGGTATTCCCATCTTTTTCAGAATATTCCACAGTTTATTGTGATCCACACAGTCAAAGGCTTTGGCATAGTCAATAAAGCAGAAATAGATGTTTTTCTGGAACTCTCTTGCTTTTCGATGATTCAGCGGATGTTGGCAATTTGATCTCTGGTTCCTCTGCCTTTTCTTTCCTGACAAATTTATGATATATATAATATACTAATATATATGTGTGTATGAATATGTATAGATAGATGACGACTATCAAATGTATATGTATGACACAGTATACATATATATATGTATAATATATATATATATAACCATCTGGGCTTTATCCCAGGAATGATTCAAAAATCAAACAATTTTACTTACTGTATTAACAGACTAAAAGTTAAATATCATGCAATTATCTCAAATGATAGAGAAAGACCATCTGACAAAATTCAATGTTCATTTCATGATGTAAAAAAATTAACAATCAGTAAACAAGGAATAGAAGTAAACTTCCCCATCTGATAAAGTGCATTTCCAAAAAGCCTATGGTGGCTCTAGTGGTAAGGAACCCACCTGTCAACGCAGGAGATACTAGACGTGAGTTTGATCCAGGGGGTCAGGAAGATATCCTGGAGGAGGGCATGACAGCCCCCTCTTGTATTCTTGCCTGGAAAATCCTATAGACAGAGGGGCCTGACAGGCTACAGTCCATAGGATCTCAAAAAGTGTGAAGTGACTTAGCATGCAGCACACATGTAGCTAAAATAGTAAAAGATGAAAGTTGAATGTTTTCCCCCTTCAGATCAGGAACAAACCAAGGATGTTTACTGTCACCATTTTTATTCTACATAGTAGTAGAAATCCTAGCCAATGAATAAGGTTTAAAAAAAAAAAAAAAAAAGAAGTAAAACAAAATAGGTAAGAAAGAAATAAAACTATCCCTGTATATAAACAACATGATTTACAGAGAATTCTAAGGAAGCAACCACAATCTCAGCCACCATGACAGATCATACTAAAACTACTATATGTTTCACAATTCAAGTCCGTATACAGTTATTGTTGTTGTTCAGTCACTAAGTCATGTCTGACTTTCTGTGACCCCATGGACTATAGCACAGCAGGTTTCCCTGTCCTTCACTGTCTCCTGGAGTTTGCTCAAATTCATTGCCACTGAACCAGTGATGCTGTCTAACCACCTCATCCTCTGCCACTCTTCTCCTTTTGCCTTCAGTCTTTCCCCATTGAGTCAGCTCTTTGTATCATCAGGTGGCCAGTGTATTGGAGCTTCAGCTTTGGCATCAGTCCTTCCAATGAATATTCAGGGTTGATTTCTTTTAGGATTGAGTGGTTTGATCCGCTTGCTGTCCAAGGGACTCTCGAGAGTCCTTTCCAGCACCACAATTTGAAAGCATCAGTTCTTCAGTGCTAAGCCTTCTTTATGGTCCAACTCTCACATCTGTACATGACTACTGGAAAAACCATAGCTTTGAGTATACCAACCTTTGTCGGTAGAGTGATGTCTCTGCTTTTTAATACACTGTCTAGGTTTGTCATAGCTTTCCTTCCAAGGAGCAAGCATCTTTTAATTTCATGGCCATGGTCACCATCTGCAATGACTATGGAGCCCAAGAAAATAAAATCTGTCACTGCTTCTATTTTTTCCCCTTATATTTGCCATGAAATTAAGGGACCAGATGCCATGATCTTAGGTTTTTGAATGTTGAGTTTTAAGGCAGCCTTTCACTCTCCTCTTTCACCCTCATCATAACCCATAACCTCATCACCCATAGAGTATAGTTTTAAATGAACCAAAGTATAAGTTTGGGCATATGAAATTTTGAGCTACCTAAACAGCAATTATATGGAACAGCCTAATAATGAGGGGAAGGGAAATTTGAGAAATTGAAAATTTGCATGTAGCTTGAGAGTCCCTTGGATTGCAAGGAGATCCAACCAGTCCATTCTGAAGGAGATCAGCCTGGGATTTCTTTGGAAGGAATGATGCTAAAGCTGAAACTCCAGTACTTTGGCAACCTTATGTGAAGAGTTGACTCACTGGAAAAGACTCTGATGCTGGGAGGGATTGGGGGCAGGAGGAGAAGGGGACGACAGAAGATGAGATGGCTGGATGGCATCACTGACTCGATGGACATGAGTGAACTCCGGGAGTTGGTGATGGACAGAGAGGCCTAGTGTGCTGTGATTCATGGGGTCCCAGAGTCAGACACGACTGAGCGACTGAACTGAACTGGACTGAACATATTATTGTTGTTTGGTCACCAAGTTATGTCCAACTCTTTTGCCACCCCATGGACTGTAGTCCACCAGGCTCCCCAGTCCATGATATTTCTCAGGCAAAAATACTGGAGTGGGTTGCCATTTCCTTCTCTCAGGTGTCTTCCTGGCCAGGGATCGAACCCATGTCTCCTTCATTGTCAGCCAAATTCTTTACCACTGAGACACCAGGGACGCCTGTGTGTATATATTCATAGACACATAAGCAAATGACATTCAACCTACAGTTTAAATATCCTCTATTTAGCAGAAAACTAGTTGGAGGAGAAGAAGTATGAGGAAAAAGGAAGAGAAGTTGCATATACTATTATTGCATGTTGATTGAATTAGAATACTAAATAGAGAGTTCAGGAAAGATCGTGACCACTGAGACTTTCTGATTGATTCATGACATATGAACTATGGGACTCTATTTCTAAAGAATTGTATGACTGCATAGATTAACCATGAATCCTAAGAAAGACTGGGTATCTACTTACTGAGTATTTACATACACTAATATCTGATTTATGACTTAGACATGTGAGTGGTTCATTTGAGTTCCTTTTTTTTTACATTTTTAAAAACCGCTTTATTGAGATTAATATACAAAAAACTGCACAAATTTAATATATATCATTTGATGAGTTTAGAGAGACAAATACATCCATAAAAACATCACCACAATCAAGACACATCAGTTACCTCTAATAGTTGCTTCTTTCTTTGTTTTGTGTATGTGGTAAGAATCTTTAACCTGAGATCTACCTTCTTAATAAATTTTTTAAGTGTGCAAACAGTGTTGTTAAGTGTAGCACGATGTTGTATGGGCTTCCCAGGGTCTCAGTAGTAAAAAATGTACCTACTAGTGCAGGAGACACAGGAGACATGGGTTTGATCCCTGGGTCAAGAGGATCCCTTGAACTAGGAGATGCCAATCCACTCCAGTATTCTTGCTTTGAAAATCCCACGATCTTTCCTGAACTCTCTACTTAGCATTCTAATTCATTCAACATGCAATCACAGTTTATACAACTTCTCTTCCTTTTTTCTCACACCTCTTCTCCTCCAACTAGTGGATGTGAGATAATATGTCATTGTGGTTTTGATTTGCACTTTCCTGATGATTAGTGATTTTGAACACTTTTCATATAGCTATTGGCCATTTATTTGTCTTCTTTGGAGAAATATCTATTCAAGTCTTTAGCCAAGGTTTTGAGTTATATATAATGTTTGCTATTGTAGGAGTTCCTTATATGTTTTAGTTATTAACCCCTTATCTGTTTCACATCTTTTTAAAAAGAAATTTTAGCCTTACTGTAATTCTTTTCCATTTCAGCCTATGTATAAGAGACACTGACATGAAGCTTTGTACAAGGATTCTTGCTTTTTAAAGGATAAAAGAAATGGCACATTGTATATTGAATGAACTGAATGATAAATTTATAGAAGCTGAGGGAAAAATATCTAAAAGAGTAGACTGCTGAGGTTTTGTGAATCTTTTTTTTTTTTTTATTTTCATGAAGCAGTTTATATCTAGGAACCTAGATTTGTAGCCTACTGGGTAGAATCTAGGTTTTTAGGTTGATGGTTCTCTGAATATTTCTTCGGCCAGATGGTTCTGCAGGCTGGGTGCCATCTGACCAGGCAATGTTTGTTAGATTATTTAATTGTGTGTTTATTAAACCTTGCTCTTTCTGGCAGCATATTGTACTTTTTTTTAGAGTCTCCTTGGCAAACTGCTGAGTTTGGATGGTGATTATTTTTTTAAGTATATCACTGAGGCTGCCAGAGGTCACTACTTACTCTCCTCTGCTCTAGAATGCCAAAGAATAGAACTTCCTTATTTTTAGAACTCACTGTACTTCTGCAGAGATGCTTTTTATTTTTAAGCCAATCTTTCATTTTTGTGATATTTGGAGTTGTCCTTTGGAGTGATTGTCATAGATGATCTAGTGATTGGTAATTAAATCTTGAATCGCCCTTGTTGACTTGGGTTATCTTGGAGAGTAAGAAAGTTTATACCTAACAGTTGGAACTATGTCAGGACCCAATTTTCAGAAAATGTGGCTAGGAAATTAAAAGACAAAGATCAGTTGGCAAAACCAATACAATATTGTAAAGTAAAAGAAAGAAAGAAAGAACACTATTGAAATAACATGATCAATTGCACACACACACAAAAAAGGAAACTTGGGAGAATTTTTGGTCTTTTTTAGCCAGTGAAGAGGGTGAGAGACAGCCAAGATGTAGTCCTAAGTCTGTCCCCAAAGCAAACAACACAGTGTTACATAATACTCATGTCCCCCAGTAATACCCATTTATCAGGATAGTACCCACCCTGGATGGCGCACTTGAGTGTAAATTGGCAAGAGGAGTCGGAGGAGTCCATGATCATTATTTCCAACGTGTGGATGCTTGACCTCCAGGTTCTGTGTTCTGTGAGCTCTGATTATTTTGTGACTGACCATTAGCACTGAAGGATACAAACATCATTAGTCATCTTTGCCTGAGTGCCTTGACCCAGTGGTCCACCACTCATAGATCAGCAAATGGTTCAGAAATGTCTAGACTTTTTAAGGCTTCCCTAGCACCTCATCTGGTAAAGAATCTGCCCACAGTGCAGGGACCCTGGTTTGATTCCTGGATTGGGAAGATGCAATGGAGAAGGGATAGGCTACCCATTCCAGTATTCTTGGGCTTCCCTGGTGGCTTAGCTGGTAAAATATCTTTAAAGACCCTCCATAAATGTCACGAGAAAATTCAGAAGCATTCAAGATAAAAGTTATGGAGGCTGGCCCCACATGCTTCTGTTTAACCACCAAGGATGTGTAACTGTAAAATTCCTTAATCCCAAAGCCACTGTGACTCTTGACTCCTGGTAAGTGGTCTAGGTGAGGAGTCTGGAACTCCACCCCATTTCACTCTAAGACTACTCCATGATATTCTGAAGATACTGGTGGCTTATACTTTTGCAGGTTTTTTGCAAGAGCAATTTCAGAGATGTTCTCCAGTGGTCAGAAAAAGAGGTGTGGGTGTATTATCTTTGGAAACTGGAAGAGAGTAGTAGAGGAGCATACAGAGCAGATAGGAGAAATTATAGGATACTTCCCTGGTGACTCGGACTTTCCTGGTGGCTCAGACGGTAAAGCGTCTGTCTACAATGTGAGAGACCTGGGTTCAATCCCTGGGTTGGGAAGATTCCCTGGAGAAGGAAATGGCAACCCACTCCAGTACTCTTGCCTTGAAAATCCCATGGATGGAGGAGCTTGGTGCAGGCTACTATCCATGGGGTCTCAAAGAGTCGAGCACGACTGAGCGACTTCACTTTCACTTTCCCTCGTGACTCAATAGTAGAAAATCTACCTGCCAATGTGGGTTTGATCCCTGATCCAGTAAGATTCCACATGCCATGGACCTACTAAGCCCATGTGCCATAACTATTGAACTCTAGAACCCAGAAGCTGCAACCACTGAGTCCACGTGCTGCAATTACTGAAGCCCACACACCACAGAAGCCCACTTCTCTTGTTGCTCCTCAAGAGAAGCCACAGCAAGGAAAAGCCCACGCACTGCAAGGAAAAGTACCCCTGCTCACTCCACTTGCTGCAACTAGAGAAAAGCCCACACAGCAACGAAGAACCAGTACAGCCAAAAATAAACAAAATTATGTTTTAAAAAAAGATACAGAGGAGCATGAAAGAAAGAATAAAATTTTAAAAAGAATAATTATAATAATAGGAAGATGACATATCAAAATCAAGCATCTTGATGGACTTATTGAACTGAAACGTAGATTAATGCAGTATTCATCCCCGCTAAAGTTGACTGATGATTACCATAAAAAAAGGGTTGTTTGCAAATTAACACAACCTTTGGGCATTTTAGAGAGGATAGAGAAACCGTCATTCCACCTGCAGTTAACAACGAACTCAGAAACTGGATTCCTTCAGTGCACTTCCTTTCTCAGGCATGATTCAGAACAGAAGTAGAGAGAGAGATACCAGCCAGGGGCCATTTGTAACCAGCAGAGTATCTGTGACATGCCTGCAGAGTGACTTCACCACTCATTATGGGAGATCCATGTGTGTGTTCTAGCCAGGTGCACATCCCTATAGAAAGCAATAGCTTTTTTTTTTTTTTTTTGCATTTTCAGGACAATTAATATGTGTGTCAATGAAGTGAATGTTTGCTGTGAAATCCCTTGTATTAAGTGTTATTTTAATTGACCCACTTTGTGAATGTTTTAGAAGTCATTCTTTTAAGAGATTTGTTGTTTATGGATTATGTTTAAAGGAATTTTAGAACTTTTCATTGACGGTTTAGGGTACCTCCACTGTATTGGTTTATAGAATACCTTCTGTCAACCCAAAGTTATTCTTTTCCAATAATTCTGAATCATAATATAGACTGTCAGAACCTAACAACAAGGAACCTGATTTGGGTAGGTGATGATTCTTTTTAAAGAACATTTTAAATGTGGGGACCTTTCAGATATTTATTAATAATGCTTTATAGTTGCTCTGAAGTTTTGTGTTGCCTAGGTAGCTTTTGATTTGTTTGTTTTTGGTTTACAGTAGTTATTGTTTTTGTTTTTAATACTATATTGATCATCTGGCCAATATGTGGTAGTCTTGTGTATTTATTTGTTCCTAGGACACTTAAGTGCCTTATATCATTAAAACACAGGTAGGCGTTTTATGGAACTGAAATATCAATTTCACAAGCATTAGTGTATAAGGTAATGGTATAACATGATGGATAAGAGCGTTGATTCTGGAGTCAGCCTTCTTGAGTCCAACCACAGCTTCCCTTCTTACTAGGTATGTCCTTGGGCAAGCTAGTTAATCTTTCTAATCTTTGGTTTCTTCATTGTTAAATGGGGATATCAAAGAGCATCTACCTTATAGGGTTGTTGTGAAGATTAAAGAAAGTAATACACTTAATACAAGGACCCAGAATACAGTAAATGTCCAATAAACTTTTATCATTTCATCTATTAATGTTCTCAAAGCTTAAGAAATGGTACCTGTCCCTAGAGTTAATTCTCCCTTTTCTGGTTACTGCATTTCTTTTAAGGAAGTGACACAAAACAATCAGGCTTCTAGACTAGTGCCTCCTTTCTATATAGATAACTTTTTCATCTGTAACAATCAAATTTGTACGTGTGAAGTGAAGTCACTCAGTCGTGCCCGACTCTTTGCAACCCCATGGACAGTAGCCTGCACCAAACTCCTCCATCCATGGGATTTTCTAGGCAAGAGTGCTGGAGTGGGTTGCCGTTTCCTTCTCCAGGGATTCTTCCCAACCCAGGAATCCAACCCAGGTCTCCCACGTTGTAGACAGATGCTTTACCATCTGAGCCACCAGGGAAGTCCAAACTTTTATCATTTCATCTATTAACGTTCTCAAAGCTTGAGAAATGGTACCTGTCCCTAGAGTTAATTCTCCCTCTTCTGGTTACTGCATTTCTTTTAAGGAAGTGACACAAAACAATCAGGCTTCTAGTTTAGTGCCTCCTTTCTACATAGATAACCTTTTCATCTATAACAATCAAATTTGTATGTATACAGAGTTGACGATATCAGACATGGAAACAGTTGATTTCATTTTTTTATATGTCTTTTAAAAAGAGAGTTTTGCATATTGTAGTACTGCACTAATTTTTCAAATTCCACCTCACTTAACATCTCTCCTGAATGTTAATAATAGCAAAGGAGTGAATGAAGACCTTTTTTTTTTCTGTCCTTTTATTTGATCTGAGCCTCTTGACCCCGTGAGCAAGATATTTCATCTTCTGCAGGAGCTGCTAATGAAAGTCAAGTCTTATATGATATTGTTTTAATCACCAGGAAGTGTTATTAGTTAGTGCCTTCTCAGAGGGACACAAGGGATTGGACAAAGCTGGATATTTATTTCATAAAATGCCTTGTAGGTCAGTTTCTATCATTTTTTTCTCAAGAGGACAGGAATTATCCCAGAAATGAAAAAAATCATTTGGACTTGAGAAGTAATCTTCAGTAGAAATTGACTTAAGGGAAATCAGTTCTGTTTGTGTTTTCTGCTTTCTAATCACTTAGAATGATACCTTGCATTATAGAAGGAAGGGGGCAGGTGGAAAAGCATATTAAAAACCAAATCAGTGAAGATGTGGCCACCAGAAGATCACACTGAGTGTTCTATTTTCTTTCTGTATCTATAGACCCTTTCGATAGGAAGATTCTTCATCAGAGCTAGTCATAGATGACAATTTTATTTGGCATGCATATCATATTTAGATCTTAACATCTTAAGTATTAATTTTTTTTCAAATTTAATCAATTGTTTTTTAAGCTATCAGTTACAAGATAACATGCATTCCTCTGACTGGTTAATAGTAATAGATAAGTAAATTCTTAACTTTAGGAGAATATTAGTTCTCAGACACAAAGATACGAAAGCTGTCACATTATGAGCAGTATTGAAATCTGTAGTTGCTATTTTGCATTTGGGTTCTGATTGCAACTTTATGGTATGTTTTGTCCTTTTTCTACAACTTTTTCTAATGTCTTATATAAATTGATATAATTGAATACTAAATAGCATTTAGGCTTGGCTCTCAGACTGCAGAGTGTGAGGACTTGACCATATTGTAGAGATAAACACTAGGGGAAAATCCACATTCTTTCTCTAAAACTTCTGATGATAACTTTAATCAGCAGTGAAAGAAAGTTTCACTCCCCAGTTGTCTTTGGGGTTCATTCTATAAGTAATGAATTTAAAAAGAGAATACTTTCTCTAACTGGTTGATCAAACAATTTTTTTTTTTTTAATTTATTGAAGCTTTTGGTCTTACCTGGAGCTCAAACAGTAAAGAATCTGCCTGCAACGCAGGAGACCTGGGTTCCATCCCTGGGTTGAGAAGATCCTCTGGAGAAGGGAATGGCATTCCACTCCAGTATTCTTGCCTGGAGAATCCCATGGACAAAGGAGCCTGGTGGGCTACAGTCCATGAGGTCGAAAAGAGTTGGACACAACTGAGTGACTAACACTACACTGTAGTTGAGTTAGTTGTGTTAGTTTCATGTATGTAGCAAAGTGGTTAAGTTTTTATATATATATACATATATATATATATAAAACTATAATATGTAATATATATTTATTCTTTTTAAATTCTTTCCACTATAGGCTATTATAAGATGTTGAATATAGCTCTCTGTACCATACAGTAGGTCCTTTTCAGTTATCTATTTTATATATAGTAGTGTGTGCTCCGGAGAAGACAATGGCACCCCACTCCAGTACTCTTGCCTGGAAAATCCCATGGACAGAGGAGTCTGGTAGGCTGCAGTCCATGGGGTCACGAAGAGTCAGACACAACTGAGCGACTTCACTTTCACTTTTCACTTTCATGCATTGGAAAAGGAAATGGCAACCCACTCCAGTGTTCTTGCCTGGAGAATCCCAGGGACAGAGGAGCCTGGTAGGAGGCCGTCTATGGGGTTGCACAGAGTCGAACATGACTGAAGTGACTTAGCAGCAGCAGCAGCAGGCTGACAATCTCTTACCTTTCTCACTTCTGTGTTTCCTAAATAGAGATTTCATCAAGGTTCGTATCTTAGGTATTTTTCAATTCTCCCTGAAACAAACATTTGTTTTTATAAAAATGCTTTAAAAACATTACTTTACACATTTTTCTTCTTTCTATCAGTCAATTTAGATAAATGAAAGTATCCACTTACCTGGAAGTAAAAGTTTGGGACAAATGTATGATATAAGTTGAACCATATAAAATTATTATTTTTGTAAGTCAGAAGTGGTCAAATACTGGCAGTTTCCCCTTTTTCTCTTATATTTTATTTGTTTTTCTCCTACTATGTAGGAAATCCATCTTCTGCTGTATACGTTGAGATATGATTTACCTTTAGGCTTTCCAGTTCATGGTAATGAAAAAATTCTCATTTTCAGCTAAATTGATTTATTTTTATTTTATATTTTCCTCCTCAAGACATGTGGGTAACTTCCATTATCATTAATATGATACAAATATTGCAAAGGAAGATGGCATCCTTGGGTTCTTTCTCAGTAAAATAATTTATTGGAATCACAGTCTTAACTGGTAGACTTTTTTTCTCCTAAAAAGTATTAAATAGTGAAAATGACAGGGAAATTCTTTTCCTTCTTTTACTTTACTTCAGGATATAGTTTATTCATTCCTGTCTACAGTGCCAGAATTAGAAATAACTGTAGCCAAATTTCAAGGTCTCATCCTGTAGCAGGTTCATCTTGCTCCTTGGCAGGCACAGACAGTGCTTTATATGATGACTCTATAATTACTCAGTTTTGGTAAACACATATTATTTAGCCAATACAGCAGAATGGCTCCTTCAGAGCCATTACATTGCAGTTCATCAAGTAAATAGTGATTTAGCCATTTTCATGAAAAATGTGTGTTATTTTGTTGATAGCCTGTCAATCCACAGCATTCAGTTAATTCCCTATCACCCTTTATGAATATTTTGGAACCTGTTTTTGAAAACCATCCTTGTACTAAATGAACATTGTACAAGGCTCTGTTTCAATGTAAAAAATCACTTAGTGTGATTGTTTTTATAGATATTTCTATTATGAATCTCTTAGTGTCAGAGATATCAGGATACAGTGCTCAGACTATTAATGTGAATTGCTTTGATAGAAAAGAAAATGGCTTTGATTGCCTTTAAAGAATGGGAAGAAATGATTTTATAATGTTTAGGCCCTAACACAATTTTTATTTGATCATTTAAATTTGAAATAACTTAATGACAGAAGTGGAGGCTTCACTGATGGCTCAGCAGGTAAAGAATCTGCCTGCAATGCAGGAGATGCAGGAGACATGTATTTGATCCCTGGGTGGGGAAGATCCCTGGAGGAGGGCACGGCAACCCACTCCAGTATTCTTGCCTGGAGAATCCCCATGGACAGAAGGGCCTGGTGGGCTAAGGTCCATGGGATCATGAAGAGTCGGACACAGCAGGAGAGACTGAGTATGCATGCAATGACAGAAGTATAAAACCCATTTAAGAAGATATACTGAAGTGTCTATTGTTGCTTTTTGAAAGGAGGTGTGCACAGGCAAGATTGAGCTTTAATACTAATAGATGTAGTTTCACAAACAAAAGTGCCTTTCATATTAAAATTAAGATGATGTCTTTATCTTTCGAAAGGGTTCATTTCCTTTCAGATGAAATTATGTTGTGGAGTTTTCAGTCTGGCTTCCTGAGGAGACAAATGTGAAGAAGTGAACTTCAGAATTCAAAGACAGAATTCCATGGAGACAGTGGTGAGGAATCTGTGCTCACTTGTTTTTGTAGTGATGCATCATGTGAGGATTTCTAACAAAGCCATGCATTAGGATGTACAAGGAATCCCTGCTCAGTGTAACCACCCCCCCACCCCCCCACACCAAGAGCCAAGAATAACTGCATTGCCACACTGTGCTGCCGAGCTTTGATGGAAAATGTCATGCTGTTTCTTGCTTCTTCCCCTGATGGCATGATACATATACTGAGTACAGGTGTGACAGTATCAGTATATTTAGCAAGTCTCTGCAAGGCACAGAGCTGGACTGTGAAGAAGGCTGAGCACCGAAGAATTGATGCTTTTGAACTGTGGTGTTGGAAAAGACTCTTGAGAGTCCCTTGGACTGCAAGGAGATCCAACCAGTCCATTCTGAAGGAGATCAGCCCTGGGATTTCTTTGGAAGGAATGATGCTAAAGCTGAAACTCCAGTATTTTGGCCACCTCATGCAAAGAGTTGACTCATTGGAGAAGACTCTGATGCTGGGAAGGATTGAGGGCAGGAGGAGAAGGGAACGACGGAGGATGAGATGGCTGGATGGCATCACTGACTCGATGAATGTGAGTCTGAGTGACCTCCGAGAGCTGGTGATGGATAGGGAGGCCTGGCGTGCTGCAGTTCATGGGGTCGCAAAGAGTCGGACACGACTGAGCGACTGATCTGATCTGATCTGCAGGGCACAGAAGTGGGGAATTAGAATGGAATCATGTAAGGATTCTGTAATGGAATCCCATAAGTCACATCAGCCCTTGCTGCATTCAATAACTCAATGAGGACAGAGCAAAGAATAAGATTTTGATTGCTCTTTACATTTGTGGTTTGTGGTATCTCAGTGTATCATTTTAGGCCTTAGTGTGAGGGTCTACCTTGATCCATTTACATTTCCAAGGAAAGTCCTTCAGTCCATCTTGCTAACCCATGTGTGATTTAATCAGGGTGGAAAACTGAGTTTGAGGACAAAGAGCATCTCTCTATGGTGCTTTCCCATCCTCCCTCGCAGTGATAATGGTCTTAAACTCCGCTTTATCTCTCCAGCTAGTGATTCTGGGCTCTTTTCCCTTTGAATGTGAAATGTCAGTGACATTTTATGTCTCGGATGACCACTTGCTTGGGTGTCTGCTTGAATTCTCTTGGTAGGTGCGTATGAGGAGGCTAGTTCCTTCACATTCAGCTGCTTCCTTCAGTTCATACAACTTTCTGGTTTTGTATTTTCATCCCTCATTTGAGTGGAAATATTCAAGGAAAGGGGGCAAAAGAAAACCCCCTCATGATGGATGGATACCTTAAGGCAATTAAATTTCTGTTTGTTTCCTCAGAAACATCTGTGGTCTTCTGAGTTTTCCTGAGGACTCTGAGGGGAAAAAAATCACCTGAACCTATCTGAGAAATCTAGAAAGTAGGGTGAGGCAGAAAAGAAAGAAAAAAGATGTTCTGCTTATGGAGTTTAGCATCAAAAGTGCTATGCTTGGGGTTAAAAGACGCTTCCTGACTTACAGATTTTAAATAATATCTTTTAAAAAGCAGTTTATGGAAACAAAGTCAATCTTCTGGAAAGGAACACAGAGAAAAGGAATGACCTCTGACTCTGTGTTTGCCCTCATGACTTCCCTGAGAACGTCCTGTCTCCATTCTGCAGTGAGCTCTTTCTCTGCCCGCACCCCTCTCTGAAAAGCCTTTACCAAACTGAAGAGACAAAGTAGCGTGGAAATGAAAAGATCAGGCTCCTATAAACCCTCTACTTCTTCGCTTCACCTTTCTATCCAGGGCAGGTTCTCAGAGGTGGAGGGCTTATAATAATAGGTGGACCAGAGCCCATAACTCCTTAAAATCCAATGGAATTAGGACCAGAGAAAACTGAAAATGAAATCAAAACTTTAGATTTTCTTTTTCCAGTGTGTATGCAATGGCTCATTATTTTTTTCATGAAGAATGTCAGGGAGAGTGTCTTATGACTCATACATTTTAGAATGTCTTCCTGATGATAAGCTGGCAAGACTGGAAACTGTACTTGGCTTCCATGTTCCAAGTTAAGATAACTGAAGGAATTGGAGTCAGTAAGGCAAGCCAATCAATTATAAATTCATTTAAGCATACCTAATCTTTAAAGTACTAGGGTATGAATAGAGAAGGAAAAAATGTCTTTTTGCTTTGCTGGTGATGAAGAGTTTTTTTTTTTTTTTTTTCTGTTTGTTTTCTAATGCAATGGCTTTTTCCAATTTTAAAAGTACTATATTTATGAAAGCAAACAATATAGAAAAAATATGAGAAAAGTAAAAATTAGTTATCATTTTATTGATGGATAACTATCATTGCTTTGGTTAAAATATCTGTTTTTCTATGCCTGAATATATTTGATAAATTGGTTATAGAATATGTATTCTATATTTAAAATATTTTTATTGTGTTGGCAAAAATGATGATGCTCATTGTTTAACATTTTCAAATAATATAGTCAAATACAAAAGAAAGAAAGTAAAAATCTTCCTATAAGTATCACCCAAAAATAGTCGCTGTTAACATTTTGGTGTTCCTTCCTTAGAATCCTCCCCCTGTTGATGTGTAGGTATGAATTGATTTATGTGACTTTCCATAAATGGGATCTACTTA
The DNA here is from genome assembly GCA_935064755.1 of Tragelaphus eurycerus. NCBI lineage: Eukaryota > Metazoa > Chordata > Mammalia > Artiodactyla > Bovidae > Tragelaphus > Tragelaphus eurycerus. The sequence goes on along the minus strand of CAKXYN010000002.1, from coordinate 52,873,912 downwards.
TTTAACTCAAAGTGTAACAAGTCAACTTCTCACCTCAAGTACTAGCTTTAATGAATGCATTATATCTTAATCAACAGGTGGGGAATTTTAATTTACCATGATACTGTTGATGTACATTTAAGTTGTTTATAGTTTTCATGGAGTGGTACAGTAGGCATCCTTGCACCTTTTTTGTTAAAGCTCATTCTTTCTTTTATTTTCTTTTTAAGATTCTTTCCCCTAATAGGTTATTACAAAATATTGGTTTAGTTTCCTGTGCCAGACAAGTTGGTCCTTCCTATCTACTTTATATTTGTAGACACATATAAACAGACACAGTAATATGTGTCTGTTCATTCCAAACTCCTAATTTATCCCTTGCTTCTCCCTCCCTTTGTCCATTGGTAATCGTAAGCTTGTTTTCTATGTCTGTGAGTTTATTTCTGTTTTGTAAATAAGTTCATCTGTATCATTTACTTTTAGATTCCACACATAAGTGATATATGATATTTGTTTTTCTCTAATTTGTTTCACTTAGTATGCTAAGTCGCTACAGTCGTGTCCGACTCTGTGTGACCCCATAGATGGCAGCCCACCAGGCTCCCCCGTCCCTGGGATTCTCCAGGCAAGAACACTGGAGTGGGTTGCCATTTCCTTCTCCAATGCATGAAAGTGAAAAGTGAAAGTGAAGTCGCTCAGTCGTGTCTGACTCTTAGTGACCCCATGGACTGCAGCCCTGGTCATCTCCAAATCCATCCCTGTGGGGGCAAAATGGCATTATTTCATTTGGTTTTATGGCTGAGTAACATTCTCTTATATATATGTACCACATGTTCTTTATCCATTCCTGTGCTGATGGATGTTTTGGTTGCTTCCATGTCTTGGCTACGTAAATAGTGCCACTATGAACATTGAGGTCCATGTATGTTTTAGAGTTATTGTCTTTTATGGATCATGTCCAGGAGTGGGATTGTTGGATCATGGTAGTTCTGTTTTTAGTTTTTGAAGGAACCTCCACAATATTCTCCGTAGTGGTTGTACCAGTGTATATTCACACCAACAGAGTAGGCGGATTTGTGCCTTTTTTAATATGTAAAAGTTATTTATTTAGTAGATATTAACCTTGCATTTGTCATATGCATTTCAAATACTTGTTTGGTTTGTAATTTGTCTTAAAAACTTACTTAATAGAGCCTTTACAGTTGGCTGGCTCTTGATCTAAATAAGGCTTGCTTACATAAGAGAAGAGTTGCAACTGGATCAACTAAATAGGCAAGGAAGACTTTATTCAAGACTGTTGCAGTATGGCAGAGAGATTAAACTCGACTTCACTGAAACAAAAGGTGGTGAATTTAAGCACTAGAATGAACTAGTGGAAAAGTGCTGGAGGACTTCTGGGATGAGAAGGAGTTAGACCCTGTGATTCAGGCCATATGTGTTTGCTAATTGGTGCTTTTTTATGTTAGGCTCCTGCACTCCTGCAGAGACTGGGAGATGGGGGTGGTATCTTTCCTTTGAAGGGATGGCTCCCAGGCCCTTGAGAAAGATGTTCCTGCATTGTAGAAGACTTAACATCTCAAAGGGGCAGAAGCTGTTTTTTATGTTAGGCTCCTGCACTCCTGCAGAGACTGGGAGGTGGGGGTGGTATCATTCCTTTGAAGGGATGGCTCCCAGGCCCTTGAGAAAGATGTTCCTGCATTGTAGAAGACTTAACATCTCAAAGGGGCAGAAAAAAATTCACAATTACAAGTTTTCTAGAGTAGATGCTCTAAGAAAAGGGAAGTTTAAAGGGCCTATCATCAGGAAGAAACCTGTCTAGTGGTTAGTAAAGCTGAGGGGGCTGTTAAGACTGTCTTGGTTGGTAACACCCATGGCAGGCCTAAGGAAGGTGATCAAGGAAAGAGATAGGGGCGAGATGAATAGCTCTGACTTTTCCATTTACTGGTTGAAGTACTTTTCAGGCAGAAGCTAAGACTGAAATTCATGTCATATGTGTACAACTGATTGCTGAAGAAAAAGAAAGATGGTGAGGAGGGGTATCAGTCAGACAACAGTTACAGTCGTACCCATTGCTTATCCTCTGAAACCCTCCACCAAGGTCAAGTTGTAAATAAAGCAGGCAGTCAAAATCTATCTTGTAAGATTGGTTCTAACCACTGAGAAATGAGAATTGTTACTGTCCTTGGGCACTCAGAACAGGGATTCTGCTAGTTTCTACTCAATTACTATATCCTCATCTGCCACGCATTATAGCTGTCAGGGGTATGCATAACATAGCAGGCCTAAGTTCTGGTCACAGCTCTGTTATTAGTATCCTGTAGACAAGTCATTTAACCTCTGTGAGACTCAGTGTCCTTCCCAGTAAAATGGAGAGTTTTATTCAAGACTTTTAGAATAGTTCAGTGGGATCTTGTATGTAGAATGCCTGGCCCAGATCCCTCACACAGAATGAGCTCAAATAATTATTGTTTCCTTCCTATTCTGTTGCCTCCCCAACCCACTAATGCCATCCCACTGGTTTGATGAAAAGACATGAGGGGCATAATTGCCTAATTGTTATATTCTTTAATTCCTCTATTGCCCAGCTATATATGTATAAATTATGTGGAAACCCTATCCTTTGGTGTCATCTAGTCTATACTGTGTGAATGATGAATGAAAAGGAAATGAGGTGTGTAACTCGCTTCTTGCATCTTGTCTTATTAGGTGTGATCATTTAGCTGATCCCTTCCTTGTGCCTCTGTCATTTTGCCTCAGAGCCTCCTCAGTGATTTTCCTTTGTAATTCCATTTAATCTTAATCTACAAACTAGGTGTGGATTGCAACTTTTCACTTCATCATCATTACCAGCATTGACTATAGGCAGCCTTGTTCACCAAAAATGGATTTTGTGATTTAAAAATGCACACAGAATGCTTGTCTCATATCTATAATGTGCACATTAGTTGATTCACAACTAATTGAAAAGTTTATGATCTGAAAATTCAGTGTACGGCAAACTCAAATCTCAAACTCAATTTATAAAAAAGAAGGACTTAGAATTTGAATTCTATATATTCATGGTTATTTCTCTCAAACTGCTAAGAATTAGCAGCTCAAGATAATGACCAAGTATACTACTTATCAGATCAGATCAGTCGCTCAGTCGTATCCAACTCTTTGCGACCCCATGAACTGCAGCACGCCAGGCCTCCCTGTCCATCACCAACTCCCAGAGGTCACCCAGACTCACATCCATCGAGTCAGTGATGCCATCCAGCCATCTCATCCTCTGTCGTCCCCTTCTCCTCCTGCCCCCAATCCCTCCCAGCATCAGAGTCTTCTCCAATGAGTCAACTCTTCGCATGAGGTGGCCAAAATACTGGAGTTTCAGCTTTAGCATCATTCCTTCCAAAGAAATCCCAGGGCTGATCTCCTTCAGAATGGACTGGTTGGATCTCCTTGCAGTCCAAGGGACTCTCAAGAGTCTTCTCCAACACCACAGTTCAAAAGCATCAATTCTTCGGCGCTCAGCCTTCTTCACAGTCCAGCTCTCACATCCATACATGACCACAGGAAAGACCATAGCCTTGACTAGGCGAACCTTTGTTGGCAAAGTGATGTCTCTGCTTTTGAAAATGCTGTCTAGGTTGGTCATAACTTTCCTTCCAAGGAGTAAGCATCTTTTAATTTCATGGTTGCAGTCACCATCTGCAGTGATTTTGGAGCCCAAAAAAATAAAGTTTGACACTGTTTCCACTGTTTCTCCATCTATTTCCCATGTAATGATGGGACCAGATGCCATGATCTTCGTTTTCTGAATGTTGAGCTTTAAGCCAACCTTTTCACTCTCCACTTTCACCTTCATCAAGAGGCTTTTTAGTTCCTCTTCACTTTCTGCCATAAGAGTGGTGTCATCTGCATATCTGAGGTTATTGATATTTCTCCCGGCAATCTTGATTCCAGCTTGTGTTTCTTCCAGTCCAGCATTTCTCATGATGTACTCTGCATAGAAGTTAAATAAACATGGTGACAATATACAGCCTTGACGTACTCCTTTTCCTATTTGGAACCAGTCTGTTGTTCCATGACCAGTTCTAACTGTTGCTTCCTGACCTGCATACAGATTTCTCAAGAGGCAGATCAGGTGGTCTGGTATTCCCATCTCTCTCAGAATTTTCCACAGTTTATTGTGATCTACACAGTCAAAGGCTTTGGCATAGTCAATAAAGCAGAAATAGATGTTTTTCTGGAACTCTCTTGCTTTTTCCATGATCCAGCGGATGTTGGCAATTTGATCTCTGGTTCCTCTGCCTTTTCTAAATCCAGCTTGAACATCAGGAAGTTCACAGTTCACATATTGCTGAAGCCTGGCTTGGAGAATTTTGAGCATTACTTTACTAGCATGTGAGATGAGTGCAAAGAATAGCAAGAAGAGATAAGAAAGCCTTCTTCAGCGATCAATGCAAAGAAATAGAGGAAAACAACAGAATGGGAAAGACTAGAGATCTATTCAAGAAAATCAGAGATACCAAAGGAACATTTCATGCAAAAATGGGCTCGATAAAGGACAGAAATGGTATGGACCTAACGGAAGCAGAAGATATTAAGAAGAGGTGACAAGAATACACAGAAGAACTGTACAAAAAAGAGCTTCATGACCCAGATAATCATGATAGTGTGATCACTGACCTGGAGCCAGACATCCTGGAATGTGAAGTCAAGTGGGCCTTAGAAAGCATCACTATGAACAAAGCTAGTGGAGGTGATGGAATTCCAGTGGAGCTATTCCAAATCCTGAAAGATGCTGCTGTGAAAGTGGTGCACTCAATATGCCAGCAAATTTGGAAAACTCAGCAGTGGCCACAAGATTGGAAAAGGTCAGTTTTCTTCCCAATCCCAAAGAAAGGCAATGCCAAAGAGTGCTCAAAAAGTCAGAGCAACCTCTATTTTCATAAATTATTTTATGTATTATTTTGATAATTGTTTTATATTTTAAGTGTTCACAATGAGAATTTAGTTGATTATGAAGATTTTGGTTTCATTTTTTTTTTTCTGTTGTCCAACAGAGCATGGAGTTTCTAAGTGCCAGGAATACTCTTGTTATCTATGTTTGTTAGTGCAATTACAGAGTCAGTTTTTAGTGAATTAACTATTACAGTTCTGTATATATAAATGAACATTGTCTTTTGCAATTTTATTTACTCTATTTGTGAATAATAATATAAATATACATATACATTTAACTTATAAATTTGTATTTATACAGTGTGCTGCTTTACGTATTTATAAGTTCAAAAATTATGATGAGATGAAATAGTTAACTCAAAATAGAGCTACTAAGATGCTCTCAGAAAAACTTTATGTTTACCTGAAAGATTGAAGGGTGGAAGGTGATAATGCATAAATAGAGGACTAATGGTATACACCTTTAATAATATATTTACAAAATTGAAATAGTAGTGAAATATATGTGTGTTCAGACTGCAGTTTCAAAAATAAAAAATTCCAGTGTTAAAAACTAAGTTGTGAGATGTTGCCAAAGATCTGGAAAGGAATATACAGTGGCTTCACATTTAGGCTTTAAATACTTTATGATTGTTTTCAACTTTATCACCAACTCAATTTTAATGGGTCTCTCTTCTGCTATATTTTAAAAACCCTGTATTCTGTTATTGGCCTGTTTGCTCTCAACTAACCTGTGCTTTTCTAGGTCCCAGCACTCAGATTGTGTTGCTCCTATCTTGTTATCAGTGGGCTTTCCATGAGGTTTTGCTAATGAAAGAAATTGTTAGGAGATAGGGAGATAGGAAGAGGGGAGGATTTCTAACTGCAGGAGGGGAACAACATCGTGGCCTTGGCCACAGGGGTGAGGGGTTGTCTAGCCAGCAGGTTCCTGGGCTCTTGCACCCATAACCAAATTGCAGGCATAGCCGGAAACATACCGCATGGAGCCCTGGCCCTGAGAATGTTCCTGTTTCTCCAGCCCTGGGCAGCAGTTAATCTTTGAGCAACTTAACCTTGTCTGCTTTGGCTTCTAAGATGCTTCCAACAACTGCATAACCAAATATTAAATTTCTTCTTTTTAAAATATATAGAGTGGTTCCTGTTTTCAGATCAGTTCATAATGTACTGTGTTCAGCCCCACATTTAAGTATCACTTGTTACTTCTTAATGTGTTTAAATCCTAGTATGCTAAGTAGTATTTTATGTATGCTAAGTGAATTTTACCAGATGTAACAGAGTTAAACCCAAAAGAAAATTACAACCTTGGCTTCATTCATAAGACTTCACTCTGAGTCTTCTTCAAAGAAGCCTGTATAACAAGATGGAGAAGGCAGAAATATTGGTTGGAGGAGATCAAAATTCTTACAAACAGCCACCATTGACCATCTAAAGAATACTTTAATGTTTGGCTGTGAAGAGTGTAGAAGGCAAGAATTTATAGGGATCCAAGTACTTTTATAGCTGGTTCTACCCATCTTGTTCCTGGCTACATCACATCGCCCCCAAGCTATAGCTTTGACAAGTGGGAGAAAAAGAAGTGTCCCATTGATGACAGGTACTGGAGAGGAGATAAGTAGCTAGAGGGTGATATACTTGTCTTTTTGTTCCAGAATTAATAATGGAATCTAACATTTGAGCAAGGTATCCTCCTTTTTGCATATTATTTTCCAAGGACATGTTAAATTTAATTTTAAAGAAGAATTCATCTTTATTGCTTAAACAGATTTACCAAAAAACTATATCAGTGACACCTTTCAGTTCAGTCGCTCAGTCATGTCCGACTCTTTGCAACCCCATGAATTGCAGCACGCCAGGCCTCCCGGTCCATCACCAACTCCCAGAGTTCACTCAGACTCACGTCCATCAAGTCAGTGATGCCATCCAGCCATCTCATCCTTTGTTGTCCCCTTCTCCTCCTGCCCCAAATCCCTCCCAGCATCAGAGTCTTTTCCAATGAGTCAGCTCTTCACATGAGGTGGCCAAAGTACTGGAGTTTCAGCTTTAGCATCGTTCCTTCCATAGAACACCCAGGACTGATCTCTTCTATAATGGACTGGTTGGATCTCCTTGCAGTCCAAGGGACTCTCAAGAGTCTTCTCCAACACCACAGTTCAAAAGCATCAATTTTTCGGTGCTCAGCTTTCTTCACAGTCCAACTCTCACATCCATACATGACCACTGGAAAAACCATAGCCTTGACTAAACGGACCTTTGTTGGCAAAGTAATGTCTCTGCTTTTGAATATGCTATCCAGGTTGGTCATAACTTTCATTCCAAGGAGTAAGCATCTTTTAATTTCATGGCTGCAGTCACCACCTGCAGTGATTTTGGAGCTCAGAAATAAAGTCTGACACTCTTTCCACTGTTTCCCCATTTGCCATGAAGCGATGGGACCAGATGCCATGATCTTGGTTTTCTGAATGTTGAGCTTTAAGCCAACTTTTTCACTCTCCTCTTTCACATACATCAAGAGGCTTTTGAGTTCCTCTTCACTTTCTGCCATAAGGGTGGTGTCATCTGCATATCTGAGGTTATTACCTAACAATAATTGACATATCTGAAAATTGACATCTCTTTAACTATGGCTATCGAGAGTAAGCAAAAACAAACAAACAAACAAACAAAATTCCTAGTGTATTTACAATAGTTAGGACATGGAATGTCCTCTATCCTCTATCAGCAGAGGAATGGATAAAGAAGTTGTGGTACATATACACAATGGACTATTACTCAGCTATAAAAAGTAATGCATTTGAGTCAGTTCTAATGAGGTAGACGAACCTAGAGCCTATTATACAAATGAAATAATTCAGAAAGAGAAAGACAAATATCGTATATTAATACATATATATGGAATTTAGAAAGATGGTACGGATGAACCAATTTTCAGGGCAGCAGTGGAGACACAGACATAGAGAACAGACTGTAGACCCAGAAAGGGGAAGAAAAAGGTGGGACAAATGGAGAGAATAGTATGGAAACATATACATTACCATATGTAAAATAGATAGCCAGTGGAATTTGCAGTATGACTCAGGGAGCTCAAACCCATGCCCTCTGACAACCTAGAGGGGTGGGATAGGATGGGGGGTGGGAGGGACATCCAAGAGGGAAGGGACATATATGTATATACCTATGGATAATTCATGTTGATGTATGGCAGAAATCAATACAGTATTATGAAGCAGTTATCCTTCAATTAAAAAAAAATTCCTAGTGCTGTTGGAAATTGTAGGTATGTTTCTGATTTCACCCTACTAAAAAGTAGTTTTGAGGGATTTCCTAGAGGTTAGGGATCCATTGCAGTTCATCTGAACTGCAGAAGCTCATCACATTAATGTGTTTTTAGACAGTACTTACATCTTTGTCCTTCCTCAGGAAAGCAGGAAATGTCAACATTGGAAACAAGAAATAAGTGGACTGTGTTACCATGCTTCAGACAACTGTGGGCATGTCTTAGTCCAATCAGGCTGCCCTTACAAAATACCACAGACAGAGTGGCTTATAAACAACAGAAACTAATTCTCATATTTCTGGAGGCTGAGAAGTTCAAGGTCAAAGCACTGGTCCCATGTTTGGTGAGGATCAGCTTCCTGATTCATGATGGTGTCTTCTCACTGTGTCTTCACAGGGCAGAAGTGGCGAAGGAGCTCAGTGAGGTCTCTTTTATAAGAGCACTAATCCTATTCACAAGGGCTTTGCCCTCATAATTGAATCACCTTCCCAAGGCCCTACCTCCTCCTAATACCATCAACTTGGGAGGTTAAGATTTCAATGTATGAATGGGGGGAGACACAAACATTTGTTCTGTAGCAATACATTAATGCTACTACAGGACTTCCCTGGTGGCTCAGTGGTAAACTGAGATTGAGTGGTAAACAATCTGCCTGCCAAGCGGGTTTGATCCCTGGGTTAGGAAGATCCCTTGGAGAAGGAAATGGCAACCCACTCCAGTATTCTTGCCTGGGAAATCCTATGGACAGAGGAGCATGGAGGGCTACGTTCCATGGGGTCATAAAGAGTTGGACATGACTTAGCGACTAAACCACCACCACCAATGTTACTACTAAAAATACCTAGGTAATTTGGGAACAATCTGCTCTTCCATTGCTAAAAAGCAACTGTTGTGTTTTTCTGCAGAGTCTACAGAGTCTGGTTGAGTGCCCATGGTGTTGTCAATTCTTGTTCAGTCATGGCTCTGCTAGTATTTCCATCAGTTCTACTTGATTGAAGCAAACTGACTTTTATGTTGTTGTTTTGTTTTTGGGTCAAGACTTTATGGATAAGTGGAACTGGATGTTTGACCTAGCTCTAATTCCTGTCTATGGATTAGAAAGGACTTTAGCTGGAGTTAAAAATCTTCTGATGAGAATCAAACAAAACCATGTTTTAGGACTCCACATGTTCCAACAGCTTAGCATTTACCCAGAATTATCATCTGAGTTTTGGATCCTATTTCCATTTTTTTATTTCTCAAGAACTGTATATCTAATGCTCTCTTTTAGTTCATTGCCCTCTAGGATGCTCACTGAAGTAGGAATAAACCCATCCCAATGATTCTCCAATGGTCACCTCTATTATTAACATCACCACATGCATCAATGCCCCTCCTTCCTAGCATTCTGTATAGAATTAATTATTTTTTATTTTTGCACTTGTATCTGTGAAGTCCAGTGGTATCTAAAGTTAGTTGTAAGTCAGGATAAAGGCAGTGACTTGTTCTTTGTTGGTGTCAATAAGATTCATTGTAAAAATGCCAGGAAAGTCATTCCTTGCCCTTACTGTCTCACATGGTTGGCGTGATGGTCAAGCAAGAGTAAATAGGATGCTCTTAGGATCAGGAAAAGGACAAAAATCTTTAGCTTAACTCACATTTCTGCCACTCAATAACATGGGGTCTCCTTGAGTATCTATTCCTTCCATGGTCAAACAGGAGTAAAAATAATTCCTACTTGTCTATTTCACAAAACTGTATTAGGAGCAAATGAGAAAGGGCATATGAATATAGTTTGTATTAATACACTGTAAAGTGCTAAAAATTCAGGTTATACAGGCTTATCTCTGTTCAGAAAAAAGTGGCAAATTAACTATGTGGAGCTAATCCATTTCATTATCCCTGTATTAGATTGTGCTGCATGACAAACAAGCCATCTTCTGTTATTTGGCAGATGGCATTTAGATGCATATCCAATTTAATAACGTTTCTTGGGTTGATTTCTCCTCACCCAATCAAGAAATTAGATGCATTTGGACAGGAGCATATTTGAGAGGGGACAGACTGAAAACACGGATTGGCAATAATTGAGAGTTTGCATTGAGCAAATTATCAATTTGGACACCAAGTCATTTGGTTTCTTTTTTTCCTCCTCCCTTTGCTTCTCCCTGCTTTATGTTCTTATTCCTCCTCTCTGTCTCCCTGCCCTGCCACTCTCTCTTTTTCTCTTCTCCAGATTGTTTATGATGTCTTTCACTGACCCATGAATCTCCTTAGTGTTCAGTGTTTTTGTTTTCCTGTAACATTAGCAGTAGAGGGCAGGTCTTTGTCCAACTTTCACCCAGGAGAGATGGCCTTATTGGTTTTCAGTGTACTTGAGATATTTTAAAGAGAAGAATTTAGTATAGAGACTTGGGTGTTTACAAAATTATCAGAAGAGCTGGAGGAGCAGAAATCAACTGGACAATTGATTTTGAGGTTAAAATACCATAGCTGCAACCCAGAGGTCAAGAAGCACAGCTGCTCTCCTACCCCGCCCGCCCCCCTTCCTCAATTTTCTTACACCCTTGAAGCTGTGGAATATGGAATATGGAATCCAGTTCCTGAGGTTTTAACAACCTATGTTTCCAGCAAAGGCATCTTGTTGGCAGAATATATGTTGCATCCAAAACCTTAGCTTCTAAGGAGTCTAGAAATGTAATTTTTAACTTCCTACCTTCTTCAAGAATGGGGTTAAAATGGAAGCTATTGGTAATAGCTTCAGCTTGGGAGGCTGGCTGGCTTATATTGCCAGGCCATCCTGAAGTTTTCAGAAACAAAGTGGGGGAAATAATGACTTTCGGTTATAAAAAAAAAAAAAAAAAAAGAACAACAAAATAGATGCATCATTTGCACTCCTATGTGTTGAGAGCAAAGATGTGAAGATCTGCTCTCAGATTGAGAGATGTATAGGCATGTTTCAACATGGAGCAGTTTCCATGGAGAATGACAAATTCCCAAGGTAGGGAGGGCTTGTCAAAACATTTCCTACCTGTAACCATTGAGGTGCTTCCCAGGAAAGAGAACTTTGATTCACTTAGCTCTCCTGTCATTCATTCCATGGGAGACTCCAACTTAATGAGCTCACATCAAACCTTTGCCCTCTGGACACAGGGTTGGTTTGATCTAACCTCTGGTCACTGGAGTAAATAAAGTGAGTGTCGACAGCTTCAGAACAGATGGATTAATGTCAGAAACGGCTGCTGCAGATCCTTGTAAGTGCTGTGTAGAAACAGAGAAGCAGGGGGACTCAAAGCAGACCTCCATCCTGTCCCCAGCTCATCAGCATTGTTTTATTCAAGTAGAGAAAGGATAGGACCCTTTCAAATCCCTGCCACCTTTTGTGCCCTGTCATGTGAAATCATCGTGTCTGACTGGTACAGCTTTACAGCACTGTGCAGGGGGCTTCATTTTGTATTTCCTGGGATGCATTAAGTGGAAGTGGTGCCAAACTGGGTTTTGTTTACTTGCATCTTAGTGAATTAGCTTATTTTTTCTTCATTTGGCTCCTTCCCAAATAAATAGCCTATTAACTATTCTTAGTATTATTTACAGGGTTCAAATAGCTCATAAAACTTGGTATAAATCTTCTCCAAAGGCTGGTCATGTGACTGAGATACACATTAACTGAGAATTTGCGTTTTCCATCAGTTTTCCTGCCTATCCAATTTAATTTAGCTCTTGAAGATTTCCAGTATTCCTGATGTTACCCCCTTCTAAATTACCGTTAACAGTGATAGAACTCCATTCCCTAATAGTAAACATTAAATTTTGTTTCTTATTTTTGAGAAGCTCATAAAAAAATGGTTATCAGAGAAACTTTAACCAACTCAAATCAGTGTAGCATTTTTTGTTGACATTGATTAGAGGAAAGGGGACATTTCTTAACTTGTGAACACAAATGAGGTACAATCCATATTCTATATGTGAGATGAGTAATGTACTAATATCTATCCCTGATCTGGCGTTCCCTTTGAGCACAATTATAGCACAGATATGGAAAAGTGTAGTGAAGTAAGTGGCTGTACCCTCTGAGAATGCCCACACCCCAGGTGAGGGCACTGTGTGGGCTCAAGTGTTAGCTCATTCATTGCTTTGTGCTTATTTTTGAAAGGACAGAACAGTTGATGAGAGGTTGAAGAATGGACCAGCTGGGAGATGCTGAGAAAAGGAGAGAGTGTATATTGTTGGCTTTTTTTCCCCCTCTCTGTTCTTAGTGTCTGTCCCCATATTCTCAAAAGCAAGAAAAAGAAAAATGATCAATTACAGTAGTATTCTTAGCCAGAATTGGCCTTTGTTGATAATTCCATGCCATGTCTCTTGCAGGATTATTCTGAATTTGAGAAAATGAACTCTTTCACAAATGGATTAATCTGTATTGATCCTCTTATTTTTATTTCACTCTTTGTAAGCCTCTATTTCCCACATGATCTCATTCATATAACATACTGTGTATAAAACAAGATTTCAACGTGTTTTAACCTTGACTGAGAGAGCAGCTCATCTTTGTGACCTTCTCCATGCCTGGCCTGGGAACAGTCCCAACGTGCTACATTTACCCAGCACTTAAGTGCTCGCTTTGTACAATCACAAACCCCGCTACAAATACTAATTTGCTGAATTCTGGTAACAACCCTATTACTCTCTGTTGTACAGATGAGAAAACTGAGGAACAAAGAAAGTAGGGAACTTGATCAGGGTCACATAGCGAAAAGACACTTGTTATAGTCTCATTGATGCTTTCTCTTCACAGCCATCTCTCTGGCTTTTCCATCTCTTCCCTTTCATCCCAGCCATCATTTCCATAATCTAATTTCTGGTGGGATCTTTTTGTCCAATCTACATGTCACAGCCAGAATACTGCCTCCCCATCAGTTCCCAGCCCAGTTAACAGAGTAATTACTTCTACCCTTTGCCTTGTTGAAGCTTTCTCAGTTTCAAATAAGTCCAAGAAATCTCAGCTTTTCTACAAAGACATCCATCAGCAATAAGAAGACAGTTTTTCTTTATAGACATCAAGGTCCCACAAGTTTCTCATTCATTGTATTCCTGGTGAATGATCATTATGCTATACACAATAAGACAATTATGTACTTCTTTCTAGAGGATAGGCCTGATTATTTTGGTTTATTTTCTATGTGTTTTTATTAATGGTCTGCTGGACTCTAGAAGTCAGGAATAGTCTTTGTAATTCACTTTAGAGCATTCCATGGAATATTTTGAATACATATCTCTCATGGCAATGGTAATAGTTATCAACAATGACAATACTCAGTTTCAGAATAGGATATGATGTTTTGTTGTCACTGTTGAAACAAAGTGATGTGGCTTCCTCCTTATTTTTATCTTATCTTCCTTCCTTTCCTTCATTATTTTGACCCCCGAGCTTATACTGTACCAGCCACAGTGATAAGTTGTTTCATTTAAGCTTCATCACCAATATAAGATGAATGTCATTACTCTTGTGTTACACATGAGTGAACAGATGTTTAGGTTACTTGCCCTAGTTTGTATATGGCAATGTTAGGGATCAAAATCAAGACAATGGCTTCAAAATCTGTGATCTTGATAATTACTGTATATAGTTTACAGTCCGACTCTTTGTGATCCCATGAACTGCAGCACACCAGGCCTCCCTATCCATCACCAGCTCTCAGAGGTCACTCAGACTCACATCCATCGAGTCAGTGATGCCATCCAGCCATCTCATCCTCTGTCATCCCCTTCTCCTCCGGCCCTCAATCCCTCCCAGCATCAGAGTCTTCTCCAATGAGTCAACTCTTCGCATGAGGTAGCCAAAATACTGGAGTTTCAGCTTTAGCATCATTCCTTCCAAAGAAATCCCAGGGCTGATCTCCTTCAGAATGGACCGGTTGGATCTCCTTGCAGTCCAAGGGACTCTCAAGAGTCTTCTCCAACACCACAGTTCAAAAGCATCAATTCTTCGGCGCTCAGCCTTCTTCACAGTCCAGCTCTCACATCCATATATGACCACAGGAAAGACCATAGCCTTGACTAGGCGAACCTTTGTTGGCAAAGTGATGTCTCTGCTTTTGAATATGCTATCTAGGTTGGTCATAACTTTCCTTCCAAGGAGTAAGCATCTTTTAATTTCATGGCTGCAGTCACCATCTGCAGTGATTTTGGAGCCCCAAAAAATAAAGTTTGACACTGTTTCCACTGTTTCCCCATCTATTTCCCATGTAGTGATGGGACCAGATGCCATGATCTTCATTTTCTGAATGTTGAGCTTTAAGCCAACCTTTTCACTCTCCACTTTCACTTTCATCAAGAGGCTTTTGAGTTCCTCTTCACTTTCTGCCGTAAGGGTGGTATCATCTGCATATCTGAGGTTATTGATATTTCTCCCGGCAATCTTGATTTCAACTTGTGTTTCTTCCAGTCCAGCATTTCTCAAGATGTACTCTGCATATAAGTTAAATAAACATGGTGACAATATACAGCCTTGACGTACTCCTTTTCCTATTTGGAACCAGTCTGTTGTTCCATGACCAGTTCTAACTGTTGCTTCCTGACCTGCATACAGATTTCTCAAGAGGCAGATCAGGTGGTCTGGTATTCCCATCTCTCTCAGAATTTTCCACAGTTTATTGTGATCTACACAGTCAAAGGCTTTGGCATAGTCAATAAAGCAGAAATAGATGTTTTTCTGGAACTCTTTTGCTTTTTCCATGATCCAGCGGATGTTGGCAATTTGATCTCTGGTTCCTCTGCCTTTTCTAAATCCAGCTTGAACATCAGGAACAGAAACCTTAATCAACCTCAGATAGAAGATTCTGTACTCTGTGAACTTTGGCAAGTTACATAACCACTCTGTACCTCATTTTTCCTGACTACATTTTATTTTTATTAATAGAATCTAGGAGCTGCATGATACAATTTCACATTTAATACTTTTCATTTGGATTAATATATTGAATTTGAATTATATTAATAAATATGTATAGATATTATGAGAAATCTTACACTGTAGTTGGATTGTTAATGTTTTGATCAAACATTTTACTTAATGTAACATTTTCATTACTCAGGGTTAGTAAATGTATACTGTTTTAGTCACTAGAACTGAGTAAAACAATATAGATCAGATTTGTGCCACTGATGAATTTTATCTGCTTTTAAGAGGGAAAGATGAGAGGTGGAGAGAAGCTACATTTTTAGAAATCCAATCTCACTTTCCATGAAATGGATAATATGAAGTTCTGTCCTAAAAAGCTACTTCATTCTATTTTTAATAGCCTTTAAACACTACGGGTTTTCTAGAATATTAGAAAATATAAGCAAACAAAAATAAAAAAAAAATATGTCATTCTTAGAACTCAGAAATCATCACTGTAGTATTCTCCTGCATGTGTTTTCAAATCCCTTTGCATGCAGATATGTGTATGAGTATTTGCAAATATTCATTTTTAACTAATGAAAATGTTATCCTATTATGCCCACTATTATGTAATCTGTTACTTTTACAACCAATGGTTTCCTTTTCATTTAGATAAAATTTCATCTCATCTAAATCAAGTCCATATTCATATTTCTCCAATTGACCCAATATTTTTCTGTATTTGTTTAAACCAGTATCATTATATTTGGTTATTATCCTTTAAGTCTCTTTTAATTTAACACAGTCCTTTTTTTATGACACTGGCTTGATTTTAAAAATGCAATTTCATTGTAAAATGTCACAATCCAACCCTTGATTAAAGATTTTGAACCTGATCAAAGGACAATTTGATATGGCATTACAGGAGCCTCCTATGTTAAACCTTCTAGGAGACTGATAACAAGTATTAATGATTCTAATAAAAGAGATTTCTAATTTCAAAAGCTGTAATTTTAATGAAACTAAAACTATTTTATTCTTCGTGGACCTAGAGGCGGTGAAATGGAGAACTGTTTTCAAAGAAATGGCTCAGAATTATATTGACATTCTATGAAATAAAAAATCCAACCAACATATTGTCCATGGTGAGAAGAACTACCAGAACCCTAAAGGGAATAAATGCTTTTTTCAAATGTAAGCTTTACAGCCTGTTAAAATATTTTCCAGTGCAATTTATGGCTGGTCTTTCTAAAGCTTTCCTCTTAATGACAATAAAGATTTTCTTTATGAGGATTATTCCCAAGGCAATGGCACCCCACCCCAGTACTTTTGCCTGGAAAATCCCATGGATGGAGGATCCTGGTAGGCTCCAGTCCATGGGGTCGCTAAGAGTCTGACACGACTGAGCGACTTCACTTTCACTTTTCACTTTCATTCATTGGAGAAGGAAATGGCAACCCACTCCAGTATTCTTGCCTGGAGAATCCCAGGGACGGGGAAGCCTGGTGAGCTTCTGTCTATGGGGTCGCACAGAGTCGGACACGACTGAAGCGACTTAGCAGCAGCAGCAGCATTCCCATTTGGACTTTTCAGTCAAGCACCCAACATACCCCACATTTTTTTAACTTGTATTCTACTACAGAATGAATAGCAAATGACAGGCAAGTTAACTAACATTATAAAAGATTTAACACAATTGTGCTTATCTTATAATCTTCCTGTCTTATCAGTTGATTCAACTGTTTGCCAAGAAAACAGATATTTATTCAATCCTAACTTTGTGCATTTCTATTCATGCACGTAGTGCAGAAGTTGAGGCTGTGGAGTCAAAATAGCCTGGTTTTAAATCCCTTCTCTATGTGTGATGTTGGGCAAATTATATAAGCACTCTGTGCCTTGTTTTTCCTGGTTGTAAAATGACAATGAAACAGTCTTTATCTCGTGGGGTTGTCGTGGTGATCAGATTAGATACCCATGCCAAGCATTTAGAATAGTGCCTGGCACATAATAAGCACTAAATAAATCTTAGAGTAAATTTATTTTGACAAATGGCATCAAATAGTCACCCTTCACTAAAATAAATAAGAAGGAAGTAAAATATTTATTTAAGGTAAAATATTTATAAAGCTCTGTGATGTGCACATCCTCTTTCTCCCACCTAGACACACACACACACACACTGTGCAGTATTTGCCCACAAGCTCACCATGCTTCCTTCAAACCTGCCATTATAGCGGGACAGGAAAATATACCAAGCCAGGAGGCACATGTGATCTACTCAGCAGAGTCATATAAAATAAATAAATAAGACCTCTTCTTCTACCCACATTCACCACAGTACAAGAAAATCATTGCAGCTGGCTTAGCTCATCCCTTGCCTTGTGGAAGATATAAGCCATAAGTCATCCCTGAACAGTTAGAATTCAATCTGCTTCTAAAAGACCTTCAGAGGAGGTCTATCTGGGGATTCAGTTGTACTAATTTTTGAGTATTTATTATGAAAAGACACTGTGCTAGGATTAAGGTGAATAAAAAGATTAAGGCATTATCCTTGACCTCAAAGACCCTGCGGCTCTGGAATAGTGAATGTTATAGCAGAATGAATTATGAGCTGAAAGAATAAGCAAGATATCATGGAGAGGCTTTACTTCCTGTTGCAGAGAAAAGGTGGCTTCTTCTTAGAGGAGAACATGGAAGAAACCCATGCTCAGATTAAATCATAAAAAGAGATAAAGGCACAGAGATCTAAAAATAGCATACAGCAGGCAGAGGATTCATGGGATGTATGAAGCAGTGAGTATTGAGAAAAAAGACTAGAAGTTTAAACTTGGACAAAATCGTGGAGCCACAGAATACTTACAAAGAAACTTACTTTCATGTTTTAGGCCATGAGAGTCACTGCAGGGTTTTCCGTGGTAATTCTTCCTTATATATAAAATAGCCCTTGTAAACTATAAATTTCCTCTCAAGAAGTTCTTAGTACAGATGGAAAAACCATTGTTTCTAATAATATCAAAACATTATTTCCTACTTTTGTTCTCTGAGACTCATGCATGCATGCATGCCTGCTGAGTCGCTTCAGTCATGTCTGACTCTTTGTGATCCTTTGGACTGTAGTCTGCCAGATTCCTCAGTCCATAGGAGTCTCCAGACAAGAATACTGGAGTGGGTTCTGAAACTCATGACAGTAATGATAATCAATAGAAACTTTGAAGTAATGGTGCAGATGGGGATTCAAAAAGATGTGACCCATTATTGTCAAAGAAAACCACTAAATAATTTTAGTTAAATCATCCACTACATCTGTCCTGGTAGTTTTAACTAATCCAGATTTTTTTTTTAGCATATTACTTGAAAACTCTTGTTTTTTGCTATATTGAAAATCATGTCTTACAAAAGTAGAAAGGTGGTTGCCAGAAGGGTGACTAAGGAAGGAGGAAATGGGGAAATAGTTGTTCAGTTTAGCAAAATGAGAGAGTTCTGAAGATCTGTTTACAGCAATGCGAATATACTTAACATCACTGAACTGTACACTTCAAAATGTTTAAAATGGTATATTTTATGTTATATATTTTTAACAACAGTTTTACATTTTTAAATTTAAATAAATCATGTCTTACAGAAAGGGCTCTGTGGTCAAGTATGTTTGTAAAATATGCATGTTTATAATTCCATTTTGGTGATGTAACAGTTCACAAAGGCTCTGATAAGTCCTGCCATACAGGACACCATTTAATTCCATTTAGTGCTAAATTTTGAAATATAGTAGCACATACTAGTTTTTCTCAAAATATTCAGGAAATGTTTATCTAGATGCCGTGACTAGAAAATAGTTTTCTATTCTTTCTTGAATGGAATATATGAAATTGATCAATGTTTTTTTCTGTTAAGTTTTAGTCCCTTAATTTTAAGAAAAATTCTTAACACATATTGTCACTGACACTTGTCTATCTTAGAAGTAATTTTTCTTCCCGCCTAAGTGTAGCATGTCTCAAGTCTGTGTGTATTGAGCTTAGAGAAATTAGGCTGGTAACATGTGTTTATTATTGCAAACATCTATTCGATGTTCTCCCAAGCATTTTTCATTGACAAAATGCTTTCATTCTACCTTCTTCCATGTAGAATGGACATGCCCAAAGGAGCTTCTTTGTTATTATGAATAGAAAAATAAACACAAAATCCCATCAAAAGATTTTCTGACTTGGAAATACCACATGGGAGACATAAAATAGCAAAATAATGAGACAGGACTTTTCTGGTGAATGGATTTGGAAACTAGATTTCAGATGATGTTGAGTATTGATATTGTTCCTGACTTTTATCACCCCTTAAGTATTCTAAGATCCAAATGTTGGAGGGAATAGATGTATACAAATGACTTTCACTGAAAGTTTGAAATGACTCCTTAGTCTCCCTCTCCATTTTATTGCTAAAGGAAAAGAAAAGTTTTAGAGGAATTATTTTCACTCAAGTCTTCATATTAGATTAGCTAAAAACAAATATACTTCATAGGCACACACATTTGGAGCAATATTAACTTTAAAACAGAAGAGAGGTCATTTGGTAAACTGCTGTTGATTTGTGTTGAACGTTTCATTGTGATCCTGGTCTCTATAGATCATAATTTCTTATAGGCACTTTCATTCATTTTTTCACTTTCAGTAAATATTTATCAGGTGTTGGCTATGTGCCAAGCATTGTGCTATCAATAGGCATAAGTTGGTGAGCAAATCTGGTGTGGGTTCTGCTCTCGTGCAGCCTTCCATGAAGAGAAGATGAACATTAATCCAGTGATCATACCAAAGAGTGGGTGATTATGAGCACAGTGGTGTGCTTTAAAGGAAGGAATGGTGTCCTACCCTGCCTACCCTGAGCATTTGACAAAGGAGTCCAGTACACCCAAGACGGCTTCACTGAGAAAATGACACTAAACTGAGACTTGAGGGCTGCCGTCTATGGGGTCGCACAGAGTCGGACACGACTGAAACGACTTAGCAGCAGCAGCAGAAATTCACCAGAGGGGGAAGAAAAGCTTTCCAGACTTATGAACAGCTTATTAAAAGCGCTAGGGGCTGGTCCATGTTGAACCCCATGCCATGGGAATTAATTACTGAAATCGCCAAAGCTTTTTCTACATTTTGCAATGGAGGAAAGATTGGCCAAATAAGAATACAAGGTTAAATATAAATTTTAACCTTTCTGTTTTTATCATTTTGTAATAATGAAGATAATATTTTTAAAGTTGAAAGTTATCAAAATTCTCATGAATCAAAATGGGCATTTATTAGATTGATATTTTTATAGGAACCCATTGTGAGGCTCCATTATCTTTAAACAAACTTCTGACTGGTTGAGGAATTATTTTAACTTCCACAAAATTACCTGGCATGGGAAGATGTATAGTCTTGTTGGTTTCTGGGCCTTTAGTCTCTAAGGAGTCCTAGAAGCCACAGCTCCTGCATGAGTAAAGGCCACGATTATGGACCTTGGGGCAGTTTTGATATTTCCTTCTTTAGTGTTCTCTCCACTGCTGCACTTCCCTGGACCCAGAAAGTCAATGAATCCTCCAGCGGGAAACCGGCAGGGGTGGGGGATTGGGAACAAACAGGCACCTCAGCTCATCTTCATCCCTAACTGGCCAGTGGTTCACCCTTTTACTTGTCTTTGTCTCACTCCTGTCCCTGGTATAAGGGTCCTGTTGAGCTGGACTTTGTTCTGTGAGTGCTGCTAGTAGGTATGCTCCGTGTGTTCTGTCCCTGCATCTTAAATCTCCCTCCTAGGGGAACTCAGGTGGATACTTAAAGGCTATTAGTAAAGGAGCCTTCTCCAGTTTCAGGCACTCCCTTGGTATACTGCTGCACAGTTAGCTCTCGGCTATTAGTAGTCTTAACTCCAAAGCATAATAAATGTACCCTGGGTAGCAAGAACGTTCAGTGGAGACAGTGAGCACTGACTGAGGGTGGGGTGGTAACAGGACAACACTGGCCCAGAACCCAGATTAGAAAACCATAATCTGATGAAAGCAGGTGTTTTTTTTTTTCTTGTTAAAAAATTTTTATTGAAGTGTAGTTGATTTACAATGTTTTAATTTCTGCCCTACAGCAAAGTGATTCAGTTATACATATATATTCTTTTTCATATTCTTTCCCATTATGGTTTATCACAGGATATTGAATATAGTTCCCTGTGCTATATAGTAGGACCTAGTTGTTGGCTAAAATAACTTTTTGAGAGCTGTGCAGTGACCAGGTGAAACCACACCCTCGTGGTGTCCAGGGAGATATCCCTCCACTGTTGAGTAGAACCATTTCAAGAACGCCTGCCTTGGCTGGAGTCTGCACTGCTGCCGGGCTTGGCTGAGGCTGGGCTCGGCTATTGTCTCACATAGTACAGAAGGGCTTCATGCTGGAAAAAAGCTCTAAGAGCCCATAGGTCCATTTTCTGAAAGGAGAGAATTTGACTTACTCAAATCTAGTGACCATGGATCCTTCCTAGTGGACAGTAACATATAAGCAGTTTTCATTAAGGAGTTATTACTTTCTTCCTGTGCTCAACTCTCTCAAGGCCATTCTGAAGGGTTCTGTAGGAGCTCTTAGGTCTGATAGTTCTGTACCACCCTTAAACTAACTCAGGGTGTTGAGTGTCATCCTGGGTGCTTCTTCCACTTCTGCTGACATTCAGCAGCACCAAGGGGCAGATCTGTTCAATTCCCAGACTTCCTGTGTCTGCCAAACCTGCCAGGTTTTTGAGCTCTCAGTGCCCCTAGCATCTGTTTTCTTGCCCCCACAGTTGAGCCTACTGTAACTACAGGTAGAATAACGCTTCCCATTTGTGTCACAGTTTATTATTTTCTGAGACTTTTTTATTGACCATCTCATTTGTTCCTCACAATTAATTTGTAAGGTTGTAAATTGTAATGAAACAGGTTTCATTATCGTCACATGCAAAACAGAAAGTGGAACTTTAGGATGAAGTTTATAGTGTTTGGTATTTACTCATCACAGGTTTATACCAAACAAAATTTTGAAGCATTCTGTCATGGAAACAGGTAGGGAGAGAAGAAAATATTACCTAGGAGGCAAATCAAAGCCCTGGAGCAAGACGGGCCCCAGTGTGAATCCTGGTGCTCTGGGACCTGTGGTTAACCATTGACTCTCTGAGCCATGCTCCTTAACTGTAAAATCAGAATGATGAGTCTACCTCACAGAATTGTCCTAAGGATCAAATGAGATTAAACATGCAAGTCATTTGGTTCAGTGCCTGATGCATAACAGCTGCTTATCAAAGGACATTCCTCCTCCTGACCCCTCCCTACCATCTCCCCAATTTCCAAAAGGTGTAAAGTGACAAGATATTCAGTGCCTAATTGTGAGTAGCTGGTTGCAGGTAGTCCTTTTCACCTGCAGGTGAAAAATTATAGAGAAAATACCCTTCCATGGAATGGAAAATGTATCTCAAATAGAAAAGAGAATAAACAACTTTACTTGGACAGTTTGGAGTGGACTCTTCTGAGAAAATACTCCCAGGATGAGTAATTGTGAGGCTTGAACATGTGTGCTTATGCCCAATTGCCAAGTTGAGAGTTGCTCCTTTGTACAGATTTCTGTTGTAGGCTATTTTGAATTACTTCATTACAAATTTAAGTATCCGCAAAAAAAAAAAAAAAAAAAAAATTATGAAACGTCGTACAAATGTTCTACACATAGAGTGTCCCAGAGCTGAAATTATGGCCAGAATGGGACCATGCATAAAACAGGTATTCAGTATGCAAAAAAGCTAACAATAATGAAATTCTGAATAACCCGTGGGCAAAATTAGGATTTTTTTTTCAGTAGATATTTGCAGCTGACATTTAAACTAGAGTTTCTGAGGATGGGGGTGTTGGGAATTCTGATTTACTTAGAAAAACCGTGAGACTTACCCATTCATGAAATAAAGCACTAGGTCTAGAAAATCCCATGGACGGAGGAGCCTGGTAGGCCGCAGTCCATGGAGTCTCTAAGAGTCGGACACGACTGAGTGATTTCACTTTCACTTTTCACTTTCATGCATTGGAGAAGGAAATGGCAACCCACTCCAGTGTTGTTGCCTGGAGGATCCCAGGGACGGGGGAGCCTGGCGGGCTGCCGTCTCTGGGGTCGCACAGAGTTGGACACGACTGAAGTGACTTAGCAGCATCAGCAGCTAGTCTTTTAAGGAACTACTTGTGGGGAAAATACCAGACTGAAGCAAGGAAGCCAGCACTGTAGTCTCATTTCTGCCACTGGTCCGTCATGTCACTTTGCCTTCCTAGGGGACATGATTCTCACCTATTAAATGCGGGGCTATCCTAACACATATTCTGCACTTCCATGAATAAGGCCCGTGAATAAGGGCATGCGAGGCCTTCCATGATCAGCCTCTTCAATTATCATTCTTACTCTTCTCTCATTTTCACTCAGCCTAGGCTTCAGCCACATAAAAATATCGACACTTGCAGGTCTCCAGCACACCTGGTACATATAACTGGCAGTTCAGAACCCAGAGATCAAACTCAGTTAATTTTGTGGAGATGAATATTTTTCGAAAGGAGACGCCTTCTCTGTGGGGAAAGTACCAAGCTCTGCTTCCTTATCCTTCCTTCTTTATAAAGTGTGAATGCTGCCAATGAGGAGCAAGTAGGCCAGGGCAGGGCAAGTCTCATGAGTCCAGGATGACATGGAAAATGAAACATAGTGGGAGGTTAGGAATCAGAAAAGAGGATGAGAACATGTGAGCTGATGAGGGATCTAGTATGTTCATGAAAGTATTTGAAACAGTATTGCTGTGCATAATGGGAAGTTGAAATTTATATAATAAATATCTCATTAGTATAAGATATATGATGCCCCACTTCAACTACTGAGTGTAAAAGGAGCCATTGCTTGTGAAGATGGCTCTTTTATTTATTTTTTAATAATTTACTTATCTATTTATTTCTTTTATTTTTGGTTGTGCTGGGTCTTTGTTGCTGCGTGTGGGCTTTCTCTAGCTGTGGCAAGCAGGGCTGCTTTTTAGTTGTGGCGTGTGAGCTTCTCATTACAGTGACTTTTCTTGTGTAGCACGAGCTCAAGAGTGCACAGGCTTCAGTAGTTGCAGCTTGTGAACTCTAGAGCAAAGGCTCAGTAATTGTGGCACATGGGCTCAATTGCTCCTTGGCATGTGGGATCTTCTAAGACCAGGGATTGAACCTGTGTCCTCTGCGTTGGAAGGTGGATTTCCATCCACTGTACCACCAGGGAAGTCCAAGATGGCTGTTTTAGAAAGGAGGTAGGGTCAAGGACTAAGTGGTTGACCTTGCAAGTCTAGGATGCACCACGCTGTGGTAGCACATCGGTAATGCTGCACCCACCTGCCCCTCCCTCTCAGTCTGTAAATGTTAGCTGCTATGAACTCACATTTGTACCTTTTCCTGGAGAACTGCCCTTATTGGAGGATAATTGCTTCCTTCCCTTCATAGGTGGCCCTCCCCTGTCATCTCCTTCCTTCCTCATTTCCTTACAAGTGTGTCTCTTGAGAATACTCCTCATAAATCACTTGCAAAGTTACTTAGCTCTGGCTCTGCTTCTAGGGACCCAGTCTAACCCTCTCGCGGAGGCAGACTCACCTGATCAAGGGACACCAGAGGATTGCTGTCAATTGTGCATTTGCCCAGACAGAGCCTCTTTCAAGCTACTCTTTTCATCCCATTAGTGGTGTAGTTAGCAAAGTTCTTTTCTAAATTGGATCCGTCCTTTTAGGCTCTTAGGTATTTACACTCTGATGACGCTCTCCCTGCTGCAATGTGTGTAGTAGGTAAATGAGTCAGTCATTCATCACGAAAAGGGCTGAAAGAAGATATTGCCTTTCTGAGCTTTGCTTTTTCTTGTTCCTTTTCCTTGTCACCTCCTCAAACCCTGAAACAGCAATTGCTTTCATCTCATGAACACTGAACAGATTTAGGACCCAAAAGGCAGATGGCAGGTTGCCCAGTGTGCCATCTGCCATTCTTCCCACACTAGGTGTGCCCCCTCTTGACTGGCAGCTTGTGGGCTGGCTGTGATCCAGACTGAGGATTAGCAAAGGCCTGGAAGATATACTCAGCATCATTCTTTGCAGAATCAGGTCTCCATCTGGGTTTTAATTTGTTGGACAGTATTTATTATCTGTCCAAAGGGAAGGAAATGTACATGGGAATACAAGAAGTATGCTGTATATATTTTGTGAACTGATGAAATAGACACATGTGAAACCACATGGATACTCTCTACCTTGGTTTTGCAGAGAGACTGAAGTGTTCGCTGAACTGAGATATTGACTCCAGAGGTGGAAGTCATTAAATTCTGTGAAAATGTGCTCACGGTGATCAAAACAAAAGTTTGAGGACCTGTCCATCCACTGATCAAAGGACAGGAACCAGTCATTTAATTCCAGTCTTATTCCTGATTTGTTTCGCAAGATTGATTCTGTTCCTTCATATGCCCTTCTTGTCCAAAAGTAGGGTGGCAAATAATCTTCAGCAAGTGGTAATGCTTAATTAATTGTTGATAAATTGGGGATGATGGAATTATACAGAAAAGGTATGAATCATGATGATGCCACTTTCATTTACCATTTTATAACTTTTATGTTCAATTATAGTATCTTTTCTTAACAAAAGGACAAGGTTTTTAAATCAATGATCCACAGACTTCTAAAGCTTTACAGAAATTTTTACTGTTTGTGTCCCCCAAAAATGTGTATCATGTAAAGGAGATGTAAGAGTGAATGTGTGGGTGAGATCCCCTTGATATATTTGAAATATTAGTAGTTGTTCCAAGTAACTTAGTAAATAAAAAAATCTTAAACTTGTTATTTTGGACATAGTCATTTTACATAAGATAATTTGTTCCAGTAAATGAGCAGAATTGGCTTATGTGGCAGCTTTATTGATTTGTCTCTACACAGTATCTTTGAGATCGTCACATCTTATTAATCATAGTAGGTCTGGAGATTAGGATTTTTAATTCCTTCCCCCTTTCCTCTCGTTCAGTGATTTGGGGCTCTTTAAGTTATCATGTCCTTTTGCTATGAAGTAAGCTCATCTGTGAAAGTAGAGGTATTCCATTTCTACCTCCATCTGATTTTGAATGATACTTGCAGGCTCCAAAAGATCAAGGGAAGCAGGACTGAGCAGACAAGCACTAGTGACACAGAGGATCTCAAAGCTCACTCCATACTTACCCACCCTGACATAGAGACACTTCCACCTCCTTCGCGCCGTCCCTCAGAGCATGGACATTCCTGGGCCAAAGTGCTGGGGATACAGCCTGATGGCAGGGGAGGAGGGGAGGAGGTTAAAAGCTCTGGGTCTGCAGGAAGCGTGCTCCTATTGATCCCTTTGGCTTCTCGATTCCTTTTGGACTTACCTCCTTGAAGTCTGTCTTCTCTACTGAGGCAGGTGAGGCAGAGGATTTAAGGCCCCTCACACATGGTTGGAGGGTTTACTACAGGTGAGAATGGGGTTGTGGACAGAAAGCCTGATGAGAAGGTCTTTTCTTTCTTAACATATTATTCATACAGTTTTTAATAGGTAAT
The DNA here is from genome assembly GCA_935064755.1 of Tragelaphus eurycerus. Taxonomy (NCBI): domain Eukaryota; kingdom Metazoa; phylum Chordata; class Mammalia; order Artiodactyla; family Bovidae; genus Tragelaphus; species Tragelaphus eurycerus. Next base: position 52,847,279 of record CAKXYN010000002.1, on the reverse strand, counting down.
TCATTCATGCAATTTAAACATCATGAAGACAGTGAAAAGTCTGTCTCCCGTATCTTATTCCCATCCTCTCAGTTTCTGGATGTGATGTTGACTTTTACACTAAGAGAAATATATTTTACTGTGAAAGGCAGTATCTTTAATTCTCATTTCAGGGAATGTTCTTTTTTTAAAAAATTGAAAGGGGTGCTGATCCTGTATTTTTATTTTCTTGAAACTACTAGTATGATGAATTACATTAATATAATTCTAAATATTAGACCATCTTTTTATCATTATTTCTTAATATACTGTTGGATTACATTTACTAATATTTTATTTAGGATTTTTACATTGACATCCATAAGAGACATTGACCTTTGGGAATTTTTTGTGGACACTCTATCATCTTTTGGTATTAATATTATGCTTACTATATTAAAAGAATTTGGAAATGTCCCTCTTATTGTTCTTTCCTGGAACAGTTTAAGTAGCCAACTAAACCAGGTCAGCTCACTCCCATTTCTACCCACAGTGCTGCAAGCACAGTCCTCTTGGAATGGGCCTCTTGACTTAAGAATGTGTATTTTTGTTAATACTTTCTGAGACCACCATAGCTGAGTTCCTGCATAGAAATTGCTACTTGGCTCCTCTCCAGTTTCTTTCATGCAGCTTCTGAGTGAACGTGATTGCTTTTGATAACCCCTACAAATATTTTAGAGTTTCTTCTCCTAGTTTTGCCAAAAATTGAGTGTGATTTTGGATGACTTTCAAGAGGAGAAAGAAAAATGCTGACCGTGTACATATTAAAAACATATACGTATCAAAACTCCTTGTTGATCTTTGGGGAGCAATGCTATTTTCATTGATTCACTTGTCCTTTACTAGTATAAAAGGGCCAAGAAGGCCATCATACTACTTTTCATCTGGTCCACTTGAGTTCGGGATCCTGAGACATTTCTCTTCAGCCTAGGGGAATGACTTCATGATATCTCTCTCTCTCTCACCCCCAGAGCCTGAAGAATTTGGAAGGTCCAGGACCTAAATTATACCTACCCTTTTGCCTCCTCAGGCAGATGTCAGATGGTCAAAGGAGGAGAGAAAGTCCATCCATCTGACTGTGAGAGAGGTCCAGCTGATGGGGCTGTGAGAGGTCAGGTCTACATACAGCAACAGGTTGCAGGGGTGGTTCTGTAGGAATGTGGTGTCAGGGAACCCCAGCTTCAATGACGCAGGTTTGTTGAGAGTCCAGAACATGCAACAAAGCTCCAGGCAGGCAGCTAAGTCTGCCAGCATTAGCAGGATCCAGAATCTCCCCTGAGAATGAGGGGCAAGAGATAAAAGACATGTTCTGAGATCTTGGGAGACTGGACTTTAGGCAAAGAAGTAAAGGTTGTGTGATTAGGGCTGGCTTCCTGAGCGTGCAGCCTGTGTCATGGCAGTGTTCAGGCTCAGAAGGGGCGCCACATGACTTACTGCTCTACTGTCACCGTCTTGAAATTCTTAATTCTTTCTGAACAAAGGGCTCTGAGTGTTCATTTGCACTGAACCTTGTGAATTCCGTGGCAGGTGCTATGTGTAACTCGGGGTAGAGCTCAGGGAATTCCTATTCATCCTTTGTATTTCAGCTCAGGTCTTCAAATATTTCCTATCTTACTTTTGTCCTCATCATCTAGTGTGCCTCAGTAAACATTCAATAAATTAGTGTAGTGGTCACCGGAGGGGGAGCACAAGGTTCGGGTAATTGCTCTTGGGCTCTTTCAGTTCCCCTTTTCAGGACTAAGATGAAACTCAGAAGCTGAGTTGGGAATAAACCCCAGGTTTCTCAGCTCTAGGTAGTGAGATGTGTGAGGACCAGGAACTGGCCCATTGAAGATGCACAGATGGGTGATGCAGTGTGGTACCATGTATGTGATGTATGTGGTACCCTAGTACCCTGACTAGTACCTTGCCCCCAAATCCAGGTAGATATAGCACTCTAGTTCAGTAGAAAAGTTTGGAGATGAAGACTTTTTGTGGAGGATTAGCTTATTCTTATTTTCCTTGTGGCTGGTACAAATAGTTCTGCAGTTTAAAGCCTCTTCACTGTTGATGCCCTAAGTATTTTCACACTGTGGCCCAGTGTAGGCTTCCTGTGTGCTTATCAGGGGAGCCTTTTTATATGTGCCAACCGTTCTTCCCTGGTGGCTCAGATAGTAAAGTGTCTGCCTGCAGTGCAGGAGACCTGGGTTCGATCCCTGGGTTAGGAAGATCCCCTGGAGAAGGAAATGGTAACCCATTCCAGTACTCTTGGGGTCGCACAGAGTCAGACATGACTGAAGAGACTTAGCAGCAGCAGCAGCAACCAGTACTCTTGCCTGGAAAATCCCATGGACTGAGGAGCCTCGTAAGCTGCAGTCCATGGGGTCCCAAAGAGTCAGAAACGACTGAGTGACTGCACTTCACTTCACTTCACTTCACATCCCATAGGAGAGTGTGGGGCCGGTATGGGACTTGCACTGAGATCTCTATGTCTGCCTCATTATCAAGCTCTTGTTAGGTGGTTTTGTAGCTAACTTTCAGATAGTTTCTGCAGTTTTATAATCAGTCCCACTGTTAACCTTCCTAGCAGCCCACTTTCTTTTTCTTTAGAAACTAGATATTCTTGCCTAACCCTCTTTCCTTTTCTTTTTTTTTTTTTAAATAAATAAGATAAACAGAATCCACAAGTGAGTGATCAACATTCCCCCATCCTTTTAGGTACTTCCTTTTTGTTCCTGTACTACCATGGGATACATGGAAACAGCCCAAATCACCCCCAGTAGAGTGATATTTCCTCTGAATTTGTAAGAGATTTTACAAATAATGACCCTTCTTTAGAGAAACCAGATGGAGTAGGAGGTGCATGGGGATGTTAATTCTTCTTGACCCTAGCAGAATATCTGAAAATCAACCCCTGAGTACTCAGATCCAACAATTCCCCTGGTCATATTCAGTTCAGTTCAGTTCAGTCACTCAGTCATGTCCGACTCTTTGCAACCCCATGGACTGCAGTACGCCAGGCTTCCCTGTCCATCACCAACTCCTGGAGCTTGCTCAAACTCATGTCCATTGAGTTGGTGATGCCATCCAACTATCTTATCCTCTGCTGTCCCTTTCTCCTCTTGCCTTCAATCTTTCCCAGCATCAGGGTCTTTTCCAATGAGTCAGTCCTTCACATCAGGTGGCCAAAGTATTGGAGCTTCAGCTGGTTGTATTAGGTAGCCTTAAAATTTTTTGAGTTCTCCACTCTCCACTGGGTGCACAGAAAACCACAAAAGGGCCTAAAGACCTAAAGCTATTAAAATAAGAAAAAATAATTCTCTGTATGTTTAAAATATATTAATAATGATCAGAAAAATATGCAGGAAAAATTGATTTAAATGTTTTGCCAGAAAGCTTGCTTTAATTCTTTTTCCAGTATAATATTAGGTATAATATAAAACCTAAGCCTCTTCTATCTAAATATTGCTCTCTGGAATTCATTCTTTCCTCCTCTCACATGTTTCCTTTTGGGGTGCCACCCCCTGTTTTTAAGAACTCCTTATGGAGTTGCTGTTACAATGGCCACAGATACCCATTCCTGGTCATCTTCCTGCTGTGTCCTAGGCATTGGTGACCCATTTAGAGTTTCTAGAATTTACATTCATTTACATGCTGAGTTCATCTGATACTCAGTGAAAGTTCCTGTAAATATGGGTATCTAGATCCCGGGGACCCAGAATTTATGGTTAGGGGGCTCCGATCCTGAAGAGTAGACCTCAGAGAACAGGAGTCTCGGGCTTCACTCCAGCTGTAGCTCTGGCAGATAATACAGGGTTTAGATTGGGCCAGAGACTCAGATATGCAGCTCTCTTGTTTCATTTCTATCCTGACTCCTAAGATTTACCTTTTTCATCAGCAGTCAGTTAACTAGGAATACGGGCAATACTCTGCTGCCCCACAGAATATACAGTTGAGGGAAATGGAAAATGATTTACTGGAAAATGATCACTTTCAGCCAAGTTTTAGGGGCTTTTGGATGTGTTCATAGGTGTGTGTCTCCTATTATAGATCATGGTCTATTCCAGCTGAAGTTCCACATTCCTGTTCCTTTGTAGGTATTTTCCCTTAGCATTGCAAGTAAAGAGATGACCCTATCAAGCTTGGCAAGATAGCAAGAACTTTTCCATGTGCAAAAACACATTGTAGATTGAGAGGCATTAAAAACAGCAACTCACACGTTGCTGCAGGGAGGGCAGGCAGATATCAAGGCTCTACCAGATGCATGCCGGAGAGCAATACATCACCGGGGAAGACCAGCTGCTCAGGGCTCCCCCACCACCCGCCTTCAGTGTAGAGGTGGGGGCCTAGAGGCATACAGTAAATTAAAGTACAGAATTATATTCCTTTTACATGTAAAAGTGATTTCCATTGTAGCCTGTTTATCTCATCCAAATTAAACATTCTAATACTATATCCAAAATAATCAATAACTTTTCCTATGCAAACTAATATGACCAACACAGCACTCAAAATACAAATCTTCCAATTAGAAATGTATTATGCTTACCAATTTACAATTTCATTCCCATCACATTTAAACAATATTCTCATTAGCTTTGAATGTTTCTTTCCTTTACTATGTGCTTATTCATCAGGAGTTAATTTAGTTTAAAATTATTATCGGTTTTTTGTTCCTGCATATATTCTCAACTAGCAAATGAGAACTATAGGGTCATTTGAATAACAATGCTACTAGGAATTGGATTTTATTGTAAAATTTTTGGTTTTGCATTTGTGTTTCATTAAGTGATAGTTTCTCTTTTCTTAATTACAACAGTGAATATAACAGGAAACAACATCAAAATTCCTGTGATAGAAACAGGATGGTTGAATTCTTGACTCACTGGATGGTCCTACCCCAGATTGTTTACTGACTCATTTTAGGAAGACTGTTTCAGTTTCAAACTGATTATCTCTGAAATGGATTCATTCAAAGCATGCCTGAACCTAGCATCAGACCATAGACCATACTGAATTTACCAAAGAAATGGTGCTTTGCAGGGTGTACTGGGCAATAGCTGTGTCTTCAGGCTTTGCCTGGCGCATGCAAACTGTTTTCTTGGCTGTACTTTCCATTTGGAAACTTGTACAGTTGCACAGAAGAGCTTAATAAATATTGTATAATAATAAATATTCAAGACATATGGTTCTGGTTCTTATGTAAATCACATGAAAATATATTCTGTTTTCACATTTATTTATAACTACCATGTCCACCAATTTAAAGGATCTATGACTTGTGAGAGCCCTCAAATTTCTTGCTTTCCAATTTAAAACGGCTGTATCTTAACCTACCCTCTCTCCTCCCTTCTTTTCTGTCTTAAAGAACAATGTAGATGTTCACCTGTTCCCTCCACTTGCATCTTTGTTCCCTTTCTCGCCTGCCTCTTTGAGGGCCTTCATCTGTCCATCATCACTCGTTCATTTCTCCTTTGCCACCAAATCGTTCTCTTGAGTCTCTAAAGAGGAACATGTTTCACTAATCCTAAAAGACAAAGCATCAAACCTTCACTTTCTCCTTCAAGCAATTCTCCTGTATTCCTCATCTATTTATTCTTCAAATTTATTTAAAGAGTAATATATGTGCCCTGCTCCACTTCATTTTCCACATGACCTTTAACCTTCTACAATTGGCTACAGATCCCCCTATGACCTGGGATCCTGGAGGTTACCAATAATCTTGTTAAAACCCCTCCATGTCCATATCTCTCCATAATAAAATCTTCCCTGTTTGCCATGCCAAAAAAAATGCCCCCCAGCTCCTTTTGGAGAAGGAAATGGCAACGCACTCCAGTATTCTTGCCTGGAGAATGCCAGGGACAGAGGAGCCTGGCGGGCTACAGTCCATGGGGTCAGGAAGAGTCAGACACGACTGAAGTGACTTAGCACAGCCCCTTTAATGCTCTATGCAGTGTATGCAAATTGCTCCATAATCCTTAATACATCATGCTTGCAGATCCCTTTTTCTTTCAAAATCCACAGCAAGAAGTGGAAGCCAAGATTACAATTGTCACCCTGTTTTCTCTATACTTCTTTCTCTTGTAAGATGTTTATCTAGTTTACACGTCTCTTCAGGGAAGGCTCACCCCCTTTCTCTTCTACCCCTACCGGTCAGCTAGTTACTACCTTCTTTGGATTTTGTGGACACCTTTACTTGAGCAGCATTTCAGTTCATATTGTTTCTCAGTGTACGTCAGACACTGTGTACATTAACTCACTTAATCTTCACTTATTACTTCACTTTGTGATGATAAACTAATGGTCAGAAATCATACAGCTTGTAAATACAAGTACCAGGATTTTAAACAATATTTGGAAACTTGCTGGTTCCAAATATTAAGTCTGTGTTAAGGCGTTAAGTCTTAAGTCTGTGTTAAGGCGTTAACCTATTTTATTTCGACTTAAATGTAATTTAATACATGCCCTTGAAAATCTATCTTGTCCCACTCATCAGGCAGGAACAGTGCTCACCCTCTGGGCCTCAGCGCAGATCAGTCCATAAATAGGACGTGAATACAAAGCATTCCCAGAAAGGGAGGGAGCGGAAACCTAGAACAACTTTAGATTCTTATAAACTCTCCTGTTCTTATGAACTTTTCCAAATTGCTTTTCAGATATCATTTCTGCCTTTTTATGACATAAAATTAAAGGCCTAAATGAAGAACAAGATTTCTTTTGCTCGTTCTATCATTCCTGGCCTGAACATCTTCCTGTCTTCGTAGAACCAAGGGAAATCATCCCATGGACTATTCTGCAATGAGAGACACTGGTTGTTACAGGTGATTTGTTGGTTAGCTGAGCTGCCGGGAGTGTGAGAATGGAAGAGAAAATGATCTGATTACCGTTATTATAGTCATCAAGTATGACTGACAAAACAAAAAACAAAAGCATTCTTCCCACAGCATGTTTTATGCATTTGCAAGGTTTACTTATGTGTCAGAACAAAGCACTGCTAATTCATTTCATAAAGAAGATTCTGAAATTTCAACCTCAAAAAGTAAAATTTCCTTTTGAACATTATTATTTAAAAATATATATACATTGTGAGGATATATATATAGTCAAAAAGCATTGTTAATTTATCTGTTAAGAAAGAGTCTTAGATTTCAACCTCAAAAAGTAAAATTTCCTTTTGAACATTATTATTTTAAAATATATATACATTGTAAGGATATATATAGTCAAAAAGCATTGCTAATTTATCTATTAAGAAAGATTCTTAGATTTCAACCTCAAAAAGTAAAATTTCCATTTTAACATTATTAATAAAAAATATACAGGACTACATAATGTAAATATATGTATATATATGATAGAACAATAGTAAAGCCAACTGGAAGTAACCTTAGAAGGCTTTGTCTTCATCTGTGAGGGTAAGCAGATCTGCCACTTTAGTAAATAGCCTATGATATGCATTTTCGAGGTGAAATATCATTTCTCTTACTTTTCTGTTACTATGGTAACCCTCCTACAGAATTTCTGCACACACCAATAAAAAAAGGAGGGAAAGAAAGCATAAACATAAATTTCAATATTAACACCCTTCTCTAAATGTGCAAAACTGGATACAAGATATGCTGGAGTGTGGAAAGTGCTGGTCACTCCTCCTTCCAATGGTGCCTTTTGCTGGGAACCTGCCTGGATCCTCTTAACTCTTAACTCTGGTGGGCAGAAATCTCTTAACTCTGATGTCCAGTCTTCTCCACCAATCTCATCTCTACTGCTGCTGCTGCTACTGCTAAGTCGCTTCAGTAGTGTCCGACTCTGTGCGACCCCATAGACAGAAGCTCACCAGGCTCCCCCGTCCCTGGGATTCTCCAGGCAAGAATACTGGAGTGGGTTGCCATTTCCTTCTCCAATGAATGAAAGTGAAAAGTGAAAGTGAAGTCGCTCAGTCGTGTCAGACTCTTAGCGACCCCATGGACTGGAGCCTACCAGGATCCTCCATCCATTCCAGGCAAAAGTACTGGGGTAGGGTGCCATTGCCTTCTCATCTCTACTGCCACCAGAGAAAGCAGAAGATGCCTTGGGGCAGAGAGGCAGAGCCAGAGCCCTGCATGGCTCATGTTGATAACAGAGTCTGGATGCCTGAGTCACAAAGTCCTAACTTGTCATAAGCAGCACAGACACCCTGTGAAAAGTTAGGATCCAAAGGCCTTGGGTTTTAAGGAAGACAGAAGAGCTAGGCATGGGGTGAAGTAGGCATTGGTGCCCAAGACCCAAGTGACTTTTGCCAAGTTTCTTTTTTTAAGTCAGATTTATCTTTGATCTTCAGTTTCTCAATGTCTAACAGGACAGAAAAAATAATACCATAGAGTTATTTTAAAGATTAAGTGAGGTAATCACCATGGATGTTTTTTATGGACTTACAGTACTATAAAATGCAGTTTTTCATCGTTGTGCTTATGGTTGTTATTATGATAACAAAATCAACCACTACTACCATTACTGGGTGAAAAAAAATCCCCATGTGTTCTATCAAACCATTGGACCCTAAGTCTTCCTTATTAACTGCCTCTGTTCTTTATTCCAGATGTCTTATCTTTGCACTGGAAGATAATTGGTCCAGGATCTTTTCATCTGAAATGAATCTTAGTCTTCATTTGTTGCATTCATTTATGCTTCACTATCTGAACATGGCAAGAATGTTTAATAAAATTTTCTTTTCCCTTGACAATAAGAACACTTAAAAACACCAGCTGGTGGGCTGAAAAGGTATCCACTGTCAATTCTAGGCTAAAAATAGAACATGTAAGTAAATTTTTAAATGGAAAGGTGTATTTATCTATTTCTCCTTTGAGGATCAGTTCCAAAACTGTTCAGTGAATTTCCTCCCATGAGAACAATGGGTCTGGGCTTTCGGCATGAACATTCCAAGTATAATAACTCATAGAAGGTCAGATTCAGGGAAGCATGAATGAAAGTCATTTTTTACTCCAAAAGCGATAGCATAGAACATGGTTAGAAAGCGTTCTTATTGTCTTAATCTTACTCCTGAAAGGAATAGTGTCATGTTAACCACTTTATGGGGAAAAGAAAAATATAAGGATAAGAGTCAGGATTCATGAAATCCAATCTCCACTGTGACATCAAATTTATGGATGATCTTGGGAAAACCACTTAACCCTTGTTTACGTGTTTCCTCATTTACAAAATGAATCAAAATTTCCCTACTCATATTAGCAGAGTTCTTGTTGTAAAATGACTGATGTGATGTACTTTGAAAAAATAATTTTTAATATATTTCAAACCTTCATTGTTTAACTTTGTGTCAGTGTTTGCTCTTAAGGGAAGAAGCCCATTATGTTTACAATGAAGCATGACCCAGCTCTTATTCTTTTATACTCTCCTAATAGCACCCTGGCAAGTCCTGTTGAAAAGTTTTTCCACCAGCTAGTCTCAGTGGCTCCCAGGCCTTTGGAGAAAGGCCTTCAGGAGAATGAGGGAGTACGTTGTGCTTGTGTTAGCTTTCAGTGTACCAATATTGTGTCATTAATTACAGAATGTTTTCCCTCCCCAAAGAGGCCTATTTAGTAGTAATAAGATGAATTAGCTCATTCTGTTATGTTAATTTCTTTTTATTGGGAGGTTTAAATCATTAAACTAATGATCTCATCTATATTTTGAAGCAAGATAATAAACCACATGCAGTTATAATCATATTTAACACCAAAACTGTTCAGAATTTGGTAAATTGCTTTAAAAGATTCCATTATATTTTAATAGTGCTTTCTTAATGTAGAAGGAAAAAGGAAATGCTGGTAGAAATAAAAAAATAATGAAATGAATCAACAGGAAGATGTTTCACAATTTTTATTCTTCCAAATGCAATAAATGTATTATTGTATTAAAGAATTCTTTAACAGAATAATAGAGGATTGAATCATAAAGATGAGTACAGTACATGTAAATGGGTAAACACTGGCTGTACATCATTCCTCATTGGATGGCTGTTTCCAGGACTGATTCAGTCCTAGGAGAAATGGTAATGTAGATGAATACTGGTGCCTCAAAGATTCCACAGGTAATCATAAGTCTTTGTGACAGAGTTCTTCTGAGATTTGTTCTTCTCAAAGATAGTTGAGAGGGTTAGACAGCTTCTTGAAATCTATTTCAGTAGGCCTGCTGATTTTATCGGAGAAGGCAATGGCACCCCATTCCAGTACTCTTGCCTGGAAAATCCCACGGATGGAGGAGCCTGGTAGGCTGCAGTCCATGGGGTTGCTAAGAGTCACACACGACTGAGCGACTTCACTTTCACTTTTCACTTTCATGCATTGGAGAAGGAAATGGCAACCCACTCCAGTGTTCTTGCCTGGAGAATCCCAGGGATGGGGGAGCCTGGTGGGCTGCCGTCTATGGGGTCGCACAGAGTTGGACACGACTGAAGTGACTTAGCAGCAGCAGCAGCTGATTTTATCAATATTTTTGTGATCCCTTCTAATTATGTGGAAATCAACACTAGATATTTTGAAACATAAAATGGAAATAATTTGTTACAACCTACTTTGAAATTTTATAAAGTATGGCTTACTAAAGTTTGCTTCATAAAGCTGAAAGAATGTTAACATTTATAATATATATATAACAATATAAAATTGTATTATATAACAATATAAAAATGTGTGTATATTATGTATGTATATAAAATTACATATTACTATGTAATGATCCTTTCATATGTGGATGTGGGTTGAAGTCCTTGTAGGTTTTGCCCAATCTCTTAAATCTACCCACCTTCTCTCTTTCCTTGTACCTTCCAGGCTGCCTTGGGCCTTCATCCTCTCCCACCTGACCACTGTAATTAGCCCATATTGGTACCTCTGCCTCGCATCTTTTGCTCTTCTAAACCCTTTCCTTTCCACAGAATACTGAGTGAATTTTCTACAAGCAAATCAAATCAATCCCTGGCCTAAAATTCTTGAGCAAATCCCTGCCCGTGGGATAAACCCTTTCTTCTGTTCATATGTGACCACACAGTTCTGGGAATGGTCTATGCTCCTTTATGCCTCCCAGCCTCCCTTCCATGGAGTATTCTTTTGACCTTTCAAATACTTTGTCGTCTTTAAGCTGTCACATGTTTCTGAGATGCCTTCTCAAACCTGCCCCATCTAAGCCTACACTTCTAGTAGCTTTACCCTCTAGCTTACTTGACATTTAGTTGTCTTGGTCTATACATTTATCTACACAGTCAAAGGCTTTGGCATAGTCAATAAAGCAGAAATAGATATTTTTCTGGAACTCTCTTGCTTTTTCCACGATCCAGCGGATGTTGGCAATTTGATCTCTGGTTCCTCTGCCTTTTCTAAAACCAGTTTGAACATCAGGAAGTTCACGGTTCACATATTGCTGAAGTCTGGCTAGGAGAATTTTGAGCATTACTTTACTAGCATGTGAGATGAGTGCAATTGTGCAGTAGTTTGAGCATTCTTTGGCATTGCCTTTCTTTGGGATTGGGATGAAAACTGACCTTTTCCAATCCTGTGGCCACTGCTGAGTTTTCCAAATTTGCTAGCATATTGAGTGCAGCACCTTCACAGAATCATCTTTCAGGATTTGGAATAGCTCCACTGGAATTCCATCACCTCCACTAGCTTTGTTCGTAGTGATGCTTTCTAAGGCCCACTTGACTTCACATTCCAGGATGTCTGGCTCTAGGTCAGTGATCACACCATCATGATTATCTGATGAGTCATGAAGCTCTTTTTAGTACAGTTCTTCTGTGTATTCTTGCCACCTCTTCTTAATATCTTCTGCTTCTGTTAGGTCCATACCATTTCTGTCCTTTATCGAGCCCATCTTTGCATGAAATGTTCCTTTGGTATCTCTGATTTTCTTGAAGAGATCCCTAGTCTTTCCCATTCTGTTGTTTTCCTCTATTTCTTTGCATTGATCACTGAAGAAGGCTTTCTTATCTCTTCTTGCTATTCTTTGGAACTCTGCATTCAGATGTTTATATCTTTCTTTTTCTCCTTTGCTTTGCTCTTCTCTTCTTTTCACAGCTACTGGTAAGGCCTCCCCAGACAGCCATTTTGCTTTTTTGCATTTCTTTTCCATGGGGATGGTCTTGATCCCTGTCTCCTGTACAATGTCACGAACCTCATTCCATAGTTCATCAGGCACTCTATCTATCAGATCTAGGCCCTCAAATCTATTTCTCACTTCCACTGTATAATCCTAAGGGATTTGATTTAGGTCATACCTGAATAGTCTAGTGGTTTTCCCTACTTTCTTCAGTTTAAGTCTGAATTTGGCAATAAGGAGTTCATGGTCTGAGCCACAGTCAGCTCCTCGTCTTGTTTTTGCTGATCGTATAGAGCTTCTCCATCTTTGGCTGCAAAGAATATAATCGATCTGATTTTGGTGTTGACCATCTGGTGATGTCCATGTATAGAGTCCTCTCTTGTATTGTTGGAAGAGGGTATTTGCTATGACCAGTGCATTTTCTTGGCAAAACTCTGTTAGTCTTTGCCCTGCTTCATTCCGTATTCCAAGGCCAAATTTGCCTGTTACTCCAGGTGTTTCTTGACTTCCTACTTTTGCATTCCAGTCCCCTATAATGAAAAGGACATCTTTTTTGGGTGTTAGTTCTAAAAGGTCTTGTAGATCTTCATAGAACCGTTCAACTTCAGCTTCTTCGGCGTTACTGGTTGGGGCATATACTTGGATTACTGCTACATTGAATGGTTTGCCTTGGAAACGAACAGAGATCATTCTGTCGTTTACCAGACCACCTGATCTGCCTCTTGAGAAATTTGTATGCAGGTCAGGAAGCAACAGTTAGATTGGTTCCAACCAGTCCATTCTGAAGGAGATCAGCCCTGGGATTTCTTTAGAAGGAATGATGAAACTGAAACTCCAGTATTTTGGCCATCTCATGCGAAGGGTTGACTCGTTGGAGAAGACTCTGATGCTGGGAGGGATTGGGGGCAGGAGGAGAAGGGGACGACAGAGGATGAGATGGCTGGATGGCATCACTGACTCGATGGATGTGAGTCTGAGTGACCTCCTGGAGTTGGTGATGGACAGGGAGGCCTGGCGTGCTGCGATTCATGGGGTCGCAAAGAGTTGGACACGACTGAGCGACTGATCTGATCTGATCTGATCTGATACATATATCATTTCATATTGCAACTTTGTATTTACCTCTTGCCTTCTCATCTTTAATGAATCAATATAACCTCACAGTTTTTCACAGTGTATGGCAAAAGTGCTAATTAAATATGTATTGACTGAAGGAAGGAAAGAATAAAGGAAAGAACAAACTTCTTCATTTGGTGTAGGACTGGAAAACTTTTCATTCCAATCCCAAAGGAAGGCAATGCCAAAGAATGCTCAAACTACCGCACAATTGCACTCATCTGACTATGCCAAAGCCTTTGACTTGTGTGGATCACTATAAACTGTGGAAAATTCTGAAAGAGATGGGAATACCAGACCACCTGACCTGACTCTTGAGAAACCTATATGCAGGTCAGGATGCAACAGTTAGAACTGGATATGGAACAACAGATGGTTCCAAATAGAAAAAGGAGTACGTCAAGGCTGTATATTGTCACCCTGCTTATTTAACTTCTATGCAGAGTACATCATGAGAAACGCTGGACTGGAAGAAGCACAAGTTGGAATCAAGATTGTCATCTGCATATCTGAGATGCAGATGACACCACCCTTATGGCAGAAAGTGAAGAGGAACTAAAAAGCCTCTTGATGAAAGTGAAAATGGAGAGTGAAAAGGTTGGCTTAACACTCAACATTCAGAAAACGAAGATCATGGCATCTGGTCCCATCACTTCATGGGAAATAGATGGGGAAACAGTGGAAACAGAGTCAGACTTTATTTTTCTGGGCTCCAAAATCACTGCAGATGGTGACTGCAGCCATGAAATTAAAAGACTCTTATTCCTTCAAAGAAAAGTTATGATCAACCTAGATAGCATATTGAAAAGCAGAGACATTACTTTGCCAACAAAGGTGTGTCTTGTCAAGGCTATGGTTTTTCCAGTGGTCATGTATGCATGTGAGAGTTGGACTGTGAAGAAGGCTGAGCACCGGAGAATTGATGCTTTTGAACTGTGGTGTTGGAGAAGACTCTTGAGAGTCCCTTGGACTGCAAGGAGATCAGCCGTGGGATTTCTTTGGAAGGAATGATGCTAAAGCTGAAACTCCAATACTTTGGCCACCTCATGCAAAGAGTCTTCTCATTGGAAAAGACTCTGATGCTGGGAGGGATTGGGTCAGAAGGCGAAGGGGACGACAGAGGATGAGATGGCTGGATGGCATCACTGACTCAATGGACATGAGTCTGAGTGAACTCTGGGAGTTGGTGATGGACAGAGAGGCCTGGCGTGCTGCGATTCATGGGGTTGCAAAGAGTCAGACACGACTGAGCGACTGAACTGAACTGAACTGAAAGATACCTATAAAGAAAATGATTCTGTGAAAATAGACCTGAATCATCAAACCTTCACATATCATTATTGAGATTTTAGGAATATTGAAACAATTCAGAATTGTTCATGTCTACCAGACCAGTATAGCACTTTCCTTTTATGTTATATATGAAATATAATAGTGTAAAACACAAATAACTTGCTATTAATGACACCTGGAAATTTGTTATCTTTGTCCACAGTTTGGAATTTGGAAGTAAATGCCACTTTTACCTAAAAAGTAGGGAAGAAGTCAGCTTTTAAAGTTTTAATTCTTAAAAGATATGATGCTTACCACCAAACTGAGGAAAAAATGGTATAAGCTCTTCTTACTTGAAGTCATAAAGATGTGCAGAAAAAGACCACAGAATCAGAGTCCTTGTGTAGGCTAAGTCATGTGCCTACTAGGTGTTTACAGAGGTCTTGTTCTATTGGCATGAATGATAACTGCCTCACATTAAGATTACAGAAGATTGTACCTCTTGTCCAGGGTGGATCCAGGATGCTGTGTTCTACCTGTCCTCATCACATAGATCACCGCCTCAGGTGTTTGAGTATGCTCCTTACAAGGAAGGTGAAGTGCAGTAATGTAGTGTAATTTGTCTAAAAGTGTCTTTCTAACCCTTACAACTCAAAGGGTTTCCTAATAACCTTTATTTTTCCAATGTCAGTATTGTTAAGGCATAGTTAATATTTCTTACTGTTTATGCAACTCCATTCTGTACTAACGGTTATAAGATCATTCTGGTATGTCTAGTTTTCAGTATATTATATTTTAAAGTTGTAATACTCAGTTATATCTGAGTTTTTAGAAAAAGTCATTCTTTCACACTGTCAGTGGTATTATCAATCACTTCAGATTTTAGCGAAGATAATTAAGAAACAGTTACTGATGCCCTTAGAATTTGTTTTTTCCTCAACAATAGTTATTTCATTTTGAAGAGTTTTTAGATTAAAGAAATATATAGAGAGAGTTCCCGTGCATTCTGTCACCTAGTAGGAGAATTATAAACATGTCTTTTCACTTCAGCGAAAATGTTTTGGACATAGAAAATTCCAAATCAAGCTGAAGTTCTGTTTGTGTCTTTCTACATTCTTTCTATTTGCTGCTGCTGCTGCTGCTAAGTCGCTTCAGTCGTGTCCGACTCTGTGCGACCCCATAGATGGCAGCCCACCAGGCTCCCCTGTCCCTGGGATTCTCCAGGCAAGAACACTGGAGTGGGTTGCCATTTCCTCCTCCAATGCATGAAAGTGAAAAGTGAAAGGGAAGTCGCTCAGTCGTGTCCAACCTTTAGCGACCCCATGGACTGCAGCCTACCAAAGTCAAATAACATCTTAAATATGTTATATACCTTTAAAGTACATGCTTTTGTATTTTTGCTGCATGTGTTTATGCATAAGTTTATATTTTTAATTTTAAAAAAATGTTAATTCAGCAAACCCTTGATTCAACAATTTTCTTCTAGAAATTTATACTAGAAATATGGCTTCAATCCCTAGGTCAGAAAATTATATTAGATAATATATATATAAATTTATATTAGAAATATAATTACATAAAGCTTTGATCCCTGGGTCAGAAAAATCCCCGGAGAAGGTAATGCAAACCCACTCCAGAGTTCTTGCCTGGATAATTCCATGGACAGAGGAGCCTGACAGGCTACAGTCCATGAGATCACAGTCAGACACGACTAAGCTTTCATTTTACAGGACAGTAGAATACTATAAAGATGTGAAAAAGTGTTCACATATGATTTTAACCAGAGGGATAATTAGGTAAAAAATAGAACAGACAAAGGTACCCTGTTTTGCTAAAAACACACAACACACACATATATGTGAAAAAATAAAGACTGGAAGGATTTAGCTCTCTCTAGCTTGTGGAATAGATGCTTTTTATAGTCATCTCTTTTGCTCACTATTTTTTCTAGATTTTCTATGATGAATGCTTGTTTATCTTATAAAAAAACAAAAAATATTTGTATGTGCTCCAGGAAATGATTTGCAAAATGTTTTCAAGTAATTTTATTTCATAGTTTGATATTTTCCGTATTTAATAAAAAATTATCTGTCCAATATTTCTTTAGCATTCATGTTAGCCCATTTCTTTTCATTAGAGTCTTGTTTTCTGTGTCTTGTTTTATTTTCATTTGATTAATATTGAAAATAACTCTTCGACACACTGACATGATTCATCCTGTATTTGAAAATAGTAATCAAGTCACCTATTACTTATTTTTCTCCCCAGGCCTAAAGTGACCCCATTTCTTTCATCTTTCTTTGTGAACCAGTTTTCTATTCCTTTCATCTTGATATGTTGCTCTTCTCTAACTGTTCCCTACTTCCTTCACGAAGAATTTAAAATGTAGTAACTGAACTAGAGGTATTCATAGAAAAATGTAGCAAAAACAGACTACAGTGGAAGGAATTATCCTTAACCCTTAGCTCTTCATGAACATGTTATTTTTTTATAATCATTGTTACTTGTGCATTCACTTTATACTTATAAACAGTTAATATTTCCCATGATATTCTTTTTTTGATTTTTAATATCTGCTGCTAGATTTTTGTTCCAAATGTTCTCTTATTTATATGCTTACCCTTATGGCATTAAGTCACACTCTTTTGATACTAAAATATCTCAAAAGTATTAAAGTATTTTTGAATGCAGTCAGCAGTATTGAGAGCAGTAACAGCTCTTCTGACTGAGATTTCGCCACAGGTCTGTAAATGCATTTCTAATTCTGGGTCATAAATGTTGAATATAAATACAGTGGCCTCAGGACTGATTCCAATACATACCATACCACCTCTTCCACCCTGCTCCATCCTTGATTCAGGTATCTGCCCCCATTATTAGAGGGCAATAAACACCTTACTTTCTACCTTGTTGATGAGAAATGGCATGTAATGGCATTAAAATCATTGCCATATTTTGAGATAAATTACTTGTGTCACTATTTCTTTGTTTGTGTGTGTGTGTGTGTGTGTGTGTGGCATTGATGTAAAAAGAAATTTAATTGGCTTAGCATGCTTTAGTCCTCAAAGAGTTATTGTGGTAGATTTCTGTTGGCTGATCCTCAGCAATGACCTGATGAAATTTCCCTAGTCTTCAAGAACTGCAAAGTCACACTGCTTATCTGTAGGAAGTAGTCCATCAGAGCAGAACTCTTCAACATTTGCAGTTGTATCAGAGTGACACCTGCCCCACAAATCAATATTCCAAAAGATGGGCATTAAAGAAAATATATGTTATTTTTCTGCCCTGTGGGATATAAATCATACTACTAGTGGAATTTGTGTCTTCTAACTCCATGACTACATTCAGTCACGAATGGGGAAAAAACATGTTACCTGGGCTGCATTTATTTTTAAAGCCATCACATTTAAATGAGATATGGAAATGAAAAGCTTTCATATTGCCAATGTTGAAGAGCAAGTTAGAGGTAAATGATGATAATTGCAAAGCACAGCTGTGCATTCTCCTATATGTACTTAGAGGTAATGAGAGAGCAGAGGGTAAAAAGTTGGAAATGGTTAAGATGGAGAATCATGAACTGTAGGTGAGTTCTGGATGAAAAAGGTATAACAGTGGTGCTGGATGTTGTGAGGAAAACTGTCTGAGCATAGATGACTGAGTTGTTTTGTTCATGTTTTGTTCATGAAGTAAAAAATTAAAACTCCTTGGGAATATTGAAATTGGCCAATTATCATATATGTAACATATTTATATATCCAAAAAAGATAAACACAAAATGATGAATGAATGATGATAGTAAAAGAATCTAATCAAGTATTCAAATATGAATAAATGCAATTAATGGAATTCAGATCAGATCAGATCAGTCGCTCAGTCGTGTCCGACTCTTTGCGACCCCATGAACCACAGCACACCAGGCCTCCCTGTCCATCACCAGCTCCCGGAGGTCACTCAGACTGACATCCATCAAGTCAGTGATGCCATCCTGCCATCTCATCCTCTGTCGTCCCCTTCTCCTCCTGCCCCCAATCCCTCCCAGCATCAGAGTCTTCTCCAACGAGTCAACTCTTTGCATGAGGTGGCCAAAATACTGGAGTTTCAGCTTTAGCATCATTCCTTCCAAAGAAATTCCAGGATTGATCTCCTTCAGAATGTACTGGTTGAATCTCCTTGCAGTCCAGGGGACTCTCAAGAGTCTTCTCCAACACCACAGTTCAAAAGCATCAATTCTTCGGCGCTCAGCCTTCTTCACAGTCCAGCTCTCACATCCATACATGACCACTGGAAAGACCATAGCCTTGACTAGGCGAACCTTTGTTGGCAAAGTAATGTCTCTGCTTTTCAATATGCTATCTAGGTTGGTCATAACTTTCCTTCCAAGGAGTAAGCGTCTTTTAATTTCATGGCTGCAGTCACCATCTGCAGTGATTTTGGAGCCCAGAAAAATCAAGTCTGACACTGTTTCCACTGTTTCCGCATCTATTTCCCATGTAGTGATGGGACCAGATGCCATGATCTTCGTTTTCTGAATGTTGAGCTTTAAGCCAACCTTTTCACTCTCCACTTTCACTGTCAACAAGAGGCTTTTTAGCCCCTCTTCACTTTCTGCCATAAGAGTGGTGTCATCTGCATATCTGAGGTTATTGATATTTCTCCCAGCAATCTTGATTCCAACTTGTGTTTCTTCCAGTCCAGCATTTCTCATGATGTACTCTGCATATAATTAGTCACCATTATAATTATCAGAGTATGTCATTGTAATATAAAAGCTAATCTCTCTCAAATAGATTAATGAAAAGTCTTTAAAAAGTTTCTCTTCTCCATTTTCAAAGATCATGGTTGTAGACCAACATTATGTAGTGAAAAGACATTTTGTATGTATTACTTCCTCCAAAGCTGAGAATCAAGTTGATTACACCTAATACATATACATTCTTTGAAAGTGAACCTCACTTTCAGCTTATTGGAGTAACATGAAAGCTATTTTCCCGACTTTATAAGGAACATATTCTCTTTTTCCTAGTTCCTCAAAGTATGTAGAACATATCCCATATATTATCCCATCACTGAACTCCCACTCATACATCAGATCTCAGCTTATAACTACTTCCTCTGAGAAGCCTTGCCTGAGCCCTCAAGTTTCCTAAGTGTACCCATGACATTGCTGAGCATATAATGTTTCCTTCCACTTATCCCATGACATGTTCACTTATCTCTATCTTAGACCAGTTCAAGTCCTTGAGGCTGTATTATACTCACTGTTGTATATCCAAAGCCAACCATATGGACTGCAGCCTACCAGGTTCCTCCGCCAATGGGATTTTCCAGGCAAGAGTACTGGAGTGGGTTGCCATTGCCTTCTCCAATGCTGACACTAATTGATGTTCATTAAATAAATATACATGATATCACTTGGGCCTCAGTTCAGTCCTGAAAGGTATAGGTCCAGATTATAACCCCCATTTTTTAATGAAGATAAATGAGACTATGATTTGCACAAAGTCATGTCGACACTTAGTGAAAGAGCTGGAAGATATAATGTTAACAACAGCAACCAAACAATACTAAGTGCAGCAGACACTTGGATTTACTTTAAAGAAAAAGGGTTTGGGGGTGAACTGGTAATCTTTGAGAGCAGTCTCAGTAGAACTGCAAATCCAGGAAATTTAAGGAAAACCAATTGCAATGAAGTGGAAATAACAGACATAGCTAATTCAAAAGTTTTCTGGTCACAGCCATAAAAATGTGAAGGTTACTGAGGTATACTAAGAAATTTCTTTAGAGGGAGAGACATGGTACACATTTAAAGTACAGAG
Organism: Tragelaphus eurycerus; assembly: GCA_935064755.1. Lineage (NCBI taxonomy): Eukaryota > Metazoa > Chordata > Mammalia > Artiodactyla > Bovidae > Tragelaphus > Tragelaphus eurycerus. The sequence goes on along the minus strand of CAKXYN010000002.1, from coordinate 52,827,012 downwards.
CCAAGTTCCACCTCAGAGAAGATGATTTTCCAAATACATTTGATTTATTTTATAATGTATTTATTTATTACATTTTCCAAATATATTTTCCAAATGCATTACATTTATTTTCCAAATACAATCAAAGCACCATGGGGCAGCCCAGCAAGATAGAAACTTTTAGATTCCCAAGTGGCATTAGTGATAAAGAACCTGCTGCCTGTGTAGGAGAGGTAAGAAATGCAGGTTTGATCCCTGAGTCAGGAAGATCCTCTGGAGAAGGGCATGGCAACCCTCGCCAGTATTCTTGCCTGGAGAATTCCGTGGACAGAGGAGCCTGGAGGGCTACAGTCCATGAAATTGCAAAGAGTCAGTCCCAACTGAAGCAACCCAGCATGCATGCGCAATCCTCTCCAGCCAACATCACAGAGGAAACTGTGGCTCCACCTCCACTCATGCCAGCAACAGCCAGTTGGAGGCTTAGACTTCCACTCTATCCACACTTTAATAAGTCCTTGTCTCAACCTGCTTCAGTGTCAGTGGAGACCACACAGGAAGCCTGGACTTCCATCTCCACTCAGCAGTAACCAGGTGCTTTTATCCCTCCACACTGATGTAGTATCAGAGAAGGTCTAGTCTAGAGTCAGAACTTCCATCATCACCCAGTAGTAACAAAGAACCCATACCCTTGGGTGTCAACAGATCTAAGTAGGCAACATGGAGTTCTACCTGCAACCACCCCTAACTCTGCCGGAGTGATGACAAAGAAAACCAGTTAAAACAGGTTTAAATGAGATCCAGAGCCTCATAACATAACATGAAAAGTCCAGATTCCAACTAAACATTACTTGTCATACAAGATCCAGGAAGATCTCAAACCGAGGGAAAAAAAGACAATCAATAGGTGCTAACATCAAAATTACAGAGATATTAGAATTATTTGACCAAGATTTTAAAACAACAATGATAAAATACTTCAATGAATAAATACTAATAAAACTGAAAGAAATGTGAAGATAGAAAGCCTCAGGAAAGAAGTATAAAGTCCCAGAAAAATAAAGACTATTTTTTTAAATAAAAGGTAGAGATTTTAGGACTGAAATACTCAGCAACTGGAATGAAAAGTTCAATGGATAGAATCAACAGCAAAATGTAGGGATTGGGGTATCAGTGAACTGAAAGACAACAGAAATTACCAAATCTAAAAAACAGAGAGGGAAAAAGAAAAAAAAATGAATAGAGCTTCAGGGACCCATGGGAGTATAACAAAAAATCAAATATTTATGTCATCAGAGTCTCAGTCAAAAAGGAGAAAGAGGATGGGGCTGAAAAAGTACTTGAATAAACCTTGTTGAAAACGTCCTAAATTTGTCAAGAGACATAAACCCACTGATTCAGGAAGCTGAGCAGGGTAAACAGGATAAACCCAAAGATAGCCACATGAGGATCTTCATAATTAAACCTCTGAAAACTAAGGAAAAAAATGTTTAAAGCAGCCAGAATAAATGTCACATTACCTATACAGAAAAAAAAAAAAAAAAATCAAATGGCAGTGAATTTCTTTTTAGAGACCATAGAGGAAAGAAAGTATTGGAATACTATTTTTCAAGTGCTAAAATAAAAAAACACCAAAGTGTCAACCCCAAATTCTGTTCCCTGCAAAAATATACTTCAAGGATGAAAGAGAAATCAAAACAATGTCAGATAATGAGAAACAAAGGTAGACCTATCCTAAAAGCATGGCTAAAGGAAATTCTTAGAACAGAAAGGAAACAAGAGAAGGAGTGTTAGAACATTCAGAAGAAAGAGAGAACATGATAAGCAAAAATGCGGATAAATACGATAGACTTGTTTTCTCCTCTTGAGTTTTCTAAATTACATTTGGCAATCGAAGTAAAAATTAAAATACTGATGCAGTTATAAATGAATGTAGAGGAACTATTGAAGACAATTTTATAAATAAGGGAGACTAAAGGGATATAGGAGGTAAATTTTCTATACTTCAATCAGACTCGTGAAATGATGATAATGGTAGACTGTTATCAATTAGTTATGTATAAATAATGGAATACCCAGAGCAACCACTAAAAAATCTATACTAAGAGATACACTCCAAATCACTATAGATAAATTAAAATAGACTTCTAAACAGATGTTCAAGTGACTGTAGGATGCCAGGAAAAACATAACAAAGAAGTAAAAACTAGAGAGAACAAACAAAAGATTAAAATGACAGACTTAATCCCTAACATATCAATAATTACTTTAAATGTAAATGGTCTAAACACAGCAAATAAAGATCGGCAGAGAGATATTAGCAGAGGAATAGATGGAATAAAATAAAGAAATTCATATTGAAAAAAGGTATAAAAGCAATTTAATGAGGAAATTTAACTTTTTCAACAAGTGATGATGAGACAGTTGTACCTCCCTAAGTATAAAAATGTATCTTGACCTAATTCTCACACCTTATATGAAAATTATTTCAAACTAGATTATGGAATTAAATGAAAATTTAAAAGATCTTTTAGGAAAAAAATCAGAGAAGAAAATCTCTTTGATCTAGGGATAAGCAAAGAGTTCTTAGACTTGACATCAAAAATGAAATCCATAAAAGGAAAAATTTATATTGGATTTCATCAAAATGTAAGACTCTTACTCTGTGAAAAACTTGTTAAGAGCACAAAAATTCAGGCTACACAATAGAATGCATTTTGCAAACTGCATATTTGACAAAGGACTAGTATCTAGAACAAATAAAGAACAATCAAAGCTCTCAAACTCCACAGTAAAAATATAAACAATCCAATTAGAAAATAATCAGAAGACATGAAAAGACATCTCATTGAAGAGGATATACAAATGGTAAATAGACATTTAAGATCTTCAACATCATTAGCAGCTAATGACATGCAAATTAAACACAAGACATCACTAGACACCTATCAGAATGGCTAAATAAAAAGATAATGACACCATCAAATTCTGGCAAGGATATGGAGAAATTGCATCACTCAAGCATTGCTAATGGTTATATAAACTGGTGGTATAGCCACTTTGGAAAACAGTTTGGCAATTTCTTATAAAACTAAATGTTTAACTACCAGAAGCCCCAACACTTGTACTCCTAGACTTTTCTCCCAGAGGAATGAAGACATATGCTCACACAAAATCCTACATACAAGTACTCATAGCAATATCATTCATAACACTCAATAATTGGAAACAACTCAGGTTATCTTTTAATAGGTGAATGATTAAGGTAAACAGTGGTACATTCATAGCGTGCAATACCATTTGACGGTTAAAAGGAACAAACTCAAAGCAACAACCTAGATGAATCTCCAGAGTGAAAAACGATAATCCCAGAAAGTTATGATTTTATTTACATAACATTCTTTCAATGACAAAATTGTAGCTATCGAGACCAGATTAGTGGTTGCCAAGTGGAGTAGGTGAGGGTAGAGGGAAGGGGCTGTGGTATTAAAGGACAAGATGAGGGATCTTGTGATGGACGTTCTGTCTTTACTGTATCCCTGTTGAGATATTGTACTACAGTTTGTAAGATATTACCTTTGGGGGAAATTGTGTGATGGATATTGAAGTCTATGTGTAATTTCTTACAACTGCATATTAATCTATAGTGATCTCAAAATATACAATTCTAGTTTTTAAAGCAAAATGCAGTGAATCAGTAGAAAGGGCAAGGTTAAAGATGAGAAGAGAGAGGGAGAAACAGGAGCAGGGAGTGTTACTTTTCAGTTAGGAGCTCTTCCTGGTGTTCCTGCAGTTTTAATTCCAATCCAGCTGTTTATTAAGAAGTTTTAACCCCAGTACTTTTGCCTGGAAAATCCCATGGACAGAGGATCCTGGTAGGCTCCAGTCCATGGGGTCGCTAAGAGTCTGACACCACTGAGCGACTTCACTTTCACTTTTCACTTTCATGCATTGGAGAAGGAAATGGCAACCCACTCCAGTATTCTTGCCTGGAGAATCCCAGGGCCGGGGGAGCCTGGTGAGCTTCCGTCTATGGGGTCGCACAGAGTCGGACACGACTGAAGTGACTTAGCATAGCATCAGATCAGATCAGATCAGATCAGTCGCTCAGTCGTGTCCGACTCTTTGCGACCCCATGAACTGCAGCACGCCAGGCCTCCCTATCCATCACCAGCTCTCGGAGGTCACTCAGACTCACATTCATCGAGTCAGTGATGCCATCCAGCCATCTCATCCTCTGTCGTCCCCTTCTCCTCCTGCCCTCAATCCCTCCCAGCATCAGAGTCTTCTCCAATGAGTCAACTCTTCGCATGAGGTGGCCAAAATACTGGAGTTTCAGCTTGAGCATCATTCCCTCCAAAGAAATCCCAGGTCTGATCTCCTTCAGAATGGACTGGTTGGATCTCCTTGCAGAGCATAGCATAGCATAACACAGAGGAGAACTCCATTACATGGTGAGTTGTAATGCATCCAGTGGAGGAAGTAATTGAAGATGGAGAAGAGCAAATACAAACAATTTTTCTGTTCACTCCTTATATTTCCCCTGATCAAATCCTCAACCTAGAACAGGGATTCTCAATCTTGGCTGTACACTGGGATCACAAGAAGATGTTAAAAAAGACCAATACCCTCTCACCCTCTCCCTAAATTCTGGTTAAAATAATCTGAGGTTTCTCTTTAGCTTTCAGTTCAGTTCAGTTCAGTCGCTCAGTCGAGTCGTGTCTGACTCTTTGCAACCTCATGAATCGCAGCACTCCAGGCCTCCCTGTCCATCACCAACTCCCGGAGTTCACTCAGACTCATGTCCATCAAGTCAGTGATGCCATCCAGCCATCTCATCCTCTGTCGTCCCCTTCTCCTCCTGCCCCCAATCCCCCCCAGCATCAGAGTCTTCTCCAATGAGTCAACTCTTCACATGAGGTGGCCAAAGTACTGGAGTTTCAGCTTTAGCATCAGTCCTTCCAAAGAAATCCCAGGGCTGACCTCCTTCACCATGGACTAGTTGGATCTCCTCACAATCCAAGGGACTCTCAAGAGTCTTCTCCAACACCACAGTTCAAAAGCATCAGTTCTTCAGCACTCAGCCTTCTTCACGGTCCAACTCTCACATCCATACATGACCACTGGAAAAACCATAGCCTTGACTAGATGAACCTTTGTTGGCAAAGTAATGTCTCTGCTTTTGAATATGCTATCTAGGTTGGTCATAACTTTCCTTCCAAGGAGTAAGCGTCTTTTAATTTCATGGCTGCAGTCACCATCTGTAGTGATTTTGGAGCCCAGAAAAATAAAGTCTGACACTGTTTCCATTGTTTCTCCATCTATTTCCCATGAAGTGATGGGACCAGATGCCATGATCTTCGTTTTCTGAATGTTGAGCTTTAAGCCAACTTTTTCACTCTCTACTTTCACCTTCATCAAGAAGATTTTGAGTTCCTCTTCACTTTCTGCCATAAGGGTAGTGTCATCTGCATATCTGAGGTTATTGATATTTCTCCTGGCAATCTTGATTCCAGCTTGTGCTTCTTCCACTCCAGCGTTTCTCATGATGTACTCTGCATAGAAGTTAAATAAGCAGAGTGACAATATACATCCTTGACATACTCCTTTTCCTATTTGGAACCAGTCTGTTGTTCCATGTCCAGTTCTAACTGTTGCTTCCTGACCTGCATACAGGTTTCTCAAGAGGCAGATCAGGTGGTCTGGTATTCCCATCTCTTTCAGAATTTTCCACAGTTGATTGTGATCCACACAATTAAAGGCTTTGGCATAGTCAATAAAGCAGAAATAGATGTTTTTCTGGAACTCTCTTGCTTTTTCCATGATCCAGCGAATGTTGGCAATTTGATCTCTGGTTCCTCTGCCTTTTCTAAAACCAGCTTGAACATCAGGAAGTTCATGGTTCACATATTGCTGAAGCCTGGCTTGGAGAATTTTGAGCATGATTTTACTAGCATGTGAGATGAGTGCTCTTTAGCTTTAGAGTTTTTTAAAATCTTGAAGTAATTGGACCTGGTAGCCAGAGGCTGAAAATCAGTGTCCAATCCAAGGTGCACAGTCTGTTTGAATCTTACTTGTGGGTTCATATCTTGTGTTTGTTTCATACTGAAAGAAAAGGGGCAATGTCATGGTACATGTGACTCTTTTCACTATTTCTACAGTGAACAGGTTAAGTCCATGTTTTAAGGTAGGGGTTATAAATGAAATCAATGAACAGAGTTGGTTGTTAGCTCCCCCAAGACTTCCCTTCCTGTCTCACTGGCCTTCCTTCAGTTCCTGGAACTGTTCTCTTGTGCCGCAGATGCCATTCTCCTACACAGATCAGGAAGTCCTTTCTCTGCCCTTTCGCTCTCTCACCCCCTGCCACCTCTCCCCCCTCTTTCTCTACCTGCTCCCCAACCCATTCTTTTTCTCCTGTGCCAAATTGGTCTCATTCATATCATGTTCAGTCTTCACTTCCTCAGAAAAGTCAGGCTCTTTTGCTACCATGACCCTCTCCTTCTCAATACTTATCACAGTGATAATTTTGCAATTAGTTTATCACTAATCCATTATGTCTGTTTTTCCCACTAGACCATAAACTCTATAAGGGCAGAAATCTCATCTGTTTCGCTCACTATTTTATCCTCAGCTACTAGCCCAGCATCTGGCATATTGTAGATGCTCTATAAATAATTCACAGCCTGAAGGAACCAGCTAGTCTCTTATTTAGAAACTTGGGGAGTGTTCACCAGAGACAGAGGATGTCAAAAGAGCTGTTGCCTAGGAATGGTTCCACTGAAAACCATTTAATGTGACCTTGGACAGGTCACTAATTCTCCCTGGGGCTCCATGTATATATCTGTGAATCAGAGATAGTTCTCAAACTCTGCTGTACATTAGAACTGGGAAAACTTTTAAAATACCAGGGTCTGGAAGACTCAACACAGATGTTCTCATTTAACTGATTTGAGGTTGCACCCCGGTATTAGACATTTTGAAATGCTTTAGGAAGACTGAATATGCAATCAAAATTGAAAACCACTGGACCAAGCTTAATGATGCCTAAAATCTGGCACAGTGATTCTAAGATCATATAAAACAGCCATTTCCATTTTTTTTTTTTTTTGGCAAATAGTCCTTCTTTTCTGTTAAAATTTTCTGCACCCAAAAAAAAAAAAAAAACCAAGCCCATGGTAACACAGGGACATACTTAAAGTGAAAGGTCTTTGTAACCTATCACAGTAATATTTTCTTGCTGTTTTTACCTTCAATAATGGTAGTGTTTGCACTGCCATCTTTCAACAGACTTGGCTTGCTGGAATTCTGTAAAATGAGATTGTGGGATGGTGCTGTGTGAGGGATAAGTAAATTGGGAATTAATTATTGACATAAAAACAGAGCAAGTAAAATTTTGCTCTTTTGATTTTTAACTTTCTGATTTTCAAAATAGCAGTTTAAAAACACATCTTTCTATCCAAATGCCCAGAGGGGCTAATCTGCATTGAAGATTAATTCCTTGAGATATTTCACTCTTTAACAGTCTCTTGATTCGGTTTTTAATATTTGGCACTAAAAATAAAGTCTGATGACAAATTTAATTTGTTGTGACTTTTTAGCTGTAATTGACTCTAAGATCTAAAAGAACTCACTGGGTTCCATGACTTTTATCCATAACAGAGCAGTGCCCCTGTTCAAAGAACTGGGATCACAAGATGCAAATTAGGAAAGAGCTTGTTACCCAGGCATAGGAGAGGCTGCTCCTAAAGTAAAAAGCCAGCGCTGCACCCTCCAGCTTCCTCCAAGTTGTATTATTTTTGGCTCTTGTTTACTGGGATTGTGACATAAAATCTCAGCTGATTAGTAGAATGACTAGAATTTTTTTTTTAATTTTTCTTTGAATTATATGATTTCTTTCTAATTAGAAAAGTTCATTGGCATAAGAAACAAAAATATTATGAAGAGGAAGAATTTTTGAAATTAAGTATACTTCCATGATGGTCCATTCACAAGGTGCATGAGGAAAATGCCAGGACAATTTAAGTTGTTGGGTGTCTTATCAGGAAGATTTGTCCTCTTCATTCTTGAGCAGTGTAGACAAATATATTTCCTTCTCTGCCTGAGTCGCTGATAGCCAGGTGAGTGTCTGGGAACACTTCTTGAAATCAGAAGGATACTATCTGAGCCCATTCTTCAGTAGTTCAGTTACTTGTATCATGCCTCCCTAAGTGTTTGACGTACTAGTTAAAAGATAAAGGCCTGAACATACTCCCAGTAGGTTTGGTCAATCTTTTATTTGGTGAGTGGGAAGGAATCAGGCAAAGGGTTGATTTTCAGTTCTGTATTTGAGAAGGAAGAGCAAAAGAGGAGACCACCCCTTTCTTTACTTCTACCTCTCAAGCAAAATAGCTCTGTTCATAATCCACCAATAACTCATCTTTGAGAATGAATGCAATGTCAAGGAGAATTAAGCCTTTTAATCATTCACACTTTACCGTGAATTAGAAAATCAGGTCACCTTCTTCCTCAGGGAAGTCAGCCATAAAGAATGACGGGAGATGAAGAGTGGGGTTAATTTCAAGGCATAAGGAAAGTAGGTTCGAATGGGGCCCCAGTGTAAGGAATTTCAAATCATTAGAAGCAGTCTGAGAGCTCCTGAGGATTAGCCATGGGACTGTGGTCCTGGAGTTGGGTGTGTTACCCTCAGGGCAAATTAGAGGCCTTTTAAATAAGGTTTGTCTACTTGATTCTTTTACCTAAATTTAACTATTGAACTATGTGTCTACAAAAAACATGCTTCCTGATACACTGAGTGTGTACTTTGCTGCTGGCAAAAAAAGAGGTTTTGTTCTCTTAACCTGAAAACTAGGAGGCATGACTTCCTTAGGAAAACCCATGCAGTTGGCCAGAATGTACCAAACTGCCCTCACAATTTCTCTGATTGTAGCACTGCCTTCCAGCCTTCCTTAGGTTTCCTAAGGAAAGAGAGCTCCACACCTAGGAGCAAGTCCTAGGACTTGCAGAGGGTGTCTATGCAGTAAGCATGTACAAGGATATCAATTTCTGGAGTGTCCATACAGTCTTTACTAAAACTGATCTACCGAGACTTGTAGCCAATATGTCTATCTGTTATGAGAGTTCTTCTTTCTCATCTCCTCTATCATGCTCGCTCTTTTCCTGCTTTATAAAACAAAGTCTCTTTAAGCCCTCAAAAATCTCACTGTGGTAACCCCCAAAATGTCAAACCAAAGGACAACTGGACATATTGAAGTTGGGTAACTTTCCTTAATCAAAGCATTTAGGTAGGGCATCTTCCCTGTCTTAGACACATTTCTGTTACAGGCCAAGCATAGTGTTAGAGGCAAGTGTGCTGGTCCTTGTTGAGATAGTCTGGATCTCAAAGTGATGGTAATCTTTCTTTAATGATCTCATTGTTTCCATCCCCCACTATTATTAAAGAAAGCATTGTTCCTGAGGGAGAGTTCTTTGAGAACAAAGCCAACAGAGCATAAAAAGAAATGGTGAAGATGGCAGTATTTTATTTCATCCTTGCAACAAACTCTTGGCAGAGCTCCATGCCCTATCTACCTCTCAATCTGAGAAATAAGAATCCAGAATGAGGTGGCTATACATATTAACACATTTGTTAGAAGGTAAACATGAGGCCAAAGTGTATCTAACAAAAAGCGTGGCTGTCAAGCCAGTTGTTTGACAATAAGGACTACTTAGCCAATTACATTATATCAAAGCCAACTTCCATAAATTGAGTGAGCTAGATCTGCAACTCCAAAGTTGTGCCAAAAATTTAATTGTCATCTTATTTTTTAAAAATTGATTTGCAAATGACTTTTGAAATTGATGATAGTTTACCTTCTCCAATCATTTCTGAGTACACTGAGATGGATAAGATGTCTTTTAGTGAAAGAGAAACTGTTATAATTGATAGTTATTTGAAGAATCTTGTTAAATCTTTCTGGTATACTTCCCAGAACCCAATAAAGTTAATTACTCTAATGAATAAGTATCAAATGCTTTTGTAAGGCGAGTTTCTGTTTTCCAAAATAAATTAAAAATTGCTAGAGGCAGGGCATGGTGGTAGGTGAAGTGACTGAGGCAGGTCAAAAGGTACACAGTTCCAGTTATAAATTACTAAGTGTTGGGAATGTAATGTATAGCATGGAGACTATAATTAATACTACTGAATTGCATATTTGAAAATTGCTAAGAGAATAGATCTTAAAAGTTCTCAGCACAAGAAAACACTTGTAACTATGAAGGGAGATGGAGGTTAACTAGACTTACTGTGGTGATCACTTTACAATATATACAAATACCAAATCATCATGTTGTGCACCTGAAACTAATATTGTATATCTGTATCAGATCAGATCAGTCACTCAGTCGTGTCCGACTCTTTGCGACCCCATGAACTGCAGCACGCCAGGCCTGCCTGTCCATCACCAGCTCTCGGAGGTCACTCAGACTCACATCCATTGAGTCAGTGATGCCATCCAGCCATCTCATCCTCTGTCGTCCCCTTCTCCTCCTGCCCCCAATCCCTCCCAGCATCAGAGTCTTCTCCAGTGAGTCAACTCTTCGCATGAAGTGGCCAAAATACTGGAGTTTCAGCTTTAGCATCATTCCTTCCAAAGAAATCCCAGGGCTGATCTCCTTCAGAATGGACTGGTTGGATCTCCTTGCAGTCCAAGGGACTCTCAACAGTCTTCTCCAACACCACAGTTCAAAAGCATCAATTCTTGGGCGCTCAGCCTTCTTCACAGTCCAGCTCTCACATCCATACATGACCACAGGAAAGACCATAGCCTTGACTAGGCGAACCTTTGTTGGCAAAGTGATGTCTCTGCTTTTGAATATGCTATCTAGTTTGGTCATAACTTTCCTTCCAAGGAGTAAGCGTCTTTTAATTTCATGGCTGCAGTCACCATTTGCAGTGATTTTGGAGCCCAGAAAAATAAAGTCTGACTCTGTTTCCACTGTTTCCCCATCTATTTCCCATGAAGTGATGGGACCAGATGCCATGATCTTCGTTTTCTGAATGTTGAGCTTTAAGCCAACTTTTTCACTCTCCTCTTTCACTTTCATCAAGAGGTTTTTTAGTTCCTCTTCACTTTCTGCCATAAGGGTGGTGTCATCTGCATGTCTGAGGTTATTGATATTTCTCCCGGCAATCTTGATTCCAGCTTGTGCTTCTTCCACTCCAGCATTTCTCATGATGTACTCTGCATAGAAGTTAAATAAGCAGGGTGACAATATACAGCCTTGACGTACTCCTTTTCCTATTTGGAACCAGTCTGTTGTTCCATGTCCAGTTCTAACTGTTGCTTCCTGACCTGCATATAGGTTTCTCAAGAGGCAGGTCAGGTGGTCTGGTATTCCCATCTCTTTCAGAATTTTCCACAGTTTATTGTGATCCACACAGTCAAAGGCTTTGGCATAGTCAATAAAGCAGAAATAGATGTTTTTCTGGAACTCTCTTGCTTTTTCCATGATCCAGCGGATGTTGACAATTTGATCTCTGGTTCCTCTGCCTTTTCTAAAACCAGCTTGAACATCTGGAAGTTCATGGTTCACGTATTGCTGAAGCTTGGCTTGGAGAATTTTGAACATTACTTTATTAGCGTGTGAGATGAGTGCAATTGTTCGGTAGTTTGAGCATTCTTTGGCATTGCCTTTCTTTGGGATTGGAATGAAAACTAACCTTTTCCAGTCCTGTAGCCACTGCTGGGTTTTCCAAATTTGCTGGCATATTGAGTGCAGCACTTTCACAGCATCATTTTCAGGATTTGAAATAGCTCAACTGGAATTCCATCACCTCCACTAGCTTTGTTCATAGTGATGCTTTCTAAGGCCCACTTGACTTCACATTCCAGGATGTCTGGTTCTAGGTCAGTGATCACATCATCGTCATTATATGGGTCCTGAAAATCTTTTTTTTTTACTAAATAAATGACAATAGGTTATCCAGTCTCTATGCTACTTAAATTCCATTAGATATGTTTAAAAGAGTAATATGAGAGTGTTTTGTTTTAGAATAGTAATATACTTCCTTTATAGCTGTTTCATTTTATAATAAATTTAGATGTTTAATCCAAAAATTTTCAAAGGGGCACATAATTTTTCAAAATTTGAGGGATTGGGATATATGAGCAAAAATGTTTTGGAGACCCTTGTCTTAGGGCTTCCTTTCTCTTCCAACAAAATTCACCTCCTCCTGTTCCCTCAGGACCCTCACTGCTTCCTTCTAGCCTGACATGCTAGCACCCACTTTGGTGTGGGTGACTGTTTTGTTGTTGCTGTTGTGGTTGTTTATATTGCAGTATATTTGATTTACAATGTTGTGTTTCAGGTGAACATTAAAGTGATTTAATTATATATATATATATATATATATATAATTTTTAACATATATGTATATATATGTATATCTTGGCTTCCCAGGTGGCACTAGTGGTAAAGAACCCATCTGCCAATGCAGAAGACATAAGAGACACAGATTCAATCCCTGGGGCAGGAAGATCCCCTGGAGAAGGGCATGGCAATCCACTCCAGTATTCTTGCCTGGAGAATCCCCATGGACAGAGGAGTCTGGCGGGTACAGTCCAGAGTGTTGCAAAGAGTCAGACATGACTGAAGTGGTTTAGCATGTAGTCATACATATAGCTATTCTTTTTCAGACTCTTTTCCCATATAGTTATTACAGAATATTAAGTAGAGTTGCTCATGCTATGTAGCAGGTTGATTATCTATTTTATATACAGTGGTATGTATATGTTAATCCCAACCTCCTAATTTATCCCTCCTCCCCCTACATTTCCCATTTGGTCATCATAAGTTTATTTTCTAAGTCTATGAATCTATTTCTGTTTTGTAAATATGTTCATTTATATCATTTTTTAAAATTACATCTATAAGTGATATCATATGCTACTTGCCTTTCTCTGCCTAACTTACTTCACTTAGTATGATCATCTCCAGTTTCATTTATGTTGCTGCAGATGACATCATTTCATTTTTTATGGATGAGTAATATTCCATTGTGTATATATACCACATCTTCTTTGTTCATTCATTTGCTGATAGACATTTAGGTTTCTTCCATGTCTTGGCTATTGTAAATAGTGCTGCAATGAACATTGGAGTGCATGTATCTTTTCTATGTATGATTTTCTCCAGATATATGCCCAGGAGTGGGATTACTGGATCATATGCTAGCTCTTTTTTTGTTTTTTTAAGGAACCTCCATACTATTCTCCATCATGGCTAGCTATTCCTATTTACATTCTGGTGTGGGTAACTGTTAATCAGTTATTCTTCCCCAAAAGCATTTGTTCTGTACAAAGTCTTCCTGGAAATAATGATGTAACCTGAAAGAATGATGTTAGATTCTTTTCCATGAGAATTTTCAACCAGACATAAAAGCATTTGAGGGAAGAAGGAAAGTTCCCAAAACTTCTAAGGGTGTTTTGAGATTTGCTGGGCCTTCTCTGATTGGAGGTAATACAGAATGTCCAGAATTGTCCAACCACACAGACAAGCGCCATTGGCAACTTCATGTACCAAATCAAATTTTGGCTCAATTCATGACTGAGAAAATTAAACTCACTATACATGTTTTGCTTTTAGTATTTTAACCATGATATTTCTGATATGACTGTTCCAGTATATGTGTGTGTGTTAGTAGCTCAATCGTGTCCGACTCTTTGCAATCCCATGGACTGTAGCCTGCCAGGCCCATTTGTCTGTGGGATTTCCCAGGCAAGAATACTGGAGTGGGGTTGCCATTCCTTCTCCAGGGGATCTTCCTGATCCAGGGATTGAACCTGGGTCTCCTGCATTGCAGACAGATTCTTTATCATCTGAGCCACCAGGGATATTTATATATACTGAAAATAAGATTGAAACTAGTTTGGGAGTAAAAGGGAAACCAGCACCTTTAAAAGAAGCTGATCATTTGTGTCCTTGGCTTTGTTTGTCTTTTTAAATTGTGTTAATTAAACCTTCCCCTAACTGTACTCTGTGTCAAGAAAACACCTTTGATTTTTTTTTTCCTTACAAAAAAATCCAAGAAGCAGGCCAAGATTATGGCTTTGATTATGTGTTGACTATTAATTTTATGTTACTTGGAAACTATAGACAATAATCAATACAGAGGAGAGAAGCCAGCTGTGCACACATGCCTCCAAGTACTTCTGGGGAAACAACTGTAGATGTATTGAAAGGTGGTCAGGAGCATCATTTTTACAAGTGAAGAATTAGAAAATTATACATATGGTTGCCCTTGGCACTTGTGAAAGTTGTCCTGCCTTATTCTCTGGACTTCTGCAATTGTCAAGGTCTTATAGCATCTCTCCCAGGATTAGCTGCATGCTTGTCAGTGTTTACTGAACTGAATTAAACTGATTCTAGGACCCTGGGGAAGGCAATGGCACCCCACCCCAGTACTTTTGCCTGGAAAATCCCATGGACGGAGGAGCCTGGTAGGCTCCAGTCCATGGGGTCGCTAAGAGTCGGACACGACTGAGCGGCTTCACTTTCACTTTTCGCTTTCATGCATTGGAGAAGGAAACGGCAACCCACTCCAGTGTTCTTGCCTGGAGAATCCCAGGGACAGGGGAGCCTGGTGAGCTTCCGTCTATGGGGTCGCACAGAGTCGGACACAACTGAAGCGACTTAGCAGCAGCAGGACCCTGATAGACTCTGACACATGGTATTGCTCAAGAGTCTTATAATATCCACAAGAAAAAATTGTGTTTTAATTTTGGAACACTCATTACAGTGCTACTTTGGATAAGACCAAGAATAATGGGACTCAGTGCTGAGTCGTATTTGACCCACAATTCTTCAGATTTCTTCCAAAATGTATAGATACTGTGCCTCTCCTAAAGTATTTTTTTACCCCTGTTAATCTCATTTTTATGCTCCACTGCTGCTGCTGCTAAGTCGCTTCAGTCGTGTCCGACCCTGTGCGACCGCATAGATGGCAGCCCACCAGGCTCCCCGGTCCCTGGGATTCTCCAGGCAAGAATACTGGAGTGGGCTGCCATTTCCTTCTCCAATGCATGAAAGTGAAAAGTCAAAGCGAAGTCGCTCAGTCATGTCTGACTCCCAGTGACCTCATGGACTGGAGCCCACCAGGCTTCTCCGTCCATGGGATTTTCCAGGCAAGAAAAGAGTACTGGAGTGGGGTGCCATTGCCTTCTCCATTATGCTCCACAGTTTACTTAAAAAAAAAAAAAATTCTTCATTCATTTTATTCTGGTTTGGCTTCTGCAGTACTTCAAGCTACTTAAAAATTATATACACCCGGTATTTCTGCTGTGATGCTGGCTTTCTAGAGAAGCAGACTGTGCTGTGGACATATGCATCATCCTGGAAATATGAGAAGGTGGTACTGATTCAACCGCTCCTTCAGCTTGCGTTGGAGTTTAACAGCTCCCCTTAAAGTAGTAGTGGGTGTTTGTTTCCCACTCAAGAGTTGAGCTCCTCGATGTGTATCACACATCCTAAATCTCAATATGCTGTTCACTGTTTTAGCTCCCAAATCATTCCAAGAAAAGCAGTTTCTCTCCTTTTCCAACTGCTCATGTCACCATTTCTATATGTACTTATTCACTTGTAATGAAACATAATGACAATAGGCATTCTGAGGACTAACAGCATCGGTATAAATGTATATGTTAAGGGCTTTCTTGGTGGCTCAGCGGTAAAGAATCTTCCTGCCACAGCAGGAGATACGGATTTGATCCCTGATCCAGGAAAATCCCACATGCCACACAGCAATTAAGCCTGTATGACACAACTATTGAGCCTATGCTCTAAAGCCTGGAAGCCACCAATACTGAGGCCACAAGCTGCAACTACTGAAGCCTGCAGGCCCTCAAATCTGTACTTCACAACAAGAAAATTCACAGCATTGAGAAGCCCGCACACCACAACTAGAGAGTATCGCCCACTTTCTGCAACTGGAGAAAAGCCTGTGCAGCAGTGAAGACTCAGCACACCAAAAATATATAAAATGTAAAAAAATTTTAATGTATATGGTAAAGATTCTAGCAGCCTTCTAGAGCCTCCTGGGCTTTATTTTACTCTGATCCTTATGGGCATTATTTTACTCTAGGGTAATGAGGATTCTTTTGGAAGTGACAGAAACCCGTTAATGAATTTAAGCAAAAGGAGAATTTAATGCATTTAAGCAAAAGTGTTGGCTCCTGCAGCAGAGAGGGCTCTGAGAGGATTCACAAGACTGGAAGAAGACCTTAAGGAATCAAGTCTCAGGGACTAGTCCACAGGAATTGCCTCCAAATCTCTTGATTCTCTTTATCTCTCCTTGGCTTTATTCCACAGGTTGGGAGCCACTCCCCATGTGTGAAAAAGAGAGTTGGTGGAAGACCCAGATTCATTCTTTCTAGATCAGCAACTCTAGTATAAAGAGCATCTTTTTCTCAAACTTCACCTAGCAATCCAAAGCAAGATTTGGATTGGTCCCTCATGAGCCCTTTGCCTACCCATCTAATCAAGTTTTCTGACCTTTTACTATGCATAAGAATTATCTTGAGTACTTTTGAAAATTCAGATTCCCAGTCCCCACCAGCAGAAATTCTAATTTCAGTGGTTAGGAAAACCACATGAAATGGGGAAGAGGTGGTTTTCCCAAACATAATGAGAGTAACCAAACAAACACAAAAAAGTATCCGTAAAAGAATTTTACTTAGGATATATGACTATGAAAATGTCAACAAGCATCTGTATGGCAGAGCAGTGAGACCATAGAAAGATAGAGGTGGGCAAAAGATATGGAGCTTTTTGTATGGAAGTGTTATAACAGTCCTCATCTCTCTAGTTAAAAATGACAAATTCATTAGCTATTTACTTAAGTAACATGAGTATATAATGACCAGTGTCAACCTGAAAATGTGACACACCCCTTTTTGACGTTAGTTGGCGGCACTAGTGGTAAAGAATCTGCCTGCCAATCCAGGAGACATAAGAGATACGGATTCAATCCCTGGATCAGGAAGATTCCCTGGAGGAAGGCATGGCAACCCACTCCAGTATTCTTGCCTGGAGAAACCCATGGACAGAGGAGCCTGGTGGGCTGTAGTCCACAAGGTTGCAAAGAGTCAGACACAACTGAAGTGACCCAGCCTGCATGCACAAGCATTTCTTTAAAATGTTGATTTCTGTCTTCTGTGTGTTTACATTCCCTCCCAAATTCATATGTTGAAAATCCTAGTGCCTGACTGGTATTGGGAGGTGGTATCTTTTGGAGGTGCTTAGGTCGTGAGGATGTGGTGTTAATGCCTTTGTGAAAGAGACTCCAGAAAGCTCCCTTGCCCTTCCCATCATGTGAGGAAAGAACAAAAAGGCACCAGCCGTGGAACAGGAAGGGGCCCCTCACCTGACTATGCTGGTACCTTGATGTGGGCTTCCCAGTCTCCCAAACTGTGAGATATAAATTTCTGTTGTTTAAGACACTGGTAAACAATCCTATTGACCCACTTGAGAAATGTTATCTAGACTTTTGTTGACACTGCATTTAAGATTTCTTGGTGTGCTGATATCAGAGGCCAGGAAGCAGTTTTAAGATCTCAGAAACTAGTTCTGATTCTGTGGACTCAAAATTAATACCAAGGGATTCTTCTCAATGAAGACAGGCAAGCTCTCATTCAGTGGTTGTACTGAGTAACTAGTAAGTGAGAGGCACTATCCTGTGATGAGGAAGACTCAAAATCTCTACCCTCATAGAACATACACTGTAGTCCAGAGATAGACAGTAACTAAACACACCTATGTAATAAAATGCTCAATAATGCTGAGTACAATGAGGAAGAATAAAGCAGGGTAATAAGAGTAACAAGGGTGCTAGTTCAGCTAAAGGGTTAAGGAAGGCTCTTCCAAGGAGCTCACTCAGGAATGAAGTGAGGGAATAAAGCAAAGGCCTTGTTCTGAAAACAGTCTCAGAAGTTCACAGCACTGTGGCTACAGCAGTCTGTGGTGGATGATGAGGTTGGAAGGGCAGGAAGAGAATATATACTGTAGGGCCTTTTAGTCCTTTGCAAGGAGTTGAAGTTGTGCTCTAAATGTGGTGGAGAACCACTGGAAGATTTGGCGGTGATCATGGTGAGAAAACTTTACAATTTTTTAAGATCTCTCTGGTTTTTGTGTACGGCACAGTCTGAATGAATGATTTGGTGGAAGCTTTCATAAAAGCTGTCCTTAGGTGGTAGCAATGGAGATGGTGTTTAGCTTGGACAGATTTGGATGTATTTTGAAGAACGATGCAACTGGACTGGAGACCAAGGGGAAGGGAGTTTCAATAAGAAAAGGACAGTAACAAATGTTAAGAATCCCCCCAAATAGTCAAGACTGAGAAAAGGGCCTTGTATTAGACAATGGTCAATTTTATTTTTAAATAGAAATAAGAATAACAGTACTAATTGGGGATAGGTACAGGTAGAACGTTGGGGAAGAAGCTAGACAGAGAGGTGGAAGGTCAGCCGCAGGTGACAAGGAAGATCAAGCAACAGGCTCAAGGTGTCCCCAGTGAAGCTTTTGGCCTCACTATGGCCATGAAGCTTACTTTGCCTTCAGTTATAGGTTGGAATACAGGGGAAAATTCACTTCTTATCTTCTAAACTCTGTAAAGAATATCTATTAGTTCTGCCTCCCCACCTGATAGAGGATAGCTTGGAACTAAAAAAAAAAAAAAGTGACAAGGGCAGAAACTGTACTTTTAAAAAAGGGTGACCATTATTATTACATTAGTATTAATTATTATTACATAATTTTACATTATTTAAGTGTAAATCAAATAACAAAATTTATTCATGGTTATCTTTGGGAACATTGATCTTTGTCCTTCTCTATCTCTTGGAAATGAATGTTCCAAATTAATTAAACTCTCAAGAGAGTAGAGGATTTATGTAGAAGGCTGATAATTAGATTAATAGCTCCTTAGATATTGTGATCCATTTTTCACAAAGGAAAATGAAATAAGTTGCTTTTACATCAGAAACTCTTTTAGTTTGATCATTTCATAGGGATTGATGTTTTCATTTTGGTTTCATCAATCATCAGCAGATGCATCAATGCAATTAGGTGAGTTGCTTTGATTGGCAGAAACATATACTAGAGCAGGAAAGTTAGCTGTTCTGTAAATAGAGTCATTTAGCTTCCTCTTGGAGAATAAGCTATGTTGAGAAAAGGAAATTGAAACTAAACTTGCTGAGAAGGGTTCACAGTCTTCAGTAAAAGAATTTTGCCTTTTTTTCTCATCCCTTTATCCCAGGCAGTTAAGCAATTGAAAAACACCTACTGTATCCTCAGGACCATGTGTTGCACACAGAGTCATGGTCCCGAGTATCAACAAGAGAAGCGCTAGCTGAGTGAACAAGACAGGTATCTAAGAACCAATGATAAATGGCCTAAGGTAGCATATAGTGAAGGGCTATAAACTATGAGCAACAGACCATGGTAACAAATGTAAATCAAACAAATCTAGTTTTAAGGAATGGCTTATCATTCCCTAAGATCACCAGGGCTTTCTTCAGGATATGAAAGGTTAATTCTAACTTTAATATTAAGAGAGTCATAACTATGTAGACTACCTGACCTACCTCTTGAGAAACCTGTATGCAGGTCAGGAAGCAACAGTTAGAACTGGACATGGAACAACAAACTGGTTCCAAATAGGAAAAGGAGTACGTCAAGGCTGTATATTGTCACTCTGCTTATTTAACTTATATGCAGAGTACATCATGAGAAATGCTGGACTGGA
This sequence comes from Tragelaphus eurycerus, assembly GCA_935064755.1. Taxonomy (NCBI): domain Eukaryota; kingdom Metazoa; phylum Chordata; class Mammalia; order Artiodactyla; family Bovidae; genus Tragelaphus; species Tragelaphus eurycerus. The sequence goes on along the minus strand of CAKXYN010000002.1, from coordinate 52,807,259 downwards.
AGAAGCACAAGCTGGAATCAAAATTGCTGGGAGAAATATCAATAATCTCAGATATGCAGATGACACCACCCTTATTGCAGAAAGTGAAGAGGAACTATAAAACCTCTTGATGAAGGTGAAAGTGGAGAGTGAAAAAGTTGGCTTAAAGCTCAACATTCAGAAAATGAAGATCATGTCATCTGGCCCCATCACTTCATGGGAAATAGATGGGGAAACAGTGGAAATAGTGTCAGACTTTATTTTTCTGGGCTCCAAAATCACTACAGATGGTGACTGCAGCCATGAAATTAAAAGACGCTTACTCCTTGGAAGGAAAGTTATGACCAACCTAGATAGCATATTCAAAAGCAGAGACATTACTTTGCCAACAAAGGTCCATCTAGTCAAGGCTATGGTTTTTCCAGTGGTCATGTATAGATGTGAGAGTTGGACTGTGAAGAAGGCTGAGCACCAAAGAATTGATGCTTTTGAACTGTGGTGTTGGAGAAGACTCTTGAGAGTCCCTTGGACTGCAAGGAGATCCAACCAGTCCATTCTGAAGGAGATCAGCCCTGGGATTTCTTTGGAAGGAATGATGCTAAAGCTGCAACTCCAATACTTTGGCCACCTCATGCAAAGAGCTGACTCATTGGAAAAGACTCTGATGCTGGGAGGGATCGGGGACAGGAGGAGAAGGGGACGACAGAGGATGAGATGGCTGGATGGCATCACTGACTCGATGGACATGAGTCTGAGTGAACTCCAGGAGTTGGTGATGGACAGGGAGGCCTGGCGTGCTGCGATTCCTGGGGTCACAGAGAATCGGACATGACTGAGCGACTGAACTGAACTGAACTATGTAGATCCCATACTCTCACACATTCTTTTCATTTTCTAGAGAATTAAGTCCAAGTACCTTAGTGTAGCATCCAAGCCATGTGTCTAAAGACTTTTGGGGGTATAAGGCAGAGGTCTCCAACCCCTGGGCCTTGGGCCAGTACTGTCTGTGGCCTGTTAGGAACCAGGCCACACAGCAGGAGGAGTATGGCCAGCAGGTGAGCCAGCAAAGCTTTGTCTGCTGTTCTCCATCACCCTCCATTGCTTGCATTACTGCCTGAACCATCCCCATCCCCACACCCCAGTCTATGGAAAAACTATCTTCCAGGAAACTGACCCCTGGTGCCACAAAGGTTGGGAACCATTGCAAGGGATAGGAAACCCTGCTCTGGTTTTGACAGAAAAGGAAATTTGTTAGCTCATATAACCAATCTAAGATTGGGTCTGTTTTCATTCATGGCTTCATACAGGAGCTCAGTTTCTCCCCATGAGGCCTTCTGCCTCCCTCACTGCTTTCGGTGTCTGACCCTACATGTTAGCTCCTGGCAGCCCCAGGCTTATAGTCCCAGGGAACAAAGAGCATGTGCTTTCTTCTCTAGAGGTACAGCAAAAGGTTCACTGCATCTCTTGATTCTGATTGTATCACATGTCCAACTCTGAACCAAGGACAAGAGTCAGAAGGATGTGATGCTCTGATTGGCCAGACCTATTTTAACACAGCTTCTCTTGGATATTCTTTTGTGGTCTTTGGGACAGCAAAACCACACATCTTAAATGCAAGATCCTCCCTTAGGCCTTATATCCCCAACTTCATTTCTTGCTGTTCCTTGTTCAACCCCCAGTGTTCTTATTGCAAGGAGTTAATTCCTGTCTCCTAAGAACCCCAAGCCCTTTTCAGAATGATGAACTTGTGGTTATATAGTTGCCACTGTCTGTATTGTCATCTCCTCTTTTAGGAAAACTCAGTCTCGTGTTCAAGATCCAGCTCCTGCCTGACCAGAGCTGGTGATGGGTCAAATATTGGGTATAGCACCCCCTTCAGTGAAAGTAGTTGTGAAGTGCTTCCCATATCCTCTCTGTGGGTAGTGACATCTCTTTCTCTACAGAAGGCCAAAAGTCATATTGAAAGTTTTGGCCCACAGTTTGAGGGCCATAACCATAGAAGAAGTAGCAGGCAAGAAGCCAGGCAGATTCTTCAGCTGGAGCATAGCCTGATGATCCAGAACAAGGGTGGAAAGTATCTGTGCAGGGTCATTCCAGAAAAGGCTTAGTCGGGACAGGAGGTGGAGATACTGGATGGAAGCTCCGTGTCTTATGACACTGAGACTGAGTAACAGCTTCAAATGAGGCTGGGGTAACCCAACAATGGCAAATCTGAGAATGAGACCCAGGTAGCATGAGTCAGGCTCTGAAGGGAATATAGACACAAGAGAAGTGAGGATGTACAGTTGCAAAACTGGTCCATAAAAGTATTGCTTTAGTTACTTCTCATCCAAAAATGTACCTATTCTATGATTTTATCCTCCCAGACTAAATGGTCCTCAGTACAACTTCTGTTGAAATGTTAACAGTAGTGTAACATCTGAAGGGGGCCCTGACATTAGGAAGGAAAAGATGATGCACTGAATAATCATTATTGATTGCAAGTCAGTTTGAGATTTGGGCCTATAATTCTAAATCTAAGTCATTTTATATCCCTTAGAAATGAAAGCAAGTGAACTGCCGCAGACTTGCATGAGATATTAGTTCTGTTTTCCAATGACTCAAATACAACCCAAATCACTTCGCACTAGAGGCCATGTGGCTCTTTATGGCCACAAACAGCAAGCATATGGCCCCGAGAGCACTTTCCTACCCAGCAGTAATATTTCCAGTCCACCCGAGGCCCAGAGCAGCCACAGCTGTAATTGGCAGACAGCTAATGTGCCTGGTTGTTCGCTTGTCCTTGTAAAATTGAGTGTGACAAGCCAATGAGGGGTGGAGCTGTGTTTGTTGCAAACATACTTAGAATTCAAGAAAAGCAAAGTGTAGATTTGAGAATTTGATTTGTGATGCTCATATCTATTCATTCATTTCTTAACCATAGTTCATTAAATTTAACAGTTTTGTGACTCTGAATTCACAGATGACAACAGCCAACATATTTTAGGCCATAAATTACTAGCTGCTTTAAGAAAGGGGACTGATTTAACAGCAAATTGTAGAGTAGTAATAGAAGCACTAAAATCTGTCTTTGTACCTCCAAGGGTTTTGTTGATTTGGGAGAATGGCATTGAAACATGTATAATATCATATATGAAACGAGTTGCCAGTCCAGGTTCAATGCACAATACTGGATGCTTGGGGCTGGTGCACTGGGACGACCCAGAGGGATGGTAGGGGGAGGGAGGTGGGAGGAGGGTTCAGGATGGGGAACACATATATGCCTGTGGTGGATTCATTTTGATATATGGCAAAACCAATACAATATTGTAAAGTTAAAAAATAAAATTAAATTTAAAAAAATAAATAAAGATTTGTATTGCAACAATAAACATTCTTCTAATTCTTACCACACAAGCAAGTCCACTTTCAGAGGCAGTCATTTACTTGTCTTGTAATAAAAAATAATTTATGATACCCAGTATCAATTTACATTTATACTTTCTCTCCATGGCAGGGGCATAATGCTCTTCGGTTGTTCTAGTAGAAAGTGCTTTACAATTATGTAAGGTCTGAAACAAAAATATTGCCTGTATTTAAAAGATAAATTAAAATTCTGGAAGTAGAAACACAGTCTGGAATGGGTCTGAGTTACAAAGTCTTAAGCCAGCCCCAAAGGATGCCCACTTAATGTTTACTTCTTGCTCTAAACCACTGATGTTCATTTTCACAACATTTATTGCATCTCTTTTCATTTGATTTTATTCCTGTCAGTGTTGAGTATTATTTTCTTTCCCCCAACAACTCGTCCTTCTTCCCTGAAGTGTCCAAACTAATCAGTTCACTTTGTCAGCTGAGAATTTCAGGGAGTAGTAGGACTCCAGTGAAGATACAAGTAGCTCTCACAAGCCAACAACCACAACATCTGTTAACTGCTAGATAAAGTAAGAGTTGGCAAAGGCCACTGGGTCTGAACTGATTATTTACCTAGCGGGAGAGTTAAGCTTCTGCTGATTAACACACTCAGGATCCCGATTAACTTTGTGGCATGAAGCTAGCATAATTACATCATTGGCCTTAAAATGAAACTCTTACTTTCAGAGATGCTCCAGAGACCTTCACAAAGACAGCCTGGCCCACCTGTTGTGTGAAAATCTGTCTTTTAGGATTTCCCCAAGGATCATATCTAGACATATAACAAAGGGATTTGTGTGGGGAATGATTTATGTTGTGGGTATGAATAGAGGGCCACAAACTCATGAGTAGAGGAGATACCATATTCCTTTAGTTTTCAGTTAGCAATTTAATTCTGACTATTCCCAGGTGGCACTAGTGTTAAAGAACCCACCTGCCAATGCAGGAGACTAAGAAATGTGGGTTTGATTCCTGGGTCAGGAAGATCCCTGGAGGAGGGCATGGCAACCCACTCCAGTATTCTTGCCTGGAGAATTCCGTGGACAGAAGAGCCTGGCAGGCTACAGTCCATGGGTCTCAAAGAGTTGGACATGACTCAGCATGCAACCCATGATAATGGGTAGCTATAAACTTAGCTATCCATGTCTTTTCCCACCATGGTTTTGCCAGAAGTCAGGGAGGTCCCTCAGCTATATCTGTCCCTACATTATCCCAGCTCATGTCATCCAGTGCATTGATTGATGGCTTTGGTTTGACACTGAGCACACAAGAAGCTATGTCAAGGCTGGGAGTCCTGGGCTGACTTTTCCTAGGTTCTATTGTTCTATTCAATACCAGTTCTTCATAGTGTCTAATGCCCAAGAAACCATACATGTGTCTCTTCCTTCCAGCATAATGTTCTTGGCTTTGGAAAATATTTCCCATTCTTCCTATTTCCATCAGAAGCATGCACACAGACTTTTCTTTCTTGTTCCTCTGACTCTGGGGAGCCTATCTTTAACTTGGGAAAATCTTTCTCTCTTCATGTTTTCCTCACGATACCCCTATCTTCTGACACCCCATTGCTCTGAATGGATTTTGCTTCTGGAAACAAAAGCCAAGAAGAGAAGTTTTTATAGGCAGTCTTTGTTTCTTTATCTGTAGAGGAAGAAGAAATAGGAAGCATGGAGTGAAAATTATAAATTAGTATCATAAAAAAAGTATCCTACCATACTACTACTACTACTAAGTCGCTTCAATCGTGTCCGACTCTGTGCGACCCCATAGACGGCAGCCCACCAGGCTCCCCCATCCCTGGGATTCTCCAGGCAAGAACACTGGAGTGGGTTGCCATTTCCTTCTCCAATGCGTGAAAGTAAAGTCGCTCAGTCGTGTCCGACTCTTAGCGACCCCATGGACTGCAGCCTACCAGGCTCCTCCGTCCATGGGATTTTCCAGGCAAGAGGACTGGAGTGGGGTGCCACTGCCTTCTCCAAAGTAGATGCCTGATTGATTCATTTTTATACTGAGCAAGTGAACAAACAAAACACTAGATAAAAGAACCTACAAACCTCATCACATTGAGTAATTTATACATTTGATGCAGTGTCCAAGGTAAAAGAGAGACTAAGTTTAGTTTAGTGTGTCAGTGAGGAGAAAGTGAAAAGATCAGCTTCCCAGTAATCTTCCCAGGTACTTATAATTGCCATGCTTCCACTTCCAAATTAATTGTTTTATTTATATGATTTTATACATGCCATGCTGTGCTGTGCTTAGTCACTCATTCGTGTCTGACTCTTTGCAACTCCATGGACTCTAGCCCACCAGGCTCTTCTGTCCATGGGGATTCTCCAGGCAAGAATACTGGAGTGGGTTGCCATGCCCTCCTCCTAGGGATCTTCCCAACCCAGGGATCAAACCTAGGTCTCCTACGTTGCAGGTGGATTCTTTACCAGCTGAGCTACCAGGTAAGCCCATGCTTTTATATATAATGCAATGATTTTTATAGTCATCTTTCATCTATTAGATTTAGACAAGTCCTCTATATCATATTGTTTTTTAATAGAGGTACATGTATATAAACAGGAACACCATTAAAAAAAATGAGCCTTCTTGTGACATTTGCTGCACTGGGCATGAGTGATCACTCTTTTCTGAAACTCTCTCTCCCGCAGACTCCAGAGAAACACTTTTTCACAGCTCTTGTCCTGCCTTGTCTGATCTTTCTTCTTTGAAATCCTTCATGAGACTATTCCCTTTATCAACATCTGTATATTTATCCATGTACAAATCCAGCCTTCCGTTCTTGGTCCTCTCTTCCTTTCACAAGGTGATCTTACTCTCCAAGTTTTAACCACCAATCATCTGCTAATGACTCACTCCTACCCAGCCCAGTGAACTCTGGACCCTTACCTCCAAATGTGCCCTGGACACCCCCATTTGAATGGTTCCTAACACTTCAAGCTTGATCTTTCCAGAGCAGATTGCCTCAATTTCTATCCCTCTAACCTGTATCTCACTTTAGGCTTCTTTTTATCTTCCACATGATTATAATTCCCCTCTCTCCTTCTTAAATCTTGACCAGTCCACTCAAGCACACAAAATTTATACCTGTTCTAAATAGTTGCGACATTCCCTGTCTACTTGCTGTCACTCAGCTGGCTCTGGGATGCCAGGTTTAGTTTCATTATTTCTTCCCCTGCCAGCTTGGTAGTCTTTGGTCTCCCTTTCTGCTTCTTGGACTTCAACTTCTCTTTTAATATTTGACTCTATCTCTCTGATTATTTTGTCCCATACAGTCTTGGAAGAAACTCCCTTAACTAGTTTCTAGTGAGGATGGTGAAGGATGTCTTGACTTCCAGACTTGACTTGAAGTCTTGGCTCCTCACTTTCCTTCACCTCCTCAAACTGCTAAGCCATCACTGAACATGTTTTGGATTCTCTTTTACTCTCTTTCTGACACTGCCTTAACTTAAGCCCTCATCCCCTCTTCCCTGGGTTATTCAGGCAACTTCCATGTGGTTTCCAGTCTCCAATTTTGTTCCCCATGTGGCAGCCAGAATGATTATTCTAAAAGGCAGTGCTGATTATTCCTTTGCTTAAAACTTATCAGCAAATATTTGCAACCCTGATATCTCATCAGAAAAAGAAATTCCATGAAATGTTTCAAATATATTGATTTTGGCTTTGACTCCAAAGATGCTAATTCGGTAGATCTGAGACAAGACTCTGGCACTAATGTACTGGTAGAGCTTCTTGGATAACTCTGATGTGCAACTTCCTTAGCATGGCTCCCCAATCTACCATGACCTACCTCTACCCACCTTTCCACCTCACCTTCTGTTCTGAAAGAGCTGGAGAGTATTACTTACCCTTCTCTATCCTGGGGTCTATTTAGTCTTGATATTCATTGACCTGACTGGACAACTGTAGGATGACAGCAGGTAGTATCAAAGAGCCAGAGCTGTTCTTCAGGTCATTAACCTGGGACTACAGTTTAAGTATTCCTTTATAACTTTTCACAATATCATTCAGCAGATTCCTTTTCTTAATTCTGTGTTCAGTGCTATTTCTGGAGAGTACTAGACAAAATAATTCCTCACCCTACTTGGTATTTACACCTTAAAGTATTTATAGGCTGCTTTTATACCCTCACTTAGTCATCACTGAACTAAGAAGTACGCATTTTGCTTCTACACTATTAATTTAGAAATCTGTTTCTCTATAAGGTGATAACTTTCCCAAATTATTCCATTATTTTGTGTTATTCTTAAACTGTGGATCAGATCAGAGATCAGATCAGTCGCTCAGTCGTGTCTGACTCTTTGCGACCCCATGAATCGCAGCACACCAGGCCTCCCTGTCCATCACCAACTCCCGGAGTTCACCCAGACTCACATCCATCGAGTCAGTGATGCCATCCAGCCATCTCATCCTCTGTGGATACAGAATGACAATTCTCACTGCCTGACAGAAGCATCATTTGGATTTTTGAGGATAGCAAACAGGACTTACAATTATGACTTCTGTTCCATTGTTGCCTCTTCCATGCTGGACACAGACCTGGGCATAAAATATTGGGAGAGGAGGAAAGAGTCAATTTACCAAGACTATATACAGACAATAAATCTTGACTCTCTTTCTGTCCTCTTTTTGCCCTGTTAACCTGTATTTAAGATACTCATTAATCCTATCACCAGGTGTTTTAGGCATAAGTATTTCTCTGACTGAGCTGCAAATGAATTATTCAAGATAAATTATTCTTTGATAAGAGAGAAAACCTAGGAGAAAATGGAATACTTTGTGTTATTTTACATCTCTCAGAAAGGATTGATCATATTACTTGATGAGAAGTTGCCAAAAATCCAAATGATGCTTCTGTCAGGCAGTGAGAATTGTCATTCTGCATCTGTATTACATGAAGTTGTATTTGACTACAATCCAATGAAATGCACCCAAATGCAATTTCTAAGGCATTCAGAAATGTACCCTTCATTTTATTCTGTGCATGCCCATGGATATCTGGAAAATATTCATTTTTTATTACTGAATGAAATAATAAAGGACCTACTTCAATAAATCCATGGTAATTTATACACACCCTCCTCACCAAGAGCCCCCTCAAGAGTCTGGTTCTGCTCTAAACATGGTTTCAAGTTGAAAAGGGCCTTTACCAGCAGAGGAGTAACCCCTGAGCCTAGCAACAGTGAAATCCACAGAACACCTAAATTTCAGACAGGGAACACTGAGATTAGTTGTTAGGCATATTACAAAGAAAAGGAAAAAGAACCCCATGCCTGTGCAGTAATGTATCAACATTTGAGAGCTAAGGAACATGAGAGAAGCATGGGCATCCAAAGAGACAAGAAAGAAAAATGCAGAGAAGAGAGTGGTGAATATGAAAATCAACAGGGATAACAAGCTGTGGAAATCATAAGCTTTTTATAGATGTTGGTAATGGAAACCGTGGAAAGAAAGAAGAGAAGATATTGTAAATAATTCATAATCGTAAAGAGGACCCAAACTCAAACCAAGATAAAATGACATTTTGTTTTCCTCCTTAGGAAAGTGTAGATGTACTGATACATATTATACCTTTCTAAAGATTTCTAATTATGAAAATATTTTGAGTAATGATGTGCTTGTGTTCCTTTCTCTCTAGTTTTTGTGTATCTGTCATGGGTTTTTGATTTCTGGTTATCATTGGTTTCATTTATGTTGATCTATGACTATGGGGTCGCACAGAGTCGGACACAACTGAAGTGACTTAGCAGCAGCACCAGCATGACTATATTTAATATCTGTCTCTAATGAAACTGATAGACATCTATAACTCCACAGTGCAGTCAATGAAGATGGAAAGCAGATGAATGTGAGAAGACAGTGAAGTCAAATTTTAACTAAATCACATGATTTTTAATGGTTGACTTGGGAATACTTGACATTTCATCTCCAGGTCAATTTTAAAAAATTTTTCCAAACACAGTTTCCCAAACCATTACATCAATCAAGTCTTTCCGTAAAGTAGGAGTAAATAATTGGCTCTTTTTCAATATCAATTAAAGCTGTTCAGTCAGAGAAGCTATTGATCTAATCTTCTGTGATCTGATCTTGCTCAGGAAACATGAAATGTAAATTTTGACCTCTGGTTCCTCGTGTGTTTCCCCTGGAGTGCTGGCTACAAATTTTCCATTTAAAGTAATCCTTTTACACTGATGATCAGTTCAGTTCAGTTCAGTCGCTCAGTCATGTCTGACTCTGCAACCCCATGAATCGCAGCACGCCAGGCCTCCCTGTCCATCACCAACTCCCGGAGTTCACTCAGATTCATGTCCATCAAGTCAGTGATGCCATCCAGCCATCTCATCCTCTGTCGTCCCCTTCTCCTCCTGCCCCCAATTCTCCCAGCATCAGAATCTTTTCCAATGAGTCAACTCTTCGCATGAGGTGGCCAAAGTACTGGAGTTTCAGCTTTAGCATCATTCCTTCCAAAGAAATCCCACGGCTGATCTCCTTCACAATGGACTGGTTGGATCTCCTTGCAGTCCAAGGGACTCTCAAGAGTCTTCTCCAACACCACAGGTCAAAAGCATCAATTGTTTGGCGCTCAGCCTTCTTCACAGTCCAACTCTCACATCCATACATGACCACAGGAAAAACCATAGCCTTGACTAGACGGACCTTTGTTGGCAAAGTAATGTCTCTGCTTTTGAATATGCTATCTAGGTTGGTCATAACTCCTTCCAAGGAGTAAGTGTCTTTTAATTTCATGGCTGCAGTCACCATCTACAGTGATTTTGGAGCCCAGAAAAATAAAGTCTGACACTGTTCCCACTGTTTCCCCATCTATTTCCCATGAAGTGATGGGACCAGATGCCATGATCTTCATTTTCTGAATGTTGAGCTTTAAGCCAACTTTTTCACTCTCCACTTTCACTTTCATCAAGAGGCTTTTTAGTTCCCCTTCACTTTCTGCCATAAGGATGGTGTCATCTGCATATCTGAGGTTATTGATATTTCTCCCGGCAATCTTGATTCCAGCTTGTGTTTCTTCCAGCCCAGCTTTTCTCATGATGTACTCTGCATAGAAGTTAAATAAGCAGGGTGACAATATACATCCTTGACATACTCCTTTTCCTATTTGGAACCAGTCTGTTGTTCCATGTCCAGTTCTAACTGTTGCTTCCTGACCTGCATACAGATTTCTCAGGAGGTAGGTCAGGTGGTCTGGTATTCCCATCTCTTTCAGAATTTTCCACAGTTTACTGATGATAAGATGCCCTTATTGTTGACTTCCCTTATCCAGCTTGTGCTGGTAATTTCAGAATGGTAATAAATTAAGCTTGAATTTACACAAATTCGCTTCCACTAATTCGCTTCAGGTCAATACATTAAAAAAAATTTTTTTATTGAAGTGTAGTTGCTTTATAAAGTTGTGTTAGTTTCAGATGTTTAGCAAAGTTAGTTACATATATATACATATACCACTCTTTTTAAGATTCTTTTCCATCAGGGAAGCTCCATGTATATACAAAAACCACTCTTTTTCTCATATAGACTATTAGAAAGTACTGATAATAGACCACACCAAAAAATTCCAAAGAACAACAGCATTAGGCTTAAATGGCCATCCTTTAAACCCATTCTTTTTTATCCATATGCTTTCCTGTAGTCCTTGATATCAATATTGTGGGCTATTAAATCACCCAACTCTGGTCAACTTTTTTTTTTTTGGTTGCAGAAGATGCTTCTGTCCCTCAGGATGGGAGGCTAAAAAGGAATTTTAGCTGCTGAACCCTTGCAACTTCTTTAATGAGCCTGGCTGATCCTTAACCTGAGAAATTAGTGGTCCATCTGTTCAAGAGGAGCTTGACTCCTGCAATTGTTTGGCAAGCATCACAGAAGGCGTTTGAATACACAGCTTCCATCTGGTCACTGCTGCTTACAAATCTAAAAAGATATGGGAATGTGGGAGAGAGTGACATTTCCACTTAGCAGTAATTATTTCTAAAAGCTCCCAGCTTCTTTTCACGTTACCTCCTCCTTCTGACACTTCCGTTTCCCATGGAGAACTTTTAGAAAATGAGGTTATTAGTAGAGTCTTTGGACTATTTATTAGAAAGATATTCTTATGCTAAATTTCCTGTTTTAGGCCATGTTGGTTTTGCTTTTTGATTGTCTGTTATCCCTACTATTCAATTGTTGTGGGTTCCAGCCCAATTGTTTGATTTTGTTAGGTAGATTACCCATATCTGAAGAACATGATGAAACAGAGTGATCTCACTAAGCCTACATCTGAACCTCAGCCCCTCTGGCTGTTTTATCTGTCTTGATGATCAGTAAAAGTTGTGCATGTGAATCTATGATGCATCTGTTTTAATTAACATGGATAAAATTGTTGGATTCTCTCCTTCGTGGATATGAACATTTTGAAGCTCAGATAATCATATATAGATGGTGGATTATCATCAATGACACTTTGCTACTTAAGACAGCACTCTCAAATGTAGCATATATTTGCAATGGAATATTATTCAGCCTTTAAAAAGAAGGGCATTCTACCATGTGCAAAAATATGGATGGATCTGGAAGGCATTGTGCCAGGTGAAATAAGCCAGATACAGAAAGACAAATACGGCATGATCTCACTTAAATCTAAAAATGAAAATAGTTAAACTTATAGAGGCAGAAAGTGAAATGGGGATTGTCAGGGACTGGAGGGCAGGGGAAATGGAGAGTTATTGATCCAAGAGTATATAGTATCATTTATACAAGAAAAATAAGTTCTGGAGAGCTTCTGTACAGCTTGGTGTCTATAGCTAACAAACCTGTATTATATACTTAAAATTGCTTAAAAGGTAGATCTTAAGTGTTCACCCTACCAAAAAAAAAAAAAAGAGAGAGAGAGAGACAGAAAGAAAATGGTAGCTTTGTGAGGTGATGGCTTTGTTAATTAGTTTGTGCTGATCACTTCACAAGTATACATATATGAAAACATACTTGTTAATTATACTTCAACAAGGCTGGGGGGAAAAGGAAAGAGCTGTCTTTCCCTAGTAGTCTCTAATGCAAGTGGATGAGAGAAATTAGAGAGACTTATCTAGGATATACAGCCCTGCCTCTAAACAGATGATTTCTTTAGAACCTTGCCACCAAGGTCTTTCTCAGGTAGGTGAAGACTATCTGAAGTCAGGGGCAGTTTTTAGTATTGTCTGACTGGCTCAACAGTCTGTAGGTCATAGTGAATAGAAATCATGGCAAGGTTTCTACTGTAAGAAACAGTCTTTACTAAGCCCTGCTAGAGAAAAAAAAAAGTTTAGTAACTCTGAATTTCAGTTCAGTGCCAATTAGTTATGAATTCTGCCACAGACACCGTACTTACCATGCGCTATTATATTAATTAAGCCTTGAAGTACCCAAGCCATGGATCAGCACTGTGTAATCAATGCTAAATTTTTAAACAAAAATAGCCCTTCATACTCCACATGGGCTTTGCAGATCGGAACCCTGTGACAGCTAAAGGGAAGCTTGTGAGAAATGTGTTCTTAGATCAAAGCTTAGGAAGCCTAACTGTATAAGGTTCCAAGATGCTAAAAATACATTGGCAACTACGGATGAGTGTCACCTTACCATGCAGAGATGAATTACAGAAGCTGGAATCCAATTTACAAGAGTATCTTTCAGACGTCTTGTATGACCATGAACACTTGTCTTTGAACACAGAACCACAGACTCATACAGGGACTGGTGGAAAGCATCAGTGCATTTTCAAATGCCATCTAAAATGTACTCAGAATAAGGTACTTCATTGCCTTGTCACCTGCTCCACATGGTGGCCATCCACAGCACAAGACAGAGGTTTTCCATCACTTTCTTCATCACAAAGGTATTAGAGGGAGCTTTGTGTCCACATAGACCTAGGTTCAAATCCTAATTCTATCATCTATTATTTTTGTGGTTTTGAGCAAGTTTCAGATCATGAGTAAAGAGTGAGGAATGTGAATTGATAAAGAACAGTGAAAGTGGGTAAAGATGATGAAATAATAGCCTCATAAAATGTCCACAGCCAAATCCTTAGAACCTGTGAATATGCTGCTTTCTGTGGTAAAAGTAACTTAGCAGGTGTGGTTAAATTTAAGGAACATGAGGTAGAGGTATTCACCTAGATTAACCAAGTGGGCTCTATATCATCACATGGATACTTACAATCAGAGGACTTGTTATGCCTCAAGTCAGAGTCAGAGAAAGATGTGACTATGAAAGAAGGGTCAGTGAGATGCAATGTTGCTGGCTCTGAACATGGAGGAAATGGGCTCTGGGCCAAGACATTCAGGTGGCTTCTACAAGCTGGAATTTCGGGGGGAAAAAGGCAAATAGAATTCAGCCTCCAAAAAGGAAAACAGTCCTTCCACCACCTTGATTTAGGCCCCGTGAAACCTGTGTAAGACTTCTAACCTACATGACTATAAGGTGGTAAATTTGTTCTGTTTTTAAATCACTCAGTTTGTGGCAATCTATTATGACAGCAATAGAAAACTAGTAAAGTAGGTATTCCTGGTGGAAGCAATGGAATATCCAAAGCCAGAGTCTATCCAATCACTTGATACAAGCATGCATTTATTAGATGCCTGCTATTTACATGCAGGGTCAAAGGTGAGGAGATGCTGCCGGTTGTAGCCTGTGTAAACACACCTCCAATAGGTAGACTATGGAAGTTCCCCAAGAAGTTGAGTAAGAGAAAGATTGCCTCTGATTTGGACATAACTTAATTTCTATATGCTGACTTTGGAGAAGGAGTGGAAGTTTCCAGCAGAGATGGGTGGGAAGAGCATATTGGGTGGTTGTATAGAGCAGCCCATGGGCCAGGAAGGTCTGGTCAAAGAAAAAAGTAACCTAGTCTGGTCAGTCTGGAAATGAGACTGGTGGTTTTTGGAAGCTGGTCCATGATAAAATCTATACCAGTTTTCTCAGAAATGAGGAAAATAAGAACAATGTTTTGAGTCCTTTCATAAAACTAAATTCAGTCCATTTAAATTATTTTCTTTTATCCCAAGACTATGTTCTTTTCTATTTTTCTGAAAATTTCCTTTCACGAAGTGAAGGTAGGATACTTGCTGCTGTCATTGTTGTTGAAATGTTACTACCTAAATAAATAAAAGGAGAAGCAATGGCACCCCACTTCAGTACTCCTGCCTGGAAAATTCCATGGATGGAGGAGCCTGGTAGGTTGCAGTCCATGGGGTTGCTGAGGGTAGGACATGACTGAGCGACTTCACTTTCACTTTTCACTTTCATGCCTTGGAGAAGGAAATGGCAACCCACTCCACTGTTCTTGCCTGGAGAATCCCAGGGATGGGGGAGCCTGGTGGGCTGCCGTCTATGGGGTCACACAGAGTCGGACATGACTGAAGTGACTTAGCAGCAGCAGCAGCAGATAAATAAAGTTGGCAAATCTATGTTGGTTTTCTTTGTGTGGGTGAGCTGAGGTTGAAGATGGGGCAGGGGGAGGCCCTACTCTACAAAATGTTAAAGTCTGGAAGGCAGAGTATTATGGCAAAGGATGAATTGGGGAGGGAGGGTAATAAGGGGAGATAATGATATCCAACTGGAGAGTTAGAGGGGCTAGGCCTTTGCAGTATTTACTGCATGCTAGGAGTTTGGGCTTTAATCTCTTGATAATAGAGTTGATAAAAATATCATTCAGTGATATTCAGTGCTGTGTTCTTGGTATTGTGTATGGTGTGGGAAAAATTGGGTGGTATGAAATGAGAATGAGATTGTAATATACTTACCTGGCTAGAGTGGTGGTCCATGGAGGAAAGTAACCAAAAAATCTATATTTGTAGGGATGGGAAGTGGTATTGAAAGTTTGTCTGGCAAAGGGACAGGAAATCCTAGAATAATGGTTCTAAACTACAGCTATTTCCCAATCCCCCACTTCAGGTTGTGGGGAAGTTTGGCAATGTCTGGAGACATTGTTGATTGTCATCACTGGGGTTGGGTACTCCTGGCATCTTATGGCACTTAATCAGTGAATAGGACAGCATCCACAACAATGACTCACCAGGCCCCAAATCTCAGTAGTGCCCAAACTGAGAAACATTGCTCTACAGGAAGTTAATTTCAATATAATAAAATAGCAGAGAACTGCTGTGTTCTGGAATAAGGTATTATAAAATCAATAAAATGTTTGAGGAAGGAAAGAAGTGAAAATTTATTGACAACTTTCTATGTCAGGCATTCTCACATGCAGTAAATCCTGATTTACCATCATAATGATCCTGGGCATTAGTTATTGTTATCTCCCTCATACAATGAGGACACTGAGGCCAGGGAAGGTTGTGATTGGCTTACATCCAGTTAATGATCAAGATCAGATTGTTCCATTTAATCATTCGCCAAGGCCAGTCAATTATTGATCATTCTACTTCCGTCCATCCCCACTGCCACTGTCTTAGTTCAAAGCCACCATTATCTGTTGCTGGTTACTGAATTCAACAGCCTCCAATTGACTTTCCTCTCAATCCTTTTTCTAACTATAGTCAGAGGGAGTTTTCTGAAGAGTGCTTCTGACCTTATCACTTTCCTGCTTAAAACCCTGTGGTGAGGAGACTGGCAATTTCTCTGGCTCATTGTGTTGATGCTCGTTTTCCTCATATGCACATCCTCGCTGCAACACACACACACACTCACACCTCTGGCTAACTCTTGCTCCAATTCTTTCAGTGCTCACTTTCAGGGGTAGAACTTTTCTGATCCCCAAGGCTGAGGCTAGTGCCCGTCCCATGTGTTCCCATGGCACTTGGGCATAATCCTTTATTGCCTTTACCATCCTCTAGTGGTTTGTTAATTTCTCTGCCTCTGTAGGCCTAAATGATATGTGTTGAGTGAATGACCCCCACCATCACTTTGTATGAACATTGACTTGGGCTCAGTATTCTGCATACCAGAGGACCAGGTAAGATTCTGTTTTCTCCCCATGGGCGGAAGGTAATGAGGATCTTGAATAGATTTTGACCAGGAGGAAGGAAAGAGGAGGTGTGAAAAACACAAAAGAAGCAAGTTTTTAAGACGTGTTGCCAGATTGTCAATGTGGGCTAATGGAGCGAGATTACTGAGGAGAGGATTCTTAAGTGAATAAATGTGTACAACCAGAATGTTAAGGTTGTCAAAATGATAATATAGAAGCAAGCTCCTGCCTTGCATAATCTCAATAAATGTTAAATGAGTAAACATCAACATTTTTTCTTTAAATTTGAGAACCATCTAAATAAAACATAGATGACATTTAAAACCACAGGAATAAATGGGATCCCCTAGGGAGAACATCTAGCAAGGCAGAGAAAGGAGCCTGAGATGAAGCACAGAGAATGCCAACAATCATAAGTCTTTAGAGGGGGAGCCTGAAAGGGCAATGAAAAAGCAGATGCCCAACAATCACAGAAAACCAGAAGAGTGAGAGCCTGCAGTGGAAGACAGAAGAGGGGAGTGTTTGAAGAAAGAAGTGATCATCTCATTGCAGTGCAGCTGAAAGCCTGAGGAAGATAAGGGAGAGAGGTGACTATTCAACAGAGGTTTCCCTCATGGTAAGGAGTAGTACCAGGAGTGCTAGCAGACTTGGAGAGAATAGAGACGACAGCTCGAGGGGAAGGCAACTTGTATGTTTTTGGCCCCAGTTCCAGGACTTGATCACAAAAACTCAGTTTTGAAAATTTTCCTTTCTTGTATCACTTTGACTTTGTTCCCCTAAACAAGATAAGGCAATTCAACTAGTGAAGATTAAAACTCTTCACTGGTCTGAACGGTCTTAAGGAGCCAGAGAGTACTTATTCCATAATTTTAATGGAAAAGCCAGTGAGGAGTACCCCATCTTCTGAAGAACAGATGCAGTATTTGGACTGCCATAAAACACCTGAGACCCAATCTCAGCCCTGGGCTGCTCTTTGAGACTTCCCAAATAAGTCCCATACAGAACATGCTTTGATACCCCAATTCTATCGTTTTGTCTTCCCCCAAGTGGAATCTTGGATAAGAGACTCTGCCTAGACAAGTCATGATCTTCAGTGAGACATTGCCCTTGCCTCCTCCCCAGAGGCACCCATTCCCACATGGGAGGCTGCTAGAACCACCCCAGTGCAACAAGGAGGGAAGAGACAGTTGATGCTGCTTTCTTTTTCACTGGCTTTTCTCAGTTTAAGAACTCTTTTAAAATATCTTCTTTTTGGAGTGTTCAATTCATTCAACCCCAAAAAGTGGGTGAGTATATACAGAATTGTCTGATTTTAATTCTTCTAGTTAATCTAAGTTAACTAAGTTCCATTCAGAAAAAATGGAAATAAAACCAGTATATTATATCCAAATGCTGATGGTTATAAAACATCACTAATAACTGGAATTTCAACCCTTTTCCAGTGAATTTTAAAATCCCACTTTTAGAGGATGAAAGTAACTCCAATAGTAAATTCAAACTCACATTTACAAGTTTGGGGGAAGATGTGCATGGCTCTAAAGTTATCTCAGGATATAAGCTAACCACGCACACAAGTCACTGAGTAACACGTGGTGGTTAGGCAAGCAACCACAGGATTATATTTTGCCTTCACAAAGACAGAAATTTGGAATATTATAGGGTCAGATGTACTTTGATGGGACATCTGTTTTCCTCTCTCAGAAACGTAACATTTTCTTTTCCCAATAACCCCAAGGCCTGAAGTCATTTCTCCTTCAGTTCTTTCTAGGACAACCAGAAGTTTTAGATGAGAAATGATGAATGAGAGCTCTTGACAAACAAAAACAGCCCACCACGGGTCAGTTCCCTGCCACTCCATCCCTTCATACTGCGAATCTACCTGCAATAATGATTTCTGAAGAGAAAGAGGTCTGCTTTATGTAGTAAATAGATAGTGATTTGAGGATAAGGAGTGTGCAGTTGTGAAATTCTTTAAAATGAGAGATCCTCTTCCTGCCCTTCCCCAGAAGCGAAACTGTTGTTATAAAACAGGCTCTGGGAAAACAAAGAGATTTAGCCATTTGAAAATGTATCTGGCTTAATTGAGGATAACATCATTTAAGCCTCAAATACAGGATTTCTGGATTAGACATTAGATAAAACCTGAGGGTTTGTCCATTGCGACTTATACTAAAATGAATAGTGCCTCTGTCTAATCTTGAATTAAAGCCTTTCTGTTCTTCAGTTCAGTTCAGTTGTCACTCAGTCATGTCCGATTCTTTGCGACCCCATGGACTGCTGCATGCCAGGCCTCCCTGTCCATCACCAACTCCCAGAGTTTACTCAAACTCATGTCCATTGAGTCGGTGATGCCATCCAACCATTTAATCCTCTGTCGTCCCCTTCTCCTGCCTTCAATCTTTCCCAGCATTAGGGTCTTTCCAAATGAGTCAGTTCTTCATATCAAGTGGTCAAAGTATTGTAGTTTCAGCTTCAACATCAGTCCTTCCAATGAATATTCAGAACTTATTTCCTTTAGAATGGACTGGTTGGATCTCTTTGCTGTCCAAGGGACTCTCAAGAGTCTTCTCCAGCACCATAGTTCAAAAGCATCAATTCTACGGCACTCAGCTTTCTTTATAGTCCAATTCTCACATCCATACACGACCACTGGAAAAACCATAGCCTTGACCAGATGAACCTGTGTTGGCAAAGTAATGTCTCTGCTTTTGAATATGCTGTCTAGGTTGGTCATAGCTTTTCTTCCAAAAAGCAAGAGTCTTTTAATTTCATGGCTGCAGTCACCATCTGCAGTGATTTTGGAGCCCCCAAAAATAAAGTCTGACACTGTTTCCACTGTTTCCCCATCTATTTGCCATGAAGTGATGAGACCGGATGCCATGATCTTAGTTTTATGAATGTTGAGTTTTAAGCCAACTTTTTCTGTCTCCTCTTTCACTTTCATCATGAGGCTCTTTGGTTCTTCTTCACTTTCTGCCATAAGGGTGGTGTCATCTGCATATCTGAGGTTATTGATATTTCTCCCAGCAATCTTGATTCCAAGTTGTGCTTCATCCAGCCCAGCATTTCTCATGATGTACTCTGCATATAAGTTAAATAACCAGGGTGACAATATACAACATTGACATACTCCTTTTCCTATTTGGAACCAGTCTGCTGTTCCATGTCCAGTTCTAACTGTTGCTTCTTGACCTACATACAGATTTCTCAAGAGGAAGATCAGGTGGTCTGGTATTCCCATCATTCAAGAATTTTCCACAGTTTGTTGTGATCCACACAGTCAAAGGCTTTGGCACTGTCAATGAAGCAGAAGTAGATGTTTTTCTGGAACTCTTTTGCTTTTTCAATGATCCAACAGATGTTGGCAATTTGATCTCAGATTCCTTTGCTTTTTAAGCTTAAACATCTGGAAGTTCATGGTTCACATATTGTTGAAGCCTGGCTTGGAGAATTTTGAGCATTACTTCACTAGAATGTGAGATGAGTGCAATTGTACAGTAGTTTGAGCATTCGTTGACGTTGCCTTTCTTTGGGATTGGAATGAAAACCAACCTTTTCCAGTCTTGTGGCCACTGATGAATTTTCCAAATTTGCTGGCATACTGAGTGCAGCACTTTAAGAGCATCATCTTTTAGGATTTGAAATAGCTCAACTGAAAGTCCATTACCTCCACTAGCTTTGATCATAGTGATACTTCCTAAGGCCCACTTGACTTCACATTCCAAGATGTCTGACTCTAGGTGAGTGATCACACCATTGTGATTATCTGGGTTGTGAGTATCTTTTTTGTATAGCTCTTCTGTCTGTTGTTGCCACCTCTCCTTAATATCTTCTGCTTCTTTTAGGTGCATACCATTTCTGTCTTTTATTGTGCCCATCTTCGCTTGAAATGTTCCCTTGGTATCTCTAATTTTCTTGAGGAGATATCTAGTCTTTCCTGTTCTATTGTTTTCCTCTATTTGTTTGCACTGATCTGAGGAAGGCTTTCTTATCACTCCTTGCTATTATTTGGAACTTTGCATTCAAATGGGTATATCTTTCCTTTTCTCCTTTGCCTTTTTCTTCTTTTCTTTTTCAGCTATTTGTAAGGCCTTCTCAGACAACCATTTTGCCTTTCTGCATTTCTTTTTCTTGAGAATGGTCTTGATCCCAGCCTTCTGTACAATGTCATGAACCTCCGTCCATAGTTCTTCAGGCACTCTGTCTATCAGATCTAATCCCTTGAATCTATATACTTCCACTGTATAATCATAAGGGATTTGATTTAGGTCATACCTGAAAGGTTGGGTGGTTTTCCCTACTTTCTTCAATTTAAGTCTGAATTTGGCAATAAGGAGTTCATGATCTGAGCCTCAGTCAGCTCCCTGTCTTGTTTTTGCTGACTATATAGAGCTTTTCCATCTTTGGCTGCAAAGAATATAATCAATCTGATTTCAGTATTGACCATCTGGTGATGTCCATGTGTAGAGTCTTCTCTTGTGTTGTTGGAAGAGGGTGTTTGCTATGACCAGTGCGTTCTTTTGGCAAAACTCTATTAGCCTTTGCCCTGCTTCATTCTGTACTCCAGGGCCAAATTTGCCTGTTACTCCAGGTATTTCTTGACTTCCTACTTTTGCATTCCTGGAATGTAAGGTCCATGAATCAAGGCAAATTGGAAGTGGTCAAACAGGAGATGGCAAGAGTGAACATCAACATTTTAGGAACCAGTGAACTAAAATGGACTGGAATGGGTGAATTTAACTCAGATGACCATTGTATCTACTACTGTGGGCAAGGATCTCTTAGAAGAAATGTAGTAGCCATCACAGTCAACAAGAGTACAAAATACAGTGCTGCTGCTACTGCTAAGTCACTTCAGTCATGTCCAACTCTGTGCAACCCCAGAGACGGCAGCCCACCAGGCTCCCCGGTCCTCGGGATTGTCCAGGCAAGAACACTAGAATGGGTTGCCATTTCCTTCTCCAATGCATGAAAGTGAAGAGTGAAAGTGAAGTCGCTCAGTCATGTCTGACTCTTAGCGACCCCATGGACTGCAGCCTACCAGGCTCTTCTGTCCATGGGATTTTCCAGGCAAGAGTACTGGAGTGGGGTGCCATTGCCTTCTCCTCCAAAATACAGTACTTGGATGCAATCTCAAAAACTACAGAATGATCTGTTCGTTTCCAAGGCAAACCATTCAATATCACTGTAGTCCAAGTCTATGCCCCAAACAGTAATGCTGAAGAAGCTGAAGTTGAACATTTCTGTGAAGATCTACAAGACCTTCTAGAACTAACGTGCCAAAAAGATGCCCTTTGTGTTCTTATTTCCCCCTGAAAATGTCTCAAATAATTTTTACCTTTGAAAGTTGTCTGACTCCTTCCTTGGTGTGATTAGGGTCACTGAATAATGTGAAAATTATTCCCACATACATCATTCTTGTAAAAATGCACTCTTCTCCACAGTCACAGCTTTTAAAAAGTTTTAGGTGTAATTAGAATGTAATGTTGTATTAGTTTCATATCTACAATGTAAAGATTCAATATTGGTGTACACTGGACATCATAATAAGTCTAGTTACCATCTTCAGTTCAGTTGAGTTCAGTCACTCCGTTATGTCTGATTCTGCAACCCCATGAACTGCAGCATGCCAGGCCTCCCTGTCCATCACCAACTGCTAGAGTCTACTCAAACCCATGTCCATTGAATTGGTGATGCCATCCAACCATTTCATCCTCTGTCATCCCCTTCTGCCCTCAATCTTTCCCAGCATCAGGGTTTTTTCCAATGAGTCAGCTCTTCACATCAGGTGGCCAAAGTACTGGAGTTTCAGCTTCAACATCAGTCCTTCCAATGAACACCCAGAATTGATCTCCTTTAGGATGGACTGGTTGGATCTCCTTGCAGTCCAAGGGACTCTCAAGAGTCTCCAACATCACAGTTCAAAAGCATCAGTCTTCAGCACTCAGCTTTCTTTATAGTCCAACTCTCACACCCATACATGACTACTGGAAAAACCATAACCTTGACTAGATGGACCTTTGTTGACAAAGTAATGTCTCTGCTTTTTAATATGTTGTCTAAGCTGGTCATGACTTTCCTTCCAAGAAGTAAGTGTCTTTTAATTTCATGGCTGCAGTCACCATCTGCAGTGATTTTGGAGCCCAAAACAATAAAGTCAGTCACTGTTTCCACTGTTTCCCCATCTATTTGCCATGAAGTGATAGGACCAGATGCCATGATGTTAGTTTGATGAATGTTGAACTTTAAGCCAACTTTTTCACTCTGCTCTTTCACTTTCATCAAGAGACTCTTTAGTTCTTCTTCACTTTCTGCCATAAGGGTGGCATCTTCTATTATACAAAAAAAGGTTTTTTCCTTGTGATGAGAACATTAAAGATTTATTCTCTTGATAACTTTCAGATGTGCACTACAATATTATTAATCTTTTTAGCTTATTTATTTCATTTCTGAACGTTTATAAACCTCTTTGCCTCCTTCACCCATTTTGCCCATCCCCCAAACTCTTTGACTCTAGAAACTACCATTCTGTTCTTTATCTATAAGTTTTGTTGTGTTATGTGTTGCTTGTTTGGATTTTTTTTTCCACATATAAGTGAGATCATACTGTATTAGTCTTTCTTTTTCTGACTTATTTCACGTAAGGGCACTTTGAGGGTCCCCTCACAGTCCACTCATGCTGTCACAAATGGCAAGAATTCATTCTTTTTTTAAGGCTGAATAGTATTCTATTGTATATATACCACACCTTTATACATTCATCTACCAATGGACACAGGTTGTCTCCATACCTTTCCAGTGTAAATAATGCTGCAGTGAATTTAGGGGTGCATATATTCCCAGAAGTGGAATTGCTGAATCATGTGGTAGTCTTAGTTTTAATTTTTTAAAGAACCTCCATACTGATCTCTATAGTGGCTGCATCATTTTGTACTCTCACCAACAGTGCACTAGGAATCCCTTTTCTCCATATTCTCTCCAACACTTGTTATTTCTTATCTTTTAGATAATAACCATTCTAACAGATGTGAGATGATATCTGATTGTTGTTTTTGTTTGTATTTCCTAGGTAATTAGTGATGTTGAACATTTTTTCATGTGCCTATTGGTCATCTGTATATGTTCTTTGGAAAAAAAAAGTCTATTCAGTTCCTCTGCCAATTAAAAAAAATCAGACTGTGTATTTTTGCTATTGAATTTTATGAGTTCTTTATACATTTTAGATATTAACTCCTTATTAGATATATGATTTGCAAATATTTTCTCCCATTTAGTAGGCCTTTTCATTTTGTTGACAGTTTCCTTTGCTGTACAGAGCTTTTTGAGTTTGATGTAGCCCTGCTTCCTGCTTTTTAAAATTCTTTTTGCTTCTATAGCGTTTGCTTTTGGAGTCAGATCCAAAAAAAAGCAAAAACAAATCATTTACAAGACTGATGTTAAGGAGCTTACTGTCTCTGTTTCCTTCTAGGAAAGCCCGCCAGTGCCTTCATCCTTGAGGAGAGCCCCATCAGCTCCCCTGATACTCCAGCAGACACTGAGATTAGCAAATGAATCTCCTTAACATAGAGTCTAGTCACTTTTCAAATTGCTGCTTTTATGTTGGTCCCCAGAGTGAGAGAGAAGCTTCAGTTCCCTATAGTACTATGAGTCTTGTGGTCATGAGCCCCATTTTGTCTTCCAAAACAGATGTTCTTGGGGTTTATCTCTCCATTGCAGGTCTCAAGGGTTACATGTTTGATGTGGGGCACAAACCCATTGCTCCTCAGAGAGAAACCCAGATGTATGAGCTCCCTCCTGTTTGTAGCTCACCATGCCTAGGGTGGAATTTTGGCAAGACTTCATCTCTGCCTCTCCTCCCTGTATTGGTGTGGCCTCTTTACTGTTTGTTGTGAAGGAACTGTTCAGCTAGTTTTCAAGTGTTTTTAAAAAAGAATTGTGCCATGTGTGGCTATAGATTCAGTAAGTATGTGGGAGGAGGTGAGGTCAGGATCTTCCTACACTGCCATCTTGGACTGCCCCAGTTCCTTTTTTCCTGTAGTTCACTACCTTTTAATTTTTGTCTTTGTCTGGCTTTGTCACTGAAGAGAATGATCAAATATCAAATTAGGCTCACCAAATGGTATCAGCCCTGGGCTTTTTTTTTACTTCTGAATGGCCTGCTCTGGGCCTCTTTTAAATGTTCATCCCTGCCAGTTTCCATCACTCCCTAGATTCTTGTTCTCCTCTAATATTGACCTCCAGGGAATATCCAGATCTTGTTACCAGTCAACTCATCTGCATCTTTCCTGCTTGCTCTGAGTAGAGTATGAAGAGGGGTTCTAATGTTTCAAGAGCTTTCTTCAAGGTGAGTTCGATCAGGTTGACTTCTGGTAGAATACTATGGAAGCCACTCTCTCCCTTCCAGTTGGATGGGTAGTCCCTAGAAATGTCAAGCAGACTTAATTTAGCCTATTGCATCTTTCCAACCAGCAGCTCTTTCCTACCACTCTCCAAAGGGTCCCATAATTGGAGCTTACTGCTTTAGCAAATCTATTTGAAAAGTCTAGGAGCAAGGAGATTACAGTCTTCCTGGGTCAGCCTCCTGCCTCCACCTGGCCTTCTTCCACTAGAACATTGCAAACTGAAAAGTTTGGTATAGGCAAGCACCTCTCTTTTATATGGAACAGGCAGGCAATTTTCTTTCCTCCTCAACTTGTGTGAAAATATTCAGACACTGAAAATTAATGGATTCCAGATGACCATTGTATCTACTACTGCGGGCAGGAATCCCTCAGAAGAAATGGAGTAGCCATCATGGTCAACAAAGGAGTCTGAAATGCAGTACTTGGATGCAATCTCAAAAACGACAGAATGATCTGTTTGTTTCCAAGGCAAACCAATCAATATCACAGTAATCCAAGTCTATGCCCCAGCCAGTAATGCTGAAGAAGCTGAAGTTGAACGGTTCTATGAAGACCTACAAGACCTTTTAGAACTAACATCCAAAAAAGATGTCCTTTTCATTATAGGGGACTGGAATGCAAAAGTAGGAGGTCAAGAAACACCTGGAGTAACAGGCAAATTTGGCCTTGGAATATGGAATGAAGCAGGGCAAAGACTAATAGAGTTTTGCCAAGAAACTGCACTGGTCATAACAAACACCCTTTTCCAACAACACAAGAGAAGACTCTACATGGACATCACCAGATGGTCAACACCAAAATCAGATTGATTATAT
Source organism: Tragelaphus eurycerus (assembly GCA_935064755.1). Lineage (NCBI taxonomy): Eukaryota > Metazoa > Chordata > Mammalia > Artiodactyla > Bovidae > Tragelaphus > Tragelaphus eurycerus. Next base: position 52,781,721 of record CAKXYN010000002.1, on the reverse strand, counting down.
TCTTTACAGTCAAAGATGGAGAAGCACTATACAATCAGCAAAAACAAGACCAGGAGCTGACTGTGGCTCAGATCATGAACTCCTTATAGCCAAATTCAGACTTAAATTGAAGAAAGTACGGAAAACCACTAGACCATTCAGGAATGACCTAAATCAAATCCCTTATGATTATACAGTGGAAGTGAGAAATAGATTTAAGAGCCTAGATCTGATAGAGTGCCTGAAGAACTATGGATTGAGGTTCGTGACATTGTACAGGAGACAGGGATCAAGACCATCCCCATGGAAAAGAAATGCAAAAAAACAAAATGGCTGTCTGGGGAGGCCTTACAAGTAGCTGTGAAAAGAAGAGAAGTGAAAAGCAAAGGAGAAAAGGAAAGATATAAGCATCTTAATGCAGAGTTCCAAAGAATAGCAAGAAGAGATAAGAAAGCCTTCTTCAGCGATCAATGCAAAGAAATAGAGGAAAACAACAGAATGGGAAAGACTAGAGATCTCTTCAAGAAAATTAGAGATAACAAGGAAACATTTCATGCAAAGATGGGCTCGATAAAGGACAGAAATGGTATGGACCCAACAGAAGCAGAAGATATTAAGAAGAGATGGCAAGAATACACAGAAGAACTGTACTAAAAAGAGCTTCATGACCCAGATAATCACGATGGTGTGATCACTCACCAAGAGCCAGACATCCTGGAATGTGAAGTCAAGTGGGCCTTAGAAAGCATCACTACGAACAAAGCTAGTGGAGGTGATAGAATTCCAGTTGAGCTATTTCAAATCCTGAAAGATGATGCTGTGAAAGTGCTGCACTCAATATGCCAGCAAATTTGGGAAAACCGGCAGTGGCTACAGGACTGGAAAAGGTCAGTTTTCATTCCAATCCCAAAGAAAGGCAATGTCAAAGAATGCTCAAACTACCGCACAATTGCACTCATCTCACACGCTAGTAAAGTAATGCTCAAAATTCTCCAAGCCAGCCTTCAGCAATACGTGAACCGTGAACTTCCTGATGTTCAAGCTGGTTTTAGAAAAGGCAGAGGAACCAGAGATCAAATTGCCAACATCTGCTGGATCATCGAAAAAGCAAGAGAGTTCTGGAAAAACACCTATTTCTGCTTTATTGACTATGCCAAAGCCTTTGACTGTGTGGATCACAATAAACTGTGGAAAATTCTGAAAGAGATGGGAATACCAGACCACCTGACCTGCCTCTTGAGAAATCTGTATGCAGGTCAGGAAGCAACAGTTAGAACTGGACATGGAACAACAGACTGGTTCCAAATAAGAAAAGGAGTACATCAAGGCTGTATATTGTCACCCTGCTTATTTAACTTCTATGCAGAGTACATCATCAGAAACGCTGGGCTGGAAGAAACACAAGTTGGAATCAAGATTGCTGGGAGAAATATCAATAACCTCAGACATGCAGATGACACCACCCTTATGGCAGAAAGTGAAGAGGAACTAAAAAGCCTCATGGTGAAAGTGAAAGTGGAGAGTGAAAAAGTTGGCTTAAAGCTCAACATTCAGAAAACAAAGACCATGGCATCTGGCCCCATCACTTCATGGGAAATAGATGGGGAAACAGTGGAAACAGTGTCAGACTTTCTTTTTCTGGGCTCCCAAATCACTGTAGATGGTGACTGCAGCCATGAAATTAAAAGACGCTTACTCCTTGGAAGGAAAGTTATGACCAACCTAGATAGCATATTGAAAAGCAGAGACATTATTTTGCCAACAAAGGTTCTTCTAGTCAAGGCTATGGTTTTTCCTGTGGTCATGTATGGATGTGAGAGTTGGACTGTGAAGAAGGCTGAGCGCCAAACAATTGATGGTTTTGAACTGTGGTGTTGGAGAAGACTCTTGAAAGTCCCTTGGACTGCAGGGAGATCCAACCAGTCCATTCTGAAGGAGATCAGCCCTGGGATTTCTCTGGAAGGAATGATGCTAAAGCTGAAACTCCAGTACTTTGGCCACCTCATGGGAAGAGTTGACTCATTGGAAAAGACTCTGATGCTGGGAGGGATTGGGGGCAGGAGGAGAAGGGGACGACAGAGGATGAGATGGCTGGATGGCATCACTGACTTGATGGATGTCAGTCTGGATGAACCCCAGGAGTTGGTGATGGACAGGGAGGCCTGGTGTGCTGCGATTCATGGGGTTGCAAAGAGTCAGACACGACTGAGTGACTGAACTGAATTGAACTGAACTGAACTGATTGCCTTTGAGCCTTCTGTGAGCCAAAACTCTTTACAAAGTATTATACGTGTACGGACACACATGTATGCGCGCACATTGAAAAGGAGGAAAATTTGGACTCGAAATAGCAAATGAAATTTTTGTTTCAGAGGCTGTTTCTGAGCTGTTTTGCAGTGTGTTTCATTATAACACAACTTTCTGAATCACAGAGTACTTAATGGGTCTTTAGTGGATGCATGATGTTTGCAGCTTGGCTTTAAAAAAAAATATCCCAGGGAAAGAAACATGGAATTTGATTTAACACCTCATTTGTAGTTTGTATTTAATTGTATATTTCTAGTGGAAATACCGGGGAAGGCAATGGCACCCCACCCCAGTACTTTTGCCTGGAAATCCCATGGACAGATGATCCTGGTAGGCTCCAGTCCATGGGGTCGCTCAGACTGAGCGACTTTACTTTCACTTTTCACTTTCATACATTGGAGAAGGAAATGGCAAGCCACTCCAGTATTCTTGCCTGGAGAATCCCAACGACCGGGGAGCCTGGTAAGCTTCCGTCTATGGGGTCACACAGAGTCGGACACGACTGAAGCGACTTAGCAGCAGCAGCAACAGTGGAAATACATGAATCCATAACAAAATATTTAACCTAGTACCTTTGGGTCAGTAAATATATCTTCGAAATCCCCCAGATATGTAGCCCAGACTCATTGCCAACTATTATTAATTGCACATTGCAGAATAAAGGTTAATAAGGCAGCAGATAACAAATGGAGTTTTGTGTTTTGAGAGGCAGAGGGAGATAAAAGTCACTCAAATAAAGTCAGGTAATGAAACTAATAATTGACATAAACACTGATCTTTTAATAAATGGGCTCCTCCCTGTAATGAAAGCGACAATGTAGAATTCATTGTAGTACAAATTGTTACTATTGCTAATGTCCTTGGTAACACACTGAATTAAAGATCCACTGTAGCTGTAAAGGACTGTATAGGGCCTCAACACCTACAGTAAATTTCTGAGCCCTCTAGAAGATGTGTAACTGAGTTATCAAAGTTCGTACTTTGGATTTGGAGGTTTGGGTTCAGATCTTGGCTCCATTGCCTGGTCTCAGAAAGCTATGTGACCTTGGTCATTATTCTGAGTCATAGATTTCTTTTCTATAAAGTATGGGGAGGGAGGAGGGAGGAGGGTTCAGGATGGGGAACACGTGTATACCTGTGGCGGATTCATGTTGATATATGGCAAAACCAATACAATATTGTAAAGTTAAAAAATAAAATAAAATACTAAGATATAAAGAAAAAATAAGAGGAAAAAAAAGTGAAGGTGGTAATATGTACTGACTCAGAGGGTTGTTGAGCGGATTAAGTGAGACAATGTAAAGTTTCTGGCACATGTACTAATAAGAATTCAACAAATGCTGGCTTTAAAGAAGTATAGTCTATGCAGTTTAATTTTTCTACTTCCAGGTGGAATTAATTCACCTGTCAGTGTAGATAGCTGCATTGGTTACTTATAGTACTTGAAAGATATATTGTAATTCTTCTTCAATAGTGTATTCCAGGGATTGGAATCTGGACTTGGGAGGGGGAATGAGAATTATAATGGGTGTTCATTTGAATTATAGTGATGTGGTTCCAGAATGATCCCTCCAAGTTCCCTCTTGAATATACAAGCAATTTGTATGTATATGTAGCCTCTATGGGCTTCCCTGATGCTTCAGTGGGTAAAAGAATCAGCCTGCAATACAGGGACACAGGAAACCTGGGTTCAGCCCCTGGTTTGAGGAGGGCACGGCAACTCAGTCGGGTATTCTTGCCTGGAGAATCCCGGGAACAGAGGAGCCTGGCAGGCTACAGTCCACGGGGTTGCAGGGTTGGAAACAGCTGAAAGATTGTACACACACGTATCCCATATAAATAAATGATGACTGTGATGATGGTAAGAGTAGACAGGATTCCTTGGCTGTCTAGAGGGACACGTTCTGGCAAACTCCTCTTAGAAAACTTCTACATGGTACCCTGACCTTCCCGTTCATTGGTCTTTCCCATTCTATAGGACATGAGGAAAGTAGGAGAATAAAGTGGAGATTTATACCTTTCCAAGTTTCAGGAGCCTGAAAATCTTATGGAAGGAATATTTGGGCCATCCCTCTTTAATTTTCATTTATATTAAATACATCTTTCCTGGTGGCTCAGCGGTAAAGAATCTGCCTGCCAATGCAGGAGACGTGGGTTCAATCCCTGGATTGGGAAGATCCCCTGGAGAAGGAAATAGCAACCCACTTTAGTATTCTTGTCTGGGAAATCCCACAGACAGAGGAGCCTGGCAGGAGCTATAGTCCATGGGGTGACAGAGAGTCAGACAAGACTTAGCAACTAAAAAAACAGCAACAATAATAAGTAATATGCCAACCAGCTAGATTTTCAGTATTTTAGAAAAAATATTTTCATTTGCTCTCACTGTAAATATCAACAAATACAAGTTAAATTCCAGCTATTCCAAGTCTGGAGAAAATGGTGTAATATTACACGGCTTTTCAGAAATATAAATACATCTAGGCAACTGTGAGAACATATATACAATTAATTATTACTTAGTGATTTAAAAGTTCACTACATTTTTAGAGTGTTATTTTATTCTGGATAACATTTCATCCTATGCTTAAACTAAATAAGAATCAAAATGTCTGAAACCAATATTCTTCTAAATGATAAAATTCTTTTGAATAATTAATACGGTTTTCCTCCCAGTCTTGATTACTTGTTTTATTATAAGCATTTGTTCTCCAGTTGCATGTCTGTGTATGAACACATAAATAGTTCTGTGTTGCAAAATGAAAGTAACAGAGGGAAAGGAGCAAATGGAGAGCTCTTCCAAATATAAATTTGTATGATCTATCTATATCTGGAAATTTTTTTTTAAAAACTGGTGATTTTTTAAGCTAATCATTATATTTGTATTATTGTAGCAAATTCCCTTCTGTAAGTGTTCCAGGAGTGATCTCAGGTGACCTTGGCCTACAGTTGGCCTGAAGCAAGATTTCAGCTCCTCAGCCAGAGAGTGAAGTCAGGTTGTGGCAGCAAGAGTGCTGAATCCTAGCCACTAGACCTCCAGGGCCAGTGGCCAGTGCAAGGTCCCTGGCCTGTCCGCTTTGTAGAGACGAATTTCCACGAAGAGACAGAAAGTGCTGAAGCAAGTAAAATGTTAAAGAGGAAAAAGAGTGCATGTGAATAGGCACGCACAGGCAGACTTAGGCCTCTTCAGTAGTTTGAATCACTTATATGAAGTATTTCTTCTGAGTTTCCTCTAGCCAGTCTTCTTGCTTTGCCTGATTCTGAGACTGTATTTGGTTTATCTCAGGATCCTCCTATATCCACAATCTCTTAGTCAAGATGGATTCTAGTGAAGAGGCCTATGGGTAGGTTGACATCACCTACTGTGGGGCGGCACCCCCTCCCTTTTTGACCTCTAAGGAGCCTTTCTGTGCATGTGCAGTTGGTAAGGGCTCCTTGACCTCAAGAATGGGAATTATGTGGTCTCTTTATATTTATCTACCTCTCTGCCCCTGCCATTACTGTTAAAGTGTCCATGGAAGGCAAAGTCCAGCTATTTATCCTGTTCCTGTTATTCCTATCTACAAGTATAATCGAGAGGCTGGCTGTTGATGTCTCACCTGGAGCCCATCTATCTCCTGCCCAGGAATCCCTGCCCAGGAGAGATACAGTTTGGCCAGACTTGCACTGTTTAGCCAGCCCAAGTGAGTGGTAGGAAGAAAGTGGAGCCCACAACTCTTTTCTTTGTCTTCCTGTGAGAGAGACACAAAGCAGCAGTGCTCTGACAATTAGCACACAATTACTAGCACAGACTGTGAACCAGCCACGGGAGGAAATGAGGCAGCCGCCATTGTTCTTGCTTTCCTATACAAAACAGCTAGACAGTAACTCAGTGCATTATTTTAATTGTTTGATAGTGTTTAAGGGATTCTTAGAGCTGAATTGTAGAGTCAAGAAATATTTTGGGAAAACTGGACTTCACTTCAACTTTGGAGAATCTGGTAGGTGGACCTGTGGGGGAAGGAGACATCTATAGGCTGAGATGAGAGTTAATGAGCTTTAAATAGGAAGTAATGGGGGAACCTGGTGTGTGAGTGGAAAAACAAATAAATGGCAAAGATTTTTAAAAGTAGCATCACAGTTCACACTTGATGTAGGAATCAAGGTGGGCTGCTGAATTTCTTGATCAGGAATGATACTTCCTAGTCCTTACCATATTGTAAGTATACATATACTATACATATGTATACTTTTTTATTTTGTTTTAATCATTTTCCTGACTACAACCCAATGAAGTGGATATTGTTAATCCCCGTTTTATAAGCATTCAAGCAGAGATAGGTAAAGAAAACTGCTCTAGGTTGTACAGCTAACCTATAATGGAGTTAGGATTTGAATCCAGGCAGTTGGTTCCAACTTTCAGCCATTGTCTTATGGTGCTTGAAGTGAAGTGCTGGAAGGAACATGATGTGTGGTGATTTTCTGTCAAGCTCAGTTTAGTATAGGGGATGAGTAGGAAACTTGTCCAGGAAACCTGAAGAATCTTAATAAAAATAATCTTGTGCAAATGAAAGCTCAGTTTACTGCCATGTAAAATTATATAAGATGAAGGTGCAACTGTTTTTAGTATTCTTCAGTGCCAGGCACATGATAACTATCGTTTCTTGGCATGGAAAATCGAAACTGATTAAAACAGGGCTAGAGGAGTCACCACTCTTTCAGCACCCTCTGACATGCTTACATAAGTGATACTCTTTTGGTATGTACTTCTTCCCAAATATGTATTGGGATGGTAGGAACCCACAAGGGACATTGCTTTGAGGGTTTTGCTTTTGTAATTGGCACATAGTGAGGAAGAAGGGGTGAGATTTAAAAACAGAAAAATTATAGCAGCTTTGATTAATCTGAGGATTACTTTACACAATGCAGAAATTTTTTGCTTAACTTCTGTATTTATCTATCTGGAGATCTTGATTGTTTACAGTTCAACTTATTATGTACCAGGCACTGTGGTGAGTGGACACTGCCCCCTTGGAATTTACAGCTGAGGGGAGGACAAGGATGTTGATAAATATGATAAATATTCTGGGTGTTATATTGTGGGCCTGTAAAAGGTACAGTGGTGGCCAAAGGGAAGAGACAATCATTTTTGCCCTGGAAAGAGGAGCAGAGGGTGAGACAAAGCTGTAAGTGGTGGTATTATTGAGGAGATAACAGTTCAAGGGTAAGGAAGAGTATACAGATAATGTGGGTTCACCTGTCCAAAGCTCACAGTTATATCACAGGTCATTTGAAGGACCACAGAATGAGTGGGAGAAAAACAACATAAGAGGGAGCTGGAAACATAAGCATTGGCCAGAAAACCAAAAGCCTTGATTAGGTGGCAGAAGGTTGTTGGACTTCATCCCATAAGCCATGAGGAGTCATTGGGGTTTTAAGCAGCAAAGCACACTAGTCAGCTCTTGTTTCAGGAAGGTCACCCTGACCTCGGCTCTCACAAAAGCAGCAAGATTACCAGTTCTATTTAAACCTGTGAAGATGATTAAAGTTTCTTAGAGAAAAGATAAACAAGAGGAACATAGCATTATTTGTGTGCTTTTCTTCAATAGTGAGAAATTATTCTAGATTTCTCTCTAAAGCTATTTGTATAAGAAGTTTCAGTTGTCCTTGATACCTCTTTTTTGTCAATCACACACTTCATAAAAAGAGAGTAAAATCCCTTCACAAAATGTTCATATCTTCCAAACAGTGGAAAGCCTCTCAAAATTTTCCAGGGTGCTCCTAACTCCCTCTTACCAGGTTATATTTAGCTCAGCTATAGACCTTGACCTTTTCAATAGACTGCACAACATGATATACTAATCAGAACATTTCTTAATAGACTTGAATGAGGTTAGTAGCCCCAACCCCAGCCCTGTCCACATGCATGTATGCACACACTCATTCATGTTTTGGAGTATTTTGGAAAAACAGCTTTTAAGTTGATCCAGAGGAAGGCAGATGTTTTGTGATTTGGGTAATAACATAGGTTTTAAATAGTCTTTATTTCTTTTTTAAAAATATTTTATTTTATTTTTAAATTTTACAATATTGTATTGGTTTTGCCATATATCAACATGAATCTGCCACAGGCATACACGTGTTCCCCATCCTGAAACCTCCTCCCTCCTCCCTCCCCATGCCATCCCTCTGGGTCATCCCAGTGCACCAGCCCCAAGCATCCAGCATCGTGCATTGAACCTGGACTGGCGACTCATTTCACATATGATATTAAACATGTTTCAATGCCATTCTCCCAAATCATCCCACTCTCTCCCTCTTTCACAGAGTCCAAAAGTAAATAGTCTTTATTTCTTTGAGCTTAGGAGAGCATAGATTTGCATTTTGTTCTTCACAGGAAATTTCTCTGTTTGAATAATGTTGGCATGTTTATAATAGCTATAAATTTTGGGTAGCTCACCCTTGGCTTCTATTTCTCAGGTATGGTTTGATTTGCAGTCAGGATCTACATGCAGAGATTGACCTGCCGGAGTGTAGTGTTCCTCCTAGAAACATGATTCCTTCCCTCTTGTTTGTGCCCTCCTCTGACTTTGCTGCACTTTTCCTGTGGATTGATTTTGCTCAGGGAGACATCTGTCATGTTGTCAAGGTACTTTGAATGCAGAATCAAGTTTTTTTCTCCCCTATAAATGCCTCTACTGTTTATTTATTATTGTAGTATTCATAGTAGTAGTAATTACAGTGTTGATGACAAAATGGGAAAACAAGCATGCCTTCCTATCCTTGGCAACATTAATACTTAAAAATTAACCTAAACTTGACAATCCTATTTAAAATGCAGTTGTTGGTGATTCTCAGAAATAAAAATAAAGGAAGGTTGCATAATCAGAGGAAATGCTGGTAGTTCTCCCAGGGAAAAGCATGAGAAAAGGAAGAAGGACTCCTTTTGAAGCACACTGGTCTCCAAGAGGAAATTCTTTCTTTATAGAAATGTGGCCAGCTGGCCATTTGCTCCTTTCATGATGTGCTCTCATCAGTTGAGTTGCTCAGTTGTGTCCAGCTCTTTGCGACCCCATGCACTGCAGCATGTAAGCCTCCCTGTCCATCACCAACTCCCAAAGTTTACTCAAACTCATGTCCGTTGAGTCAGTGATGCCATCCAGCCATCTCATCCTCTGTCATTCCCCTTCTCCTCCTGCCTTCAATCTTTCCCAGCATCAGGGTCTTTCCCAATGAGTCAGTTTTTCACATCAGGTGGCCAAAGAATGAAGTTTCATTTTCAGCATCAGTCCTTCCAATGAATATTCAGGACTGATTTCCTTTAGGATGGACTGGTTGGATCCCCTTGCAGTCCAAGGGATTCTCAAGGGTCTTCTCCTACACCACAGTTCAAAAGCATCAATTCTAAGGCACTCAGCTTTCTTTATAGTCCAACTCTCACATCCATACATGACTACTGGAAAAACCATAGCTTTGACTAGACGAACCTTAGTTGGCAAAGTAATGTCTCTGCTTTTGAATATGCTCTCTAGGTTGATCATAGCGTTTCTTCCAAGGAGCAAGTGCCTTTTAATTTCACAGCTGCAGTCACCATCTACAGTGATTTTGGAGCCCAAGAAAATAAAGTCTGACACTGTTTCCACTGTTTCTCCATCTATTTGCCACGAAGTGATGGGACCAGATGCCATGATGTTAGTTTTCTGAATGTTGAGTTTTAAGCCAATTTTTTTCACTCTCTTCTTTCACTTTCATCAAGAGGCTTTTTAGTTCTTCTTCACTTTCTGCCATAAGGGTGGTGTCATCTGCATATCTGAGGTTATTGATATTTCTCCCGGCAATCTTGATTCCAGCTTGTACTTCATCCAGCCCAGCGTTTCTCATGATGTACTCTGCATAGAAGTTAAATAAGCAGGGTGACAATACAAAGCCTTGACATACTCCTTTCCCTATTTGGAACCAATTTGTTGTTCCATGTCCAGTTCTAACTGTTGCTTCTTGACCTGCATACAGATTTCTCAAGAGGCAGGTCAGGTGGTCTGGTATTCCCATCTCTTTCAAAATTTTCCACATTGTGGTCCACACAATCAAAGGTTTTGGCATAGTCAATGAAGCACATGTTTTTCTGGAACTCTCTTGCTTTTTTTCATGATGCAAAGGATGTTGGCAATTTGATCTCTGGTTCCTCTGCCTTTTCTAAATCCAGCTTGAACATCTGGAAGTTCACGGTTCACATACTGTTGAAGCCTGGCTTGGAGAATTTTGAGGATTACTTTTGTAATTGTATTGTGCTGTCATCAATAGCCACCGTATCTGCTCCAGAACTCTGTTTCACAGTATGGCTCTTCCTGCCTGCTTCTATGCAGTGTTTAAGCCTTGTAGACCTTTAATCATGGAAGTGATTCTATGTGGAGGTTGAGGGTATGATCTTTGCTGCTGGCCTGGCTGGGCTTGAATCCCAGCTTCACTACTTACTAGCCATATGCCTTGGCAAGTTACTTAACCTCCTTGTGCTTCAGTTTCCTAATCTGTAAAGCCCTGCCTAAATAAGCTATGGGGATGAAAGTCATCCGCAGGTACCATTGGAAAGGTATCAGGCAGCAAGACATGAACCAAGTAATGAAGATGAAGAATTATAAATACCAGCAAGACCAATGTGAGTAGCCACGCTCAAAAAGAGATCAGCATCATAGACAGTTCCATGTGAGCCAGCTCTGAGATCCTTTCCCAGAAAAGAATGGTTGCCTTTATGACTTACCATTGCAGTGATTTTCCTTCTAATTGATTAGGCCTCACCCTGTCCATGGTTGGGCTATTTGAGATCTTCCAACTTGACAGATGTTGCTGCGGGTCCTGTAAGGAGGGTTTAAGTTTCCTCAGTGGGGTGTAGGAATGGGAAGGCAACTCTTTTTCCCGTCAGAAAATTTATTTTGGGGACTTACTGTTGCTTTTGCTTTAAACAATAGAGGTCTGGATCAAGGTTGGAGCCTTATAAGGAACAAATTCAGTTCTTGACCATTTCTAAGAAAGTGCATATTATTACCTATTATTAATCTGTGTTATGAAATTTATGTATATGTAGATTTTATAATTGATATATCTTTAAGTGTAGCATATTTTTAAGGTTAATGATTGTAATCTAATGAATCCAATGATGAAAATTACCATTTCCTACTTTTCTTCTTTCTTAAGCTAGATTTTTATTATCTTAAAATATGGAAAAACACATAAAGCTTATATTTCAGATCCTGGTTCACCCTTTTATTAGCTGTGTGACCTGGGCATGCTACTTAACTTCTCTGTTTTAGCTTTCCTTCTTTAAATGATTATGTGAGTGGTACATGTGAGTGGTACATATTTTGTGTGTTATTTTGCAAACTGGATGTATCCATAAAGCACTTAGACTGCTGCCTCATTAAACATTAATCTGTATTATAATTATGATTATTTATATATTAGATTTCTTTATTGTAAGGTGCTTGTCCACACTTTCAGCTCAGTGTGTAGCTTTCTACAATGTTATTTTGACCCTGAATCTAAACTAAGAATTCAGGTCTTGTTCTATAAATGTTTTGCAATATCCTTGCCCAAGAGAAACAACATTTCACATTCTCAGAGTTCACACCTTTTGAATTGAAGCCAGAGTTTGGCCTTCAGATTAATAACTCAGGGCAGAAAGCAGCCCACAGAAAACTGTGTTGTAACACAAAAATATGCTCTCCTCTGCTGCTTTGCCACCTGTCTGTTTGATAAGTTATAAAGGACCCAATATCCTCAGCCTAGATAGAGTTAGGTCTTTTCCTAACATAGATGGGAAGGAATGACTTGAGACCATTTACTGCTTCTTAACCTTTGAACATCTTTCAGAAAATTTTAACCCTAACTCTCCCCATTTAATATGAAACTGTCCCTAGGCCCAGAGAATTTAGGAATGCGAATCTAAAATGTAAGTGGCTTGAGGTCACCTTGTTCTCATTTCTCATTTCAATTTAACTTTTGTTTTGCTGTGCCTTACTGATATGTATCACATTTTTCATGAGACTAAGGCGATTTACAAATTAAAACCACAGAATATTGAGATTATTTCATACCCTAAAAATAATGAAATCCCTTCTGTTGGCATATTAACATCCTAGCTGTTATTAACATTTTGTGCTGAGAAGTAAACACTGGAACTTAATTAGTCCAGCCTTGGAGGAATCTTCCTTTTCCAGTAACTAGTGTCTGGGCAGACTGACTAGAGGCTCAGGTGTTGACTGTGTGAATGTGAATTACTGTGGATTGTGTATTCACTCTCATTCATTGTGTCCCCTAATATTCACTTGTGATGTCTCTGTTCCAGAGTTCTTTCCATGTGCTACCTAAGATACTTTATGATGTGTCTATTTCCTGCTGATGACAGTTCATCTAAAAAATCTCTAATCTTTTGCACCATACTTTATATCGTCCATCAGTCTTACAATGAGTTATTCTTGTCTATTTAATTTTGATAAATAAGTCAATATTTTTGGTTTTTGTTTATTTTTATTTTTGATTGTTCTAACCAATCTTATTTGACATTCCTGTCTTTATCTAGGAAAAGGACTATAATAACATTATAATTGTTTTCATTAATATTTATTTTTCTTATCATGCCTTCTAGATGGTTTCCAAATCTGACTTGTCATCAGTTCTACATTGTGCAAGGCAACTAACCAAATTTCAAGCTGACAACCTGATTGGAAGATCCTTAGGTTATGTTTTATTGCCTTCAAGTATAGCATTTTATATATAAAACTCAATAATTGTAAAGAAATCATTTGGCTAAGCAGAAATATTAAAACTGGCATTCAGCCAAGAACTTAATGATTGTTAGGTAAATGGAGTTGCAATAATTGATCTTGCTGTCATAGAAGATTTCTAGTAACTATAGTTGTTGTTGCTGTTGCTAAGTCGCTTCAGTCGTGTCCGACTCTGTGCGACCCCATAGACAGCAGCCCACCAGGCTCCCCCATCTCTAGGATTCTCCAGGCAAGAACACTGGAGTGGGTTGCCATTTCCTTCTCCAAGTAACTATAGTACTAGCTACCAATTGAGTTCTAAGTCACTGTTAGTATTATGTGCTTATTATGTCAGGCATTATGTTCAACACTTCATATGTAATACCTCATTTGATCCTTTCAACAATCCTGTGATATAGCTGCTATTATTCCATTTAAGAAGGACAGAGAGATAAAGTAATCTGGCCAAAGTCACGCACCAGATAGAATCAAGAATTTACACCTTTTTTGTCTAACTTTTGTGTTCATAACCCCTAGGTTATGTGATTTATTGGGTCTGCTTTTACTGGTTGATGTTCAGATGTCAAAATTACAGTCATAGCTTTGCTTGTCATAGTCAAGACCTAGTAATTCTTGGTGTGATACCACTTTTAGAAAATCCTTCCTTGCATTACAAAATATACCACTAAGACAGGTAAACTAGCCAAAAGTAGGAACTCATGACATTAAATTATATTTCATTTATTTCAGCAAATATTTACCAAGGGCCTGTGGTGTGTAAGCTATAAAATTTGATTATTGTTAAGGATCACAAGATATTTGAATAATGTAATAAACTCATCTAGATACTACAGTGAACCTGATCACCTAAATAAAAGTTTTTATATGAGAAAGAAACAAAACAGGAAAAATTAGATAGAGAGAAATGTATTTTCCTGAATGTCTCTCTAGTCTGATTATGTTCTATGACCAAGACAATCAGAAGTGACTGTGCAACCAGTCCATTTCAGAAGGCAGGGGAAGAAGCTGAGGATGGGAAGGTTGACCTTGAGTTAACAGACATTGCTGACTTCTCTGGTTCTGAAGTCTGGAAGGGCCACCCCATAACACCCAGCTTGTGTCCATGTAGGAGAAAAGTGTGCCCAGATTCCCAAAGTGGGTAGAAGACTGGGGAGGAGGGTGCCATCTTTCTTTTGGTGCTGGAACCAGAGGCTTGGGTGCTGGCTGTGTGTTGTGAATTATTCATGCTCACTACTCCCATTAGTAACCACTCTCCAGTAGTGACAATGAAATATAAGCTGAAAGAAGTCAGTGACGGAATCTTGAAAAAAATGGAAAATTAAATAACAATGTGTAGCTTGCCTATCTAGAAACTCATTTTTCAGATGGCTTATCATCAATAGAAAATATTATTCATGAGTTAAAATTACAGCCAACTAGTAGACTTTTAGAAAAGTGTAAATAAGTCTTTACAATCACCTAAGCATTCAAACATGTGAAACATATTTCTTGAAAAAATGTTTAAATCCTATAGAGATAACTTTATTTAGTGTTGTGACAAATAGATATTTTGAAAGAAACTGAAGCCCTCCAGAAAATCATAAATTTCAGTCTACCTCCTGTTCAGAAAGCTCTGTGCTTTAAATAGTACATGGAAGAGACTAATGCAGAAGATGAAATGCTGCTATTTACTTGACTATTTAAAAAAAAACAAACTGTATTTAAGAATCAGGACTAAACTGGCCTATCAATTAAATTGGTCTAACTTGTCTAAACAGATTTGTTCAGTAGATATGAGGGAAGGTTGTGTTAAGAGAGGAGAGAAGAGAAGAAAATTGACAGGGAAGACAGGAGGAGAAGTGAAATCTGTGTGAGTGTTTAAATCCAGGGAAAATACTAACTTAAAATCAAATTACTTATTGCTTGGCACTTGAATGAAAGTCATTCAGCATATCCATGCACTTCATGCAGATGAAGATAGATAATAGATACCCTCCTTTTATTTCTCATGTTACCCTGTGTTTGTATAAGTGACACCCTGCTTTACCATCCTGTCTCAATATAATTTCCAATAATCTTGCCATGTGACCTACCACTTAAAAGATCAATTCTGGAAAAAGGTATGTCTCATGTGGCATCTTGATTCATTAGAGAAATGATAGTAAGTGGGTTTTATATAAAAATTTGGTCTGTACAGGTATTGAAGACATTTCTAGTCCATTCTTTTAGTAACATTTATATTATCAGTCAACAGATCCTTTAGGCTTCCATTCTGAGGAAGCTACTGGTGAGTGATGATCATTTGGGACTATATGTGGCAGGGCCAACAACATGCTGCATTAAGGCATACAGCCATCCACTCACAAAAGAGAAAATGTATTTTAATTAGAAGAGCTAAACAGAGGTAGGAATTGGGAGGTAAGCTCTAATCAGTTTGGTGACTCAGAATCTGCCTTCTCTCTGCACTCAACACCTACCCTCAACTTCCACCTCTGGAAATAAAAATACTCTGACTGGTCATGACAAGTCATCTAATTCATGTGTAGAAACTGAGTTGTCAATCATAAGTTTTATACAAGGGCTTTCAGGATTTCTTTTTAAAAGAGGGAAAAATGATGAATTTTCAAGTAACATCCAAAGGTTATGCATATTATTATAACAGAGCTGTACAGAGGACCATGGGAGGACACACGGCCTTTTTCTGACCTCTTTCCCACTAGTCAATCCATGGCCCTGAAAGTCTTGCCTTTCTTCCTGGTGGTGACACTGGAGGAGTTGTGTACCTTATCTAATGAGAATTATATTTGTATTTTTTTTAATGAAAATACATGAGATGGAGCCAAGTCACCTCTATACCATTTGCTTATTTCTTTCTCTAAGCACCAAGGAAAAACATTATTTATCTCTTACATGCAGTTTTCCATTTCATAACTATGCTGTATGAGGTACTTCATAAGGAATAAAATGTTCTAACTTTCAAGTGAAACCAAAAATTCTCCTTGATCTTCTGTTAGGGTTTCTGTTCTCCAGATAATGTGCTTGTAGCTCACTCCTCACACTCTTTTGTGCCTGTCTTTCCCCAATGACTGAACTAATTCTAGTCAAATTTGGTTTTATTTTCATCACTTATTCTCAGACAGCTATGTATTTTCTGTATTTTGTATACAAAATGGAGTCAACTTTATATCAAACTAAAATTTTTAGGTAGTAAAGTCTTTCACTTAACTTCTGTGACAGCAATTTCCAAAGAGAGAGACCATGCTTATTCTGTTTCCTTTACCAATGAACTCAATGACTTCTTCTCAATACTCATATCCAAAGGAACACACATGCAGTAATGCAGTGCTTAATCATAGCAATGTTTTAGACCCTCTAAATAAGTCATTCCCGGGAGATGCCACTGACTTGACATGTCTTCAGAAGGTTCCAATACAGCTTTCATTCACCTTGGTTATGCCCACATTGTATCAGAAGATGTAGACATTCTTATGTTCTTCTTGTTAATGTACTGACATCCCCAAAACTGATATGTCGGTCCTTCTATGGTGTCAGATGAGGATCTGGACAAGCTTTAGGGTCAAAACCAATAGACAACTAGGACAAAAGCATTCCTCTAGTCATAAAACTATGTTTGTCCACTCCTCTTTGGGGAGGAATCCTTTTAGACAGTATAAGAAAGCTGTTTTGTCAGAGACCAGACCACAGTGAAGAAAGTGACTGGTGCCGATGATAAGGGAGGGGGATTCTTTCCTTATAATTTGTATCATGAATGTGCCTCAAGGATCTAGTGCATCCTTCCACATGCACCTATGGATCCTGGCTTTGTAGAGGCCTTACCTTCAGTACAAACAGATGAACTCTGCTATTGAACTAATTGTTATGCCAGCTGCATTGTCCTGTAGACCCTCCCACCCCTTTCATACCTATGACACTTTTCCTCTAATCCCTCTAAACCCTGGGCCCTAATACATATCTGTTACCCTCTCCATCAGGTCTTGTAGTACCAACAATGGCTTCCCCAGGAGCCATGCTTGGCTCTTCTGTAGGTTCAAAGACATCAGGTTCAAAGGAGCCTGAGGCTCATACTCTTGTCTAAATTACCCTCCTTTTCATTCTCCACATCCTTCCTATGGGCCCTCAAGGAACCCTGGAGACAAAAAAAAAAAAAAACTTCTAATGGAATCCTTAATGGGTATATACCTTAGGATTAACCTGGGGAGGATTTTCAAACTCAGGCTCCACGGAGAGAGGCTAACTCGGTGGTTTCAATTCAAAATGGAAATCCCTAGGGGATTCTGATGCACAGTCCTAGTTAAGCGTCTGATGCCATGTAGCACTCTTCCTTTTGTGCTAAAGGTACTTGTGTTTTCCCATTTCCCTCACTAAACTGAAGGCAAGGACCATGTCCTATTCTTCTTTGAATCTTACTATTTTTCTTATGGTAAATACTCAGTATTTGTGCTATAGAAGAGATGGAAATTTCTTCAGCTGAGAAAGCCAAGACTGGTGAATGTTAAATGACTTAACCAAGGTCACATATGGACTTTTTGCACAGTTAATACTAGGACTGTGATCATCTCACTTACAGTCCACTCTTGTTTCTATTATTCCAGGACTGACATCTTACATTTACCCTGTAACCTTATAGTATCCACTGAGCTTCTCTCTTGTAGGACCTAACTGATGCCTGGCTGTAGCCTGTAAAACATGCTAAAAATCATACCACCTATCTGGCAGCTTCCTTTTCCTTTCAGGTTATTTCTGCCTTCTTACCACCAATGATATGGTACAGATTTTTGTGTCCCCAAAACTCAGTGGTGGTTTCCTACCAAAGGCCAGAGAAACCAGAATTCATTCCCTAAAACATTATAAATCAAGAACTAAACTTTTCAATCAGTTCTTCAGATTCCTGTTCAATTTCCCATGGCTCTATTCCTTGAGATGTAAAACAATATAATGTTAGTTTTTAAATAGTGGGCTTTTTTTCAAGTTATGTGAATTAATGGAAAAAGAAACTTTGTTTTGAATGAAACATATAATCAACATACATGAAAGTGACAGGCTAACATAAATATAGTTACACAACAACAAAAAAATCCCCCTAAGAATTAATAGAATTGATGATTCAGTTCAGTTCAGTCGCTGAGTCATGTCTGGCTTTTTGTGACCCCATAAACTGAAGCACACCAGTCTTCCCTGTCCATCACCACCTCCCGGAGCTTGCTCAAACTCATGTCGATTGAGTTGGTGATGCGATCCAACCATCTCATCCTCTGATTGATTGATGATTAGTCTTCATTAAAAGATTCAACACCTCTACTGCCATATTTTTATTAAATAATGTTTTTCAACTCATCTTTTATGTTGTAGTCCTGAATAGTATAGACTGTGTAGTGACTGAAGAACAGAGAAGCAGAGGATGAAGTTTTCCTCTGCCCTTACCTTCCTTCTTTGGACCATGGGATCTCTGACATGTATCTCCAGGGTAGCACCCATGACATTGTACAACAAGTATTTTTATGACTGTGTTAGTTCCTCTGTTAGACTCTGAAGAACATAAGGACAAAGAAATTCCTTATATGTCTTTATATTACTAGCATCTTGCTGATACTCAATACACATTCAAATGAATGGATGACATTTGACCTATAAACTAAAAATAAATATTCTTACTTTTGTGGCAAAGGTAGAAAGAATTGTACATGACTGTCCATACCTTCTTATTCATCATCTCTTAAAAGCAATAATTGTAAATGTAGTATTCATAATGACATCTATTTATAGAGGGTTTATTATGTGTCAGGCACAGTGCTTAATTTGGGATATTATGTCATTCAGTTCTGATAGCAGGCCTTATGAGGAGGATGCCATTGTTTCCCCTGCGTACATGATACAGAAAAGGCTTAGAAAAGTTAAGTAACTTTCCCAGGTTACATAGTCTGTAAATAAGATCCAAACAAACTCAACTTTCTGTTTGAGACTAAAAACTATCTTCTCAACCACTGTGCTATATATACTGTCTTTCATTCCTTGCCACCACCCAATTTTCCTGATTATCTTCAAGGGTAATCTTAAGACAAGCTTATAAGAATCAAATATTTGCTGTAACAGAGACATGACTCACTGTGTTTTGGAGCATAAGAGTCTTATATGAAAATGCTGACCTCTCCAAAATCTGTTTGCTCTTACATGTTTAAAGTGCTGACTTAAATTAGACTGTTTCTGTGTTATGAAAGCTCTATTTTCCAAAACCACTGAAATATTGTGGGATGGGTAAAATATATCTTACAGAGTAAATATTCAATTGATTTTGATAATTGATTGATTGAAGCCTTTCCACTTCTACCTTTTGCCTGCTCTTGTCAAGTCTTGCCCATGTTGAGCAGTCATCAGCATTGCTTACATGCCTCATGACAGCATCACACTTTGGCTAATGATAGCTCATACCTTTCCTGGAGACATATTACAAGAATGCTTCAACTGAAAGAAGGACTTTCTGCAGTGAAATTTCAGAGCTCAACTGGTTATGTTCTCAGCGACACTCAGTCAATATGTTGGTAATGAATGCATACACGCTAAGTCGCTTTAGTCGTGTCTGACTCTTTGTGACCCTACAGACTGTAGCCTGTCAGGCTCCTCTGTTCATGGAGATTCTCCAGGAAACTAATTTCAAACTGAAATTTGAACCTGATGATATGAATTGTATTTTTTATTATGTCACAAGCCAAAAAGATGGAGCAATTTTCTTAAATTTCAGTCTCCTTGATAAATGAGCAGATGCTCTATTTGAAGCAAATAAAATAAAATAAAAAGCAAGTAAAAGCAAAAATTTATTTCCAATACCTGTCCCTGTTTATCCAGGAATGAGGGCCTAGCAGTTGCACTGCCTTTATTATCAACAATTTCCACTAATAGAATTGCTCCTAATAAACTCTATGCTGCTTTCTTATGAGCTCTTCTATGTAAATATATACCCTACCCAAATAACCCTTCCTTTCCTTCTAATAATCACTCTGAAATAGTGGCTGTTCTTACCATATAATTTATCAGACATTTTCACACTCATCAGACATCCTGCATTCAGTGTTCCCCTGCTAAAAAGAGCTCGTTTTGAGAAACCAGCAAATGTGAATCAGAGTAGCATCTGAATTAAAATATTAATTTGATTCTATTTCATATTCTGCTTAAGTTCATCTTGTCTCAGTGTTTCAAAACCTCCTTCAGCAGCTCCATCCTAAATGGTTTATGATGTCAGTAATTCATACTTCTCATTTTTACATGATTCCCTCAAGTGTCTACTTTAGACTATATAATAAAAATGACCATGAAAAAGTTAAGAATTTGTCATTTCATCCAGTTAAGAGACCAAAAATGATTTTCCATTAAATTAAATTCCTTCCTCTGTTTATTCAATCTTCAGTCAATGGTAGAAGATGAGGTGTGGAATGAAGCTATGTGTTTCAGCACAAATCAGAGAATCTGCTATTTTGAAGGAGCCTCGAAGTTCATGCTCCATTCTCCACCCTTGACTTCCTCACAGGGCAGCTGCCTCATCTCTGAAGTCCCTGGCCTGTGGTTCCCAAGCCTTTTCTTAAGTACATTTAGTGAATAGAAGCTCATTCCTTTGAAAGAAGTGAAATCCACTGATGAGTGGCTCAGGTTATAAGAAAAATGTTCCTTGAATAGAAACAAAAATCTGTTCCCCTGCTATTTCTACCAATTAACCCGAGTTCTACCTTCAGAAGAAACACCACTTCATCTTAGGTATTCACAGACAACCAAGTCTTCCCAACGGTAAATATTCTCACACTCTCATTTCTTCCTCAAAGGAATGATGTTAACTATATTTATCACCCTGATAATTCTTTGGGTCCATTCTATTTTTGTTTTTAAATTATTTTTTTTAATTATATTTTTTTTATTTTTTAGAAAATCTAAAAATATGAAATATGTAAAACAAAATATATTTCAGTTCAGTCACTCAGTTGTGTCTGACTCTTTGCGACCCCATGAATCACAGCACGCCAGACCTCCCTGTCCATCACCAACTCCTGGAGTTCACCCAGACCCACATCCATCGAGTCAGTGATGCCATCCAGCCATCTCATTCTCTGTCATCCCCCTCCCAGCATCAGAGTCTTTTCCAATGAGTCAACTCTTCGCATGAGGTGGCCAAAGTACTGGAGTTTCAGCTTTAGCATCATTCCTTCCAAAGAAATCCCAGGGCTGATCGCCTTCAGAATGAACTGGTTGGATCTCCTTGCAGTCCAAGGGACTCTCAAGAGTCTTGTCCAACACCACAGTTCAAAATCATCAATTCTTTGGCACTCAGCTTTCTTTATAGTCCACCTCTCACATCCATACATGACCACAGGAAAAACCATAGCCTTGACTAGACAGACCTTTGTTGGCAAAGTAATGTCTTTGCTTTCTAATATGCTATCTAGGTTGGTCATAAGTTTCCTTTCAAGGAGTAAGCATCTTTTAATTTCATGGCTGCAGTCACCATCTGCAGTGATTTTGGAGCCCCCAAAAATAAAGTCTGACACTGTTTCCACTGTTTCCCCATCTATTTGCCATGAAGTGATGGGACCAGATGCCATGATCTTCGTTTTCTGAATGTTGAGCTTTAAGCCAACTTTTTCACTCTCCACTTTCACTTTCACCAAGAGGCTTTTTAGTTCTTCTTCACTTTTTCCCATAAGGGTGATATCATGTGCATATCTGAGGTTATTGATATTTCTCCCTGCAATCTTGATTCCAACTTGTGCTTATTCCAGCACAGCCTTTCTCATGATGTACTCTGCATATAAGTTAAATAGCAGGGTGACAAATTACAGTCTTTACATACTCCTTTTCCTATTTGGAACCAGTCTGTTGTTCCATGTCCAGTTGTAACTGTTGCTTCCTGACCTGTATACAGGTTTCTCAAGAGGCAGGTAACATGGTCTGGTATTCCCATCTCTTTCATAATTTTCCACAGGTAGTTGTGATCCACACAGTCAAAGACTTTGGCACAGTTAATAAAGCAGAAATAGATGTTTTTCTGGAACTCTCTTCCTTTTTCCATGATCCAGCAGATGTTGGCAATTTGATCTCTGGTTCCTCTGCCTTTTCTAAAACCAGCTTGAACATCAGAAAGTTCACGGTTCACGTATTGCTGAAGGCTGGCTTGGAGAATTTTGAGCATTACTTTACTAGTGTGTGAGATGAGTGCAACTGTGTGGTAGTTTGAGCATTCTTTGGTATTGCCTTTCTTTGGGATTGGAATGAAAACTGACCTTTTCCAGTCCTGTGGCCACTGCTGAGTTTTCCAAATTTGCTGGCATATTGAATGCAGCACTTTCACAGCATCACCTTTCAGGTTTTGAAATAGCTCAACTGGAATTCCATCACCTCCACTAGCTTTGTTTGTAGTGATGCTTTGTAAGACCCACTTGACTTCACATTCCACGATGTCTGGCTCTTGGTGAGTGATCACACCATCGTGATTATCTGGGTCATGAAGATCTTTTTTGTATAGTTCTTCTGTGTATTCTTGCCACCTCTTCTTAATATCTTCTGCTTCTGTTAGGTCCATACCATTTCTGTCCTTTATTGAGCCCATCTTTGCATGAAATGTTCCCTTGCTATCTCTAATTTTCTAGAAGAGGTCTGTAGTCTTTCCCATTCTGTTGTTTTCCTCTATTTCTTTTCATTGATCACAGAGAAAGGCTTTCTTATCTCCCCTTGCTATTTTTTGAAACTCTGTATTCAGATGCTTATATCTTTCCTTTTCTCCTTTGCTTTTTGCATCTCTTCTTTTCACAGCTATTTGTAAGGCCTCCCCAAACAGCCGTTTTGCTTTTTTGCATTTCTTTTCCATGGTGATGGTCTTGATCCTTGTCTCTTGTACAATGTCATGAATTTCCATCCATAGCTCATCAGACACTCTATCAGATCTAGTCCCTTAAATCAATTTCTCACTTCTACTGTATAATCATAAGGGATTTGACTTAGGTCATACCTGAATGGTCTGGTGGTTTTCCCTACTTTCTTTAATTTAAGTCTGAATTTGGCAATAAGGACTTCATGATCTGAACCACAGTCAGCATAAAACGGAATATAAAAACTTTGTAAAATCTTGAATACCCCTCCCACCCGGGGATAACCACTCTGAGTCACTGGCTGGTTTGGTGGATATTCTGGCTGTCAATTTAGCTTAAAGTACAGCTTTTAACTGAGTAATTATGTTCCTCTCAAGAGATGTACCATATGAGTTCTGAAAGAAAGAAATCTGTTAGATGAAAAGAAAAACTGTGGTCATGTTTTTTAGTATTTTTCTCACAGATTTAAATCTATATTTTGTTATTTTAAAAAATAACATACAATTATAATTTTAGGATCATCTATGGTCCAGCTATTAAAGATGTCACTTTGGAAGCAAGAGAGAAATATGGAACTTGGTTTGGCAAGTGATCAAGTCTTAGTTCAAAACAATATTCTATTTGAGAAGAAGAATTTTACAGCACATGGATTCAATTGGAAGTGTCCGAATCAAGCATAGGGAGATTTGCTTTTCTTCAAACACTGAGAACATTCATAATATGTTGTCCAACTTTTTTTATATAACCCACTGTCGCAAGTACATTTTCTATCTTTCTTTGAAAACTGTGATCTGCCATATTGTATTTCTCCTGGATTATTTTATAGAAGAGTCTTACTGCTCTACTTAGAGCAGTAAGACTTTGTTGTTATTGTTTAGTGACTAAATTGTCTTCAACTCTTTTGCAACCCCATGACTGTAGCTGGCCAGAATCTTCTGTCCATGGGATTTCCCAGGCAAGAATACTGGAGTGGGTTGCCATTTCCTTCTCCAGGGGGACTTCCCAATCCAGAGATTAAACCTACATCTCCTGCATTAGCAGGCAGATTCTTTACCACTGAGTCACCTGGAAAGCCCTGAAGTCTATCATATGCCCTTAACTACTTTGAAAAAAATCAACCTGGAAAAGAAATTTGGAGATTAGTTTACTTAAAGACTATAGTAATAGAAATTGACTATGACTAGCTACACAATTCTGACTAAATTCACTGAAAGGGTTATGTGCGTTTTTAATATATTGTTGACAAATAAGCCTATTTTTAACATGCGGGAAGTGAGTCATAAAATAGCAGATAATATTTCCAAGAATTTTAAAAAACAGAAGCAAACAAGCTGCCTAGGCCCCTATGGTGGGCTTTTTCACATTGTCCTTGAACCATGAAGAGGGAAACTACTTTCCCCTACCGCAGCTGTTCTTCATCTGTGGCTCTTGAAAGCACTATCTCCAGAACGTCCAAACATAAGGGGCTTGAGTGAGACCATTCTTTTAGAATAGATGGTTAAGAAATTTGTCTTGTAGCAGAGATTGCAAGCACACTGTTTGTATTTAGGCTGTATTTTCATTTTGAGTAGTATGAGGAAGAAAACTGATGATGATTATAGGCAGTCTCAAGAACCACCAATATCCCTCCATTGCCGCTGCGGCTAAGTCGCTTCAGTCGTGTCCGACTCTGTGCGACCCCATAGACAGCAGCCCACCAGGCTCCCCCATCCCTGGGATTCTCCAGGCAAGAACACTGGAGTCGGTTGCCATTTCCTTATCCAACGCATGAAAGTGAAAAGTGAAAGTGAAGTCGCTCAGTCGTGTTCAACTCTTTGTGACCCCATGGACTGGAGCCCACCAGGCTCCTCCGCCCATGGGATTTTCCAGGCAAGAGTACTGGAGTGGGTTGTCATTGCTAGACACTGTTATTAATTCTTAAGCTTCAAGATTGCCTTCCTATCTAAATGAAGGCTAGATTTCTATATCCCACCACCATTATAAACATAGGTCTTCCTTCCAGGGAAGACCTGTGGATCCTCTGTCCTGTTGGAGAAAGTTGTTGTCCTTTTTTACATGACTTTACTGTTTTATGGGCTTCCCTGCTAGCTCAGTTGGTAAAGAATCTGCCTGCAATGCTGGAGACCCAGGTTCGCTCCCTGGGTCAGGAAGATGGACTGGAAAAGGGAATGGCTACCCACTCCAGTATTCTTGCCTGAAGAATTCCATGGACAGAGGAGCCTGACAGGCCACAGTCCATGGGGTTGCAAAGAGTTGGACATGACTGAATGACTAAGACACACTATACTGTTTCATGGACGTTCATTCCCCAGAGCCCCTTAGTCAACAGTTTTAAACCTTGAACTTCAATTTCCTTGAGAAATAAATAAGTTGTGGCTATATCCATATCACAGCTTAAACAGGAGAATGACAAGCACCAAGTTTCCAAAAGCCATCAGTTTAATCTGCCATCACTTCCTATGGGTCTTTATGTATGTATTAATCTCTCTTGACACTCTCTCACTGAGTTCTTGTCCATAATAAATCTGTCTCCAAAGATTCTCTGCTTAACATTCCTTGGGCCCTGGGCTTTAGCTTAATCTTCTGTTTAATCAGTTGCCTTCTGAAGACTCTTACCTTTATGAAGCACATCAAAATCAGTTGAATCCATATAGCCTCAGCTTTCCTGTATTTCATGAAAAGGCTCCAGCGGTTCATTGATTTATTCATTCAATATACATTTACTGAACTTTAAACATGAATCAGGAACTGCAGTTCTAAGGATATAAACATTCAGTTCTTGCCCTCAGGAGAGGGACATATTTTATAAATGGGAGAGCTAGGCATATTAAATAATCAAAGATAAAGTGCTCTCAGAGAAGCTATGGGAGTGTGTAGAGAAGCAAGTGGGAGCATGGGCATGTCAGGGAGAGCTTCCTGGAAGAAGTCACTGGTAATCTGATTCTTAAGGGATAAACTTGCATGAAATAAAGGTTAGCGAGAGAAAGGTGTCCAGGCAGAAAGAACAACATAAGCAAAGTTCTGGATGTAAGAATCTGCACAGAGAGTATGGGGAATTTCAATTCGTTCAGTGTTTGTAAACATAAACTACTATATTAAGAGGACGTGAATGACTAGGCAATCAGTGGGGAGTTTTAAGCATGGGAATAGTCCAGAAGCTCACATTAAAGAATGAGATATGCAAAGTGGGAAGTAGAGAGATAAGTGAGGAGGCTGTGGTTATAATCTAAAGATAAAATTATAAGAGCCTGAACTAGACAAGGGAAAAGACAAATATAAGAGCTATATAAGACTCAAGGTAGGCAAGCTGTTGTGATTATTTGGCCTTGGGATACATGAGAAAAAAGCAGTTGTGAAATTAGGACCCTGCTTGTTGTAAGATTTAAGGAGATGGTGAAACTCCTCACCGGGGAAATAGGAAAGAGGGTAAGTTAAAGGAGGAAGGAATTTGGAAAAATGAAGTATCACCAGTTTGATGTTTAATAAGAAGTTTGAGTATTTTAAAGGCCGAAGGGTTCCCATTAGATTTTGCAAGCCAGTGCAGAAGGATTAAATAGGGTGGGCAGGGAGAGTGTGTGTGATAAAAGCCAGACTGCAATGGGCATATATTTGAGTGGGGGTGGAAAAAAACTAAGGGTGTATTTGAGAGTTTTAATGAAAAGGGAAGAGAAAGATGAATCTTGTAACTAAAATAAAACCAAAGGAAAGAAAAGAATTGTAATGATTGAAGACAGGGGCAAGGGATAGGGAATGGAAGATAAAATATGGTTCTAGAGTTTACTGGAGAAGATATGGTCAGGGGCACAGATAGAGTATTGGACCTGACCTGTTTCATTCTCTGAAACCTGCATATGCATATGAGGATGAGTTGAATGTAGGTAAATTGGGGGGACATTAAGGAGACCCTGTTGCTTGAGATCATTCCCACTAACTGGCCCCTTGTGAGGTGAGTCTAAGAGTCTAACTGAGGGGGAAAGAGAGAAGGAGTTGACTGAAGACAAGTCAAGAGATTGATGGGAGATACTTCCCTGGGCATTTCTAGGCACTTGGGAGGCAGGGATATTGATGCTGGGCCCAGTTAGTAAATAAAGGGCCAGAGTGGTTTTCCTAGTTTCAAAGACATCCCAGCAGGTGATGGTAGCAGAGAAGCTGTGATGGGGTCGGAATTGGGGCTAGGATGCACAAGTCACTTTCCTTTGTTTCTGAAAGTGCTAGTGCCCCAGGAGAGGGAAATTTAGTTGAAGCTGGCAGTGGGGAAATAAACCTATTTTTATGGTGATGTTTTGAAGATCTGCTGTCAGTGGAAAGTGTGTGTATGTGTGTCTCTGTGTATTTGTGTGTTAACTAGTTGAGTTTAATATTGTAGTTTAACATAGTTTAATGTTGTAGGCTTCTTATTCTCCTGTCTTTGTTCTAACCCCTTCTTTCCCTGCCTTCTCCTGAGTCTTCCTCTCTGGATCTAAATTTGTTCTATGATTCTTAATTCCCTGCACCATGAAATACGAGCTTAAAGCGTTTTTGTTCTAATGTCAAATGTATTTTTCGATGATATCAAAGAAAAGTATTTGATGTCCAAGAAAGTGTTTGAACTCTAGCAGTTAAAATTCAAGCATCAGCCTTCACAGGGCTGCAGACTGGCAGTAGCTGCACAAGGTTTCTTCCGCACCTGTGACCTGGCCTGTCCCTCGCTACAAAAAAATAGCTAGTATATCAGAGACACTTTTTTACTTAGTGGGTCAGATACCATCACAAAAGGAACAAGTGAGATTGTTTGACTTAAGCAGTTCTCCCTTCTGAGAATACTTGAAAAATTCAGAATCACTGGTCCTGTTGACTTTGTAGTTTGCACATCAGTCAGAATCAAGGGTAAGCATCACTGTAGAGAAGGTTTCTTCAAGTCAGTTTAATTGTTGTATAAGCCATCTACCCTCATACTAAAAACATCAGGAAATAAGAGCAAAGAATGGGAGTTCCACCAAAGTCCTTGAGGAGACTTTCTCCTTTGGAACTCATGATCTGGAAACTTTCCACACATGTAGACTGCATTTTCTTTAGGTAATTAGCTAAACTCCTCCTTGAAACATCCTCTTTGAAAATATCTATCAGTTCTATTATTCAGCAGACCTTTATGAACACCTGGCATGTGCCAGACTGTGTACTGGGTGCATGAGATGTGCAGGTGAGCAAAACAGGAGCACGGCTTCAGGGAGAGAGATGTGGCCCCGTCCGTGTCCTTGTGTGTGATGACAGCTGTGCCAGCAGGATGTTTGGGGAGAGAAGTGATAGTGCCACCATCAGGTTTCTGTTCTGAAAAACTCATGCTTCCTTAGAAATTTAAGTGGTCCAGAGCCAAGACTCATAAGCCCTTGGCTGATATTACCCAGGAACAGTTAGTATGATCAGGATTGAAAGATCCCCTCACAGTTTAGTGAGAAAATGGTGTACTAGATTTTCTGATTATCTCACCTGATGTGATACCTACAGAACTGAAAATTAGGGCTAAATCTCTATCACCAGCACCCAAAGGATTGAAGCTCTCAGGCAGTCCCCCTGAGTCTCAGTTTCTGTATAGCATGAATGTGAAATGGCAGTGGAGCAATGACTGTCTTGTCTCAGATAAAATCCTCTGCCTGCTTTTATTTTCCATGATACTGGGTTACACGTGACCAGCCTATACACAAGAAATACTCTTAATTTTGTCTCATAATTCAATCACCTTGTGTTAATCACTTTGCTGCTACAGTTCTTTGAATTCAGGCCAATATTTTTACCTCATTTGACATTGAAAGCGCCATGTTCTACTTAGAGTTTTCTTGATGTGTGTGAAGAAAATAATCATAACCTCTACTGTGTAGTTGAACCTTTCTGTTTACAGAGTCTTAAACTTCTAGCCACTGCATTTTACTATAGAACCGCATGTAATTTACTTTCTTTCAATGCTCCCAAATATTTTAACCTTTTCTAAGGATTTTCTTTCTGTTCAGTGTCTAGAAACTTAATTATCTAGTCCCTTCTGCCTTATAAATCAGTACTTCCCAAGTGTGATTTAACTATTGGATGATAAATTATCCAAAACTTAAATCAAGAGATTTGATCCCTTTTTGTCATGTCAGAGAGATTTATTTTTGTATTCCTAAGCTGTATTGTTTTATTTGTGAAAATCCACTCTTGCCTCTCAATAGATTGTGACTAGTAATAAGCAATTGATCTTTTAAGGGATATCAGATCAAGATGGTGGAGTAAGAGGACATGGAGCTCACCTCTTCCCACACATCAAAAGTACATCATGTAGAGCAATTCTCACTGAAAACAAACTGCAAACTGGCAGAAGGACTCCTGTACAACCAAAGCTGTAAGAAAGATCCACATGTAATTGGGGAGAAAGGGAAGAAAAGGGATCAGATCAGGACCTGTGCCCCTGGGAGGAGACTCAGAGGAAAAGAGAGAGACTTACCCAGGCAGACACCTGCCCTATGGAGTGAGCAGTCCAAAACGCAGATTTGGTGCACCATTTCTGGGACCAACATGAGATAGACAAGCCCCCTTGTTTGGTTGGAGGACCACAGAGAAGGGCAGTGAAGAGGACAGATGCCACTCGAGCTAACTGGCTTGCCTCTGAGGCAGGGCAGAGAAAGGTATGATCTAGCATCTTCCAGTTTTCCCATAACTGCTTGGCTAAACACTCCAGCTCAAACTGAGTAAATGCTCCTTGTCACACTGCAGCACTGGATCTGGGGCAGCCATGACTAAATAAAAGACTCAACTATAGGACATAGAGGCAACCGGGTCCCAACAAGGAGCTAGGGTAGAGTGGCAGTGGCCACTCTTGGTGCTTCCTCAAACAGGGCCCCAGAAGCAGCCCAGATCACTGATGGTAGTTGCTCTACCACAGCTCATTCCCTGTGATTCCATAGAAGGTGATGGTGGCAGAGGCTGGGGGCAGTGATTGGCTGTGAGGGATGAAGGGGACTTGCACTTAACACTGTGTCTTAGCAGAATGACAGGCACCTGTGCAGGCATAGCAAAGCATCAGAACTCTTTCTGTGGCCAGCACAAGTCAGGAGCCACATGTGAATGTCATCCATTCATGATAAAAACTCTTGTCAAAGTGGGTATAGAGGAAAAATATCTCAGCATAATAAAGGGAACATATCTCAACAAAATATGACAAACCAACAGACAGTATCATACTCAACAGTGAAAAGTTGAAAGTCTTTCCACTAAATTTAAGAACAAGACAAGGATGCCCACACTTGCCACTTCCGTTTAAAATAGTACTGGAAATCATAGCCATAGCAATCAGAGAAGAAAAGAAATAAAGGTCATCCAGATTACAAGACAGGTATTAAACTGTCGCTGTTTGCAGATGGTAGTGGTGGTGCTTTAGTCACTGAGTCATGCCTGACTCTTGTGACACCACGGACTGAAACCCATCAGGCTCTGCTTCCCATGAGATTCTGCAGGCAAGAATACTGCAGTGAGTTGCCATTTCCTTCTCCAATTGCAAATGAAATGGTGCTTTATAGAGAGAACCCTAAAGTCTCCACACAGAAACTATTAAAACTAATAAATTGGTTCAGCAAAGTTTCAAGATACAAGTTTAATATACAGAAGCCTATCGTTTTTCTAGACACCAATAAAGAACTATCAGAAAGAGAAATCAAGAAAACAATCTCATTTCAAAACAAATCAAATAGAATAAAATACCTAGGATTAAACTTAACCACGGAGGTGAAAACCTATACTCTAGAAAACTATTGGAAAGAAAATAGAAGACAATAAAAAGAAGTGGAAAGATATTCTGTACTCTTTAATTGGAAGGATTAATATTGTTCAAATAGCCAAGGAGAAGGCAATGGCAACCCACTCCAGTACTCTTGCCTGGAAAATCCCAGGATGGAGGAGCCTGGTAGGCTGCAGTCCATGGGGTCACTAAGAGTCGGACACTACTGAGCGACTTCACTTTCCCTTTTCACTTTCATGCATTGGAGAAGGAAATGGCAACCCACTCCAGTGTTCTTGCCTGGAAAATCCCACAGACAGGGGAGCCTGGTGGGCTGCCATCTATGGGATCACAGAGAGTCAGACATGACTGAAGCAACTTAGCAGCAGCAGCAACAAATACCCAAACTACCGAAAGCAATCTATAAATTCAGTGCAATCTCTATCAAAATATCCATGACATTTTTCACAGAAACAAATAATCCTAAAATGTATATGGAACCACAAAAAACTGAATTGCCAAAGCAATCTTAAGGAAAAAGAGCAAAGCTGGAGGTATCACTCTCCCAGACTTCAGACTATTCTGTAAAAACTACATTAATCACAACAGCATGGTTTTGGCACAAAAACAGACACATAGATCAATGAAACAGATTAGAGAGCCAAGAAATAAATCCAGATCTTTGACAGTTCAGTTCAGTTGCTCAGTCATGCCGACTCTTTGTGAACCCATAGACTGCAAGCATGCCAGGCTTCCCTGTCCATTACCAACTCCCAGAGCTTACTCAAACTCATGTCCATCAAGTCAGTGATGCCATCCAACCATCTCATCCTCTATCATCCCCTTCTCCTCTTGCCCTCAATATTTCCCATCATCAGGGTCTTTTCCAGTGAGTCAGTTCTTCACATCAGGTGGCCAAAGTATTGGAGTTTCAACTTCAGCATCAGTCCTTTCAATGAATATTCAGGACTGATTTCTTTAGGATGGACTGGTTGGATCTTCTTGCAGTCTAAGGGACTCTCAAGAGTCTTCCCCAACACCACAGTACAAAAGCATCAATTCATCGATGTACAGCTTTCTTTATAGTCCAATTCTCACATCCATACATGACTACTGGAAAAACCATAGCTTTGACTAGATGGACCTTTGTTGGCAAAGTAATGTCTGTGCTTGTTAGTATGCTGTCTAAGTTGGTCATAGCTTTTCTTCCAAGGAGCAAGTGTCTTTTAATTTCATGGCTGCAGTCACCATCTACAGTGATTTTGGAGCCCAAAAAAATAGTCTCTCATTGTTTCCATTGTTTCCCCATCTATTTGCCATGAAGTGATGGGACTGGATGTCATGATCTTAGTTTTCTGAATGTTGAATTTTGAGCCAGCCTTTTCACTCTCTTCTTTCACTTTCATCAAGAGGCTCTTTAGTTCTTCTTTGCTTTCTGCAATAAGGGTGGTGTCATCTACATATCTGAGGTTATTGATATTTCTCCCAGCAATCTTGATTCCAGCTTGTGCTTCATCCAGCCCAGCATTTCACATGATGTACTCTGCATATAAGTTAAATAAGAAATATACAATGACAATATACAGCCTTAATGTACTCTTTTCCCAATTTGGAACCAATCTGTTGTTCCATGTCCAGTTCTAACTGTTGCTTCTTGATCTGTATACAGATTTCTCAGGAGGCAGGTAAGGTGGTCTAGTATTCCCATCTCTTTCAGAATTTTCCACAGTTTATTGTGATCCACACAGTCAAAGGCTTTGATATAGTCAATAAAACAGGAGTAGATGTTTTTCTGGAACTCTCTTGTTTTCTCGATGATCCAGCTAATGTCGGCAATTTGATCTCTGGTTCCTCTGCCTTTTCTAAAACCAGCTTGAACATCTGCAAGTTCATGGTTCAGGTACTGTTGAAGCCTGGCTTGGAGAATTTTGAGCATTACTTTACTAGCGTGTGAGATGAGTGCAATTGTGCAGTAGTTTGAACATTCTTTGGCATTGCCTTACTTTGAGATTGGAATGCAAACTGACCTTTTCCAGTCCTGTGGCCACTGCTAAGTTTTCCAAATTTGCTGGCATATTGAGTGCAGCACTTTCACAGCATCACCTTTCAGGATTTGAAATAGCTCAACTGGAATTCCATCACCTCCACTAGCTTTGTTCATAGCCCATTTGACTTCATATTCTAAGATGTCTGACTCTAGGTGAGTGATCACACCATCATGGCTCTCTGTGTCATGAATATATTTTTTGTATAGTTCTTCTGTGTATTCTTGCCTCCTCTTGTTAATATCTTCTGCTTCTGTTAGGTCCATACCATTTCTGTCCATTATTGTGCCCATCTTTGCATGAAATGTTCCCTTGGTATCTCTAATTTTCTTGAAGAGACCTCCAGTCCTTCTCTTTCTATTGTTTTCCTCTATTTCTTTGCATTGGTCACTGAGGAAGGCTTTCTTATCTCTCCTTGCTGTTCTTTGGAACTCTGCATTCAAATGGATATATTTTTCCTTTCCTCCTTTACGTTTTACTTCTCTTCTTTTCACAGCTATTTGTAAGGCCTCCTCAGACAACCATTTTGCCTTTTTGTCTATTACAAATGAGGCAAAAGTATACAACGGAGAAAAGACAATCTTTTCAGTAAATGGTGCTTGGAAAACTGAACAGCTGTTTGTAAATCAGCGAGATTCAAACATTTCTTCACATCACATACAAAAATAAAATCAAAATGCATTAAAAACCTAAATGTAAGACCTAAAATTAGAAAACTCTAGAATAGGACATAGGAAGAACACTCTGATATAAATTGTTGCAATTTTCTATTGGATTTGTCTCCTAAGGCAAAAGAAATAAAAGCAAAAATAAACATATGGGATCCAATTAAACTTAAAGGTTTTTACACAGCAAAGGAAATCACTGAGAAAACAAAAAGATGACCTACTAAGTGGGAGGAAATATTTGCAAATTATATGAGCAACAAGGGGTTAATATCCAAAATATATAGACACTTCATACAATTCAAAATTTTAAAAAGCAAATAGTCCAATTAAAAACTGGAGAGAGGATATGAATAGACATTTTTCTAAAGAAGGCATACAGATGGCCAACAAGCACATGAAAAGATGCTTACCATCACTAATCCTCAGAGAAATGAAAGTTAAAACCACAATGAGATATCACCTCGCACCTGCCAGAATGGCTGTCTTCAAAAAGAATGTAAGAAATACATTCAAAAAGAATGTAAGAAAGAGAACCCTCATATACTGTTGTTGGGAATATAAATTGATGCATCCACTATGGAAAGCTATATGGAGATGCCTCAAAAAACTAAAAATTGAACTACAATATGACCCAGCAATTCTACTCCTGAAGAATACAAAAACATGAATTTCAAAAAATGGCCATAGAAAACAATGAACTTCTGTCACTTGCAGCAACATGGATGGACCTAAGGAATATTGTACTTTAGTAAAATGTCAGGCGAAAACAGACAAATACTGTATGGTATCACTTGTATATGGAGAATATTGTACTGAATGAAATGTCAGGCAAAAACAGACAGGTACTGTATGATATCACTTGTATATGGAGTCTAAAAAAATAATATAAATGAATATATATATCAAAGCAAACAGACTCACAGACATAGGAAACAAACTGGAGGTTTTTCGTGGGGAGAAGGAAGGGGGTGGGGAACATTAGGGTAATGGGATTAAGAGACACAGATGGATATACATAAAATACACAAGCAATGAGGATATATTATATAACATGGAATTATAGCATTATCTTGTAATAACTTTTGTTGGATAATAAATAATGTAATAACTTTTAACTTTTATTTACAGTTTATACAAATGGTAAAAATGCTATACACCT
The DNA here is from genome assembly GCA_935064755.1 of Tragelaphus eurycerus. Taxonomy (NCBI): domain Eukaryota; kingdom Metazoa; phylum Chordata; class Mammalia; order Artiodactyla; family Bovidae; genus Tragelaphus; species Tragelaphus eurycerus. The sequence goes on along the minus strand of CAKXYN010000002.1, from coordinate 52,747,241 downwards.
GAAACCAATATGATATTGTAAATCAACTATATTTCTATTAAAAACTTCAAGATGTTTTCCAAATAAATTTATCCTTATGTAGTGCTTCAAAGAGTGGGAAAATAGGCTGTCATATCAGAGAAACAACAGATTTCCCTACATACAAACTGCTCGACGGTCCCATTAGGCTCAAAGGTATGTTATGTAGCACCACCCTTTAAATGATGTCATTCTGGTTTATTTGATAAATAGCTAAATACCTTGTTGTTAGCTAAATAGTGTTCACTCACCTGGAATTACTTCTGTTAATTTTTTATTTAGTAGATCCATTTTCAAGAAAACTATGACTATTATCAAAGGCAGTGTATTTCATAAGAGGCTTTCCCAAGAATATTAATGAGACAAGGCATCCTTGAAGGCAATGAAGTTATGTCCTTGTAGTTTCATCCAAGGATAGAAAAGTCAGGATTGCATGGCAATTCAGCCATGGACCTCCTCTTGATTTTATTTCTTTTATTTTTAACAAATCAACATTAGGAGCTGGTAGGAGCCCGGAGCTCACTTTGTTTACTTTCTTTTGTAAATGAAGAGCCTGAGCTGTAGGTTGGCAAGCTTTCAGCCCAGGGGAGAACTTGGTCCTGAATTCCATACTGTGTTGATTAGTCTTAAAAAACATCATCCACACAGCACTTTGATATTCTAAGCTAAGAATCAAGACCATAGAGTCATCTGATTGAACTAATTGAGGTATTTTTTTTCTGTTTCAACTATACCACTTGACATTTCAAATTTCTATTTCATGATAACTTTAGAAAGAACTAGTTCATTTTGTTTAATTATTCAGCAGATGTTCACTAAAGACCTACTCTGTATCAAGCATTATGTTCAATGCCTTATTTAGTCTCATTAAATGATATCAAAATACCTTAAATTTAATCGATGGTTTAACTTGGCCTCTTATTTAAAAAGTAGCCAATAAAGGTTCACATAAAACTTGCTTCTGTAAGTTCATCATTTATTCGGAGATTAATTCTATACATTTTTATTCTCTGTATATCATTTGGAAGGGCTATAGTTGTTGTGGGGTTTAAAGATACAGATATAAGAGGAGAGGTTTTTATTATGTGCACCTCAGAATTGCCAGTCTGTGAGGGTGTCTCTTATGTGACCAGGGTACCAACACAAGTGCCAGAGATATAGTCATTCTGTCCTTTTTGTCAATAGCTCACCCAACCAAGTGGAACCCCCATGCAATGTGCAGGCTCATTCAGTCATTTGTTGTAGCATTCTACCTGCCTCCAAACAGAATTTGAGGAGCAAACAATACAAAACAGATACCATATCTTATCAATTCTAAGAATGCATTTTGTCTCATTTTTCTCCCTCTGAAATCAATGTGTGTTTTAATATCAACAGATCTTAACATAGTTTCTTAGGCTAATCGACAGAATCTTTTCTTTCTTTGTGGTTCATAGGCTAATATTGTTTTATAATCTTAGATTGATGAAATAAAGTAAATTAGGAAAATTATAATAAGGATTTTAAAAAATAGATGAAAAATAATCAGAAGTGAAAAAACCAAGGCTAAGGCTAGCTGCTGCAATGCAAATGCAAATTTGACTCTAGGTTTTTCTAAAAACATGCCAATTAAATGTAGCAGTCTTCCCCTGAAACCCCAATAAAATGACAGGGCAGGAATAAAATAGTACAACTCCCACCTACACACTCTGTGTAAAAAAGCTAGAAAGGCCAGTTCAGTAGATGAAAGGTTTCAACATATTTTCACAGGATAGAAAGTCAAGCAGGTACAGAAGTGATAACTGACGTGGTAGAGCCAAGGTCCGTGCATGCTCAGTCAGTCATGTCCGACTCTTTGCGACCCCGTGGACTGCAGCCCACCATGCTCCTCTGTCCATGGGATTCTCCAGGCAAGAGTACTGGGGTGGGTTGCCATTTATTCTTCCAGGGGATCTTCTCAACCCAGGGACCGAACTCTTATCTTCTATGTCTCCTGCATTGGCAGATGGATTCTTTACTGCTGAGTCACCTGGGAAGCTCAGTGCCAAGGTAGTATCTTGGTGTTAAAATGTAGTTTTGTGGAAGTGTTTCTAGAGGCAACTAAAATTATATAGCTCATGGAAATGAAATTTTCATAAGTACTTGGAGGATCTTTCTAATCATGCCTTGAGAAGAATTCTCCAAGCTAAGAACACGGAGGTAGGGGAAGCAGGACACAGGCAAAGTAGCTGCATATCTTCCCTTGTGTCCATGCTCAAATATGTTTCCAACCAACGTAAATCTGATTTGTACTATTATTATCTCACCTTTAATATAGCTTTTAACACTTGTTTAAAATTTTGTTTAATTTGGAATAGTTTTAAAAGTCTAGTCAAATATACTTTCTGTTTCAAAACACATCATATTCTATGCTTGGGAGGATTGGCTACGGTGGTTTAAATTCCAGCATTATGTAATATAAATATGAATATATATAGTTTGTATATTTATAAATGTATATATGTAAACATATGGGTACATGTGTATAAGTGAATATGTGTGTGTGCAATATCAATTATTTCATATAGAAGTTCTTAGACCAATAGACGGTATTACCTGCTCTCCTTCTGATAATCGGTTTTGTTAGAAGTTTCATAATCTGTGCCTTCTATAAATGCTAATGACTAAGTTGGAGGTGGAGTTTATTCTCCATAACACGAGGCATATTGAGCTGTGGCTTCTGTGAGTGGTCACTCTAATTATCACCTTGTATTCTCTAGAAAACCATCACTGTGCCCATTTTGTTTCAAGGCCGCTAATGCATTCTGACATCTTTGCTGCTGCTGCTGCTGCTGCTAAGTCGCTTCAGTCGTGTCCGACTCTGTGCGACCCCATGGACTGGAGCCTACCAGGCTCCTCCATCCATGGGATTTTCCAGGCAAAAGTACTGGGGTGGGATGCCACTGCCTTCCCCATCTGACATCTTTAATAAATACTTAAAGCTTTTCCACAGTAATACAGATTCTCCTTCTGCCCTCAACCATGAAGTGAGAAAAATACATTTGAGTCTGTTTTTCTATGGAAAAACAAAAAGAAATTCTGGTGGCATATCATCTTCTATTGTGGCCTATATAGAGTATCACGAAAAATGGTACCTCAGATAAAGAAATGCAATAAAGGATAATTATTTAAGACATTTTTTTCTAAATTACTTAATATTGGCTGTTTGTGTGTCAGATGTCAAGAAAAAGTTATAGTCAGTTAGCTTTTCTGGGAAAGAGGTTTCAGAAACAGTCACTGTGTTTTATGTTTGAAGATTCGCAGTGTTATAGACTTGTTCTGAAAAGGTTTCTTCCAGACACAGATAACTCCTAGTGAGCCCCCCTACTGAGAGGCCCCTGTGGAGCTGCCTCGTGATGAGCCCACTTCAGTATAATCCTTGTCACTTTCCATCTCACTTCATGAGACATCTGAACACGGATTGCCACCTTTCACAGACAGATTCTGCCTTTGGCTGTTATATCCACAGCCCCAGGGACCAGCCAGGGGTCCTTAAATTGTTAACTATTGATGTTAGATTCTGCTCTATAAGACCTCTCGATGTTCAGTCCTAAGTTGAAAGGTGATATACTCAGGAATGTACTGGCAAAGACTCTCATAGAAATTAAAATACTCACTCATCTTTAGTCAAAATAAGTTCTGAGAATCTTTTCAGGCTTAATAAACTCCTTTCAGCTGACCAGTCAGGTTCCCTCTGAAGTGCTGACATAAGCTAATTATCAGTGACTATTCGTGTAGCCCAGGAGCACAGTCTATCACAGGCGACAATTGTAGTACATGTTATTATTTTTTCCTACACATTTTATTATGAAAATTTTCAAACATAAGCAAAGTTGGAAGATTGTGCAGTAATCACCCTTGTACTTGCCACCTATATTCTAGAATTGTTAACATGTTTGTGCTTTATCATATACCTTTCCATCTATCAATCCATCTTACTTTTTAGATATTTCAAGATGAGTTGCAAATGTCAGTGACTTTCGTACCTACACACTTCAGCATGAGTATCATTAACCAGAGTTCAATATTTCATTATAAAGTATGGATCTTAAGCATACCATTCAAATGCATACCCCTATAACTCAAACACCCATAAAAATGATAGAACATTTTTATCACCCTAGAAAGTTAGAACTTACTAAGTTCTAATTATTAATTTTAATATATTTTTGAGGTATAGTTGATGTACAATGATAGTTTTACTTCCTTCTTTCCTATATGGATTCCTTTTATTTTTTTCTTCTCTGATTGCTGTGCTTAGGACTTCCAACACTGTGTTGAGTAAAAGTGATAAGAGTGGGCATCCTTGTCTTGTTCTTGACCTTAGAGGAAATGCTTTTACCTTTCCACCACTGAGTATGATGGTCACTGTGAGCTATTCTTCAGTTAAGTTCAGTCGTTCACTAGTGTCTGACTCTTTGTGACCCCATGAATCGCAGCACACCAGGCCTCCCTGTCCATCACCAACTACTAGAGTTCACTCAGACTCACGTCCATCGAGTTGGTGATGCCATCCAGCCATCTCATCCTCTGTCGTTCCCTTCTCCTCCTCCCAGCATCAGAGTCTTTTCCAATGAGTCAACTCTTCGCATGAGGTGGCCAAAGTACTGAACTTTCAGCTTTAGCATCATTACTTCCAAAGAACACCCAGCACTGATTGTCTTTAGAATGGATTGGTTGGATCTCCTTGCAGTCCAAGGTCCTCTCAAGAGTCTTCTCTAGCACCACAGTTCAAAAGCATCAGTTCCTCGGTGCTCAGCGTTCTTCACAGTCCAACTCTCACATCCATACATGACCACTGGAAAAACCATAGCCTTGACTAGACGGACCTTTGTTGGCAAAGTAATGTCTCTGCTTTTGAATATGCTATCTAGGTTGGTCATAACTTTCCTTCCAAGGAGTAAGCGTCTTTTAATTTCATGGCTGCAGTCACCATCTGCAGTGATTTTGGAGCCCAAGACAATAAAGTTTGACACTGTTTCCCCATCTATTTGCCATAAAGTGATGGGACCAGATGCCATGATCTTCGTTTTCTGAATATTGAGCTTTAAGCCAACTTTTTCACTCTCCTCTTATACTTTCCTCAGGAGGCTTTTTAGTTCCTCTTCACTTTCTGCCATAAGGGTGGTGTCATTTGCATATCTGAGGTTATTGATATTTCTCCCGGAAATCTTGATTCCAACTTGTGCTTCTTCCAGCCCAGCATTTCTCATGATGTACTCTGCAAAGAAGTTAAATAAGCAGGGTGACAATACACAGCCTTGACGTACTCTGTTTCCTATTTGGAACCAGTCTGTTGTTCCATGTCCAATTCTAACTGTTTCTTCCTGACTTGCATATAGGTTTCTCAAGAGTCACGTCAGGTGGTCTAGTATTCCCATCTCTTTCAGAATTTTCCACAGTTTATTGTGATCCACACAGTCAAAGGCTTTGGCATAGTCAATAAAGCAGAAATAAATGTTTTTCTGGAACACGCTTCCTTTTTCTATGATCCAGCGGATGTTGGCAATTTGATCTCTGATTCCTCTGCCTTTTCTAAAATCAGCTTGAACATCTGGAAATTCACAGTTCCCACATTGCTTAAGCCTGGCTTAGAGAATTTTGAGCATTACTTTACTAGCATGTGAGATGAGTGCAATTGTGCGGTAGTTTGAGCATTCTTTGGCATTGCTTTTCTTTGGGATTGTAATGAAAACTGACCTTTTCCAGTCCTGTGGCCACTGCTGAGTTTTCCAAATTTGCTGGCTCATTGAGTGTAGCACTTTCACAGCATCATCATTCAGATTTTGGAATAGCTCAACTGGAATTCCATACCTCCACTAGCTTTGTTTTATAGTGATGCTTCCTAAGGCCCACTTGACTTCACATTCCAGGATGTCTGGCTGTAGGTCAGTGATCACACCATCATGATTATCTGGGTCCTGAAGATCTTTTTAGTACAGTTCTTCTGTGTATTCTTGTCACCTCTTCTTAATATCTTCTGCTTCTGTTAGGTCCATATCATTTCTGTCCTTTATTGAGCCCATCTTTATATGAAATGTTCCCTTGGTATCTCTAATTTTCTTGAAGAGATCTCTAGTCTTTCCCATTCTGTTTTTTCCTCTATTTCTTTTCATTGATCGTAGAGAAAGGCTTTCTTACCTCTCCTTGCTATTCTTTGGAACTCTGCATTCAGATGCTTATATCTTTCCTTTCCTCCTCTGCTTTTCGCTTCTCTTCTTTTCATAGCTATTTGTAAGACCCCCTCAGACAGCCATTTTGCTTTTTTGCATTTCTTTTCCATGGGGATGGTCTTGATCCTGTCTCCTGTACAATGTCACAAACCTCAGTCCATAGTTCATCAGGCACTCTATCAGATCTAGTCCCTTAAATCTATTTCTCACTTCCACTGTATAATCATAAGGGATTTGATTTAGGTCATACCTGAATGGTCTAGTGGTGTTCCCTACTTTCTTCAATTTCAGTCTGAATTTAGCAATAAGGAGATCATGATCTGAGCCACAGTCAGCTCCCGGTCTTGTTTTTGCTGACTATATAGAGTTTCTCCATCTTTGGCTGCAAAGAATATAATCAATCTGATCTCGGTGTTGACCATCTGGTGATGTCCATGTGTAGAGTCTTCTCTTGTGTTGTTGGAAGAGGGTGTTTGCTATGACCAGTGCAAATAGAGTTTGCAAAACTCTATTAGTCTTTGCCCTGCTTCATTCCGTGTTCCAAGGCCAAATTTGCCTGTTACTCCAGGTGTTTCTTGACTTCCTACTTTTGCATTCCAGTCCCCTATAATGAAAAGGACATCTTTTTTGGATGTTAGTTCTAAAAGATCTTGTAGGTCTTCATAGAAACATTCAACTTCAGCTTCTTCAGCGTTACTGGTCAGGGCATAGACTTGGATGACTGTGATATTGAATGGTTTGCCTTGGAAACAAACAGAGATCATTCTGTTGTTTTTGAGATTGCATCCAAGTACTGCATTTTGGACTCTTTTGTTGACCATGATGGCAATTCCATTTCTTCTAAGGGGTTCCTGCCCGTAGTAGTAGATATAGTGGTCCTCTGAGTTAAATTCACCCATTCCAGTCCATTTTAGTTCACTGATTCCTAGAATGTCAACGTTCACTCTTGCCATCTCTTGTTTGACCACTTCCAATTTGCCTTAATTTATGGGCCTAACATTCCAGGTTCCTATGCAATATTGCTCTTTACAGCATCAGACCTTGCTTCTATTACCAGTCACATCCACAACTAGGCATTGTTAAGAGCTTGTCTTATATCACCTTTATTATGTTGTCTTATATCACCTTTATTATGTTGATGTATATTTTCTCTATACCACTTTATGGAGAGTTTTATATCATAAATGTTGAATTTTTTCAAAAGCTTTTTCTGCATCTGTTGAAATGATTATATGATTTTTATTCTTCAATTTGTTAATATGATGTATCATATTGATTGATTTGCCAATAGTGGAAAATCTTTCATCCCTAGGATAAATCCCACTTGATTATTATATAAGATCCTTTTGACTGGATCTTATTATTGGATCCAGTATTACTGGATTTGGTTTGCTATCATTTTTGCTAAGGATTTTTACATCTATGTTCATCTTTGATATTTGCCTGTAATTTTCTTTTTTTATGATGTCTTTGTCTGGTTTTGGTATCGGGGTGACCTTGGCTTCCTAGAATGAATTTGAAAGCATTCTTCTCTCTGCAATTTTTTGGAATAATTTGAGAAGGAGAGGTGTTAACTCTTCTCTTAATGTTTGATAGAATTCACCTGTGAAGCCATTTGGTCCTGGACTTTTGTTTGTTGGAAGTTTTCTTCATTACTGATTCAGTTTAATTACTGGTAATTGATCTGTTCATATTTTCTATTTCTTTCGTGTTTGGTCTCAAAAGATTGTACATTTCTGCAAACTTGTCTGTTTCTTCTAGGTTGCCCTTTTTTTTTTTTTTTTTTGGCATATACTTGCTCTTAATAGTCTCTTATTATTTGTATTTCTGTGGTGTCAGTTGTAACTTTGCTTATTTTGTTCCTGATTGTATTGATTTAGGCCCTCTTTCTTTTATTCCATATGAATCTGGCTAAAAGTTCTTTAATTTTATCTTTTCAAGGAACCAGCTCTTAGTTTCATTGATCTTTTCACCTTTATTTTATTTCTACTCTGATATTTATGATTTCTTTCATTCTTCCCTCCTAACTTTAGGGAATTTGTTGTTGTTATTATTGTCATTCTTTTTCTAACCTCTTCAGATATAAGGTAAGGTTGTTTATTTTATATTTTTCTTATTTCCTAAGGTAAGCTAGTATTGCAGTAAACTTCCTACTTAGAACTTCTTTTGCTGTATACCATAAATTTTGGATCATTGTGTGTTCATTCATTTATCTAAAGGGATTCATTGATTTCCTCTTTGATTTTATCAGTGATCTGATTCTTTAATAATAATTATTTTTTAAATTAGTTAATATATTCTTCTACTAAAATAATTGTACCATTTGTAAATAGAAGTAAGTTTTTAAACTCTTTTCAAACTCTAAGCCTGTTATTTCTTTTTCTTACCTTAATGTCCTGACTAGTCTCCAGAACAATGTAAGCAGTGAGAATGGACATCTTTGTTTGGTTCCTGATCATTGGAAATGTACTCCATATTTCTCCACTGAGTGTGATGTTGTGTGTGCTAAATCACTCCAGTCATGTCTAACTCTGTGACCTTATAGACTGTAGCCCAAAAGGCTCCTCTGTCCTGGATATTCTCCAGGAAAGAATACTGGAGTAGGTTGCCATGCCCTCTTCCAGGGAATCTTCCTGACCCAGAGATCAAACCTTGTCTCTTGTGTCTCCTACATTGGCAGGCAGTTCTTTACCACTAGTGCCACCTGGGAAGCCTGAGTATGATGTTACCTGTAGGTTTTTCATAGATACTCTTTACTGGATTAAAGAATTATTCTCCTATTCTTATTTTTGCTAATGTTCATTATGAATCAGTTCAGTTTAGTGGCTCAGTTGTATCTGACTCTTTGTGATCCCATGGACTGCAGCATGCCAGGCTTCCCTTTCCATCATCAACTCCCAGAGTTTGCTCAAACTCATGTCCATTGAGTCAGTGATGCCATCCAACCATCTCATCCTCTGTCATTGCCTTCTTCTTTTGCCTTCAATCTTTCTCAGCATCAGAGTCTTTTCTAACTAGTCAGTATGTTGCATCAGGTGGCCAAAGTATTGGAGTTTCAGCTTCAACATCAATCCTTCCAATGAATATTCATGACTGATTTCCTTATGATTGGTTTGGTCTCCTTGCAGTCCAAGGGACCCTCAAGAGTCTTCTCCAACACCACAGTTCAAAAGCATCAATTCTTTGGTGCTCAGCTTTCTATATGACCCCACTCTCACATCCATACTGGAAAAACCATAGCTCTGACTCTATGTACCTTTGTTGGCAAAGTAATGTCTCTGCTTTTGAATATGCTGTCTAGGTTGGTCATAGCTTTTCTTCCAAGGAGCAAGTGTCTTTTAATTTCATGTCTGCAGTCACCATCTGCAGTGATTTTGGAGCCCAAGCAAATAAAGTCTCTCACTGTTTCCATTGTTTCCCCATCTATTTGCCATGAAGTGATGGGACTAGATGCCATGATTATAGTGTTTTGAATGTTGAGTTTTAAGCCAGCTTTTTCACTTTCCTCTTTCACCTTCCTCAAGAGGCTCTTTAGTTCCTCTTTGTTGTCTTGCCATAAGGGTGATGTCATATGCATATCTGAGGTTATTGATACTTTCTCCCGTCAATCTTGATTCCAGCTTGTACTTTATCCAGCCCAGCGTTTTGCATGATGTGCTCTACATGTAAGTTAAATAAATGGGATGACAATATATAGCCTTGATGTACTTCTTTCCCAATTTAGAACCAGTCCATTGTTCCATGTCCTGTTCCCACTGTTGCTTCTTGTCCTGCATGCAGATTTTTGAGAAGGTGGGTAAGGTAGTCTAATATTCCTATCTCTCAGAAGTTTCCACAGTTTGCTGTGATCCACACAGTGAAGGGCTGTAGCAGAATCAGTGAAGCAGAAGTATATGTTTCTCTGGAATTCTCTTGCTTTTTCGATGATCCAGCAGATGTTGGCAATTTGATCTCTGGTTCCTTTGCCTTTTCTAAATCCACCTTGAACATCTGGAAGTTCATGGTTCATATACTGTTGAAGTCTAGCTTGGAGACTTTTGAGTGTTACTTTGCTAATGTGTGAAATGAATACAATTGTTCAGTAGTTTGAACATTCTTTGGCATTGCCTTTCTTTGGGATTGGAATGAAAACTGACCTTTTCCAGTCCTGTGGCCACTGCTAAGTTTTCCAAATTTGCTGACATATTGAGTGCAGCACTTTCACAACATCGTCTTTTAGGATTTGAAATAGCTCAGCTGGAATTTCATCACCTCTACTAGCTTTGTTTGTAGTGATGCTTCCTAAGGCCCACTTGACTTTGCACTCCAAGATGTCTGGCTCTAGGTGAGTGATCACACCATCATGGTTATCTGGGTCATGAAGATCTTTTTTGTATAGTTCTTCTGTGTATTGTTGCCACCTCTTCTTAATATCTTCTGCTTCTGTTAGGTCCTTACCAGTTTTGCCCTTTATTGTGCCCATCTTTATATGAAATGTTCCCTTGGTATCTCTAATTTTCTTGAAGAGATATCTAATCTTTCCCATTTGTTGAATTTTGTCAAATGTTTCTTTGTATCTATTGAGATTATATGTCTGTTTGGGGCCTGTAATATGATGAATCACATTATTTTGGTAAGGGTTTTTTTCATTTATTGTATATTATTTTTAATAAAACCAGATAAAAAACTGAAAATCATTCAGTAGCTGGTCTGGCACTTCTAAAACCATTTTACAGAGTATCTGGATAGGTGATATTTTAAAGTACTGCCAAGATAGACTTGTCCAAACCAAAACATTGCAAACATTCCTTGTTACCCCTTTAGTCAAGCAGATAAATAGAAAATAACGTACTAAATCTTTATTAATAAAGTTTTAACATGATTTTATTCTGTTTCCTAGCATTTAACTAAAATTATCATTTAAGTAGGTACTTAGAAGAAAAAACTCACTGGTCATAGTGGTCCACAGAATAAACAAAAGTCACCAAAGTAACTCAACGAATTTGATGAACCTAAATCAACTAGGAAATGTTGAGTAGGCTTACCAAAGTAGATGACATATTTTGGATTTTATTTTGGTTTTATGTTTTATTTTTACACTAAAGCCTTATGCACATACATAAAGAGCTGCAATTACATCTCACTGTTATCCCTCAGTGGCTCCTGAGCCTCATGTGTGTCTGCCATGATTAGCACTTTTTCATTTCTCATATACTCTCCCTTCTCTGCTACTAACAATCCTGTATCATCTGCTACCTGTACTTCCTTTCCTCATTTTATTATCTGCCTTCTATCTCTTCTGTACCATGGGCTTGTCACGGAAACTTGTAGCACCTGGTGACTACCCACAAAAACATTTTAGCTAACTATTTGTTCCTCTAAAAGAAGATGTTGACATTTACCATGAGGTGGCTCAGATGGTAAAGAATCTGCCTGCAGTGCAGGAAACACCTAGGTTCGATCCCTGGGTCAGGAAGATCCCCTGGAGAAGGGCACGGCAACCCACTCCAGTATTTTTGCCTGGAGAATTCCATGGACAGAGGAGCCTGGCAAGCTACAGTCCATGGGGTCATAAAGACTCAGACATGACTGAGCAACTAACACACACACACACACACACACACCATGAACAGGCCTTACTTTTGTCAAGATCTGCATGGGGCTCTTCAGCACTCTACATCACTTGCCTTATCATTTTAATCCAAAGCTACTGTATTTGAACATGATGCATCTCATGTAGGAAGTGGAATAATGTACTAGGGAAACATACCCACACACACACAGTAACTTGGCTTTGTCCCGGACACACACACATACACATAAGCATAGTAACCTGCTTTCTACTGGGATGAGGGATGAAGTGATGCTAAAGCTGAAACTCCAGTACTTTGGCCACCTCGTGCGAAGAGTTGACCCGTTGGAAAAGACTCTGATGCTGGGAGGGATTGGGGGCAGGAGGAAAAGGGGACAACAGAGGATGAGATAGCTGGATGGCATCACTGACTCGATGGACATGAGTTTGAGTGAACTCCGGGAGTTGGTGATGAATAGGGAGTCCTGGCGTGCCGTGATTCATGGGGTCGCAAGGAGTCGGACACGAATGAGCAACTGAACTGAACTGAAGGGATGAAGAAAGCAGAAGCCTTTGCATGAGGAGGACCTTGGCAGGTTACATTGTTCTACAATTTATCAGTTGATAACTTTTGCTGCCTCCAAGTCATTGTGTTTTCCCAAGTGAAGAACCTTTGACCGAGCCCTGGAAATATACACACTGCACAGAAATGAAAAGTTATTAAACCAAGACTGCAGGGGAATTCACAAGATTGTTCTGTTTGTAATTCTGGGGAAAACAATTTAGAACATACTTTTTAAAGCTTAGCAGAATTACTTAAAATCTTGCAGGGAAACAACCAGCCTTTTAAAAATCTGGTCCCTAAGGATTTAATTTATCTTTCATACCTAGTTACTGCAAAATACTGATAATGCACAAATTCAGTGAGGTGTTAGTTTTGCATCTACCAATGACTTGCTGAATGAATCAAATTACCTTAAAGTTAACACAGCCATTGAGAAGAGTTTAATGATATTCAAAACCTTCATGGTAATAATTACAGATGAAGAGGGTCAGTCAGTTGAGAATTAATGTGAAAAATGAATAGAATGAAAATCTGAATTAGGATATCAGAACATGTATAAATTATGAGGAAGGTGAAGCATGAAAATAAAACTCATTTATGTTCATTTGGAAGGAGGAAATAAAAGAAGGTGTGTTTGAATTTGAACCTAGAGAAGCCTTAAGAATTTGACAGTTCTAATGGAGAAAGAGAAAGGAGGAGTTGAGGATCATGGGGAAAGCAAGTTAGAGAAGAGCAAGTATTCTTTATTCTCATATATACTTCTTCCATCTTTTAGAGAGCCAAAAGCAACTTTTATAATTCACATACCACTTGCCCCTCCCTCCGCACTAGTTTTTGTTCCCTGATGTTATCTGTGCCCACATCTTTTCTTCTGTATTTTAAAGAGAAAAGATAACACAACATATAAATTATCCTTCCTGCTCAAAAAATAATTGATTGCACAAAGTATTACAAAGTAGGAATTTGAAATGACTTGAATTATGGTTTTTTTTAATCTCCCCTATCTCAGATTCCCTTTCTTTTTTCAATATTTATTTATTTGGCTATGCTGGGTCTTAGTTACAACATATGGGATCTAGTTCCCTGAGCAGGGATTGAAACTGGGCCCCCTGCATGGGGAGCTCAGAGTCTTAGCCACTGGACCACCAGGAAAGTCCCCAGATCCCCTTTCTTAAAAGTTGTATACTTTTTTAAAAAATTTAATTTAAATATTCTATTAAAATTTCCAAGGAGTGAAAACATCTTAAATATTTTAGAATTAGCATTATCTACTCACTTCATTTTTATGGAAGGCAGTCGCAACAGATGAGTGTAGTAACTTTTTAAAAAGTGATTAATTTGGTGTACAGAACTTCCCTAGTGACTTAGAGGGTAAAGAGTCGGCCTGCAGTGAGGGAGACCCAGGTTCGATCCCTGGGTCGGGAAGATTCCCTGGAGAAGGAAATGGCAACCCACTCCAGTACTCTTGTCTGGAAAATCCCATGGACGGAGGAGCCTGGTAGGCTACAATCCATGGGGTCTCAAAGAGTCGGACACGACTGAGCAACTTCTCTTTCCTTTTCCTTTCACTTTATAAGTCTCCTATGTTATATGCCAGGCAATATAGGGGTGTTTTATAAAAAAGCTCTTCTAGCAGAGCACAGTAACCCAATCTGTAGGCTCCAGATGAGTCAACTGGAAAACTACTGGAAAAGTTGGTAGGCACTTCTGGCAGTATGTGAAATGTTGAAAAGGACCTTTCTTTTCAAATGTATCTTGTTGAGGGATTCTTTTCCATATCAGAGACATAAAACTTGGAGGTTAGTTTGTGTGTGAAAAAAAAAGAGACAAATTATTCCTATTTTGATGCCAAAAATAACAGAGAAATGCTCATCGGGTTATTTATTTATTCATTTAGTCTGCTTGAGCATTTACCATATGATATGCACTTGAGATATAGAAATGAATATGAAAGTGGCCCCAGACAGGAGGCCTCTAGGCCTCTGTCTAAAATTCAGAGATATCTATGTTAACTAACAAATTCAGTGACACCTTATGCATGCCACTGAAGAAGGGTGTACAAGGCCACCCAGAAAGGTAGAGTCAGAGACTTGTTCAGAATTGAGTCTTACAAGATAAGTGGATGTTCAATTGTTCAGCAAAGGGAGGAAGGCAAAGGAGACAGATAAACAGCAGCCTAGGGCCTCATGGGGTGGCCGAGTTGTGGAAATTACAAGTAGCTGAGTTTATGCAGAGTCAAGTCTCTAAGGCGATGACAAGTTGGAGAACTAGGAAAGTTTCAAATTATGAAAGCTGTCTTAAGCTCTGTCAAGGTGTGGACTCTTTCTGGTAGGCATTTGACAGTCCTGAAAGTATTAAGCAGGAGGAGTAATGCAATCAGTTATAATATGAAGACGACTCTGGTGATAGAAAAGAGGACTTAAATATAAGCAATAATGTTTAAAGATACTTTATTTTTACCAGAAATTAAACATTCAAGCAATCATACTGTGAAAGTCATCTGAGTGACACAGAGGGCAGATCACAACACCCACCATTACTGCATAAGCCTTGCTGCTTGCCAGTTTTTTTGCCTTCACCTGGGAGTTCTAAGGCTGCCTAACTTCCTATTGCTTCTCCACCACCAAGCTCAACAAACATAATATTCATTTATTCAGTGAGTGCTTGTGTGCCAGGCCCTACCATGGGCCCTGGAGATGGCGAGACAAAATAGCTTGTGGTCTCTGCTCAGAAGATGTTCACTGAGGCCATCCCCAGATGTTCCCTATGGAGCCAGACATGGTCCATGAAGTGTCGTAATCTCATTCCTTCTCATGTAGCCACACCTGAGCTTTCCTTTCTACCGTCACAAAGTCAGTTTCATTTGTTGCAACATCATTTTTGTGCACCAATTGAAAAGTGAGAGGATGAACTGGGAATAACCACAGCGACCAGTTCCATTTTGAGAGTTGCCACACTCAGTCACTCAGTCACGCCCAACTCTTTGGCAACCCCATGGACTGTAGCCCACCAGGCTCTTCTGTCCAGGCAAGAATGCTGGAGTGGGTTGCCATTCCCTTCTCTAGGGGATCTTCCCAACCCAAAGATTGAACCCAGGTCTCTTGATCTCCTTCATTGGCAGGTGGATCCTTTACCATCGTACCACCTGGGAAGGCCTAACATACACAGACTACTCTATATAAAATATAGATAACCAACAACGACCTGCTGTATAGCACAAGAAACTGTACTCAGTATTTTGTAATAACCTATAAAGGAATATAATCTGAAAAAGAATAGATATATATGTATCAGTGAATCACTTTGCTATATAACTGAAACTAGCCCAACATTGTAAACCAACTATACCTCAATTTTTTAAAAATGAGAGAGACTTGCCATTAATGGAAGGATGGGAGGGTTGAGTAAGGGGACTCTTAACGCTCTACTAGCAAGCCAGAGCCTCGTACACCAGTTTAAATAGTTTAAAAGATGACTCTGCTTTTCACAAGGTTGTTATATATGAATTTGCAAAAAGTTCTATGTATCACTCCGTCTCTCAAGGATGCAAACGCTTCAGATGTTCATAATGGAGTTTTAGGTTAACATATTAATTATTGTTTTAGTAGCTAGAAAAACCACCCACTCAAGCAAAAATCAGAGTGCAGACTTGATTACATAAGCCACTGGCTCACCTAGTATTAGAGAAAGATAAAAATCATAAAATGTGGTGTGAGGGTAAGAGGAGTCATTAAGCCCAAAGAAATATTATTTTATGATCATCTTTTTTCTATTTTGAGCCTTGTCATAATAGGATAACAAGCCAGTACAGAGAGCATATTTGAGTAAGAGGGTACCTTTTATATCCTGACAAATCTTTCCTACTTGGTTTGGTAAATTAAACTATAGCGAAAGGTGTGCTGCCCATGGAGTGAAGGAAATCATATTTTGGACACACTGTGTATGGATCATTTGCCACAGTCTTAGACTGCTGTAATCTGCAGTACATATGACTAAATTCACACTCAATGGCACAGTTTCCCTTTGTATGCTCTGAGTCTGTGGGGAACAGCTTCAGAAATCTCTTGACAACTTCTCAGGATCAAGTTGCTCTAAGGGCATGAATTTCTTGGAAATTGACTCTTAGTAGTGTGAAACAATTCCTGCAGGACTTCCATGGCATACCTCATAATAAATAGAAACTTGTCTTTGAAGCTGCTGTAGACCTCACAGCATAGCTTCCAGCAGTGAAAATTTATAATCATAGCCTTGACGATATCATGGTACCCTTGTCAGCTTTGGCAAAAGCCTAAAGAGCCCATGCTGTTGCATTATTAATTAAGCAATCATTTATTAAGAGCCTACTATGTGACAGGCACTGTTCCATGGGCTGTTTTCTGTGCCTCCCCCACAACCCCACTTCCACCTAGTCATTCTCCACGTCTCTACCTAAACATCAGGGGAAACTTCTCTCAGCCCTCTTAACTAAATTTAGGATTCCTGATGGGTGCTCTCTTAGCCCTCCACAACTCTTCTTAAAAACACTGAGCACTATTTACAATAGCTAGGACATAGAAGCAACCTAGATGTCCATTGACCGATGAATGGATAAAGAAGCTGTGGTACATATACACAGTGGAATATTACTCGGCCATAAAAAGGAATTCATTTGAGTTGATCCCAATGAGTTGGAGGAACCTAGAGCCTATTATACAGAGTGAAGTCAGGCAGAAAGAGAACAACGAATATTGTATATTAACACGTATATATGGAATCTAGAAAGATGGCACTGATGAACCTATTTGCAGAGCGCCAGTGGAGACACAGACATTGAGAACAGACTTATGGACATGCCTGGGGTGGGAGGGAAGGACAGGGTGGGAGGTATAGAGAGAGTAACATGGAAACATACCTCACCATCTGTAAAGTAGATAGCCATAGGAATTTGCTGTCTGACTCAGGGACCTCAAACTGGGGTTCAGTAACAACCTAAAGGGGTGAATCTGGAGGGAGGTGGGAGGGATGTTCAGATGAGAGGGGACATGGGTAAACCTGTGACTGATTCACGTTGATGTTTGGTAGAAACCAACACAACGGTGTAAAGCAATTATCCTTCAATTAAAAATAAATAAAGTTAAAAAAAAAACAAAACACTGAGCACTATTAAAATTTTGAAATTTTTTTCTGTAATTCAGATGGGGAAGCCCATTTTCCAATGGAAATCATTTGTTTTTTTTACACTGAATAGCATCTGGTTAGGACATAAGTAGGAACAGTAAAGTATCAAGAGTGAAAAATGAAAATTTTATTTTGTAATTAAGTTCCATTTATAATATTATGATTACAATATCTCCAATGAGTAATGTTGTAATAAGTAGCAGAGAATCCTAAGGTATATCATATGACTCTCTATTTTTTAAACAATCAAGATTGCTAAATGCTGGGTGATATGAACTGCTTTGTTAGAAACTGGCTTTTTTTTTTTAATAGTTTTTTAATGGAATACTCCCAGCAAATGCCCCTTCCTCTTGTGGAATTTGCTTCAAACACTCTTTGCTGGCATGTATGAAAATAATGGCAGATATAAGGACAGTTGTTTACCTGATTCTTCTGAAAATGGTTTGGAGCAAGCCTTCCCTAGGCTTCCCTGTTGCTGCAGGCAAGAGCCCTCTATCTAGTTGTGATGACAGTGCCCAAACTTCTAATTGCTTCTTTAATTTTTATCACATAGGATCCAGTCTCCCTGCTGGAGCTTCTCAGGGCTCATGCTATGCTAAGTCACTTCAGTCGTGTCTGACTCTGTGCGACCCCATAGACAGCAGCCCACCAGGCTCCCCCATCCCTGGGATTCTCCAGGCAAGAACACCGGAGCGGGTTGCCATTTCCTTCTCCAATGCATGAAAGTGAAAAGTGAAAGTGAAGTCGCTCAGTCGTGTCCGACTGTTAGCAACCCCATGGACTGCAGCCTACCAGGCTTCTCCGTCCATGGGATTTTCCAGGCAAGAGTACTGGAGTGGGGTGCCATTGCCTTCTCTGTCTCAGGGCTCATAAGCATGTGTTTAGTCAAGAGGTGTCAGTGAAGACCTTCACTTTGAACTCCAATTCCATGGTGAGCCCATGACATGCTTGCTGCTAAGTCGCTTCAGTCATGTCCGACTCTGTGCGACCCCATAGACGGCAATCCACCAGGCTCCCCCGCCCCTGGGATTCTCCAGGCAAGAACACTGGAGTGAGTTGCCATTTCCTTCTCCAATGCATGAAAGTGAAAAGTGAAAGTGAAGTCACTCAGTCGTGTTCAACTCTTTGCGATCCCATGGACTGCAGCCCACCAGGCTCCTCCGCCCATGGGATTTTCCAGACAAGAGTACTGGAGTGGGGTGCCATTGCCTTCTCCAATGACATACTTAAATATGTAGAATTGGTCAGTTGAGACAAATCACATAGATCCTACTCAGAAGGAACAGCATCTTCATGAAGTGTAGTTTCCTCCATTTGTGGTTTTAATCTCAATATGATTGGTGAATAGCTACTAGTCTAAGTGAGCACTTTTCAGGTTTCTTTGTCCAATGTGAAAAAGAGATAACAATAGCAATCCTGTATCTTTTAGAATGTTATCAAAGATTAGGAAATAGAAATCACTTTATTCAGCTCTGTTTGTATCAAGGTAGTTTAAAGGCACATTAATGACAAAACATAGCTCATGACACAAAGCTCTTCACTGAACTTCATACCTTCTTTGGTGATCTTAGGATCTACTATTATAGATGGAGGTTGCATTCAAATACCTAATAATACAGTCTAAGATTTACACTCTTAGACTTGGCCAGCATTCACTGCCAGAAGATAAATGGCTAGACCTTTGCACTCTTTATTGGAGTGACTAATGAGCTCTAAATCATTATCTTTTTGTATGTCCATCCTCCCCCAAGTGACTATAAGCTCACTGAGGGAATCAGTGACCTTATCTTGTTCTTCTGTTTTATCCCCAGGATCAATCCCAATGTCTAACCCATATTTGAGTACTGAATAACAATGTTGGTTGAACTAAAGAATTCACAAATACTATCACTTCTGTTCTTCCCTCATTAAAAGCAAATATAGTCATCTGCCTGCCAGATAAATTCATGTAGGGTGTAAGTCACAAAGCTATGGCATGATAAATGGATATATGAGGTGACACAGCCAATAATACTTTGCTTGATAGAAGTAACATTCTTTTATTAATTTGTATACAAAGCCTGTTAAGGTATTTCTTACCATTTAAACTTGTTTTTGCATAATTGTTATTTTTGTATGCCTTGTGCACACTGCTTAATTCAACTCAGTCATTCTTTTTGTGAATATTCATTAAAGCTGCCTTTAGAATTAACTACAAAATGAAGTTTCCACTCTTTATATTTCAAGCTTTGATACAACTGAATCATTAAGCACTTTAGTTAAGACTTGCAGATGCATCTTTAAATTGATCTCCCTTGATTAAAGGTAGATTGCAGGCTTGTGATAATAGTCACACCAGAAGAAATTAAATGCTTATTATTCTCATTAGATTATTCAAGTCTACTTTACTTTACTTCACTATACATATAAATAGACAAGTGGAGCCTGCCTCTACTGACATATGTGGAAGAAAATAAACTGTGGTTACTTACTGGCATTAATTCAGAGGGAATACAATAGTAATTAATTAAAGCTTGAAATAGACTTAATTTTAAAGGAACTGGCATTATCTTTGCTGAAATTCTGACTAGACTTTCTCCTCTTTCAGTCAGTATATTAAATTGCTTTGTATATTGACCATACTGGCTTCTGCTAGCATTGTGATTGCCCTTTTTGCATGTATGTGAATGCTTCTAAAGGCCTTAAAGGCTTTTCTTTAATAGATAAATATTCTCCCAACTGTATCTACTTTTTATTTTTAAAAGAGAAAACTTTGCTCTTGCTCCAATCTGAATGATCACAAGTTGAGAGTTAGTGACATAATAAATGAGAGTAATTCCTATAGATTTCTACTAGTTTGTGTGATTTTTAAACCTATGTACATAGAATCACCATAATTACCACTAATAGTTTCTATCACAAAAGGGTTTTATATTTACTTTCCTTTTATTATCATTTCAGTTAAATGTGGCTTTCAAGTCCTATTTTGGAAATAAATTTTTCTTTTCCTGTGGTCATGTATGGATGTGAGAGTTGGACTGTGAAGAAGGCTGAGTGCCGAAGAATTGATGCTTTTGAACTGTGGTGTTGGAGAAGACTCTTGAGAGTCCCTTGAACTGCAAGGAGATCCAACCAGTCCATGGTGAAGGAGATCAGCCCTGGGATTTCTTTGGAAGGAATGATGCTAAAGCTGAAACTCCAGTACTTTGGCCACCTCATGCAGAGTTGACTCATTGGAAAAGACTCTGATGCTGGGAGGGACTGGGGGCAAGAGGAGGAGGGGACAACAGAGGATGAGATGGCTGGATGGCATCACTGACTCGATGGACGTGAGTCTGAGTGAACTCCGGGAGTTGGTGGTGGACAGGGAGGCCTGGCGTGCTGTGATTCATGGGGTCGCAAAGAGTTGGACATGACTGAGCGACTGATCTGATCTGATCTGATAGGTATAACTGAAATTCTTGGGCTGGTTATAATGGTGTAGTAGTAGTAGGACAGAGTAATGATGTTAGATGTTCCTTAATTGATTGATGAATCCTTTGTCCTCTCTTTAAAGTGAAAGCAGCATTGGGGTTTGAGAGTGAAGGAACCTATCGCATGTTTTATCCTACTCTCCCTCATTCATTTAACCAGTATAGAACCTTTTTTATGCCACAGACTTTGTCCAGCATTGGGGATGTGAGGATTAACTAAGTATCTATCACTGTCTAATAACAGAAACATCAAAAATTTAATACTTGAATAGGAAGGAATGATGCTAAAGCTGAAACTCCAGTATTTTGGCCACCTCATGCGAAGAGTTGACTCATTGGAGAAGACTCTGATGCTGGGAGGGATTGAGGGCAGGAGGAGAAGGGGACGACAGAGGATGAGATGGCTGGATGGCATCACTGACTCGATGGATGCGAGTCTGAGTGACCTCCGGGAGCTGGTGATGGACAGGGAGGCCTGGCGTGCTGCGGTTCATGGGGTCGCAAGGAGTCGGACACGACTGAGCGACTGATCTGATCTGATCTGATGCTGAAGAAGGTCTGTGTTGTAGATGTGTACTAGGTGTTATGGAAACATCACAGAGGACCTACACCAGGCTTCTTTTCCTTGTAGCAGTGGTGAGAAAAGACCAGGGACCCAGTCTCTTTTTTACCCATCCAAGCAACCAAAGTGCCAAACATCAACAATGACTTATGTGAAGCCCCATGATAACCATAGTCTGGTTACACAGGCAGTCCTGAGCTGCTCTATCTTAGTTTTGTAAAAGCCCTATACCTCTTAAACTAGACACCACCCAGAGTTTCCCTTGTCCTGCAACTGCAGCCCGAGGGAGCACCATAGCATTGATCCTCAGGCTCTGGCCCCAGCCAGGCTAGTAGATTCCCCATCCTATACCAGGAGCCACAAGAAAAGACTCAAGCCTCTTTGCCCTTGGCCTGATGACTGTGTAGGGTAATGCACCCAGCCTTCCTCGCCACTCTTTTATTTTGTGTTTAATCCTTATAACTGTAACTCCTGACCCACTGACTCACACGTAACAATGGGAAGTGAAGGGAAAGTAAGGTATCTGAATTCATAGTAAAAGAATTGTAGAGTTTATCACCATAACATTACTTCACTATTGAATACTTTCTGAGCTGAATACTTTTGACAATTAAGCCCCCATTCTTTCCATTCAACAAATATTTATTGAAATATTGAGCTCTGTTTTGTGGAGAATACAAACTCTCAGAAGTATATGGAACTTCCATCGTATATACTTTACAAGTCACCAAGTTGATTTATGACTGAAAGATTATTGTCATGCAGGTTCTAATAGCACCTTTACTGTTTATCTGAGTTGTTATCAGAGCCATTGAAAGCATCATTTTGATGTTGATGGTGGTGATGACAAAAAACTCATATTTCATAATGCTTTTTACTTTTAGCATTTTCCAAACCTTTATTTTATTTTATCCTCTAAGTGAAGAAGTAGATAATGCAGATAAAATCCTCTTTTTACTGATAAAGATTTAAAGACACCAAAGACTGATATAGTCACTTAGTTCATGACAAAACCAGAAATAGAGCCTCATGCTTGAACGTTCATAAGGGGGTGTACTGTTATTTCATTCATCCTTCACAGTTTCCCCATGAGCTGGAGTTAGTACTCTTTTACAGATAAGGACACTGAAGTACATAGAAGGGCCATAGCTGCCCAAAGTCATGCATATTCATATCTAGCTAAGAGGTATCAAAATGCTACTTTGTGTCAGACACTGTGCTGAGTGCATTCATATATAATGTCTTATCTAAATCATAATGGTCTATGAAGTAGGTTCAGTTATCCATATCTGATGGAAGAACAAACCAATTAATTACCCAAGTCTCCATTTACTGGTAGTAGATGCGGTGCTGAAATTCATTTCTGATGTTCTTTCCATTAAGCCAGAGATTTGCAGTATTTTTCCCATCTCCAATCCATTTATAAGCAGAGCACATGGTCGCTGATAATATCTCTTCTTACACTACGGAGATTTTTCATAAAGGATTTGGTCACCTGAAAGATATGTCAGAATCTGTTGGTAGAGGAAGGGAGTGAAGAGAGGGGCATTCAGGAGACAGGATAGTTTAAGATTTTTCCCTTCCCTATTAGTGACTAAACTTATCTCTTAACTCTTGTAATAGGCTAAAAAGCCTATTTTTCTAAAAAAGAAAAAAAAAATACAACTTAATTTTATCCTTTCAACAAAAAGTTATTGAGTATTTACATGTGCCAAGTGTGTTCTAGGTGCTGAAATTGCAACAGTAAACAAAATCCATGCAGCTCCAGCACTCATGAAGCTGAGTTCATTTTCCAGACAGTGACAAGTTCTCTGAATGAAATTAAACAGGATAAGGAGATAGACTTTGGGAGAGTGGCTGCTGGATAGAGTGGTCAAGAAGTCCTCTCTGAGGAGGAATCAGACCAAGGCTTGAACTTGGCAAAAAGCAGGCAGCCATGTGGAGAGCTGAAGTCAGGTCTTGGGCATGTTTTTTTCCTGCAGCTGGCACTGGCATTGCTTTTCCTCATCCCACAGAAGCACCAAGCATGAACTCAGACTACTCAACTCCCAGCTAGGGCCAGAATGCCAAGAGTACCAGGCAAGCCTGGTCGTCACAAGCCATTCTCTATGCCAGAGCCTACAGCTGGCTCTGGGCCACATGACCTGAAATCGTGGCTGCCCTGCACTGGGCTCCACAGCTCCCCAAACCCATAGGAAAACTCACTCCATCTTTAGCAAGGGTGGGAACCTATGCACAGAGAGCCCGACTCATGTGATAGTCAACTGTCAAAATGTCCATTTTTTAAAAACTGAAAACCATTTACATTGGAGGCTTATTTTTCTGTAAGCAGTTTGCCTTTGTTAAAGATCCAGCTTCTTTCCTTTCATTGCCTTCTGAATGGAATTTAATATACAGGAGACAAGCAGCAAGTGGAGTGGGTAGGAACTAGAAGATTCCAGAAAGCAGTTGGGCTCTTGAGTCCTTGCTTGACATGTCTGTCCCTGGTGTCCTGTAAGTTTCACATGTAAGGTGACTGGCAACTATGATTCCATTCAGTTTTTATTACAGAGGAAGGCTGAGTGATGAAGTTCTCCATAATTTAACATCAAGGACACAGAATCAGTGGTGCCTTCAAAATGATGTCAGTAGAAGTGTTTTGTACAAACCTATCACTGAAATACATCAGTCTAGGACATACAGTGAATGTTTGTATAAAAGTGAAAAATAGACTTTAAACCATAATCTAAAAAATTGGAGAATGGGAAGGGGTAGTAAAGGAGGTGATGACCTTTAAGGAAATTATTCAAATTACTCCATTCTTGCCTTGTAAAAAACTGTGATGCATATACTGGGGATATGATTCCTTTGACAATGGTAATTATACTCAGTTCTGTTATTCATGGTCTGTGTTGGAGCAGAAAGAAAATTCTGGAACCTATTTGAAGAGCATTTTTCACAAAACCAAGCTTTAAATAAATTATAACTCATAGAAACTGCCAGGCCAGGGTCAGGATTTACACAGTCTTCTCTGATGACCACAAGTTGGAATTAACACACTCCCACCCTTCCACAATACTTGCTGGGTCTACAATGGCACGTCTATATTACATGGCACTTACTATCTTTCCCTTATGGCCCCACAGTGCCTTGTACATAGATGCTGAAGATTTGTTGAATACAATTTCTTATATTCAGACCTGTAGAAGTTTCTGCGTTTGGACCAAATCCTGAATTTCTAAGATAAGCTTCTCAAATGGGGCTTAGACGCTAAAATCAGTTTATTCATCCCTTCAGCAAGTATTCATTAACATGTACTATGTTGATCAGCTTACACCCCATAGATTTTTAAATGCATACTAAAATACAACAGTTAATTTTTTTTTGAAATCTGTATAAGCTCTGATGATATAATTTTAAGGTTTTTATGACTTAAAATGTTTAAGTGTATAATTTGAATCTACCTGGATTGACAGAAGCTCTGAAATAAGCTCCTCCAGGATAACAGGAAAAAATGTGTCGGTCAAGATGAGAGTTTGTTTGTTTGTTTGTTTTTTCAACTTCTTGGAAAAGCAAAGAGCAGGAAGATCAAATTCCTTCAATAATGGATTTTTCCACTCAATTATTCAGCTGCTGAAGCTGCTGGGCCATGCAGAACTGGTTTCAAGACTGTTCCCCTGCCAGATGAAGCTATCAGGATTGTCAGTCTCCAGGGAGCTGATGAATTATTTCAAAATGGTCACAAAGGACCATCAGAATTAAATGGACTTTACTGGGAGGGGAAGGAGTTGTTTTCCTACTAGGATTTACCAGCCACCTCCTTCATCCTTTAAGGTTCTGAAATGTCTCTCACTAAACACAGTTCTGTTATTTTCAGCTGTTTATACAAGGCATTGATAACTAAATACTCAAATAACCTGGGTTTTGGCAATGTAAATTCAGAAACTATCCTTTCTTTTAACCTGTAAGAAAAAGTCTACACATCTAATAAAGTTCTTAAACCTTTGACAGGTCTCAGTCAGAATAATAACTTTCACTTTGTTTCATAAGGGCAATCCTTTTATGTGCCTCTCCTTTCTAATAATCCAACTTTACAAAGAATTCCTTCTTAGCAATGGAATAAAAAGAAATGAAAAGTTTTCTCCTATCAAAGCAAGTGAAGAAAATGGTCAGTTCCTCTAATTCCAGTGACAGTGATAAGCATGTATATTAGTGTTCTAAATGGCTATCCAACCTGTATTTGCTTAAGTCTTTCAAAATCATGCTCACTCATATTATAACTACTGTAGTAGCACAAACTTATAACTTAAGAATTCTAGCTACAGAGTAATGAGAGAGTAATGAGTAAAAAATATTTTGTCATTATGTACTTACAAATTACACATGCATACACACAGAGAGAGAAAAATTCTAAGGTCTACTCTGGTTTGAAAAAGCTGACTGTGAAATTATAACACATCAGTAAGTGATATTTCTTATCAAAGCAGTCTTCACTTTAAGAGCCTCAATTACATTTTTGGTGATTCAGTTTACAGATAACTTTCAAGAACATCCCGGACACATAAAGCAATATTTATCACTGTTGCTACATCTACAGAAACAACACCAAACTTACTTTCATATTAAGAGAGCAGAAAATCCAAGCTGCTTTTGAAGTTGATCAAAATCAAAATGTCAGTTACTGAAAAGAAACACCATAAAAAATATTTAAAAGCTACCGCAGAGAAGAAGTGGCAAGAATACACAGAAGAACTGTACAAAAAAGAGCTTCACGACCCAGATAATCATGATGGTGTGATCACTCACCTAGAGCTAGACATCCTGGAATGTGAAGTCAAGTGGGCCTTAGAAAGCATCACTACGAACAAAGCTAGTGGAGGTGATGGAATTCCAGTGGAGCTATTCCAAATCCTGAAAGATGATGCTGTGAAAGTGCTACACTCAATATGCCAGCAAATTTGGAAAACTCAGCAGTGGCCACAAGATTGGAAAAGGTGAGTTTTCATCCCAATCCCAAAGAAAGGCAATGCCAAAGAGTGCTCAAACTATGGCACAATTGCACTCATCTCACACACTAGTAAAGTAATGCTCAAAATTCTCCAAGCCAGGCTTCAGCAATATGTGAACCGTGAACTTCCTGATGTTCAAGCTGGTTTTATAAAAGGCAGAGGAACCAGAGATCAAATTGCCAACATCCGCTGGATCATGGAAAAAGCAAAAGAGTTCCAGAAAAACATCTATTTCTGCTTTATTGACTATGCCAAAGCCTTTGACTGTGTAGATCACAATAAACTGTGGAAAATTCTGAAAGAGCTGGGAATACCAGACCACTTGATCTGCCTCTTAAGAAATCTGTATGCAGGTCAGGAAGCAACAGTTAGAACTGGTCATGGAACAACAGACTGGTTCCAAATAGGAAAAGGAGTGCGTCAAGGCTGTATATTGTCACCATGTTTATTTAACTTATATGCAGAGTACATTATGAGAAATGCTGGACTGGAAGAAACACAAGTAGGAATCAAGATTGCTGGGAGAAATATCAATAACCTAAGATATGCAGATGACACCACCCTTATGGCAGAAAGTGAAGAGTAACTCAAAAGCCTCTTGATAAAAGTGAAAGTGGAGAGTGAAAAGGTTGGCTTAAAGCTCAACATTCAGAAAACGAAGATCATGGCATCTGGTCCCATCACTACATGGGAAATAGATGGAGAAACAGTGGAAACAGTGTCAGACTTTATTTTTCTTGGCTCCAAAATCACTGCAGATGGTAACTGCAGCCATGAAATTAAAAGATGTTTACTCCTTGGAAGGAAAGTTATGACCAACCTAGATAGCATATTCAAAAGCAGAGACATCACTTTGCCAACAAAGGTTCACCTAGTCAAGGCTATGGTCTTTCCTGTGGTCATGTATGGATGTGAGAGCTGGACTGTGAAGAAGGCTGAGCACAGAAGAATTGATGCTTTTGAACTGTGGTGTTGGAGAAGACTCTTGAGAGTCCCTTGGACTGCAAGGAGATCCAACCAGTCCATTCTGAAGAAGATCATCCCTGGGATTTCTTTGGAAGGAATGATGCTAAAGCTGAAACTCTAGTATTTTGGCCACCTCATGCGAAGAGTGGGAGAAGGCAATGGCACCCCACTCCAGTACTCTTGCCTGGAAAATCCCATGGACAGAGGAGGCTGGAAGGCTGCAGTCCATGGGGTCGCTAAGAGTCAGACATGCCTGAGCGACTTCACTTTCACTTTTCACTTTTATGCATTGGAGAAGGAAATGGCAACCCACTCCAGTGTTCTTGCCTGGAGAATCCCAGGGACGGGGGAGCCTGGTGGGCTGCCGTCTCTGGGGTCGCACAGAGTCGGACATGACTGAAGCGACTTAGCAGCAGCAGCAGCAGCATGCGAAGAGTTGACTCATTGGAGAAGACTCTAATGCTGGGAGGGATTGGGGGCAGGAGGAGAAGGGGACGACAGAGGATGAGATGGCTGGATGGCATCACTGACTCGATGGATGTGAGTCTGAGTGACCTCCGGGAGTTGGTGATGGACAGGGAGGCCTGGCGTGCTGCAGTTCATGGGGTCGCAAAGAGTTGGACATGATTGAGCGACTGATCTGATCTGATCTGTTTTTTAATATAAACATGTTGGTTAGAGCCAATGAAGAACACTTTAGATGACAGAACTAGAGGCTCATGGGGACTGGAAACGTATAGTATGAACCACACGCCCATCATAATTATCCATCTTTAGAGTCGGACAGGACTGAAGCGACTTAGCAGCAGCAGCAGTGGTAGGGTTCCGTCAGCATGGTTGGTTTTTGGCCAGACAGTAGTGAGTGGAATTTGGAAATAAAAAGATAAACAGAGATATCAGAAAGCAGTATTGCTTTGATCATGTTGTTTCTGTTATTTTCAAATCCATCATTTGTTCGTGTCTACAGAAAAAAACTAGCTCTGTTGTTTTAAGCAGCCTGACAAGTGTCCAGGGCTGACTTGCTTTGACTCTGTATTTGAAATGCTTCACATTTTGTGAGCTTGACAAATCACTTCTCCTCTTTGAATGTCACATTTCTCTCAAAGTGTAAAAAAGGGAGATAATGATAATACTGCTCCTGCCCGCCTCAAAGGATTGGGAAGAAGGTCAAGTGAGATTCTATATGTTAAGGGACTTTGAAAACCACAAAACACTGAACAAATGTATGGTTTTGTTCTAATGCTCTCAGGAGAGTTGTCTGCCTGAAATGCACCAAGCAATCCCTGAACCTAACTATTTGCAAAGCCCTGTGTTCAGATCAGAGGCCTTTGTATGTCTGCCAAAGACTTTGCAAAGCTCCCTGTGTGATGTCCCCTCTATAAACCATCACCATGGCTAGGTCAAGCAAGACTGAAGATTGAGGGCTCATGGCAGAGGGTCAGCACCCACAGAGGGCCAAGCCTGAGGCCAGAGGCATCACAGCTGGCATTTAAAAGAACAATAATATTTTCTTAGAGTGAGTACAAAGAGTAAAAGATGTGGACACTGTTGTGAACATTGTCAGTCCTGTAGGAAGTGTTAGGACACCTCTGGCAGAAATCTAACCTTTTAAGCAAATGCATGCAAGTCTAGGCATGGTAATAAGTCAGTCTTGTACAGAATAGAGTTTAAAAAGTGAATCCTGCTCTATCTACCTTTGTGAGCAAGTTACATAACCTCCCTGTGCCTTAGTCTTATCATCTGTGAAATGAAGATAATCATAATGCACATTTAATGGGGTTGTTAGTCAACAAAAGAGTCCAAAATGCAGTACTTGGGTAAAACCTCAAAACTGACAGAAAGATCTTGGTTCATTTCCAAGGCGAACCATACAACATCACAGTAATCCCAGTCTATGCCCCAATCATTGATGCTGAGGAAGCTGAAATTGACTGGTTCTATGAAGACCTACAACACATTCTAAAACTAACACCAAAAAAAGATGTCCTTTTCATTATAGGACTTTGGAATGCAAAAGTAGGAAGTAAAGAGACACCCAGAGTACAGGCAAATTTGGCCTTGGAGTGTGGGGCAAAGGCTAACAGAAATTTACCAAGAGAACACACTGGTCATAGCAAATCCCCTCTCCAGCAACGCAAGAGATTACTCTACACATGGACATCACCAGATGGTCAATTCTGAAATCAGATCAATTATGTTCTTTGTACATGAAGATGGAGAAGCAGTACACAGTTAGCAAAAACAAGAGCTGGAGTTGACAGTGGCTCAGATCATAAGCTCCTTATTGCAAAATTCAGGCTTAACTTGAAAAATGTAGGGAAAATCACTAGGCCAGTCAGGAATGCTGCTGCTGCTGCTGCTAAGTCGCTTCAGTCGTGTCCGACTCTGTGCGACCCCTTAGACGGAAGCTCACCAGGCTCCCCTGTCCCTGGGATTCTCCAGGCAAGAACACTGGAGTGGGTTGCCATTTCCTTCTCCAATGCATGAAAGTGAAAAGTGAAAGTGAAGTCGCTCAGTCGTGTCCGACTCTTAGCGACCCCACGGACTGGAGCCTACCAGGCTCCTCCGTCCATGGGATTTTCCAGGTAAAAGTACTGGGGTGGGGTGCCATTGCCTTCCCTGATGACCTTAATCAAATTGCTTATGATAATACAGTGGAGGTAATGTATAGATTCAAGGGATTAGATCTGGTAAACAGAGTGAACAGAGTAAACTATGGACACAGAAGAACTATTTATACAGGAGCCAGTAACCAAAGTCATCCCAAAGAAAAAGAAATGCAAGCAGGGTTGTCTGAGAAGGCTTTACAAGTAGCTGAGGAAAGAAGAGAAGCAAAAGGCAAGGAAGAAAGGGAAAGATATACCTAACTGAATGAAGGGTTCCAGAGAAGAGGACAGAAAGATAAGAAGGCCATCTTAAATGAACATGCAAAGAAATAGGGGCAACGAATAGAATGGGAAAGACTAGAGATCTCTTCAAGAAAATTAGAGATACATTTCATGCAAGGATAGGCATGATAAAGGACAGAACCAGTAAAGAACTAACAGAAGCAGAAGAGATGAAGAAGAGGTAGCAAGCTTCACTTTCACTTTTCACCTTCATGCATTGGAGAAGGAAATGGCAACCCACTCCAGTGTTCTTGCCTGGAGAATCCCAGGGACGGGGAAGCCTGATGGGCTGCCATCTATGGGGTCGCACAGAGTCGGACATGACTGAAGTGACTTAGCAGCAGTAGCAGCAGCAGCAAGTATACATAGAATAACTACACAAAGAAGGTCTTAATGACTCAGATAACCACAATGGTGTGGTCACTGCCCTAGAGCCAGAAATCCTGAAGTGTGAAATTAAGTGGGCCTTAGGAAGCAATACTTCCAACAAAGCTAGAGGAAGTGACTGAATTCCAACTGAGCTATTATAAATCCTAAAAGATGATACTGTTAAAGTGGTGCACTCATTGTGAGCAAATCTGGAAAATTTGGCACTGGCCACAGGACTGGAAAATGTCATTTTTCATTTCAATCCTAAAGAAGGCCAGTGTCAAAAAATGTTTAAACTACCATTCAATTGCGCTCATTTCACATGCTAGCAAGGTTATGCTCAAAATCCTTCAAGCTAATCTTTAGCAGTACATGAACCAAGAACTTCCAGATGTACAAGCTGTGTTTTAAAGAGGCAGAAGAATCAGAGGTCAAATTGCCAACATCCACTGGATCTTAAAGAAAGCAAGGGAATTCCAGAAAAAGATCTGTTTCTGCTTCATTGACTCTGCTAAAGCCTTTGACTGTGTGGATCACAACAAACTGTGTAAAATTCTTAAAAAGATGGGAATACCAGACCACCTTACTGTCTCCTAAGAAACCTGTATGTAGATCAAGAAGCAACAGTTAGAACTGGCCATGGAACAATAAACTGGTTCGAAATTGAGAAAGGAGTATGTCAAGACTGTATATTGTCACCTTGTCTATTTAGTTTCTATGCAGAGTACATCATGTGAAATGCTGGGCTGGAAGAATCACAAACTGGAACCAAGATTGCCAGGAGAAGTATCCACAGACTCAGATGTGCAGATGATAACACATGGCAGAAAGTGAAGAGTTCTAAAGAGCCACTTGATGTGGGTGAAAGAGGAGAGTGAAAAAACTGGCTTAAAACTCAACATTCAAAAAACAGAGAGCATGGCATCTGGTTCCATCATTTCATGGCAAATAGATGGGGAAACAATGGAAACAGTGACAGACTTTATTTTCTTCGGTTCCAAAATCACTGCAGATGGTAACTGAAGCCATGAAATTAAAAGACGCTTGCTCCTTGGAAGAAAAGCTATGACCAACATAGACAGCATATTAAAAAGCAGAGACATTACTTTGCCAACAAAGGTCCATCTAGTCAAAGCTATGTTTTTTCCAGTACTCATGTATGGATGTGAGATTTGGACTGTGAAGAAGGCTGAGTGCCAAAGAATTGATGCTTTTGAACTGTGGTGTTGGAGAAGACTCTTGAGAGTCTCTTGGACTGCAAGGAGATCCAACCACTCAATCCTAAAGGAAATCAGTCCTGAATATTCATTGAAAGGACTGATACTGAAGCTGAAGCTCCAAACTTTGGCTATCTGATGTGAAAAACTGATTCATTTGAAAAGACACTGATGCTGGGAAAGATTGAAGGCAAGAGGAGAAGGTGACAACAGAGGATGAGATGGTTGGATGGCATCACTGACCTGATGGACATGAGTTTGAGTAAGCTCTGGGAGTTGGTGATGGACAGGGAAGCCTGGCGTGCTACAGTGCATTGGATCGCAAAGAGTGAGACACGACTGAGAGACTGAACTGAACTGAACTGAAATCAGTGCGGTCGGTGATCGCAACCATAAAATTAAAAGATGCTTCCTCCTTGGAAGGAAAGCTTTGACAAACCTAGACAATGAATTAAAAAGCAGAGACATCACTTTGTCGAAAAGGTCCATATAGTCAAAGGTATGGTTTTTCCAGTAGTCATGTACAGATATGAGAGTTGGACCATAAAGAAAGCTGAGTGCTGAAGAATTGATGCTTTTGAATTGTGATGCTGGAGAAGATTGTTGAGAGTCCCTTGGATTGCAAGAAGATCAACCAGTCAATCCTAAAGGACATCAACCCTGAATAGTTAATGGAAGGAATGAAGTTGAAGCTCCAATAACTTGGCCACTTGATGCAAAGAGCCAACTCACTGGAAAAGACCCTGATGCTGGGAAAGACTAAAGGAAAAGTAGGAAGCAGAGGAAGAGACAGTTAAGTAGCATCACAAGCTCGATGGATATGAATGTGAGCAAATGCTGGAAAATAGTGGAGGACAGAAGAGCCCAGTGTGCTGCAGAGCATGGGGTCACAAAGAGTCAGACACAACTTAGTGACTGAGCAGCAACAACAACAATGGGGTTGTTGAAAGGATTAAAAAAAATTTATAACAAGCAACAGAGTTTTCAATAAATGTTAGCTACAGTTATTTTTTTTATTATCTTAATTGGGTTTTAAAATCCTGCACTTCTATTTGTCTATCTATAATATAAATGCAAGAAACGTCTCATCTCCTGCAAGTAGAGGATTTTTTCAGTAATTGAGATATGTCTTGAGATACATAGATATTTTTTATTTTGAAGTAAATAATATTCAAAATAAATATTATCTCTGATTTGAGAGGTTGGGTATGACAAGGGGTTTCAGCTTAAATGAGCAGGAAGAAACACAGAAGCATGAGTAATAGAAATGGCAGAGAGTGTAAAAACCTATGAGAACAGTAAAGTACATTTAAAATGACAGTATTGGTATTATACGGCACCCATAAACAGTTAAACATGCAGCTCCCGCCAAGCTTTGTTTGCCATCATTTCCTACATTTGGCTGGTAAGCAAAGAAGACATCTGGAGAAATGGTTAAAACAAAACAGTGTCTAATTAGTTTTAAAATATTTTAGTTAAATAGCACAGTAATTAAATAATGCAATTCTGGAGATAAAAGGAAGAGACTATTCTGGGAAGATATGATATTACATTCTCAGACACTGCCAGTGGAGACATTTAGGGCTTATGAGGGAAGCATGGTTATTCTTTAATTTTTCATAATGAAACTATTCAAACTAAGAAAAGTACCAAAAATAAACACCTTTCCCCCAACTAAGATTAAATAGACATCGTTTTGCCATAATTCCTTCACAGAATTATTGCTAAAACCAAAATTATATCTCATTATCATGTTAGCGATGGACAGGGAGGCCTGGCATGCTGCAGTCCATGGAGTCACAAAGAGTCGGACAGGACTGAGCAACTGAACTGAACTGATCATGTTAGCTGATCCCCATTCTAGTATTGATTCCAGTTGGCTATATAACTATTTTCTGTGACTGGAGATGCAATACAACAAATTAAAGCTTGGGAATAAATGTTAGACTTTGACTTGTAAATAAGAAATCCTCCTTGTATCCCGAATCTTCTAAAAGACTCACTAAATATCTGGGTACCTTTGATTGAATTAGTCAGGTTTGATTTTTTTTTTTTCCCCTTCTAATTGACTAAAGCAAAGCCAACTCTCTACATTAGGGAGTATGATTTTAAGTACCATAAAGGGACTTCCCTGGCAGTCCAGTGATTAGGACTCCATGTTTTCACCACCAAGGGTACAATACCTGGTTGGGAAACTAAGACTCTGCAAGCTGCATGAAAAGGCCAAAAAAAAAAAAAAACAGTAGTGCAGGAAGAGTTAGAAATAAAGCAGCGCTTAGCTGTATGGGGGGCTTCCCTGGTGTCTCAGCAGTAAGAATCCACCTGCAATGCAGGAGCCGCAGGAGATGCAGGTTTGAGCCCTGAGTCCGGAAGATCCCCTGGAGGAGGGCACAGTGACTCACTCTAGTATTGTTGCCTGGAGAATCTTATGGACAGAGGAGCCTGGCAGGCTACAGTCCATATGGTCGCAGAGAGTCAGACGTGATTGAAGCATCTTAGCACAGCTGTGCTGCTTACTGATGCTGCTAAGTCGCTTCAGTCGTATCCGACTAGTGCAACCCCATAGACGGCAGCCCACCAGGCTCCCCCATCCCTGGGATTCTCCAGGCAAGCATACTGGAGTGGGGTGCCGTTTCCTTCTCCAATACATGAAAGTGAAAAGTGAAAGTGAAGTCGCTCAGTCTTGTCCCACTCTTTGGGATCCCATGGACTGTAGCCTACCAGGCTCCTCCGTCCATGGAATTTTCCAGGCAAGAATACTGGAGTCGGGTGCCACTGCCTTCTCCAGCACAGCTGTATGGACCAGGAAATGTCAACATAGGCTGATAAGGGAGTTGGGGAAAACCCTAGGATGATGATTATAAGTGTTGAGTGATGGTAGTGGTGGTAAGGATCAGATCAGATCAATCGCTCAGTCGTGTCCAACTCTTTGCGACCCCATAAATCGCAGCACGCCAGGCCTCCCTGTCCATCACCAAGTCCCGGAGGTCACTGAGACTCACATCCATCGAGTCAGTGATGCCATCCAGCCATCTCATCCTCTGTCGTCCCCTTCTCCTCTTGCCCTCAATCCTTCCCAGCATCAGAGTCTTCTCCAATGAGTCAACTCTTTGCATGAGGTGGCCAAAGTACTGGAGTTTCAGCTTTAGCTTCATTCCTTCCAAAGAAATCCCAGGGCTGATCTCCTTCAGAATTGACTGGTTGGATCTCCTTTGCAGTCCAAGGGACTCTCAAGAGTCTTCTCCAACACCACAGTTCAAAATCATCAATTCTTCGGTGCTCAGCCTTCTTCACAGTCCAGCTCTCACATCCATACATGACCACAGGAAAGACCATAGCCTTGACTAGGCGAACCTTTGTTGCCAAATTCAGACTGAAATTGAAGAAAGTAGGGAAAACCACTAGACCATTCAGGTATGACCTAAATCAAATCCCTTATGATTATACAGTGGAAGTGAGAAATAGATTTAAGGGCCTAGATCTGATAGATAGAGTGCCTGATGAACTATGGAATGAGGTGGTAAGGATAACAGATACTTTATTAAATGATCATAATGAGTTAAGATAAGATGATAACACAAGTTTTATTTAATTATCAGAGCAACCATATGAGGCATGTACTATTACTGTCTCCAGTTTACAAACAAGGAATGTGAGATATCTGAAAGTTAGATCCAGTCACAGGTCAGTTACAGAGCTGGAATTCCAATCCACCATGTGATACTGTTGGAAGGAGATATCAACACCAACAGCAGGCTGCATGGGGAGAAATCCAAGCAGAAACTTCTCCAGGGCACGTGTCATCCTCTACACAGTTTTGCCTTAGCTAATTAGAGGAAGGGTGTATTTGTTAGACCACTTGAAAGTGTCTGTATTAAAAGGCAAACAAAGACGACTAGGGTCTGATGTTTACCTCAACTGAGAGAAGTTAGAAGTGTTGATTGCAACAAAAGAAAAATAAAGGGAAAGAGTAAAAGAGAAATAGAATCATCCTTGCTCAATCTCCCCATCCTCATGCTGCTGCTGCTGCTGCTGCTAAGTCGCTTCAGTCGTGTCCGACTCTGTGCGACCCCATAGACGGAAGCTCACCAGGCTCCCCGTCCCTGGGATTCTCCAGGCAAGAACACTGGAGTGGGTTGCCATTTCCTTCTCCAATGCATAAAAGTGAAAAGTCAAAGTGAAGTCGTTCAGTCATGTCCGACTCTCAGCGACCCCACGGACTGGAGCCTACCAGGCTCCTCCATCCATGGGATTTTCCAGGCAAAAGTACTGGGGTGGGGTGCCATTGCCTTCCCCGCCCCATCCTCATACTTGAAATTAATTATAGAAGAGGAAAGAGAAACATGGGGTCAAAATAAGAGAGTTGATTAAAAGGCAGAAAATGTTAGAAAACAAAATTTAGATGGGCTTCTTTATAAGGATAATGCTAGAATGCTATTGCTGTTGCTGTTAAGTCACTTCAGTCATGTCCGACTCTGTGCGACCCCATAGACAGCAGCCCACCAGGCTTCTCCGTCCCCAGGATTCTCCAGGCAAGAACACTGGAGTGGGTTGCCATTTCCTTCTCCAATGCATGAAAGTGAAAAGTGAAAGCGAAGTCGCTCAGTCGTATCCAACTCTTAGCAACCCCATGGACTGCAGCCTACCAGGCTCCTCCGTCCATGGGATTTTCCAGGCAAGAGTACTGGGGTGGGGTGCCATTGCCTTCCCCCAAATGCTAGAATAAGGGTAGTTATAAGTATCTGAAGTAAATCTCAATTGAGATAATTTGAAAGAAAGAATACAAAAGTGCTGAGTCTTATACAATTAGATGATGCAATCCTGGACTGCCTTGTACACGTCAGCTTGTCTGTAGGCTCTTTGGAAGCATGTCATCCACTGCTGACATCAGCTTCTGACATAGTAATTTGCCTACAGTAAGTACACATAAAATACTGTCATTCTCCAACATTGAATTGGATAATTATCACAATAACTCCTGTTCCATCATTAGGCAATACGCTGATTTTGTTCTTCTTTTGAAGTTACATGGTGTGGGAAACATTAGAGAACAATTACATAAGTAGCTTTAGAAATTTAAGACCAGAGATTAAGAATATAGACTTTATGTGTCTTAATGTGTCAAACCACATTTTTAATCCCAGATCCCTTGCCTTTTAGCTATAGGACTTTTAATATGTTATTTAATCCTTTGTACCTCAGTTTCCACATCTGCAAACTAGTGCTGATTTTAGCCAACTTCCAGGTTGTTGAGGAGTGAATAATTATGTTAAGTACTATCCTGATGATTCAGTAGTGATGATAAATGGATGGATGGTCTGATGGATGGATGGACTGATTGCCAAGAAGCAGAACAAAACAATGAATGCCTCAAAAAGAATTGAGTGCACTTACAAATACCAAAGTTTAGAAAAGTCCCTCTATTATGGCCGTTAGTAGTTTC
This sequence comes from Tragelaphus eurycerus, assembly GCA_935064755.1. NCBI lineage: Eukaryota > Metazoa > Chordata > Mammalia > Artiodactyla > Bovidae > Tragelaphus > Tragelaphus eurycerus. The sequence goes on along the minus strand of CAKXYN010000002.1, from coordinate 52,709,874 downwards.
AGAAGTACTTGAATGCCCACACAATGTGTTTGGACTTCTAAAATTTGTCTATGAATTAAAAAAGAGTTCTTGATGAAAGCCCCACAGTGACATGTACTCAGATCTAAATTTTCACACCTCTCAACCAATTAATCATGTAGTTTGGGGCCAATACAGGGCAGTGGAGGGCTATGAAGGATGAAGGCACTGCTTTACTTAGAGAGACTGACATTTCGTTTTCCTGTGATTCTCTTCCTCCTCTTCCACAGGCTATCTTTGAGAACCCAAATGCTGTGAGTTAATGCTTCTTTGTTCCTAAATTTTTCATATCAGTGTTTTCTCATACCACGCTCAGTTCTCATGTGTATGACTGAGAGGTGGAATTTGAGTAATTCATTTAGAAATAAATATGCAATGAAATGTATCTAAGATAATAGTGCTTGTAATGAAAGCTCCTCATATGTGGAATCCAAACGGTCAAACTCAGAGAATAAAATGGTATTTACAAGGGACTGGGGCAGGGGTACAGTAAATGGGGAAATGTTGGTCAAAGCATACAAGCTTTTAGTTATTAGACAAATAAGTTCTGGAGACATAGTGTGCAACATAGCACCTATAGTCAACAATAGTGTGTCGTATACTTAAATTTTGCTGAGGGAGTAGATCTCATGTCTTCTCACTACACACCTCACCCCCCACATACATAAGGTGACTATGTGAGGTGGTGGGTGTGTAAATTAGCTTGATTTGTGGTAATGATTTCACAGTGTATATGTATATCAAAGCATGTTGTACACCTTAAACATATACAAATTTTCTTTGTCAATCATACCTCAATAAAGCTGGGGGAAGGTGAAAGGAGTCAGTATTAAATGATGCTAGAGCCCCAGAACTTTTTAAAAGCTCAATGCCCAGATGGGAACTTCAAAGATCAGCTAAGTGAAAAGCAACTTGAGCTATTTAAGAATTTTAAGAACAAAACCGTTATTGCCTTGAGTCTTAAAATGGCTTTCCTGTGTAATTCAAATGAACCTCAATGCCATTTAATTGCTGCTGTCAAAGAAAGGAATCCAGGGCTTATAAAATGATAATGCTTTTGAAATTACCTCTTCAGAACCAGTGGGAAGGCTGAAGTTGACCAAGGCTGATGAAAGGCTGTAACAAAGAATAATGTATGCCTTCTTGCCTTGCATACCTCCTCCATCCCCAACAACAATCCACCTACTCTCCACTCATCCCCCATCAGCATTTGCCTAGATAATCCAACTTTCAGACTTGTCTTAATCATCAGTTCCTTTGTGAAGTGTCACCAGCCACTCTGCCACTCAAACTAGATCATTCCCTCAAAGAAAAACTGGACCAGACAAGTTGAACTGGCAGAGAAGACTATTCAAGACTACTGCAAGGGATTGAACTCAGTTCTATTGAGAGAAAAGGAGGGAGATGTTTCAAGTACTGAAGTGAGCTAGAGGAAAGGTTGGTGAATGTGATTAGGCCATCTGTGTTTGCTAATTGGCAGTTCAACTAGACTTATACACCCCTTCACGACCCAGACTGGGAGATAGGGGTGCTGTCTTTCTTCATGATTACACTTCCAAGGGACGGATCCTAGGTCCTTGAGAAAGACGTTCTTACCTTAAACTGGCAAGAGGTAAATGCTTATGTAAATGTTTTAAGAAAGTTGTGGCAGCCTGTCTAAAGTTTAGACCAGTTAGGAAGAACACTAGAAACATCTTGGTCGTGGTCCTTCTGTATGTTCTATGTTTTCATGTCACTTTCATAATAGTTGTTTCAATTACAGTTACTTGTTTGGGCTTCTTAAAGTTTGTGAATTTAAAAACTTAATTAGAATTTTAAGAGCCCCAAAGGTACCAGTCTTGAATATGGTTAGTGGACCGTAACAGGATCACTCTTTTGTTTATCGCTGACACATATGAGACTCTCATTTAATATTTGTGGGAAAAAGAAAAATTTCTAAAAGAATCCGGTTTCTTCAGAATTCTTCCCTGCTCTTCTTAGTTATCACAGGATTAAAGGTTCATTTGGATATTAGGTAAAAGAAGAAGGACTTCATTTGTTAATGTATAAATATTTATTCCCATGACTACAGCTCTGTCATGTCTGAATAGCATGCCTTTTACTTGACTTTCCCTTGGTAAGTCAAGCAAACACCGATAGAACAAAAGTCTGCACAAAGGATGCACAAAATATTTTTTTTTCATATGTGTGAGCTGGCTCAAACTAATAGATGAACCCTAATAAATGTGGAAAAATTTTACATACCCTCTTCAAATTTATAAAGATGCTTTCAGGAGATAAATGGCATATGTCTCTTTTAAAATTTACTTGGAAACATTTGTACTTATGTCATTTTTCTTCTCTCAAAAATATTTCCCCACAGCAAGTAAAAGCATTTGCAGTCACCCCATTCATCATCGTTTTTCAGAAATAGTTATTGTAGTTTTATAAACATTTTAAATCATCACTCAAGTCTAGCCTTGGACTAGAAGAATGAGTTCTGATAGAAGAATTAAAGTGTTTACAGACCCTGGAATACAGCCTCCTCAATAAGGATACTTCCCCTAAAGTCAGTGATTCAGCTGCCTTTTAAATAAAATAAAGATGATTGTTAACTAAATGTGAAGCCATGAAACAGACTTTAGTAAAATAAACATAGAAATTTAAATTTTTTTTCTAGCCACCAAGAATCAGCTTTTCATGCAGGACATGAAACAACAGCATTCTTAAAACATAACACAAAGTAAAGGCTTTCTTCTTCTAGATCTCTCAGGGGCCTTGTAAAGACAACAAAGCTAATTTACTCCTTTATATATTCAATTGGTTCTTTCCAAAGCTTCAGATTTGGAAGAGTCCTAATAATGACATCTTATATTTCTTTTGTTTTTCCTAGATATAATTCATGTTTCAGATCAGATCAGTCACTCAGTCGTGTCCGACTCTTTGCAACCCCATGAACCGCAGCACACCAGGCCTCCCTGTCTGACTCTTTGCAACCCCATGAATTGCAGCATGTCAGGCCTCCCTGTCCATCACCAGCTCCCGGAGTTCACTCAGACGCATGTCCATCGAGTCAGTGATGCCATCCAGCCATCTCATCCTCTGTCATCCCCTTCTCCTCTTGCCCCCAATCCCTCCCAGCATCAGAGTCTTCTCCAATGAGTCAACTCTTCACATGAGGTGGCCAAAGTACTGGAGTTTCAGCTTTAGCATCATTCCTTCCAAAGAAATCCCAGGGCTGATCTCCTTCAGAATGGACCGGTTGGATCTCCTTGCAGTCCAAGGGACTCTCAAGAGTCTTCTCCAACACCACAGTTCAAAAGCATCAATTCTTGGGCGCTCAGCCTTCTTCACAGTCCAACTCTCACATCCATACATGACCACAGGAAAGACCATAGAGTTGACTAGGCGAACCTTTGTTGGCAAAGTAATGTCTCTGCTTTTGAATATGCTATCTAGGTTGGTCATAACTTTCCTTCCAAGGAGTAAGCATCTTTTAATTTCATGGCTGCAGTCACCATCTGCAGTGATTTTGGAGCCCAGAAAAATAAAGTCTGACACTGTTTCCACTGTTTCCCCATCTATTTCCCATGTAGTGATGGGACCAGATGCCATGATCTTCGTTTTCAGAAAGTTGAGCTTTAAGCCAACCTTTTCACTCTCCACTTTCACTTTCATCAAGAGGCTTTTTAGCCCCTCTTCACTTTCTGCCATAAGGGTGATGTCATCTGCATATCTTAGGTTATTGATATTTCTCCCAGCAATGATGTACTCTGCATATAAGTTAAATAAACAGGGTGACAATATACAGCCTTGATGAACTCCTTTTCCTATTTGGAACCAGTCTGTTGGTCCATGTCCAGTTCTAACTATTGCTTCCTGACCTGCATACAAATTTCTCAAGAGGCAGATCAGGTGGTCTGGTATTCCCATCTCTTTCAGAATTTTCCACAGTTTATTGTGATCCACACAGTCAAAGGCTTTGGCATAGTCAATAAAGCAGAAATAGATGCTTTTCTGGAACTCTCTTGCTTTTTCCATGATCCAGCAGATGTTGGCAATTTGATCTCTGGTTCCTCTGCCTTTTCTAAATCCAGCTTGAACATCAGGAAGTTCACGGTTCACATATTGCTGAAGCCTGGCTTGGAGAATTTTGAGCATTACTTTACTAGCGTGTGAGATGAGTGCAATTGTGTGGTAGTTTGAGCACTCTTTGGCATTGCCTTTCTTTGGGATTGGGATGAAAACTGACCTTTTCCAATTTTGTGGCCACTGCTGAGTTTTCCAGATTTGCTGGCATATTGAGTGTAGCACTTTCACAGCATCATCTTTCAGGATTTGGAATAGCTCCACTGGAATTCCATCACCTCCACTAGCTTTGTTCGTAGTGATGCTTTCTAAGGCCCACTTGACTTCACATTCCAGGATGTCTGGCTCTAGGTGAGTGATCACACCATCATGATTATCTGGGTCTTGAAGATCTTTTGTGTACAGTTCTTCTGTGTATTCTTGCCATCTCTTCTTAATATCTTCTGCTTCTGTTAGGTCCATACCATTTCTGTCCTTTATCGAGCCCATCTTTGCATGAAATGTTCCTTTGGTATCTCTGATTTTCTTAAAGAGATCCCTAGTCTTTCCCATTCTGTTGTTAATGCTAAAATACCTGAATGTAAATTTAAAAATCCAATTAATAGTTTTATGATTTTTCCTGCTGCTGCTGCTAAGTCGCTTCAGTCGTGTCTGACTCTGTGCGACCCCATAGACGGCAGCCCATCAGGCTCCGCCATCCCTGGGATTCTCCAGGCAAGAACACTGGAGTGGGTTGCCATATCCTTCTCCAATGCATGAAAGTAAAAAGTGAAAGGGAAGTCGCTCAGTCATGTCTGACTCTTCACAACCCCATGGACTGCAGCCTACCAGGCTCCTCCATCCATGGGATTTTCCAGGCAAGAGTACTGGAGTGGGGTGCCATTGCCTTCTCCGATGATTTTTCCTAGATAATATCTACTATCCAGATATAGATGGGGAAACAGTGGAAACAGTGTCAGACTTTGTTTTTCTGGGCTCCAAAATCACTGCAGATGGTGACTGCAGCCATGAAATTAAAAGACGCTTACTCCTTGGAAGGAAAGTTATGACCAACCTAGATAGCATATTCAAAAGCAGAGACATTACTTTACCAACAAAGGTTCGCCTAGTCAAGGCTATGGTCTTTCCTGTGGTCATGTATGGATGTGAGAGCTGGACTGTGAAGAAGGCTGAGCGCCGAAGAATTGATGCTTTTGAACTGTGGTGTTGGAGAAGACTCTTGAGAGTCCCTTGGACTGCAAGAAGATCCAACCAGTCCATTCTGAAGGAGATCAATCCTGGAATTTCTTTAGAAGGAATGATGCTAAAGCTGAAACTCCAGTATTTTGGCCACCTCATGTGAAGAGTTGACTCATTGGAGAAGACTCTGATGCTGGGAGGGATTGAGGGCAGGAGGAGAAGGGGATGACAGAGGATGAGATGGCTGGATGGCATCACTGACTCGATGGATGCGAGTCTGAGTGACCTCCGGGAGCTGGTGATGGACAGGGAGGCCTGGCGTGCTGCGGTTCATGGGGTCACAAAGAGTCGGACACGACTGAGCGACTGATCTGATCTGATCTGATCCAGATATTTCCAGATCCTTGAATCACAGTGATATTTAGATGTCAAGAAATAATTATTAAATAAATGGTTTGCCTTTCATCCAAATGGTTTAACTTTGAGTAGCCCCTGAATTTACTACTCCTATGGCTCCAGTAATGACTTTGAGCTGAGACTTTAGAGTTTTATGGCTTTCTTTAATATATTCATGACAATAGTAATTCCTACTTTGTTGAAGACAAAATCCTAGCCAATGTCTGTATATGTGGAGGAAATTTGCAATCTGTACATACTGTATCAGTTACAGTGCTTTTCCTGCCAAGCAACAGAAAATGAACTCAGAATAACTTTGGCCTTAAGCTTTAGATAATAGGGAATCAAATGATCTCACTGAACAAGAACTCATTGGTGAGGCAGTTCCAGACTAGTTGAATCTGCAGCTTAACAATTTCAACACTGTCCATTGTTTATGTTCTTCAGTCTTCCAGGTGTCTTCCTTGTCCTCAGCAACAAAAGGTAACTGCCCCAGCTCCAGATACCATTTTGAGGGAGAAGGGACTTCCTTTCCTACATGTCCCTTTTTTATCAGCCAACTTTTCCCAGCAGTTTTCATATTGCATCATATTATTCAATCATTTATGCACGGCTATACTAGTCACTGACAAGAAGAGTGAGACTATGGATGAAGGAATAATCAGGAGTTTCCCTAACTGGATGTCCAGGTTCTGGCATCAAAGAAGGAGGGGATAGCTTTGGATATTCTGACATCCTATACATATGCAACTATTTTCTGAGTGCCTACTTTAGAGACAGAAGATAGAACAGTGGGCAAAACAGATTAACCCCTGTTCATATTAAGTTTATGGTCTAAAGGCAGGAAATATTTAAAAACAGAAACAAAACAAAAAGCAAGTAGTCAAAGAGATAAGTGCCTTGGAGGGGAAAAAGGAGGATGAAGGGTCTGGGGGATTTCTGGAACACATTGGGGACGGTACACATTGGGGACGGGACACATTGGGGACGGGAGGTGGGAGACACTGCTGTATTATATGGGACATTTGGGGAAGACCTCACTAGGTTCATCTAGTCAAGGCTATGGTTTTTCCTGTGGTCATGTATGGATGTGAGAGCTGGACTGTGAAGAAGGCTGAGAGCCGAAGAATTGATGCTTTTGAACTGTGGTGTTGGAGAAGACTCTTGAGAGTCCCTTGGACTGCAAGGAGATCCAACCAGTCCATTCTGAAGGAGACCAGCCCTGGGATTTCTTTGGAAGGAATGATGCTAAAGCTGAAACTCCAGTACTTTGGCCACCTCATGGGAAGAATTGACTCATTGGAGAAGACTCTAATGCTGGGAGGGATTGGGGGCAAGAGGAGAAGGGCATGAAAGAGGATGAGATGGCTGGATGGCATCACTGACTCGATGGATATGAGTCTGAGTGACCTCCAGGAGTTGGTGATGGACAGGGAGGCCTGGCGTGCTGTGTTTAATGGGGTCGCAAAGAGTCAGACACAACTGAGTGACTGATCTGATCTGATCTGATCACTGAATAGGGCATCATTTGAGCAGAGACTTGGGATGTACTTCTGAGTGAGATGAGAAGACATTGGAGGGTTTGTACAGAGAAGTGATGTGATCTGACTTAGTATTTTTAGAAAGTAAATAATAAGTGGACAAGGGCAATGTAGGAACACTCTGAAGACACCAAAGACATTCTGAGATAAGAAATAATGAAAGTCTGGCCCAGTGGAGGAAGAAGAGAGAAGTGATGGCATTCTGGAAACATTTACTTTTGGAGGATTGGGCATGGTGTGTGAGAAATATAGAAAGTCAAGGATGATTTGAGAGACTTTGGGCTAAGCAACCAGGAGGACAGGATCACCATTAACTGAGATGAGAAAGATTGTTCAGGGGCCAGCCTCACGGGAATAGGAGCAGGTTTGGATACCAATCACTGGACTTAGAATCAAAGAGATCATTGGTGACTTTGACAAGAGGTGTTTCTTTTGGTAGAATGGTGAGGATGGACCTCTCACTGGCGCACCTGCATACTCCTATGAAATGGGGCTCTGAGAATGACAACTTTATGTTATGAAAACTTAAGTAGTGAAAAGACAAGCCCCTCAGTTAACACTCTGCCTGGTAATGTACATAGGTCAAAATCATGTCTCTCCTGCCAAAACACTTGATGTCTGCAGAAACCAACGGCACATCCTGAAGTTGACATTAGCAGCTTGCACCATCGTTCAGTGGTTTGGTAGTGATGGTATTGTTTTAAAAGGGTTCCACTTTCCCAACAGCATCATGAGCAATTCCTTTATTTTCTTCTGTGCTACTTGTTTTATTCACCATTGTATCCCAGCAACTAGAACAGTGCCTGGCACAACGTAGTATTTCAATACATATTTGTTGACTGGATACGTGTTTCTTCACAACAGGACTCCCAGGTGTGACTGAAAGGATCATGTTCAGTCCTTGTTTGCTGGTTTTGTTTTTTTTTTTTTCCCATAATGTCTTTTCATACTAGCTCCATAAAGCAGCTGTTCTTTTTTATAGCCAGAAACTTTTTTCATCTTGGCTTCTTACTGCAATATGATACCCGTTACTGTACTTTGATAAAGATTATGTTTTATAAACATGAAAAAAGTGAAGAATAAAGAAAGTCTGTAATGTAGAGAATAGATTTGTGGTTGCCAAAGGGGAAGGTGTTGGGGGAAGGATGGATTGGGAGTCTGGGGTTAGCAGATACAAACTATTATATTAGGATGGATAAACAACCAAGTCCTACTGTATAGACCAGGGAATTATATTCAATGTGCTATGATAAACCATAATGGGAAAGAATATGAAAAAGAAAGTATCTTTGTATATATAACTGTATCACTTTGCTATACAGCAGAAACTAACACAACATTGTAAATCAAATATACATCAATTTTAAAAATTGACAAAAAATTCCGTGATGAAAAAAATAACACCATCAGTGCTTCCATGAACAGATGCTTGACTAACAACCCCCACTCTGTGCAGTGTTTATTCTAGGCTTTACAACACAAGCTCATATAATCCTCATCACAACCCTATTAGTAAGGTACTAGAAATTGTCCTCCCCATTTTACAGATGAGGAGGTTGATGTTTCAAGAGGTTAAATGTCTTGTCCAAAGTTTCATGGCTGGTAAGTGCCAGAACCAGGATTCAAACCCAGGTAGTCTGGCTCTGGAGCCCTTGTTCTTAAACCCCATGTTTGGCTGCCTCCACTTACACCCCTTTTAAGGCCCTACTCTTCCAATTCATTGTATATTGTTTGATTATGTTGGCTTTACTTGTCATCGCATTTTTTAATGATTCACTTGGACTGTCACAGACCTTAATAAACTAGAGTAACTACTATTTCTTTTAAAAATAGTTCTTATTTTCAGAGAGAGGAGCGCTATACTAGATTCTGAAAAGGAAGTGTAATATAAAAAAATCACTAGATTCAGATTATTTGATTCAAATGGGAAACTCTTTAAGATCCAGAAAGGTCATATGATAGCCAAAGAGGTCCTACTCCTCTTACTAGTAGAGCAGGACTAGGACACAACTATCTCGCCAGCTATTTTGCTGAGTTTAGGGAGGGTTATCTTCAGTTCAAAATGATGTGTAATCCCCTTTCCACTAGCAGAGTCAGTTCAGTTCAGTTCAGTTGCTCAGTCATGTCTGACTCTTTGCGACCCCATGAACTGCAGCACGCCAGGCCTCCCTGTCCATCACCAACTCCCGGAGTTCACTCAGACTCATGTCCATCAAGTCAGTGATGCCATCCAGCCATCTCATCCTCTGTCGTCCCCTTCTCCTCCTGCCCCCAATCCCGCCCAGCATAAGAGTCTTATCCAATGAGTCAACTCTTCGCATGAGGTGGCCAAAGTACTGGAGTTTCAGCTTTAGCATCATTCCTTCCAAAGAAATCCCAGGGCTGGTCTCCTTCAGAATGGACTGGTTGGATCTCCTTGCAGTCCAAGGGACTCTCAAGAATCTTCTCCAACACCACAGTTCAAAAGCATCAATTCTTCAGTGCTCAGCCTTCTTCACAGTCCAGCTCTCACATCCATACATGACCACAGGAAAAACCATAGCCTTGACAGATCACTAGAATTCAGGACAGCTGAAACAACAGTCCCCTTGGTAGCTTCTCAACTTATCCCCACCTAGTAATCTTTTGCTCAGTGATCAAATAAAAACATCAGTTGTGGTTTTATCAGGAGCACTGTTTAGGCTTAATGCCCTCCCTTTGGACTCCAGGAGAAATGAGGCAGCGTGCAGTGTGTCCTGTGGAGAGTAAGAAACTGGAGGCTTTTTAAGATTGTACAAAGGGGTGTTTTCAGATGTAAATGACTTTAGTAAGAATAATATTCAGTCTCTCATATGTAGTCACAACTTACAGTCTCTTTTATTTGTCACTATTAATGTTTATTTCCAGTTAGAACTGGTCATGGAACAACAGACTGGTTCCAAATAGGAAAAGGAGTACGTCAAGGCTGCATATTGTCACCATGTTTATTTAACTTATATGCAGAGTACATCATGAGAAATGCTGGACTGGAAGAAACACAAGTTGGAATCAAGATTGCCGGGAGAAATATCAATAACCTCAGATATGCAGATGACACCACTCTTATGGCAGAAAGTGAAGAGGGGCTAAAAAGCCTCTTGATGAAAGTGAAAGTGGAGAGTGAAAAGGTTGGCTTAAAGCTCAACATTCAGAAAACGAAGATCATGGCATCTGGTCCCATCACTGCATGGGAAATAGATGGGGAAACAGTGGAAACAGTGTCAGACTTTGTTTTTCTGGGCTCCAAAATCACTGCAGATGGTGACTGCAGCCATGAAATTAAAAGACGCTTGCTCCTTGGAAGGAAAGTTATGACCAACCTAGATAGCATATTCAAAAGCAGAGACATCACTTTGCCAACAAAGGTTCGCCTAGTCAAGGCTATGGTCTTTCCTGTGGTCATGTATGGATGTGAGAGCTGGACTGTGAAGAAGGCTGAGCGCCGAAGAACTGATGCTTTTGAACTGTGGTGTTGGAGAAGACTCTTGAGAGTCCCTTGGACTGCAAGAAGATCCAACCAGTCCATTCTGAAGGAGATCAATCCTGGAATTTCTTTAGAAGGAATGATGCTAAAGCTGAAACTCCAGTATTTTGGCCACCTCATGCGAAGAGTTGACTCATTGGAGAAGACTCTGATGCTGGGAGGGATTGAGGGCAGGAGGAGAAGGGGACGACAGAGGATGAGATGGCTGGATGGAATCACTGACTCGATGGATGCGAGTCTGAGTGACCTCCGGGAGCTGGTGATGGACAGGGAGGCCTGGCGTGCTGCGGTTCATGGGGTCACAAAGAGTCGGACACGACTGAGCGACTGATCTGATCTGAATGTTTATTTCTGATACTATTTTTAGAACACAGTGTGAAAGCTGTTCTTTCATTAATTTCATTCTTTAAAAAAAAAAAAACCCTCTTTACTTCTGTTATTTTTCATGTACTCCTTTTACCATGACTTTTTCTAAAATTTATAGTCTGATGCCACTGATATTTTAGTGCTACATATCAGGTTGCAAATTGTAGCCCTTGTTCTAGTTTTAGAATTTCTTTGGCCAGTGCTCATCATATTAACTTTATAATTAAGGTTTCTATTAATTTGGAATTATTTGGGTGAGAGATATTCTGGTTAATAGAATAGTTGGTAGAATGCTACATATTTATTAAATCAATATGCTGAGGTATCAGTTTTCATAGTGCAAATTAAATATACCTAACCACCTAATGGCAACCCACTCCAGTGTTCTTGTCTGGAGAATCCCAGGGACGAGGGAGCCTGATGGGCTGCCATCTATGGGGTTGCACAGAGTCAGACACAACTGAAGCAACTTAGCAGTAGCAGCAACCACCTAATGCTCATTAATTTTTCCTTTAATCAGAAAATATGTATTAGCTGAATCAACCAGTGTTCTAGATATTGAGAAATTAACAATGTCTTAGCGTCTCTATCCAGGGAGTGTGTGGTCTACTTGTATGATGCTACACACATCATACGAGATGACAAGTGTCGGATGGTGAGGGTAAGAACACAGCACTTAGGGGACTTTCAGACAAGACTGTGACCAGGCTTGGGCAATTAGAGAAGCAGGAAAATCTTGTTAAGTACAATTTGATCCTGGAAGACCCAAAGGACACTTACACGTCTAATAGTGCTTTAGACTTATTAGAAACAGTTGTCACTCTAGTATAGATTCATAGAAGTGTTTAAGAGTTTTAGATAGAACAATTATGCAAAAACATTTTTGTCTGTGTAGATTGTGTTACATATTTTTTGCTTCTACCTCATCTTTTGCTGTATCAAATTGTGCAGTTTTTGCTTCCGTTTTGACCATTTATCGCTGTGTGACAGTCTGTACTTTACTCCTTCAAGTCTGTGATTTTTTGAATATATTCATAAGTCAAAATTCATTTCATTTCTACAGGGACTCCTTATCAGTTTTAACCCCTCATCTAATTCTCCAATTTGGTCTTTTGCTGCACATGGCAACTCTAGCCAAATAGAAATACTTTTTATCTTTGGTGTAGCACTTTTTCCCCTCCAGTGATTTTCCACTTTTAGTTACATAATAGTCCAGACTCATCATTGAGGAACTTGAAACCAATACTCTCTGTGTGTCAGAGCTCAGTTTGCGGGTTTATGATTAACAAGAAGGCTAAATGAAGTATCTGACTACTTTTTTCATAGCCAGAGTGCAAATATAGAGAAAGATATCATGTGATCATGACTGAGGTTGACCTTCAAATGCCCCGAGGTAGAGGAACCTGTCTTGTTTCCTTCCTCAGAAAGAAAGCCCTCTGTACAGTCCTTCACATGATACATCTCTACCCGTTTTAGGAAAACCCATCCTCTGCTCCCAGAAGTCAGCTCTGCTCAGGCATTTGCCCTCCATGTCTGCTCTTACACAGACAATCCAAGCGGCAAAGTAAGGATTACAGTTTCAAGTTTCTTCATCTTTCTAATCTGTGGACCCATCCCCAGATCTCCAAATTTTCAGTCTCCAACCCTACCCATTAAATAATCCCATGAAGCATCCTCTGCCCATCTAAAAGTCAAATGAGATCTGGCCCTGAAAATTAATTTGAGGGCTCTTGAGGTTTAGTTGAACTGGGTTGGTTTTGTTTTTTTTGTTTTCCCCTCTTGAGATATTAGGAGAAAAGCCTAATATTCCATGAGAGAGGTTTCACTGAAAGAGTTTGCCACTCCAGAAACAAGTACGCTCATGTTTTTGTATGTGGCCTTTCCTAAAATCATGATGCTAATATGTAATTTCCCAGAGTTAACACGTTTGCAAACTGAATTACTGCCCACTCCATCAGATTCATATGAAAAGAAGCAGCTGCTACAAAATGATGATGAAAACCAGAGAAGAGTGAGCTGGGCAAGAGGGGGAACCTAGTACTTCCAAACAGAGGTGATGACATTCACACCTTTCCCTCCATGAAGCTGGCAGATCACTTAACCTTACTGCCATCTGTGAGGAAAATGATAGACTAGGGAATTGTTCTCTCTCACACAAGGGGATTGTAATTGGCTTTTTAGTTGCATCTGTAACTAGGGTAAGAGATGGTAGCATGTATACTCCAACTTCAGCTCTCTCATTTCATCACAAAATGTTAAAAGGAAGGAGGGCAAGAAGAGAGGATCCCTCCACTGACAGAGGTCACAAAACTTTAGCTTTATAGCAACTTTGAACTCTAGGTCTCCAAAGACTTTTTTTTTTTTTTAATAGGCCTCTCATGCCTAGTCTTCTGGCCTTTTAGTAATCCATGCTGACACAGAAAACGTCATATTTTACCTACCAAAAAGTACTCTTCCCACTCAAGATGGTAAAGCATATGTGTTTACAACTTATTAAATTCCCTAGATTTCTACTTATTGTGGCATAAACAGTGAATCCCTCTGGGAGTGGTAGATTGCATTTTCAAAGATGGCTGCAACAACATCCCTCATCCCACTAAAAGCTTTATTGAGATATAATTTATGTACCTTAAAACTCACCTAGTTAAACTGTACAATTCTATGGCTTTAATATAGTCATAAGTGTACAACTATCACCACAATTTATTTTAGAACATTTTCATTACTTTCCCCCACCAAACCTCATACCCAATCACTTTTCCTTTCCTCTCCATCCTTTGCACCACAGCCCTATGCAATCACTCATTTACTTTTAGTCTCTATAGACTTCACTAATGTACATTTCGGAGAAGGCAATGGCACCCCACTCCAGTACTTTTGCCTGGAAAATCCCACGGACGGAGGAGCCTGGTAGGCTGCAGTCCATGGGGTCGCTAGGAGTCGGACATGACTGAGCGATTTCGCTTTCTCTTTTCACTTTCATGCGTTGGAGAAGGAAATGGCAACCCACTCCAGTGTTATTACCTGGAGAATCCCAGGGACGGGGAAGCCTGGTGGGCTGCCGTCTGTGGGGTCACACAGAGTCAGACATGACTGAAGTGACTTAGCATAGCATAGCATAGCATAGCAATGTACATTTCTGTACATTTCATATAAGATGGAATCATACAATATGTGTTCTTTTGTGATTAGTATCTTTCACTTAAAATGAATCCATGTTATTCCATGCCCCAGTTCAGTTCAGTTCAGTTCAGTCACTCAGTCGTGTCCAACTCTTTGCCACTCCATGAATCACAGCACGCCAGGCCTCCCTGTCCATGACCAACTCCCGGAGTTCACTCAGACTCACGTCCATCGAGTCAGTGATGCCATTCCATGCCTCAGTACTTCATTTATTTTTATTGTCAAATACTATCAAAGAGTCGGACGTGACTGAGCAACTGAACTGAACTGAACTGATTACACTGTATGGATAGACCACATTTTATGTAGCCATTCATCAGCTAGTGAACATTTTGGTTGTAGCAGAGACATTACTTTACCAACAAAGGTTCGCCTAGTCAAGGCTATGGTCTTTTCTGTGGTCATGTATGGATGTGAGAGCTGGACTGTGAAGAAGGCTGAGCACTGAAGAATTGATGCTTTTGAACTGTGGTGTTGGAGATGACTCTTGAGAGTCCCTTGGACTGCAAGGAGATCCAACCAGTCCATTCTGAAGGAGATCAGCCCTGGGATTTCTTTGGAAGGAATGATGCTAAAGCTGAAACTCCAGTATTTTGGCCACCTCATGCGAAGAGTTGACTCATTGGAGAAGACTCTGATGCTGGGAGGGATTGAGGGCAGGAGGAGAAGGGGACGACAGAGGATGAGATGGCTGGATGGCATCACTGACTTGATGGGTGTGAGTCTGGGTGACCTCCGGGAGCTGGTGATGGACAGGGAGGCCTGGCGTGCTGTGGTTCATGGGGTCGCAAAGAGTCGGACACGACTGAGCGACTGATCTGATCTGATCTGATCTGATTATGAATAATTCTGCTCTTGATATTATGTACAAGTTTGTGTGGTCATATATTTTCATTTCTCTTTGTTGTATACCTATTATAGTAATAGAATTGCTAGATTACATGTAACTCTTATGTTTAATCTTTGGAGAAATTACCAGACTGTTTTCCAAAGTGGTTGCAACATTTTATATACCCATCAGAACTGAATGAGGGTTCTAATTTCACCAGTCCTTACCAGCACTTATTATTATGTCTCTATTTCTGTAGCCATTTTAATATTTAGGAAGTATTCTCAAATTGTGGTTTTTATTTGCATTTCTTTGATGACTAATAACACTGAACTTCTTTTTATGTGTTTATAGGCCATTTATATATCTCTTTTTGAGAAATTCCTATTTAAATCCTTTTGTCCATTTTTAATTTGGTTATTTGTATTTTATTATTGAGTACGGGTCTGTTATATATTTTAGATACAAATCATATATATGATTAGCAGACATTTTCTCTTCCCACATACTCTTTTGCAATGTGACTTTGACATTCCTTTTTCAATCTGGGCTGACTCTTTGGCTCATTTGACTGATACATAGCAGAAATGACTCTGAGCAACTTCTGAGTCTGAGTCTGTATCTTAAAAGATTTTCAGACTATGCCTTCAAATACAGATAAGTTTCCTCTTGGAACCTAGCTGTCATGCTGTGAGAAAGCCCAATAGCCATGCAGAGAAGTCCACATGAAGGATAACTGAGGCCTCTAGCCAACACCTCTAACTAAGCTCCCAGCCAAAGTCAGCATCAACTGTCAACCACGTGAGTGAGGCCATTTTGGATCTTTGGGGAATTCCGCTGCAATGTGAAGCAGGAGAACCATCCAGAAGTGCCCTGTCCAAATGCCTGACTCATAATCATTAAAAAATAAGATGATGTTATTTTAAACCACCAAGTTTTGAGACAGTTTGTTCTGCAAACATAGGTAACTGAAACACTGGGGAAGTGACTGTGTCTAGTTCACAAATAAAAGGTTATGTTTACTGAAGAATTTACTATAAAAAAATGATGTTCTTTGGTGTTATGATTGTGATCCTGCGTCTTGAATATTGTGGATGCTGGAAGTTTTTCAGGTCTTTAGGCAGTAGTGATCCCTCAACTGCTTGCTACATCACCACAAACTTAAACCAAGTATCCTGAGACTTCTACACACATCTGAAAATGGAGCATCTACTTTTAAAAACAATTCAGGGTGCAGTTTGTGGAGCTGCAGCTATGGTCAACAACCCAGCTACTAGCTAAATACCTAATATTGAGAATCAGAGGCTTCCTCTAATTAAATTCTGTGGTTTGTATATAAAAGAGGGCTGCTGAAAGTCAGGAACTCCTATAGAATTCTAGCTGTTCTAATAGTCATTCATGGATAAGTCACTTCATATCCTTGGAACTCGTCTTCCTCCGGAACTCCAGAGTCCCATAGGGTGTATGGTAGTGCTTCAGCTATACTTCCAGGGGGAGGAAGGGGTGAGAAAGGATGAGGCCAGTGGGTGGGCTTCCTCATCACTATCCCTTCAGCCAAAGCAGCTCTGCATTTTTTCTGACCTAAACATTGGAATAAAAGAAGGAGTCATTTTGAATTATTATTGTTTTGAAGAGAGAGGGTGGATGGATAGATAGAAAGGTGGATAAGAATATGGACAGATGTCTGAATGGATAGAAGGAAAAATAATATTCTTTGAGAGACCATTTAGTAGTATCCCTTCAACTTAAAAAAAAAAAAAAGAAGCTTTACAAAAAAGGTTGAAATTTATGAGAGTTTCTTCTGTTTTTCCCTAGTGGGAAGTGTCTTTGGTTTACCATATATGAAAGACACTTATCTCCAGAGATTGATTAAAGAGCAAAAGGAGAATAAATCTGAGTTCTTGTATAATCTTGAACTTTCTCATCATATGTAGTGTAAATCATTAAGTTGATTTATAGATAGTAAGCACTGTGTTTTCACCTCCTTAAAGATTATGATGAATTAAATATTTGTGTGTTAGTCACTCAGTTGTGTCCAACTCTTTGTGACCGCATGGACTATAGCCCACCAAGCTCCTCTGTTCATGGAATTCTCCAGGCAAGAATACTGGAGTGGGTAGCCATTCTCTTCTCCAGGGGATCTTCCCAACCTAGAGATTGACCCTGGGTCTCCTGCGTTGCTAGCAGATTCTTTACCATCTAAGGCACCAGGGAAGCCTTCCCATATTTATTTTTCATCTTTCCATAATCATTTATGTGACAGTTGTATGTAGAGGCCCGTTCCTGTTCTAATTTATTAAAACATCCCTGAAAATCATACATAGTCTGATAAACTCTTCACTAAGATAGTCCTTGCATTAAGTTTC
Organism: Tragelaphus eurycerus; assembly: GCA_935064755.1. Lineage (NCBI taxonomy): Eukaryota > Metazoa > Chordata > Mammalia > Artiodactyla > Bovidae > Tragelaphus > Tragelaphus eurycerus. Next base: position 52,692,426 of record CAKXYN010000002.1, on the reverse strand, counting down.
CACCTAGTTTTAAGTATCATACAAAGACAGGAATTACATCGAGTATGTTATCTCCCTTCACCAAACAAAATGTGTGGAAAAGGTGACAATTCTGACCTAAGTGTGACATGTATTTAAAAACAATGACTATAATTCCATTTGGCATTTTATGGCCTATCGCATGAAACAGGCAACTTAAGCAACAAACTTAAAATTTTACCTTTTTGTTCTTTAAGCATAATGCCACATATCTCAGTTCCACAGTACAGGGGACCAGAATCCTCCCATTCATGACCCAAAACCCAACAGCAGTAGTAAGTGTGGCAAACCAGCAGAGCAAGTAGCCACACTTGGCATTTTCTCTGGACAGAGGAGCCTGGGGGGCTACAGTGCATGGGGTGGCAAAGTGCATGGGGTGGACATGACTGAGCGACTGAGAGCACACACGTGTGCACACTCTTCAAAGTATCTACCACACCTGCCTTAGCTTTGTGCCTTTATATCTTATCCGTAAGACCATATTTTTCTTTTTATCACTGATAATTTCTGTGAAGACTACCATCACCAGGCATTTGTGATGTGAACAGCCGCCTCCCTTGCTCATTGGCTGTCCTCCATCCCCCAGTTACGAATAATTTTGAGTCACGAAGGTCCACCTAAACTTGAAATCTTAAGAGGAAATTTTTACCAATCTGTGAATTCTTCCCTGGGGTTTTTCATGTACTGGATGTGACTTTATTAACCAAATACAATCAAGTTTGTCCACACAGAAATGGCAATGTTTAAAATATTCACATAGTACTCACATCATGAAGCTTCTTCCAAGTTTCCAAAATAACACCCCAGCCAACTAGCTTTCATCTTCCCTCCTATGGCCCTGCCAGAGCCAATTTTCCTGACAGGCCTTAATAAGCTCCACTTTCACACTTGGCATGTAGTCAGTAAGAATAAACAACACAAACGTATTGTAGTCATTCCTTTCATATAAATAAGACAGCAATATTATAGGGAAAACATCTCCACACTCATGTAATTTTTTCACTTTAATCAATATATGTGCTAACTCCAGAGCCTCACATATTTGACCTGAGTGCCTGTTTCTTACAAGATTGCTTTCCAGAAAGGGTGATATATGTGACTCATTTCAACCCCCAAAACAGGGCTCTGAGCATCAGACTTCCTGCCTCTAGAGTCCAGCTGTTCACAGTTACAGGTGTCAGTGTTAGAGGCAGACGGTTTTAAGCTTCCATTCTGTTTTTTCTGTTTCCCAAATAGGAATCTACAATAAACTGAGTTGCTCTGATTTGCATAATGTACTCTCTCTGTTCTCTTATTTAAGCACTTTAAAATACTTACCTCCCCTCCATCCCTCATTTTATGGTCCTCTTTGTTGTGATCTGGGGTCCTCAGTCTCCAGGACTTCCCTAGTGGCTCAGACAGTCTGCCTGCAGTGAAGGTCTGCCTGCAGTGCGGGAGACCAGGGTTTGATCCCTGACTGGGGAAGATCCCCTGGAGAAGGAAATAGTAACCACTCCAGTATTCTTCCCTGGAAAATCCATAGATGGAGGAGCCTGGCAGGCTACAGTCCATGGGTTGCAAAGAGTTGAACACAACTGAAGGACTTCACTTTCCTTTCCTTTCCTTTGTTGTGAACTGGGGTCCTCAGTCTAGGATACAAATCTTTATAATATAGAATTTTTGACATATGGATGCTGGACACTAAAGATGCAAAAGAATTTGAGATATTGTAGGCACTGGAATGTCTTGGTTGGGAACATCTAGAAACTAAATTATTTAGTTGATAGAGCACTATTCCTGCTGCTTTTATAACCAAACTACCTTTTGGTTATTATGGTAAGAAAAGGGACATCTTTAGGAAGAACTAGAAGAAGATATTGTAATATTGGACAGATCTGGGGTGAACAGGATTCACCACAAAATTAGGTCTCCTCCTGAGCTGTTTTTCCAATGTAGAGACCTACTGATTTTGCTTAACTTTCATGAAGATACCATCGCTTTCATTATTGCACTGAATGTTCTTGTGAATAACAGACTAGGAAGAGTTCAGCACCAGGATGGTTCCTTGCATACATCAGCTGCTGTATGTTGGGAATCTGGCATTAGAACTCTGGTTTCTAAAATATTATCCACAAACTGCCAGCCTCTATTGCCTCCAAGGCAGAATTCAAAGACAGCACTTTTCTCTCATGTGATGTTGTGGTGAGACAGTTATTGAAAAATCTAATGTTCTTGTTCAGCACTTGACTGCAATAAAGGAAATCAGAAAATAATTGTAAGCATGAATTATCCAAATCAGATGTCTAAATTCATTAAAGCTAGTAAATTTATGACCCTTTTCATCTGGAATCTTCAGAGCAGAGGAGGTTCATAACATTCCTCTGGGGTCAGGGATGCTATGCCCTTAATCTTGAAGTCAAGGTGACTTTTGACTGAATGTCTTAGATGGAAGGGCTTGTAGAGAGAGGGAAGCACAAGTCTGGGGTATATGACAGTGATAACTGTTCTTTTGTCCATTGAAAATCAGATACACATGGCTCACTCCTGTCTACATCAATAGTGATAATTGTGCATGAGTATAAAACCTCATTGGAGGTAATGTTGTATTAGGTACATTACTGAGCAAACTTTAAATAGAACAGTAGTTTATTGCTACAGTGACTACCCTAGACTAAGGCTCTCCTAAATCACTGCCATATTCAGCTAAGATAAAACACCAGAAGCCAAAACACAGCACTGCCCTGGAATACACAATCCTCAGACACTGGCAAATCAAGCTGTAGAATTTGATGAACAGCAAAAATCCAATGCTCAATGATTTGTTTTAATCTGATGATGTATGAAGGATCCTCTTATGTTTACAAAATATCTCTTGGGAAGATATCAGAGATGATGTAAATAATATTTACTTTGAGACTGTGATGCTAGAATATTAAATTTGTTTAATAAATCTTCCCTTGTGGTTCCATCAGGTGAAAACTGCCAAGGATCTTACAGCATGTACAGAATTGCTAAATTATTGCAACAAGTGGCAATGTTTTCTGTTCAGTGGAAATAAGTGGCTGTGTGTGTGAGTGTGTGTAGTGAGATAAGGAGATTAATGTTACTGAGATTCCCTAGAGTTAAATTTAGGCTTTTTCAGTACTCCTGCCTGGAGAATCTCATGGACGGAGGAGCCTGGTGGGCTGCAGTCCATGGGGTCGCTAAGAGTCAGACACGACTGAGTGACTTCACTTTCACTTTTCACTTTCATGCACTGGAGAAGGAAATGGAACCCACTCCAGTGTTCTTGCCTGGAGAATCCCAGGGATGGGGGAGCCTGGTGGGCTGCCGTCTGCGGGGTTGCACCGAGTTGGACATGACTGAAGCGACTTAGCAGCAGCAGCAGTAGCAGCAGTTAAAATTAAATGAACAATTTTTATAGAATTTTTCTATGTAATTTTAATTAAAGTTTGGTTCTTTTTAAAGAACTTAAGAACTGACCCCAGTTCTACTCTTATGGTTAATAATGGTGCCTTTGGACATTTAAGCCATAATTTGGGCAGGCTTATGCAACATCTATTTCTGCTTTATTGACTATGCCAAAGCCTTTGACTGTGTGGATCACAATAAACTATGGAAAATTCTGAAAGAGATGGGAATACCAGACCACCTGATCTGCCTCTTAAGAAATCTGTATGCAGGTCAGGAAGCAACAGTTAGAACTGGTCATGGAACAACAGACTGGTTCCAAATAGGAAAAGGAGTACGTCAAGGCTGCATATTGTCACCATGTTTATTTAACTTATATGCAGAGTACATCATGAGAAATGCTGGACTGGAAGAAACACAAGTTGGAATCAAGATTGCCGGGAGAAATATCAATAACCTCAGATATGCAGATGACATGACTCTTATGGCAGAAAGTGAAGAGGGGCTAAAAAGCCTCTTGATGAAAGTGAAAGTGGAGAGTGAAAAGGTTGGCTTAAAGCTCAACATTCAGAAAACGAAGATCATGGCATCTGGTCCCATCACTGCATGGGAAATAGATGGGGAAACAGTGGAAACAGTGTCAGACTTTGTTTTTCTGGGCTCCAAAATCACTGCAGATGGTGACTGCAGCCATGAAATTAAAAGACGCTTGCTCCTTGGAAGGAAAGTTATGACCAACCTAGATAGCATATTCAAAAGCAGAGACATTACTTTACCAACAAAGGATCGCCTAGTCAAGGCTATGGTCTTTCCTGTGGTCATGTATGGATGTGAGAGCTGGACTGTGAAGAAGGCTGAGCGCCGAAGAATTGATGCTTTTGAACTGTGGTGTTGGAGAAGACTCTTGAGAGTCCCTTGGACTGCAAGAAGATCCAACCAGTCCATTCTGAAGGAGATCAATCCTGGAATTTCTTTGGAAGGAATGATGCTAAAGCTGAAACTCCAGTATTTTGGCCACCTCATGCGAAGAGTTGACTCATTGGAGAAGACTCTGATGCTGGGAGGGATTGAGAGCAGGAGGAGAAGGGGACGACAGAGGATGAGATGGCTGGATGGCATCACTGACTCGATGGATGCGAGTCTGAGTGACCTCCGGGAGCTTGTGATGGACAGGGAGGCCTGGCGTGCTGCGGTTCATGGGGTCGCAAAGAGTCGGACACGACTGAGCGACTGATCTGATCTGATCTGATGCATTATATGGGCTTCCCTGATGGCTCAGAGGTTAAAGCGTCTGCCTGTGATGTGGGAGACCTGGGTTCGATCCCTGGGTCGAGAAGATCCCCTGGAGAAGGAAATGGCAACCCACCCCAGTATTCTTGCCTGGAGAACCCCATGGACGGAGGAGCCTGGTGGGCTACAGTCCACAGGGTCACAAAGAGTCAGACACAACTGAGTGATTTCACTTTCTATGGGAATGTTTCTTGATTTCAGGTTTGAAGCAGACTTCTCAAATCTAGAAGATCAATGACTGTCCTCAGCACCAGTTATATTAACCTTAAGATATCTTGAAAATGTTTTTGCTTAAGTGTCTGAGTTCAGTTCAGTTCAGTCACTCAGTCGTGTCCAGCTCTTTGCGACCCCGTGAATCACAACACGCCAGGCCTCCCTGTCCATCACCAACTCCCGGAGTTCACTCAGACTCACGTCCATCGAGTCAGTGATGCCATCCAGCCATCTCATCCTCTGTCGTCCCCTTGTCCTCCTGCCCCCAATCCCTCCCAGCATCAGAGTCTTTTCCAATGAGTCAACTCTTCGCATGAGGTGGCCAAATTATTGGAGTTTCAGCTTTAGCATCATTCCTTCCAATGAACACCCAGGACTGATCTCCTTTGGGATGGACTGGTTGGATCTCCTTGCAGTCCAAGGGACTCTCAAGAGTCATCTCCAACACCACAGTTCAAAAGCATCAATTCTTCGGCGCTCAGCCTTCTTCACAGTCCAGCTCTCACATCCATATATGACCACTGGAAAAACCATAGCCTTGACTAGATGGACCTTTGTTGGCAAAGTAATGTCTCTGCTTTTCAATATGTGATCTAAGTTGGTCATAACTTTCCTTCCAAGAAGTAAGCATCTTTTAATTTCATGGCTGCAGTCACCATCTGCAGTGATTTTGGAGCCCAGAAAAATAAAATCTAACACTGTTTCTACTGTTTCCCCATCTATTTGACATGAAGTGATGGGACCAGATGCCATGATCTTCGTTTTCTGAATGTTGAGCTTTAAGCCAACTTTTTCACTCTCCTCTTTCACTTTCATCAAGAGGCTTTTTAGTTCCTCTTCACTTTCTGCCATAAGGGTGGTGTCATCTGCATATCTGAGGTTTTGACATTTCTCTTGATTCCAGCTTGTGCTTCTTCCAGCCCAGCATTTCTCATGATGTACTCTGCATATAAGTTAAATAAACAGGGTGACAATATACAGCCTACTGTATATTGATGTACTCCTTTTCCTATTTGGAACCAGTCTGTTGTTCCATATCCAGTTCTAATTGTTGCTTCCTGACCTGGATATAGGTTTCTCAAGAGGCAGGTCAAGTGTCTGAAAATATTGCTAAATAAAATAACATCTTGCCTTCTATCACATAAATTTTGTTTAGATTTTTTTCCTCTTCTGTAATTGTAGTACTGCCATTTAAGCCACCAAAAATATCTTGTATGTATTATTACTTGCCAATGACTGGAAACGTTCCTCTCTCCTTTACAATGTCAGTTCTCTCATTTCTTCTGACATCTTAGACCTGTCTCCTCACTTCCCTTTGTATTCATAGAAGGATGCTGTTGACACTCTGAAGCTCATGTGCTTTCACATGGTGATGAAGACTGATAAAGAGAGGCCAGCAGTTCCTTACTTATTGCATTTTCTGGAAAGTTAGCTGTTGACTAGGTCACTGTTCACAATTCTGCTAATTTACTCTCTAGAGTTTGTGGTCCCGCAGTTTAAAATGATTTGTTTGGCATCCGAGGGCCACAAGTGAAGCTGATTAGCTTCTGCCGTACTTACCATGTAGGTAGTAGCACCTCAGCTCTTCCTTAAGAGGTCTTTACCACATTTCTTTTGCCTGCCCTTCATGTCCCCACATGGAAGCTGGTTAGCAGTCCTTGTGTTATCTGTCATTTGTACATTTCCAATCCTGCAGAGCTAATGCTATTGCAAGCCTGGCTTCAGTGCTGATAGAGTGGCTGTGTTCCACCTCACCACTCATGACTCGGACTTTACAATTAATGAATAAAATGTGTTGAGTAAACTATTTAAGAAACTACTTATAGTAGCAATAGCCAGTCTGTATCCTAGCCATCTTGTCTCTTAAACATGATTGTTCCCTACTCTGTAACATTTTGCTGACTCTTTAGCTTGACACCATGTTTATGCTATGCTGAATGCATGCTAAGTCACTTCAGTCATGCCCTGACTCTGCACCTCTATGGACTGTAGCCCACCAGGCTGCTTTGTCCATGGATTCTCCAGGTAAGAAAACTGGAGTGGGTTGCCATGCCCTCCTCCAAGGGATCTTCCCAACCCAGGGGTCGAACTCATCTCTCTTAAGTCTTCTGTGTTGGGAGGCAAATTCTCTACCAAAAGTGCCACCTGGGAAGCCCTTATGCTACACTGAATGGGGTTATTTGACCTGTACTCTTAAGTAGGAAATGTATAAACTGGACCATATGCACTGCCTCAATGACACATATACCCCAAGGAATGGATATATCTTTGGGCATATTCCTTTTCCTGCAGCAGTTGTCAGCACATCATTTGTCAAAGATCTGACAAAGAACTGAAGGTTCTGGCTGTCCGTCATTCAGCTAGCTCTGACTAAGTAAGAAACCTTCAATGAGCTCTGTACCAGACCCCCCAAGAAAGACATACGGGACAAATAAAAGACAAAGTCCCTGCCTTTGAGGAGTTTGTGATTTACTGTCAGAGTTTCAGCAGACTTAAAAAAGAGACTTCAAACATTTAAAATCCATACTTTACATTGTACATGTATACCAAAGCCACAAAAATAGCAACATCAGATGCAGGACAAATGAGCAATTAAAATGTGATAAAATTGATTAGAAGATTTTTTTTAGAGGAATGGAATGGTAATCCAAGTTTAAAAGGAAATAAGACTGGTTCAGAGGAGGAAAACAAGCATTCAAGAAGGAGGTCAGATCAGATCAGATCAGTCGCTCAGTCGTGTCCGACTCTTTGCGACCCCATGAATCGCAGCACACCAGGCCTCCCTGTCCATCACCAACTCCCCCTGTCCATCACCAACTCCCAGAGGTCACTCAGACTCACATCCATTGAGTCAGTGATGCCATCCAGCCATCTCATCCTCTGTCGTCCCCTTCTCCTCCTGCCCCCAATCCCTCCCAGCATCAGAGTCTTCTCCAATGAGTCAACTCTTCGCATGAGGTGGCCAAAATACTGCAGTTTCAGCTTTAGCATCATTCCTTCCAAAGAAATCCCAGGGCTGATCTCCTTCAGAATGGACTGGTTGGATCTCCCTACAGTCCAAGGGACTCTCAAGAGTCTTCTCCAACACCACAGTTCAAAAGCATCAGTTCTTCGGCACTCAACCTTCTTCACAGTCCAGCTCTCACATCCATACATGACCACAGGCAAGAAGGAGGTAACCACATGCAAAAAAGGCAGAGATGGTTGTGAATATAGGTCACCTCGTGGAGACCAGCATACAGATTTGACTGCAGACAGCAGAAATCTGAAAACTAAGAGATGTAGGATGGTCGAGCAAGAATAGAGACCATCAATGGGAGGCCTGGAGCACCATGCACAGGATTTGAAACTAGCACCTCAGAACCACTTGATTCAGGAGAGGAAACAGCTCCATTATTTTCTTTTGCATTTGTCAGGTGTTATGGAGATATTTACTTGCTTGATCTTTACAAACTGGAACCAGTTCTTTTTCATGACCCTTTTATTACAGTCAAGTTCCAATTAGGGGAAAAAAATCACACAGTAACCTGAACCAGAATGTTGAATATAAAGAACTGTTATTTCTAAACGGGATTGGAGCAACAAGAGATTTACTAGTAAAAAAAAAATAAAGAGCTCTACTCTTGTTGTTGTTGTTGTTGTTTAGAAGCAACTGGACAACAACAAAAATGCTTAGTCGTGTCTGACTCTTTGCAACCCCATATACTGTAGCCCTCCAGGCTCCTCTGTCCATGGGATTCTCAAGTCAAGAATACTGGAGTGGGTTGCCACTTCCTTCTCAAGGGAATCTTTCCTACCCAGGGATCAAACCTGCATTGGCAGATGGATTCTGTACCTGGGAAGCCACCTGGGAAGCCCAAAAAGTTCTGAAGAAGATAAGAAAATCAGATATAAGGAGTAGCCACTCCACTTAGAGCTTAGAGTGTCCAAGAAAAAGTCTCCCTATCCTCCACCCTTGCCTGAGGATTAAAATCCAGACCTTGTTGAAGAGGGACAACTGTGGCTCTCTGAATGGCAGAGAATTCACTGGGGTACCATGATGATGGGACTTGCTAGAAATCTGCTCTTGGAGAACCAAGAAAAGTTGTTCACAAGGAGATGTCTCAACCCCCTCAGTATCTCTATAATACCTTTTACTGATAACGCTTAACATCTTACTCGCTGACAAAATAAAATATTTAAAAGGTCCAGCTCAATTTTTGCAAAGCAGGTGATAAATATGAATTTGCAGCTGAGTAATAAATTGGTAACTGAAGTACCTTGACTTCTCATTTCCTGAGGGTTTTCCAGTGTCTCTTCTTTATTTTTCAAATATACACCATGTAGACTACGCTTTTTAAATTAGTCACTTGTGTGTCACCCACTCACCCAACTCTGCCTCCTCCAGAGATCCTGATTAGTCCTTGGAGGGGATCATGACTCGTGACTGGGAATCAGTAGTTTAACATGTTTATATTCAATAGGACTGTTAATCAGCTCTACATGCAAAGGATAGAGGGAGAATGGATTTGTCAGTTTTTGTGATAAATATCTGGGAGTAGAGGGCTAGTTTGCTGAAAGTACACTGTGGGCCCACAAAATGATGTGATCCCTTAAAAAAAAGCAAATGCAATCTTAGGATGCATTAATGGAATTCAAAACAAGGGAGATATTGGCTTAGCTTTTATTTGTAGAGCTTTTGCTATAGCCTAAACACTGCATTCAATTCTAGGCACCACATTTTAAAGAAAGACAATGAACTGATTCAAATGCATTCTTTTTAATAGCTGAGTAATATTCCATTGTGTATGTGCACCACACCTTTCTTATCTATTCGTCTGCTGATGGACATCTAGGTTGCTCAGCTATTAAAAAGAATGCATTTGAATCAGTTCTAATGAGGTGGATGAAACTGGAGCCTATTATACAGAGTGAAGTAAGTCAGAAAGAAAACAACCAATACAGTATATTAATGCATATATATGGAATTTAGAAAGATGGTAAAGATGACCCTATATGCAAGACAGCCAGGGACACAGATGTAAAGAACAGATTTTTGGACTCTGTGGAAGAAGGCGAGGGTGGGATGATTTGAGAGAATAGCACTGAAACATGTATATTACCATATGTGAAATAGATCTCCAGTCCAGGTTCAATGCATGAGACAGGGCACTCAGGGTCGGTGTACTGGGATGACCCCGAGGGATGGAATGGGGAGGAGGGGTTCAGGATGGGGAACACATGTACACCCGTGGCTGATTCACATCAATGTATGGCAAAAACCACTACAATATTGTAAAGTAATTAGCCTCCAATTAAAATAAATAAGTTAATTTTAAAAAAAGAAAGACAATGAAGAACTATGGCAGTTGCAAAACAGTATGATGAAGAAGCTAAGAACACTGGAGGGACCTGGGGATATTAGCCTAAGAGAAAGAAGGCAGAAGGAAAACACGGTTCCAACCTTTATGAGCACCCATATCAAAAAAGAATTTTAACTTATGCATTATCATCCCAAAAGGCAGAAGAGGAACCATCAGGAATACATTATAGGAAGGAACCTGAGATCTAATCCAAGGAGGACTTTCTCAACACTGGCATTGCTTAGAAAAATCAGAGACTGATTTAGTGGGTAATCAGTCATCTCTCTTTGGATCAAGATGGAACACATTTATTTGAGATTCCTTCTTTCTCTAGCCCTTTATGAGATTCTATGAATAAGCAAAAGTAACCCTACTTATTATCCCGATATTCCTCCAAAGAGACAAGGCTCAAACCTCATATTTAACCCATCCTCTAAGTTATTAGTGCCTGATGAGGTCATAGCTCTTTTAGAAAGAAAACAATGAAGAGATCACTAAACCCAGCTTTTCATTTAGAGACAGCAATAAGATTTGCAGTCTTCCTAGTCCTAAAAACACAAATGATTAAATTCCTGTATATAATTAAGTTGCATAGGACCATTTTAATACCACTACTTGATTGTGGTCTTCAGAGTACAGATATTATTATTACAATAAAAGGAAAGGATTTGGTGGTTCATTTTAAACTGTTATACAAATTCTTAGCCTAAAGATTATTACCGTATTATAATAATGTGAACAATTTATAATACATAACTATTGTGAAATAACCTAGTTACATTTTAAAAGGTGAACAATGGCTATTTTAGAAATGTTTTCTAAGAAACCTGACTCAGTGCCTCTAGTTTTCTATACAGGTAACCCTTTTAAATTAAGTCAGAATTATATACAATCCAGGGCATCCGGTTAAATGTTAAATGTTATAGATATAGATATGAAAACTGTGAATATTATCCAAGTAATCGTATAGCCTTACTAATGCTTCAAGCACCTCAAAATAGGCATTTTTTGGTAAGCACAAAGGGTGATAATGATGATGATATTAATCATGAAATCTATAGACAATTTTTAGTGCTGTGAGAGGCTTCTGAAACTTTTCCAGCCCTGGCTAAGCCTTCTATTTTTATAACTACATTATAAAAATAAATATGAAATAAATATAAAACTATTTTATAACTATTTCCAACTATTATGACTTTTTATCATAGTTTAAAGTAAGTATTGACCAAGTTACTCAATTTATCAGTGTCAGATACTTGAAAACATCAGTCAATCCTGAATACTAGTTAAACATTTGGAGGAATGATTTAGTGATTTATCTTCCATTGTAAATTCCCAAGATTATAGTCAACAAAAACAACTTTCTAGAGAAACAATGTTCATTTGTTCCACAACCCATACCTCAGTACCTACCTTGTGATGGACATTTTGTTTGTCTGTTTCTATTCAGATGACTGGGAAAACCACTGGCAAACTGAAAGCAAGCATAATTTTGGACTAAATAAGTCCACCATGGCCTTCCCCCAGGGCGATGGCCATAAGTAGCCCATAGCACCTCCATCCCCAGCAGACTGGCTGAAGGTCACCACCATAACGCAGCAGGAAGAACGTGGGGCTTTTGTTTATTGTATTGGGGTACAGTTGCTTTATAATGTTGTGTTAGTTTCTGCTATACAGCAAAGTGAATCAGCTTTACGTATACATATATCCCCTCTTTTTGGGGTTTTCTTCCCACTTAAGTTACCAGAGCATCCAACAGAATTTCTAGTGCTGTATGGTCAGTTCTCATTAGTTCTCTCCTTTACAGAGCATATCAATAGTGTGTATATGTCAATCCCAATCTCCCAATCCACCCTGCCTCCCCTTACCCCCTTGGTGTCTATACATTTGTTCTTTATTAATGTTGTTTCTATAAGCATAGAAACCACCCAATAGTTTCATCTTTGTAGCTTCCTTCCTAAAACTTGATATTAGATGGACTGGCCACATGTTTTATTAGACTGTGGCAGTAAGGGGTCATTTTTCCAACATGTACAGCTTATTACTGTGTTACATAATTACATTAGTGGAAACAATATTTAATTCATCTTTTTAATCTGTCCTAGATATAAACCTTCTCACTAGGGAAAACTTACCATCTGTATATTTCCATCTTCTTAAAAAAGTTTCATCTTTATTAAAGTAATGCTAAAGCTGCCATCATTAGGCTGATTTATTTCACTATGGAGTAGCCATTTATTCTACCCATTCTCCACTCATTTCTCTGGCTGGACCTTGTTGGTCCAGCCCACTTGTGATACCTGAAAGCTGGTGTGGATATAAGGACCACTTTAGTAGTGTTAACCTCTCCTCTGTTCACCTATGTAATTCAGTGATTCTATGATAGCACTAAGTACCACTAACATCCTAAACTTTCATGGCTACATACAGATATCTTTCTTCACTGATACCTTCTTTATTTTCTGAAGTAAATATGTAAGTCCAATAGCTAATTAACATTTTTCATAAAACATATAGTCACTATAAATATATTAATCAGCTTGAGCTTCCATAACAAATCCCATAGACTAGATGACTTACACAACAGAAATTTACGTTCAGTTCTGGAGGCTGAAAATCTGAGGCCAGGGTGCCAGCATGGTTGGTTTTGGCTCCTGGTGGGTTTTCTTCCTTCGTATACAGCTGCTTCCCATTGTGACCTCATGTGGTGGACATAGAGAATTCTGGTGTCTTTTTCTCTCCTTATAGCGGCACCAGTCTATCAAGTTAGGGCCCCACCCTTATCACCTCCTCACAGACCCTATCTTCAAATATAGTTAGATTGAGGGTTCAGGCTTTGCCATATGAATTAGGAAGGGACACAATTCAGTCCATAACATCATGTCTTTAGGATTCCCATACTATTCACTGAAAAGTGCCAGACAGTGTACTAAAAATTTTACATATATTCACGTAAGCCTTACTACAACTCTGAATTTAGTAATAATACAAAGAACTTAAGGTCAAAGAGGTTAAGATAATCTGTGCCATAATAATTTTCTTCAAAGAAAGGATCCCCCAGAATGTAGAACAACAAAAAAAAAAAGAGAGACAGAGGAAAGGTAACAAAACAGTATCAACTCAGAATGCCCAACACCCAACTAGTAAGAGTTATAGAAAGAGAAACTTAAAAGACAGTGAGGAAGGCATTTTCAAAGAAATGGAACAGAATTTCTAAGAAGGATGGTGTTGATTTCTAGTTTGAAAAGCTACCAGGTACTCAGACAATGAATGAAAGCAAGGTATCCCCCAAGGTACATGATAATGAAATTCCAAAATACCAGGGAGAAAGAAAGTATGCTTAAAAAAACTTCTGGAGAGAATAAAGGGACAAAATGTAAAGGAAAAGGAATATAGGAGCATGGAATTTCTCTCTACAGAAGCACTGGAAGCTGGAAGACAATAGAGCGATACCTTCAAGATACTGAAAGAAAATGATCTTTAACAGAGAATGCTGTAACCAGACTATCATGTAAAGAAGAAGATAGAAAAAAGACATTTTCAGACATGCAAGCACACAAAAAATTTCTCTCTCTGCACCATTATTCAAGAAGTTACTAAAGCACGTGTCCCCTGAAACCAAAGGGAGTAAACCAAGAAGGAGGAAGACAAGTAGAGATCGATAACGGGAAAGAGATGAAGGAGAGCATATGAGAGTGAAAGGAAGTCCAAGCATGGTATCTCTGCCACCAGCCAGAACACAGCCATCTAAGATTGGAGCAGGAAACTAGAGGACCCTAATAGGTATATATTCGAGAGAGAGAGATGGATCCATAAATTAAATGACAGTTTGACCATGTTGAAGGTCATCAGATCAGATCAGATCAGTCGCTCAGTCGTGTCCGACTCTTCGCGACCCCATGAACCGCAGCACGCCGGGCCTCCCTGTCCATCACCAGCTCCCGGAGGTCACTCAGACTCAGATCCATCAAGTCAGTGATGCCATCCAGCCATCTCATCCTCTGTCGTCCCCTTCTCCTCCTGCCCTCAATCCCTCCCAGCATCAAAGTCTTCTCCAATTGAAGGTCATACTGAAAGGCATTTTATAGAGCTGTTGGAGATTGTGAGAAACATTTAGTCAGATACCTCCCCTCCACATGAGTAAATAAGGGAGTTATGAGCTACATGAACAATAAAATATCATTCAAATAAGGAAATGGAGTAATATTAACTGGTTCAGCAGTGAACAATCCTTATGTTGTCATTATAATGGGGACACTGAATACATATGGACCCAGCCATAATTATATTAACAGGAGAAGAAGAATATTTACCCATCATAAAGGAAATTAAGCATTTTTCAATAGTCAGTGTCTAAAGCAAAGGTATTAAGAGATAGCAGTATATGTATATACTTAGAAACAAGGAAGTTAATGCTAGAAGAAACAGCTCAGAGTTGAAAGGGCTTACCTCTGAGGGATGGGGAAAATTTTTATGTTTGGTTTTGGACCATATTACTTGATTTTAGAAGCATATTTGCCCCTTATACAATGCTTCCTTAGGTTGACTTATATTAAAGACAGGTCTATTCCTCAACATATCCTGGGGCGGGGGGCAAGAATAAGGCACACTGCATTGAAAGTAGTACAAGGAATAAGTAAGCATGCTGACTGTATTTTGGTACCACGTATTTTCCTGGACAGTATCTTATTTCCAAGTGAAATGCCAAATAACTTGAGAAATATCAATAACAGTGTGAATGTCAAAATAAATGAAGCATTATTTTTGATCACCAGCAATGCACAAGATAGGGAAAGTTGGCAATATCAGACTTTTAGATCATCAGCCAATGAGTTAAATTAGAATCACTAGTAGCTTCACTTGAATGGAACTATGCAAGTCCCTCTCTTAATGTACCTTGGGAAACATTGCATGCTCAGTGAACTCTATAGAGAGGATACATGAATGAGCTAGTTTTTTATAAAAGAGGATCCAGCTGATTATTTATGCAATAATTACTTCTCAGTAAATATCCTTCTTTGGCCCATTTTCATTTCAAGTAAACTTGAGAATCAGAACTTATTTAGATACCTCTCTTTCTTGGCTGTTTCTTTTAAGTAAAACATGAGCAATTTCCTTCAGGTGACTAATTATCCTTTTTTGCTCTGGCCTGTCATTTCAGTGACAAATTCCTCCTTAAATTGAGTGGGAAAAGTTTTATATGAAAGGAGAAATAGATGGGAGAGATTATAGAATATTTGTAAGACCACTCATTCACATCCTCAGAATATTAGCTTCTGAATGATATTTTTTTCATGTTGCACTTCTTAATTACCATAGCATTGTACATATCAGGACTTTTAAATTATTATTATTTATAGGCATAGAAAGAAGATCTTATGAAAGTGATGGTTATCTGTTCTCTGCACCTCATTATGTTAGCCAATGTTTTTGAAGTAATATGTAAATGGTGAAAAACAACCTAAGTTTTTATAACCAGACATAACAAAATAGACATGAATAATAAATCTTTTGGTTATTGCTCTTAAAGATTCCTCGGGAACAATATTTAAATTGCTTCACACTGAGATTTTTCTGCTGGTCCATAACTTCCAAGTTTCACAAATTAGTTTATTTTCTATTCCTCCCCTAGAGTAATTTGGCTGTTCAGGAATAAATACGGTAGAGAACAAGCCTAAATAAAAATGTTTCCAACCGAAAATTTTTGTTTTACTCCTTGCTTCTATTTTCAGAGTACAGTACTTCTCATGTTTACAAAATGAAGCTTCTTGCTTGTGAAGTTTCTCTCTTCCTTCTCCTTCTTGTTTGTCATAGGAAGAGGGTATTTTTTTCCCTCCAAGTGAAAATAAAAGCCACTTTTTACCCCCTCCTACATTCTTCTCAGTAACCTGGACTCCCACTCTCCCATGCAGGGTGTGATAGGAGAGGACTGGGGAGCATCTTGCTTCCACCAGCTGTCAGATCTGATTATAAGACACGCAGCGTAAGTCTGAGCTCTAGAGGTTTTTCCTCCTTACCACCTGGCATTCTGAACACTAACGGATTATCGAACTATAACCCAGCAACTGTCTCTTGAGCTGTTATTTTCAAAATCCTGTAATGCACAGTGATTTTTTCTTTAGTTTCATGAAATTAAAAGCTTACCCCCTTTTTAGTTCAACTTCAGTGATACTTACCCAAGGGACTTGTGAGCTTATTTGCTTGTAAGCTCTACTGTTTTTCGATAATTTATTTTTTGCAAAAACTCAGCTTGATCTTTACAGGGAGGTGGAGGGCAGGTATGCCGACAAGAATCTGATGTCTAAACATCAGGTACAATGGGCTCAGCAGGGAGGTGTTTACCCATCAGATCTCCTCTGTCGGTGTAGCCTGGACTTCTTTTCTGGGCTCTGTCTGCAAGAAGGCAGCTCTCCTGGCCTAATCTCTTTCTGACCCCTTCTCTACCAAGTCCTCACACGGGAAATAAAAGAGGGACATGCCAAATAAAGGGGCTTCCCAGGTGGCACTAGGGTAAAGAACTTGGCTGCCAATGCAGGAGATGCAAGAGGTGTGGGTTTGATCTTCAGGAAGATCCCCTAGAGAAGGAAATGGCAACCCACTCCAGTATTCTCGCCTAGGAAATCCCATGGACAGAGGAGCCTGGCGGGCTACAGCCCATGGGGTCACAAAGAGTCGGACATGATGAAGTGACTTAGCACGCACTCATGCCAAATAAAAACTTCTCTTAACGTTCCTGCAGACTTCTACACCCTTGTAACAATAGTACCTACCTCACATGGCTTTTCTTATGACTGAATGAGATAATTCATAGTATTAGTTATTTTTGTTGTTATTCTTAACTGCTTCTACTACTTAGTACTACAGGGCCTGTTATATGTAGAATCAAATACCTTCTATATACATTATATACACTATGATTATCATACACATTATGATTCTTCTGGATAGATTGTCTTGAAAATTTCCGAGCAATTTTTGCATGTATCTTGCTATCTCCAGGGTAAAGCAGGAACAGTGGGAGAAATTGAGTGACCCATGGAGCGCTCTAGGCTATTACTGCTTAACCGTAGTCACACGTTGGAATCACCTGGAGAGTTTTACAAACTACAGTACTGATGCCTCGGCCTGACACCCAGAGGTACTTAAACTGTTTGGCCTGGAATACAGCCTGGATCTTTTAAATGCTCCCTTGGTCATTCTAATGGGTAGCCAAGGCTGAAAATTCTTTTTTAAAAAACTTTTTTTTTTTTTACTGCACCACACAGAATACAGGATCTTAGTTCCCCAACCAGGGATCGACCCAGCAGCCCCTGTAATAGGAGCACAGTCTTAACCACTGGACCCCTAAGGAAGTCCCTGAAAACTCTATTTTTGTTTCAACTTAGATTCAAACAATCTGAGCAAAATCCAGCATGGGGTTCTGTCTTCAGCAAACACCTTGTAAAAATGCCAGCATAAAACCCATTCACAAAGGAATGTTCCAACTACTTGTGGTAAAAAATTGTAGGATTTCCTTGTGTGGCTATTGAACTATGATCTTATCCATGAGAAACCCTGAAAAATCTATTAATGAGCTCTTATCCACTAACATAGTTCAAATCCAAGCCCCGTTAATGGATGTCAGCTACTAGTTCTTTGCTGAATGTTAACCTGTACCAGGAGACTGCAGCCACTGATAAAACATTTCCTGTTTTTGCGTTGACAGTAGTCAAAATAACTTGTCATTGATTTCACAGATTAGTCAAAATACTAATTATCAAGTTTCTCCTTCATCACCAGACAAATATTTCACTGATGCACTCATAAATTGCAATTGCTGTTTCTAACAGGCTCGGGGACCTATGTCTGTAGAATGATCTGCTGCTGTAGTTGAGAGCTTCACTTGTCTTCCACACCCTCTCACCTAGAGCTCTTGCTCAAACACCAACCCAGGCTCAAACTGCTAGCACTGTGAGAGTTCTTTACTAACTTTCTTAAACCCAACAGTTCCCAAGAAATCTCTCTTTTCACACTGCCCATAACATAGCCATTGCCATATAAATAGTAGTGGGTGCTGAAAAGGAAGCAGATAGACAGACACACACACACATGCACACACTCACACACACACACACACACACACACACACACAATGGATGAACTGGCAGCAGCCATGCTCACTCTTAGAAAAGCAACATCTAGAATCAGTCATAATAAAACTGGGTTAACAACATTTTCTTCATCTGCCAAGCTGAGCACTTTACAGTGATCAAGACAGTTTTCTCAGTAGAAAGGCTCCTTGATATCTGGCAGTGTGTGACATCCAACAGGAGTAAAAGCTTTCCATCTACCTAAGAGGTAGGTTCAGTGAACGAGGATCTGTAAATTTAACGGACAAAAGACTGATTGCTGCTGCTGCTGCTGCTGCTGCTGCTAAGTCACTTCAGTCGTGTCCGACTCCGTGTGACCCCATAGATGGCAGCCCACCAGGCTCCCCCATCCCTGGGATTCTCCAGGCAAGAACACTGGAGTGGGTTGCCATTTCCTTCTCCAATGCATGAAAGTGAAAAGTGAAAGTGAAGTCGCTCAGTCATGTCTGACTCTTCGCGACCCCATGGACTGCAGTCTACCAGGCTCCTCCTTCCATGAGATTTTCCAGACAGGAGTACTGGAGTGGGGTGCCATTGCCTTCCCCAGTACAAAAGACTGACTACTTCTCTACAATTATTCTCTTGAAGCCCAGACCCTCTTTTCTTTGTTAAAAAGGGTATATAACCTCATCTAACCACTTCTTTGAGTTTCACTTTTTTTCTGTGAACTCCCATACGTGTAAAAATATTAATGCACATGTCTTCCTATCAGTCTTTTATTGGTTAAATTTACAGACCCCTGTTCACTGAACGTAAGAGGATAGAAGGAAAGATTTTACTCCCCAACAATACTATTACCCCTCTCTTAGATAACCAAGGAATATGAGGCTCAGAGAGATTAATTCCCTTATTCTTGGTTAGCTGGCTAGTACAAGGTGCTGCCTGGAGGCAAACCTAGCCCTCATATTCCCCTAAGCCATGGTGTCTGGAGTGTTATGAAGAAGCCTCTGCATCAGGAACTGCTCTGCTTTTTGAGGATGAAAGATCCTGATTTTGAAGAGCAATAGTATGGAAAACCTACCCCCATTGAGCAGAAATGTCAGGAAATTTACCGTATATCACAGGAGGAGCTAGACAGTATAACTAGGAAATATGCAGTTTCATGGTGGCTCAGTGATAAAGAATCTGCCTGCAGTGCAGGAGATGCAGGAGACCCAAATTCGATCCCTGGGTCAGGAAGATCCTCTGGAGAAGAAAATGGTAACCCACTCCAATATTCTTGCCTGGAGAAGCCCATGGATAGCGAAGCCTAGTGGGCTACAGTTCATAGGGTCACAAAGAGCCAGACACTACTTAGTGACTAAACAAAGCAAAGCAAAGCAAACTAGGAAATATATGTGGGGATTAATGGAAGACTAGTTTATGGAGACTCATAAACACATGAGACTCTTGGTGCCAGCTCTCCATCTCTGGCAATAAGGGTCCCCTCATCCTAGAGCAGGAAAGGGGAAAATGTGTGCCCTATTCTTAGGCAGACAAAAACCCTCCCCATATCTGTTGTTTCTTAATTGCCCTCAGTTCAAAATTATCTTTGTCAAAAGGCATACATGGGGATGGAATATCCTGATCCCCTTCAATGACTGTATGCTGCTGCTGCTGCTAAGTCACTTCAGTCGTGTCCGACTCCGTGTGACCCCATAGACGGCAGCCCACCAGGCTCCCCCATCCCTGGGATTCTCCAGGCAAGAACACTGGAGTGGGTTGCCATTTCCTTCTCCAATGCATGAAAGTGAAAAGTGAAAGTGAAGTCGCTCAGTCATGTCCGACTCTTAGCGACCCCATGGACTGCAGCCCACCAGGCTCCTCCGTCCGTGGAATTTTCCAGGCAAGAGGACTGGAGTGGGGTGCCATTGCCTTCTCCAATGCATGAAAGTGAAAAGTGAAAGTGAAGTCGCTCCAATGACTGTATGAGACTTGAGTAAATTTTGTACAGCAAACAGCCCCAGTGCCAGGTGTATTGTAGTCAATAAATCAGTTGTTCAGTTTATACATTTGTATTTTAGAGAATTTGTTCACTTCCACTTTGGTTGCTAGTTGCTCACCGAGGACGCTAAGTTTTATTTTCTGTAGCACACTCTGGAACATTCTTTAAATGACCACCAGTATCATTGTAAGTGAAGGAAAATAGTGCTGTATGTATGTGCAATGAGGAATTATGATTCAAAGTTATATTTCTGTGAAACAGAATATAAAAATTGGCAAACAGCAAGAAAAGAGATCTGAAATCCTTTTAGCTGCATTATCCAGTTTCCACTGGAAAAACAGATCCTAAAACTCAATAAGAAAATTGTTTTACCTGGGACGACACTCCAAGTTTACTCATAGTATGTATTATAGTAAAACAAATTAAATGGGCAGGCACAAATTGTAGTTGTCCTAATCAAAGATAAACATAATTATAGAGGACTGTGCTATTGAATGTTTATATAATGTAAATCAATTGTCACTAAGATGATTTTCTGCAAATATAATACATTTAGAGTACAGCAATGAGATTTGAATTACCAACTCACTATTAATAGAAATGACTCCATTTATTCAGCATTTAGCAAACTTCTGTGAAGTACCAGATTCTGGGCTAACTGCTTAAATACAAAGTTGAATAAACACAGTGCCTGCTCCCCTCAGCCTCCTGCCCTCAAGACCCTCCCCCCATGGAGCTGTGAACATGAATACCTCGATTCAGTCCACTGAGTACAGTAGACGCTCTTAGAAAGATTGATTATTGTGGAATCACAGACCCCAACTGCTGCCTAGTGAAAGGGATCAGAAATCGCTTTGGGATACCCAGGACAAGCTAGGAGTCTTAGGGGAAGTCTCGATTATTTACTTCTTTTCATTCAGCCTGATGAAAGCACAAGTCTCCTTATTCATTTGTTTCTTTTACTATTCATAATATAGTTGCTAAGATGTACAAGTTGTGAACCTGAGTTTTTCAGAAAGAAGGAATTCATCTGTTTGGATCAACTCTAGATAGCTTCCTCCTTAGTTCATAAGGGTTCAGGTCACCCAGAACCCCAAGTGAAATGATCTGAACTAAGTAAGGCTGACATATGTCAACTTAAGATTGGACCTTGGATAGCTGAGTTTAGCTTGAGCTAGTGGTTCTTGCCTAAGGAAAGTGTTCATTTTGCCTCCAAGGAAATAGAGTGAATTGGGGCTGGATTTATGAATATGAGTTCTGCAGGGATCTAGGAAGAGTCTGGAATAAGTAGTTAATTTGTCTTCCTATTGTTGTATTAGCACATACTCGTAGGTTTCATACGACAAATGTTAATTTTTAAAGCACCGCAATGTATTTATTGTACTGTATTTATTTATTATTGAAGTATAGTTGATTTACTGTGTGGTGTTAATTACTGCCGGAGAAGGCAATGGCACCCCACTCCAGTACTCTTGCCTGGAAAATCCCATGGAAGGAGGAGCCTGGTAGACTGCAGTCCATGGGGTCGCTGAGGGTCGGACACGACTGAGCGACTTCACTTTCACTTTTCACTTTCATGCATTGGAGACGGAAATGGCAACCCACTCCAGTGTTCTTGCCTGGAGAATCCCAGGGATGGGGGAGCCCTGGTGGGCTCCGTCTATGGGGTCACACAAAATCGGACACGACTGAAGCGACTTAGCAGCAGCAGCAGTTAATTACTGCTATACAGTAAAGTGATTCAGTTATACATATATATATAGATAGATTCTTTTTGTATTATTTTTCATTATGATTTCTCATAGGATATTATATACAGTTCTCTGTGCTCTGTAGTAAGACTGTGTTGTTTACCCATTCTCTGTATATAAAAGCTTCCATCTGCTAACCCCAGCCTCCCACTCCATCCCTCCCCCTAGGCAATCACCAGTCAATTTTCTGTGTCCAGGATTCTATTTCTGTTTCATAGGTAGCTTCATTTGTGTCATATTTTAGATTCTACATGTAAGTGATATCATGTAGTATTTGTCTTTTTCTGATTTACTTCACTTAGTGTGATCATCTCTAATTGCATCCATGTTGCATCATTTAGATATTCTTTTTAATATAAATTTATTTATTTTAATTGGAGGCTAATTGCTTCACAATATTGTATTGGTTTTGCCATACATCAACATGAATCCACCACGGGTGTACATGTGTTCCCCATCCTGAACCCCCCTCCCACCTCCCTCCCCATACCATCCCTCTGGGTCATCCCAGTGCACCAGCCCAGAGAATCCTATATCATGCATCGAACCTGAACTGGCAATTCATTTCACATATGTTATTATACATGTTTCAGTGCCATTCTCCCAGATCATCCCACCCTCGCCCTTTTCCACAGAGTCCAAAAGACTATTCTATACATCTGTGTCTCTTTTGCTGT
The DNA here is from genome assembly GCA_935064755.1 of Tragelaphus eurycerus. Lineage (NCBI taxonomy): Eukaryota > Metazoa > Chordata > Mammalia > Artiodactyla > Bovidae > Tragelaphus > Tragelaphus eurycerus. Next base: position 52,669,692 of record CAKXYN010000002.1, on the reverse strand, counting down.
CTCACATACAGGGTTATCATTACCATCTTTCTAAATTCCTTATATATGCATTAGTATACTGTATTGGTGTTTTTCTTTCTGGCTTACTTCACTCTGTATAATAGGCTCCAGTTTCATCCACGTCATTAGAACTGATTCAAATGTATCCTTTTTAATGGCTGGGTAATACTCCATTCTGTATATGTACCAGCTCTCTTATCCATTCATCTGCTGATGGACATCTAGGTTGCTTCCATGTCCTGGCTATTATAAACAGTGCTGTGATGAACATTGAGGTACACGTGTCTCTTTCAGTTCTGGTTTCCTCGGTGTGTATGCCCAGCAGTAGGATTGCTGGGTTGTATGGCAGTTCTATTTCCACTTTTTAATGGAATCTCCACACTGTTCTCCATAGTGGCTGTACTAGTTTGCATTCCCACCAACAGTGTAAGAGGGTTCCCTTTTCTCCACACTCTCTCCAGCATTTATTGCTTGTAGATTTTTGGATTGCAGCCATTCTGACTGGCGTGAAATGGTACCTCATTGTGGTTTTGATTTGCATTTCTCTGATAATGAGTGATGTTGAGCATCTTTTCATGTGTTGGTTAGCCATCTGTATGTCTTCTTTGGAGAAATGTCTGAGTAGTTCTTTGGCCCCTTTTTTTCATTGGGTCGTTTATTTTTCTGGAATTGAGCTGCAGGAGTTGCTTGCATATTTTTGAGATTAATAATTTGTCAGTTGCTTCATTTGCTATTATTTTCTCCCATTCTGAAGGCTTTTTCACCTTGCTTATAGTTTCTTTTGTAGTGCAGAAGATTTTAATTAGGTCCCATTTATTTTTGCTTTTATTTCCAATATTCTAGGAGGTGGGTTATAGAGGATCCTGCTGTGATTTATGTCGGAGAGTGTTTTGCCTCATTTAGATATTCTTTTAGTTTCAAGTAGCAGCACCCGCCAGGGCTTCCCAGGTAGCTCAGTTTCTAAAGAACCTGCCTGCAATGCAGGAGATGCAGGAGATGCAGGTTCTATCCTTGGATTGGGAAGATCCCCTGGGGGAGGGCACGGCAACCCACTCTAGTGTTTTTGCCTGGAGAATCCCATGGACAGCGGAGCCTGATGGGTTATATAGTCTATAGGCCGCAAAGAGTTGGACACAACTGAAGTAACTGAGCATGCACAAGCACAAGCAGCACCCTGCACTAGAGTGACTTAAGCAAAGAGTTTTCATGTAACAGTACTGGAATGTGTTTCAACAACTCTACAAGGCCAATGTAGAAATCTCCTTGATTCTCTTTGTCATTTCCTCATAATCACTGAGTAGCTGCTGCAGTTCCTGACATCTTTTTCATGTTCCTTTAGGAAGAAGGATGAAGAGGAAGGGGCAGCATCTGTATCAGAAAAATAAAAGCTCCCATGAAACCTACAACAGACTTCATCTGGCAATTCATTGAGCCAGAAAGGGAAAGGGATTTGGGAAGGGATGAGTCAGTCAACCACCAGTGTCTGCTGTACACCCCTCTCATCGTTGTAGTGGATGATATTGAAATAAGTGTATAAGTGGGCTCACATGTCTACTAATTAAAGCAAATTGACTCATATCAGCAGTGATACCTGACTTCTGAGGAAGGCTTCTATTCTAATGATTGGAGAGTGAAATAGCTACCATTTCTATTAGATATTTAGATATGTGTTCTCCATGTTCTTAACTGAGCAGCTGGACCATTTCCATCTAACAGATCTAAGCATCAGTATAATTATCCCTGTAGAACCTTTCCTATGTAGGATGCCAGTGGCAGAGATGTAAGTCCTGAAGTGTGCTGTTCCTATTCCTGGACTGCTGCTGCTCCTAATAGTGCTAATAGCATCTCTGTATACTGAGCGCTTTCCCACTGCCAAGCACTGTGCTCAGGAGTGAGCTTATCAGGGATGGCCTAGAATTCTCTTGCTTTTTCTGTAGTCCATTGGATGTTGGCAATTTGATCTCTGGTTCCTCTGCTTTTTCTAAAGCCAACTTGAACATCTGGAATTTCTCAGTTCACATATTGTTGAAGTCTAGTATGGTGAATTTTGAGCATTACTTTTCTAGCGTGTGAAATGAGTGCACTTGTTCAGTAGTTTGAACATCCTTTAGCATTGCCTTTCTTCCTCAGATTAGCATGGTGCTTATATAGCATGTGGTAACAGCCATGTACAGAGTGCTTACTTGGTGCCAGGCACTGACTAAGTGCTGGTTTAGAGAAACCCATTCCATCCTCACAACAGCTGCCTGTGACTACTAGTGCTGGTGAGTCCTAGGAGAACTGGCTCTGAAAATAAACCTGCTCACTCAGATTAAACCCAGGATGTCTAATCCCATGGGTTTAGACATGGGTTTAGTTTCTCTTCACCATGATGCGGTAGTGGCTCATAGAGTAGCACATGGGGATGTTTAATTCTGCTGTATGAGACATGTCTTATCAACTCCCCACCCAAACCATAGGGAACTTCATGAACATACCCTGGCCTTCCATCCTTTGAAGAGCTCCTCCCATTTCTCTTTATTCTTTGAGCTTCAGTAAAGTGGATCAGTGGACAGCATCACTTAGATGTTGTTTACCTATGATCTAGGAGTTGAGAAAGGATTTGACTGTTCTGAAGAGCAAATAGGTTAGCTAGCAGAATTCACTTTATTGCATTAATTTGGAGATCAGGGAAAGGCATTGGGATTGATGCTAGGAACGACAGGACACTTTGCAGGCCCCTCTAGAACTCACTGCTGGCTCAGACGGTTAAGAGTCTGCCTGCCATGCAGGAGACCCAGGTTCAATCCCTGGGTTGGGAAGATATCCTGGAGAAAGAAATGGCAACCCACACAGTATTCTTGCTTGGAGAATTCTATGGAGAAAAGAGCCTGGCAAGCCCAGTCCATGGGGTCACAAAGTATCAGACACGCCTGAATGACTAACACTTCACTTCAAGAACTCACAGTCTGGAGGGTACATTTGGGGAATAGACACAGGCAAATGAACAAAATAAAGCAGATCTTTCCTGGAAGCTGTTGGAGTACAGAGAAGGATGCCAGGTACCCCTGCCTGGAGGAATCTAGGAGGGCTTCCCAGAAGAGGTGGCATGGGCCTCTTGCACCTAATAGCAGAGAAAGGGAGAGAGGACTCCTGGAAAAGGAGTAGTGTATTCAAGAGCCTTGAGGAATGACAGAGCATGGAGAGTTTGCAAGGTCCGAGAGGCAGGACCTGGCCTGTAGCAACCTCTCAGCCAGGATCCGTCACTTAGTAAGTGATTAGGACTAGAGGGGAAACAAGAGATCAGCCCAAAAAGATAAATTGTGATGTTCACTGCATTTAGGATTTGACAAACTGAATACAAGCTCTTGCTGAGAGGGAACACATCTGCCGAAGATGGGTAATCCAGGGTGGAGGATGGATTTGTGTGTGACTAGCACGGAGGTTCATGGGGTTTGTGGTGAGGGACATGGAGGCCTGGCGTTCAGCAGTCCATGGGTTTGCAGAGTCAGACACAACTTGATGACTGAACAACAACAACAAGCGCAGAGGTATGTGATGGAGAGCACCAAGAGCAAAGAAGGTGCCTGTACATCCCAGTAGGACCATGAGCTTCTGGGAGGGATTCCCTTGAGATGCTGTCACAAAATTTTAATTTCACTGAAGCTAATATCTTATACTCAAAAGTGTATTTGGTGGTTCACATTGGCAATACCTGGAAGCTTGTTAAGGATGTAGAACTGCCTGCTAATGCAGGAGACACAGGTTTGATCCCTGATCCAGGAAGACCCCATATACTGCTGAGCTCTAAGACCATTTACCACAACTGTTGATCCTGTGCTCTAGAGCGGGGGATCAGCAAAAAGAAACCACCACAATGAGAAGGCTGCTGGCCACAACTAGAGAAGAGCCTGCACAGAAGCAAAGACCTATAACAGCCATAACTAAATAATTTTTTTAATTAGAAAAAAAAAAAAAAGGTGTAGAATCCCAAGCCCCACCTAAGATCTGTTTATTCAATCTGTACTTCTGGTAAAATCCTCAAGTAACCCACAAGTTGTTTGACATTTGAGAAGCACTGCTCTAGTAAATGGCCAAGAGAGAAATATTTTATCAAGGAATCTGTTTTAAATCCCATCCAAGAATGAGACCCAGTAGAAGGCTTTTACTTGACAGGAGACAGCAACTAAGAGTAGATGTCTGCCTGTTGCCCATATAAGTGCAAAGGAGCCTGAAATGCCAGGATCAGATGCCATGTGCTCTTGCACAGTGATCTGGAGAAGATGTGTATAATAAGAGGCTGCAGTTAAGCCACTGAAACCGGAAGACACAGCTTCTCCCAGGAGTGACTGAGTCATCCTTTGAAATAGATGCATACGTCCCCAACAGCCTCAGAAGTTGCTGGAAATCCCACAAAATGGGGCCAGGAGAGGTGCTCTGGCAGACAGCTCCCAGATAATAAGGGTGACGGTAGAGATCATCCTCACTTCTTTCTTTCTTCCTCCTTAGCTAACAGTCCCTTTTGTGGGAGTGAGCCAGTTAAATGGTTCAAGATTGTATGATTCTGAAGTTATTAGAGGAATGTTTCATACAGGGCTAATAATGACAATGCAGAACTTTACATAAGCAAAATTCAGATTATTTCATTCAAATTGGTGAATCCCTGGCTAAAAGCATTGTTTTCTTTATGCCTGAGTGCCCAAAGAGTTTGTAACCTTCAGAAAGCATTTACAACCTGAAGAAAGTGAGTTCTTCAATACAAAAGACTTCTAAATACTCCTCCTCTTGTTAACACAAGCCCGTTTAGAGAGGGGTAGAAAATCCACAGTGTGGAGGGAGAGTTGCCCTTGACACTGCAGAGAGATGCAAAAGAGGTGTGTGGCAGGAAAAAAGGGTAAGATTATAAAAGCAAAGTGGACAGTCACTTAAGGTGATTCAAAATTTCTATGGGGTATCACAGTGAAACTTCTAAAAGGAATGATTCATACTCTGAAAGAGAGTCTGGTTAGAAACTGACTCAATAGTGACTTACTTCGATAGAAGTCTATCTTCATCTCAAAGGACTTGTGAGAATCCAATTGTCTTCGTGTGACAGGGTCACCTCTGAGTATAGCAGGGGGTGAGGAAGCAGCTGCTGTGAGAATAATCAGTCAGACTACGTAACACCCTGTGGGAAGTGGGACAAGGGTGAGTTTGAGCCAAGCCAGTGAGGGAAGATATTTGGTAAGTAGGGAGAAGGCTGCCCTTTAATGGTTTATAAGGAGAAGCATCGTCCCTGGTGATGTTTCTTCCCTGAGCTAGAAATCCAAGCCTCCTCAAGCTTTGAAACTGGTATAAATTTGAACAAAGCCTTGATTGTCTGGGCTCCTTATGGCTATTATTCTGAAATAAACATTTTAAGCCATAAGCTATCTAGCTGGATGGCACTGTGAGCTCTGGGAACCCAAGGGTTAAGTATCTCTGGGAAAGCATGTCTGTGTGCAACCTTGACCCCGGGACCTTGGCCCCTGCTTCCAGGTGCCTCTGCGCCTGGCAGCTGATCAGAGGCTCACATACCCTCAGCAGTGTAGCTTGTGAAAGGAAGGCAAACGGGGCACTTGCCTTTGTTTTTTATTCAGACTGGGCTGAGCTAGACACAAGAAATCCAGCATCGTGGTTCCTTCATGTGCTGTGCTGTGCTTAATCTCTTGGTTGTATCTGACTCTGTGCAACCCCATGGGCTGTAGCCCACCAGGCTCCTCTGTCCATGGGGATTCTCCAGGCAAGAATACTGGAGTGGGTTGCCATGCCCTCCTCCAGGGGATTCTTCCATAAAGGTGTACAAAAAAAAAATAAAAATTATTTCAGCCAGGTCTTCTTCCTTCTGTAAGATGATACATTTCTGGCTCCACTCTCTGTGCCTCTGGCGTATAGCACCACCTTGATTTTGCCTAAGAAGCACATCAGGGCATATACTCTAGAATCACTCTGCCCTCGTTAGCAGCGATACCTTGGGGAAGGTATTAATAGTAACATCTCAGCCTCAGTTTCCTGATCTATGAATGTTGATTACAGGTTGTGAGAATTAAATGACATCACCTAGGTGAGGTGTCTAGCATTTCTCTGACCCAAAACAGACGTTCAATAAATGTCAGCTACCTTATCTATATCACCCAGATGATGGGGAGGTTTTGTGATAAGATGTGGGAAAGGAGCAGAAGAGAGGTGTCTGAGTTTCTAAGCTTGACAACTAGGTAAGGAGTTACTTCTAACTGAGAAAGGAAATGTAAGAAGAGGAGGAAGAAGTCTGGGTGAGATGTTTAGTTTGACACATCGCTGAGATTAAGAGGAGGAGAAGAAAGTCTGGGTGAGATGTTTCATTTGACACATCACTGAGATTAAGAGGAGGAAATGTCCAGAGACACTTGAAAAAAATGAATCAATATCCTGGAACAGTAGATGATGTTGGTTGTATAGCCATTAACAAGGGTGAGTAGCATGTGGAGAAAAGGTTAAGGAAAAAGCCCTAGAGATTGCTAACACTGAAGGGTAGATTGGAGAACAGAGAGCCAGATTAGTTAGCAAAGTAGGAATGGAACCAGCTGATGGCAATGCCCTGGTTTCTAGGGAAGTTTCAGAAGGAAGATCTTTTATGGGGTCAGGTGCTGCACAGACCTGGGAGGAAAGGGATTAAAGGAGGTCACTAGGAGGACAGTTTTCCCATTCTATTGTTTTCCTCTATTTCTTTGCATTGATCGCTGAGGAAGGCTTTCTTATCTCTCTTTGCTGTTCTTTGGAACTCTGCATTCAAATGGGTATAGCTTTCCTTTTCTCCTTTGCTTTTCACTTCTCTTCTTTTCACAGCTATTTGTAAGACCTCCTCAGACAGCCATTTTGCTTTTTGCATTTCTTTTTCTTGAGGATGGTCTTGATCCCTGTCTCCTGTACAATGTCATGAACCTCCAGCCATAGTTCATCAGGCACTCTATCAGATCTAGTCCCTTAAATCTATTTCTGACTTCCACCGTATAATCATAAGGGATTTGATTTAGGTCATACCTGAATGGTCTAGTGGTTTTCCCCACTTTCTTCAATTTCAGTCTGAATTTGGCAATAAGGAGATCATGATCTGAGCCACAGTCAGCTCTCGGTCTTGTTTTTTCTGCCTGTATAGAGCTTCTCCATTTTTGGCTGCAAAGGATATAATCATATTTTGGTGTTGACCATCTGGTGATGTCCATGTGTAGAGTCTTCTCTTGTGTTGTTGGAAGAAGGTGTTTGCTATGACCAGTGCGTTCTCTTGGCAAAACTATAAGCCTTTGCCCTGCTTCATTCTGTACTCCAAGGCCAAATTTGCCTGTTACTCCAGGTGTTTCTTGACTTCCTACTTTTGCATTCCAGTCCCCTATAATAAAAAGGATATCTTTTTTGGGTGTTAGTTCTAGAAGGTCTTGTAGATCTCGTAGAACTGTTCAACTTCAGCTTCTTCAGCATTACTGGTCAGGGCATAGAGTTGAATTACCATGATATTGAATGGTTTGCCTTAGAAACAAACAGAGATCATTCTGTCATTTTTGAGATTGCATCCAAGTACTGCATTTCCGAGTCTTTTGTTGACTATGATTGCTACTCCATTTCTTCTAAGGAATTCCCGCCCACAGTAGTAGATATAATGGTCATCTGAGTTAAATTCACCCATTCCAATCCATCTTAGTTCACTGATTCCTAGAATGTCTATGTTCACTCTTTTCATCTGTTTGACCACTTCCGATTTGCGTTGATTCATGGACCTAACATTCCAGGTTCCTATGCAATATTGCTCTTTACAGCATCGGACTTTGCTTCTATCATCAGACACATCCACAGCTGGGTATTCTTTTTGCTTTGGCTCCATCCCTTCATTCTTTCTGGAGTTATTTCTCCACTGATCTCCAGTAGCATATTGGGCACCTACTGACCTGGGGAGTTCATCTTTCAGTGTCCTATCTTTTTGCCTTTTCATACCGTTCATGGGGTTCTTAAGGCAAGAATACTGAACTGGTTTGCCATTCCCTTCTCCAGTGGACCACATTCTGTCAGACCTCTCCACCATGACCCATCCATCTTGGGTGGCCCCATACAGCATGGCTTAGTTTCACTGAGTTAGACAAGGCTGTGGTCCATGTGCTCAGATTGGCTAGTTGTCCGTGACTGTAGTTTCAGTCTGTGTGCTCCCAATCCCCTCTCTCGGTGCCTACCGTCTTACCTGGGTTTCTCTTACCTTGGATGCGGGGTCTCTCTTCACAGCTGCTCTAGCAAAGTGCAGCCACTGCTCCTTATTTCGGGTGCAGGTAAGAAAAACATCTATTTCTGCGTTATTGACTATGCCAAAGCAGGTCAGAAAGCAACAGTTAGAACTGTACATGGAACAGCAGACTGCTTCCAAATAGGAAAAGGAGTACATCGAGGCTGTATATTGTCACCCTGATTTAACTTATATGCAGAGTACATCATGAGAAATGCTGAGCTGGAGGAAGCACAAGCTGGAATCAAGATTGATGCTTTTGAACTGTGGTGTTAGAGAGGACTCTTGAGAGTCCCTTGGATTGCAAGGAGATCTAACCAGTCCATCCTAAAGGAGATCAGTCCTGGGTGTTCACTGGAAGGACTGATGTTGAAGCTGAAACTCCAATATTTTGGCCATCTGATGCGAAGACCTGACTCATTGGAAAAGACCCTGATGCTGGGAAAGATTGAGGGCAAGAGGAGAAGGAGATGACAGAGGATGAGATGGTTGGATGGCATCATCTACTCAATGGACATGGGTTTGGGTGGACTCCAAGAGTTGGTGATGGACATGGAGGTCTGGCGTACTGCGGTTCATGGGGTCGCAAAGAGTCAGACACGACTGAGTGACTGAACTGAACTGAAGAGGACAGTTGAGACTTCCCTGATGGCTGAGTCGGTTAAGAATCTGCCTGCAATGTGGGAGACCTGGGTTCAATCCCTGGGCCAGGGAAGATCTCCTGGAAAAGGAAATGGCAACCCACTCAGTATTCTTGCCTGGAGAATTCCATGGACAGAGGAGCCTGCTGGGCTACAGTCCATGGGTCACAAAAGAGTCAGAAATAACTAGCAACCTACACAAACAAGGAGGATAGTGGGAACTTTATGGAGATAGCACCCTGTTTTCTGGGGACTGAGGAGTGGGTGGGAGGTAGGATCTTGGAGGTAATAAGCAAGGGCCATTTGGCTGATGGATGAAAGTTTTGGGAGGCATCAGAAAGAGAAGTTAGACGTTATTAAAAAGCAAATAAGACTGATTTTACTCAATAACTACCATAGTAGGGAAGCGAGTCCAGTGTAAGCTGAGCTCAATTTTGATCTGTGCAGAGGTGACTAGGTCTTTTAAAGGTAGAAGGAAGGACTAGGCAAGGGCAATGATTAGGGCTCAAGCTGGAAAAGTGGAAAATTACTAATCACAGGCAAAGGGGCTGCTCCATGTAATTAGGGCATCTGGATTCGCTGATTGATGCTTATCAGAGGCAGGTTTTCTGGTGTTGGCTGGGATGCAGTAAATTTTTTGGCAGCCTTGCGCTTTCTCAGACATGAACTTAAGAGTGGATGGAGATGAGGCCTTGAGTTGTGAGAAACTAGAGTTGGTTCAAGTCTCTTGGTGGAGCAGGGGAGGATGAGGTCCTTCGCTCTGAGTATGCCATCTTTATAGGCCAAGATTGAGGCCTCATCTAAGAAGAAGGCTCAGAGCAACCTGAGTTTGGCCAAGGGCAGAGTCTTTGAAAGGAGGCAGGGTCTTGGAAACATAAAGATATTTTTAAGCTGAGTGGAAAGATCCAAGAGAGAAGCAAGACTGAACCAGAAATTGAGGATTGACTAAAAAGCACAAGTGATCAAATCCCCAGAATGGGACTGAGGCACAGAGGAGCCCTAAGTCCCTTACCAGTGGCATTCAAACCAGAGGTCAGCAAATTTTCTCTGTAAAAGGCCAGATAGTAAATATTTTAGGTTCTGCAGGCCATATACGGGCTCTGTCAAACATTCTTCTCTTCTTAAACCTTTGAAAATGTACAAGTCATTCTGGTTGTTTGAAAACAGGTTGCAAGCCAAATTTAACCAGCTGTCACTTGCTGACCCCTTTACTGAGCTCTGGCTTGACCCCATACGTGTGTGGAGGTCACTCTTTTCACCCCTCAAATTTACACAGAACACTTTGACATTCCCCCATATGTGGGGACTTTCTCAGACCATTCACCTGCAAAATTTCATCCCCTCCTCCCCGCCAAGAAAAGGAAATTACAACCTCTTCTACTGGATGCAGAACTAATTTGTTGCTTGGCATCTCTCCAAATCCTCAGGCCGAATTCATTCTCTTAAGCTGCATGCTAGCAGCCTCCATTCAGAGCCAGGTGATGCTGCCTCCCTGGAGACGGCCGTTTTTTTGCCCACTACTTAAGCTTAATTGGGAGCAACTTCCTGCATGACAATGCTCACATTAAAAATATCTTCAGATGGTACCTAAGGTCTGCCCATTCACTGTGTGCCAAGAAATTTCTGACTTGCTTCCAAAGAGAAACCACAAGTAGGCAGTTCCCCTCGTATTGCAACTCCACATGCGATTTAATTAGTAGGTTTCTTAGTTGCATTACCTAAGACCAGGAATAGGAAAGTAGATGGCTGGTCATCCATCCACAGCATCATGCTGGTCCTTCTGTCCCATGTCATTGGCAGAAAATGCAAGAACTGACCCAAAGCATTTGCTCCTTTCAGCTAGTGATAATAATGTCTGAGCATTTTTGTTTGTTTTAATATTCAGACATGTTTCTAGGATCAGAGGATATAGGTGGGCTGCCATGAGTAAATAATTTTCTGAATCTTGTACCCTCTGAAATGCACCTCTAAGGAAAGCAGCAGGTTATATTGGGAACATTTGAGATTGGGAATCAGACTTGGATCTGAATTCCAGATTCAATTATCTGTGTGACCATGAGCAAGTGACCTAACTTTTCTGACCCCAGACTCCCTACCTGTGACATGAGGATGATTGTGCATACCTTGCAGGATTATCATGAGGATTAGACATAATATTGGTGAAGGAAATGGCAACCCACTCCATTGTTCTTGCCTGGAGAATCTCAGGGACGGGGAGCCTGGTGGGCTGCCATCTATGGGGTCGCACAGAGTCGGATACGACTGAAGCGACTTAGCAGCAGACGTAATATCTGTAAACTTTGAGTGAGGCATCCAGCACCCAGAAGGCACTCCGTATATGGTTGTAATAATATTTGTAAGGTCAAAGAGTCTCATTTCAGAACCTGCCAAAAGAAACTAAGTGCCATCTATGCCCAACAGTCTGGATATTCATCTGCCTGGATCTGAGTCAACTAAGCAATGTGACTCTTCTTCAAAGTCTGTTTTAGTTCTAATTCTATAAACTCCAGATTTCTAACCACATGCTTCTTTACCCCACCAGCTCTTTCTTATAGGGCAGCTATACTTCGTATCAGAGAAGGCAATGGCACCCCACTCCAGTACTCTTGCCTGGGAAATCCCATGGACGGAGGAGCCTGGTAGGCTACAGTCCATGGGACTGCTAAGAGTCAGACACGACTGAGCGACTTCACTTTCACTTTTCAATTTTCACTTTCATGCTTTGGAGAAGGAAATGGCAACCCACTCCAGTGTTGTTGCCTGGAGAATCCCAGGGACAGAGGAGCCTGGTGGGCTTCCGTCTATGGGATCACACAGAGTCGGACACAACTGATGTGACTTAGCAGCAGCAGCAGCATACTCCATATACCGGCTAAGTGAACCTTACACATACACATACAGACACACGTTCGTTCACTCTCTTACACTAAGTACAAATTGTTCTCTCCTATTTGCGAGCATTCACACCTGACACATTCCCTACCTCAGGGGCTTCTTATGCTTCTTTCCATCTTTGCTTCCTTTTCTGTCTCCAACTGGTTCAGGAAGCCATCCATGAGTGATGACAACCCTTGCTCCAGCTCTCCCACATGTATCTACCATGCTGTGTAGCTGGTTTTGGCAATGCAGCTGCTATGTTTTCTCTTGCTATTTTTCCAGTTGGATGTCTTTTATCTTTTCACTCCATATGTCTGTTCCGTCTCTTAAGGTTATCTTGGCCCAGAATTCTACATCTTATTTCTTCTCTCAGTGCATGGTAGCATCCTGTGAATGCATTTGAATGATAATTAAAACTGGAGAAAGATGACTCTGTGGCAGATATCTGGGTGTGCATCATGAATAGGTGCAGTTGACAATGTTATTATGTTCCAGGAATGGTAACTTGGCAATCACACAGCAAATAAATATTTTGGCAGGAAATAGTGTTTGGTATGCACTTTGGGGTGACAGCCCTTGAGGGCAAAATTGGAGATACCTAAAGGGCCACAGGAAAAATGAAATATTAAATGGGTTTTATCATAAAACACAACTCTTCTGTGGACTAAGACCAAAAATAGGCATTCCTTGTGTTGAATTGTTTGTGGCAGGGGATTTTGCTACAAGAAATCAGCAAAATGCAAATAGAGATGGTACTAACAGGATACCTGGGCACAGGGCATCTTTTCCTGCAGTGGGATTTAGCCTGTGTTTCATTATCTTTCTCCTGCCCCTTCTTATCTTCTTTGAGAGACAGCCAGCCATTCACTGTTAGTTTCCTTGGTTACCAATGACTTTCAGTTTTTCATTTGTGGGTTTCTGATGTTAAACAAAATATGTCTGCTTTTGTGCTGCATTGACAAAGGTTAGAACTAATGATGTGCTTTTGTCTCCAGAGAAGCATTGCATTTTGTTTCTTCAAAAAAAGTACTGTTGCTTTCAAACAGTAACAAAAAAACAGAAAATGACTGGTAGGAGTTTTCTTTACTGGGGAGGTTTTATTTCTCTTGTCACAGATTTTATTTTATTTATTTATTATTATTTTTTAATATGAATTTATTTATTTTAATTGGAGGCTAATTACTTTACAATATTGTATTGGTTTTGCCATACATAAACGTGAATCCGCCATGGGTGTATACATGTTCCCCATCCTGAACCCCCCTCCCACCTCCCTCCCCGTACCATCCCACTGGGTCATCCCAGTGCACCAGCCCAGAGCATCCTGTATCATGCACTGAACCTGGACTGGTGATTCGTTTCACATATGTTATTATACATGTTTCAGTGCCATTCTCCCAGATCGTCCCACCCTCACCCTCTCCCACAGAGTCCAAAAGACTGTTCTATACATCTGTGTCTCTTTTGCTGTCTCGCATACAGGGTTATCATTACCATCTTTCTAAATTCCATATGTATGTGTTAGTATACTGTATTGGTGTTTTTCTTTCTGGCTTACTTCACTCTGTATAATAGGCTCCAGTTTCATCCATGTCATTAGAACTGATTCAAATGTATTCTTTTTAATGGCTGAGTAATACTCCATTCTGTATATGTACCACAGCTCTCTAACCCATTCATCTGCTGATGGACATCTAGGTTGCTTCCATGTCCTGGCTATTATAAACAGTGCTGCGATGAACACTGGGGTACACGTGTCTCTTTCAGTTCTGGTTTCCTCAGTGTGTATGCCCAGCAGTGGGATTGCTGGGTTGTATGGCAGTTCTATTTCCAGTTTTTTAAGGAATCTCCACACTGTTCTCCATAGTGGCTGTACTAGTTTGCATTCCTAACAGTGTAAGAGGGTTCCCTTTTCTCCACACCCTCTCCATCATTTATTGCTTGTAGACTTTTGGATAGCAGCCATTCTAACTGGTATGAAATGGTACCTCATTGTGGTTTTAATTTGCATTTCTTTGATAATGAGTGATGTTGAGCATCTTTTCATGTGCTTGTTAGCCATCTGTATGTCTTCTTTGGAGAAATGTCTGTTTAGTTCTTTGGCCCATTTTTTGATTGGGTCGTTTATTTTTCTGGAATTGAGCTGCAGGAGTTGCTTGTATATTTTTGAGATTAATAATTTGTCAGTTGCTTCATTTGCTATTATTTTCTCCCATTCTGAAGTCTGTCTTTCCACCTTGCTTATCATTTCCTTTGTTGTGCAGAAGCTTTTTAATTTTAATTAGGTCCCATTTGTTTATTTTTGCTTTTATTTCCAGTATTCTGGGAGGTGGGTCATAGAGGATCATGCTGTGATATATGTCGGAGAGTGTTTTGCTTATGTTCTCCTCTAGGAGTTTTATAGTTTCTGGTCTTACGTTTAGATCTTTAATCCATTTTGAGTTTATTTTTGTGTATGGTGTTAGAAAATGTTCTAGTTTCATTCTTTTACAAGTGGTTGACCAGTTTTCCCAGCACCACTTAAAGAGATTGTCTTTTCTTCATTGTATATTCTTGCCTCCTTTGTCAAAGATCCATAGGTGCATGGATTTATCTCTGGGCTTTCTATTTTCCATTGATCTATGTTTCTGTCTTTGTGCCAGTACCATACAGTCTTGATGATGACTGTATGATTTCTGTCTTTGTAGTAGAGCCTGAAGTCAGGCAGGTTGATTCCTCCAGTTCCATTCTTCTTTCTCAAGATTGCTTTGGCTATTCAAGATTTTTTGTATTTCCATACAAATTGTGAAATTATTTGTTCTAGCTTTGTGAAGAATACCGTTGGTAGCTTGATAGGGATTGCATTGAATCTATAGATTGCTTTGGGTAGTATACTCATTTTCACTATATTGATTCTTCCGATCCACGAATACGATATATTTCTCCATCTATTAGTGTCCTCTTTGATTTCTTTCACCAGTGTTTTATAGTTTTCTATATATAGGTCTTTAGTTTCTTTAGGTAGATATATTCCTAAGTATTTTATTCTTTTTGTTGCAATGGTGAATGGAATTGTTTCCTTAATTTCTCTATTTTCTCATTATTAGTGTATAGGAATGTAAGGGATTTCTGTGTGTTGATTTTATATTCTGCAACTTTACTATATTCATTGATTACCTCTAGTAATTTTCTGGTGGCGTCTTTAGGGTTTTCTATGTAGAGGATCATGTCATCTGCAAACAGTGAGAGTTTTACTTCTTTTTTTCCCATTTGGATTCTTTTTATTTCTTTTTCTGCTCTGATTGCTGTGGCCAAAACTTCCAAAACTATGTTAAATAGTAGTGGTGAAAGTGGGCACACTTGTCTTGTTCCTGACTTTGGGGGAAATGCTTTCAATTTTTCACCATTGAGTATAATGTTTGCTGTGGGTTTGTCATATATAGCTTTTATTATGTTGAGGTATGTTCCTTCTATTCCTGCTTTCTGGAGAGTTTTTATCATCAATGGATGTTGAATTTTGTCAAAGGCTTTCTCTGCATCTATTGAGATAATCATATGGCTTTTATTTTTCAATTTGTTAATGTGGTGTATTACATTGATTGATTTGCGGATATTGAAGAATCCTTGCATTCCTGGGATAAAGCCCACTTGGTCATGATGTATGATCTTTTTAATGTGTTGTCGGATTCTGATTGCTAGAATTTTGTTAAAGATTTTTGCATCTATGTTCATCAGTGATATTGGCCTGTAGTTTTCTTTTTCTGTGGCATTTTTGTCAGGTTTTGGTATTAGGGTGATGGTGGCCTCATAGAATGAGTTTGGAAGTTTATCTTCCTCTGCAATTTTCTGGAAGAGTTTGAGTAGGATAGCTGTTAGCTATTCTCTAAATTTTTGGTAGAATTCAGCTGTGAAGCCGTCTGGACCTGGGCTTTTGTTTGCTGGAAGATTTCTGATTACAGTTTCAATTTCCGTGCTTGTGATGGGTCTGTTAAGATTTTCTATTTCTTCCTGATCCAGTTTTGGAAAGTTGTACTTTTCTATGAATTTGTCCATTTCTTCCACGTTGTCCATTTTATTGCCATATAGTTGCTGATAGTAGTCTCTTATGATCCTTTGTATTTCTGTGTTGTCTGTTGTGATCTCTCCATTTTCATTTCTAATTTTACTGATTTGATTTTTCTCCCTTTGTTTCTTGATGAATCTGGCTAATGGTTTGTCAATTTTATTTATCCTCTCAAAGAACCAGCTTTTGGCTTTGTTGATTTTTGCTATGGTCTCTTTTGTTTCTTTTGCATTTATTTCTGCCCTAATTTTAAAGATTTCTTTCCTTCTGCTAACCCTGGGATTCTTCATTTCTTCTTTTTCTAGTTGCTTTAGTTGTAGAGTTAGGTTATTTATTTGACTTTTTTCTTGTTTCTTGAGGTATGCCTGTATTGCTATGAACCTTTCCCTTAGCACTGATTTTACAGTGTCCCACAGGTTTTAGGTTGTTGTGTTTTCATTTTCATTCGTTTCTATGCATATTTTTATTTCTTTTTTGATTTCTTCTGTGATTTGTTGGTTATTCAGCAGCATGTTGTTCAGTCTCCGTATGTTGGCATTTTTAATAGTTTTTCTTCTGTAATTGAGATCTAATCTTACTGCATTGTGGTCAGAAAAGCTTCTTGGAATGATTTCAGTTTTTTTTTTAATTTACCAAGGCTAGATTTATGGCCCAGGATGTGATCTATCCTGGAGAAGATTCCGTGTGTGCTCGAGAAAAAGGTGAAATTCATTGTTTGGGGGTGAAATGTCCTATAGATCTCAATTAGGTCTAACTGGTCTATTGTATAATTTCAAGTTTGTGTTTCCTTGTTAATTTTCTGTTTAGTTGATCTATCCATAGGTGTGAGTGGGATATTAAAGTCTCCCACTATTATTGTGTTATTGTTAATTTCCCCTTTCGTACTTGTTAGCATTTGTCTTACATATTCCGGTGGTCCTATGTTGGGTGCATATATATTTATAATTGTTGTATCTTCTTCTTGGATTGATCCTTTGATCATTATGTAGTGTCCTTCTTTGTCTCTTTTCATAACCTTTGTTTTAAAGTCTATTTTATCTGATATGAGTATTGTTACTCCTGCTTGCTTTTGGTCTCTGCATGGAATATCTTTTTCCAGCCCTTCACTTTCGGTCTGTATGTGTCGCTTGTTTTGAGGTGGGTTTCTTGTAGACAACATATGTAGGGGTCTTGTTTTTGTATCCATTCGGCCAGTCTCTGTCTTTTGGTTGGGGCATTCAACCCATTTACATTTAAGGTAATTATTGATAAGTATGATCCCGTTGCCATTTACTTTATTGTTATGGGTTCGAATTTATACACCCTTTTTGTGTTTCCTGTCTAGAGAAAATCCTTTAGCATTTGTTGGAGAGCTGGTTTGATGGTGCTGAATTCTCTCAGCTTTTGCTTGTCTGTAAAGGTTTTGATTTCTCCTTCATATTTGAATGAGATCCTTGCTGGGTACAGTAATCTGGGCTGTAGGTTATTTTCTTTCATCACTTTAAGTATGTCCTGCCATTCCCTCCTGGCCTGAAGAGTTTCTATTGAAAGATCAGCTGTTATCCTTATGGGAATCCCCTTGTGTGTTATTTGTTGTTTTTCCCTTGCTGCTTTTAATATTTGTTCTTTGTGTTTGATCTTTGTTAATTTGATTAATATGTGTCTTGGGGTGTTTCGCCTTGGGTTTATCCTATTTGGGACTCTCTGGGTTTCTTGGACTTGAGTGATTATTTCCTTCCCCATTTTAGGGGTTTTCAACTTATCTCCTCAAGTATTTTCTCATGGTCTTTCTTTTTGTCTTCTTCTGGGACTCCTATGATTTGAATGTTGAGGTGTTTAACATTGTCTCAGAGGTCTCTGGGAGAAGGAAATGGCAACCCACTCCAGTGTTCTTGCCTGAAGAATCCCAGGGATGGGGGAGCCTGGTGGGCTTCTGTCTATAGGGTCACATAGAGTCGGACACGACTGAAGCGACTTAGCAGCAGCAGCAGCAGAGGTCTCTGAGATTGTCCTCATTTCTTTTAATTCATTTTTCTTTTTTCCTCTCTGATTCATTTATTTCTACCATTCTATCTTCTACCTCATTAATCCTATCTTCTGGCCTCCATTATTCTACTATTTGTTCCCTCCAGAGTGTTTTGATCTCATTTATTGCATTATTCATTATATATTGACTCTTTTTTATTTCTTCTAGGTCCTTGTTAAACCTTTCTTGCATCTTCTCAATCCTTGTCTCCAAGCTATTTATCTGTGATTACATTTTGTTTTCAAGATTTTGGATCATTTTCACTATCATTATTCATAATTATTTATCAGGTAGATTCCATATCTCTTCCTCTTTTGTTTGGTTTGGTGGGCATTTATCCTGTACTTTACCTGCTGGGTACTCCTCTGTCTCTTCATCTTGTTTACATTGCTGTGTTTGGGGTGGCCTTTCTGTATTCTGGCAGTTTGTGGGGTTCTCTTTATTGTGGTTTCCTCGCTGTAGGTGGGGTTGTACAAGTGGCTTGTCAAGATTTCCTGGTTAGGGAAGATTGTGTCAGTGTCCTGGTGGTTGGAGCTGGATTTCTTCTCTCTGGAGTGCAATGAAGTATCCAGTAATGAATTATGAGATGTCAATGGGTTTGGAGTGACTTTGGGCAGCCTGTATATTGAAGCTCAGGGCTATGTTCCTGCGTTGCTGGAGAATTTGTGTGGTATGTCTTGCTCTAGAACTTGTTGGCCTTGTGTGGTGCTTGGTTTCAGTGTAGGTATGGAGGCATTTGATGAGCTCCTGTCAATTAATGTTCCCTGGAGTCAGGTGTTCTATGATGTTCTCAGGATTTGGACTTAAGCCTCCTGCTTCTAGTTTTCAGTCTTATTTTTACAGTAGCCTCAAGACTTCTCCATCTATACAGCTGCTGCTGCTGCTAAGTCGCTTCAGTTGTGTCTGACTCTGTGCACCATTGATAAAACATCTAGGTTAAAGATGAAAAGTTTCTCCACAGTGAGGGATACCCAGAGAGGTTCACAGAGTTACATGGCGAAGAGAAGAGGGAAGAGGAAGATAGAGGTGACCAGGATGAGATGAGGTAGAATCAAAAGAGGAGAGAGCAAGCTAGCCAGTAATCACTTCCTTATGTGCACTCCACAGTCTGGACTGCTCAGAGATGTTCAGAGAGTTATACAGAGAAGAGAAGAGGGAGGAAGGAGACAGAGGTGGCCAGGAGGATAAAGGGAGGAATCAAAAGGAGAGAGACAGATCCAGCCAGTGATCAGGTCCCTAAGCGTTCTCCACAGCCAGGAACACACAAAGAGATTCACCGAGTTGGGTACAGAAGAGAAGTGGGAGGAAGGACATAGAGGCGACCTGGTGGAGAAAAAGGAGAGTCCAAAGGGGGAGAGAGCAATCAGGCCAGTGATCTCACTCCCTCGTAAAAATGGGTACTGAAGATCGGGTTCTTAAAGGTACAAAATTGATAACAAATATCAAAAAGCAAAGATTAAAAATCTAGAGTAGAGGTTGGATTTTCAAAAATACAATATTAAAGGGGAAAAAGTCACAAAAATTATAAAATATATATATATATGAAATTTGCTTTAAAAAATAAGGTTTCTTTTTTTTTTGCAAAGTAATAGGTTATAAAAATGAAAATTAAAGGAGTAATAGAGGACTTAAAAGAAAATTTTTAAAAATTAAAGAATGATAGTACAAATAATAAAAATATATCTAGGACTTTCTCTGGTTTTGTTGTGGACAGTGTGGGGTCAGTTCATTTTCAGAGAAGTTCCTTGATCTGGCTTATATTTCTCAAATTCTATAGGCCCCTTCCTATACAATCCATGGGGTCACAAAGAGTCGGACACGACTGAGTAACTTTCACTTCACTTCCTATATAGTCGGTACTAACTACAGGGTTTTAATCTATTGCACCTGTCACTTCCAAGGAGGTTCCCTCTGGTTTAGCTTCCGTTTGCTGGTCTCCTCAGTGTCTAATTTCCACCCTGACACAAGGGGGCAGTGGTGAACACTTTTTTAGGCTCACATGTTCAGTCGTGCTGTGGGGAGCGAAGGACACTGCAAACAAATAACACTGGCGGGTGCTCTCAGTGTCTCGGCCACACTGGGTTTGCCCCTGCTCACGGCGTGTGTACTTTCCCTGTCTACATTGCTTAGCCGGTTGCTCTGCAGGGAACTGTCTGAGGCCAGCCTTGGGTTGTATGCACTTCCCAGGTCTAAGCCACTCAGGTTCAGGTTCTCAGGTAGTCAGAGGTGCAGACTCGGTTGGGCCTGCGTTTTGTACCCTTCCCAGGTGCGAGCAGCTCAGGTGACCAGGTGTTTGGCGAGGGCAGTCGCTGCAACTTATCGCCTCCCTGGTCCCTGCCTCTTGGTTTTCTGGGTACAACCGGCGCACCTTCTCAGGCGGATGTTGACCATCCAGAATCCCAAGAAGTCTTGGTTAGCAATGAAGCCTACTTGTAGTTTGGTAGATGATACCTCTCTGGGGCCGTGATTGCCCCCTTCCAGTCTGGCTGCCCTCACCTGCCTGTCACCAGAGCGGGATGGGCCGGCCTGCAGCCAGCTATCTCTGCTCAGTCCTTTGTTCTGTGAGCGGGCTTGGCGGTGTCTTAGGTTAGGGCTTTTTGCGTGGTAGCTATCCCACAGTTTGGTTTGCTATCCCAAGTTAGTTCCCTCAGATTGCCTTTGGGGCATTCAGGCCCGGTCCTTACTCTAAGCAATACAGCCCGTGCCTCCCTGCCCAGCACCCTCCTTGCTAGTGGCGGATGCAGGTGTCTGCACTGCTTCTCCACTGGGGGAGTTACCCTTGGGCTCCTAATCTGTGGGTTTTAATTATTTATTTATTTTTCCTCCTGGTTATGTTGCCCTCTGTGGTTCCAAGGCTTGCCACAGACTCGGCAGTGAGAGTGTTTCCTGGTGTTTGGAAACTTCTCTCTTTTTAAGACTCCCTTCCTGGGATGGAGCTCCATCCCTACCTCTTTTGTCTCTCTTTTTATCTCTTATATTTTTTCCTACCTCCTTTTGAAGACAATGGGCTGCTTTTCTGGGTGCCTGATGTCCTCTGCCAGCTTTCAGAAGTTGTTTTGTGGAATTTACTCAGCATTCAAATGTTGTTTTGATGACTTTTTAGGGGAGAATGTGGTCTGCTGGTCCTATTCCTCCACCATCTTCTGGAATATCTCTTGTCACAGATTTTAGAATTGAGACATTTTATTTAAAACTCTGTATAATCAATCTAGTTGTACAAAATAGTAATTTTGAGCTTCTCCACCTAAGTAAAGTAAACAAGATGTCTGCTGCAAATTTTTTTTTATTCCTTCCAACATCCCTGAATTGGCTAATTGTGTCTTACATGATTCCAGGGGAAAATAGATGAGATTGGAGCTAGGGTGTGCAGGGGAAAAGCCTATTACATTGAGGCTTTCTTTGTTTTTGCATGATCACCACATACTGTTCTACACAAGTTCAGTTCAGTTCAGTCACTCAGTCGTGTCTGACTGTTTGTGACCCCATGAATCGCAGCACACCGGGGCTCCCTGTCCATCACCAACTCCCGGAGTCCACCCAAACTCATGTCCATCGAGTCGGTGATGCCATCCAGCCAACTCATCCTCTGTCATCCCCTTCTCCTCTTGCCCCCAATCTCTCCCAGCATCAGGGTCTTTTCCACTCAGTCAGCTCTTTGCATGAGGTGGCCAAAGTATCGGAGTTTCAGCATCAGTCCTTCCAATGAACACCCAGGACTGATCTCCTTCAGGATGGACTGATTGGATCTCCTTGCAGTCCAAGGAACTCTCAAGAGTCTTCTCCAACACCACAGTTCAAAAGCATCAATTCTTCTGCACTCAGCTTTCTTCATAGTCCAACTCTCATGTCCATACATGACCACTGGAAAAACCAAAGCCTTGACTAGATGGAAATGAGCTTAATTCAGATGCATCTGTTAGTCTGGTGAGGCCTGCTGTAGGTCATAGAGGAAGGCAACATGAGCTGGAGTGGGTCTTGCTAGGAAATAAGTGTCTGTGACCTAATCTGGGGGCTACTTTCAGCAATGTGATACTGATGATCCCCTGCTTCCAGCCCCACTTCTTGATACTGTCTAAAACCTAATGACCAGTCTCCTGACATAGGCAGATATAAATCCCTCATGAGGAGTTGACACACAGAGGACTCCTCCCCCTTTATGCTTCCTGAAGAGGGTGGCCCTTTAGACATTGCTCAGCCTGAGATGGGCCTGCCCACAGGAAACCCACTGGCCTTGCACAGGATTTCTCTGCCCACCGTCCTCACAGCAGTCTCCTCCTACCTCTCAGACTTCTTCAGGACTCCCTGAGATGAGGAGGACCTGTCTGGATGAATATCTGCTGACTGTAAGACCATTTGCAATCACATTTTATTTTCTTTCTAAGATATTATATGGATTTTCTCATTCTCCATCTGGGCATCTTTTTTAAAAAGGTCATGGGTGTCTACCACTTCCCTTTGGAGCCCATGTTAACTTATGTGTGGTTGTCCACGAGTCCACCTGCCTCAGAACAATATGCTTGGTTAGAAACAGAGCCCTGGCCTCCCATTTACCCTTTTTTAAGGGTAAGAATAGGGGTTTGGCTGATTGTGATGACTCACTTTCTCTACATTCCCCTTTTTATTTTCTTTCAATCATGTGTAATCTAGTGGAACATAATACATGCTCAGCAATCTTATGTGTATGCTAATTAATTTTATGGATCCCTCTCCAAGTGGTTCTTAAGAATCAAAATATCCCATCATCAACATATTTTCCAACTCTGTATATTTTAAAACTAGTAGCTGTTGGCACAACCTCGCCTTTGAAGAATTCAAACTAGATGAAATGCTGCCGGAGGGAACCCTGCTTCCCGAAAGCATGCTCTGTGTAGCCTGCCTAGCAGTGCTTTCAACTTCTCTACGTCATATGTAGCTAATGACTTTGGAAAGGTCAGGTTTAAGTTTGATTCTTCAAACAACAAAGCATTGGTTGAAATTCATTCTGAGGATTAAAAATAAAATCTAACGTCTTTTTTTCTTACATTTCTGTTGGATATTAGATAGACAATAATATTCTCACTTTACTGAATAAATTGAGAATGCTATTATTAATTACTTTGCCAAATGCATGAAGGTGCCTGAGTGTGAGTATGGATTTGATTCCAAATCCTGCACTCTTTCTGGTATAATTGACTCTCCCTTGATGCGTTTTGTTCTCACTCACCCTTCTGTCCATTGTCTTCCTTCCTCTGGAGCTTTGTTTCAGCCCCTTACAGACTTCCTCTCCCCGAGCTCCCGGGTCACGGCTTTAAACTCCCTCTTTTCACCATACTGAGAACTTCCACAATCACAGTCAACTTGAATGGCTTTAATGATAGTAAATCCTGAGTCTTGACAATTGAATAATATCCCATTTTATTTGGCTACTAACTTGCCAGTAGAAAGCAATTACAGTGATATGTGGGCCCATTTAATCAAGTATTTTTCCATAGATAGTAGTACAATTATTTTCAATGCTACGCTTTTGGCAGAAAAAAAAAATAGGGCCATAATATTAAATCACCAAGTGTTCGTTGAAAGAAAATAATACATGATTTGAAGTAAAATTATGGAGAGCTTTCAAATTTCTTGCTTCCTTGCAGTTAGAATTGCTTGGTATTTAATGCTGACTTTGAAAAAAGAAAATATGCATATAGTACTTTATGCGCCATTAAGTATATCTGTGTGTGTGTGTGTATATATATACATATATATATATATATATTATTACAAGTTCTCAGTTCTGACTTCTTTTAAATATCTCAAGATAGACTGAGAAGAAAGACTTTAGGGAAATACATTCCCCAATCTATCTACACAGACATTTTTCTGATTTTTTTTTTTTCACTTAAGCCCAACTTTGAAAACATGCTGACTTAGTCCTTTACCTACTCAGTGAGTCTGTGAAGTCAGGTTAGCTCTTTCAGAATTGCTCAGAATCACTATAGATGGCATCAGTGGTTCTCCATCTTTAGCACCTGGAGTACTTACTGAAATGTCATCTCCTTGGACTCCACCCCAGAATCAAACTCAGGATATCTGAGTTGGAGCCCAGATGTCTACCTTTTTGACTAGTAACCCAAATAATTCTGACACAGATGATCCCCAAACCCTACTTGGAGAAAAACTGGAAGAGATATAGGAGCTAGCATAAAAAACATTACATTATCTTATTTGTTTCTCAATACATGCCTGTGAGGTGGAAATTTACCAGTGGAAAATCTGAAATTCAGTGAGGTCTCACTATGTGCACCATCTGGTTACCTGAACCCACCACATACCTTTGCATACAACCTTCTTGTGACTGGAACCCCATTCATACTTCAGCACCCATGGCTCTATGTGGGCAGAGTGCATCATCCACTCCTTGCCCTTGGCTTGCTCTGATGGTTTGGTATGTAGATGCCACATTTAACATGTTTCATTCTCTACCTGTCTGTGCCCCTATAGACTGTCAGCTCCTCCATGGAAAACTTCATCTGAGATACCCTGTGCCTCCCTCTGTGCCTAGAGCATAGGGAGTACTTCCTACATAAAGCACTCGAGTTTTAGAGCCAGAATCTGAACCACCATCTTCTGTCAGCCCTTCAGGGCTCTTTCCCTCTCACCAGGAAATTCCAGGCTGTACTAGCAGGGCTGCTGCTGCTGCTGCTAAGTCACTTCAGTCGTGTCCGACTCTGTGCGACCCCATAGACGGCAGCCCACCAGGCTCCCCCATCCCTGGGATTCTCCAGGCAAGAATACTGGAGTGGGTTGCCATTTCCTTCTCCAATGCATAAAAGTGAAAAGTGAAAGTGAAGTCGCTCAGTCATGTCCGACTCTTAGTGACCCCATGGACGAGCCTACCAGGCTCCTCCGTCCATGGGATTTTCCAGGAAAGAGTACTGGGGTGGGGTGCCATTGCCTAGCAGGGCAGGAACTCTCAGATGCCAGCTAGGAGTGCTGCATAACACACGGAAACAGCCATATGCTTTTTATGGATGCTTCTGGTGGTGGTAGGAAATTCTTAGTAGGATTTGGGAAATGATTTGAGGCCCTATGACAGATCCAAGAGACTACCCTTTAGCACAAAAATTGAAACCATTAACATGGGTACCTTAGTGAAATGTTCTAAATAAGCAACTGAACAGAATGGTGCTGCTTCTCAAAACTTCAGACAGTGAAGTCAGGGAAGAAGCTGCACTGCTACCATAGAAAGCTGTCTTGCTTTGATCTGAATTAGCCAGGAACCCTATTTCTGAGCCAACTAACACTAATATTAGCAAGAAAGGGTTTAGTTAGAAGTGGTCCCCTATTGTGCCCTGCTGGCCCACTGCTCCCCAGAGAAGGTCCTCATTGTCACTTTCTTCCTAATCATCATGAAATGTTTCAGATTGTTTCCTGGCCCTCAAGTTTCCCACAGTAACTCTTTTTGTTTAATTGAACGTAATGTAACAATAAGTGCAACAAGTGATCCGTTTAGCATCCTCTTTGTCAGCGCAACCAGCCCAACTCTGTCCATCTCCAATCTCAGGCTGAGATCTCTTTCCAATTGATTGTGGCTTGGACGGAAAAAAAAGGAGTGGGGTGGGGGGCAGTTTCTTCCCTTAGGCAGTGTGGGGGAGAGTGTTAGTCATATCATGCTGCCTGTTTATACTATGCCAAGTTGTCTATTTCTATCAACTAGATGCAAATTTAGCATAAGGTACGTGATTTCCGTGTCAGAGTGGGTTAGAAAGTTGCTGTAAAAACAACTCCATGTGAACTTCCTAGTCACCTTCTGTTGTATGTACAGGTGTTAAGGAAATAGATTGCTCTCTAGTCAGTGTCAATTAAACCATTGTTGAAGACTTTTATCTTTGCTTTGAAGGTTATATTAATAGTCACATTTGCATAGCTCTTTTTGTTTTCAAAAACCCCCACATTTGGCCTCACAGCAGCCCTTTAGGCATCAATATTCATCTCTTCTTTCATAACACACAGAAGTCAAATGGTTTTCCCAAGGTCATATACTCTATTGTATACCATTTGTCTGGTCCCCTTTGCATTACTCTCAAATACATTCTCTAAAACTAGATGCCATACATCTCCATACTATACCTACAAAGGTAAACTTGGATGGGGTTAAATCTTAAAAGTGGTGCTGTGCTGACTGGCAGTATGGTCATGGAGACATCACACTTCTTTTAGTAGTACAACTAACTTTCTTAAGGAAGTAGATGCTTCCGTATTGAGATCATGTGAACATTGATATCAACCAGGCTTAAGAATGGTGCAGTAATGGTCCCTGAAGCTGCTGGACCCAGAGCACAGTAAACCTAATCAAGACAATGTCAAAGGAAATTCAAGTTCCTGTGAGGTGGTGATGGCAGCTGTAAATAAAGATGTAAAGTACAGAGAACTCTCCTTAGCCTCCAGAAGCAGTGTTCTGCTGACTGAGGGGAAGGTTGTTGCCCTAACCACTCTACCCAAGTACACTTTTCCCTGGAGTCTTTTCCCCAGATAGTTACAATATCCATGACGATATTAGTAACTAATTGAGCTAACTCATATTAGACCAAAGCTAGCCATCTGAACTGCTCTTCTCTGTGTTGTTATGCTTAGTCACTTCAGTCATGTCCAACTCTTTTCGACCCCATGGACCACAACCTACGAGGTCCTCTGTCCATGGGATTCTCCAGACAAGAATACTAGAGTGGGTTTCCATGCCCTCCTTCAGGGGATCTTCCCGAATGACAGGCAATTAATTCAGGAATCCAAAATGCCTGTATCCTGACTTTTTGTCTTGTCTACTTGATTGAGAAAAGAAAAAGATATTTTATGCTATTTTGGGACGGGGACAGGGAGAAATAGATGATAAATCCAATATGTGTTTACCTCATAATATTGTACCAATAACTGTGATGCCAGGACATGGCTTGTGTTTATGGTTCAGTTCTGGTGATATATTTGAACTGAATCATCTTACAGATTATTATTATGGTAGAAAGCAAAGAGGAACTAAAGAGCCTCTTGATGAGGGTTATGGGAGAAGAGTGAAAATCTGGCTTAAAACTCAGCAGTCAAAAAACTAAGATTATGGCATCCAGCCCTATCACTTCATGGCAAATAGAAGGGGGAAAAGTAGAAACGGTGACAGATTTTATTTTCTTGGGCTCCAAAATCACTGCAGATGGTGACTGCAGCCACAAGATCAAAAGACACTTGCTCTTTGGAAGGAAGCCATGACAGTCCTAGACAGTGTATTAAAAAGTAGAGACATCACTTTGCCAACAAAGGTCCATGTAGACAAAGCTATGATTTTTCCAGTAGTCATGTAAAGATGTGAGAGTATATTTTGGCATATACTCTAACAAACTCTCCTTGGTTTTCCCATGACAGTAAGACTATTAGCAGGACATATGAATATTTACAACTCTATGAAAGATATATGTTTCATATATCTTTCATATGTTGTATTTGAATTCTCCAACCAGATGGTATAGCCATGTTTCACTTGAAGTTAGCAGTCTGGATCTATATACTCAGTCTGGATCTATATACTCAGTCTGGATCTATATACTTAGGGTGAGTGAGCCTGTAAAGAAGTCTGAGCCCTGAAGGATTGATGCTTTTGAACTGTGGTGTTGGAGAAGACTCTTGCAAGTCCCTTGGACAGCAAGGAGATCAAACCAGTCAATCATTAAAAAAAAAAAAATCAACCCTGAATATTCCTTGGAAAGATTGATGCTGAAGCTGAAGCTCCAATTCTTTGGCCACCTGATGAGACTAGATGACTCACTGGAAAAGACTCTGATGCTAGAAAAGATTAAGGGCAGGAGAAAAGGGGGATGACAGAGAAAGAGATGGTTGGATGGCATCACTGACTCAATGGACAGGAGTATGAACAAACTCCAGGAGATAGAGAAGGACAGAGAAGCCTGGCATGCAGCAGTCCACGGGGTCACAAAGAATCAGACACAGCCTAAAAACAGCAATGTTAGTATTCACTATTTACCTTCACCACTCCAGATTTTTAAACTAGATTATTTCACTGAATCTTCCTAAAGACTCAGTGATGTAAGTACAATTATTAATTTGCATTTCGCAGATGAAGACAGTGAGCACAGCC
This sequence comes from Tragelaphus eurycerus, assembly GCA_935064755.1. NCBI lineage: Eukaryota > Metazoa > Chordata > Mammalia > Artiodactyla > Bovidae > Tragelaphus > Tragelaphus eurycerus. The sequence goes on along the minus strand of CAKXYN010000002.1, from coordinate 52,641,777 downwards.
ATCTTTAGTAACTCATCCAAGGTTACACAGCTACTAAGCGGAGCTGTCTAGAATTAAATTCAGGGAGCTTGACTCTGGAACCTAGTCTCTTTAACTATGTGTTCTTTGAGGTATGATAAGTGATACCCAACTCCCAAAGTAATGACGGTGACTTGTAGGCACTTTAATGAGTATTTGTTGGAGGGATGATACAAGTGAGTGAACAAAAAAACAAAGGAATATTCAACCAGCTTGCAAAGAAAACAAAGAAGTTTCTTCTTTTAGGACTTGTAACTGTTGACAGAACCTATCTTCTCAAATATTGGATCAAAATAATTTAATAAAAGCAAAAACTCTGTAGAATTACCATTAGATCATCAATCTTCAAAGTTTTAAATCAAAATATATGGTTTTCCTGAAACAATCTTTAGGCATTTAAAAAAATAATAAACACTTTTTATTTATTTATTTTTTGTCTGTATGGGGTCATTGCTGCTTCGTGGGCTTTCTCCAGTTGTGGCCAGCAGGGGCTACTCTCTGGTTGCAGTTTGCGAGCTTCTCCATGAGTGGCTTCTCTTGTTGTGGAGCATGGGCTATAGGATGAATGGGCTTGAGTAGTTGTGGCACATGGGCTCTGGAGCACAGGCTCAATTGTTATGGCACACAGGCTGGTTGCTCTGCAGAGGGATCCTCCCAGATCAGGGATCGAACCCCTGTCTCCTGCACTGGCAGGCAGATTCTTTATCACTGAGCCAGCAGGGAAGTCCCTGTCTGTAGACATTTTTAATTGATTCTCTCAGTTATCTCAAATAAGTCATGCTCTTCTGTGTTTAAAGTATTTTTCTCTTCAACACAATTTAAGTCCCAATTCCTCATGTAAACTTTCTTCACAAACCCAGTCGTGACTAGTACTTTTTAAAATATATATATTTAATTGAATGCTTATTCTTCCAGTGTTAACTTCAGAATATAAAAGAAAATAATAACCTTGATCACAAACTTAAGAACTTGAAAGTTCAACCTCTTGAGTTATATAACCAAACTTATTTACAGTGCATGTGAATTTGAATCTGAAATGCTTTAAGGATTTTTAAAACAAGTTATTTTAACTATATCCTAGAGATCAACTCAAACAATGAGAGAAAAGAAACATCAGAAGTAACATATATCCAACACCTAGAATCTTCATGAATTTTTCTTCTTTTCCTAAACATCGATGGGCAGCAAATATTAACATTCCAATCCAAGAAGAACTGAACTTTTATCTGAAGAGATTCAACTAAAGAAAACCATGTGTCAGCTCTGACTGGAGCTCCTTGTCTGCAGGAGGATCCAAGGCTCACTCACCCTTAACTGAGTATAGATCCAGACTGCTAACTTCGAATGAAACATGGCTATACCATCTGGTTGGATAATTCATATACAATAATATATATCTTTCACAGAGTTGTAAAAATTCATATGCCCTGCTAACAGCCTTACTGTCATGGGAAAACCAAGGAGAATTAGAGTATGTGCCAAAATTTTCTAGGTTACCATATGGGAGATCAGTTTAGGAAACTACATATTTTATGCTAAAAAAAAAAAGAATGACCAGAAAACTAAAAGAGCTGAGATTTAATGGTATATTACCAAGATAAATTTGTATTTACTATCATAGAATGTCACATTTCTAGAATTGGATCCATCGTATCCATTGTAACATTCCATTAAATATAATACTGCATGTAATATTCCATTGTACATATGTACTGCTGCTGCTGCTGCTGCTGCTAAATCACCTCAGTGACTATGCTATGCTAAGTCACTTCAGTCGTGTCCGACTCTCTGTGACCCCATAGACGGCAGCCCACCAGGCTCCCCCATCCCTGACATTCTCCAGGCAAGAATACTGGAGTGGGTTGCCATTTCCTTCTCCAGTATATATGTACTACATCTTCTTTATCCATTCCTCTGTATTTAGGTTGTTTTCATGTCCTGGCTTAATGAATATTGGGGTGCATGTATCTTTTTGGATTATGGTTTTATCCAGGTATATAACTAGGAGTGGGATTGCTGGGTCATATGATAATTCTATTTTTAGTTTTTTAAGGTCTTTGGAATTGGATATTCAACTAGTCAGTCACGCAGACTCTAGGTATCCATTCACCTTGCGTATAAGGCCAATACAATTTGAAACAGACAGAAGTTTTTTATTGCATGTGTTTTCAGCATTAGGGGACATGCTAAAGAGCAGAACTGCCTGGGGATTATCTGATTTTCCAAGAGTGTGTTCATTTGTTTAATTTCCTTTTTACTGTTGATTAGTAGTAGATAGAGAATAACTTTTAGATAATTGATAGTGATGGAAATGATTCTTATCTGATGGCAATCCAATTAATTTTATAGAGTAGAGATAGAAATTAATTTATGTCCCCTATTCTGTCCCATAGAAAAGATAAACGTTACATTTTTTTTAAAAAATTTATTGGAGTATAACTGATTTACAGTGTTGTATTACTTTCAGGTGTACAGCAAAGTGAATTAATTATACATACACATATATCCACTCTTTCTTTTTTAGATTCTTTTCCCATATAGGCCATTACAGAGTACTGAATAGAATTCCCTCTGCTATACAGCATGTTCTTATTAGTTGTCTATTTTATATATACTGGTGTATATATGTCAGTCCCAACCTCCCAGTTTATCCCTCCCTCCCATCCCCTAATAACTATGTTTGTTTTCTACATGCATGACTCTACTTTTGTTTTGTAAATAAGTTTATTTGTATCTTTTTTTTTAGATTCCACATATATCAATATCATATGATATTTGTCTTTCTGTGTCTGACTTACTTCACTCAGTATGACAATCTCTAGGTTCATCCATGTTGCTACAAATGGCATTATTTCATTCTTTTTATGGCTGAGTAATATTTCATTGTATATATGTACTACATCTTCTTTATCCATTCCTCTGTATTTACATTGCTTTCATGTCCTGGCTTAGTGAATATTGGGCTGCATGTGTATTTTTGGATTATGGTTTTATCCAGGTATATGCCTAGGAGTAGGATTGCTGGGTCATATGATAGTTCTATTTTTAGTTTTTTAAGAAACTTCTATGCTATTCTCCATAGCAGTTGTATCAGTTTACATTCCCACTAACAGTGTAAGAGAGTTCCCTTTTTTATATACCTTCTCCAGCATTTATTGGTTGTAGATTTTTTGGTGATAGCTATTCTGACCAGTGTTAGGTGACACATCGTTGTAGTTTTGATTTGTATTTTCCTTATAAGTATCAGTTTTTAGCATCTTTTCATGTGCTTTTTTGGCCATCTGTATGTCTGGACTTCCCTGGTGGCTGAGTGGTAAAGACCCACCTGCGAAGGAACCGCCTTCCCTGGAGATGCAGGTTCGATCCCTGGGTTGAGAAGATCCCCTGGAGAAGGAAATAGCAACCCACTCCAATATTCTTGCCTAAGAAATCCTATGAATAGAGAGACCTGGTAGGCTACAGTCTATGGGGTCACAAAGAGTCAGACATGACTTAAGGACTGAACAACAATGTCTTCTTTGGAGAAATGTCTATTTAAATCTCCCATCCATTTTTTTGATTGGATTATTTCTTTTGCTTGGTTTTTATACCGAGCTACATGATATATTTGTATATTTTGGAGATTAATCCCTTGTCAGTTGCTTCATTTGCAAATATTTTCTCCCACTCTGAGGATTATGTTCTTGTTTTGTTTATGGCTTCCTTTACTATGGCAAAAAATTTTAAGTTTAATTAGATCTCAGTTGTTTACTTAGATCTTTGTTTTTATTTTCATTACTCTAGGAGGTGAATCAAAAATGATCTTGCTGCAATTTATAGCATCAAATGTTCTGCCTATGATTTCCTCTAAGAGTTTCATAGTGTCTGGCCTTACATATAGGTCTTTAATCCATTTTGAGTTTATTTTTGTGTATGGTGTTAGTGTTCTAATTTCATTCATTCTTTTACATGTAGCTGTCCAGTTTTCCCAGCACCACTTATTTAAGAGACTGTCTTTTCTCCATTGTACATTCTTGCCTCCTTTGTCATAGATTAGGTGACCATAAATGCATGGTTTTATCTCTGGACTTTCTAACCTGTTTCATTGATCTATGTGTCTGTTTTTGTGCCAGTACCATACTGTTTTAATTACTGTAGCTTTGTAGTATAGTCTGAAGCCAGAAAGCCTGATTCCTCTAGCTCCATTTCTCTTTCTCAAGACAGCTTTGGCTATTCAAGGTCTTTTGTGTTTCCATACAAATTGTAAAAATTTTTGCTCTAATTCTGTGAAAAATTCCATTGGTAATTTGACAGTGATTGCATTGAATCTGTAGATTAATTTGGGGAGTATAGTCATTTTCATATTATTGATGCTTCCTATCAAGAACATGATATATTTCTCTCCATCTGTTTGTGTCATCATTGATTTCTTTCATCAATATCTTATAGTTTTCTGAGTACAGGTCTTTTGCCTTCTTAGGTTTATTCCTAGGTATTTTATTCTTTTTGCTATGATGGTAAATGAAATTGTTTCCTTAATTTCTCTTTCTAATCTTTTATTGTTAGTGTATAGTAATGCAAGAGTTTTCTATGTATTAATTTTATATCCTGCAACTTTACCAAATTCATTGATTCATTCTTGTAGTTTTCTGGTACCATCTTTAGGATTTTCTATGTTTAGTATCATATCATCTGCAAACAGTGACAGTTTTACTTCTTCTTTTCCAAAAGGTTACATTTTTGCTGTCCTAAAACATTAGCTAGTTTTGCACCAGATTTCATTTAAGCATTCTTTCAGCCATATAAAAACTTTGGCCTTCCAGTTCTCTTTGAACATATGCTAAAATAATACAAAAAAACTTTTACTTAAAAATTTTACAGTGCCTCAAATGCAAAAGTTAATTTCTGTGTCACTCCTTTAGACCCAAAATGGGTGTTTCTAATCACTTTTCCTCATGAGGCACTTTTCCTCATGATGATGCAAGTACACAGGCTCCTTTCATACTTTGTCTCCAGTATTGCCTATGACAAGAAATGGGAACTTTTTTCTTTAAAGAGCTAGAGAGTAAATATTTTAGGCTTTTATGGCTACATACCCCTCTGCCATTCCTCATTTCTGTAGTTGTAGCACAGAAAGTAGCCATAACATGACTAAGCAAGGCTCTATTCCAATAAAACTGTATTTACAAAAACAAGTGGCAGGCTAGATTTGCCCACCAGGATATATTTTGCTGACCCCTGTCCTTGGGTCTCAGAATCTTCTCAAAAAATGCAGAGAACACACACACTCTTTACTGAGTCATCTTGCCTTGAAAGTGTCATCATTGACACTTCCATTAGTGAGAATTAATCCAGGGTTCCACCTAGATGCAGGGGTTCTTGGGAAATGTAGTCCCTGGCTGAGAAATCACTTCCTGGCAACACTCTTACATCATGGAAGTGAAATATGGGTCCCTGATAGACATTTAGCCACCACAGCCATAGGTGTATCATACACATAGCTACTATTCTGCTAGTCCTGTAAAATGAATATATGTTAAATTTCAGATTTCTTAAAAGAAATTTCATGGGATGAATTTTTTTTTTTTTTTTTTTAAACAGGGAAGAAACCAATTTTATTTTATTTTATTTTATTTTTTTTAATCAAGAATCTCTTTTATTGATTATCAGAAACATTACAAACATCTAGTATGAACAAATTGTAACATGATAGTGTTTAGTTTGAACAATTAATACATTTCAGATATAATATTATACATATTTCAATGCTATTCTCCCCAATCATCTCACCCTCTCCTGGTCCCAGAGTCCAAAAGTCTGGTCTATACATCAGTGTCTCTTTTGTTGTCTCGTAAATAGGGTTATTTTTTACCATCTTTCTAAATTCCATATATATGCGTTAGTATACTGTATTTGTGTTTTTGTTTCTGGCTTACTTCACTCTGTATAATAGGCTCCAGTTCCATCCACCTCCTTAGAACTGATTCAAATGTATTCTTTTTAGTGGCTGAGTAATATTCCATTGTGTATATGTACCACAGCTTGCTTATCCATTCATCTGTGGATGGACATCTAGGTTGCTTCCACGTTCTGGCTATTGCAAACAATGCTGCTATGAACATTGGGGTACAGGTGTCTCTTTCAATTCTGGTTTTCTCAGTGTATATGCCCAGCAGTGGGATTGCTGGATCATAAGGCAGTTCTATTCGCAGTTTTTTGAGGAATCTCCATACTGTTCTCCAAAGTGGCTGTACTAGTTTGCATTCCCACCAACAGTGCAAGAGGGTTCCCTTCTCTCCGCACCCTCTCCAGCATTTATTGCTTGTGGACTTTTGGATAGCAGCCATACTGATTGGCGTGAAATGGTATCTCATAGTGGTTTTGATTTGCATTTCTCTGATAATGAGTGATATTGAGCATCTTTTCATGTGTTTGTTAGCCATCTGTATGTCTTCTTTGGAGAAATGTCTATTGAGTTCTTTGGCCCATTTTTTGATTGGGTCATTTATTTTTCTGGAATTGAGCTGTAGAAGTTGCTTGTATATTTTTGAGATTAGTTGTTTGTCAGTTGCTTCATTTGCTATTATTTTCTCCCATTCTGAAGGCTGTCTTTTCACCTTGCTTATAGTTTCCTTTGTTGTGCAAAAGCTTTTAAGTTTGATTAGGTCCCATTTGTTCATTTTTGATTTTATTTCCAATATTCTGGGAGGTGGGTCATAGAGGATCCTGCTGTGATGTAAGTCAGAGAGTGTTTTGCCTATGTTTTCCTCTAGGAGTTTTATGGTTTCTGGTCTTACATTTAGCTCTTTAATCCATTTTGAGTTTATTTTTGTGTATGGTGTTAGAAAGTGTTCTAGTTTCATTCATATGGAGGGGTCTTGTTTTTGTATCCATTCAGCCAGTCTCTGTCTTTTGGTTGGGGCATTCAACCCATTTACATTTAAGGTAATTAATGATAAATATGATCCCGTTGCCATTTACTTTGTTGTTTTGGGTTTGAATTTATATATCCTTTTTGTGTTTCCTGTCTAGAGAATGTCCTTTAGTATTTGTTGGAGAGCTGGTTTGGTGGTGCTGAATTCTCTCAGCTTTTGCTTGTCTGTAAAGGTTTTGATTTCTCCTTCATATTTGAATGAGATCCTTGCTGGGTACAATAATCTGGGCTGTAGGTTCTTTTCTTTCATCACTTTAAGTATGTCTTGCCATTCCCTCCTGGCTTGGAGAGTTTCTATTGAAAGATCAGCTGTTATCCTTATGGGAATTCCCTTGTGTGTTATTTGTTGTTTTTCCCTTGCTGCTTTTAATATTTGTTCTTTGTGTTTGATCTTTGTTAATTTGATTAATATGTGTCTTGGGGTGTTTCGTCTTGGGTTTATCCTATTTGGGACTCTCTGGGTTTCTTGGACTTGAGTGATTATTTCCTTCCCCATTTTAGGGAAGTTTTCAACTATTATCTCCTCTAGTATCTTCTCATGGTCTTTCTTTTTGTCTTCTTCTTCTGGGACTCCTATGATTCGAATATTGTAACGTTTAATATTGTCCTGGAGGTCTCTGAGATTGTCCTCATTTCTTTTAATTCGTTTTTCTTTTTTCTCCTCTGATTCCTTTAATTCTGCCATTCTATCTTCTAATTCGCTAATTCTATCTTCTGCCTCTGTTATTCTACTATTTGTTGCCTCCAGAGTGTTTTGGATCTCATTTATTGCATTATTCATTATATGTTGATTCTTTTTTATTTCTTCTAGGTCCTTGTTAAATCTTTCTTGCATCTTCTCAATGCTTTTCTCCAGACTATTTATCCATGATTCCATTTTGCTTTCCAGATTTTGGATTAATTTCACGATCATTATTCGGAATTCTTTATCAGGTAGGTTCGCTATTTCTTCCTCTTTTGTTTGGTTTGGTGGGCTTTTATCCTGTTCCTTTACCTGCTGGGAATTCTTCTGTCTTTTCATCTTGTTTAAATTGCTAAGTTTGGGGCGTCTTTACTGTATTCTGGTAGTCTGTGGAGTTCTCTTTATTGTGGCGTTTCTGCACTATATGTGGGTTTGGACCGGTGGCTTGTCGAGGTTTCTTGTTTATGGAAGCTTGTATCGGTGTTCTGGTGGGTGGAGCTGGATTTCTTTTCTCTGGGGTGCAGTGGAGTGTCTAGTAGTGAGTTATGAGATGTCTATGCTTTTGGGGTCGCTTTGTGTAGCCTGTGTATTGGAGCTCAGGCTGTGTTCTTGTTTTTCTGGAGAATTTGCTTGGTATGTCTTGTTGTGGAACTTGCTGGTCTTTGTGTGATGCTTGGTTTCAGAGTAGGTATGGAGGCTTTTAATGAGCTCCTGTCAATTAGTGTTTCGTGGGATCAGGGTATGGACTTAAGCCTCCTGGTTCCAGTTATTGGTCTTATTTTTACAGTAGTCTCAAAAACTTCTTCTTCTATAATGCATTCCACAACTGGACTGCTCAGAGATGTTCACGGAATTATACATAGAAGGAAAAAGGGAGGAAGGAGACAGAGGTGGTCAGGAGGATAAAAGGAGGGAGTGTGAAGGAGAGAGACAGATCTAGTCAGTAATCAGTAAAGAAAAGAAAAAAGGAAAGGAAAAAAGCAAAGGACAAAAAGGAAAAAGGAAAAAAAAAAAACAAAACAGGGTCGCAAAAGTTATATCTAAACGTGGAGATTAAAGAAGTACTAGAGGATAAAAAAAAATAATAATAATAAAAAAATAAAAGAAACAAAACAAACAACAACAAAAAAAAATTAAAAGGGAAAAAAAATTTTTGTTTTCCTTTTTCCAATTAAAAAATAATAAAAATTTTAAAAATATATATATATTAAAAAAAAAAAAAAAAAAAAAAGGAAATAATGATGGGAAAAATAGTAACAATATATATAAGAGTTTCTCTATTATTGTTGTGGGTTCAGTTCATTTTCAGCTAGTTCCTTGTTCCGGCTTAAATTTCTCAAGATCTATAGGCCCCTTTCTCTGTGGTTGTTCTGTATAGTTCTTTGTTCTGTGCACGGTTCGGCGGTGTTCTGGGCCAAGGCCCGCCACTCGTGTGGTCGGCGCTGCACAATCTGGATTGCTGGCCCAAACTACTCCAGTTAGGCAGCACTCCAGACAATCAGGCGAACGAAGTCTGCGCTGAGGCCCGCAGAGGGGGAGGGGGTCGGCGACGGGAATGGCGGGCGGGCGGGTGGGGGAGGGGATGGGGTGGCCCTCGTGGGAGCCGCCGGCACAGCGGGCGGGGGCACGCCTGCGCGGGAGTGGCCGGCGGGGGAGCGTCCAGTGGGGGAGAGTCCCGCGGGGGAGCGTCCCTCTGGGGAGCGCCGGCAGCGGAGCGTCCCGCGTGGGAACGGCCAAGGCGTCTCCCTGCCCAGCCCCGGCTCCCCAATGGCAGATGCGGGCGTTTGCAGCGGTGCTTTTCCGCTGCGCAGGGCCCGCAGTCTGTGGGTTCTAATTGCTCAACTGTTCTCCTCCCTGTTATGATAGTCTCCGTGTTTCCCAGGTTCGGCGCAGATTCCGCAGGGAGAGTGTTTCCTGGTGTTTGGAAACTTCTCTTTTTAAGACTCCCTTCCCCGGACAGAGGTCCGCCCCTCCCTCTTTGTCTCTCTCTGGCTTCTATATTCTTTCCTACCTCCTTTAGAAGGCAGTGAGTTGCTTTTCTGGGTGTCCGACGTCCTCCGCCAGCACTCCGAAGCTGTTTGTGGTATTTACTCGGCGCCCAGATGTCCCATTGATGAATTTGTGGAGGAGAAAGCGTATTCCCCGTCCTAATCCTTCGCCATCTTAACCGGAAGTCGAAGGGATGAAATTTTTAAATTAAATAATAAATTTATTAATTATAAATTTCTTGCCCAAGACTGTTATAAAAAAAAAAAAAAAAAAAGAAGTTTAATTATTTTTTGTTGAAAAAAAAAGGTAATTTTTTTTGGAAAAATTTTTTTTTATCTCCAAGTGTAGCATCTATTGGAAAGTGGTGGTTTGCATATCTATAATTAACTGGTGACTTTTCCTGTATAGTTTTCATCAGAACTAGGTGGGTCCATAAATGAAGACTGGACATTGAATTGTTTCCAAAGTTAAAATGTTTTCTTCAGAAGATGAGGAAAATATGGTTCAGAGATTTAAAATGCAGATTTAAATTTAATCCATTCAATTTAAAAATAAAACCATATTGAGATTTTATTTGTAAAGAAAAGAAATTCAGGAAAGTCCAAACTGTAGTCTCCATGGTCACTTTGACTTGTCTTTGTACAGAAACTCTGCTTTGCATAACTGCAAAGCAATTATGTCAAAATAGAGTTGTGTCCAAGGCAGCAAGAGCTAAATTATAGACACCCTAATTCCCTTGTATCCATTGTTCGTAACTTGAATGAAAGAAAATGTGATTATTTTTTTAGTGAAGTTTTCCATAGGTTTTATCTCTGCTTAAAGATGAGTTGTTTCAGATGCATGAGGAAAGAATGACCTAGCTAATGGACTTGCAATTGAGGAAAGAACTGATCTGCTATTTTTTACTTTGTCCAGTGCCTAGATTGACAGGTATCTTCCTAATCTCTTAACTATCAGAGAAGACTGCCTGACACAGACAGTGTGATGAGGGGAGGTCTCCTGCTTTTCACTCTTGTCTCTGCATGGAGTTCTCCTTCTGGGCATAGAAATCACAGACTCCAAATGCATTGCAGGTATACCTTGCTTTATTTTTACAAATCCTGTTTAAAATATTCCATTATAGTTTCTAAACGATTTTAGGTGAAACATTTTTAAAGGTGCAAATTCTCAATGAAAATATCTCCTCCTACAATTATCCTTTTTTTGTGTGGGGAAAATCCTTAGTTGGCTTACATGGCACCTGGTACCTGTGAGGGCATAAAGGTGTTTCGTGGCTATGCCACAGCCTTGCGATCACAAATCACTTTGACGCTCCCTGCCTGTATTACACATCATCACATGCCATGGGCCATTGCTGTCACTTTACAGATTTGACTTTTCAGGGCTCACAACCCCGCGGCTGCTTCCATCATCTTGGGTGCTTATGCTTATAATTTAGATTAGTTGCCCCAGCAGGATCAATGTTTCCTGAGTGATGAACTTGCGGTCAGATTAGCCAATCTTCCTCCGAAGCCTTGTAATTGGACCAAATGTCAGCATTAATGAATGTTTAGTGTACAACACTGAACTTGTCAAAACAGCTAAAAGTAAATAGTGACTAAGGTTAACATATCATTATATTTGCAACTTACAACTTAGAGAAATAACTAAACAAATACAAGGAAAAATTACGGGCTCTCCATTGTATGATTATATAATGATATCAAATTCTGGCTTCAGCACTAACTAGTTATGTAAATTTGAACAAATCGCTTAACCTCTTTGAGTCTGTTTCCTCATCCATTAAAAAGACTTCAAGTCTCCACTTATTCAGGGCCTTGTAACTGCTAAGTATGGAAATAGCTGGTCTGCATCCTTTATTTAGTTTATTCCTATTAATAACCCAGAAAATGTTATTATATGCATTTTATAATTTACTTGAAGAATTGATGTTTGATTTTTTTCTCTACTAATATCAATGTTCTTCTTTCTTTTGAAAGAATTATTCTTTCTTTTCATTACTTTTATTGATTATGATGATAGTACTGAAGAGCAATTTATAAAAGCAAGTGGAAGAGTGTTGAATTTTTTTTGTAAAAAACTTCCCTTCTTTAATTCCCAAGTGCATATTTTGTTGTATTGCTGCTACTGCTGTAATTACTCATACAAATTTCCTACTTGAAGGGATGTTATCAGGGCTGACACCCATCCAGTAGGCAGAGAAAGGGCCTAACTGATGGGTTATGGATTGATTTTTTATGGCTGCCTCCCTTGTGACTCAATAAAACCATATTAATAAGATGGTAAATATTTTGAATATCATCACAGGATAAATGGTCTGAGCCCACAGAGTTCCTCTCTCCTAGTTGCACTAACCATATTGTTTTATAATCTATCTGCTAGGTGTGTTTTTTTCCCCCTTCTAGACTGAGGGCTTATTGGGGCCAGAGTCCATATCCTTATTCATCTTTGTGTTGTTGATTCCAAGCACATTGATTGATACAATGAATATGATCAATAAATGTTGGATGAATAAGTAAGTGGCTAAAGAGTGACTGGCATGCATGAAACAAGGCTCAGAGAAATGAACAATCTCTTCAAGGTCAAATGCTAAGAAATGGCAGTACCAACTCTGACTCTCCTCCCCACTCCTCTCTTGATGAAAGAACCAGCATCATAAGACTGTGATGTGCCTAGGATATGCCTTGCACTTAGTGGGAACTCAAAGGATTTTTCCCTTCCTCTGCTATACCAAAGTACTGTTAATTATCTCAGTCCCAGACCTGTGTTTTTAAATCACAACTTAATCTAGTTTTGCCTTCTGTGGAGAAGCACATCCTTTCACTTTATCCTGAATCCTCATGGAGTTTGTGCTGACTTCCTTCACCTTTCTTCTTCTCCCAACATTTTGGTTGATCCCAGGAATGAATTGCTACCCTCTTCTTTAGAGTAACTGGGCCCTCAGGGTCTCCATGTCTTTTTTCTCTACCCAATCAGTAAAAGAAAAATTGTGGTCATTTCTCTGCATGACTGTCTCAAGACATTTTATTCCAATGTGAATGAAATAATGTTCCCCCCACTTTTACTTGACCTTAGATGTTTATTCCTTGCAGTACTAGCTCACTTACTGATTAATTTATATTTATGTCTAATCTATAATGACTTTCAGCAGACCCCCTACAAGTTCACAGCCTGCCCTGTAGGTTGTCTCTATAAATTTAAAGGCTGAGAATGACTTGAATTATGAATTAAATCAATCTTTAATTTTTTTAAACACTTGAGCAAAACATAAAAAGGGTCTATACATGGGGCAAAAGTGACCAGCCACACATACTATAAAGTTCTGCAGTTCAGTTTAGTTCAGTCGCTCAGTTGTGTCCGACTCTTTGCGACACCATGAACTGAGGTACGCCAGGCTCCCTATCCATCACCAACCCCCGGAGTCCACCCAAATGATGTCCATTGTGTCAGTGATACCATCCAACCATCTCATCCTCTGTCGTCCCCTTCTCTTCCCACCCTCAATCTTTCCCAGCGTCAGGGTCTTTTCAAATGAGTCAGCTCTCCACATCAGGTGGCCAAAGTATTGGAGTTTCAGCTTCAACAGTCCTTCCAATGAACACCCAGGACTGAACTCCTTTAGGATGGACTGGTTGGATCTCCTTGCAGTCCAAGGGACTCTCAAGAGTCTTCTCCAACACCACAGTTCAAAAGCATCAATTCTTCAGCACTCAGCTCTCTTTATAGTCCAACTCTCACATCCATACATGATTACTGGAAAAACCATAGCCTTGACTAGACAGACCTTTGTTGGCAAAGTAATGTCTCTGCTTTTTAATATGCTGTCTCTGTTGGTCATAACTTTCCTTCCAAGAAGCAAGCATCTTTTAATTTCATGGCTGCAATCACCATCTGCAGTGATTTTGGAGCCCAGAAAAATAAAGTCAGCCACTGTTTCCACTGTTTCCCCATCTATTTCCCATGCAGTGATGATGGGACTGGATGCCATGATCTTAGTTTTCTGAATGTTGAGCTTTAAGCCAACTTTTTCACTCTCCTCTTTCACTTTCATCAAAAGGCTATTTAGTTCTTCTTCACTTTCTGCCATAAGGGTGGTATCATCTGCATATCTGAGGTTATCAATATTTCTCCCAGCAATCTTGATTCCAGCTTGTGCTTCCTCCAGCCCAGTGTTTCTCATGATGTACTCTGCATATAAGTTAAATAAGCAGGGTGACAATATACAGCCTTGACATACTCCTTTTCCTATTTGGGACCAGTCTGGTGTTCCATGTCCAGACTGTATACAGGTTTCTCAAGAGGCAGGTAACGTGGTCTGGTATTCCCATCTCCTTCAGAATTTTCCACAGTTTACTGTGATACACACAGTCAAAGAATTTGGCATAGTCAATAAAGCAGAAATAGATGTTTTTATGGAACTCTCTTACTTTTTCCATGATCCAGCAGATGTTGGCAGTTTGATCTCTGGTTCCTCTGCCTTTTCTAAAACCAGCTTGAACATCTGGAAGTTCACGGTTCAAATATTGCTGAAGGCTGGCTTGGAGAATTTTGAGCCTTACTTTACTAGTGTGTGAGATGAGTGCAATTGTGCAGTAGCTTTAGCATTCTTTGGCATTACCTTTCTTTGGGATTGGAATGAAAACTGACCTTTTCCAGTCCTGTGGCCACTGCTGAGTTTTCCAAATTTGCTGATATATTGAGTGCAGCACTTTCACAGCATCATCTTTTAGAATTTGAACTAGCTCAACTGGAATTCCATCACCTCCACTAGCTTTGTTCATAGTGATACTTCCTAAGGCCCACCTGACTTCACATTCCAGTATGTCCGGCTCTAGGTGAGTGGGAGTGATTACACCTTCATGATTATCTGGGTTGTGAAGATCTTTTTTGTACAGTTCTTCTGTGTATTCTTGCCACCTCTTCTTAATATCTTCTGCTTCTGTTAGGTGCCTGCCATTTCTGTCCTTTATTGAGCCCATCCTTGCAAGAAATGTTCCCTTGGTATCTCTAATTTTCTTGAAGAGATCTCTAGTCTTTCCCATTCTATTGTTTTCCTCTATTTCTTTGCATTGATCTCAGAGGAAGGCTTTCTTATCTCTCTTTGCTATTCTTTGGAACTCTGCATTCAAATGGGTATATCTTTCCTTTTCTCCTTTGCTTTTTGCTTCTCTTCTTTTCACAACTATTTGTAAGACCTCTTCAGGCAGCCATTTTGCTTTTTTGCATTTCTTTTTCTTGAGGGTGGTCTTGCTCCCTGTCTCCTATACAATGTCATGAACTTCCATCTATAGTTCAGCAGGCACTCTGTGTATCAGATCTAGTCCCTTAAATCTATTTCTGACTTCCACTGTATAATCATAAGGGATTTGATTTAGGTCATATCTGAATGGTCTAGTGGTTTTATCCACTTTCTTCAATTTCAGTCTGAATTTGGCAATAAGGAGTTCATGATCTGAGCCACAGTCAGCTCCTGGTCTTGTTTTTGCTAACTGTATAGAGATTCTCCATCTTTGGCTGCAAAGGATATAATCAATCTGATTTCGGTGTTGGCCATCTGGTGATGTCCATGTGTAGAGTCTTGTCCTGTGTTGTTGGAAGAGGGTGTTTGCTATGACCAGTGCGTCCTCTTGGCAGAACTCTGTTAGCCTTTGCCCTGCTTCATGCTGTACTCCAAGGCCAAATTTGTCTGTTACTCCAGGTGTTTCTTGACTTCCTACTTTTGCATTCCAGTCCCCTATGATAAAAAGGACATCTTTTTTGAAGTTCTTGGGAAACACTAAATTAGCATTATCTTGTTAGTTTGCCTCAAGAAGTTCCAAAATAGAATATTAAGTATAAAATTATTTGCCTCTATCTGTTATGTGCTCTTCCCTGACATTTGTTGGAGAGTCACTAATTTTGTGTAATCTTATCATTAAGATTAAAACGACTGTTGCATGATCAGAGAGCTTTGTAATCAAAGGCAACATGCAGGGACCCTTCTGGCTGGTAGTTACTGCTCATCGTAGCACCTTTGTTGCATGCACTGTGTGAAATGTTAGGTCAAATCAACTCAGATGTGATGCTTTCTGATATTTTCCAAAAGCTGTGTGCGTTAAACTGGAGGAAAAAACCTTTCTCTTTGGGGCAATAGGACATAAAGGTATGGAACAATGAGATAACAGTCCAGAAAAGAGGATGCAATGAGAGAAAAAATTGCCTACTACAGACTGTGAGTGTCGTGTAAAGTTAGAGACATTGCTTATAGTAAGCTGTGGATATGATAGCTTGAAGCCAAACCAACTTTAATCAGTGGCAAAAGCTCAGAACTGGGTGAGAACAGTAAAGACAGTTATTTGTTTTGAAGTTAGATCCTCAGACCTGGAAAAGCATAACACCCTTAGCCACTCTGTGTTGGAGCTATGTCTGTGTGATACTTGCTGCCTGTTTATATATTTCATCAATAATATTGCTCAACCCATTTAATAATGGAAGAAACTGGGTTGCCAATGAAGACTTCTGCAGGACTCCTCAGATTCCTGATGAGCAGACACCAACTGGACATAGCTCAGTTCTTCAGCAAGACTTCTCGGCCACATAGAGGCTTTTCCAAAATCAGCTTAGAGAGATGAGAATCCAGTAGCAGGGGCATCTTCTAATTTGTCCATGATTAGGAAATGCTCAGAATGCATACTTTTTAAATATCAAAACCAATTATGTTCTAGAAGCCCTGGTTTCTTCATCCTGTTCTGGTCAGTTCTCACATACCTTGGTCTTATTGTCAACTGTTCGATCTTGTTGTCAATTACACCATACAGCAAAGATCTCAGATAGACTGAAAAGTTAAAAAATTTAAGAACACTCTACATGAAAGCATATGTGATTATGTTATTAAATTTGAAAGGGCAAAAAACTTCATAAGGCATATAAGTCAGTTTAGTCGTGTCCGACTCTGTGTGACCCCATAGATGGTAGCCCACCAGACTCCCCCCGTCCCTGGGATTCTCAAGGCAAGAACACTGGAGTGGGTTGCCATTTCCTTCTCCAATGCGTGAAAGTGAAAAGTGAAAGTGAAGTCGCTCAGTCGTGTCTGACTCTTAGCGGCCCCATGGACTGCAGCCTACCAGGCTCCTATGTCCATGGAATTTTCCAGGCAAGAGTACTGGAGTGGGGTGCCATTGCCTTCTCCATCATAAGGCATAAAAGCAGCTAAATAAATGATAAGGAAGAAAGATTGACATATACAACATAAAATTTTAATATTTCTATACTTCAGGGGATATCATAAATGAAATTTTAATGCAAATCAAAATCAGAAGAAAATGTTGCCCACAAAGGGTAAATGTATCCCAAACATAAATCAGTCATTTAAACAGAAACACTAAAAATTTGAAAGAAAAAGGAATCAAAGATCTGAGCAATTCAGAGAAGAAGAAATAGAAATGTATTAATTAAACAAGGCAATCAAAATAAAGCAGAGTAGAAATGGTAAGGAATCCCAGGAATTGGGAGGCTGTGTGCCTAAAAAGATGACATTTGAGCAGAGAAGAGAAGGAACTATTTGGATATATAAGAACAGAGCTTTCTGGAGAGGAAAGAGCAGCTATAAATGCCCGGAGGCAGTGAGTATTTGGTGTCTTCAATGTAAGAGCTACCCGTGTGGCTGAGCAGAGTGGACAGAAAGGATAACAATGGGCAATGAAGTCAGAAAGACAGTAGATAAGAACAGTTCTGCAGGATCTTCCTGCTCCCCGCTGCCTTTGCTCTGAGTGAGATGTGAAGCATTTGGGAGATTGGAACCAGAAGAGAGATATAGTATGGCTTAGGATTTAAAAGGATCATCATTCTGATTGCTATGTAGAAAAGAGATGGAGAGGACAAAATCTAAAGAAGAGAACGCAATTAGCAAGCAATTGCAACAGCCCAGATAGCACATGAAAGTGAAAGGTTGTTGTTGAATCACACAAAGACACTGGGATTCTTGGCCCCTGGAGGAGAATTCAATCCAGGGCCAGAGACGAGGCTTGATCGCTCAGAGCTTTTATGTAATAAAGTTTTATTAAAGTATAAAGGAGATAGAGAAAGCTTCTGACATAGGCATCAGAAGGGGGCAGAAAGAGTACCCGCTTGCTAGTGTTAACAATGAAGTTATATAATCCAAAGAATGTCTGGAGGTTGTAAAGACCTCATCAGACCTACTCCCATAATTTACATTTTAAGATAACACTGTCCTCAGGCAGGATCGGATCAGATCAGTTGCTCAGTCGTGTCCGACTCTTTGCGACCCCATGAACCGCAGCACGCCAGGCCTCCCTATCCATCACCAGCTCTCGGAGGTCACTCAGACTCACATTCATCGAGTCAGTGATACATCCTTGTAAAGACCAGGTCTACTCCCATAATTTGCATTTTAAGATAACAGAAGGTTTAATCCAAAGACTGTCCTTAAGCAGGATACATTATTGTTATATAATCCTAAAGAATGTGGAGAAAGAAAAAAAGTTTGTCCTTTCTTCCTCCTTGAGAATTCCAGACCCCTCTCTCCTTGGGGACCCCTAGACTCCTTATCAACCTGCCTAGGAAATGACTCTCAAAAGTAGCTAAGTCTAGGGTGATAATAAAGAGTTGTGAGAAATAATCAAATTTTGGACGTATTTTGAAGGCAGAGTCAGCAGATATTGCTGAAGGATCCAATGTGGGGGTGAGAGAGAGAGGAGTCTCAAAATGACACAAGTATTTTTTGACCTGAGTAGCTAGATCAGTAATTTGTAGCATGAGGGAGTTTGTAGGGGAAACTGGTTTGGGAGGAAAACCCAGGAGTTTCCTTTTACAAATGTTATATTTGAGATGTCCCTCCGAAGTGGTTGTATATATAAGTCTTGAGTTCAGAGGAAAGGACGGGACTAGAGGTGGACACTGGGAATCCTCAGTATATGGGTGTATTTTTTAAAGCTGAAACCAGATGTGATCTTTGGCGAGTATGGAAGAGGTAGAGAGAAGGAAAGTTGTCTGAGGCTGAGCCTGGGGCACCCTAACCTTAAGAGCCAACTAATGAGGAGCAGCCAGCAAAGAAAACAGAGAACTATACAAGAGTAAAAATTTTATGTGGTCAGATGTATCAAGGTTTGCTTCGTGATTTGCCCTGTTGCTTTTATGCTCCTTTAGTCATTTTTTTAAAACTAGTTATATCTGTTTATTTATTTTTGACTTTGGTTGGGTCTTCACTGCTTGCAAGGGCTTTTCTCTAGCTGTGACAAGCAGGGGCTACTCTCTAGTTGTGGTGCGTGATCTTCTCATTGCGTGGCTTCTCTCGTTGCAGGGCACAGGCTCCAGGGCCCACGGGCTTCACTCATTGCAGCTCCCAGGTTCTCGAGCATGGACTCAGCAGTTGTGCTGCACAGACTTAGTTGCTCCACGGCGTGTGGGGTCTTCCCGGATCAGGGATCAAGCCCTGTGCCCTCCATTGGCAGATGGATTCTTAACCAATGGACCTCCAGGGAAGTCCCATCACTTAGTGGGGTGGCCACTTAATCATTTTATGTTTATTAAGAGTTCTCTACTTCTAAGTATATTGCTAATTAAGTCTGAAGGCAAAAACCAAGATCAGAGGAGAAATTTTTGAACAAAGGGTTAAGATTCCTGACATATTTAAAAACTCAGAAATGTCTAGGAGGAACACTACCATTTCAGTGGTAAAAAAAAAAAGGTTATACATGTAAACAGATGTGAATTTAGGAAGTCATAGCTTCAAGCTTATCACCTTTTAAAAAAATCATTTTTGGCTTCCAAAGGAGGGAAAAAAATAGTATTTTAAGCATATAAAAGCAAAGATATAGAAAAAGTTTCATTAAGAAACTTATCATATTATGTACTTATGATGTACAAATTCTTTTCTGGTAGATGATATTTCTGGTAGCATATCTGGTCTCTTTAAAAATTATTTGACAACCACATTGGATGAAGAAAAGCATCTTAGGCATACCATTGGTAAAGACTTGTAGATGTTTAGCCTCACTAGTAAATAAATACATATGAATGAAATTTAATTTTCCTCTTCAAAGTGGCAAAGAACACAAAATTTTAAAAAATCCACAGCTTACTAGGAAATAAAAGACAGGGTCCTTCTGAAATAATGTTGGAGGGTTTGTCAATTAATGGACATTTTCTGGAAGACATTGTGTCAGTTTGTATCAAAAACCTGAAAACTTTGGTATTCTTTGACTCAGCAGTCCCAACATTAGAAATACTTATTCTAGAAATGTATTAAAGGCAATAATAATTGATTTATTAAACAATAAATAAGTTAACTATGAGAATGTTCACTATGTCCAAAATTAGGGTGGTGAAAAGTTGGGAACAGCATGAACAATACAGAAATATCTATATGATAAAATCCTGTGCAGCAATTAAGATGATGTCATGCCAGGGACATATGAAAATATTGACATAGAAATAACATAGAAAAATCTCTATACACACACACACACACACACACACACACGCTATGACCTACTTCTGTTTACATTTGCTTCCATTGCTGGAAGAAAATAAGCCAAAACATGTTCATCTCTGGGTGGTGTCAGATAAATTAGTTTTCTTAAATTTGCCTGTTTCAGTTTTTCTGCTTTTCATTTATTAGTTACATTGGCACGTGGAGCAATGACAGAAAACAAGGCTGGGAACTTTTCATGGAATAGCACAGAAGCAGCATTCTAGGGTAGCACATCCAGTAGAACCTTCTACAGCAATGGACATGCTCTGTCCCTGTGCTGAGGTAGCAGTCTCATGTGGCTCTTGAGCATTTAAAATGTAGCTAGTCCAGCTTAGACACCTGTTTTTCAGTTTAAGTTAAATCTATTGTACATGGCCATAAAAAAGAATGAAATAAAGAAAAGAGAAAACATTATGGTTATGGAAGGAAAAAGAGGAGGGGGAGGGATAAATTAGGAGTATGAGATTAATAGGTACTTACCACTATATATAAAATAGATAAGCAAAGATTTACTCTGTAACATAAGGTTATTACTATCTTCTAATAACCTATAATGGGAAAGAATCTGAAGCTACATGCCTGAAACAAACATCATAATGTAAATCAACTGTACTTAAAATAAATAAATAGGTTTGTTTCTGTCTGCATGTGTTCCATGTTAGAGTCACAGATGAAGAACTACCCTCTTAAAAGAAGGAGGGGAAAAAACCTTTATTTTCTGATATTTTGCTTTGTGCCTGGGATTTGAAGAGCTATTTTCTTCTTGTTAACATGTTTAAAAGCTTCCCCCCAATCTACTACCATCTCTGTTTTTAACCAGAAGAAAAAGGCATAATTCTTAATTCTCATCAAGATTATAAAATTTCATAGCACTTAAGGTAATATAATTATTATACTCTGATGGGAGAATAATGTTTTAAAAATAATGAAATTATGGCAGAAGCATTTAGATATAATTATATAACCATGAAAAACTTTAAATTAGACTTTCTTTACTTTGAGGTTAATTCTACTGAACACTGACATTTGTTTGGCCTTAGGTTTCACTTGTTTCTTGCTTTCAAAAATAACATAGGAAATCTTTTTTTATTTTTGTTTTCGTATTAATTAGAGGATACTCATGAAAAATTTTATTAAAATCTAAATAAGTTTTCTATAAAATAAGCAAAAAAGTAAAAGAAATATACTGTATGACTTATAATTGTACATTATAATCATTATTTATTGCTGTATAAAAAATTAACACAAAACTTTGCAGTCTAAAATATGTATTAATCACAGTTTTGAAGATGAGGAATCCTGTGGGAACTTGGCTGAGTGGTTCTAGGTCAAGGTCTCTCATGGGATGTTAGTCAAGCTGTCTGCCAGGCTGCAGTCGTCTGAAGCCTGAACTTGAGCCTCCAAGTGGGGCATCCACTTCCATTGGATGTTGGCAAGAAATCTCAGTTCCTTCGGGACATTGGCAGAAACAAAGACCTCAACACGTGGATCTCTCCCCAGGGTGGCTTGACTGTCTTCACCACAGGGCAGTTGACTGCTGCCACAGTTAGTAATCCAAAAGAGAAAGTCTGAAACTTCATTCATATTCTGTGGACCATCCTTGACATCACACAGCCACGTGCGTGCCTTATTCTGCTCATTAGAAGAGTCACTAAGTCCAGCCTGTATTGAAGAGAGAGGGAATGAGAGTCCTCCTTGTGAAGACTCTAAAGCAGTACCGAGGGACGTGTGTACTTTAAATCAAAACATACATGAAATTAGCCTGTTAACTAGCTTGACTGGTCTGTGTTTATTATACTTTTGTCGAATAGCAAAAGACAAAGCCATACTTAGAATCTGAATAGAATTTACAAGCCATGGTTCATAGTCAAATGTCAGATTTACAATATACTTTTCTCCCCCATGTTTCTTAAGGTTCTGTTAAACAGTAATTGTAATTTTGTGCTTGACACATTTTTCCCACTAAGAATGTACCTTTGTGAGATCAAAAGTCCAAAACTGCATGATACTGTGTGTTTCCTAAGACTTCTAGGCTCATTGTGAAAGAAGAGCTCAAAGAAATCTCAAATGGTCTCTCAACTCTGAGAGTTGAGAGGTCTCCCTGCCTCTGAAGGACAGGGGCAGAAAAGTCTCACAGTGGATGCTCTACAGCTTTGCTTTGGCAAATGGAAGACCTTTTATTTGAAATAATTTCTTGTCCTCTGTTTTTCCCTATCTGTATTCTTTTTCTGGGTGATTTCATGCAATTCAATGAGTTTCAATTTTTTTATTCCCAACCCAGACCTCTCCCTGATCTTCAGACTTGTATATCCAGCTGCCTCCTCAACATGTCTACTGAGATGATTAATTGGCTTCTCAAACCTGCCATGTCCAAAGCAGAATATTTCCTTCAGTGTCACGGGGAAGAATAAAAGCAGTGACAATGAGCCCTCCTTGCTTCACCTGAAAATGGGCTGTTTCTGCCCACGTGGAGTCATGGCTACTCAGCTTGCCATCCCCACCATGCTGCTCCTTATGCAGAGGGGACGGGAGGAGATGTATCCCACTCCTTTGACAGCAAAAGTAATGTCCTGACTGGTCTCCACGCTGAAAACAGATTTCCCCTATTTGGATGTCATGGCACTGCGTATGTGACAGCATTCATCACCCCTCATGGCTACAGGAATATTTGCCTACACAGGGGATTACTCATCAATCACTTATGCTCAGGATTGTGTGGGTAACATGATCAAGAAATTCTGATGGTGTGATTTGAGGATACTTGAAACTCTCTTCGCTCCCAAAATACATCCCTATCAAGTCCTACCATTTTCTGGTTCTTACCATATCATTCATACCTCCATAAAAAGGAACTCCCCTTGCAGGACCTAATGATTTTCAAGTCCTTCCAGAGATGTTTGTCCCAAAGGCCTATCATAGGTTTTGTTCTGTGAGTATAGGAAAGACTATTCATGCTGTAAATGTATACATTAGCCAGGACCATTGAATATGCAATGCTTACTGTAATCACTAAGAGATCCTTGCTTGGAAGAATCAGGACCAAAAAAAAAAAAAAAAAAAGATAGACTTGAAGGAGATAAAAGAAGTAAAGAAGGGAAGCTTGGGGGTGCCCAGACAGGGTAAATTCTACCAGAGGACAAAAACATAGGAAGGAAAGCATCTAAAGGAGGAAAAATTAGTCTGGTTTAAATGTTTATTGAATGGAAGAGTTACTGACTGAATACATAGAATGATAGTATCCATCCAACCTAAACTAAGCTTAAGCTTATAAAATATTGCTGTTTCCTATGGAAAAATGAGCAGGTACTTGAACAGATTGTGTTCCGTGAGACATAGCCTCATTCCCCAGTGTACTGATAATATTTTAATTTAATAAGCATTTATTAAGTGAAAGGCACTGTTGTACATGCTTAACATATTTTACTGGTTTTGAGAGGCTGGCTTGTTTGCTTGTTTGGCTTTGGCAGGGGTTGGCGGGGTGGCTGTGCCCTGTCTGTTTCCTCCAATAGAATGTAAAGCCCATGAGGATGAGGACAGGGATTCTTGTCCGTCTCATTTACTGCCATATCTCTAGGCAATGTGTACAACAGTTCTTGGCATAGAGTACGCTTGCAAACATTATGTATTGAAAGAAGAAGGAAAGGGGTCAAAGGGCACAAACATCCAGTGAGAGAATGAATAACTCTGAGGTCTAATGTACAGCATGGTGACTTTAGTTCACAGTACCATATTGCATATTTGAAAGTTGCTAAGAGAGTAGATTTTAAATGTTCTGGCCTCCAGAACAACAAAAATGATAATTACATGAGGTGAAGGATATGTTAAATAACATTACTGGGATAATCATTTGTCAATATATGTGTGTATAAAAGTGTCACATTGTACACCTTAAACTTATAAAATGTTACATGTGACGTATATCTTAATAACACTTGGAGGGTAAGATGAAGGGAATAAAAGAGGGAGGGAGGATAAAAGAGAGGAAGCAAGAGACAGGAAGGAAGGAAGGGAGCAAAGGATGGATTAATAGAGGAGGGAAATATCATCACATTTAATCCCCACAAGACCTTTTTATTCCTGTTTTACAAATAAGAATTTTAAGGTTTAGAGAGGTTAAGTAACTTGCCTAAACCACACAGCTACCGAAGGACTTGATTCTAACATTCAACAAATCCCATTCTTCTAATCTTTAAAAGACAACACTAAGGCACCTGTGGGCCAGGTCCCACCCACATTATCCTGATCTGTGTTCTCATACATGGCTGTGTATAATACTTGTGTTTAATACTTTCACAGTGTAAGTTAAATCCAGATTCCACCATCAGCCTACTGTAAAGAACTGAAAATATGGTGTACAATTAACTGAGCCCTGATAATAGTTACCTCCCTTCAAGATAAATTGTTGGATGAGCAAATTAATAGTTACAGAAAAGCTTTGAAAATATAATGAACTACATAATTGTCAAGCATTGTTATTAGCAGCCTGAATCATTATGGAAAATAATTCATCCTGGGAAAGCTAATGTTTCACACATCCATTTTTCAAACTTATTTCACATTTGTTTTTAAAACAGTCAAAAAAGTAGAAAGTTAAACCCACACACATTTTATACTAGCTGTTTGACTTGGACCAGAGACCTCCCTCTGGAAACACTTGCTCCTCAAAGTATCACTGTTGGGGGAGTTGGGGGGAAGGGGGTGGGCGGGGGCTGGCAGTGCAGGTTTTGCCCAGGAGCTTGTTAGAAATGTAGGCCCTCTGGCCCCACCCCAGACCCACTGAATCAGAAACTGCATTTTAAGAGCCCCAGGTGACTCACAGACACATTGAGTTTTGAGAAACACAGCTGTAGGACTCAAGAACCTCATCTGTCAACATAGTGTCTGACAGTGCTCAGTTGAATTCTGTTCCTTATACCCCATTCTGTTCCCTACAATAATGGGAAACCTTGACTCTCTGGGAAGATCAAGTGTTCTGGTGCTACAGAGTCAACGGGAGGGGCTTGCTTTAGAGGGTCCTGGAATGGGACTTTGCCAACAAGGACAATTTTTAGATAATTAGGCCCCTTTCATCTGCTTAATGTATATTTGCAAGTTTATTTTTATCCTCTCAACTGCTGAGCTGTTGTTAGGATTTGATTGTGTCATGTGGTTTGACATTAATTTTAATAGGCAGCAGTTTGAATTCAAGCTTATATTTAATTCAGATGGGATGTTTTTTCTTATGGTACTTATTTATACCTGACTACAAAAATAATACATATTTATTGTAGACGAGTTAGAAAATACAAGCCACTGCTGCTAAGATGCATTTCTTATCTATCTTAATTTAAGCAAAAGTGGTATTATATGGGTGGATTTTGTGACCTGATTTTTTCACTTGTCCTGAACACTTTCCCACCCCATATAATTTGAAGATAATTAAATGGATCCAATGGCACCCCACTCCAGTACTGTTGCCTGGAAAATCCCACGGACGGAGGAGCCTGGTAGGCTGCAGTTCATGGGGTCACTAGGAGCCGAACATAACTGAGCGACTTCACTTTCTCTTTTCACTTTCACGCATTGGAGAAGGAAATGGCAACCCACTCCAGTGTTCTTGCCTGGAGAATCCCAGGGACAGGGAAGCCTGGTGGGCTGCCGTCTCTGGGGTCACACAGAGTTGGACACGACTGAAGTGACTTAGCATAGCATAGCATAGCATTATTCTACTTTGTGATTATTTCAAAATTTAATTACCCCTAATTTAAAAGGTATGTGGTTTCTAATTTTGTTTGCTATTTAAATCATTGTATGATGAATGTTCTTCTTTATAAATCTTTGTCCATGATTGGTGATTTCTTAGTATTTGTTCTCCCACCCCACTTTCTGAGTCAAAGGAAATTGATACCTTTACTTTGAAACATAATGTCAACTTCTAGAAAGACTATGCCAATCCCTGGTCCCCAAAGCGGTTTAAGTACTAATCTAAATTCAGAGCCAACTAACTTCTAGTTAGTATATATTTCAGAGTTTCTACTACTCTATTACTTCTAATACAGAGGTAATACCAATATAATACTTACTTATTTTAATTTGCTTTCATTGTTTCTTAGTAAACTTCAAGATTATCACCAAGTTACTAAAACAAAAACAACTATCAAAAGTCCACACCCCTTTAATTTGGGAAGAATTTACATTTCTACATTTAGCCTCATTAGCCAGGAACTTGACATTTCTTTCCATTTGTTCAAATTAAAGACTTAATCAAAAAAAATTTATTGGCTTTTATGTATGCTGTTATTATCGATAAAGAACTATTTCTCTCTGTAATGTTTGTAAAAAAGACACATCTATATTTAGGGGACGTACTTAACCCCCTACAGTAAAGAAAATGCTATAGTAAGTGCCAGCTTACTTTTTTTATGATTTTTTTATTTTGGCTGCGCTGTGTCTTCATTGCTGTGTGTGGGCCTCTCTAGCTGCAGAAAGCAGAGGCTACTCTTCATAGCAGGGCTCAGGCTTCTCATTGCGGTGGCTTCTCTGGTTGCAGGGCGTGGACTTTAGGTGAAAGGGCTTTAGTAGTTGCAGCACTCACGCTCAGTAGTTGCAGCTCGCAGCCTCTAGAGCAAGGGCTCAGTAGTGTGGCGCTGGGGCTTAGCTGCTCCACAACATGTGGGGTCTTCCAGGACATAGGAATTCCCAGACATAGGAATCAAACCCATGTCCCTTGCATTGGCAGACAGATTCTTAACTTCTGGGACCACCAGGGAAGCCCCAGATAACTTTTGAAGTTTTAGTTTCTAGAACATACATCAGTGCCAAGTTTGTTAATCCAAAACTCTGAATTAAGTTTTGCTTTCTAGTTATTTCCTTTTATTACCATATTGTTGTTCAGTTAATAAAATAATAATAGGTGTAAGTCAATCTGCATCACTCATATAATAAATATCACATTTATTTTATCTGTCTAGATCTAATTTGGTCTACTATGAACCTCAAAGGATGGTGAATTTCACCTCAATCATTATGGGCATCCTCTCACTACAGATAAGTGAAAATCTCCTAGGGCTCTCTAGTCAAGGGTTCATGATTTATAAATGGGAAAATAATAAATATTTCAGGCTTTACAGGCCATAGTGGTCACCCTTGGAATTGCTTGGTTCTGATACTGTAGAAATCAGCCATAGACAATACATACATCAACGAATGAATGTAGTTGTGTTTTAGCAAAACTTCATTTATAGACATTGAAACTTTGAATGTCATGTAGTTTTCAATTGTCATTGTATAGGAGAAAACTTGGATTTCCCAAGTGGTGCTGGTAGTAAAGAACCTGCTTGCCAATGCAGGAGATGTAAGAAACACGGGTTTGATCGCTGGGTTGGGAAGATCTCCTGGAGGAGGGCAACCCACTCCAGTATTCTTGCCTGGAGAATCCCCATGGACAGAGAAGCCTGGAAGGCTACAGTCCATAGGGTTGCAAAGAGTTGGACACTACTGAAGCGACTTAGCACACATGCATGCCAAAGAAAGCTTAGTCCTCCTTCCTCCTGTCTTTCCCCTTTGCTCTCACATTATTACACAGTCACAGTACTTCTGCCACCATGTGTGTGTGTGTGTGTTTTCCCACTCCAAGTAATTTTGTGACACCAGCTTGGTGTCCTACAATTTAACTCAATTCTGACTTTATCTATCTGGAGATATCATCAGATCCACAGATTAAAGGCTGAGTCCACAAGACTCCCCACCCCTTCAGAGGCCGGTCACATATCCAGGTGGTCACTTGTGCTTCTGATTGACTGGATAAGACAGAAGTTCCAATGACCCCCTTTTTGATTTGGATTAATTTGCTAGAGTGGCTCACAGAACTCAGAAATAACAGCTTATTTATTTGTTTACCACTTTATTATAAAAGGAAATGATGAGGATACAAATGAATATCCAAATGAAAGAGATATATAAGGCAAGATATGTGGGAAGGGGTGCCAAGCTTCCTGCCCTCTCCTGAGCACACTAGTCTCCCAGCCCTCCATGTAGTCAACCATCCAGAAGTTCTCCTAACCCCATACTATTAGAATTTTGTGGAGGCTTTCTCATGTAAGCATGATCAATTATCATTATTAACTCCATTTCCTCTCTGGAGAATGGAGGGTGGAGCTGAAATTTTCAATTCTAATCATGACTTGGTCTTTTCTGGTGACCAGCTTCATCTAAGAGTCCATGAAGAGTCACCTCAGTAGAACAAATGACACTCCAATCACACAGAAAATTCCTAGGGATTTGGGAACTCTGTGTCGGGAACCAGGGTCCTGATATTCTTAGAGTTCTTATCACATAGGAAATTACAAGGGTTTGAGAAGCTCTGTTCCAGGATCCAGGGGCAGAGACCAATATATATATTTCCCCCCCTATTATCTCACAGTCATAAAAAAGTATTCTTTTTTATTTGTTTTCAATCATTTAAAAATGTAAAATCCATTCTTTACTCCTAGGCTGTGTAAAGACAGGCAGCAGGGTATATGATTTTCCAACTCCTGCTCTGATCTTCTGTCCACACTTGATGCTACTGATG
The DNA here is from genome assembly GCA_935064755.1 of Tragelaphus eurycerus. Taxonomy (NCBI): domain Eukaryota; kingdom Metazoa; phylum Chordata; class Mammalia; order Artiodactyla; family Bovidae; genus Tragelaphus; species Tragelaphus eurycerus. The sequence goes on along the minus strand of CAKXYN010000002.1, from coordinate 52,613,153 downwards.
TGTTCAGGGTAAAACCTCCCTGGTGCCCCAAAGAAAGGCAGTTACACAGGCTGGAATGCAGGCACCCATTGCCAGGCAGCCCTGGATGCCCCACCCTGCCATGTGCTGCCTGGACCCAAGACAAGAAGCACGCCCAGCTCAGACCTCACTGGCTCCTACTTCTTAGATAATTTTCATCCTTATTTGAGAACTTGGGAGCTAAAGATTTTCCTGCTTTCCTCCACTCAGGGTTCTCTTTGTCCTCTTTGGGTGAGAGGGAAAATTATATTCATGATGTTTCTTCGACAGCAGTAAAAACAAAACACGAATCCATCATCTCAGAGTATCCTGCCTCTGCGGATACTTCCAGAAGGGAAATAAGTCATTCTTCTTAAAGCGAAACTCATTTATTTATTCTTATGACCACTGAGGAAAGCATTAGATATAGAATTTTAGGATACTGCAGGTCTAATTCATGTGTTCCATTTTTCAGATGAAGCCTAACCCAGAATGCTTCATTTAAAAAACACACACAGAAATTCTCTGAAGCAGTAGCATGAGCCATATCAAAGTACTCTTTGTCCTCTTCCACACTATCTCCTCCAAAATATATTTTCCTCGCCTTACTCAATTGACTAGACTTTTAAATGTCAGAGTGTAAGAGCCCCTAGGAGATGTCCTTCCCGTGCTCATCATGGGAAGCCTCCAAAAGGTGTAACCAGGTACCTGTGGCCACAAGCGATCAACTGATCACCAGGACCCTCAGTCTCTAAAATTTTGTTCATTCAGCAAGAGACAGAATATAGTGCTGAGAACAAAGATTTCATGATACACTCACTATGCATGATCACTTCTGACACCTGCCCAGGGAACTTGTAGGTATTCCCCACATGAAGATGGGTTTCTCCTCATGTTTAAATATCTCTGAAGGCTTAGATGAATAAGAACTGAGAAAATGGATAGCAACTCCAGGCAAGATCCCAGGAGATATTGCAGTCAGATGATTCCATGTTAGTATGATAAATAGATTTACTATTGCAGCAACCATGGTGTTGCAGAGGAATATGGAGGTCCAAAGTGAGCTCTTTAGCCAGAGAGGAAGGGAAAGGGAAATTAGGGCTGATACTGTCTGTGTTTAAACTTCAGTCAGTTCAGTCGCTCAGTCATGTCAACTGAGACTCTTTGCGACCTCCATCGAATGCAGCACTCCAGGCTTCCCTGTCCATCACCAACTCCCAGAGCTTACTCAAACTCATGTCCATACAGTCAGTGATGCCATCCAACCATCTCATCCTCTATCATCCCCTTCTTTTCCTGCCTCAGTCTTTCCCAGCATCAGGGTCTTTTCCAAGGAGTCAGTTCTTCACATCAGGTGGCCAAAGTATTGGAGTTTCAACTTTAGCATCAGTCCTTCCAATGAATATTCAGGTCTGATTTCCTTTAGGATGGACTGGTTTGATATCCTTGCAGTCCAAGGGACTCTCAAGAGTCTTCTCCAATACCACACTTCGAAGATATCAATTTTTCAGTGCCAAGCATTCTTTATAGTCCAACTCTCACATCCATACATGACTACTGGAAAACCAGAGCTTTGACTAGATGAACCTTTGTCGGAAAAGTTATGTCTCTGCTTTTTAATATGCTATCTAGGTTGGTCATAACTTTTCTTCCAAGGAGCAAGCATCTTTTACTTTCATGACTGCAATCACCATCTGCAGTGATTTTGGAGTTCAAAGAAATCAAGTCTCTCACTGTTTCCATTGTTTCCCCATCTATGTGCCACAAAGTTATAGGACTGTATGCCATGATCTTAGTTTTTTTTTAAGTTGAGGTTTAAGCCAGCTTTTTCACTCTCCTCTTTCACTTTCATCAAGAGGCTCTTTAGTTCTTCTTTGCTTTCTGCCATAAGGGTGGTGTCATCTGAGTATCTGAAGTTATTGATATTTTCTCCTGGCAATCTTGTTTCCAGCTTGTGCTTCATCCAGCCTGGCATTTCGCCTGATGTACTCTGCATATAAGTTAAATAAGCAGGGTGACAATATACAGCCTCAATGTACTCCTTTCCCAATTTGGAACCAGTCTGTTGTTCCATGCCCAGTTCTAACTGTTGTTCTTGACCTGCATACAGATTTCTCAGGAGACAGGTAACGTGGTCTGGAATTCCCATCTCTGTAAGAATTTTCCACACTTTGTTGTGATCTACACAGTCAAAGGCTTTGGCATAATCCATAAAGCAAAAGTAGATGTTTTTCTGGAATTCTCTTCCTTTTTTGATGATCCAACGGATGTTGGCAATTTGATCTCTGGTTTCTCTGTCTTTTCTAAATCCAGCTTGAACATCTGAAAGTTCATGGTTCATGTACTGTTGAAGGCTGGCTTGGAGAATTTTGAGCATTACTTTGCTAGCATGTGAGATGAGTGCAATTGTGCGGTAGTTTGAGCATTCTTTGGCATTGCCTTTCTTTGGGATTGGAATGAAAACTGACCTTTTCCAGTCCTGTGGCCACTGCTGAGTTTTCCACATTTGCTGGCATATTGAGTGCAGCACTTTCATAGCATCATCTTTTAGGATTTGAAATAGCTCCTCTGGAATTCCATCACCTCCACTAGCTTTGTTCATAGTGATGCTTCCTAAGGTCCACTTGACTTCCTATTCCAGGATGTCTGGCTCTAGGTGAGTGATAACACCATCATGGTTATCTGGGTCATGAAGATCTTTTTTGTATAGTTCTTCTGTGTATTCTTGCCACCTCTTCTTAATATCTTCTGTTTCCGTTAGGTCCAAACCATTTCTGTCCTTTACTTGAATGAAATATTTTTAAACATAGGGGAGTATTTTCTGAAATGACTCTCTATTTAAACGGGTACATTCTGAAATTTATGGTTAAGGGAATAAATTTTTACTTGAACTCCTTGCACTCTGTACTTCTTAGTGCCTTGCCCCTCTTTGGAGAAGAGCTATAAAAGCAAAGTTCCAAACACTCAGTAGGTGGTACAAGAAGTTCTGCTTGATCTTCAAGGCCAGGTTCAGAATAAATTTCTCCATGTAACTGGTATATCCAAGATTAACCAGGCTATTATTAACCAGAGCATAATGAATGGCCATCATTATGCTCTTCACCTCAGTCTCGCTACAAACACAAGAAGTCTGTCTCTTTCCGGATTGCACTCCATAAATATCTCTAAGAATGATCAGATGCATATGGGCCAAATCTGCCACCATGTGAGGCCTCAGACTGAAGTTAGGCTTCTGCTTCCAAAACCTGGGTTCCAAGGATAAATTTAAAGTCCAAGAAACACAACAGATTCTCAGAAACCAATAAGGAAAGAAGGATTCTTGAGTGGTTTATGCATTTTAGATATAAATGGGCACATCTTACTAAATTCATCAAGGCGTGGTTACCATTGATTCTTAAATGGGTAGGTCATGCCTTGCTCTATTGAAATACTTTTACCAATGGAAATGTATTAAGCTTAGAAACGGTTATAGACAAAAATGTTGAGAACTAGTCCTTTAGAGTGAGAAATATGCACCTGAGAATAGGTGAGATCCTGTTTCAGAATGGCAACTTACATTTGCTCCTCTAGTCTTTTTTGTTACCCTTGCTTTTTCCATATTTGGGGCAGCTGGGCAGATCTCTGCCTTCACTCCCTCAGATAAAGGACAGTTTAGCAGATAACAAGAGTCAAATTATTGGCGTTTGAGTTTCAAAAGCCTAAGCCCTGGTATAAGACAAAAGACGTGAAAGGAGCACTGTGAATAGTGAGAGCAAAGTGCCTTCAGGGTGTAAGGAGGGTTGAGGGGAGTAAAGAGGGCCCCCTAAAGAAAAGTCCTATTCCTTATCATACCCCAGGACCAAGTCCTCAGACCCTCAAAGCGGGCAGAGGTAGCGAGAGTCCAGTCCTACAAGCAGCATGAAATAGCAGACAGGTCCCAGTCAGGTCCAGGTCCCCTGCACCAGCTGCTAGGCATACCCAGTGAGCCCTGATGCCAGATTGGAATAGAGAGGTGGACTCATGGCAGCACCACCATGAGGAAGCCTCCCTATACATCCTATGCACTGAGTGGAACCGCTGAGGACAGAGAGCTTTGCAGATGGATATCAAGAAAGTATGGGCTCCCCAGGTGGCACAATGGTAAAGAATCTGCCTGCCATTGCAGGAAACACAAGAGAAGCAGGTTCGATCCCTGGATTAGGAAAATCCCCTGGGGTAGGAAATAGCAATGCACTCCAGTATTCTTGCCTGAAAAATTCCATGGACAGAGAGGCCTAGCAGGCTACAGTTCATGAGGTTGCAAAGAGTCGGACATGATGAGTAACTGAGCACACACACAGGCAAAGAGAATATAACAATGCCCTACCTAAACCAGCAGCTGGAAGACAAGGCATCTCAACAGATACCAGTCCTGATAGGAAATTCAAGACCAGAGGTCTGTAAGCCTGCCTGGAGTTTAAATGAAACCCCAGAGAAAAGAGGAGTGACAGCCTTGGGTTGCCTGATACCAAATTTCTATCATACAGCAATTGGGAGAAAGAAATAAAAATTCAGTTCATTATAGAAAAATACAGAAAGCTGGGTTTCTTGTACACCTCAATTTTTCATCTGATATCCTTCTTTCCTTTTTTAAAAATTAATTTTAAAATTTATTAAAGTATAGTTGATTTACAATGTTGTGTTAATTTCAGGTGTACAGCAAAGTGAATCAGTTATACATATATAGAGACACTATTTTTTAGATTATTTCCCCATATAGGTCATTACAGAGTACTGAGTAGAGTTTCCTGTGCTGTACAGGAGGTAGTTACCTATTATATATATATAGGAGTGTGTTCGATCCCTGAGTTGGGAAAATCCCCTGGAGGAGGGCATGGCAACCCACTCCAGTATTCTTGCCTGGAGAATCCCATGGACAGAGGAGCCTGGCAGGCTACAGTCCATGGGGTCACAAAGAGTTGGACATGAATGACTGAGTGACTAAGCATAGCACAGCACAGTATATATACATGAATCCCTATCTCCCAATTTATTCCTCCCCTCCCACCTTACCACCTGGTAACCATGTTTTGTTTTGTTTTGTTTTCCAAATCTGTAACTCTTTCTGTTTTGTAGATAAGTTTATTTATACCCTTTTTTTTTTACATTCCACATATAAGTGATATCACGTGATATTTGTGTTTTTGTGTCTGACTTCCTTCACTTAGTATGAAAATCTCTAGGTTCATCTATGTTGGTGCAAATGCCATCATTTCATTCTTTTTTATGGCTGAAAAATATCCCGTTGAATATATGTACCGCATCTTAACCCATTCCTCACCCAGTGTACGTTTAGTTTGCTTCCATGTCCTGGCTACTGTACATAGTGCTGCAATGAACACTGGGGCACCTGTATCTTTTCAAAGTATGGTTTTCTCTGGATGTATGTCCAGAAGTGGGATTACTGGATCATCTGGTAGCTCTATTTTTAGTTTTCTAAGGAACCTCCATACTGTTCTCCATAGTGGCTACACCAGTTTACATTCCCGACAACAGTGTAGGAAGGTCCCCTTTTCTCCACACCTTGTCCAGCGTTTATTGCTCATGGGTTTTTTCATTATAGCCATTCTGAACAGTGAATTGGTACCTAATTGAAGTTTTGATTTGGATTTCTATCATCTGAGATTCTTAATAACCACACACATAATTAGTAATTGGTTTATAGTCTACCTAGCTGAGAAGTAGCTAGGTCTAGTGGTAGGGTCTTGAAACAGAAGGAGAAATAAGGAGTGTTTGCCTCTCCTTCCCTATTCAGAAACAGCAAGGATCATAAAAACTGTTCTAGAATTTTTTAACACCTAACCATAATGTTGTCAATTTTACCTTGGTGGTCTCTGCATTCATTATCAATGGGGGAAATATCAATTTACAGCAATCTGTGAGCCTTTCCCAAAGGGCTGCAATTTGTAAACAGATACACGATGCACTTTGGTATTCAAATTTCTTGTGAAGGGGGGCAATTAATAAAAAGATCTAAAAATGCTCCTTCAGTTCAGTTCAGTCACTCAGTCGTGTCTGACTTTTTGAAACCCCATGAATCGCAGCACGCCAGGCCTCCCTGTCCATCACCAACTCCCAGAGTTTACCCAAACTCATGTCCATTGAGTCAGTGATGCCATCCAGCCATCTCATCCTCTGTCGTTCCCTTCTCCTCCTGCCCCCAATCCCTCCCAGCATCAGGGTCTTTTCCAATGAGTCAACTCTTAGCATGAGGTGGCCAAAGTATTGGAGTTTCAGCTTTAGCATCAGTCCTTCCAATGAACACCCAGGACTGGTCTCCTTTAGGATGGACTGGTTGGATCTCCTTGCAGTCCAAGGGACTCTCAAGAGTCTTCTCCAACACCACGGTTCAAAAGCATCAATTTTCAGCGCTCAGCTTTCTTCACAGTCCAGCTCTCACATCCATACATGACCACAGGAAAGACCATAGCCTTGACTAGATGGACCTTTGTTGGCAAAGTAATATCCCTGCCTTTTAATATGCTATCTAGGTTGGTCATAACTTTTCTTCCAAGGAGTAAGTGTCTTTTAATTTCATGGCTGCGGTCACCATCTGCAGTGATTTTGGAGCCCCCAAAAATAAAGTCTGACACTGTTTCCACTGTTTTCCCATCTATTTCCCATGTAGTGATGGGACCAGATGCCATGATCTTCGTTTTCTGAATGTTGAGCTTTAAGCCAATTTTTTCACTCTCCTCTTTCACTTTCACCAAGAGGCTTTTAAGTTCCTCTTCACTTTCTGCCATAAGGGTGGTGTCATCTGCATATCTGAGGTTATTGATATTTCTCCCTGCAATCTTAATTCCAGCCTAGACAGGAATAATAATAAACAAATGTTGAGAAACACTGATCTATTGCAGTATGGAAGCCTTGGGAACCAGATTTAATAGTTTAACCCAAGTATACCCAAAATAATAACAATTATTAAAGGCACTGTGACAATTATATTGAATTAACAAATTGATTCACTTATCCAATTAAAAGCCTAAAATCCCTCCTTTTTTTCTTTTTCTGAAAGTGGAAGCAGTGGCAATAGAAATCTGTGTCACTACAGGCCTAATGTCAAAATAGAGTGAAAAATTCAGGTTTGTATGGAGGTCTACCACCACCACCCCTTCCTCAAAAGAAAGGGAAATCGTTTGTCAGGTTTTTAATTGAGTAATTGAATCACTTAACTGTATTAATTCAATGTAATTGTCATTGATGGGTCATCTCCAACCAGAACTGAGTGATACAATGAAAGATGCAAAGCAACAAAGAAGTAAGAAGACAGAGAGACTCTTATCAAAAGGATACAACCATATTGGTTGAGTTTCCTTGATTTTTGAATCCTCAGTATTCTGGTAAGGACAATTAGCTGGAGAGAAATGCAGATGAAAAGGAGCAAATATCCTAATTGTAAACAAGGCCAAAGAAGCTGCTGGGACTAAGAAAGTCAAGGGCTTTGCATCTGCATATTTCACATGTGGAATGTTGACACACTATTTCTGCTGAGTGAGATCCATGTAACAAAAGATGAAGTAAGGTGACAGGAGGAATTTAAAACATGCAGAATAAACTTACCACTTACCCAAGGGACCTACAGCACTAGCAGTAAATGTACTAAACCTAGCACTTGTCTACCTTAGATAGACATGGGCTAGCAATGAGCTGAAGGCCTGGAAATTGTGCAGAACACCAGGTACAAATGTCATGGGCTAGAGTAGAAACAGAGGCAGGCTTGGGCTCACCTTCTTGTTTGCCCACTTCTGAAATATGCATGCTATTTGCCAGATGATTTGACTCCCAAGATTCAAACCTCTCATTTTTAAACCAGGATTAACCCCTACTCACAAGATCATTTTGAGGGTTAAATGTGAACTGCAAAGCAACAGGTGTAAAAATGTGCTCAGCAAATGAGTTTAAAAAGAGATAAGTTTAGAAGTATAAAACAGAAAAAAATTGTGTCACTGAGCATTTATGTGTGTGTATGTGTGTGTGTATGTGTGTACATACTTTGTGTGTACAAATTTAAATTCTGTAAATTTACCAAATTTACTTTATGAAGGCTACTGAGAATATGAGCTAAATTAGCTAAGGGAGTGGGGAGGAAGTCTTAGAAGGGAAGATAGAAACAAATGTAGGTCCCTGCTTCACCATCACTAAAGAAGTGGACTGAACACAGCAAGAACTGAAAAATTCAAGCGTGTGCCACAAAAGATAAAAGAAATCGATGCCTCTGAAGATTTTTCAGCATCTGGTAAACTGGGTGTTCCTGTAGAGTTCCAACCCAGGAATTTGTTTTGGGAGTTGGTATTGAAGTTGCTTGATAAAAATTAAATGCATAGTGTTAGAGTAAAGGGCAGTAGACAGGCTCATTGGAGAGGGATCTCAAGGGGTGGGAATGAACTTGCAAAAATGCCACTCTTTGGGAAAAGGTGAATAGGAGGCATAAGGAAAGATAAGAGTCTTTAAAGCCAAATCAGCTGGTGAAGTTAAAATGAAATAACCCATCATTTTATCCTTTTATTAGAAACGGTTTCTATCAACAAGCTCTGGAAGAGGACTTCCCTGGTGGTCCAGTGGTTAAGAATCTTCCTGGTCCAGGAATGTCATCTCCCCATATGCAGTGGGGCAGCTAGGCCTGTGTGCTGCAACTACTGAGCTTACGTACCCTATAGCCTGTGCTCTGCAACAAGAAAAATCATTGCAATGTGAAGCCCATGCGTTGCAACTAGAGAGAAGCCCTCACTCCCAGCAACTAGAGAAGTGCCCGTGCAGTAACAAAGACCCAGTGCAGCCAAAAAAGAAAAAAACAAGCTCTGGGAGAGGCAAGTCAAGTCATTCTGGGTAGGATTTCTCTGTTCCATGTCAAAGGCATCTTTCCCACAGCAACGAAATATTTATCAGATCAGGAATAAAGGGTAATGATGCAAAAAGAAGATACTCTCCCAAAATAAAGACAAGCATTAATGACTAATAAGAGATAAGCTCTGAGTAAGGACTTATCAAACAGTTTGAGTTGAGAATCTATGTGAAAACCTGGAGTTTATTTCAAATTGGCAGATATATGAGGAGGTTCACATGATTTATATGCTTTAAGAATCCATAAACAAGGATAGAACAAATATACTGCCTAAGAATATTAATAGCACATGATCAAAAAATAAATAAAATATACAGTGATGTTTCCTGCCAAAAGGAGATTTATAGCCTTCTTAGAAGCATCAACAGAACAGAAATCAGATTTGTGGTATATTAAGCCAAAGAATGTAAGTGTAATAATTCATTTGCCTTTTCAAAAACAATGAGCATGTAGTATTCTTTGGAGATTAAAACAATTTCTCCATACCCAATTGCAGAAGTCTAACAAAACTAAAAGAACAAGGCTTTTATTTTGAGTTTTTCATCTAACTTGTCTTTATAATTGAGTTTTACCCTAGTGCCAATGCAATATTTATGTTCTCAAATACGAAAGGGAAAGAAAGCCAGTTTGTCAGGTTCTTTAAAGTGGCATTCCTGGAAGCAGAGCAGCGCAAAGAACACCCACTTAATGAACTAGTGTCCCATGGATCTGGTGGGAAGGTAATGGATGCAACAGTGCACGGATTCCTTCTGAAATTCTGTTTTGCTTTTTATGACTTTCAATTTAAATTCCCATCTTTAGCATGGTTGTATTACAGGTTTCTTATTCCCAGGGTGATGGTTTTCATGTTCTTGAGAAAGAAAAACAAACTAAATAAGTTCCAAAACCTCATCCAACATCACAGGGCCTGTGTGTGAGCCGTGTGCTTGCCAGCCAGGGCTCGTTCTTGGTGTGAAATGATATTCTATCAAAGTTTTCATGAGGCTTTTGTCACATTTTGCTTCTGAATTTTCTGCCACCTTTTTGATTAAGGGCCAAAAATGTACACACTAAAATTCAGATATACAAGCACAACAAAGAAGCAACCTGATCATATTTTACAGTAGAACTCCCAATGTCACTCGGTAGCAAAACATAAAAACTAAAAAAGATATGAATTTCCCAATTAAAGTTAGCCATGTTTCTTTCTGCTCATTAAGCTTTGGAGATGTGTTGACAGATTCTTTGGGGTCTCTGTCAATTCTAATTTTAAAACTCTATAAGGACCAAAAGCACAACCAAGAAAAACAACAACAGCAAAAGAGTAGGTAAATTGAACTTCTTCAGAATTTTAAACTTTCATGCATCAGAGCACACTGTCAACAGAGTGAAAAGGCAATTTATGAAGTGGAGAAAATGTTTGTAAGTCGTGTATCTAATAAGGAATTGATATCTAGAATTTATAAGGAACTACTACAACACAACAACAAGATGACAAATGACCTGATTTTAAAATGAGCAAAGGATTTGAATAGACATTTCTCCAAAGAAGGCATATAAATGACCAATAAGCACATGAAAATATGCTCCATACCACTTGTCATCAGGGAAATGCAAATCAAAACCACAGCATTACCTCACACCCATTAACATGACTACTATCAAAAAAAGAAAAAGAAAGAAAGAAAAGAAAGGAAGATAGAAAAGGAAAATATCAAAATATCAAATGTGGGTGAGGATGTGGAGAAACTGGAACTCTTGCATGTAGCTGGTAGGAATGTATTGGGTTGGCCAAAAAACTTGTTCAGTGTTTCCTGTAAGCTGTTACAGAAAAACGCAAACAAACTTTTTGGCCAACCTAATACATGATGCAACTGCTAAAATAGTATCATTTTTTACAAAGAATAAAAAAACATAGAAAATCTATATGATCCCAGTTCTACCTGTGGGTATATGATGGAAAAAAAAGCAGACTTGAAAAATATCTGATGCACATGTACACCTGTGTTTATAGCATGATTCACAATAGACAGATGGCTGAAGCAACCCAAGTGTCCACTGACAGACGAATGGATAAACAAAATGTGGTGCACAAACAATGGAATGTTCAGGTCAGTTCAGTTCAGTTCCGTCGCTCAGTCATGTCTGACTCTTAGCGACCCCATGGACTGCAGCACGCCAGGCCTCCCTGTCCATCACTAACTCCCAGAGTTTACTCAAACTCATGTCCATTGAGTCAGTGATGCCATCCAACCATCTCATCTTCTGTCATCCCCTTCTCCTCCAGCCTTCCATCTTTCCCAGCATCAGGGTCTTTTCCAATGAGTCAGCTCTTCCCATCAGGTGGCCAAAGTATTGGAGTTTCAGCTTCAACATCAGCCCTTCCAATGATGACCCAGGACTGATTTCCTTTAGGATGGACTGGTTTGATATCCTTGCAGCCCAAGGGACTCTCAAGAGTCTTCTCCAACACCACAGTTCAAAAGCATCATTTCTTCGGTGCTCAGCTTTCTTCACAGTCCAACTCTCACATCCATACATGATTACTGGAAAAACCATAGCCTTGAATAGATGGACCTTTGCTGACAAAGTAATGTCTCTGCTTTTTAATATGCTGTTTAGGTTGGCCATAACTTTTCTTCCAAGGAGTAAGTGTCTTTTTATTTCATGGCTGCCATCACCATCTGCAGTGATTTGGGAGCCTCAAAAAATTAAATCTGCCACTGTTTTCACTATTTCTCCATTTGCCATGAAGTGATGGGACCAGATGCCATGATCTTTGTTTTCTGAATGTTGAGCTTTAAGCCAACTTTTTCACTCTCCTCTTTCACTTTCATCAAGAGGCACTTTCTGCCATAAGGATGGTGTCATCTGCATATCTGAGGTTACTGATATTTCTCCCAGCAATCTTGAATGTTACCCAGTGTTAAAAAAGAAAGGAAATTCTGACACATGCTACAACGTAGTTGAACCTTGAAGACCTTATGTTAAGTGGAATAAACCAGCACAAAAAAACAAATATTGTATGATTTCTCTGCTGTGAAATTCCTAGAGTTGTCAAATTCATAGAGACAGAAAGTTGAATAGTCATTGCCATAAGTTGGGGTGGAGTTGAGGGAATAGGGGAATGGGGAAAGTATCATTTTAGGAAGATGAAAGGTTCTGGAGATGGACGGTGGTGATGGTTGCATAACAATGTGAATGAACTTCAAATGCTACAGAATTGTACACTTAAAAATGGTTAAAATGGTAAATATTATATTATGTATTCAGTTCAGTTCAGTTCAGTCGCTCAGTAGTGTCTGACTCTTTGCGACCCCATGAATCGCAGCACGCCAGGCCTCCCTGTCCATCACCAACTCCCAAAGTTCACTCAGACTCACGTCCATCGAGTCAGTGATGCCATCCAGCCATCTCATCCTCTGTCATCCCCTTCTCCTCCTACCCCCAATCCCTCCCAGCATCAGAGTCTTTTCCAATGATATTCACACATATTTTATTATAAGAGCAGTTTCCCCTGCTTTACAGGTTCTCCCTCAGGCAACTTAGATATCTTCATAGCATTGGCACCACACCCTTGGTTTGCATTCTGACGTCAGTTGAGGTGTCTTGACCTGAAGAAGTTCTGGCCATACTGCCTCCAGCATTATAATATCTTTGGTCTGTTCTCCCAAGGAGTTTGCTATTTTCCTTTAATGAGTAGGCCCCAACCTCAGCCATCAGGCCTCCCAGATTCCTTGGGGTCAGCTCCAATCTCTACTCACTTCCCAGTCTGGGAATCTACCCTTCAGTCCTTAGCTGTAAGGTCACTTCTTTCCCTTCTGTATTGATCCCCAGCCCCCCAGCCCCAGGCCATAAGACCACCAGACAATATCTTTAGGCTTCTTACACACCCCCCATGTGTGAGGACCATGCAAGATCTACAGGCTATGTAGAATCAATAAGAGATTCCTTGAGTCCTCTCTTAATATCAACATACCACCATTTCATTTCATTCCTGTCACTTCGCAATATTGGCACAAAGATGATCAGGAAAGAGCTAATTGATCCCCTCTGTTTTTGGTTTTCCTCTTAGCCTACCAAAATCTATAATTTCTCTACCCATTCACCCTCCTTGGGCAGGGCGTGAGCTAGATTGGTGAGCTACTGAATTCATGAGGACCCCAGTTAGGGTCTTCACTCTTCTTTACTCATTGACCATGAAACTCCCTCTCTTGATTCCACCAGCAGGAAGGGTTCTCCACTCTTTCTTTGGGGGGTGAGTATATGGAACTTCCTATGTGACATATCCTGCAAGCACTGTTAATCATCTCCACTTTGTCCACTGGTTGACTCTAAAAGTTGAAAATGGCTGAACTGCCTTTACATTAATAAGGCTTCAAATATGTTTTTGTCTTGGGTCACATGGTATGTTCAATTATACTTCCTTCCTCTATCAGCAAGCAAAAGGAAAGTGTTTTTAGCATTGAAGTTAATAGATTCACTCTTCTTACAGTCCAGAGGTTTAAACACATGCCGTATTTAGTTTACAGTTTTGATTTTTCTATTTTTAATTGGCTTTTTGTCTTCTACTACTTGATTTTACTATATCCTTTATTTTTTCCTTTAAACATCCATCATGTTTTCTGTCAACTTTTTTTTTCTAGAGCCCTCCATCCCCCAGGATCCAATCCATACCAGTCTGTCTCCAGGTCTGCTACACATTCAGAAGCATTGTCCCTGCAAAAAGTTGTTGAGACGCTTGAAAAAGTAGTAGTGCGTTGGCGAGAGGTCAGGTGAATATGGCAGATGAGGCAAAACTGTGTAGCCCAATTCGTTCAACTTTTTTATTTTTGGTCAGCTCATGAAGCACCCACTTATCTAGTTTTTTTACCTTTCCAATGTGTTTCAAATGCCAAATGATGGTAGAATGATTGATGTTGACTTCTTTGGCAACTTCTTATGTAGCTGTAAGAGGGATCACCTTCCATGATCCTCTCAATTGGTCGCTGTCAACTTTCGATGGCCAGCCACTGTGGTCCTCATCTTCAAGGCTCTGTTCTCCTTTGCAAAACTTCTTGAATCACCACTGCATTGTATGTTCATTAGCAGTTCCTGAGCCAAATGTTTTGTTGATGTTGCAAGTTGTTTCTGAGGCTTTATAACCCATTTTTAATTCAAATTTTAAAATTGCTCAAATTTGCTTTTTGTCTAACATCAGTTCTATAGTCTGAAATAAATATAAACAGCAAGCAATGTCATTAGCAAAAAAAAATAAATAAAGCTAGAAATGCACATAAAAATGATGTACAATATAACCACTTTTATTTAAGAATGTATTCCAATAACAAATGACAAAGTTCAGCAATGCAAAAACCACAATTACTTTTGCACCAGTCTACTATAATAAGCCTGCCCATGTACCATTTCTTGGCTTTAGCAATACTGCCAATTTTGTTTCATCTCTTCGCCTACCAACATATTTCCTGGAATAGTTTAAAGCAAATCCCAGATAACATTTTTAATGATAAATTCTTTCATTTATCTATCTGATATATAGGGACTTTAAAATACATGCCTAAAAAAATCTTATTACCTAATAAAATTATTTTTTTAATGCTGTCTAATAAAAAGCCATTGTTGAATTCCCCTGATTGTGATGGTACTTTCTCACAGACAGAAATTTTGATCCAAGTAAGGTCCATTCTATTGCATTCAGTTCACATGGTCTTAAGTATTTTTCCTTTGTTTATTCTATAATAGTTCCTCTCCTTCCATTTACCCCATATCCTTGATTTAGTAAAATTTTAAATATTATAAAACAAATTCCAAACATCATTAGCTGGCTAAATACTTCAACATGCCTCGCTGAAAATTGGAATTATTTTTCCTCCTTGGCGTCTTCCCTGACTACCTAACAAAACAATAATTCCCCAACACAATCTGATTTTCAGTTTATGTTAAACTATACCTCATGTTTCTCAAAACGTCTTTTGTGCAAACCAGAACCCAGTTAAAACCCACACAGGATATTTTAGGGATGAACTGTCTCTTAAGTTTTAGCACACTGATTTAGCATAGTTCTGACCTCACCATTTAATAAATTGCTTCTTGAAATGGACTGGTTGCAAACTAAGACAGTTTCAGTGTGACCTAATCAAAAATTTTAAGTGAGCTCCAGATATCAGGATATCAGCCCCTACTCTGAGGCATACAAAAGAAAAAAAAAAAGCCTTCAAAATCCTATCTCCGTAGAGGCGCCTGATGCCACTTTGGTTTCCAGAGCCTGCAGTAAGCCTGCCCTCCATCAATCGACCAATCAGCCTGAAGCATAGAAGCCCACGTGACATGATCGCACGTGTGCCTCGCCTATGTGGAGCCACCGGCGGGAAAAGGCATTCCGAATAGGCGTCTTCTGCAACAGAAGGGCTCAGCCTCGTTTTCAACCCCTGTGGTTCCAGAATCCCTTTCCCTCTGACTGGAGTACAGAAGGTTAGTGTCTCTGGTCTTGTGGCCCCTGTGGACGCGGTTCTCCCGCTGAGCTCTGGGGAGTGTGGCAACTTCTGTACTCCTCATTTGCATCTTGTGGCCAGACCCACGCCGCTTGCGCTAGTGCAGAGGGCTTTCCCCTCGGGGTCTCTCGTTTCTCTTCAGTTCCTCAGAACTGCGGTTTGTAAGCTATGCTCATCTCTGGGGATTGCACTCAGGAAAACTTGAAAATGGCTGTGGGGCCCTGGAGAATTAAGAAAATGGTGGAGATTTACTGATATTTCATCAAAAGAAAGGAAATTTTAATCAAATGGTGCGCAAAATAAATTTTTTTTCAGTGAAAGTGGTTATCTTTTTATATTGGACTTTCACATTATTCTTTGGGTCAGTCTAGACTTAACTGTTGAAATACCAAGAACTTGGTCTGTGGAAAGATGAGACAAAGGTGTCTGTGTTCTCCACGGGTGGAAACTGGTGGGAGGGGGCGGTTAACTCGCCCCCAACAGGCCTTGAATTGTGCGAGGATCTGTGTTGCAGGCAATTTGGTTTCACGTGTGACCCAGCTACAGCTCCCTATGTCACACCTAAATGGGAAGGAGGCAGGATTGTGCTGAGTTATCAGGTAGAGAGCATTCCACCTGAGTGTAAAGACAGGATACACAGGTGCTCAGAAAGGCCAGGTACTGGGAGGGGTGGGGAGGTGAAAAGGTGAATGGATGGGGAAGGGCATGGAAAGGAGGAAGAGCTAGACCAGAACAGTGAGGGTGGCTATGGAAGAGGCCGTGCACTAAAGAATGTGTGAAGTTTGTGCGTGTGTGTGTGTAAGAGAAATACACACACAAAGAATTCTTGTAATCCTCAGACGTCACTAGCTCATGGCTGCAAGGCAGCTTCCTGTGCTCAGTATCTTCAGAAATGTTCCCTGACTTTATTCTGAGGAGAACACAGCCATATACAAATGTGCCAAGACCAGGCTGTTTGAGGAGCAGGGCTGACCTCAGCGAACCAGGAAGGTAAAGGAGGTAGGGCACTTTGTTGATCTGTCCTGGGAGTTCTTCCTGGACTTAGATGAGGCGAGCACAGAAGGCCCTGCGGAGAGGGGTGACAGATGAGCCTGTACAAGGCCAAAGGGGTGGTAGAGATCTTCATGAAGGCACAGACTGTCTGAGCTGGGAGGTGACCCTGGCCAGGCAAGCGGCCAGAAGCAGAAAGTGAAAGTTGCTCAGTCATGTCCGATTCTTTGTGACCTCCATGGACTATACAGACCGTGGAATTCTCCAGGCCAGAATACTTGAGTGGGTCGCCATTCCCTTCTCCAGGGGATCTTCCCAACCCAGGGATCAAACCCAGGTCTCACACATTGCAGGCGGATTCTTTACCAGCTGAGCCACAAGGGAAGCCCAAGAATACTGGAGTGGGTAGCCTATCCCTTCTCCAGAGGATCTTCCTGAACCAGAAATCAAACCAGGGTCTCGCATTGCGGGCAGATTCTTTACCAACTGAGCTATCAGAGGCTGAAAGTGAAAGTGAAGTTGCTCAGTCGTGTCCGACTCTTTGCAACCCCATGGACTATAGCCTACCAGGCTTCTCCGTCCATGGGATTTTCCAGGCAAGAGTACTGGAGTGGGTTGCCATTTCCTTCTCCAGGGGATCTTCCCGTCTCAGGGATCGAACCCAGGTCTCCCGCATTGTAGGCAGATGCTTTACCCTCTTAGCCACCAGAAGCTGAGGTCCCATTAAATGCTTTTGACTTTGAATTGTGCTACTTCTGCTTTCTTTGTATGCATTAATTAGATTTAACTTTGTCCATATCCTTATTTTCAACGTTTCTTTTTTATTTTCCCACCTATTTATTCTCTGTATCTGTAACTCTGTTTCTGCTTTGTTTGTTGATCTGTTTTGGTTTTTAGATTCCACATGTAAGTGAAATCATCCAGTGCAGTATTTGTCTTTCTCTGTCTGACTTATTTCACTTAACATAATACCATCTGGGTTCATCTATGATGATAACAAATAGCAAGATTTCATTCTTTTTACGGTTGAGTAATAGTCTATTGTATACTAATGGATAAAGTATAAAGTTATGGATAAAGTCTAATGGATAAAGATGTATCAAATCTTTATCAATTCATATGTTAATGGGTACTTGGGTTGGCTATTGTAAATAATGCTGCGGTGAACATAGGAGCATATATCTGTTATTAGTGTTTTTGTTTTCTTCAGATAAATATCCAGGAGTAGAATTGCTTTATTGTGTGATGGTTCTATTTTTAATTTTTTGAGATATCTCCATACTTTTTTCCATAGAAGCTACACCAATTTACATTCCCATAACAGTGCACAAGGGTTCCCTTTCTCCACATCCTTGGCAACACTGGTTATTTGTTGTCTTCTTGATGATAGCCATTCTGACAGATGTGAGATGATATTTCATTGTGGTTTTGATTTGCATTTCTCTGATGATTAGTTTATTGTGATATACACAGTCAAAGGCTTTGGCATAGTCAATAAAGCAGAAATAGATGTTTTTCTGGAACTCTCTTGCTTTTTCCATGATCCAGCAGATGTTGGCAATTTGATCTCTGGTTCCTCTCCCTTTTCTAAAACCAGCTTGAACATCAGGAAGTTCACGGTTCACATATTGCTGAAGCCTGGCTTGGAGAATTTTGAGCATTACTTTACTAGCGTGTGAGATGAGTGCAATTGTTCGGTAGTTTGAGCATTCTTTGGCATTGCCTTTCTTTGGGATTGGGATGAAAACTGACCTTTTCCAATCTTGTGGCCACTGCTGAGTTTTCCAAATTTGCTGGCATATTGAGTGCAGCACTTTCACAGCATCATCTTTCAGGACTTGGAATAGCTCCACTGGAATTCCATCACCTCCACTAGCTTTGTTCGTAGTGATGCTTTCTAAGGCCCACTTGACTTCACATTCCAAGATGTCTGGCTCTAGGTCAGTGATCACACCATCATGATTATCTGGGTTGTGAAGCTCTTTTTTGTACAGTTCTTCTGTGTACAGTTCTTCTGTGTATTCTTTATTTTTCTGGGCTCCAAAATCACTGCAGATGGTGACTGCAGCCATGAAATTAAAAGATGCTTACTCCTTGGAAGGAAAGTTATGACCAACCTAGATAGCATATTCAAAAGCAGAGACATTACTTTGTCAACAAAGGTTCGCCTAGTCAAGGCTATGGTCTTTCCTGTGGTCATGTATGGATGTGAGAGCTGGACTGTGAAGAAGGCTGAGCGCCGAAGAATTGATGCTTTTGAACTGTGGTGTTGGAGAAGACTCTTGAGAGTCCCTTGGACTGCAAGAAGATCCAACCAGTCCATTCTGAAGGAGATCAATCCTGGAATTTCTTTGGAAGGAATGATGCTAAAGCTGAAACTCCAGTATTTTGGCCACCTCATGCGAAGAGTTGACTCATTGGAGAAGACTCTGATGCTGGGAGGGATTGAGGGCAGGAGGAGAAGGGGACGACAGAGGATGAGATGGCTGGATGGCATCACTGACTTGATGGGTGTGAGTCTGAGTGACCTCTGGGAGCTGGTGATGGACAGGGAGGCCTGGCGTGCTGCGGTTCATGAGGTCGCAAAGAGTCGGACACGACTGAGCGACTGATCTGATCTGATCTGATCTGATGATTAGTTATGTTGAGCATCTTTCCGTAAGCCTGTTGCCATCTGTATATCTTCTTTGGAAAAATGTCTGTTTGGATCCCCTGACCAGGTTTTTAATCAGGTCGTTTGTGGTGTTGAATTGTATGAGTTTTTTGTCTATTTTGGCTATTAACCCCTTATCAGGTAATATTGTTTGAAAATAACTTCTTCCATTCGGTAGGTAACCTTTCCTCTCTCTCTTTTTTTTGTGGTGTCCTGAAAGCAAAAGATTTTTAGTTTGATTTGTCATATTTGTTTAATTTTGCTTTTGTTTTCCTTACCTAAGGAGATGTATTCACACATATGTTTGACATATCTTTGTCTTATCTTAATTTTGATTTTTATTAACATATATAACTGGATTTTGTCCGAGTATGATAATGTATTTTGATAGGGAAATTCAGACTTTTCATATTTGTTCCATAACTGATATTCTTTGTGTTGTTTCTTCCATTTATTTTAGGTTTAATATTATCATATTTTCTTTTTGCCTCTACTTATTTTTCTTTATAAGTGCTTACAATTTTTCTCTAGCCTTACATGGAACAGGATGGCTAGAAGAGGCTAGTGTTGAATATTTCCTTCCTTCCCCAAGGGTTATTAACCTCTGATAAAATCCCAATGGATTTTATCTGGTAAAATAGTTTCCTTGAAGATAGGTCCTGTTAAGATGAACAGACGCTCTGGTGATTTTCAGAGTGGTCCCTTCTCCCATCTTTCTGCCAGAAGCATGCAGTGATTTTTCTCCAGTCTTCATGCTGAGGATCTGGCAGAGCTCAAGGAGGTAAAACTCACCAAAGTGTGGGGGCCATCTTATGACAGGGTCCCCTGGGGGTTTTAACCCTCAGACTTGTCCACAGGTCAGGTTTTCCTACCCCAACACTGGTACCTGAGGTTTCCACTCATGGATTTCTGTTCTTATCTATTGTGAATCTTTGTGTCCACCTGTATGTCTGTCCAAATTTGGAAGCAGTGGTTTGTCCTGTGACCTCCCTTCCCTGACAGATCTAAGAAAGCTTATTGACTTTTTAGTTCAAATTTTTACTTATGGCTCGGGTTAAGTGGTGACTTCCAAGCTCCTTGTATGGTGGGTTGGAAACCAGAAGTCCCTCTTCTTACTTTTCAGACTTGGTCAGTTCTTTCCTTATTGCATTTGGCCCAATTAATTTGGAAGTGCAAATTAATTGTTTTCAAGTCTTCAAAGGCTTACCTTCTCAACCCAACAGTGATAATCACACCTGCATTTCTGCATTTCTCTATTAACATATTAAAAGTGTCCTCCCACTAAGGTATTTTCTTTGCTTACTCATCCAGTATTCCTCAAAAATGGTATTTTTAAGCTGTTGTAACTTCTCTTGTCTGCATTACCTCTCTTGTAGAGGGATGTCCTAGCGCTGGTTTAAACTGACTTGTTTCTTTTCAACTCTGTGTTCAATGACATCACTTTGATAGCTTGAAATTGACCATGGAGGGAGTATTTACACCGTGAAATTGGCGAGCACTACAAAGCAAGGCTTCATTTTTTTGTTTATCATTCTTCTGTAGAGTCAGTTGTTAATCATTTGCACTATACCACTGCATTTCTACTTCCTCTAAAATGTGTAGGATTTGCTAGACTGCTTCAGAATTTTAGTTGAGGAATTATTATTTTCCCTTTCAGTATACGTTTTGTTTCAGAATTCTGAAGCACATAGTAACCGTTGCTTTAACTAATTTTTGTTGTCATAATATTCTTTGTGGAAATTTATAAGATTTTTTTAGTCCAAGGAATTTTTAAGCTTCCCCAAGGTATAACTAGGTATGTGAATGTTTTCCCATTAATCCCATCTGAGTCTTGGTAACCATTAATAATTTAGAACTTGTCTATCCAAAGAAGTTTTCTTCTTTTTAAAAAATTTATTTATCCATATATTCTCAGAGTTCTTACTATTTATATTTTAAGTTTCTAAACTTCAAATCTCTTGTCTTTCTTCCACTTTTTTCAGTTCTATGGCAAGACACCCCCCAGGTCCAATTCAGCTTTGCCTTCCTTCCTTGGGTGTCTGATTCCCCATAAAAGAATTATCATTCCTTTGTCTCTTCATGGTTTATTTGTCCTCGCTGATGCTGAGGATAAAAGGTTCCCTCGGCCCTTGATGTTGGTCATGAAAACTTCTGCTTATGTCAGTTGATGAGCGTTGAGCTGGCAGTTGCTGGGCTGAGGCAGAAAGGAGGCATTTCTGGGAACAAACAGCAGTCCTCTTTTCAGTGACCAAATATCTCTCCTCCAGGATGTGAAATATGATAGTTCTCCCAGGAATATAAGCAGCACATGCAAGCAGGCTGGTCTGACCCCCTCCAGGAGTGGGAAATTTAGCGTCTCCACAGCCCTCTCTACTCTTCCTCAATAGGGAGCAAAAACTTTGACTCAGGTTGGCACACACCCTCCTGTCTCTGCCAGCACTCTCAATTTGTTCATTTTGTTTGGAGGAATGAGTCAGGGATGTGTTGAGAGCTTTCGTCTTCCAGTACATCATTTTAGTGGCAAAGCAGTAGACTGTATGTTATAGGCATACAGCCTAACTGTATTTCATGATTATACTAGCTAGTCAACATCATCAGACCAAAGTAACCACAAGCGTGATACTTAGCATTCCCTTAAAAATTCCAAGACATCAACTGCTGCCAGCAAATGCTACCACTGGCACATAAACCAGATAGGGCTATCACCGACAGGCCTCAACAGGGACACTGCTGCATAACGTCTAGCTCTGGCCTATGACTCAGCATCCCAAAGGACTACTGTGGGCATTGTTACAGCTGGACAAGTCAGACCAGGTGGGCAGTATTCTCAATATTTTGACCATTAAGCTCTCATATTCAAGACAGTTGGCATCCATAATAGAGCTCTTACTCTAGACTGAAGCAGAGCCAGAAATCAAGTTCAGTACAGATTGTATCCCTAAACTACATTGTTTGAGGATGTATGAACTTACTGCATTGAGGTGATAAAAATTTATAGGTAATAGCTATTTACTAGAAGTCAAATTTTCAGTTTGGTAGGACATATCTTACAATACCCCATGCTGGCCTCCTTTTTTATTAATCTTCAAATAGGAGAAAGATCATCATGGATGATGTTTGTCTGTGTGATGAAATTTCGGTGATCAGTACTGATGTCAATACCATTCCAGATTAAGTGGCCCAGCCACAATTCTCATTTTTGGCAACAATTTAAAAAATTACAAAAAAAAAAAAAAAAATGTGAGAAGCTGCAATTATGAGAGTTTTCCAGGAGCAGGGTCAGCAGCAGTGGGGCAAGGGTGCAAGGGTGGGCAATAGCTACAGAATCCAACGCCCAGCTTGACTAATGTATGATACTAACCAATATCCTGGCCCTTCAGGATAATGATTAAAAAAAACAACAACAAAAAGAAGCCTTAGGTCTTCATTCTAAACTTGACACCAAATGTTGAACATCCCAGGTGTGCCAGAGGAGGAGTTGCGTCATCACTCAACCACATCTAAAGCGCCATTTCAAGTCAAACCAAATATATGAATGTGCTTGGCAGCAGATGGATGGAGACCTAAGTTCATGCTCCATTAGGCTTAATTCACTCCAGAGCTCACCATTTCCCAGGGTACATAGTGTTCAGTTAGGGAAGAGCCAAGAGCTTAGGGTTTCTAGCCAGTTCACTGAAAAATATATTCTATCAAATTTAACATTATATCAGCCTGGAATGTGCAAAATAAAACACACACCCTCTCCTCAGGTGTGGAAGCTTTCTGGTCAGGTGGGACCCAGTAGGAACCATGAGAATGCACTGGCCACCAACCATATAAAAATAATGTGTAATACTGCAGCTATTGTTATCTTGGGAAGACCAGTCTACAATAGCTCCATGACAGCTGAAACTTCAAGGAACATTTAACTTAAGGATTTAATCATCCCTGATAGAGATCTTGCTGGAACCACAAGGAGAAATGTTGCTTCTCTCTCTTTGACCCGTGAGTAGTTTTAGATACAGAACAGTGTGCCTTTTCCATTTTCTCTAGTACTTTTTTTTTTTAGATTTTTCTGTATACTGGCTCCATTCTGGCTTATAAAGGCTGTGCTGAGTTCTCCATTGATTGTATCTGCATGACTGAAAACACTTCCTGTGGAATTTAAGGAACCAGTATGATTCCCCCTACCCAGTGCAGGAAAAGGGATGCTCAAGGAGAAGAAGTCAAGTTTTGAGGGGCATATTCAGCCATGATACTACCAGCAAAGTAAAGACAAGCAAGTATAATTTAAAGCTATGAAATGGTGCTTGATTCCAAGAAATGCTAATAATGTAGTCTGCAGGGATATCAGAGAGGCCAAAGACCTAGAATGTGCCAAAAATAAAGAAATGGTAAGGGGAGAACAGGAGTATCAGTGTCTAGAACTCTTATCCTTGCTTCCAAGGGCCAATTTGGAGGGCTGGTAGAAACCAAACACCCATCACCATGAAGAAACACCCAAGAGTGAGGTTCTTGTCAGCTTTTATCGATCATGTAAACCATAGACCACATCAGGTTTCTAGGCAATATTCTAGGATCTGGCACTGAGGAAATATATGAAATATTCTCATCTAAAGTATGGGAATTGTAAATCATTTTTCCTGCTACCTAGAGGAAACATAATTTTCACTCTGGAAACATCTAGTCCTGATATTTACTATACTTTCAGTAGAAGAAATGAAAAACATACTGCACTAGAGGTAGGGAACTTGAGTTTGAATCTTATTGTCATATAGCAGAGACTTCCACTGGTAATTGTAAGTTCTACTGCATATTCCTGTTTTGGTACTAATTATCTTCCTATTCTTAACAGTTATATCTGTACCTATACTATTTTATATACTACAATTAAACAACCATGCCCCCACACACATTCACACACATACTGTTTGACTTCTCATCTCCAGCTGCTAGTTTCTCTGTGGTTCCAGTATTCTTCCAACTCTTGAATCTGGTTGAAAGAATAATGGTGTGAGACTAAATATCTTAAATCCCCTTCCAGTAAATTTTAAGATTTCAAAACATAGATTGCAGATTTGGGAGTATATGTTCAATTATACTCAGTTCAGTTCAGTCGCTCAGTCGTGTCTGACTCTTTGCGACTGCATGAATTGCAGCACGCCAGGCTTCCCTGTCCATCACCAACTCCTGGATTTCACTCAAACTCATGTCCATCGAGTCAGTGATGCCATCCAGCCATCTCATCCTCTGTCGTCCACTTCTCCTCCTGCCCCCAATCCTTCCCAGCATCAGAGTCTTTTCCAATGAGTATACTCAGAAGCCTATATTTCCTTTTTTTTTCTAATTACAGCAGTTAAACTGGGTACCCTTTTAGATTAAAAGTCCCTTGAGAAAAGGATTTAGATGTGTCTTAATCACCTGCTATCTCCAGAACAGGAACATATATAATAGTACATGACTAAAGAGACTGTGTGCCAAGGAAATTAAAATAACTTTATGTCTGGCCATACAAAAAACGTCACCTCTTAAGATTCTCATGAGCTGTTGACAGGAACTCCCATAACTGTGAATATATTGCTCTAAAGTTCAACAATAACAAAAATCGATGAAGGAACTTCATTTCAGTTTACTTTGATTTTGCTGCCAGTTATTTCTAGAGATGTCATTTTGACAACTCAGAATGCCAATACTTTAAGATAAGTTGGTCCATTTCTTGAAGTTCGTAAGAACTCTAGTACTGTTGTACCACAAGACCATTTCTCAGTAACAGACTTCTAGCCATGTGCTGGAGAAGGCAATGGCACCCCACTCCAGTACTCTTGCCTGGAAAATCCCATGGACGGAGGAGCCTGGTAGGCTGCAGTCCATGGGGTCACTGAGGGACGGGCACGATTGAGTGACTTCACTTTCACTTTTCACTTTCATGCATTGGAGGAGGAAATGGCAACCCACTCCAGTGTTCTTGCCTGGAGAATCCCAGGGACGGGGGAGCCTGGTGGGCTGCCATCTGTGGGGTAGCACATAGTCAGACACAACTGAAGCGACTTAGCAGCAGCAGCAGCAGCCATGTGCTACAATAGAAGTATTTGTTGATAAGTCCAATTTTTGCCTTTTTTCCAGCCTGCTTTGACCTTAATTGTTGACTGTATTTAATTAAGTCACAAACCTGTCTTTTGTCATATTATCTACACCAGTCTCATCAGTTCTTGGTGACTCTAATTCTTTTTTGGTATTCTGATTTTATTGTCAGAGGAAAGCTCCATATTTTCCTGAAATAGCAAAAACTAAACTCTATCATTGTAGATTGGCTAAGAGAACAACAATCAGCTTGCCGAAGGTGTCAGTCTCGGTAACTGTGACATTTTTAAAGAATTTAAGCTCTCTGTTCTTGATTCAACTTCTTTAAAATGGGGATGATAATAATACCCACTTCATAGGGTTGGAATAAGGTTTAAATGAGTTGATTCATATATGTCTGATACAGGTGGTTACTAATGTTAGCTATTATTTTTACAGTATTAAAATTTAGGAAAATGAGGAAACTAAAGGTGTTTGCTCCAGTTTCTCTGACAAATTTATTTTCTTCAACAGTTGTGCAAACTGCTTGTTTTCACTGAGGATTCTGAATTCTCAGAAACCTAAATGATGACTTTGGCTTTATATAAGAGATTACTGCTGCTGCTGCTGTGTCGCTTCAGTTGTGTCCGACTCTGTGCAACCCCTCAGACGGCAGCCTACCAGGCTCCTCCGTCCTTGGGATTCTCCAGGCAAGAACACTGGAGTGGGTTGCCATTGCCTTCTCCAATGCATGAAAGTGAAAAGTGAAATTGAAGTCACTCAGTCATGTCTGACTCTTCACGACCTCATGGACTACAGCCTACCAGGCTCCTCCGTCCATGGGAGTTTCCAGGCAAGAGTACTGGAGTGGGTTGCCATTGCCTTCTCCGTTAATAGAGATTAGTACGTGAGAATAATGAGTAAAAACTAAGATACTGAGCTCATACTACACACTAGACCAATCACTAACTTCTTGCAACTACATCTGAACCTCAGAATGTATTTCCTGTCTTTGTGAAAATAGACTAGAAGTGTGAAGGTTGAGCCCTCAGGTTGAGTGCAACAATACCTAGATTTAGGCTACAGGGCCCATATGCATTCTTATTCAAACTTCCAAATGTGTTAAATGGCAAAAGTTTCAGGAAATTTTTGTTTAGCTCTGTCATCCTGTAGACATTAGAGGTACTCATATTGATCACCCACATTTTTAGGAAGGAAGGAGAAAATAATAGTCTTTGGTAGTCACCTCTACAAGTCAACAGTTGTGCAAACTTTGCAAGCTTTTGAAATGGACTTGTTTGCTGCAATTTAGATAGGTTCAGCAAAACAGTATGCTGTGATCCCAGTGGGGAGCCAGGACTGAGAGAGAGAAAGTAGGGACTAGCAAGTCTGTGCTTGCATAGAGTCACTAAGAGGAATAGCAGATAGCCCAAAGAATTACAAATTTACACATGATTCAAGCTGAAGGCAATATCCAAGGCAGAGATGTGGCTGAGCAGTGGATTTGATCCTATACCAAGAAGGCCCCCAAGTCATGGCCTTTCTGAGCATCACTTGCTTTGGTCAAGATACTCCATATTCTTGAAACATGACTCAAACTTGCCTTTGAGGGCCTAAACAAAAGGATATACACAGTCAGAGACAGGGAAAGTATCAAGACTCCAGACAAGCAGACTCAAAATAAAGTCAAAGATTGGTCCCAAAAGGAAAACATAAGGCTAAGTAAGAAATCAAGACAGAACCGTGTCATACTGAGAAAACCCATCCATGGAAGGCCTGCCTTGTGAGGCACAGGTACTCAGAGTTTATCTCACACAGCAGATCTGCAGTTGACTTTATGTCCCTCAGTCTCTACCACAGCAACTACAAATCAGAGGACAGGAACAGGATAATAACAACATGGCAACACTCACCACTTTTATTCAGCATAGTTTTGGAGTTCTAGCCATAGCAACCAGAGAAGAAAACCCAAATAATAGAGTCATCATAGGCTTTCCATGTGTTCTCACAGACCAGTCTCTTCAAGTTTCAACCACTAAATATCCTAGCCCTCTCCTGCTTTGGCCTCTCCAGGGCCACCACTTTCACTCCCTCTGATCCCTCATGCAGGCCACAGTCACCTTGAGGTGCTGACATCTTTGAAATGCTAAAGCTTACCTCTGGGGTAAATTCCCCACATGCCAAAGCTGTTAAAGGTCTGTCCCTGGACTTAGAAAAGTGCTCCTCATCTTACTTTTGAGTGACCATTAAAAAGAACCCAAACTAAACTTTTGGTGCCACATATTATTCAGAGTATTTAGTAATCAACCACCCTCACCCCTAACCCTTACCCTAACTTCCTACCTCAACACTGCCTCCCCAGAACTGGGCAAAATATGATATGATTGGCCATATTCACAGCCTCCATCCAAGGCCATGAGCATGGCAGTCTCTCATGCACAAATGAAGCATACCATGTAGTCCCACTAACTGATCACAGCTCTGGGCCAGGGATGGACACTGGGGCCAAAAGCAGCCATCTAGAAAGAGATCAGCCAACTGGCAGACTGGGGAGAAGTTCTGATCAACAAGACACTATATACTAGACAGTGACTAACCAGATCATTCCTTGGGGAGTTTGAACCCAAGCTACATGGTAACTTGATGACTTGACTGCAGAGGTAGAGAGGTGACTCAGTACCCCAGTAGCACAGCCTGGAATAGAGAAAATCACAGGAGGCAAGGTGGTTTGTGTTTTGGCCTATATGGCATTCCAACCCTGGTAAAGAACAGTCCTTTTTTACATCATCTTTATCCATTCATCTATTGATGGACATATATACACTGGAATATTACTCAGCCATGAAAAAGAATGAATTAATGCCTTTTGCAGCAATATTGATGGACCTAGAGATTATCATACCAAACAAAGTAGGTCAGAGAAAGGCAAATATACGATGTCACTTATATGTGGAATCTGAAAAAGTGATACAAAAGAACTTATTTATAAAACAAACAGGCTCACAGAAAACAAACTTCTGGTTACCAAAGGGGAAAGGTGGGAGAAAGGGATAAATTAGGAGTTTTGGATTAACATATAGCCTGCAGTTATTTATAAAATAGATGAACAAAAAGACCTACTTTTAAACTTTTGAACTATATTCAATATCTTATAGAATTTTGAAAAAGCATATGTGTGTGTGTGCGTATATATATATTTGAATCACTGCTGTATACCTGAAGTATTCTAGACAAACTAGACTTTAATTTTAAAAAAAGATTATAAGGACACACTACTGTGTGTCACATCATATACCGCACTATACACATATGCAGAAAGATGTCCACACACTAGTCCCTGTAACCTCTGAATATGTTAGGTAGGTCACATGGAAATAGGAAATTAAGTTTGCTAATTAGATGATGTTGTGATGGGAAGATTATCCTAGATAATCTGGGTGACTCTAGTCTAATCACATGAATTTATAAAAGTGGATGGAGAAGAGGCAGTAGAGTTAGAGAGATGATACATGAAAAGGACTTCACTTGCCATTTTTGACCTTGAAGAGGACTAAGGGGCCAGGAGCCAAGGAGAGCCAGTGGTCTCTAGAAGCAAGAAAAGGCAAGGAAATGGATTGTTGCCTATAGCCTCCAGAAAGGAATGCTGCTGCTGCTAAGTCGCTTCAGTCGTGTCCGACTCTGTGCGACCCCATAGACGGAAGCTCACCAGGCTCCCCTGCCCCTGGGATTCTCCAGGCAAGAACACTGGAGTGGGTTGCCATTTCCTTCTCCAATGCAGGAAAGTGAAAAGTGAAAGTGAAGTCGCTCAGTCGAGTCCGACTCTTAGCGACCCCATGGACTGGGGCCTACTAGGCTCCTCCGTCCATGGGATTTTCCAGGCAAAAGTACTGGGATGCAGCCCTGCAAACAACTAAAATAGCCCATTGAGGTGCAAATGAGAATGCTGATGTACAGGATGATAAAATATTTGTATTGTTTTAAGTCACAAAGTTCACGGTGGTTTGTTACAATAGTTATAGAAAACTAATACACATTGCAAATGAAGAAATGTTTAATCTAAACTGTGTTTGAGTATAGAATCAACAAACCCTCAATTTGTTCCAAATGATGTGTTGACTTCTCTTTGAAGAATACAATACCTTGAAGAGAGAGAGCAGGCAGGGCTGTAAGGTGGAGAATGTGTGTTCATCTACTTCTTATTCCTTAGTTCGGTTCAGTTCAGTCGCTCAGTGGTGTCTGACTCTTTGTGACCCCATGGACTCCAGCACGCCAGGCTTCCCTGTCTATCACCAACTCCCAGAGCTGGCTCAAACTCATGTCCCTCGAGACAGTGATGCCATCCAACCATCTCATCCTCTATCATCCCCTTCTCCTCCTGCCTTCAGTCTTTTCCAGCATCAGGGTCTTTTTCCAGTGAGTGAGTTCTTCACATCACATGGCCAAAATATTGTCCTAGAGCTGGGCTCAAGTTAAAATTGGGACCAGGACCCAAGCCCAGATCATGTCTGCTGTAGACTGTTCTGTTTCCTTTCAGGAATTTTAAGCTCTTCCCCTGATCATTTATTTATCTCTATCAAAAACTGATAGCCCCTACTCTGTCTGGACAAATAGAAAACTGGTATTCTGGATTAAGATACTGGTTTTTTGTAGAACTGTCTTTTGGACTCTGTGGGAGAAGGGGGGCGGGATGATTTGGGAGAATGGCATTGAAACGTATAATATCATATAAGAAACGAATCGCCAGTCCAGGTTCGATGCAGGATACAGGATGCTTGGGGCTGGTGTACTGTGGATGACCCAGAGGGATGGTATGGGGAGGGAAGTTGGAGGGAGGTTCAGGATTGGGAACACGTGTACACCCGTGGTGGATTCATGTTGATGTATCGCAAAACCAATACAATATTGTAAAGTAATTAGCCTCTAATTAAAATAAATAAATTTAAATTTTAAAAAATTAAAGCAGAACAATGTTTAGTGAAACATCTTGAAACAAGTCTACCATCCTATCACTTTATGAAATGTTTCTAACTAGCGGAGTTTATCAGTAATTCATGTGGCCATCATCTCAAAATTCAAAATACTTTAGATCATCATAGTCCTCTAATTACATCAGCATACCCCAGTCTTGGTTATGAGAGTGGCAAATGAAGCACAATAGATTTTTTAACCCCTGAGCAGGAAACTGGGGTGGTGGTTAAAAGGTGAAAGTATTGAACCCTGAGAGGAGGAATGATCCCCAAGGGCAGAGAGCAAAAGCCCAAGCTGCCCGCTGAGGTTCCGGACTTCCACACAGCCCTGCCTCGGGCCATTCTGGCACCTGAGTTCAAAGCAAAACCACCTTCTGGCAAGTTAAGACTGGGTTACACTTTGTTTTAGTCAAGGGAAGGCATTGTTCTGATTCAGGCATTGTTCTTCAAATGTCACAACGGTCAAGGTTTTATCTACAAACTTCTGGCTTTCAGAATTTGAAGTTGAAAGATGTGTGAAAATCTTTTGACAGAACATTTAACACGCTGACTTATTTCACCCTCTCTTGACCTGTTTTTCTCCTATTCTTCTTTTGATACCTACCGCCAATTCCAATTCGGTTTCTCTGAGTACAGTTTCTTGTTCTAAATCATAAGCGTTCTTCACAAACATATAAATAACTGGAAGATTTTACTATAGATTAGTTAAAGCCTTACATATCTCACAGAATTTCCCCAAGTCTTTAACAATTTATTGAAATTGTTTCAAAGACAGAGCAAAAGAATGGAAGCCTTTTAAAGACATTATTTTTTTTTTTTTTCAAGGAAAATCTAATGTGGAAAGGGAACAAGAAATAAAGAACCAAAAAAAAAAAAAAAAAGGGAACTCAAACAATTTACCATAGTTGTCTTTTTCTTTAGCAGTTTTTTGTTTTAGATGTAATAAAGAATTCCTCAGAATCCGCATTACCTTGATCTGAAGCATCCAAGGGGCTAGGGGATGGAAGAGAGTGAGTGACACTAGAGAGGAACAGAATAGATGTCAGGTACCGTCAGTTCGAAAATTTTGTTATCCAGATTCAGAGCCCCATTCTGCTGTTCTGCCTTTTTCAACATGGTGAAAAAATAATTCAGCGCCTAGACTATATCGTGTCTGTCCTGAGTGATGTTACAAGCCCTTTCTGCAGAGGGAGTGACAGCACTCTGTAGGTTATATGACTGTTCTTAAGCTGTATATGCACCAGGAGTGAAGCAGAGAGAGATCTCTATAGATCAATATGGATATTAATATCAATATAGATATAAAAAAGGAGGGAGAGTAGAGAGGTTGGGGAGAAAGGGAAAGAAAATGAAAGAAATATCTGCTAAACTGTGAAAAAAACATAATCTGGGAGCCTATTAATAACGTGTATCTGATGCCTCCTTGAAAGTAAGAGCCTTCCTTACAAAGGATGGTTAGGAAAGCACCCGTCTTGCTCAAGCTTGGTTCTACTGCTTAACATCTTCAGTATGTAGAAGTTTTTCCATATGTTTTCTTTGAACAATTGATTTTTGCCAGTTGAAGTTTCTAAAGCATTCAAATATTATTTCAGGAGAATAAAAAGTAGTCAAGCTGTGTAAAAGAAAAGCTCACCACCTTAAAGCTGTACCGGTGCCAAAGTCTTGTTCCAGGAGAGTGTATACAGATAGGCACATGGTTTCCAGGGAGTCTAGCAGGCTTGGGAGAGCTCGTCCTCACTGACAAGGAATTCAGTTGCTCCCAAGTTTACCCCTTTTACTGAGAAATAAAGTGTTGCAAACTGGATTGGCATGAGATTCCTGACTTTGTCTCCAGCCAATGGCAACTTTTCCCAAGTTAGGGCAGAGAGTGAGGGTGCCACATTGAGTCCACGCAGGAATCACTTCTACAAATGCAGTTATTTCCCATCATGTGTGTATGTATGGAGCATCAGGTGAATACAAATGTATTCCTAAATATGAATGATATAAGGTAAATAGCAGATAACCACTCAGTCATCTAGACCAGGGCTCCCTGTTTTACAAATAAAGTAGCTCAGCATAAAGAGCCACTTGGAAAAGTGCTGGCAAGATAATCATTGGTCTCTGCTTTGGGTGTTATCATGGCTGAAGCAGATTTTGCTGGGAGAATGGTGATTGGTGTATGGTTCATACGATTGTAGAAAAAGATGATATTTTCCTCTATTAAGATCCTGTGTCTGAAATGCAATATAGATTTTAGCACTTGAAAATGTTGCCTGAGTCAAGAGCTCTCCTGCAATTTTTCAGACAAGTTTGTGACCTGCCAGCACATTTGGTATCCTGTTGATTGAAATGTTCATTAAAACAATGTGTCTGTTGACACCCAGGGAGTTACTTAAAAGAAACAAAGCTTCGCAGAAACATAAATGGAACAGGATTGATTCATGTCTTTATTTGTACCTGAAGCAGAAATTATTCTACATATATAGCTGCTGCTGCTGCTGCTTCAGTCGTGTCCGACTCTGTGCGATCCCAGAGATGGCGGCCCACCAGACTCCCCCGTCCCTGGGATTCTCCAAGCAAGAACACTGGAGTGGGTTGCCATTTCCTTCTCCAATACATGAAAGTGAAAAGTGAAAGTGAAGTCACTCAGTCGTGTCTGACTCTTCGCGACCCCATGGACTGCAGCCTACCTGGCTCCTCCATCCATGGGATTTTTCCAAGCAAGAGTACTGGAGTGGAGTGCCATTGCCTTCTCCTCTACATGTATAGAGCCATATATAAATGAATAAGATACATATATTCTTAGTTATGTATACACATAAACACATATATACTCTTAAAAGGAATATATGCCTTTTAAGAACACATAAAATGTTTGGCTAACACAAAGCCAACTTAAAATATCAAGCCAAAAACTAACTCAAAATATCAAGCCAAAAACTCACTCAAAATATCAAGCCAAAACAAACAAAAAAAGGATACATTTTTTGTGAAATGTGTATAAAACCAAAATATACCTATATTTATTTATAATTAATCACATTAATTCCCATTTCACACATTTAGAATTTATAATTAATGTTCTTGGCACTACATAAAAGGTAAAATTCTGATTAGGTGAAATACTGGTGTAAACAAAAAAGTATTCATATAAAAGCTAGCAGTTTCTAAGGATCATTTTAGTAGTTCTTGTACTCAAAAAATAAATGTCTAATTATAAACAATAAGCACTGCCAAGATTCTGTAAGTGTTCTCATTTTGAGAAAAAACAACACTCTGAAGTAATTTGGAGACTGCCTTTGTAGTCTGATGGTAAAGACTCTGCGCTTCCACTGCAGGGGGTACAGGTTCCATCTGTGGTCAGGGAACTAAGATCCCATATGCCCTGCTGCATGGCTGAAAAAAAGAAAAAACTGAAATCTTAACTCTAAGATAAAGTAATTTCATATGCATCATTATTGTTGGTAAGTAAAGGATGATAGGGTATGTGGTGTTAAAAGCATAGATCCCAAAGCTAGACTATTGCTGCTAAGTCACTTCAGTCGTATCTAACTCTGTGCAACCCCATAGATGGCAGCTCACCAGGCTCCTCTGTCCCTGGGATTCTCCAGGCAAAAATTCTGGAGTGGGTTGCCATTTCCTTTTCCAATGTATGCATGCATGCTAAGTCGCTTCAGTCGTGTACGACTCTGCAACCCTATGGACAGCATCCCACCAGGCTCCTCTGTCCACAGGATTCTCTAGGCAAGAATCCTGTTCCACCACTTGAGGGCTTTCTATGACCTTGAGCAAGCTATATGGAATTTCTGTGCTTCAGCTTCCTTTTTTCCTGTAAAAAAAAACAAAATAATGTTGGGGTTGGTAGAGAAGCAATGAATGACAACCCTCTGTTTCTGCTCTGCAAAGGACTGAATGTTTATGCCTCCCTAAGATTCATAGGTTGAAACCCTAATCCCAGTGTGATGGTATTAGCAGGTGGGGCCTTTGGGAGGTAATTAGGTTCTGAGGGTGGAGCCCCCATGATTCACTTATAGAAGAGGCCACAGAGCTTGCTAGCTCCCTTTCCGCTGTGTGTGAGGGAGGATCCAAAGAGAAGCCAGCTCTCTGCAACTCAGAAAAGGGTGCCAACCAAACCCACCATGCTGGTGCTCTGATCTTAGACTTCCAGCCTCCAAAACTATGAGACACTCTCAAGCTCTGAACCAACTGAGAGAGAGAGGAGAGCTGGCAGAATAAAGCCAAATATGCCCTTTATGTGAGAAAGAAGAAATGACTGATGATGACTGAAGAAATGACTCTGAGTCTCTAAGCCAAAAGGACTCCCTAATTTGCAACCCCAGAATTAAGCATAGCCATCTTCCTACTCCTGGGCAGCACTGGAAAATCAAGTTCACTCTGTATAAAATGTACAGCACAGAGGAGTGGAATATATGCTTCATCAGGGCAAACTGCTCCTGAGGTAAGTAGAGGAAAGGGCTGGGCTGGTACAGCCAGTAATTCTCCAGGTATTCCTTGGGGAATTCACTTCATCTCCATGGGAAGGAAGAAAGAATGGGATAAGAAGCCAAGAATATTTCAGGAAAAATCCCTCTTTCTGGAAATTAGAGAAGCCAAGAAGTCATGCTCTTGTGTTTGCCTTAGCTTTATTTGAGAATTAGATGATGTATGTCCAGTGAACCCCACTAATGATGTTCATATAATAAATGTTAGCAATTATTATGATGCATACTGTTATTAACTATGTCATAGTATGGAGAAGACAATGGCACCCCACTCCAGTACACTTGCCTGGAAAATCCGATGGACAGAAGAGCCTGGTAGGCTGCAGTCCATGGAGTCACTAAGAGTCAGACACGACTGAGCGACTTCACTTTCACTTTTTACTTTCATACATTGGAGAAGGAAATGACAATCCACTCCAGTGTTCTTGCCTGGAGAATCCCAGGGACCGTGGGGCCTGGTGGGCTGCCGTCTCTGGGGTCGCACAGAGTCGGACACGACTGAAGTGACTTAGCAGCAGCAGCATGTCATAGTAAGATTTCACAGAGTCTGATTGGATCCAAGATAGACATCAAAAGCCATCTGCTGACATTCTAGAGATCAGAAGTGCATTGTATTTTTAAGTCCCACATTCTGGTTTATATTATATCTGTCTAGTAACCCTCAAAATTTGAGCAAAGTATCAAGCTACATTGTACTTAGTTAAGTGTTTTTCCTCTTGTCTGGTATCCTATTCCAGAAAAGCAGTTTCTCCACCCCTTAACACCCAGTGCAGGTGTGGATGGACTCCTGATTCTCACCTTTCTGATTCCACCCTGTGGCGTAGGTTCCACAGGTGATTGAGCACAAGATACAGGTGAATGGATGGCTCCCTTTACTGGGGCAAATAGGACTGAGCACCTGCGTATAGAAGCTCCTCTCTTCATCACATACAACTTTCTAATGCTCTTCTTTTGAGAGCCCATTGTTTATTTACATTTTCTCTTTCTCCCCTTTCTAAGGAATGTTATATCTTTTTGTGCTACAACCCAAAGTTAAATGCCACAAAATTATAGTAGGTTTAAAATCAGAACTGATCAGGAGAAAGTTTTGTTTTCTCCATTGGACTCTAAACCACAGTATTTCATGTCCTGGATTGTCTAGCAACTCAGTCCTCCAGAGATAAACTGAGGTATAAATACAGTACCTTTTCCAGATGTATGAATACTGTAATTCATACAGTAGTTCAGTTCTGTTGGCCATGTGCTAATGAAGAAACTAGGAGTGATTTGCCTCTCCTTTAGCAGGTGTGTAGAGGAACAGTCCTCATGTGAGAGTGCCCCCTCCATAGCCTGGCAGCTCTGCTGGCATCAGTTTCTTCAATTACTGTATGCCTCAATAATTGATAGAGTTAAATGAGTGCAGGTTCGTTTTTTTCACTGCGTTCCCCTTGAGTGCTTCAACAACATGAGGCAATTTATCATGCTTTATGTGCACTAGTGCATAAACTTTTAAAAGAATGAATTAGACTTTCCCTTCCTGTCCAAAAAATAAGCAATTCTCAGGTTTGCAGTGTTGAAAGTCCTGATTGGATAGTTGGTCCAGCAATATCAGCAGGCCAAAGTGACCCAAATCATAGACCCCTCTATTGCTTTTTCCCTCTTGCTTCATTTCCCTTTGGAGAAAGACTCAATTAAAAACATTTGTGGATTTTTCTAAGGCTGTTTCTTTCACAGAGGTTACATTCAGCTCTTTGGCAAAGAAAAATGCCAGAGCAATTAGTGGCTCCAGGGAACCACTAGTTGTTTATGTACTATTTCAGAAGGACCCATTGTGGGCAGCAGTAGCCTCTACACAGAGGTTCCTTTTAGAATGTGAATGCTTCCTCACTATTTGGAGTATGCTTAAAATTGAAATCAACAGTCCTGCCTTCACAAAGGTGCCTTGATTGTATATTCCAGATTAGAAGATGTCATGGCAGCATTCAGTAAGGACATGGGTTTCTTTTCATCATTCTTTTTGCTCACCTCCAGCTTGTAAGCTCTTGTTTCTCTTTAACATTCAAGAATATTCTGTGATACACTTCCGGAAAACCTGCTGCCGAAATGAAGGAATATATAACTGCAAGTAACTTAGTCATTTCCTAGGTGACATCCTAATAAGAAACCCGTTTTTGGATAACAGCCCAGTTGGAACTAATTCTCCACTATCCCTCCCAGTCAGGAAATAGCATGTCCAAATTAATCAAATGTTCTGGTGCCAGTATACGCTAATTTTAGTGTAATGATGGTGCTGCATCACACAACATGAAATATTTGTAAAGAATTAGAAATAATTAATTATAGAACCAAGAGGAATGTTATTTAATCTTTCGTTTATTGAGACATTAGCCTAGGATCTTGTAGGCACTTCTTAGTCAAGATTACAAATAGCTGTTAGTTTCCAGCAGCTCTCAAATGGTGCAGGTTGGTAAGGTTCTGGTTAATAGAATGCCAGGAAGCAGAATTTATAATAGCATCAATGCAGAATGTGATACCCATATGTTTCTAAAGAAACCAATAGAGCCCAAACTATCTTAATGGTTTAAATTAATCTTTAATACACTGTAATTTGGGGGAGATTTACCTTTCAAAAATAAAACAGCCAAATTGGGGAAGTTCAGATAGGATGAAAAGAAGATGTGTATTTAATAATACATTGTCAGAAGGTAAAATTTGCTATGCAGTGGCCATTTGAAGTAGAAGTACAGCTTCAAAAAGATAGGATTTATTTCTGTAAAAATTGGATTTTAATCACAGACTTCACTTACAGAGTTTCAAAAGCTTTTAAATGCAGTTGAATTTCATATTTTATTATCCTATTATATAACCATTCAGATTTTCAAACCAGACAAATTTTTTAAAAGATCAGATCTTTCACTTTAAGAGAGAGCCAACAAGAAAAGGTTAGAGAATCCAGTACAAATTCTAGTGCCCCATGGCCTGAAGGACACACCGTGGGGTGGGGTGGGGGGACCTAAGCCCTTCCCCTGACCCTGGGAGGCCAAAACCCAACCTTATCAGCCCAGGTTTTATCTTAAGATTTCTCTGAATAGCCAACTTGCTTAAACTATATAGAAAATGAAAATTGTATTTTTGTTACTTTCAGGAGAATAGCAATTGTATAAAATGAAGCACAGCAGTATATTATATAGCCTCTGTTTTCCCAGGTTCTTTACTTAAAATTTGATTAAGAAAATCATATACTTTGAAGATGAGGAATAATGAATTGCCACTCATATTCTCCTGTGGTTTTAGCTTCAGAGTGTGAATTCTATCTTTGCTCTTTTTTATCCCAGTATGATATTCAGAGTTTCCAGAAATGGAAGCTTTTAAGATAGTCTACCTTCAGTGCAGAAAGACCTTGAGAAAAGATGTCTTTGTTGATGTCAAAATTCCATAAATATCCTATTCTAGCAAAATTGACCTATAGTATCCAACACCCTGCCTGAGCCTGGATCACTTGGTGATTTCTGTTAAGTTTAGCTAAAACTACAAGTTACCATTCTCCAAGTGATTCCCATTCATTAAATTTTTTAATTTTCCTCTTTTTCTTATAGGAAAGTAATTGTCTCATTAATAAAAATTGTTAAAAACCAATTAGGATATTTTAAAAGATATTCCGAGTAATGTAGCTTCCTTGGAGGTGTTTTTCTGAGATATAGTTTGTATTTAAAAATCTGGGTCTTTGCAAATAAATTTCACTCACGGAAACCACATATTTTTAAAATACAAAAATGATTACTACTAGAAATGCCCTGGAGAGCATGTTGGTACCAAATGCTAGAAACTACAGAAGGAATGGGAGTTTGAAATATTTTTCAAATCATTAGTTTCACTTTTGTCTAATCTCCCAAGCACTTGTAATCTGTTGTCTAATTATAACAAAATTGTTTCTGTTAAATGTCACTGAAATATGAATCCATATTTAACGAGATTTTTGACCTCTGGTAGTTGTAATATTGACTTTTATAAACTAGAGTATACTGTCTAGGTGCTATAATTTAATTATTTGTTTATTCACTTTCCCATTCAAAAGTATTTTAATGCCAGTCTGTACAAGGTACTGATTTAGGTGCTATAAATATGACTTAACCCAGGAGTCTTTCCTTAGAAAGTTTATAGTCTGTGATTGAGACAATGCTTGTAAATTACATAACTCTAGGACATGTTAAAAGAAAAAAAAAACAAGATGTTTAAGACCAGTGCAGTCAACAGCTCTATGAGTTCAGAGAAGGGCAACAGTGTAGGTCAAGAAGAATTTGAGATGGTTCGCTTTGTGAAGAATGTTGCTTTTGACTGAATGTTAAATGTTTAAGTGAAATTTTGAGGTTGGACAGAAAACAGCAAAATTCTGTAAAGCAATTATCCTTCAATAAAAAATTAATTAAAAAATATTTGAGTGAAATTGCTAAGTCATTTGTTGTTCAGTTGCTCAGTTGTGTCCAACTCTGCAACGCTATGGACTGCAGCCCTCCAGGTATCCCTGTCTTTCACTATCTCCCAGAGTTTGCTCAAACTCATGTCCATTGAGTTGATGATACCAACCATCTCATGGTAGTTTTATTTTTAGTTTTTTTAAGAAATCTCCATACCGTCCTCCATAGGAGCTATATCACTTTACATTCCCACCAACGGTGTAAGAGCATTCTCTTTTCTCCACACCCGCTCCAGTATTTATTATTTGTAAATATATTTCTGATGATGGCCATTCTGATCAGTGTGAGGTGGTACCTCATTGTAGGTTTTTTTTGGTACTTATTTAATTTGGCTGCACTAGGTCTCAGTTGAGACATATGGGATCTAGATCCCTGACCAGAAATGGAACCTGGGCCCCTTGCATTGGGAGTGTGAAGTCCCAGCCACTGGACCATCAGGGAAGTCCCCTCATTGAGTTTTGTCTTGCATTTCTCTAATGATAAGTGGTGTTGAACATCTTTTCATTTGCCTTTTTGCCATCTGTCTGTCATCTTTGGAGAAAAGTCTATTTAGGTCTTCTACCTGTTTTTTTAACTGTTTTTTTGATATTGAGCTGCATGAGCTATTTGTATGTTAACACATATATGTGGAATCTAGAAGAATGGTACAGGTGAACCTATTTGCAAAGCAGAAAAAAAGAAACACAGACACAGAGAAGAAACATACAGACACCAAGGGGAAAGGGGAGTGGGATGGGTTGGGAGATTGGGGTTGACATGTGTACACTACTGTGTGTGAAGTAGACGCCTGGTGAGGGCCTCCTGTAGAGTACAGGGTGAGGAGGAGAAGGTGCAATATGTTTGTAGGACATAAGGTTAACCTTAAAAATGCTTTGCAGTATACATTAGGTGTGGGCTTCCCTGGTGCTCAGACAATAAGGAATCCGCCTGCAATGCGGGAGACCTGGGTTTGATCCCTGGGTTGGGAAGATCCCCTGGAGTGGGGCATGGCTCCCCACTCCAATATTCTTGCCTGGAGAATCCCCATGGACAGAAAGCCTGGTGGGCTACAATCCATGGGGTCGCAAAGAGCCAGACACGACTGAGCAACTAAGCACAACACATACATTAGGTGCAAACAAGTACTGTTTGATTCCACTTGTTACCTAGAGTAGTTACATACTTGGGTCAAACAGTACATTGACAGATGCCAGGGAGTCAAGGACAGAGTTTCGGTTAAGGAGGGGGAAAAACACAGGAGAGGGATGATGGTGAGAGTTGCACAACAATGTGAATGTACTTAGTGCCACTGAACTGTACGGTTAAAAATGGTTAAAACAGTGTGTTTTATCGGAGAAGGCAATGGCACCCCACTCCAGTACTCTTGCCTGGAAAATCCCAGGGACGGGGGAGCCTGGTGGGCTGCCATCTATGGGGTCGCACAGAGTTGGACACGATTGAAGCAACTTAGCAGCAGCAGCAGCAGCAGCAGTATGTTTTATATTATATGACTTTTACCACAATAAAAAAAAACTTAAGGGTAGAATATTTAGGGATAGTAGTTGCAAATATACCCACTCCAGTGTTCTTGCCTGGAGAATCTCAGGGACAGGGGAGCCTGGTGGGCTGCCATCTATGAGGTCGTACAGAGTCAGACACGACTGAAGTGACTTAGCAGCAGCAGTGGCAAATATTCTAGGCAAAAGAGAAAATAGAGATCCAAAAACTTGGTGCGTAGACAGGCAATCATGCATATTACAGCCCATGTGAAGTGGAGAGTATAAAGGGGAGGAGGACTGGAAACATAAGTAGGGGCTGATCTGTGGAGCTTTGAATACCTAGCTGAGTGTTTCAGTGTTCTTCAGCACCAGTGGGAACCAGCATGACATTTTGAATATGAGCAGTAGTGTCTGATCTGAAATAGAATGAAGGCAAACAGAAGGCAGAGGGAAGTTAGGGTTCTCTTTGAGAGATAACAAAGGCTTAAGGTAGGTGCGTGTATATAGAGATACTGCACAGATAGATAAGGCAAGCATGTTAACATCTGGGACGTGGGCAAAGAAAAAAGAGCAACCAAGTGTGACCTGAAGTTTTGAACTGTCATTCTGTAAAATCAAAAGGAACACTAAAGCAGAGTTCTCCCAGGCTATCTTCCTAATTGTCACCCACCTTGCTATCTGTCTTCTCCAGACCTGCCTTGTAGACCTGTTCTTCTGTTAAGTAAGAAAGTAGTTGTCTACTTCTGGCTTGTTCAGTAAGTAGCAGTGAGGCAAGAGCTAACTTCCTCTTGCCAGCCTCAGGGACTGTTTGCCTCTGACAATCACAGAACTCTTAACTTGGTTGTGCCATCACAGTTTTCTTTAGTTACATGCCCTGCAAATGGATAACCTGCAGGGATGCCTCAACATGATCACTTTCTCCAGCCCCATGACTAATCTCCTGGTAGCTTGTCAAACACACCCTTTCAACCTCAGGGCCTTTGCACATGCTGTTGCCATTTCACATGTCTAGTGGTTTGCTTGTTTGGGGCCTTAGTTTAAATGTCATCCCCTCAAGAGGCATTACCTGTTCACTTTCTCTGAAGAAGGTTCCACTGTCTGTTCTCTAAGCCCTTTGTTTCTTTCCTACCTATTATTACAACTTAAAATTACTTTATTTGCATGCTTTTTCATTTTTTTTTGTCCTCTTTGCCTGACAAAACATAAAGTCTATGGTAGCATAAGCCATGTCTCTCTTCTTGATCCCTGTATCCCTGGCACCAAGAACTATGTCTGGTACTCCTTCAGAGACACTCAGTAAGTGGTTGTTGAATTAATGATTGAATGAATTAATGGCTGAACCACCTATTCAGAATATAACCTAACACTGTCACCACTTACCCCAAAATAATTTGTAAGGAGAGTAGCAATGATAGCCTTCAAATCAACATATTCTTATTAAAAAGTATTTGTATATTTCACATGGTGATTTTTGGGAAATAGAAAAAGTATTAAGCATTCTCCTTAAATTCCTGAATTTACATATTAAATAAAAGCTCTGCAGTGCCACACTGTGTTGCCATGATTTTAAACCTTTTAAAAAATGAAATAGAGAACAGAATAGACAATATCAGAGTGCATTGCATGTGGTAAGTATAGTTTCAAGAAACTTCATAGTGTGTGTTGGTCACAATATGAAACTATTTTTTACTGTGACTCAGAGTCAATATATGCTCTTGTATCTCCATGTCATCCCACACCTAATCCTTTATCTGACTGCTGTCATAGCTCTTAAAAGCCAGAATTGAATTGTCATCTTGCAGTGTTAGGATTGCTTGTGGGCCTATTTGCAGTGGAAGCCTTCTCACAAATGCATGCTACAATTCAACTTTTTTTTTTCTTTGATCAACCTACCTTGGCCTCTCTTTTAATGTTCTGTCCTACTGTAAAGAGTGTTCCCAGAGCCCCTTTCATTGCAGAGTGATGGGCTGCTTTGAAGTTAAGTGGTGGGGAGGGGAGAACCACTCAGGGGTGGACAGCAGTAAGACATGCTGTTCTTCACATCAAGAATTTGGACAACAATTTGACACACAGTGGCAATATTTGCTAAAATGAAGTTTATATTAAGTCTTTTTCTCTTTTTTTCCTCTCTCTAAGCTGCCTGCCTTGTGCTTGGCTGTATGATTTTCCCTGATGGCTGGGATTCAGATGAAGTAAAACGCATGTGTGGAGAAAAGACAGACAAGTACACTCTTGGGGCTTGTTCTGTCCGCTGGGCTTATATCCTGGCTATCATTGGGATTTTGGATGCCCTCATCCTCTCGTTTCTGGCATTCGTGCTTGGTAACCGACAAGACAGCTTGATGGCAGAGGAACTGAAGGCAGAAAACAAAGGTAAGATTGCTTTGGGGGACTCTTACCCCAAAGCACAAAAAACGGCATTCTCCATCCTGTCCCATCTGGTAGCATCCCCTCTTGGTCTAATTTGCTGCTTTTAAAAACAAAAAAAATTGAAGTATTGTTGATTTGCGATGTTAATTTAATTTCTGCTGTACAGCAAAGTGATTCAGTTAGACAATGTATCTACGTTCTTTTTCACGTC
The DNA here is from genome assembly GCA_935064755.1 of Tragelaphus eurycerus. Taxonomy (NCBI): domain Eukaryota; kingdom Metazoa; phylum Chordata; class Mammalia; order Artiodactyla; family Bovidae; genus Tragelaphus; species Tragelaphus eurycerus. Next base: position 52,570,177 of record CAKXYN010000002.1, on the reverse strand, counting down.
TCTTTCCACTATGGTTTATTATAAAATACCGAATATAGTTCCCTGTGCTATACAGTAGGACCTTGATGTTTATCCACTGTGCCTGTTTTTAAAAATCTATTTTATTGAAATATAGTTGACTGATAACTACTGTACAGCAAAGTGTACATTCTTTTTCATATGCTTTTCCATTATGGTTTATCACAGGATATTGAATGTAGTTCCCTCTGCTATACAATACAACCTTAGGCTTTACCAAGGAGGTGGAGGGTTGGAGAAAGGATGATTTGGGAGTTTGGCACAAGCAGATGCTGCATCTTTTCAGGATGTCTAGTTTATAGACTTTCTCAAGCATAACTCAAGACATTTGCACAATTAAAATAGTGTATTTTTGCATTTACCTTTCTGAGGCTCTCTTAGTCCATTATATTTCAATTTTTTCCAGTTTCTTTTTCCTTCCCTCTCTGAGTTCATGGCTATGATACAACATATATGTGTGTGTGTGTGTGTGTGTGTGTGTGTGTGTGTGTGTGATGTATATATAGAGAGAGAAAGGAGAGCATTCTCTACTTGGCTAAACAGTAAGTGAAATAAATGCCTGGGGAATCTTTGAGCATCTTTACTCAGCTACTCACTATATTTTAATTTAGACTCAGTCTCTCCAAAAGAGGTAGAGATACCCCGAATAGTTACAGTAAGCTATTTAAGTATTTGCTTAATTAGCTGAATTTTAAATGTGTTATCTGGGTAATCAAAGTCCTCAAATTTCTTTTCAAAGCGAAAATGCCTTCTGAAACACACACGCACAAACTAGGACGGAATCTAGGACATGGACTAGTGAACGATACATGAATATCACAGTATCCCAGTAAGAGGTAACAAGTCATTACTCAAGATGAATCTTTTCATTTTCTTTGCAGAATTCTAAACCAATTTCTTGGGTAGAATTTTACTGTCTCTGTTTTGTTAAAGCCTTAGTTTCCTTAAACTGTTTTATCTTCATATTATCTTTAATACTTTGGAGCCACCTCCAATTAAGTGGCCCAGCCTTCTAGCTTTTTTCCTAATTAAGAACTAAATCTGTCCTTGAATTATGAAATTCCGTTTATTTCAAGTAGTGTTTAACTTCAGAACTCTTTACTGCCTCAAATATAAGCACACGTTAGCACCTGCATGAATGTCACATGTAATGATAGTGTAGTAAGCTTTATGTTTAGAGCATCACTGTTTATGCTGATAAACCATGAACTATAAAGAGATAAATAGAGAAGGCCAGGAGAGCAGCAGTCACCCATGAGCCCTTTATCTCCCTCATTTATAGACAGAAAACAGAATGGTTTACTCAGTTCTATCAAAAATATTCTAAACACAAAAATAATCCTTTTGTAAGGGAATAGTGCTGAACTTCCTAAAAACACAACTACTTCCCTCTCAAAGTTGCCTATTCTACATAAAAAGGACCATGTGAAGATGGTAATTACACTTATAAAGCATGTTGCAGATTCAAAGTGCTTTCACATGTACTCATTAATTTGGTGCTCTTGGCTATTGTCTTTGGGACTTGTTGTATGTACATGGGTTTTTGTCCTGTTAATTTCACTTCAAATTTCATGGTAAAGATAACTTAATATTAGAATAACTTGCCCTAGAGAATGAATTTTTAAAAGTACTACTTTGTTCTGCAAATGCTTGTTTCTGACCACCACCCAGAATGCTGTTTTTTCACTGTGCAAATCAAAGTTACATTAAGAACCTTTAACTTTCCAGGTACTCTTTGACCACATATAACAAGAAGAAAAAAAAATAGCAAAACCAGGAAAGTTTTCACTTGACTACTGAGAATTCTAACTCATAATCTCATGAGAATCTGACAATTCCTGAATTCATACCTCAGGAAGGAACAGGGGGATTGTAGAATAATAATAAACAGTTTTTAAGATGAATCTTTCCTTCCAGTTGATTCAATTAAATGTGGCTATCTGATCCCTTCCATCTAGATCTTTAGTAAAGAAAGTGTTATTTTCAACTCAATATATTGGAAACACCTTAGTAAAAGCTTTAATGAGAAAGAAGACTAAAATAAACCAATATAAGGTTTATGGACTATCTGTATATAATTTTTCGTGTTGATCTTCTTCTGCATTTGGGTGTATCTTATATGGGTGTAGACCATAGTTTCTTCCATCTGGTTCTGAAGAACTAAAATCTGTAGCAGTTCATCTATATCACGTCAGATAGATCTAGTAAAGCAGCAGAGAACATCAGGCTGTACTGATAAAATATTTCAATTCTACTGCATTTTTATTTCACAGCTGCAATTCCTTTTCGTAGAACTCTGAGAATGTGTCAACAGTTTTATTACCCGGGCATTTCTTAAACAATAAGGTCTGTTTAAAGTCAGAGCAAGGTTTCTAAGCCTTGTATAAAATGTAATGACACCTGAATGTTTCTGAGAAATGATAGATTTACAGTTGTACAAAGTAGCCTTTATTGTTATTGTTCAAACACTTGTTCAGTATTTAAACTTGCAAAAACTCAGGTTGTTTGAGAGAAAGCCTATCAGTGATTTGTTTGTATGTTTGTATAGACGTAGTTTCACTAACCAGTAGTTTAATGGCTTTCAAGCGCAAGCAGTAACCAAAACCTTGATGTTACGTTCTGTTAGATCTCACTTCCATGAGGATCTATAAAAATAATTTGTAATTATGAAATTGGTTATATACAAATAAGGGCTTTTACAATTTGCATGGCTCTGTTAATATAAGTTCTCCCTTATTGAAACTGTTTCTCATGATAAATTTTTTTTCTGATAAAACTAATATTATGTCCTTTGATAGCTAAGGCCTCCTTTGGGTTCCAAGGCAATGCAGTAAAACAAGAGGCAGATCTAGCTCATGGAATTTTAGGAGATTTTAGAAACTACATGATGCCTCCTAGTATCATGGAAGCAGACAGTACCGTAATTGAAGCTTTGGCTCAGAAGAAGAAACCTTTGTATATTGAGGTATAGGTTATATCGCCACATGCACTGCAATACTTTTTACAGCCTTCCAGTTTTATAACCTGCCAATCATCATAACAAACTACACCCTATAGCAAGTAGTGGGACCATTATAGGAAGAATAAACCTGCAACTGTGGCATATGCCCCCCAATTCAGAGAAGTTTGTTCTGAAAGGCCTTATCGCTTTTCTTCATTTGTTTTTTATAATTAATATAAGAACACGCTTGCCCTGTATATCTAGAGAAGCCACCAAATGGGTTCAGTATAGTAAGATACTGCTTAGGTCTATGATCCTTCCCAACAGTCACCCCAGTGGTCAAAACAAGAATCACTGTTACAGACTATAGCAAAGAAGGGAAGGAAACTCAGTTCTGATTGTTGACCTGTATGCTCCAGAATCATGAATTAATCTTCACGAAGGTGCTTTTCAAAGAGAAAAGAGGGAGAGGTGCTCAGATGAATGTGTCCACCTCTGTCTCTTAATTTCCAGTGACCTCACCTCAATCCCATTTCCATGTCCCCATACCACACCTCTCACAGCATTTCATAAGGCCCTCCTTTTCAAAGAATGTAAGCATAATTTGAAAGAGCTTTAAGCTGAAATTTATCATAAATTGTAAAATGGCAAAATTTGAATGAAGGAGTTGTGACGTTCTTTCACTAAACCAAAAGCAACAGCTTTGACGATGCAAGTGTTATCTTAGAGGGAACTTCTGTAAGAGATAAAGTTAATCTTATGTGGCAGTCAATCAGACTCCTGGAATATTTTTATATGCCCCACAAAAGCTTCCACTGAAAAACAAAAAAGGAGTGAAAACTTTAAATACCCAGCTCACTGTATACAGGAGTTAGCGCATACAAGAAAACATAGCTGTGTCCCCTGAATCTGGGGAGCCAGCCCTGCTGGCTGTGTGCTGTCCCTGGCTCTAGGGAGAGATGCAGACAGGCAGGTGTTCATTCTTGTTTGGGAGTTGGACAGTGTGATTTCTAAATGAGCCAACAACACTAGGCATTTAACCTCGATATGCTGCTTAATTGCATATTTTAACACACTGAACTGTGAAGTCAATTTAATTATGTAAAATTAAAGTTTCATCCAGATAAAAAGGATTTGAAATGAAAGCTTCATTTTCAGTTTCTTTCATTAATTGTGAAAGGATAAATAATTACATTTTCCAGAGGTCCTTTGCCACAAATATCTCTTTCCTTGTCAGACACCACTCATAAAGAGGTCTGTTTCTGCATTTGTGTGTATGGTCTTTGGAACTGCTTATCAGATAATTGGGGCCTCTCAAGCAGTTTTAAAGTCACTTTGTCTTCTAGCACTTTAACTGCAAATGAGAAAACATTATTCATCAAGAGATAACTTCAGCTACCATTTATTAAGTGGTTTAAGCTCTTTTTAATGCTATAATAGGGGGAGTTACAATAAATTCATTTTACGTAAATAACTAATTGAGAAACACTTCAGAATTTTGACTGAAGGTACCATGCCGTGGCACGACCTCATTGTGGGTGCCAGTGTGGTCTGTGGATAGAACGCTCACTGCCGAGAGCTGGTGTAAGTAACCTGAGGGGCCCTGTGTTCATATCTTAATAGTCCCAGAATTCAGCTTCCTTGTCTATAAAGTGCAGGCTTGCCTAAATGGCATCTGAGGTTTCTTCCAGCTATAAAATATTCCAATTCAAGGGACACCTTCAGAACTGTCCTTTAAGGATATCCTTAAAGGCCCTTAAAGGCTTCTTTAGGGATGTGTTAGCAATGCAGGGGTAACTAGAAGGGAAAGAAAGTTCAAGGAAGGAGGTTGAGGATGCCTCAGTGTTTCTTCCTTAGCCATGAACTTGCCCACAGCCCCACTCATTCATACCATCAAGAGGAGAATGAGTCAGATTTAGAAACTCAGTCCCATGCCGAGAAGGCTCCTTGCGCCACTAGATTCCATGTGGATGCCTTGACAGCGAACAGAGGCCCAGATCACAGACTCAAACTCTGTTTCTGGTCCCAACTTTGGCGCTTATTAGTCATGTGACTTTGAATAAGTGTCTTAACATCTCAGAGCCTCTGCTTCACTTTCTTTAAAATGAAAACAATAACACCCAGCTCTGCCTCCTCTATAGAGTTGGGAGAATCTGACAAAAACATGGGTATAGAAGCAATTTGTAATCAGTAATATTGATACCAGCTTTACTTATTG